>OX457078.1:15806250-17082500 GCA_949752815.1 Conops quadrifasciatus | reverse complement strand
TTATGTCTGTGCTAAAAACTCTTTTCCTTTGGACTATTCATAACGAAGAGCGTGGGTGGGAGGGAGAGAGTGTTAACGACACAGGTGTTTACAATGGTTCGCAGGGTTGGTGTATAAATAAACACTAAAACCAAATGAGATGAGTTTTTTAAATGGTGGGTAAGTTTTCCTGGTTGGATTTAGTAAAATTATCTTTTCTATATGATAAAATAATAATAAAGACATCATATAAACTTTCTAAAGACATCATTTGAACTTTTTTAGTTTTTGATTGAAAATTGTATTCTGCACCACACCATGTCGATTTTATTACAATACTTGTTGCCTTGTAAATTTTTTATTCAGACACGCCAATAATGCAGGCCACAACAAATTGAATTGAACAGATCTTGTAAACCAAACTAGATTTTCATTTGATTTTGGCCTGCTGCAAGTGAGAGGCGCGTCTTCATGATTTTGCCTTGACATCAGGTTTTCAAGATATCCTACGCTTATTGCAAACAATTGGAAACAACACACGGTGTTTTGCTATGTTTCGGATAATCTACCAAGACCTATTTTCAATATATGTAGATTTCATTTATATTTTTTTATATTTAATATAGATCAAAGATGAAGGAAAATATCTCGAAAACCTGATATGAGCGATATGAAGATATTCTGATGTTAGACTTTTGGAAAATTTAGTCTGGTGAAAAACTCTTCCACATTGTGCAATGTTTAAATAAATATTGTACAAATTTATGCTTTTTAAATTCTTCTGTCGCCCGTAATAACTTTTTTGCGTGGGATGCATGCGACAGGTTCTCTCATTGCAGGCTCTGTAAATGATTTGATCCTTTCATTCATTCTTCCTTCCTTCCTACCTACCTACCTTTTTTCTTCCTCTCTTACTTCAATTGTTATATTTAATGACAAAAGTTTTCAACGTCTTAACATTTCTACGACATCACGTTGCGTGGTCATCAATCTTACAATCAAAAGAGTTGGCAGGAAGACGACGCGACGCGACGCGTAGGCGCTTTGGTCGTTGATGCAGAAATTGTTTTACCGGCGCTTGTTGTTGTTGGTGTACGCAACTTTTCATCTTAATCAATGATAAAGCTGCGACGACCACGTTCCAGAAGCGGGCTTTTTTATGCTTCCTTGCAAGAAATGCTTAGAGTCGAACTTTTGCCATCACGACAACAGACCACCGTGAGTATTATAAGTATGGACAGCATGAGTAAGAAAGTAAAACAAGCAATTTCTTACGGAAAACAGGATAATTCTCGCCATTTCTGGCCTCTCTCTTTCTCTCATAACTTTTTTGTTGGTAAAAGTTAAAGAGATCTTTTATATATTGTTTCGGGTTAAACAATGTCATAAAAGTTTATCTGTCAATGTCGCTGCTTGATGTTCGTGTACTTCTTTCCGCTTTTCACACGCGCCGCACCGCCCAGCCCAATAATTGAACAATGATAAAACTTTTGGCGAACACAGTTTTGGTAAATTCAATGGTCACCTGCACCATTTAGTAGGCCGCGCTGCCGGAATTAATGAGTCCAGATGTCGTGCGGGCAGTGTCTTTAGCAAAATTGAAACAATGAAAAACGCTCAATTCATAAAAAATTAATTATTTATTTTATTTAGCAATTATTTTCTCATGGGTTTTTTCTATAGTACTCTTATCTCTAACAGACCCGTTGCTGGGGCTGTTTTTTAAAAGGAAAATACTATATATTTAAGAATATTGTGATTATTGCGAGTTATTTTAGTTCAGTGTTGCTTGTAGTAATCCTTCGGTGGTGTTGAGTACCTTCCAATCGCCAGCTCTAGCAAGGAGAAAGGACATTGGTAGGCTTCAGCGCAATTCAGCAAATGAGCCTGTCGGTAGGCGTGGTCATAGAGTTTGATATCAGCATTTTCATGTAGTTCGCGGCTTAGGACGCGTTGCTCTGGAAGACTTGAAACCAGAAAGCCCGAAAACCGGAAAAAAAAGAAAACCTTTAATAACTTCGAAAAAAACTTTAATAAAGGAAAAAATAAAATAAATAAAATAACAGCAATACATCATGTATTGTATAATAATGTAACTTTAAAGGTACATTAAAATACTTCATAGATATTAGAGTTAACTTAAAATTCTTCATTCAAGGAATATCTCTATATGCACCATCTTTTATGTCGGTATGTAAACTTTGTATATAACTTTAACATTTAGCAACCGATTGACTTGAGTAAACATGTTTTTGTGGTCAAATGTCAATTCAGTTTTGACTATGAATGGCTTCACACCGAAACAACGCGTCGATATAGTGACGCTGCACCTTAAAAATAGTTGTGGATATCGTTGAAAATATCGTGGCCAAGAAGCACCGTCTGACAATACTCTACGTGGTTTGCTGTCGAATTTTGTTGACCACAGTGGGACAGTGGGAGATCGTCGACGGATGTTTTGCATTTGCTTTCGTATAAAGTGCAATCGATTCAAAGAACATTGCCGTCAGGCCGTCCACGTCGCTTGGAATACGGCCAAACAGTTACATACCGATATAAAAGATGGCGCACTCCGCACTTACGAGTATATAGAAATTAACTATTGTATCATCTTACCTGAATATCACACGCAACATTTCGCCGATCATGCCCATCTTTTGATCCCCGAAATACTTTCGGCTCTCGCAGAGGGCGCGCAGAATGCAGTCACGGCCGTTGTAACCCATACTAACATATTGATGTATAGCCAGCGAAAGAACACGGAAAAGAAAGAAGAAAGATCGAATTTTAATAACAGAAAGAGCAATTTTTTCCTACAAAGAAAGAAATTATGTAGGAGTATTTATTTAGCAAAGTCTTTGCGCAACTTTGCCGGGGGCGTACTTCTCAACAGCTTTCTCGACTTCATTATAAAGCGTGCGGCGTGTTCGTCGACGCAATACGACGCGCGGTACCGGATGGCGCGCGAAGCCGTGCAGATGATTCAGCACCCATGAACTATTGGGTAGATCATAGGCCACGCCCCAGTTGAGGCCAAAGCTCATATAGTTATAGCGAGGGTTGCCAATAATGCCGACGGTGAAGCACACAGCGACCTACATACATAGAAACGAATAAAGGGGCGAAGAAGGTTAGTTCACAGCACACTTTAGTCCACATTTAGTCATATACGAAGGTAATTTTTGTGTTAATGCTTATAACTTCTAAACTTTTCAAGGATTTTCATTAATTAAGAAAGTGTTATTTAGCTTCAAAGTTAAGCTTTAAACCACAAAAAGACTAGTAAAAATTCATTTAGTAGAATAAAAGTTATGAACGCTGTAGTCACAGCGCAAATAATGAACATTTTCGAGCTCAAAAAATGCTCTATGATGGTCTTATCGTCATTACACAATATACTGCTTTATAGGCTTAGCGACTATTATCGTTATTAGTGTAATTAGACGATGCTAACCATAACCGCTAACAATCAAAACCAACTAACTCTATGCGTACTAACAAAAAAGCATGCATACGGAAAGGGACGATCCTTCGGGAAACGCTAGATAACGCTTCGGGCGCTTTAAAATGCGATTGAATTTGAAATTAGGCGGCAACGCTGATTCGGACTTTGGGGGCGGCCTTGTGACAGAGTTGGGTGTCGTGTTGGATGTTAGTGATGACGATGATGATGATGAAGCGGGTGCTAAAGAGGAATATGTCGACTGAATTGAAGAGAATAATGATAATGGCGTTGATAATGGACAGCCTGATTTTGTTGACGATTTTAAAAGTAACACTGAGAATGGTGATGATGACGATGATGATGATGATGATGATAATGATGACGATGATGCTACTGCTGCTGATATTGGCAACACTTTCAACGATACTGATGATGGTGATGATGATACTGCTGATATTTTAGCAGTGAAAGTTGTCAGCAATAAATCATCTTCAGTCCGTTGATTCCACTCGATTTGGGTGCGCTGCTGTTGTTGTTGTTCTTGATTTGGAAAATTGTCCATCACCGCATTTATGGCTTTGTAATTGTGTACAATACGCTGCTGTTGTTGTTGCTGTTGTTGCTTTTGTAGCTTTTGTAACGTTTGTTCTTGTTCATTGTCGCAGTCATCAGCGTTGATACTTTTCTGCTGCTGGTAACCGCAAAATGCTGACGTTGACAAGGACTGTTGTTGATGATGCTGCACACGTTGACGTTGATGTCGGTTGCGGTTCAGATGCAGTTGGTTGGGACTTTGCTGTTGCTGTTGTTGTTGCTGCTGTTGCCGTTGTTGTAGACTTTGTTCGTATTTACATTCTAGAGCTGTCATCAATGATTTGCTGGACGGTGGGAGACGCTTCGCAGCAATTAAATCGCTAATCAACGCAAGAACAACAACAACAACAACAACAACAACAACAACACCGCGGCCAACACTCGCACAAGAACAGAAATTAATAAAAATCCGTGAGCAAAACAACATGTTTTGACAGTTGACGCAACACTGAATGAATGAGAAACGCGCACAGGCAGTGAATGCGGAAGAGAGAGAGAGAGAGAGAGAGAGAGAGAGAGAGAGAGAGAGAGTGAGAAAGAGTGCAATCGCAAACCGATGATAGAAAAAACAAATAAATCGCTGCGGAATTAATCAAAGCTGTCTTTCTTGATTGACAGCCAAACAATTATTGACGCTTTGGGAACTGGAATGTGACTGACGGTCCGGTCCAGGTTGTGCGGCGGCGGCAGCAGATGCGATGCGGCATCATCATCGATCTGGCAATTGTTGCATTTTCTGCAAACTCAACTAAACTAAGGCGGTTGAGGCAACATATGAAATTCGTAGGTTGTTGTGGTTGTTGTTCTCATTCTTGTGTTGTTGTTGTTGTTGTGGCATGAAGAGTGCTGCTGGCTGAGTGCTATTTGCCGTGCGTGTGAATGAATACACCATACGCAAAGGTTGGTTGGCTTCTGCAGTTAATGTCGTTAGGAAAACGACATAAACGAATCACGCACGAAAATTCCACATCGTGGAAGGAAGCGTGTCGACTTCAACAAACAAACGGTCGATGACGTTCTCATATAAATGACCAGATGGTGTGTTTTGCAGGGAATTGCGGTCGATGCCGGTCGAACAACAGACCGATTATTGTCTATGAATCGTTGTCGATAATCGATGAACGACAGACAGGCGGAGGAAGAAATTGACAACTACGAGTATTAAATGATTAAAAATTGGCGAATTTGTCGCAATAAAATATTGAGACAAATTTTATTAGTTGGAATTAGTTGAAATTCCAACGATTTATGTAGAAATTACTTCTATTAAGTCTGTTTCAGAACGCGAATTGAAGTAAAGGGTGTTTTTTCAGCTTAGATAGAACTTTCGATAGGGACAACTGTCAATGCAAGCTGTCCTTCTGACTGCTATTGTTGTTATTTATGCTCAGTATAGTCTGGCAAATCATCGCGAATAGACTCACGCTTGAGTTTTTGTATCTGATTCATTAACGATTTGTCCTGAATGAATGTTGCTGGAAAGCATCTGTTCTGTCTTCGATGTGCCATGATGGTTAGCACAATGGTCAGCAGGCGAGTGTGTGTGCGTGCGTTTGTGTGTGTTTGTGTGTCCGTCAGTTATTGAGAGTGTGTATTTTTGTGTCAATCTTCATTCTATTTACATTCGTAGGTTGTGTTATTTTGCTAACAACATCAGCAAAATTCTTCTCTTGGCAATCAACAAATGTTGCAGTCATGTACGAGTACCATGCTTGCAATATCACACACACACACACACACATACGCATACGCATACACATACACATACACACATACAAATATTGCTGCTATAATCTAGCTTAATTGAATCGAAATCGAGCTGTGAAATTGCCAATAAAAATTTGTGGCTTTAATGAAAAAGACGTTGAGAGAAAAAAAAAAAGGAAAATCTTCATAGATCGCGCCGAAAGAAAAATAGGCAAAAATTTTAATATTGCGGGAAATATTCAATAATTTAAAAGAAAGACAATTTTTTTTTTATTTAAATTATTCTCCGACGCCACGATACGAAAATCGGTGGATAAATTAAAAAAGAAAATTTACAAAAGGCAAAGAGTTCTTAAAATGCTTTTGACAATTTTGAAAATGTTTGAGCACAAAATTGTGATGGTACGTACATATTACGATTATCGTAGCAATCGATAGTTGCTGTGGTAGATTTTTTCAAAATTTATTTTCGCCACTTTTCGTCACTAAAAGTGAAAACACGAAATACTAAAGTCGCGCCGCGCATCAAAAAAAAACGCATTTCGACCATATGTTTTTGAGCTTTAGCGAAAAAAATAAAAACTATTGTTAATTAATGTACTCTTTTTTTTGTCTTTTATTAATAATAATATACTCGCTGACAATGTTTCTGTCAAAGCGTGAGATTAACAAAAAAAAAAAAACATGTTTTCCACACAGTTCTTCGGTTTGTTTATGGTCTCTACTGTCAACAAAATAGAATAGATAATAAAATAAAATTGGAATTTTCTATTTACCATTTAATTGTAAATATTTTAGTTGAAAAGTTGTTTTTCTTTTTTTTTTTTTTTGGTTTTTGTGATCATTATTGTTGAATTTAAATTTACTCAAATTAATTGCTAACATCGCACATCATCGCACTGAAGACGATGATGATGATTTCTATTTCCGATAAGCCTTTTCAATCTCCCTTTGCCTTCTTTCTAACACCTCGTTCCTACCTCTTTTGGACCCCTTTTCGTGGTTATGGTTGAAATTAAATCGAAATTGCTGCTGTCTCTGCGGTCGCGTTTCATTGTTTTCAATTATTTTTTTGTGGTCGTTGTTATTCATTTCATTTGATGCGAGGCGCGGCGAGGCGAGGCGAGGCCTGAAGTCATGCAATTTATAAAATGAACTGCTTTTGTATTGAGATTACAATCAATAAAACATTGCAAATAAAGGTTAACTAGCACACACACATGCACACACACACGCCCAATCATGTATGCGAGAAAATTCTCGTTCTCCCCCCGGAGAATTGTGCCTCTGTCATACGATACAAATCAGTCAGTCAGCCGCTTTGAGAATTTTTCGATAATATTTTCATTAAAAATTTGTTTACGTATTCTTTTCCATTTTTAGTGATGGAAACATAACATCAATGGAACATTTCAGTTCAGAGCCATGATTGTTCGACGCTGCTCTTGGGTCGAGTCGAACTATTGCGCCTCCCGCGAGAAGACAGGACGTTTCAGTCGACACAAAATCTCGTAGCGAGATAGATTATTTCAATCGAAACGTCTCGAAGACAATTTGAGGGTAAATAATGATTTACAATTGTAGTAAATCTCGAGGCAGGCGAGACTTCTTTTTAGTAAAGACGAGATCCTGCCACCAGATAGAAAATCTTTTGCAGTCAGTTCGAGAGGCCGACATACGGCAACCTTTTTAAATTAAAATGAGATTCCGACCCAAAATAGACTTTTTAGCCGAGACAAGAACCGAGACTATACAATTTTTGGCAGTCAGGACAAGAGCGAGAGAGCAAAAAAGTATTTCAATTAAAACGTAATCTCGATGTGAAACGGATTTTACCATTATTATAGATCCCGGGACGAGACAGTATTTTTCCGTTAAAAGCTCGATCATCGAGACAAAATCGCGCCATGCTTTACAAAGAAATCGATAACTATTCGATACTGATAATACGTACAAGGATTCATAATTACGATGAAGAGACAATTCTGCGGTGGGTGGACTTGTCTGGTTGAGGCCATTCCCTCCCACTTACCGTTTGATTAGAATTTCAATTCTTCTGTAGAGCTCTCTGCGGTGACGTCTTCGAATGGCGTTGGTATTAACGTGGTCGTGATGGTGGTCATTGTGGTCGCTCAGGCTGGTGCCGCTGTTGCCGCTGTTGCCGCTGTTGTCACTGTTGCCGTTGCCGCCGCTGGTGCCGCTCTCCACTCTGTGACTGTCCTTGTGGCGAAATCCGCTCGCATGCCGCAGTACCCAAGTGGCGTTGGGCAGATCGTAAGCGATGCCCCAATTTAGGCCCATGCTAATGTAACTCACTTCGGGGTTACCGATAACGCCAGTGGTCAAGCAGACAGCGGTCTGTAGTTAGAGGAGGAAGAAGAAGAAGAAGAAGAAGAAGAGAGAAAATAATCTTAGGTATTAAAAACGAATTAATAAATCGAAACCTAAATTTTTTTGAGCCAAATTTTGCAATCAAAATTAGAAATTATTTAGAAAAAAATCAGAAAACTGACTGAAAATTTTTAATTTCTGAAAATTTTAAAGTAATTTGTGGAAAACGATGTCGCTGACGACGTTACAAAATTAGCTTTTCGCAACTCTTTCGGAAACGCGTGTCGCAATGATTGACTTACCGAGAAGGAAGAGCCCTCAGGAAATGCAATAAAACGCTTCCGGCGACTTCGCATTGCAGTTTGTTGATGGTCGTCGGGCTGCTGTGGCCGCTCTGGCCGCCTCTCGCTGACGTAGGCGGAAGGCTGCACAATGGTAGAGCTGCTGCCGCTGCTGTTGGTGGTTTCTGCTAACATTCGCAACGCATTGGTCGTGATGGCAGCGGCATTGACATCGACAATATCAACCGTCGGAACCTTGATTGGCAATAACGATAGTTCTGTTACCGGTAACAATAACGGCAATGGTAATAGCAGCAACAGCAACACCAACAACACACATAATAGCAGCAACGGCAACGGCAACGGCAACGACAATGACCGGCAGCAAGGAAGCACTTTGAGCACTTGAAAAGCTTTTGACATCTTGACTCGGTTTTTCGAACTGCAGCAGTGGAAAATTATTTCGTTTATCGGAGATGCCGGCGACGGATGATGTGGCTGTTGATGCTGCCGCTGCCGCTGCTGCTGCTGCTGGTGATTGTATTTGTTGAATTTTGACAGCTGCTGAGTGTTTGTCGGTCCTTGGCCGCACTTACTCATAATAGAGCGATTGTCATCGGCTTTCTTTGTTGTGCGCTTGACACTTCTAGCTAAGTGTTGCTAGATGTCGCTGTTGTTGCTGCTGCTGCCTGTTACTGAAGTGGAAATTTTGGGAGCATATTTTATTATATTGTTAGCAAGTTGAAGAGCTCTGGCGTTACAACTTTCTTTTGTTCTTCAACGAAAACTGTTAATTAAATTAGTTTCTATTGTCATAGCTTTGATGCTACGCTGGCCAACAACGCTGCTGACCCTCGTGGTGTTGTTGTTGCGGCTGCTGCTGCTGCTGTTGCTTCTGGTTTTATTATTGAGATGAGCCGTTGTTTTGGTAACTTTTGATACGAATAAATTGTTGTAAGCTTAAAGATTTGTTGTTGCTGCACATGATCTCGTTATATTTGTTTTAAAGTTTTGCACTTTTTTATGCACTTTTATGCTGTTCGAGTTTAGGCAATCTCAAGAGTCTTCAAGTCTTTGGTGTCACACTCTGTGCGCTCGTTCTTGTAAAGGCAACAGCGTCACGACTTGAGCGGCTTTCCTCCGGCTCTGGCTCTGTCAAACGACTCGGTCATTCTGAAGTTTGCTAAATTTTAAAGTAAACAATGGTGACATTTTTCTCTGGCACTAGCGGAGGAGCCATAAAAACTGTCAGTTACCAGCAACATCGAGTCGAGTCGATGACAACGATGATCAAGCGTTCAGTTCAGAAATGGACCATTTGCAATCTCTATTATTGAACAGTTTCCTAAGCGTTTTATTAATAAATGCTCTGAGTGCTAACAATGCTTTAACTGCCAGAGTTTATGAAGAACCAACTAAACAAGCCTCTACGGTCCTAAAATCCAGCTCAGCTAAAGAGCTGGCCGAGGAGGTATTTCTTCAACGAAGGAAACGGTATTTGCTCTTCGAAAAAGGAGCTAGTTTTGTAGTGAGTAGCAGAAGAGTGAAGGCAGCGAGAAAGTGGAAGTGAATTTTTTGCAACAATTGCAAAAAAATTCGGACATCACAATTTTAAAGATTGCACGAGATTTTATCGATCGATTTAAATGCTGCAAATGATTGCAACAATCTCTTTTCATTTTATAAAAAATAAATTTTTTAATTGTTTTATGAGTTTTTTGTTTATTTTGTGTGATTTTTAGTTTACTATAAACATTGGTAAAGCCCTTCTGGCCGGCCGTCCCAGAGGCTTAACGCATATAAGCGAGCTCAGTTTGTACTACGATTTGCCCTCGACTCTTGAAATGGTGCTGCCTAAGGCGCCAAAACGCCCCTCAAGACGCCCAACAACAACCACCAGACCAACAGCCATGAGTGCCGCCACGAAAACATCGGCAGCAAATCATCCTCTTCACTCCTGGTGGCCAGAGAGGAACCACCACATTCCTGCTAAAGATTGGTCCAAGCAAAGCTATCACTCTAAAAGAAACGCTCGTTTGAAAGGAACTGCGGAAGCAGCAACAACGTCCAGCCCAGCGGCCAGGCGGCGGGCCACTACCTTCGACCAGTCGGAACAGGAGAAGCAATGGCCCAAACTGCGACAGCTTCGTCGTTGCAAAGAAGCGACGTTATTTTTCGACTTTGTTGAGCAATGGGCGCGTCTGTAAGTATTCAGGAGCGGTACAAACCATTACCTGCTGAACGGCACTCTTATCGACCGTTTTTCGTCCCATCAGACATCGCTTCAATGGTCGCTACTGCATACTGCGTACGCTTTGTGAGGCGCCGCATTTGCTCTTCGTTGCCGGAAGCTCACTTTTCCACGATATCCTGCGCATTTTGATAGAGTAAGTGACGCCCACGGTTGTCGGTGCAGGAGGGTGGGTGGAGTGGAGTAGCTTAAAAGGTAATTTCTTGCCGTTTTGTTGTTCTTTGTAGCTTTTCCTTGCCGTGCGTGCAAGAGAATGTCCAGATGCGTCGCTCGTTGCGGCACGACGACCCGGCCGAATGCGCAAATCTTTATGGGCCGCATTGTCGTCTGAGTTTTTTGCAGCATTTCACGCGTCTGATTCACGGCGACTACTTGTAGATCGAAGAAGAAAGGCTGACACAAAAGTATTAAGACAAGTCCTCGCAGAAGACAGGAAGACGCAAAGAGACAACATGCATGCAGGAGTGAGTGAGTGAGCAAAGATTAAGCAAGAACTTACATCAAAGACTTTTGGGTTCAATAAAATTCTGAGCGCACAAGCAGAAAATGTCGCTCCAATATGTTGAAATGTCATAAAATACAATATAAAAACTTTTAATCATGTAAATAAAAAAAAGTTTTTTTTCACCGCACGGCCGTTGAGAGAGAGAGAGAGAGAGAGAAAAAAACACCGCATCTGGTTCTGTTTTTTTTTTTTTTTGCTCTGTTTCTTCTGTGCCGTTGCGTAACCAAAGTGACTTCTGGTCTGTTTTTGCTTTTATTATTGTTTATTATTGCTGTAAAAAGTAATAATGCAAATTACAACAACAACAACAACAACAACGAATGCAAATATGTTAAAATATTATCCCAAAAAAAAAAGGGAGACAGACAGACAAATGGTGTTGTTGTTCCTTACCGCTCGCTGTCCGTGCATTTATGTAAATCATTTTGCTTTGAGTTGCATTAATATTTTCGTTGCTTGCTTTTAGGCACTATGTACGAAGTGCTTGGTCGTTGGTCTGCTGGCGTCGTTTATCAGCGCTATTGAATTATTATTTATTTGCACTTTGGCAAAATTTAATTGCATCGAGTTTTTACGATCCTTTTCGCAAGCATTTTTTGCTGCACAGTGCAAATGCGTATATTTGCATACGAATATTTACACTGTGCAACAAAGTGATGATTTGCATGCAAGTCATTAATTCGCAAAACGCTTTTGTTTTTGCTATTATGTATTTTTTTCGGGTTTTTTTCGCCGAACCATTTGGTTTATGGTAATTTATTTCTTATTGCTTCTGTTTTGGTTTATTGTTATTTTGTCACATGAAAATAATTAAAAGCATGCCCGTTTTTTTTTTTTTTTGCGTTAAACAATTTTGTCGACGTTGTAAATTACTAACAAATTTTGTAGCAAATAATTTGTGCAAATTTTTATATTCGAAAAAAAGAAAAAAATTCGAAAATCTGTGCGAAAAAAATTAGGGCAAAAATTAATATGTAAATAAGTAAAAAAATTTCATTTTTTTTTTGTTAAATTAACGTATGCCTATTTTTAATTGTTTTGATGCAAAATTCTGCTATTTAAAAAATTTGGCATTCCAGTTGGTTGGTAAAGCGGTGTTTTTTTTTATTGTTTTAATAAAATTTTAAAATGATAAAATCTTAGCAATTCGTTATATTTTTTATAATGATTATTTTTGCCATGACTAACTTTTCATCTTGGTTTTAAATTAAAAGATTCTGGAGTCTCGGGAAGTGTTGACTCGGCTTTCATAGCAAACACACACACACACACACGCCTACCAACACACATTCATACATATGTAAAACTTTCTGCTGACATCGATTCATGCATAAAATTTGCATGCAAAACGAACGACTGAATTCAATCTTGCGCATAGAATCGGTAATAATTATGTGCAGGTGTTGCCACATGTACATAAACAAAACCGAAATCATCAGAGGCAATCTTGAAATGAATGCGTACATGTATGTAGGTATGCGAGCATGTGTGTCGTGTCCGTGTGTCGATCGTGATGACAGCAGACTAAGCACGTGTTATTGTCAAAATTTGGTTTGTTGATGAATAATGCATGACAAAGCTGGCGATGTTATGCGGCAAGTAGAGAGGGAGAGAGAGAGAGAGAGAGAGAGAGAGAGATACACATGACCACTGACTCGACCGACTGACCAAACGACCGACCACATGCAGCGACCACATTGTTGGGCGTGGTAAGCGCTACATGCTGTCAAGAGTTAAATCGTCCCAAAAATGAGACCAAGTGTGAAATTCGAGAATAAGAAGCCTTTGACGCAAAATAAATACCTTCACTGCGAGCACTTAGCATTTAGCTAATCTGGTTCTGAGCTACCAGAAAGCTCATATTCTTTATGGAACTGATTTAACTCAGTGACTTCATACCTTCTCTATGGAAATATGGACCACTGTTCAATCCTTATGATTCTGACTTGGACCAGATCAGATTTCATATTGCGGAACACTTTTTTTTTAAAGGTTCGTCAGTGTTTCGCGAAAGATGGTTTGGGAACAACTGATTTACCACAACACAAAAATTCTAAATATTTATTTGTAGCAATTCAGTCTGGATAAACAGTCTCTGTGTGCGCTTTTAAATGCTTTAAAAAGTGTTAATGGTTCGAGTCAACAAAAGCGGCTCAAAGAAGCTCGCGACTGGACTCCGCGGAGTTGGTTTTTCAGGCTTCTGACAGTACAAACTTATCCGCGCGGTCAAAATAAAGCCATTCTCATTAACTGAAATCTCGTTAAAAATGACAAATCGGATCATTACCATGCTACGGCTACTTCTGGTCTTGATAATACTTGAACTTTGTGCTCTGACGACCGTGGCAACACTGCCAGAATCATCGAGTGGAGTACTTAGACGCAAAAAACGTTTTGTAGCCTTTCCGGATGGATCGTCAGTGTCGGTGAGTTCAGTGTCGTCAAAACTCTTCAGAGCATTGTAAAAGGCGTGTCCTCTCTCGGTGTGTCTTTCGTTGTTGCTGAAATAGGGCGCTCTCTGCCTCACCATCGGTGTCATTGGAAATCCGCACACCGACTATCTTAGCTATGCATTAAATTGGGGCGTGGCTTATGATTTGCCCAACGAAACGTGGGCGCGCCAGTATGCGCATGGCTTCAAGAATGAACTGCAGAATCCAAAACCGGTGGCACAGCGGCGTTCGCGCCGGGAGTTATACGAAAAAATCGAAGCGGTCATTGATGGGTGAGTGAGGGAGGGGTGGGTGGAGGGTTGGGGGGGAGTTTGGAAAGACGAAAAAGGTGTCAAAAAATCGTTGCAATATTTCTTTTTCAAACTCGGCAGCATGGGATTCAATGGACACGCTTGCATTGCTCGGGCACTTTGCGAGAGCTCCAAATATTTGCAACAGTTTCCACGTAGGCGTGGCAACATGATGGATGAAATTGTCAAAAGCATTTTCAGGTGTGTACCGATTGTGTATACGATTATAACGATACTGGTCAAAGTAATACTTTACCGTCGACTCTCGTCGACTTTCAGTTTGCCAAAGCCATCCGTTCATTCTCATGAACCGAGATCGGTTCAACGCTATGACCACATTTTCCGGCAGGCGCCTCGAGAAGTTAACGACTGCAGCGAGAAATATGCCGAGTGTCATTTTTCGTTACTTGAGCTGGCGCTTGGAAAATATTCCGTGCCGCCCAACACGAAACACGAAATGTGGAATGCTGGACGACTTGGTGGACTTCGCGACAGATTTGTTGAGGCATCTTCTTTTATGTAATAGAAGAAATGGCGGATGTTTGGGTCGAGGCAAAATATCAGTTATCTACTTAATACTTTTAATATTTTTGTAATAAAACCACTTTCGCCGAAATGAATTAAATAAACGCCGAATAAAAGTTGTTAGTCGTTTTAGTTCTTAAACCATTAGAGAGATTTAACTTATAACACAAAAGGTTGGTTTTTTAGACCGTTGGTTGTTTTCTTTGCTAAGCTGTTGGTTTCTTAATTCATTAGTTGGTTAGTTTCTTAGCTTAATCGTGACTATAGAGGTTTGATAGCCTTTAAATTTCATGTTTTAACTTAACTCTTATAAAAGCTTAAAATAAATGGGTCAGGAGGGATGAATTTCTATGTTAAAAGGTTAGAAACATACACTGAGCCAAAAGACTACTTTTTTTTACATGTTTGTTTCAAGAAATCTTGCTCTAAATGGAATAAAAATAAGAAGAACGGACCGTTTCTTATTAATAATTCAATTTTTTCAAGAAGTGGACTTATAAAACTCTAAAAAAAACAGCTCAAATAAAAGAGGGATGAATTTTCATGTTAAAAGGTTAGAGCCATACACTGAGCCAAAAGACTACCTTTTTTACATGGTTGACTGAAGAAATCTTGCTCTAAATAGGATCAAAATAAGGAGAACGGACCGTTTCTATAATTCTATTCAATAATTCAATGTTTCTCCAGTTTTCGTCATATGGAGAACCTGACAGACCACAGTTCCTCATTTTCCGTCAGATCTTCTCTTATTTAAGTCAGTGGTAAAGTATTCGATTTTGTCCCGCTCTACAGTTTTCAATTTAAGGCGCCCGCTATTTGTGTTACTTTGTGTTACAATAAATAAAAACGCTTTTTCGCTGGACATGGTTTTTTTTTTAAAACAAATTATTTCCATTTTTATTAGTAACGCATAACATTTATTTATATAATTATTTTATATAAGTTTTTTGGTTTGGTTTGGTTTGCTTTTATTTTTTCACATTTTAGATTGTTTTTCGTTAATTTTTAGTTAAGACTTTACTTTATTCGATTCGGATCCTTCGACCACAAATTATGTTTGTTACTTAATTTAGTTTCAGTTTTTAGTTAAATATATTTTTGTGTGTGTTTGTTTTTTTACAATTTCTTCGGGCTTATTTGCTGTGATGATTATTTTGTGGTATTGTGTATTTGCATTTTTTTTTTTGTTGTGATTTCTTGTCAAATGTTTTAGCCATTTTTACAGGGTGTGTCTGTGCTTAAAATTAACGTATGTATGTACGTTTTTGAGAGAGCTGAGAGTCGAGTTATGCATTTCTTTAATTGCATTAATACGGTATTGTATATATCGTATATAAATAGGTCTTTTTTTTTAATTTATTGTTGTATGTAAATTGAATAAAAGTGAGAAGTACAATACTCATTTACACGGAGTCGTTTTTACTTCTTTTACTCCTTCATAATCATAATATCGTACATACAGTCATTATTATTATTATTATTATTATTATTTTTATTTTTATTATTCTTATTTGAATACTTAGAATGAAATATTTTCGTTTCTTTCTTACGCTCTTTTTGTGGATACGTGTGTATATTTTTTGTTCTTTCTATGAGTACAAGTCTCTTTACTTGTTTAAAATTACATTAAAAAATTTCGTAATTTTACATATAATTTGCGTAATCTGGTAACTACTATCCGTTTACTTTTTACACAATTGTTTAAATTTAACTACTTTTTAGTTGTTTTTTTTTTTGTTTTTTTATTTGAAGTCAAAATACATACGAGTAAGTACATAATTTCCTACCGTTACGAGTGTCAAGTGTCACGAGACGCGTCAAACGCGTAAGCTGATATACCCTCTCTCTCTCTGTTTCTCTTTCTCTATATGTGGTGTCTTAGATTTATTTAATGCCTGAGCCCACAAGCGTGAGAGATTGCGGCTGATTCTGTCACTGTGACTCTCTCTCTCTCTCTATCTGTCGCTCTGGAGGCAACGGTAGCAACGGTTTTGTTTTGTGGTGTTGTTTTCCAGTGAGTTCTTTGCTTCTAAAATTTTGCAAATGTATGTATATTTTAGTTTTTAGTTTTTGAAACTGCTTTTGCTTTTCAGTGCCTTTACAAAAACCGAAATCGTAACTTAAATTTATTTAAAATACCATACAAAAAGGTGTGTGTGTGTGTGTGTGTGTGTGTAGCGTGTAGTTATACATTTTCTTTATTTACGTTTAATTACAAATGATCTTCTTTTAGTGCGAAGAATACCTAAAAAATGTACAACGTCTGTTTTTATTTATTTATTATGCATTTATGAAATCGCGTAAAATGCGTTAGCCGCAAATTATTTTTTTTTCATAACGTATGCGCTAAAGTGTTGTTGTTGTGCTGCTGCACTCGTTCTGGCTATTGTTTGCTATAGTTTATAGTTTTGCAGTCGCCTGCGTTGTTTTTTTCAGTGTAATAAAAGTGTGTTCAATGCGTTTCCTTTACATAAATAATAGTTATTGTGTTTTATTTTTTTTTTTTTGTTAATTTGTTAGCGCATGATTTATTTTTTTTTTGTTATTATTACGTTGTTATTATTACATAAAATAAGAAAGATATGGTTTTATTGAAAAGGTAAAATATTGATTTACAATAAAAAAACCCACAAATCATAATGTCAAGTTTTCATCAAGCGTCTCCAACAGATTCACCGCCATCAAGTCAGGTTTTCGAGATATGGTGCTCTTTTTGTGCCAAAAGAAGAGCGTGTTTTTTGCTATGTTTCTAGTTTAGTGACGTCAGGAGTTAATAATACCTCTCGCAAGCCTGAAGTGATGCAGAGATTCAGCTGGTGAAAACTTTTCCGAATTTTGAAGTTAAAATTCTTAGGCTTAGGCGATTGGCTGTAGCTTTTGTAGGCTCGTGTTGAAACCGACAGTTAGCGAGTTTAACTGTTAGTATTCCATTAGAATATCAGATTCAAGAAAAAGTAACAAAACAACAACACGATTTGCTAACCGTTAGTAGCATAACTCGCTTGAAAAAAAGAACTATTGTTGGTTAAAGATGCAGTAAACGAAGAGAATAGTAAAAAAACCGGTAGACAGGTAAAGCTAGTAAAAAAAATAATAATTAGAATTGTGAGTTAACTGCGGAAATAGTAAAAAAACGAACAAAATTTTAAGTTAACTATGGAAATAGTTAAAAACAACCATACGATTTGTAAATTAATGGTAAAAATAGTAAAGCTGACCGTAAAAAAAGTGAGTTAAACGTAAAAACAATAAAAATAACCGCTTAAAACTGCAAGCTAACTATAAAAATGTTAAAAGAAACTACCAACATTTTAAGTTGACTGTAATAAAAGCAAAAAAATGACAATTAAAACCGTAATATAACTATAAAATAGTAAAAAGCAACCATTAAACTGTTAGTTAACTGTAGAAAGAGTTATACAAAGAGTTATAGAAAAATAGCTATACAAATTGTCGTCTAACTGCATAAACAGTAAAAAATAACCGCAGAAACTTTACACTATTTCTTCGGTAACTAAAAATTTCAACCAACGTACACGAATAGAAAATGACCAAAGAAGCCAGAAAAAACACCGGATTATTATTGTATTGTAAATACGTTTATGCTGACAAAAAAAAAAAAGAATGAAGATATAAGAAGATACATACATACTATATAAAATTGAAGTAAAAATTTTAATATATATTTTCTAACTCATCAGTCACAACCCTTAAATAGTAGTACAGTGGCGTATTTACGTAGTAGTAGTAGTAGTAGTACTAATAGTAGTAGTAGTACTAATAGTAGTAGTAGCAGTATTAGTAGAAATTATGTGTGTGTATGTATTTATATACATGGAGTATGTACCTATGTATGGATGTGGTTAAGTGTTCACTATATGTTAGTAAGCACGTATGATTTGGAAGTTATTAAAAGTGATACTTTTAGTGCTTTCATTCTACTCTAGTAGCTGCATTCTTGAGCTTCGTTCGACGTTTTTGTTTTTGTTGACGTTATTTTTTTATTTTAACATTTATAGACCAGACCGCTCTAGCGCTCTGTCGGTAATTTTAAATACATTTTCTTTTAATCGAGTGTTAAGTTTTAATTATTCTACTGTCATGTTTTTGTTTTTCTTCTATTTGAATTGAAACCGTTTTTTTTTCGCTGCCAGCGTCGCTGCTACGACATTCGTACATACAGTGGATTATATCGTGCAATATAAATTTTTTCATTTTTCATTTTAATTTAATTGTTATTGTGTTATTTTTATTATTTTTATATTCTTATTATTATTAAGCGCTAAAATGAAATATGTTACGTAATTAGATTATTCTGTTGTTGTTGTTGTTGTTATTGTTGGGGAATGCTGCTGCTACAGCTGCGTTGAATATCATATTTACATACAGTGGGACAAATGAGTACATACTAGAATGAAGCTTTGTATGTTGTGCATTCCACTCGTTTCGATGCAAAAATAAAAAAGACCAAAACGTTAAGCGTAAAACGTAAGCAACGTAAGCATATTTTCTACCACGAAGTACGATTGTGTACGAAAGTGACTGCGATTGTGTTTACGAGACGATTTAATTGCTTCTCTATTGTCAGGTACATTTAAACACTTCATTTTGTTGTGGTTTGCTGCTGCGGTTGTTGTTGTTTTTGTTTTTTAATTTCTAAACCAGAATCTTCTAAACCAAACCAGAATCTTCTAATCCAGAATCTTTTAAACCAGAATCTTCTACTGTGTCTCGAAGGTTGTTAGCGACATTTTGAATTCGCATCAGAATCTCAGATTTCTCTATCATTTTAGGTTTTCGAGTTATGCACAAAATTCGCTTCGTGGCTTCTAAAAGTATTGTTCTTCTTTTCCACAAATTGCGTTTGAATATCGTTTAAATTTCATCTTTTTATTGTTGGAAAGTTGGAAAAGCAATTCATTTGATACGAGTATACTCTCGTATAGTCAGCAATATTCCATCATTCTTTAACTCCATCGAGTCTAAACTCATTACAATTCGAAATTATTAAAATTTCGGAGCAAAAAAAAGGCTTAATAATCCCATAATAATCGCTCACATTTCATTCTTTGCATTTTATAATTCTGATTTCAGGTTCGGTGTAATAAGGCGACTACGAAAGCTTAAAAATTTAAAGGTATTTCCAACATGAACCAAGATATTTCAGCCGATTTGAGGTTAGGAACACTTAGAGACCTGACATTCGATTTAAACGCGTTTATTTTGAATTTAGCGCGCAGAAAATCGCGCAAAAAAATTTATTATGTGGTCACTTCATTGGCTTAGAAAATTGTTGGCTTGTGTAAATTATACAAGCCTGCTTTTGTTGGCTGTTTTGTTTTATACACCAATCAATTTGAACACAATCTGGCCCAGAGTTTATTGTTTAATTATTAATTTATTAAATGCATTAAATGCAATGCAAATGTGCGAGTATGGAGGTATGTTTGTTTGTTTGTTTGTGTGAGCAACAGTGCATAATTTTTCGAATGGACTGTGCCGTATAAACTGAGGACGAAGGAGCGGTGAAGCGGTGAAATGGTGGAAGGAGGTTGGGAGTTTGGGAAAAGGACAGCGAGCCAGAGTTTAAACGTTTGAATTGTTTTCGAGCTTGTGAGTGTTGTTGTTGAGTGTTGAGAATGCACGTGCTGGACTGATTTTTATTTTTACTTGCACGGATTGTTGTTGTTGACATTTTATCAATAATCCCAACAAAATGGATTTATTTTAATTTTATTTTCTCATTAAATTCATGAACAGGTTTCATTTGTATGAATTATTATTATTGTTATTTAGATATTATATTATTATTTATTATATTATTATTTAGTATATTATTTATTATTATTTTAATTAATAATTAAAGTGTTTTAAATGCAAATTGGATTTACTTTATTTGTTTGTTTTTGTTGCTGTTGTTGTTGTTGTTGTAATTGTATTAAATTAAGTAGGATACAAACAGATTTTGCTGCTGCTGCCTTTACGCTGCGCAACGCCTTCTCGCACATGTCACTCACTCACCATACATACGTCACTCCCACCCACGTCGCTTTGTCGCTTTGTCGCTTTCTCCACCTCTCCCCTCCCCCCCCCCCCCCAAACACGATCTTTTTCAGACGCTACGCAGGCTTTTGCGAAAAAACGACTTTTACTTGGAAGACACATGATTTTTTAAAAGTTATTTTCAAGTCCTGGAACATGCCACAGCATTTTCTTAGACTTGTTTCGACAGGCTACGTTAATTTGTTTTTTTTTTTTGGTTTTTTGGTTTTGGTTTGGTTTGGTTTCTCTTTAATATGCTGATATTTTGCGTTGTTGTTGTTGTTGTAGCTGTAGTTTCTTTTCAACCAGTTTTTTGTAAAAAAATGCACGCAATTAAGTTTTTTATTTTATTGCTGAAGCAAATAAAAACTCGAATCTCGCGTAAAAAATAACTAATTATTTTTAGTCAAATTAGGCCAAAGGAAAAGCATTAAAAATTCGTTGTTTACCGGAAACCGGAATTTTTGCTTTCGGCGTTTCCGTCCTTCCGTCCTTCCTTCCTTCCTTCCGTTTTGCATTTAAAGGCGCCGTTTTGGGCATATTGTCCCCATAAGTAGAGTTGGTTCGAGAAGTTAGTCAGAGGAACTGGCTTTGGGTACAAAAATCAAGTATTCATAAATTAAATTATTAAATGAAAACATTTTATTCAATAAAAATGAATTTTTGTTCATTCTTAAATGAAATCAAAAAAGTTCGTCAAGTTTGTAAAATCAAAAAAGGGTCATTCGGTGAACTGGCCCAGTAATGCATGGAACGCTTAGGATACGTAAGCGATGCCGCAGTAAGCTGTATGCAATGCACAGTTCCGTATGTCACGTATAATATCCTGAGGGTTAGAGCGAGTGAAGCGAGTTAGAGCAAGCACCATGCAAATGCTTAGAATTATCTTCTCTGCTAATTATTGCATTCAGAATATTTTAATTAATTCGGAAATTTTATATTTTTTAATATTTGTTATTGATTACTTTTAAAATTTATTTATCTATTAATCAAAGCATTTTAAAAAGGGCTTCTGCTCAAATCCAGTGAATAAAGATTAATAAAAAAAAACGTAACGAAATGGTTTGCAACTAGTTTGCAAAAGTTTGTGGCATATACGTTTTGTTTGGTTTGTTGTTTGTTGGAATGAAACTTGTATTTTTTTGTTTTTTGCTGTTGTATTACAATAATTTTTTATTGGTTTTTTGAAATTTTCTTGGCTTGATTGGCTTTATTTTTAATGTTTTTTTGTTATTTTTTAAATTTAAATTTAATAACTGGCATTTACAGAACTACAGAACTAAAAGTATTTTCATTACACTTGAATTCATTTCAATTTCAAGCTTTTAATGTTAATTAATCATTTATGTGTGTGTGTGTGTGTGGTGCTTTTTACAGATGCATTGCGTTTATGTGTATATACGATACACATATGTATAATTGTTTTTATATTTGCGTTTAATGTTTTAATGTTTTTCGTTTAACTTTTCTGCCATTTAACTACAATTTATGCAATATGTGTATATTGTACAATATTCTCATTTTATAATACATAATACATACGTTTTTAGTGCTTTGTTGTTAACTTTACGCCCGTTTTTTCACGCCCATCTGCTTTCCTTTTTCAATTTTTTCGCCTCATCGAACAACAACGTGCCTTTTGTGTTTGTTTTTCTTGTTGTTGTTGTTGTTGTTGTTGTCGTAGTCATTCATGAAATCACTGAAAATGACTTGATGTAATTTTAAACCTTTTTAATTTTACACTTTACGCTTTTTAACTTATTCTTTCTTATTATTATAATAATTTTTTTTTCTTTTTCGTCTTGATGTTTATTAATTCGATTTTTAATTTCACTTTCTTTTCCTTTTTTGTTTTGTTTTGTTTTTTACAATGAAGCGAAGAAAATATTATTAAAATTGAGAAAAAAAAAAAAACTGAAAAATTGTCCTTTTAAACAACAACAACAATGACAAAATCTACACTGGAAGCAAAATGGTTTTTATTTTTCTTAAACGTACGTACGTACGTTTTTCAAAGACGTACGACGACAACACAAATCATGTTAAATTTTTTTTCACACTGAGAGAAATAATGCACTTTACAAATTTACAATTTTACAATTTTCTAGTAAAGAAATCAATTATTTAATTTTCTCAAATAATTTTCATTAAATATATTTACACATACTTCATGCTTTATTGAATGAATGAATGAATGCATGGATTCGGAAAACACAACCAACGAGAGCATTTTTATGTTCTTTTTAAAATTTAAAAAATATTCTTTAACGTATTCAACTATTTTTTCTGATTTTCTGAGCCTAATTTCTTGGCTTTATACTCGTTTATAAAATTTCTTTAGTATTTTTGGCTTTTTTTTTATGATAAGTTAGAGTTATTTTATTTATAGCGTGTCGATTTTCCCACATTTTTTTTGTTTTGTTGTTTTCTCTGCTTCTCCTTTTCTTTCTTCTTTAGAAGAAGAAATTTGCTTTAATCGATTTTAATCGCTTTTGGCTTATTAAAAACTGTTGAATGAATAGTAGCAGTTTCTAGGTTTTCGTTTACTACTTTGCAATTTGTCAAGAAATGTTCTTCAACCTTTTTTGTAATTATTCTTAATGCAAAATGTTTAGTTAATTTAATTATTTTAGCATTCGATTGATTGTCGACAAATAGAAAATAAGAAGGAATATTGTGAAACAAAAACTTTGTAGGAATATTGTAAGAAAATATACAAAAAAAATTCTTCTAATACAATATTTTTTAATTCTTTTAATTGTTTTTTTTTTTTGTGAAGTACATATTCATTAATTTCGTGAAAGTAAATAATATTGTTTGTTATATAATTCCTAAAAATTGTAAATTTTTTATTGCCAAATTTTTGGATTATTCCATAATTTCTTTAAACTTTTCTTCAATATTGCATATTTTTAAAATTTTGCAATTTTGTGGCAAACATTTTGGCTAATTTTCGACGATAAAGACACATAATAAAAACAAACGAAAAAGTTATTCGGAATTATAAGTTTTATGTTGTTTAATTTGCTAATGGCTTTTCTTTTGCCTTTTTTGTTTCTCTTGTTAACACTCACTTTTACACGCCTCTCTCTCTCTCTCTCTCTCGCTCTCTCTCTTTCTGTCTCTCTCTTTTTTTGTGCTTTATTTTTTTATTTATTTTAAATTTTTTTTGATTGTTTAAAATTTTTTTGCAATTGCTTTATACATGTTGAAATTATTTACAGTGTTTCTAAGTGGAATTTTTCTGTTTTTCTGGTTTTTTTTTTTTGCTTCTTTCGTAAGAGTCGTAAAAATGGCTTCAATCATTTTTTGTTTGATTTTTTTCTAAAGAAACAAACAAACAAACAGGCAAACCCTTGAGCGCTGTGTTTGAGTGGCTGTGAGTGTGTCAGTGTGTGTGTATTTGTGCATTCCTTTTCTGATTTTGCTACAATTTACAATATTTTTTCGTTTAATTTAAAATTAATCGTTTTTTTTTCTCTTTATCAGACTTAAATTTTTTTTCTCTTTGTATTAAAATCTTGTGTGCGAACGAACAGCAAGTATTTTGTTCGTTTTTACAGAAGTATTTTTTTTTTGCAGTGTGTTCAATTGTTTTTTTTTTTTCAACTTTATTAAAACTTGCAAAATTTACTCGCTAGCGTTTTTTTCTCTGTTCAGACGGCGCGTTTTTGTTTTTATTTTTTTTTCTTTTATATTCTTTATTTAAGCTCAATTGGATCGTTCACGACTTTCGCGTTGTTCACGGTGTTCATCCGTGTAAATTGAATTTTTTCCAGTGACTGAGTGAGTGAATGACAGTGAAGTGTGCAGCAATTGTGGTGGGGGGCAGGGGGGGAAGGGGGTCTGTGTGAGAGTGGCTGTGGGCTTGGTTTTTTTGCAAGTATTTAACAATTTTTCTCACAGTGTTTTCAATTCACATTTAATTCTTTATCGTGTTTTGTCCGATTTTCTGGAACCTACGAGTATTTTATTGAACAACTCAGGCTGCGTGTGAGCATGTGCGTGTGTGTGTGTGTGTGCTTGTGTGCCTTTTAAAGACTTTTTTTTTTTAATTACTTAATATGTATTTTATATTTGTTCTCTTTTGGATTTTGTTGAAAAACTACATAATATTTTGTCATCATTTTGACGACATTTAAAAAATGTTAACTTTTTCTGGGCGCGTAAGTCTTCGCGACTGTGATTACACTGATCATTCTTGAATTTTATTAGTTCTTAATTCTACGAGATTAGGTTAGGTTGAAACAACAGTGGGTTATAATGTTTAGTAACGGCCGGTCGTTCGAATCACCGGCCTTGGCTCACGAATGACCATGGAAGCCTGCAACCATCACGTATGGATACACGCAGTTTTTTAAAAAAAGAGGAGCTCAAAAACGAGAGTGTCCTTTGTCTTCATTTTTCAAGGAGCTAGATGTGTTTTTACGATCTTTGTGTCTTGTGTGTCTTTGCTTTGCATGAGACCTGCCTTTTTTCTTCTTCTTTCTCTTCCTCTTCTTCCTCTTCCTTTTCTGTCTCTTCTTCTTCGTCTTCCCTTTAATTCTAACTCCTTCCTCTCCACCTCTTTCCCTTTAAATCTTTGAACTTTCTGGCATCTGTATAACCTAAATTTCTTATTTACGAGAGTGTTTTATTCTATTTTTTTGGGCTTCCTTGCTTTCCCCCTTTCCCCTTCCACCTTCCCCCCTTCCCCCGCCCACACGAAACAGCATTTTTGTGGTTACTGCCTTTTGTTCCTTCTGTTAACGCTTAGAATGCTTGTGGTTTTTATTTGAGCCTGTTTTTGTTGTACTTGGTTGGTGTTTTTGTTGTTGTTTTTGTCGTTTTCACGCTTTAAAAACAAGCGAATAAATGAAGTGAAAACTGAGATGATTTTGCACGGAAGTGCATAAAAAAAGCGTTAAATTCATAAGAACGCAATTTTAGAATGAATAAAAAAATAAGAAAATTTTAAAGTAAATCCAAAAAAATCTGAAATATATATACGAGTATGTATATTGAAATTCTTAACTATATTAACAAATAAAATGAAAATCTTTTAAGAAAAGTTACGATATCTATAAATCGTACAACATATCGTACGATTATCATATACATTGTCTACCTATTAAGGCTTATAACTCTGAAACTTTTTACAGAATTCTCTTTATTTCTAACGGCGTTATTTATTAAGCGCTATAAATAACGCTGTTTATTTCTTAAGCGCTATAAATAACGCTGTTTAAATAAAAATAATTTATTAAAAAGGCTTATTTCAGAGTTATAAGCCTTTATAGTTATTAGCCTCGAAATTAAGGCTTTAAATGGCAAAAATCTCTTTAGAAATATAGCCAAGTTATCAAGGCTACAACAATAATGACGAGATAAGACATTTCAAATTCATACTTTTTTTACACTGTTCCGATTTTCGAATTTATTCATTTTCTACGCGGAAACTAAAGCCAAATCATTTAGTCAGTTTAAGTGTGTGTGTGTGTGTGTGTGTGTGTGTGAGTTTCTTGCCTTTTCGTGCCTTTTCTCAGATTGCACGAAAAAAGCAACTATTTTAATTAATTTCCATTCGAGCGAAGAACATTTTTTTGAAGAGGAATTTTTAATTAAAGTTTTCTTATTGCCGACATTCGTTCGCTGACAAAACTTATGCGTTTGCAGCTTTGTGAGAATCGCGCACACACACACACACACACACACGCGTACACATACATACATACACACATATACATACATACATATACCAACAGAGGGAGACATTGAGATGACATACGATGATTCAATGATATTTAAATTCTGCACCGAAAATTTGTTCTTCTGTGAAAAACTTTTACGTCATTAAATGTTCTTATGTTCTTTGTTTCGAAAGGTTGTGTGCGTGTGGGCGAGAGTGTGTGTGTGTGTGTGTGATTGGGAAAGTACGGAAGTGTGTTTGTGATGCTTCAATGAAGTGCTAAAGTTTGCTTGTTTCCTTCCTCATAAACGAAATGATGATCCTTTGAAAGTATGCAGAGCAAAATTACACTTTAATTTAATAAAGTGTCGAGAGCAAGGATTATCATGAGTCTTAATTAGCACGAAAGTAATAATAACAATAATAATATTAAATAATAATAATTAAAATATTAACAATAATAATAAGATTAATAATCATAACACCAGAGACGATGATAATCATAATAAAAATGGAGAAAAAATGGCAATGCGTCGTCGGCGAAGAAATAAAGGAAGGAAGGAAGGTGGAAAAAAAAGACAGAAAGCAAGATTTTTATTTTCTTTCTTTCTGTGACGATGTAATGATGCCTGGTTATTGCTTCTTGATGGGTCTTTCTTTATTGAAATGTCGTGGCAAAGGAATGACGACAATCTCCAGAGCGAGATGAAGCAAGGACGATTTTTGTAATACATACAAAGAATCAGAAAACGATTTGAGGCCGCAGGTAGATACCTTTTTGAAAATTACATCTTTTTGTGAAAAAAAAAGATTTAATTTAATTTAATTAAACATACTCTTAAATATAAAAATTTTAAAAATTTACGTAATTTTTTTATAATTATTTGCTATTTTTTGGTTATTTTTTCTCTCTTTTTCTGTTTTCTTTGCGGCAGTTACAATTTTTCAGTGTAAAACTTTTTACAAAATGGAAAATATTTCTATTATATCGTATGTATAATTATTTACAAAATATCGATATTAAAGCAAGTATACACAACTCAACAGGGATGCCCGCGAGCCTTTCAATTCCGCCCACTAAGAAAAGGTCTAGGGAAGGGCGTCATGATGAGCGGCCTCAGAATTGCTCCATCAGAATTTAAGATTTTTGAGATATTCCAAGCTCTTTCATTATGTTTGAGAGAAACTTTTGCGCTATGTTAATGCTGATAACTTTCGCGGATAAATTTCAAATATTTTTCGTTTAAAATAAAACTAAAAAATAAACACAAAAGATAAGAATAACTAAAACCAATAAAATACTTTCCTTACGATTTGATATTTTCAATGGTTTTGCAAGCATTAAAAAAATCGAAAAAATCTTAGGCGTATAAAAGCGTGTGAAAATTATAGTTCTCGTTTAAATCTCGTTTCGAATTTCAAAAGTATTTGTGTTTATTTGAAACCTCCACATAAAAATGCACCCACAAAAAAATCCCTCCTTTTAAAAATTAGATTAATAATTTTTGTTGCCGGAGAGAAGCGTTTAAATCCTTATGATTTAAAAAAATCAAAAAAAAATCAATGTTTGCTGAAATCTAAGATTCTTTGGGGCGGCCTTCAGCCGCGGCCGGGCTAGACTAGAACCCTTAGTCAATAATACTTTGTCTTTGCTGAAAAGTATGTACATATATCACGAATACCGAACGATGTGGATATTCGAAAGGATTTTGTGTGGGTGGATTTTGTGTGGGTGGATTTTGCGCGGGTGGATTTTGTGCGGGTGGATTTTATACAAATGGATTTTGAAAATTAAAATTTTTGAAACGTGATGGATTTTGTGTCGAGTGGATTTTGTGGTGATCCCAAAAGTTTTTTTAAAGGGAAGAACGGCGCATTCTTGTTCATTGCAAGGTATTTTTAGAGGAATTTTTTAGTATACTATAGAGTGTATGTATGTGTATGTGTATGTGATGTGTGTGTGTATGTGTATGTGTAAGTGATGTGTGTGTGTGTACAAATTTTCTTACGGGAAATCTGAGCTTTATGAACTTTTTTCAATTGGTTTTTTCTCACTTCATTCTTTTCTAGTTTACGATTTCTCTCTCACCCTTTTTTCTATTTCTCTATCTTTCTCTCTCTCTTGCTCTCTTTTTCTCCCTCTCTCTTCCTCTCTATCTCTCTCTCTCTCTCTCCTTCGTGTTTCTTTTTTTGCCATTACCGGGACGACGACGACCTTTCATCTTTTTTTTTATAACTACTATTTTATTAATTATTTCTTAGTAACTAAATTATTGTGTGAAATTTTCTTAATTTTTTCTAAGTTTGTGAACTTGTTGGCATTTATTTGTTGGCTTTTTTGTGTTTGTGTGTTTTAATTAATGATTTTTTTTTAATTTGCACGGTAAAAAAATGGCTATTGATGATTGTTTTGTCTTGTTCATCTCCTCTCTTTTTTATTAAATTATGTATTAATTTTTGTTTTTTTTTTTTGGGTTTTTGAGGGTTCGTTAATATTCCATTAATTTGTTTTTGGTAATTAGTTGTTTTATTTAATTAATTGCTTAATTAATAATTACTTAAGATTGGATCCTACCTGGATGGTTGCGTCAGTGAGTGTTCATTCTTCACTGCTCGAACACTACTCATCTCTCTCCCTCTCTCTTCGTCTCCTGGTTTGTGTCGCGCTCTATTAATAGCTTAAACACGCTCTTTCTATCATTCGTACTCATAGTTTTCACTCGTTTCCAGCAACTCGTTAGTCATCAAATTCGTTGTCGTCGTTGTTGCCGTTTCTTTCGCCGACTCCGCCGCCGACGCCGTGGCCGCCGCTGCTACTTCGGTTACTGCATCAAGCACCATCGCCTTGGCGTCGTATTATCCTCGGTCGTCGTCGCGAGCTGCCAGCAGGGCTCGCAGCCAGCCTTGGATTAGGTTCCACCAGCCGGCCGCGAACCCGGCTGGACGCTATAACGAGTTGTCGCTGCCCATCTTCAGCAGCTCGAACTTCTTCTTGGCGATCTTCGAGTAGAGGATGTCAATGGGCTGCGACTGGTCGTAGAGACTGGGCGCCTGCAGGATGATCAGCGCGGTGCCGAGGACGCAAGCGATCGTAAAGATCCACAGGAAGAGGCGGTCCAGCACCATGGCCACGTACTTCCAATCCTCCTCCACCTACGAGGTTGCGGAGAGAGGAAACGGAGACGAAGAAGCCAATTCAGTGTGAGGTATTTTCTTCTTTCTTCCTTCTTCTTTTTCTTAATTACGCCTATGAATACTTACGCTCTCGAATTTGTCCTTGTTACGCACATGCTGCGCGATGAAGCGAGAGCCCTCGATGGTCTTCTCCATTTCGCGCAAGAGCGGCTTGTCGAAGGTCGGACTGAGGTCCGCCGGACAGCAGCCGGGACTGAGGTCTCCGTTGCCGGACGGACTGAAGAGATCGTCGTCGGCGCCGGGCAATGGCAGTGTAGATGGCAGAGGCGGCTCAGCGAAGCAGGGCGCCAAGCCGCTAGCTGCGGCGAGGTCGAAATGATGCGAAGGCAGAGCTGTCGTCAAAGAAATGAGAGCAAGAATAAGACTTTTTGAATGGTTTATGGTGCCATCATTAACATTAAAGTGACGTGACGCATGCAAGTTTGCCGTCTGGCAACGCGTACAAAGAAAAATTTTAAGGCGTTTGTTGTTTTTTGTTTGTGCAAACTTTGTTGGGTGACCACTGGACCACTCTTTTCGGCCGCTCTGATCATATTTCTTTTTGGGTTCTCGCAGTTGCGCATTTTGGGGGACCTTTTTGTCATTAATTGGAACCTTTTAATGAATTTATTGGAACGTATGACGCAGCCTATGAAACGTACCTTCGTTTGTCAGTTGGTCATGGCTTGTGTTGTGGCCACCAGCGGCACCGAATCGGCACAACTCACAAAAAACAATAACAAAAATTGTGGAAAAAGTTTTCACAACAGCGAGAAAGTTTTTTAATACGCTGCCATTATTTCTAAACATGCCTTCTACGGTGTCTTTGCCTTTAATAAACCATTTCCTTTCATTTTGTCACTTTTTCTCTCTCTCTCTCTCGGGTCTCTTTTTCGCTGTAAAACTATCTTCTGTCAAAAGTTTTCCAAGTCAACAAACTTTAGCACCTCCATAACCGTTAGCAGCTCCGTCTCCTTCCACCCCATCCTTACGACTTATTCATCTCTCTCTCTCTCTCTCTTTCTCTCGCACTTGTACAGAGCCGGAGCTCATTCTGGCTTCCTCTTGAGAGGTTTTCCAAGTTCCACATTTACCAAAAATAAAAACACTCTATCAAAATAATAAATCCTTGGCAAAGTCAAGTTAAGTCAAGTCGAGCAAAAGTAGTTCTCCGTTCCGTGAAACAGTGCGAAACTGTACCGAAGTGGCGAAATGGGGAACTCCTCCAGTTCAGGGCCGCGCCTGCCGCGAGTACTTGAAATTGTCGAAAAACAAACATTTCGCGAAGCGTCGAAAGCGCTGGCGACTCTGGCGAACTTTTGTCACTCTTCATTTGATACGGTCTTGGCTCGTGTTACAAAAGGACCCACCGACTATCCCTTTGTACAGAATGCTGCACATAGATTTATTTCTCTCTTTCCCTTCCCCCGTTCACTCTTCCCTTCCCCGCCCAACCTACGTCCTCTTCATAAATTCCTGCCTTCTGCTGCTCAAGGATAACAAGTTCTCTTCTGAAGTGCGTGCTCGTAGCTTTCGCTTAAACTGAGTTTTACTGCGCTTTGATTTCATTCCTCTCAATCTGATTCGCTCGGCGTATTAAGTTTCGTTACGAGCGAGCAACAACAAATTTCCCAACTTTAGCGCGGCTGTCAGTGATGTCCTGCCGAGGATTTAAGGTACTTGTGATGGCACGATACAAAGAAAGGAGTCAGTTTGCGCGAATCAAGTTTAAATGAAGCTTAAAATAAATTGCGAATGAATAACGAAGAAGAAGAATGATGAGCTGTTGTTGTACAGTGTCGTATTTCGAGGAGACTTTTTTAAATAAAATATTCGAGTCTTGAAATAAAACACGGCGGTTAAAGCGTCCCATCGACTTTAACCGCTAAGAATCGTCTTGAAACTGCTTAAGAAGATAATAGTAAATTTTTTGTTGAGTCGTGGGGGGAGGGGGGGGGGGTGGAAGCGGGGGTTCAACTCACCCGGAATACCGTAGTCCCCGCTAAACCGCTTCGTGTCGTAGTTAACGAACTTGTCCACATCGGGCGGCAGGTGAAAGACATCCGTCAGCACTTCGGGCGGCTGCTCGTCCTCATTCGAATCGTCCTTCTTCGGCCGTTCGATGCACAGCAGCTTCGGCAGGATCTGAATGAACAGGCGTTGCACCCACGGCGCCATTTTGTGCGTCACTGGCGATCTAGCGCATAAAAATAAAAATGAGCGTTAAATAATTTGGTCGCAAGGCGAATAGTACGAATAATACTCACCGAAAATTAACATTCAAGACAGCAATCGTCACCACGACGGACAGCGTGACCAGCATCATCGTGAACAGTAGGTACTTGCCCAGCAGCGGCACCGTCAGCGATGTGGGCGGTATGATTTCCGCCAACAGCAGAAAGAACACCGTCAGCGAGAGCAGAATGCTGATGCAGAGTGAGATCTTTTCGCCCGAGTCGCTCGGCAGGTAGAAGACCAGCACCGACAGGAACGAGATGCCGACGCACGGTATGATCAGGTTGACGGTGTAGAAGAGTGTCTTGCGGCGCAGCGTCAGGTTGAACACAATGTCCAGATATGGCTCCTCGCAACAGCTGTAAAACTTCTCGTTGCGTACCGCCGGCACGCGCATGATGTCCCACTCGACGGATATATAGTAGTCCTGCAGATCGATGCCGACCTCGATGTTATCGGAATCGGCCGTTTGTTTTAAATGGCGCAAGTCAACCTGTTGAAAAGAATTTAAGAGTGATTCAAGAGAGTTTTTTAAGGGATCGCAGGAAGAGACAAATATTTCAAGTAGTCCAATTGTTTGTTCGTCTCAATGGTCATCGAAACCTGTTAAGTCGCGGTTTAATGTAGTGTAAATATTAGCAGTTTCTTAAGGTAATTATAAGGCTTTACTAAGGTAGCAAAAAGTCGCAAAAACCCAAAAAAAGTTTAGCCATCACAAAATCGTCCCGTTCCACAAACGAACTGTATAAGAATGCCATAATTCTATAAAACAGAAGTGTTTATTCAAGGATTATATCTTTAGTTACTCAAAAACTTTCGCAGAAACTTCAATCATCGGCGACTGAATGCCGCTAATACTAAAGATTTTTAAATTTATCATTTCGATTGTGGTTCAATTGAGTTTTGCACATCATTAAACGAATGTCAATCGAATGCAAAAACTTCAGTTACTTAAAAACTTTCGCAGAAACTTTCATCATCGGCGACTGAATGCCGCTAATACTGAAGATTTTGAAATTTATCATTTCGTTTGTGTTTAAAATGATTTTTGCACATCATTAAACGAATGTCAATCGAATGCAGAAACTTCAGTTACTCAAAAACTTTCGCAAAAACTTCTATCATCGGCGACTGAATGCCGCTAATACTGAAGATTTTGAAATTTATCATTTCGTTTGTGTTTAAAATGATTTTTGCACATCATTAAACGAATGTCAATCGAATGCAGAAACGCATTAATGCGATGTCTGTCTGTCTGTCTCTTGATCCTGAGTTCATTTCATTTCGATCATGATAAGAACTCATTCAATCAATTTGAACGAATTGGCGTTCGCTAAATCGGAACAAAAGTGGCATGATTGAATGGAAGAATGAATGGAGCTGGGTTGGTGTGAAAAATGACACCTCTATTACTCTTTTCTCCGTCTCTCTCTTGTTACGTGTTGCGTATTTCTCGTTGTTGCTGCTATTGGCCGCGTTGATGATGATTTGTTGTCGATTAGTTGCAACGAATGGAGGAGTGAAATTTTTCAAATTACAAGAAAATACACGCATCACTCACGCATTGACAGCTGCTTGCGCTCTTTCCGTTTGTCCGGCATGTCATCTTTACCCGTCATCCCTTCACGGTCGTCATCCGGGACCCTCGTGACTTTGAATGGAATTTGTGGGGGATGGAATTGACATATTTTCGGATTTGGAATGTTCACCCCTCCCCCCCCCCCCCCACCCCCCCAACACTACTTTTTCCAATTTTGCTAAGCAAATGATGCTTATCTTCGTCATACATTCATGGTCACGGTGGACGTTGACGTTCACGTTCACGTTGACGTTTCAGACGATCGGATGTGATGTGATGTGATTTAATAATGGCCATTTTTTCTATTTAATTTGGTTTCTTCGGTATCGTGTTTTGGGCCTTTGGTTCGAATTGTTGTTAGCAGCTGCTTGCTGGATGGTTGCTGTATTCATGAGAATTGCCCTACTCTCAATCAATCACACGCACACACACACACACACCCACACACCCACACGCACCCTCACATACATAAAGTGGGACAGATTTTTCTTTTCGTTGTTTAACTCGACGCGACGACAAAATCTTTTTATTATTTTAATATTATTTTTTTAAAATATCGACATTTTCCGCTGGTCCGTGTAAGGTCCTTTTCATTCTATGTTATATCGAAGTCTGACAACAATTTTAAAAACGAATTTTTCATTTTCTTCGTTGTTGTTGTTGTTGTTTTTGCTATTGTTATTAACTTTCGTATGTCAGCGTCGAGGCGTGTAGACACGATTGATTAATTGAATTTCTTTTTTCTCTCACAAAAAAAAAAAAAAAAAATTGAAATTAAAAAAAAAATAAAAAATTGAAATTCTAAACGATCCCCATTGACCCCGATTATTAGTGACCTATAGTAACTATGCTTAATAATTACTCGATCATAATTTTATTACTTCTAAAGGAAGGTTTATATTGTGTTATGTTATTATCGTATTAAAGTAGAATTTTCCAGCTAAATAATCCTTTTTAATCAAAGGAAGTCTCTCTGAAAAAACGCCTAATTTATAGACCTTTCTGTGAGATGGAAAAATCTATTAAAAAAATGTTTAATTACTAAAAAAACTACCCTCTAAAGATACTCGTATAAATTCTCATCTTGAGAGTTATTGAGCTCAAAATATAGGCTTAAAAACTGAAGGTTGAAATAATACAAATCTGTTTACAAGCAGAAATTGTTTAAGTCGTTAGAATAAACGTTAGTATAATGGTATGGTAGAGCTTTCGAGAGCTCTTGTGCATTTTTTTATTTATAAAATTAATAGAAGTAAAGAGGTATCGTCTTTTAATTATTTAAATGTTATGAACAGAAATATTTTGTTAATGCATTTCAACGCCGACTATTTTTTATAATGGCTTAGCTGGTTTCTTTTAATTCAAACAGTTTTAATCGGAATCATCATTAGTGTCAAAGAATGTCCAACGTAAAAGAGTTTATTTTTTGTTTCTTCCTTTTCTTTTTTTTTCTCTACTCACCATGTAACCGTCGTAGGTCCACGATCCGAACTTCATAAAGCAGGTCTGTTCGTCGAAGGGAAAGTATTCGACGTCGATTTCGCAGAAGGATTTGTAGATGGCGGGCGGCTTCCACACCACTTTTCCGGTGTGATGCAAGATGGCTTTTGTCATTATTGTCACTTCGTAGTTTCCATCCGCGCTGCATGGAAAGAGAGAAAGAAAGAAAGAGAGAGAGAGAAAGAGAGAGAGAGAGTAAGAGTAAGTGATAATTAAGCATTACTTCAGCAGAGTTATTAAAGTATGCGCAAAAATTGAAATAAAATATTAAAAAATGCAATGCTTTATGCAATGTTTTTTATGCAATAAATGTAAAATGTGCGCATTTTTATTATTCATATTTTTTTTCCATTTTAGTGTACTCTTTTAGGCCAACTCGTCGTCGTCGTCGTCGTCGTCGTTTGTTCGATACAGCAGCATAAAATACAACAAAATAAAAAAATAAAGTAAGTGAAAAAAAGCAAAGTGTTTCCGGTTTGACGCACTCGTTTTAACAGCGCAGAGTTGTCATGGTATGGCGCATTTCCGTTGCATTTGCGCCATTAAATGGACATCGCTCTTGTTCGCCGCACGACTCTTGCAGCTTCTCTTTTAAGCTGCACTGCGTAGTGCCAGAAAAAAGACTCATCATCAGCTCTTTGTAACGCGTTGCGTTCTGCTTCGAGTCGGTGACGCGTCAAACGCGCTAGTTGACGCCGCGTTTTCTGTAATTGTACTTTTTGGCATGCTCTAATTGAATTGATGACGACATGTTCTCGATTTTTTTTTTTTTTGGCAGCAAAAACTGTTCAGCAGCAACTGTTCAGTCAATAACAGTGACAGTCATAGTAACGATGGCGCAACATCGCAACATTTCGCAGCCGCCGCCTCGAAGAAACAATTCGTGTTTGGAAATAATTTAGGCAGACATTTTTTTTCCTTCTTGTGTTGGGATTACGTTGTGTAAGAACTGACATACATACATACACTTTTTCAAATTAATCGTAGCTCTAAAAAAAAAGCTTTCAAAGGATCAGTTTCGTGGGTTCAAAGTCTCGTTATCAAAGGACTTTCTTTTTTGCTATGGTTGTTTTTGTTATTGTCATCATTGTTGTTGTTGGCATTACTGTTGTTGTTGTTGTTTGGCATTTACTTGATTGCAAAATTTAAATATTTGAAACATTTAAAAATCCTTTTAAGCTCATTCGAGTCTTTTGCAGTTATTTAAAGCCTGGCAAACGCACACACATACACCCCCGATATATCAAGTATATATGTATGTATGTATATAGTACTTAAAAATATAGAAACTTCTTTCATCAAATCATGCCTTGACAGCGCTATCTTCCAGCAGCGCTGTAAGAGCTTTCAGAGAACATAAACGAATCATGCCTGACATTTCATCAACGTGCATGAATCAGGTTGAATTTCCACACAAATCCAAACGTCGAAAATAATTTAAAAAAAAAAAATATGACACAAAGCGGCGACGACATGACTTGTTGGGAAAAAAAGACCGATTCGAAATAGATCGGCCGAAAAAAAGGTCAAGAGAATTGGCCTTCATATTGAAGAAAAGTGTTTAAAGTTGTTCGTCCAAAATGGATAAAACTCGTATAACGTTGATTAATTGATTAAATTTTGTTTATGGGCCACATGGGCGTCATGACTTTCCCGACAATCCAATAATCGTTTGTCTCTTACTGTTCGTCCATCCGTTCGTTCGTTCGTTCGTTCGTCTGCAACATACTAAAATGAAATTGCAAAAAGAAGTAAGAACCGTTTGGTAGCTCAATGCTGGATATACGAGTGTAAGCTCAGTCCTCTCGACCGAAGCCTTCGCATAATTATACTCTTTGTGTGTTGAAGAAGTATGCGCTTGAGCAGGTTAAATCCTGTCTGTCAGTCTGTCCGCCTGTCTGCGCTTAATTCCATCAATTAGTTTCTATCATGATCCGAGAAATTAAAATCACTTGAAGCGCCCGAACTTTCATGCTGGATGCGCGTGAGGGATGAGGCGTTAAGGGAAGGGGAGTGTCTGAATACGAGGGAGATTTTGAGTACTTACATTGTTTATGTTCGGTGTGAGGACCATTGATGGTTGGCGGGACATGGTATGGGCAATGGGTATCTTCGGAATTTTGGATACTTTTTAAAAGCGTGCTGCTGGAGGGTCGGAGGGAGGGAGGGAGGGAGGGAGGATATGGGTAATTTGGGGATTTATGTGGATTTCGGAGAAATTATGGTGGAAAGTAAAAGTGATTGGACAAAGTGAAATGAGTTTTCTCTACAAATTCAATTTGTTTTTACTACTTGGGATTCTTGTGATTTCTTCAAAAAGGAGAAGAACAGAGAGAAAGAGAGAATTGCATTTTAACATTTTGTATTGAACTTACGAGTAATCATTTTGTGTTGATTCCAAAAAATTTGGTATAGAATTGGCTTAATTTTGTAATGAATTTACTTAATTTTGTAATGAATTTACTTAATTTTGTGTTAAATTAACTAATTTTTAATTGAATTTACTAATTTTGTATAATGAATTTACTTAATTTTGCGTTGAATTGATCCATTCGTTATTCATTCGAATAATTTTGTATTGCAGTAACTCATTTCGTATTGAATTTACTTAATTTTGTGTTGAATTAACTCATTTTGTATTAAATTGACTTAATTTTATATTAAATGGACTCCGTTTGCATTGAATTTACTTAATTTTTTAATTGAATTTTGTACTGAAGTGACGCATTTTATATTGAATTGACTTAATTTTGTAATGAATTTACTTAATTTTTTGTTGAATTAACTAACTTTTTATTGAATTTACTAATTTTGTAATGAAGTAACTTAATCTTAATTGAATTGACTTAATTTTGTAATGAATTAGTTTTTTATTGAATTGACTAATTTTGCATTAAATTGACTTAATTTTGTATTAAATTAATTAATTAATTAATTAATTAATTAATTTTGTATTGAATTGACTTAAGTTTGTAATGAAGTTACTTAATTTTGTGTTGATTAACTAATTTTTTATTGAATTTACTAATTTTGTAATGAATTGGCTAAATTTTTTATTCAACTGACTCATTTTGTATTGAATTGACTTAATTTTGTAATGAATTGCCTTAATTTTTCATTGAATTGACTCTATACGATTCTATACGATTCATTTAAAAAACATTATGATAACTATAGAGAGAAAATAGCCTTCAGACCTAAACTGCAGAAGAATTGGAGAGTGTAAGTGTCGTAATTACTTTTAAAGCAGTAGTAGGGACAGACTTGGACGTGGTGGACATTTTTTCTTTTGAAAGATTAACGAGTCAAGAGTGTTTATAGTGAAATACTCGTAACTTTTTTGGCCTTTTCCAGCTTCAGCGAAAGGCAAAGGCACAACTATTTTTTTATCCTGACTAAAAAAACTTTTTAATTGCTTTTTTCTAAGCTTTTAACCCCTTTTTAACTCGAATGCTGCTGCTTCTTCTTGTTTTTCTTGTTTTTTTTTTTTTTTGGGATTTTCTACCTCTTTTTTATTTTTTCTTATTTTTATCTTTTATGTTAACGCGCAACTTATCACTGAGCTGCAGATCTCGCTCGACTCTCTCTCTCTCGCTCTGTCTTTCTATTCCAGACACACACACACATATACATACACAAAATAAGCGAGGGGCGCCAGTGTTGGTCAGCGTCTAGTCCTTTGAGGACACTCGTAAATCTCAGTTTTCCCGAAAGTCCTTTGCTTTGTTTCCTTTAATTAAATGAATGTTGTTGACAACTTGATTATCTGCTGCTACTCCTTTAATTCTATTATTGTAAGCGCGTATGAGTTGGTGAATTGGTGACTGTGAGTGTGAGTGTAAGTGTGAGTGTGACTGTGAGTGTGACTGTGAGTGTGACTGTGAGTGTGACTGTGAGTGTGAGTGTGAATAGTAAGTTCTCTTCAGCACAATGTTATCACATTTCATGACATTTTTTTGTTTGTGTTGTTCTTCTGTTTTAAGTGTAGATGTGTGCGGGTCTGTTGTTGTTGTTAGTGGAGAGGGAAAGGGGTGTGGAGGGGGTACAGAAAAATCGGGCAGTTCTGTTTGTTAGTCTGTCTGTCTTTTACAATTTCAAAGAAACAAAGCGAACGAATGAGAAAAGAACAAACGCAATAACGAGTGAAAATAATAAGAAAGTGGAACAAAGAGAGTGATAAAGTGAGAGGGGGGAGGAAGGAAGGAAGGAAGGCAGAGAGAGCTACATAGCGGGGACAAAATGAAAATAAAATTTCATTATCTTTCATTAGATTTAGAAAATGAATGAGAATGAATTAAGTGCGATGGTAAAATAAACATGAAAAAAACATGCTGCTGCTCATTTAAAATGTGCCAAATAATGTGTGTGTATGTTTCTATGTATGTGTGTATATTTGTGCGTTTGTGTATAAATGTAGCACTGATTTTCTGTGTTTCCAAATAAACTTTGAGAGCGTTGGTTTTTTTTGCCGCCGACCAAAATACAGCAACATACAAACGCTATAGAACGTACATGCATACATATATACGTACTCACCCATGGATATATTTATATATACGTACACACATACGAATATTTAACTGTCCCTGAAAGAAGATCCCTTCTAGTGCTTGAAAGCAATTTAAAGCACTTTTTGTGGCTTTTTTTATTGTAAGCACAAAGCAAAAACAACAATAAAAAGAAAAAAAACAAAACAACAAAAAAGGGAAAAGAAAAAAAGAAGGGAAAAACTGAAGAAAATTACTGCTAAAAGAGCTAAACTAAATTAATTTTTATGCTTCGCATTTCTTGCGTAATAAAAGCAGTAATGCTTTAGAGAGAGAGAAAAAGAAAGAGAGAGAGAAAAATGCTTGTTGCAAGTTTTGTCTTAAAAATAAATAGATTTTTAAGATGTTATTTTACCGAATTTTGTTAGTCATAAAAAGGACATTTAAATCACTAAAAATGTGTAAAAGAGAATTGATTTTTTTCTGAAAATAAAAATGTTGGTTGAATGCAGAGAAAATTAAATTCTTAAATAAAATTTTTAAGAAACAATTTCATATTTTCAAATTTTTTTCTAGTTTTATACAAAAAACCGTTTTGGACTAAATCAATTGATCGCCTCTGCTTCTACAAATACAGCAAAAATGGTTTAGAACATTTCGAATTTTTTTTTTTTTTTGGGTTCATGAAAATTGAAAATTAAAAATTTCTTTAACTTAATTACACCAAAAAGTTTTTCACAATTTTTTTTTAATGCAATAGATTTAGTACGTAATTTCTATAACATTCACAAAAGTTTATAAAAAAAATTTTTTTTCTCAAAATTTCTTGCCAGAACAAATAAATTGAAAAAATGGTCATGCGGCGGCGCTAACGGTGCTAATGATGGTGGCGGCGGCGTCTGTAATGCGTTGTCTGACTTTTTAGTGGTTCAAAGGCCTTAAAAAACTTTTTGCGACTCAAAGAACATAATTAAATAAAACTAAGGATCATAATGAAGAAGTGGTGAAAAAGACCCGAAAGAATGAAAGACAAAGAAAGTTAGAAAGCAAATCATGGTTATTTCAAGTTTTTAAGTGATGGTGACTTTCGTGACTTACGATGTCTAAAGGATTTTGTGGAACAACAATTTTATTATAAAAACTTGTGTATGCTCATGTGGGCCGTACTTTTGTGTGCGTGTGTGTGCCCAAGAGAGTGTATATATATTGGCAGTAAAATTTTAAATCTTTAAGAGCAATAAATAAAAAGGCCTTTCTGCAGCTTTCCGTTTAACAACAACGAGCTGCCAAAAAAGTAAAGCAGCTTGAGTTTGGTTGACATTGTCGTTCTCTCTTTTCTCTCTCTCTCTCTCTCTCTCTCTCTCTATCGGCAACAGCAGTAACTGCCAACTGCCAAATTTTAAGTGTTGCCAGCTTTATGTTTTGTGGTTGTAAATAAATACAAGCGATATTGGCGTGTGGTCGGTATGAGCGGTACGAGCTATACCCTCGTCGTAGGACATTGCCATTATAAGTAAGTTGTTGTTGTTGTTGTTGTTGTTGTTGTGGTTGTTCTCTTACTATGTACACCGTGTGGTCAACTCATTACTACTAGATGTGTTAATGGAAGAAGTTAAGATGTCTTTAGGTCAATATAGAGAGAAAAATAACGAGTGCGCCATCTTTTATGTCGGTATGTCGGTATTAAATAACTTTAACCTTATTTATCAACCGCTTGACTTGAGTAAACATGTTTTTGAAACGCCAATTTAGTACATGAATCGCTTTACATCGAAACTACGCGCCGAAATAGTGATGCTCGCCGAAAAGTGATAGAAAACGCCGCCAAAAAGGTCTCATTTTTACAAACTATTTCAAATAAATTGTACAGAAGCAAATTAATAAAAAATAAAATAAAAAAATGTGATATGTATATGGAAATCGGTTGTTTTTTTCCAAAAGTTATTCAATATTCACATACCGACATAAAAGGTGGCGCCTTTTTTATTTAGTATTTAAAGTAAAAATTCTTTTAAAAAAGTACACACTTACTGCATAAAAATATTTGAAAAAAGCCAGTTTAAGTTAAGCTTTTATAATCGAATTAAAATTTTATGAATGATTGAATTATGCACATTTCAGTGGCTTTTCAATTTAACCGGTTTTAAGTGTTAAAACCACGTTTTCGCTTCAAACAGTTTTCTGAAGGTAAAACTGAATGTGAATGGGTTTATATACATACACACACACACACACACACACACACATACCTGTTCGCATTGTTACACCCGCAACATCGTAAATCAATAAATGACAATGTTTTATGTACGTATTTTATGCCGCGCGGTTTTCTGTCGCTTCATCTACGAGTACAAGCACAATATGTCATTTTGTATTTTTTCTTTATAGATTATGGAAATATTTTTGGCCAGCTGCTGTAGCGAAAACGCTGAGTCTGTTCGTCTGTCTGTCTGTCTGTCTGTCTGCTTTCATGCAAATTGTCTGCACACTTTTATCAGCGACGTTTCTGCAACGATTTAAGGCTTGAACGTTACGAACGTTCGGAAACATTTGGCAGCGTTTGCGCTTAAGTTATTGTTTACATTTTTTTTTAAACGGGCAGACGCACACACATACACACTCACGCACATTTTATCTCATGACGTGCATTCTCCATTGCGTGTCGCCCTGCAGAGACAAACAATGAGACAAAAATTTAATTGTCGCTCGGTTGATGGTAAAATTGCTTGAATTTGTTACGTTTGGCAACACTCTCCTTTTCCACAGTTGGCAACACGGGCTGGTAGGTGGGCCTCTTTTAAAGAAGAGCCGGGCAAAAATGAGAAATTGTATTCTAAAGCGCAAAACAAACAATGCGTAACTGTCAAATGCAATGAATGATGGCGCTTATTCGGCGGTCGACGCGACGCGATGCGAAAAAGTTGCAACAACAGCAACAACAACAAAACAATGGTAAGGCCGATCAGCAATAAGCGGGGAGGGTTAGCCATTTTAATGCTGGCACAAGTCGCAGCGATGCATTGAATCGACCATTTAAATAATTTGCAAGGAAAATATTTGCGTGCAACAACGACAACTACGATAGCAATGAGCAAGGATAACAGCAACGAGCATAACAACAACAACAACAACAACAACACTAACAACACTAACAACAACAACAATAGCGGCAATACCTAGATTTGTTACCGATTACTTGTACTGAAAGCTGTTCAGTGCAATTTTAGAGCGCATTTTAGCAGCCGAAACGGCAAAACCAACAACAACAACAATGCGAAAAACAACAACAACGATAACAACAAGTGTGGAATAGCAACAGCAGCTATAACGAACGTCAATTGTTGGTGCGCAACCGAAATTTGCTAGATTTGAAGCAAAAAATGAAAATCGAAATAACAGCAAGCGACTGCGCCAGTAACAGGCGACCAACACAACAACCATACAACAATGGAAAAAGCTGGCAACATTGCGATTTGGCTCTGGCCGCTGGTCGGAGAAAAGCGGCGCGGCGGTACTGCAATGCACTGCATGCGGCGCGAAATTCTTGCCAAAAACGCAAATTTCTATACATTGGCTAAAATTTGCAAAACTATTTGGCTATCATTCGAACAACGTTGCAAACACATGCACATGCATGTGCCACTACTAGCAACCGACAACGCTTTAAAATTGCATCAGCCGGTCTGACGCGACCGGCGACTGTGATTGCTGCGACTGCAGCAGTTTTTGTTAACAAAAAAAAAAAAAAACGAAAGACACGAAATAGGAAAAGCCGTTACGTAACCGCTGATAACGTACCTAACGCCAGTAATGAAAATCATACGGGCGGCTACGGCAGGAACAACAACAAAAACAACAACAACAACGATAACAACAACCACCGCCACCACCATCACAACAGATAAAATACTAAAGACAACAGTTGGAGATGGCACAACTGGAGCGACAGCAATAATTTGAATAACAACAACCACAACAACAACAATGGCTAGAGTGCTACAACACCAACAACCAGCGCGCATTTTGAGTTATTCTTCGTTCTTCGTTCACGATTCTTAACTGAAATAAATTTTGGTTATTTTGAGTGAAGTTGAAAATTTTGTTAAATGGCGAACAATAGTAAAGGCGTGCACACACACACACACACACACACACACACACACACACACCACGGCCTTCGTCTCCATCTCCGCCTCTGTCTCTGTCTCGTTTCCGTCTCCATCTTCGCCTCTGTCTCTGTCTCCGTCTCCAGCTCTACCTCTGTCTCCGCCTCTGCCTCTACCGCCGTCATGACTACCCGCATCATCACCCCCTCCGCCACATCACACGCACACGCACACCCGCATGCACTTAGTAACCACTTAATGGTACCAGCATCAGCGCTTTAATTTATTGCTGCATACTTTCTGGCGTTCATTTGTTCCGCGCAAATTACGTGACGCAAAGCAATCCAGCAGGATCTACGGCAGTTTGGACGCGAGTATGTATGTATGTACTATACATACTAAATGTGTATGGATATAGATAAATACACCATCTTAGGCTTATTTTGAAGTTTCTGTTTCCGTTTCGTTACTGTTAAATCCATGGGCTTGGCAGTACCAAGTTTGACACTCTTAGGCGTTTATGAAGGTATACTGCCGTATCGTATGCTACTCTCACTAATTCCCAGCTTATGAGCAGGAACAACAACCACAATAAAAACAACAGCAGCAATGATAACAACCACAACAAGAAAAACAGCAGCAATGACAACAACCACAACAAAAAAACAGCAGCAATGACAACAACCACAACAAGAAAAACAGCAGCAATGACAACAAATACACAGCTTTTTCAGAAAAAGGAAGCGAAAGGGTAGGTACTCTTAATGTTTTTGTATCGAAGCAGATTTATATAGTTTTCATACAAAAATTCACCATGAAGTTATAATAAGATTAAAGTCGGCCCAGAGCAAAACGGTATTGCAGATTCTTTTGCTAAGACTCCTCCTTTTAGCAGAAGAATCCGCATACGCTGTTGGTTTTTGGTGAGCTTTGAAGTACTGAAAGGGACAGCTGGCCTTAGTTGACAGCTGGTTACACCCAGAACAGTCACGAAAGTGACAAAAATTGAACAATTTTGTTAAAAGATCAACATTTAACGTCTGATATTCTGCTATATTTCTTGAATGTTCTACAAATTCAATTTGAAAATCAGTTTAATCGGTTAAAAAAACAAGATGATAAAGAAATGACATACTTTAGAAACTAAGTTAAGAAACGAAGAAACTAAGGTACTTACTTGTTGTAGAGTACAATGTCCGGTAACCAGATATGTTCCGAGGGCACGTGCAACGTGTCGACGCCGCCATAATCGTCCGGGTTCCATTTCAGTTTATAATCGCTCCATTCCTGCAACGATAAGGCGGGAGAAAAATAATATATATATATTCGTAGTATCATAATTTAATAGGTTACTTCTGTTAAATCAGACTCCAGAGTATGCTTTTCAAAATGTTTTCATTGGCGCTGAATCTGAACTCAAAGGTTTTGGAGATATCCTACAGCAAGATTATCCGTAGAAAACTTATAGAGTTTGTAATTTTCTATTCTTTCTTTTCGTAATCTTTCTAAATCCATTTAGTAGGGTTTATTAGATAGCTCTATAATATGTTAAAGAACCACTAGAAAATTTGGACTTTACATGAAATAAAAGTAAATGAGGTTTAGTTTCAAGTAAAGTAACTATTATTGTCTTTCGGAAATGATTACTATCTTTCGGTTTTTGGACGCATATTAAATTTCTGAATTTTTTTCATAATAGAAAATTTATTAAGATTTTCACCTCACATCAAAATATTTACGTCACTGTCTTACCGGTCACTGCTTCTTTCGATCGCCCCACTAAACGACACTACATTTACTAAACGAGAACTCTTCCTCCTCCTCCTCCTCTGCTGCCCACTTGGCGCACAAAAACGTAAGCTTCCTCCTCAACTTTTATGGGACGCTCGTAAAATTAATTGACCTTCAAAGCGATGCTTACAAGAATTTAGCATTATTTAATGCAAAAGTGTTCGGTACAAGCAAGTACAAGCGAGAATTCAGCTCAAAGTTATTGTCTTTAAATGCGAAATGCATGTCACATGGTGGTGTATGGTGGTTAGTATGGTCCTGGTATGGGCGCCGTAGGTGTGAAGTGTGTTGTGTGGTATATTAAATATGGCGTTCAAGGATAACCAGGCTGGCCAGCTAGCCAGCAAGGATGTTGCTTGCCATTAAACGATGTTTTTCCTCACAACGAAAACAAGTCTGAACTTTAAAATGTGAATTTTGGATCAGATCCGTGGGGGCAGGGTGCACGGGAGAGCCTGTAGAAAGTTACCAGTAAAATGGTTCGGCGGTACCGGTTCTCCTCAAGTTTCGCCGCATCTTTTCTTCGTGTGTGTGACCACACGTGCTCCACGCGCAGGAAGATGGTGGTAGATTTTTATTAAGCGAAGCGAAGGCATATATAATGGGCCCTCCTGCTACGCTGCTGCTACGATTCGGATAGTAATATTTCGTATTGTTTGTGAGGACGGAGAGTTGTTTCGGAATGGAGTACATTTTTATACACTTCACCCCAAGGGATGATGGTGTATAATCCATGTTGTATTTGTAGTAGATGCCTGTGGTAGATATTGAACCATATCGTCCATAACTCATTAATTTCGTTGAAGATTTTAATGATTTATGCAGACCTAGGCTCATGATTTCATGATTTGTGTACGCCTGGGATTTATATAGATGGCAATATACGATAGGTGGCATGTATTATAAGCGCTAAATAAACTGAAATTTGTTAAAATGAAATTTGGTCAATCTAATAAAGGCGTATAACTCCAATACTTATTTATGAATTTTAAAAATTCAAAAAGCGCTATTGAGCTTTAAGTCTCGCCCTTAAAGATCAGAAAAGTTAATAGAAATTCGTTATATATTAACAAAGATATCACGCTAAGAGTATTCCAAGGAAGATGCTTAAGGAAGATTTCAAACATAGATACGAAGACATACATTTAATGGAATTTTGAATGGAATAGAAAATGAAAATGTTGTAAATAAATATACATATTTAGGTACTTAAAAGATAGACATAATTACAATTGAGCCGATAGCTCTCAGATATAAACACCGCTCTTGTCTATGAAAATTTTGCACAATTGTTATAAAAAATAACTTCTCTAATACTCGTTATAAGTTGCTAATGATACATTTTCTGTTGTTGTTGTGGTTATTGTTGTTTTTCTAATTATTGTTAGAAAAGCGTGTATTTTCGTGAAAATTATTGTGATTTTGCAAAACAGAAAATGATAATGAATGCATGTTATTTGAATTAAATGCGCAAAGGCTGTGTATTTTTTGGGACAACAACACGAACACACCCTTGAAGCCTTCTTTCTCTCGCTCTCTCCCGCTCTCTTCCGGCTCTCTTCTATCAAACGCCCCTTTCTTTTGGCGCCCTGCTACTTACTTCCTTTATTTTGGCGTTAGCAATGAATGTACACTACTATGCATACAGTGTTGTCGTGTTATCTCTTTTCCTTTATGTGAGCATCTTTTCAAATCGTTTAAGGTGTGTGTGTGTGTGTGTGTGTGTGTGTGTGTGTGTAGTCGTAGTAGTGGTAGTCGTTTGTGCTTCATTAACTACACGATTCGTTGTTTACAAGCGCTTAATTTGCAGCATCGAGCGATTTGCATGCGGCGTCGCGGTGAGAAAAATGCCAGCAACAATAACAACAACAACAACAACAACAACAACAACAACAAGTACAGCAGCAGCAGTAGGTATTAGCATTAGCGATAAGCTGGTAATTGCAAAGTTTGCTTCAGTTTATCACGAGCAGGGATGTCTCGCCTCCTTCACATGTCTTCGAAATTCCAGAACGTACGAATTATCGTGGTTGCGTATTTGTATAGGACATTTGCATGTACTGGTATGTCGTGCACATATGTACGTGATGTGCATAAAATTATGCATTGCTTTGGCAGAATTAGTTTCAGAGCTTGCAAAAATGATAAGATTTATTTAAAGTCATCCTCCAGAAGATTTACAGACCGATTTCACTCACATAAATTTAATGCCTATACATATATTTAGGGTGTATGTGTGTGTGCGTGTGTGTGCAGGGGTGAGTGTGGTGTGTGTATGATATTAATTTATTTCTAGAAATTGAAATTTCAAAATTGTGGTATGTATTTGTTATTAATATTACGAAGAGATTAAGATCGATGGGTGCGTTTACCCCCAGCCCCCGGACCTCGAGGAATTTTGACCCTCACCAAAAGCAAACGAAGCTACTGGTATATACGCCACTGGTGTGAACGATGTATTAAGCATTAATTAGTTTCATGAATTTAATCAGTTTTCATATTAAACTTTGAATTTTGCACGAAAGAGCATAATTTGCAAACCATTTATCTTGGTTTCGAATTAATCTCCTGGCAAAACCATTTGGAGTTTCAAGGTTTGAAGGTGTTTGTTGAGGTCTTGTGAAAAACCGAAACACCTTTTTTTTTACAATTTAGCGAAAAGGTGTAAAATGTTTGTGGCAAGTGCCTTTTTTTCAAGCGTCATTTAAACCGTTTCCGGTCCGGTGCCGCCTCCGCAAGTTCCAAAAGGGTGCGCCTGATGTACTGGAGGCGGCGTCCCGGCCTCAAGTAACTCTTTCTAATAAATTAACATACTTTCTCATATTAAAAGTTAAGTTTGCAAGTTTTGTTCCCGGACAAAGAAAAAGTTTGCAAACGGGACGGGAAATTTTGAAAAGGGACAACGATCCAACTTTTTTGAAAATGAATTTCGAATTTGAATTTCAAAATGTTCTTTTCAATTAGACTAATGGCTTCACGTAACGTAGCCCTGGCCGTTGCACTAAAAGCCTTCTGATGTTCCAACTTTTACGAAAAGGACATAGTACATACATGTTTTTAAGGCACATACGAGTACATACTTTTATAAACAAATTGAAAACAAACTGTGCGGAGGTTTAGTTTCAAGGAGGCGCAATTAGTTGGATCCTGGAATGTTTCGGGTCGGCAGTCTTCAGTCTCGAGCGTCTTTGACTACTCGAAAGGGACGCGGATGATAATGATATTGACTCAATATTGACAAAGTTTACCTAAATTGGCCTTCTTCAGGAAATTGCCTGATAAAACAAAATGGCCGTACGACGATTCGCTCAGTTCGATTCGATTCTGTACAATTATCAGAAAGGTTATAACATACATACATACTCGTACGTACCTGTTCCACCCATACGTTCGTCGTCATGATTTGGTTTTTCAAATTCTGCAATTAGAAGAAGAAGAAGAAGAAGAAGAAGAATGAGAAGAAGAAAACGAAAAGCGTTAATGTTTTGTTTTTTTTTTAAGCAGAAAACTTTCGGCAATAAACTGAACATTCGAACAAAAGCAGATGCTGCACGAAGCAAGAAACACAAAACGAAGATTATAAAAACAATAAAAGCAACCACAACAACAACAACAACTACTACTAGTGTAACATCATGATCACAACAACAAAAAGTTTGAAAAGTTTTATGCTTTTGATGTTTTATATACAATAAATTTACAAACATTCGAAAAGGAGTCCGGGACTCCTTTCGCGCACTTTTGGAGCAAAAAAAAAAAAAGGCAAGACCACAAGGTGCTTTTTGTGGCTTAGGAAAATCTACTGTTTTTGCTATAAAAAATATAATGCATAAAAAATAGTGAACTTTGCACTAAAACATGCATGATGAAGACATCAAAGTGTTATACGAAAATTTTATAACAAAAAGAAAAACCATTTTCCAGCTAAGAGTATATCGTTCGACAACTGGCCTCATATTTTAGTTACTACGAGTTCTTTCTTAAGGCTCAGCCATAAAAGGACATGCTTAAAATTTTCGTACATTACTCTAATCTTTATAATTTTACTTATTCTAAACGGATTTTTATTAAATCTTCTTCTCCTGAAGGTCGAAATAGTGGCATCATTTATTTGAAAACAAATTTAATATTGATTAAGATATTATCGATATCGAGTGTTCACAAAACTGTTATACTCGTAATTTTGTTATATATTTATTGTGTTTATTTTTGAAGTATTGACGATTGTAATGAAATCAGCATCAAATCAAATCAAATCAAATCAAATCATATCATCATTCGTTATGATTATTTTTCCATCATGCGGAATTTTTTCATTAGCTACATTTTTTTAATATCTACGTTTTTCAATTTCGATAGAGGCCAATGGAAAGATATGTATGTATGTACATCCATAAATTTTATAGCCGCATTCAATAGATTTCTAATTTCATAAAATTAAAAAAATCGACAATAAAAAAAATACTTTAAGTGCAGAAATAAACGAATGCAGATAGAAGATGCATGTCTGCGGCTATCTGTCGCGCCCAACACCCGCAGCCAACAATCATTAATCAGGCCAACAAGCATGAACGAACGGAGTGGAACCAGATTGGAATCAATATTTGAAATATGGAAGGTACGCTCAATGTGACTGATTGCAGCAGGCGATTGCGGCTGATGATGAGGAAGAGACGTCCTCGCGCGAGGACCACGATGATGATTGCAGGCAGATAAGTCAAAAATAAAAAAAAACAAAAAGAGTCACAAGTAGTAACTTTATAAAATATAGACAGCAAATGGATGAGGCTGGTCGTCGAAGGAGCAACGATGGAGAATGGAAGAAGAAGAAGAAGAATGGATTTGATAGATTGGATAGCAAGAATCGAATAGGCCCGACGGAAGGAAGTAGGTAAACGATTGAGAAGAAGCAGACAGGAATGACGAATGGGTTTGTGAATGGGCAAAATGCGGGCAAAATCAGGTGATGACCATTCATTTTTCATAGCCATTAGAACAAGAAGAAGCAGCAGAACGATGAAATATTTAGCTTCTCAGGTGGTCTCTTCTTTTTTTCTTCGACCATTTCTGCTACTTCTGAAACACTCTGTCACTCTCTGTCACACACTCTTTGGGGAAAATACTCGTTAAGGCGTTTGCTTCGGTAGTTGATGAAGGCCGGATTGGGTGAGGCAAGAGGCGACGAGTAGTGTCGGGGGCCTCTTCTCCCCACCCGCAATGTGGGCGTGGCAGTATAAAGCATAAAAAATTGCAATCGAACGAAGTCGCACGAAATAGAGCGAGAAGAGCGATTAAATGAAAAGTTTGCAATGAAATGAATGTCGACGAGTACGTGCCAATGTATGGTTGGGTGTATCTGTGTGTGTGTGTGTGTGAGTGTGCATGTGGTTGGTAAAGTGTGTCAGGCAGGCTATTCTTCAGCAGCCGATTTCGTCACAAAACATGAAGTGCAAACTGCATACTTTTTGTGCCATTTTTGTTTGCAACACATTGCAAATGTGGGTTTTTTTGTTGCTCTCCATTTTGATTTATTATTGCTCCGGTTTCCAGTTCAGTTGAGTTTTGTACTGCCTTTCATGGCACGTTTCTGTTATACAATAGTACAGTTGCAGTCGTCACTGTTGTTGTCATCGGTGTTGTTGCAGTCATTCAATGTTGTTGGTCTTTCCAAATGTGTGGCGGCATTCAATTATTGCTGATGTTATATGGTGCACTCTGATACTCTTCTGAGGCCGGGCCGGGCCGTTCGTACGTCGCCTGCTGCTTAAGAAGCATGTCACGAGCTTGCCTCGGCCCTGCCGCAGGACATGAAACTTCATTTTCATTGAAATTGAGATGTTGCTTCTCACGTCATTCGGTCGGTTACTTGGTCATTCGGTGATTCGTCGTCGGTGCCGGTGCCGATGCCGGCAGTGAGAAAAAGATGCCTGGAATAATGATGGCCAGGACGACGATGACAAACGGATGGAGCGTTGGTAGAAATTAGTATCGAATAAGTTGTGTTTTAGTGTTGTGTTGTTGTTGTTGTTGTTGTTTTCTTCCTCAAGATTGCAATTTCGAAGCATTTTTTTTTTTTTTTTCGATTAAAAATGAAATTGAACGAAATAAAAATTTTATAAAAATAAACAAAGAAATTGAAAAATGTTCTCGCTCTCTCTCTCTCTCTCTCTCTCTCTCTCTCAAAAAAGGAACAATTGAGAAGCTCTTAACTGAAATCTCTTCAGTGAAAATGACAATGCGGTTGCACAACTAGAGGACCAAAAAGGGGAAGAAAAAAGAAAGAAAGAAAAAAGGAAGAAATGAGGATGGTGCAGCGAAGAGAAGAAAGAAAAGACAGTATAAGAATGACGAAGATAAACATAACTAAAGAAAGTAAGCGCAAGTTCAGGAAGAAAAAAAACCGCGCGACGTGCAAAAAAAGTTTGCTATTTTTTGTTGCCAAAAGAAGAGTAAGAAGATTTCATAAATTGCAGTCCTCACAAAAAAAAGAAAAAAAAAAACCACAAAAAAAAAACACGAACAAGAGGAGCAAAAAGCAGTGTGCAGCGGCGTGGCAATGAGCTGTCGGAAGAAGGATATACGAAACGGTTTTCCGGCAGCTTTTCTGCTGCCCTTCCGCCCTCCCACGCCCCCCCCATCATTGTTCGCGCTCGCATTACGAACAGATACCGAATGTTTTTTCGTCCTCTTGCAAAGGACTAAAACACATTCCTTTTCTTGGGCGAGGCTAATCTTCTTTTACTATTCTTCCACACTTTTCTATACTTTTTCTTTTTCTTCTTATTCTTCTTTGGCAGCTGCTGCTGCTGCTGCTGCTGGGACTTGCTTTTATGCTTTAGATAAATTCTTATAATCGTTTTTGTTGTGATCAGTTTGGCTTTTTTGTGCGAAATGTTTGCGAAATGACGCGACGGCCGCATACGAATTTTATGATGCTTCAGAAAGAAAAGAAAATGCTTTTACTGGCGACCACAACAAAACGAAGAAGAAGAAGAAGCAGAAAAACAGCCACAACGATAGCCAATAATGATGAACAAACCTAAAAAAACGTTGATAAAAATTCCATGGACCAGACTGAGAAGAAGGAAACTGTTTTAAAGAACTTTTAATGCAATAAGACGCTGCTTATTGTACACAAACACACAAACACACACGCACACTCATCCACCCTTCCATCACTCCTTATAAATATGAACACTAACAAGGGTTGGGCTATTCCTTCCTTTCTTACTCCATAATAGTTTATTTCATGAACAGTCAATAAGACGTTCGTGGCCAGTTTTTCTAATGACAGATGGATATATAGTCTTCTTCTTCTTCTCTATTTTTGTCTCTCTATCTATCTATCTTTCTACCTCTCTCTCTGAGCACCTTCCAATCTTCATCTATCGGCGGTTGTATTAATGATTGTTAATTATTAGTAATTAAATTTTTGTCTCCTGCCTTATTCTTTTGCTATTCGTCCTTTAGTATTGATTCGTCCTTTGGTGCGTTGCGGTACGTCCCTTCAGGCAGCACGGAATTATAGTTTAATCTGCCGGATCTATTGCGGCTGATTAATTTGATTTCTCCTGGAAACAACGTTTATTGATTAAGTTATCGATTGAATTGCAAATAATTGTTAAGAAATTGCAAAAACTTAAAAGAAATGTACTATTCTTAAGGAAATAATTAAATTGCATTTTTCATAATTGATATTGTCAACCTTATAGTGCTTCTCGATGTGAGAGGCTTTAAGGCAATGCACCCTGAAACTGAGCCCCAGAAGCTGGTCGCAAAGACTTTTATACTATTTACAATATATGCACTAACTTTACTGCTTTTATGCAATTATGCAAAAGAGTTTGCAACCAGAGTGTTGCCATTTTGGAACGCCAGAGAAATTCGATTAGAGTTTAAAGAGCATAAATATCCTTCGTGTAGAGGAAAAAAGTCGTTATGAAATTGCGTGGGTTAATTTCTTTTATAAATTAATGAATGATAAAAGTTCTTGGACCGGCGTCGACCATTGCTTGCTATCGACTTTTGCAAGAGTTCTCATGACAGATACTTTGTCTTGGACCGAAAAAAAAGGTAGAGTACATGACAAGAAGGATTGGCGTGACAAGAGACGATAAATAAGGGGCGGGGAAGGGGATGCGGGAATGGAGATATATCCGATTTCAACTAAAACATAAATCCAGACTACTTTAAGGAAAAAAAATGTGTTTTTTTCTATTTTTCTTAAACACAAGTAAGCACTTTGTTGTGAAAGACTTTGCGAAGGAAAGGATACAGACCGATACAGGATACAAACACACACACACACACACACACACACAGAGACCTTAACAAGCCACTCAATGAAAAATTGTAACAATGAAAAAAAAAATAGTAAAACCTATAAAAGAAGAACGACGTCGATGATGCTCAAGACAAGAGCCGATAAAACAAATAACGATGAGAAAACTTAATCTCTGTAAAGGATCAGAAGCAAGTAGCAAAATCGAATTCAGTGTAGTGTATTTGTGTGTGTGTGTGTGTGTGTTTGTTTGTTTGTTCGTCCGTTTGTTTGTTTGTATGCATAGATAGCACTATCAATTCTTGGCATTAGAGCTGCCGGCCAGGCTACAAATGAAACCGGAAATGAGAAATTAAAGTTGTAGCAAAGTCTAAGGATAAGGGGAAGGATCACACTGCTTGCATTTGTCTACTGACGGTGAGTGTATGCGAGACAGCAGGTGGAAAGGCCATCCATCCAGCCATCCATTCATCACCCTTCATTCCATCATTGAGATCTATGCCAATGGAAAATAGCTGGACTTCTGACCTCTATTCGTTAAGGAGAGAAATCTATGCACTCTGTCGATTTATTTTACTTGAGTCGTGTAACCACAAAACCGAAGTGTTTTTGAGGCTGCATATTTTCTGGTTAACAGAATGTGGTTTTATTGTTGTTGGAAAGATTGCCTTGAAAGTTTCGATACGATGAGGCAAGAATATTATTGGTTCTTACAGTTCGCTGGTAAGAATTTTATTCACACAAAAAAAAAATAATAGTTTATGTCAATTTTTCATTTGAATTGATAGTTGATTGAATGAATAAATGAATGAATGACTGAATGCATGCGTCAATAATTTGCGTAATCAATGCCTTAGCTCCGGTCATTCGTCCTGGCCGCAATGCTTTAATTGGTTCGAATTCAAATTAATTGTTGTCCTGTCGTGGTGAATACTAGTAGTATGACTAATGTATTCGAACGCTTATAACTTTGCTTCTTCTTCAGAGATTTTCAATATCTTTCCACTGTTTAAAGCCAAAATTTAAGACTGAAGAAAGCTTTTGATCAAATGAAAAATCAATAATAAGTTTAGAAGTTACACGCTTAATAGTAACGATCAGAGTTTTCTAACAGCGGCCCCTGAGATTAGGCTATAATTAATGAATAATATTTATTAATTAAAGATTGAATAAATAAAATGTTTTTTAAGCTGCTCTAATTATCGTTTTAGAGAAGCAGAAAAGCTTAGAAGAAATTCTTGCAGAAGAAGCCAGGTTATAAACGTTAGTTAAATTGAACTTAAAATTAAGGTAAGTTAATAAGGTAAGTTATTGAGTCTGGATACAAAAGAAAACCTGAACAATTATTTAATTTTATATAACTAGGAGCAGATTAAAACTATAATGTATTATTAGATTAATGTAAGTTGTTTAAAAGTATCCTTCTTTGAGTTTAATTTTGTTTCAGAATTCATTTCTCGTTACGAAGGAGAAGCTTGTGCAGAAATTTCTCTGCCTAATTTTAGGCTTTCAAAATTTAATTAGCACACAAAAATCTTTAGTTTCAAATAAATTTCATTTGGATTTATTTAATAGTATTAATTTTTATTAATCTGCTGCGTTTGTTTAGGAATTCTCTTGGAATATAGTTGAGCTATAATTGCTCGCATAATCTCAGGAATAATAAATAATCATATGGCTATAACCGCATAAACAATACGACATTAAAGGCATACACTAGCAACAATTATCGGAGTCCTTGAGGCAGGCAAAATAATTACCAATCATGCGTTTCCGTCATCAGTTCATTGTTGGATTTGGATTAACAACATGCGCTGTGCTGTTGCCAAATATGATTGATTTGGGAAAATATGCATAACTAACTATTGTACATGAACCTGTACGAGATCATAAGTATACGATAATAAACGTAATAATATTAATAATAGTGGAATGGAAATAATTGTAAACTGCCTAAAAGCAAGCAAGCAATATCGAAATATCGTTGTATATAATGGATGAATCAATGCGCAATACTTACTACATCAATGAGTTGTGATAGCCGCAAGCCCATCTTGACCGTCAGGCGATCGGAATTGTTGCCCACGGGCCTAATTAAACGATTGTAGTTGCTCAAAAGGTCGTCGTATAAACGCTTTGCATCAGGGTTGGCCAGGCCGCCGGTGGCAAATTGTAACGCTATGAACACAGCTGCAAATAGCACGCTCCCCATCTTAGGCCAGGTCCACCCCTACAAATAGGCAGAGAAAAAAACGGAACGAGAAATAGAGTGGGAGAGAGAGAAAGAGAAAGAGAAAGAGAAAGAGAAAGAGAAAGAGAGAGAGAGAGAGAGTGAAAATTAATTACGACATTTTTAATTGGACAAGTTTGGAATTTATTCATTTGCATTGCAGTGGAAAAAAAGCAATTAAAGTTTGGTGAGAACTGGGTTATTTAGTGCATACTTTTGGGCGCATTCGCGTCGTGGTCTTGTTTTTCGGCACGTTCGCGTTCGTTTACGTTGCCGCTGACGTAAATAAAATTCTATGCGTACTAACTTCGCACTTAAAAAAAAAGGAGAAAATTAACAAACGTTGTGAAATGAAAACTTTTAACACGGTCTATAGTAAAAGTATGCAATGCTTTTGATTTACAGGCGCCAAAAAACTTTAACGAACAATTGAATACTCTACCAAGCGAAATTCTTTATTAATTATTAAATTAAGATTTTTAGATTAAAACTTTCTTTCCATAATTTACTTTTTTCAATAATTTTATAACTCTTTTCTAAGTTTTCAAAGGAAAGGAAGCCCAAATAAATACCAAGAAAGACTGAACTGCGTGCGGTATAAAAGGATTTTCATTTCGCCAAGAATTTAATATTTATTTCATTTTTATTTACATTCATTTAATATTCATCGAAAATTTCGGGTGAATTCCGGTTGATTGATATCGTTTTATTTGCAAATAATATTTGATTTTCTTAAAAATGTAATTAAAGTCGTTGCACGTTTGCGAACACAAATATTTACATTATCACAATCAGCTTACATATGCATAAATTGCTGTTGTTGTTGTTATTTGGCGTACGCTCTAGGTACGCTCTGTGCCTTTAAATCTTTAAGACAGCATTAACGAATAACGCATGATATTTCACTCGCGTGCATGAGCACTTTCTTTTACTTTACCGCACGTTTTTGTTGCTGTCAAAAGTAAAATTGCCGGAACTGATGTCAAAGAGGTTGAATATATCGTAATACGAGAATACATGAATTACCAAATTCGATTTGTGGACACAGAGAAAAATAGTACCACATAAAAAAAATCTTAATAATAAGATCTTCTTACTTTGAGCCATTTTACTATGAAATCTTATTAAAACATACAAATAATATGCTCTTTTTTCATAGAGAAATCTAAGGTTGAAAGCAAATGCCACACTCATGAATTTTCGTCACTGATTCAAGCATGATTAATCGCACATGAATTTTGGAATTGTTGATTTAATGAAGTACATACATAAATCAACATTTGTTTGTTGTGTTTTGGGAAGAAGGAAAGGAGAAGTTGTTGTTGTTTTTGTTGTTGTTGTGGTTTTGCAGAGATTCGGATTACTTTGAAAATTATTTGTCTAACATTCTTTAGTAAATATTTGGTGTTGAAGAAATGAATTTTTCAAATAATTATGTCTACACTCGTAAGTATGTGCGTGTGTGCGTGTGCGCGCGCGCGTGTGTGTGTGTGTGTGTGTGTGTGTGTGTGTGTGTGTGTGTGTGTGTGCGTGTGGGCGTCTATTTTTGTTTATGTTTAACGCTTTGAAGCGAAAACTTCTTGTTGACTATATTTTTTTGTCTTTTTCTCTTTCCGATATTGACTCTGGCTGTTTAAGAGAGTGCAATGCGTGTGCGTGTGTTTGTGTTTGTGTGTCGCATAAATTGCCACCAAGCCAGTTTGTGTGTTTGTTTGTGTGTTTGTTGTTCGCCGTAGTGCAAATTGTATTTTGTTGGTGTGTTTTTAGGCGCTGATTTTGAGCTTTGTCTGAACTCAAGTCGTACGACTTCCAACAAATACAATAATAGTGATTATTCCGGCCATGCTTAATGTAAATGCATCATCGTGTGTCTGACTGAAAGCACTGTAGTGCGTTGCTTCATTATTATTGTTGTTGTTGTTGTTGGATGTATGAGTATTCATTTTATTTGATCACAAAGTCAGGCTAAAAAGAGTCCTGACGCTTTTTACGAATTGGTTTTGTGCTGTCGTTGTTGTTTTGCGGGCGATTTATTGGATTTTATCGAAGAGGAATAATTTTATGTTGCTATATTTTGATATACAATTTTTTTGTACTGAAATGTTGACTTCTTAACATTTTTTATATGTCTCAAAAACAGTCCGCGTTCGTTTGCAGCCTTGAGATGATAATTTGACCCAATTCGAAAAAAAAGAACGAAAGAAACCACGCAAAGCGTTCAAAAAGTGACTGTCATTAATAACGCTTAAAAATAAAATTAAACAAAAATAAAATTATTTTCATCTTTTTCTTTGCCGTTTTCTTACTTCGCTGAACGCTTCATGGTAATCTGCGAAAGGGCTCTCTTCCCTCTCCCCCTCTCCCCAAATAAGAAGAAATGCAATGGCAAAATGTTTATTTCGTTGAGATTTGTGTTTGCGAATGCGTTTGCGTTCATTTTGAATTAAATCCGTTGCAGTTTAAAATGGGGTACAAGGGCCCCCCCCCCCTCCTGAAAGAAGAAATCACCCTTTCCCCCGGCAGCCATAAAGTAACAAAAACGTATGTAAAAATGTGATTTTGGTCGCTTTGATAGCGACAGGCGACATCTGCAGAGTTTTTTGTTAATGAACCCACTGTCCCCTTCTTCCCCCCCCCCCCTCCATTTTTTTTGTTATCCTTATTCTGGGCCTTCAATTTCTCAGCCCAGTAGAAAAAACATTCTGTGCGTCGGAGTTATCACAACGACAGTCATCAAGAAAAACATCAAATCTTTTATTTCAAGTCATTCGTTCGGGGTCGTCGCGTCGTGGGGATGATGGGAAGTATGTACGAGGTTGAGCTCCGAGCCTGAGCATAGTTTATGACTTTAAGGACCCATGCTGAGCCTGTAAAATTAGTTTAATTTTTCTTACATCAAAGTTGAATAAAAAGCCGTTGAGAAGATGTTTGCAGTTACGATTCTCCACCTCTCATCCCCCCATCCATCCTCCCTTCTGCCACTTTCGTTTGTATAATGCTCATCCTAGGCGTATGCATTTTTGGTGGATGGTTTCTTGTCTCATGAGAGATTTAAAACTGTAGCATAAATAAAAGGCGGTCACTACGCAAATGTGAAAACTTTGTCACTATAAGAGCGGAGAGCAGAAGCGCAGAGAGAGAGAGAGAGAGAGAGAGAGAGATGGAGAGACAGAGAGGGAGAGAGAGGAGGGGGATAGGTAGAGATAGACTCCTCTTGCAGTCAAGCAGGCTGAGAGCAAGCTGTTTCGGAACAAATGACAGGCTACGGATTACAATGGATCTTTTATGGCTCCGTAAATTTAACTACGGATTTAATTTTTAACTAAGGATAGTAGTTCAGTGTCACTGACATAACATGACACGAAATCTGCCAGCTTCGAAATGCGAATGGGTAACGAATTTGGAGTCATATTTGAGTAGTGCAAAATTGAGATGCTTTTTTATAGTTTTTAGGCTTTAATTTGGCGTTCTTAGACGAGACAAGAACCAGAAACGAGGCAGGGTTTTGAGATGAGATTACGAAAATCCCGGAATAACTTTCAGGGTCTTCGTATTGAACGGAAATAAGCGTAACAAGACCTTCACATGAGACTGACTTCTTTAGACGACACGAGACGAGAGAAACGACAACCAAGCAAGGTGCGTCGTGTGGGGGCGGCGCGAAGGGGGTTGGGGTTGTCGCTGGGAAACGTGACACAGCATTTCATTAACTTTTCCAATTTGGTACATGAAATCATTAGTTGTTCGTGACTACTTCGTGGCGTGACTTTTGCTCGTATTCGTGATTTATTTGAGGACAATTAATCTGCCCGCTGCGTCGGTTACTGGTGGTATCGGTTCGGTGCCAGTGAGTCGCCGTTTCGCTCTGCGGCCACACCCTTGGGCGTATCCCAGGCGGGGGCTTATCGTGTCTGGGTTTTATTTCATTTAAATTACTCTCGAACACTTTATTGTCGAGCGCATTTCTTCGGCCGTAAATCATTCTGTACTACCAAAACGGTTCGGTTTGGCTAAAGCTAAAAAGGATTTAAATGAAAATGTTCAAACACACACACATGCGCACACGAACTCTTGTTACCAAGAAGAAGAGAATACATAAAGGAATGGAAATAATGTCAATAAACTGAGAAAATTCGGGAAAAATACATCGAAACTCTCCAAATTTGCTAAATTTAAGTTCACACGCAGCTTAAGGATGTGTGTGAGTATATGTGAGTGTGTGTGTGTGTGTGTGTGTTTGTGCGGGTGTATGTGTGTATATGTTTGCGCGCATATAATCAAAACTATGCCCAAATAAATCGTAGCTTTTGCGAAATTCGTTTTTGTGAATACTTTAGTTTGCTCTCGTGATAGAAATAATGACGAATAAATAAGAAAAACTAAATTATCCAAATTAAAATAAAAAAAAAAAAAACAGTAAAAGAAAATTTCAGTTTAAAAAGAGATAAATAAATTTCCATTTTATTACAAAAACTGTAACTGTTTGTCTGTCTGTAAACACAAATTCATTTTGAAAAAGAAATGATTACAGAAAATTTAGAGAAAATAATTTTAAAACCACAAAAAAGTAACATCAACCCACAGCAGATCGCTAAAGCCTTTGATGATGACTGTATAGTATTTCGTACAAACCACAACAACAACAAGAACCACTACCAAGGGGTGAAGAAGGGGAGGAGAAGGAGGGGGAAAAGAAGAAGAAGAAGAGGGCGAAGTAGGACATCAGTCAAACAAGACACAAAAAAAATACTGAAGGCAAAAGAAATGAAAGAAATGTCATACAACAACCACGAACCAACAACAACAACAACAATAACAACCACCACAAATCATTATCATCAACAACAACAACAACAACAACCCCGAAACAACAACAACCCCGAAACAACAAAAACAAAAATATTAAAAGACTCTGTTAAAATGTGCTTTCAGTTCACAGCCGCAAGAAATAGCCACCCTCTCTACACTCCCCCTCCCCCTCTACCCTCTATCCTTCTCCCTAATTGTGAACACCTCCGATTTTCTTCCTCTATCGCAGTGGTTCCCAACTTATTTCTGAAATCTAGAACATTGTGGCACACTTACTAAAATCGTACTAAAAAATATGTTATCGTTAATTCTTCTATCGACAAAATGTGTTCAATTTTATACTAATTTCGGTTATTTTTAAATGATCAACATACAACAAACGCTACGTTTGTGTAGCTTTTTATATGAAACAACAAAAAATGGCCTTTGTCCGTCGCCGAACGCAGCAAAACACACTTTGATAATATTTCTTTTTGTCAAAGACGTTGATTTTCGGGCACTAAAGTTTAGGAAATACTGATCTAATTGTAGTTGTCGGTGCTGTTGTTGGCGCTTCGGGAGTATTTGTTGTTGTTGTTGTTGTTGTTGCTTTACAAGCCTCTACCATGCCACTTCTACCATGACACATTCGACAGAAGCATTTCTGATGACGAAATGTTTGCACTTCGTGAAGTGCGCGAAGCCAACGGCAGCAACAGCAGCAGCATGCTTTTACCTTTTCTCAAAAGCGAATATTTTTGCTGCACTTTTTTTTACATTTTTTGCAAATCTGTGCACATTTTAAAACAAAGAGGAAAAAGCAGAAAGCAAAAAGAAAACCAAGCGTTGCGTTACGACGAACTTGTTACCATTTTGCGAGTGTCGTTGTTTGTCTTAATCTAGCATGACTGCAGGCCTTGCTGGTTGATGGAAGGTGGTTGATAGAGGCGCGGGAGGGAGGTGGAGGAGAAAGGTGGTAATATTTGCTGCTGCCGCTGCTGCTGCTGCTGCTGCTGTTAAGACAAATGGAAAATTGAGGCAACGTTAGATTTCATGTCGGTTGGAAGGAACAAATAAAGTAGATGACTTTTAGACGTCTCACTGAGTATGAACTTGTTAGTATGTGTGTGTGTGTGTGTGTGTGTGTGTGTGCTTGTGTGTGTTCTGTGTCCACATATGAACGAACTTGTGTGCAACTCGTGTGTTATTTCTTAATTAGGTTTCGAGAGCAACGTCTTCGTGTCCTGAATTTCAGTTGGCCTGAAATTGTTGCCACTGTTTGAGTTTTGTTTACTTTTCTTTCACCACCCCCCCTCCTTTTCACCCTCTCTCTCTGTACCTCTGTTTCTACCATTCGTCACCCGCATCGTATTTCTCCTGCTTTCTCGTCATCGAGGCCTCGAGGTTTTCTCTACAAAGAGCGTTCCTTCGTTTTTCGTGTAATGAGCTCGTTGCAGGATATGCTTTACCATTTAAAAACATTAAAAAAAATTCTATCCAAAAAATTTAATCCATACGATGAGCTTTCATTCGACCATCTTTAAAAAGTGTTTGCATTTTTTTGTGTAGCAAAATTTTTCCTTTCATTCTCTTAAAAAGACAAAAAAGAGAGTTCTCCTTTAAATGAAAATAGAGAATTTGATTTCTGGATATTCGTTAAGTTTTCTGACATGCTTGGATGATGATGATGATGGTGATTTTGGTGGTGATTTTGAAGCTCTTATGATTTAAATAACGGTCGTTTCAGTTTGAAATTTAGCAAAAGAGGACATACATAATTTCACTAATAGCAGTTAAAGTTTTACAGCTCTATAGTTTTCTTACAATACTTTACCGCGTACTTATGCCATCGTAGTACGGCCGCTAACGCGTATGTAGACCGTATGTAGACCGAAAAAGGGGGACTGAAACGATTGAAACAACACTTAATGAAACTTCTGGTTGTAGCAACAACAATAACTCGTCAAGCTGAAGCGAGTTTATAAAATGTTTGGATCAAATGTTCTTTTGTAGAGGATTTCTTTCTTTGACGTTTGTAAACGTCAATGAAAAATTGGCTGATCCCGAAAGTACATACCTACTCGTAGTAAAAGAGCTACCGTGACATTAAGAATGAGTCACGCTGAGCTTGTTCATGTGTGTATAAGTCGCCTGATGGGAGGGGAGGGGGGCAAAATGTCAAAAACTTTTTGCACATGACGTTTCGGTACAAGGAAATTAATGTCATACCAACACAAGATTACACGATATACCACAAATTATTCGTTCGTTCATTCGATGCAACTGAAACCTGTTTACAAAATGGTTGACCCAGAAGCCGCAGCAGATGGCATTATTATTATTATTATTAGTGCTGTTGTTTTTCACTTTACTAAATTAAAATAATACTTTTTGTAGTTTGAAGTTTTCTGTGTTTGTTTTCAACATTAATGGATGGATATATGTACATACTTATTTTACTGAAACCTCAAAAACTTGAGGTCTGAAAAACTTAAAAAATTTAATTTTAACCTAAACTTTAATTCCTAAATTTAAGAAAAAAAATAGTACATTTTCACTAATTTACTCTTCTTTTTTTTTCTTCTGCGGTTTTTTTAATTTCTGTAGTTGCTTTCGAGCGTATTTTGTGAGCCGGCTCATTAAGTGTTGCTTACTTTTCGGCATTTGTTATTAAGTTTGCGCCCTGAAAGCATGCTTTGCCTTTATTGTTTTCATTTCTACGTGGTTCTGCCACTCGAAAATTGTTGCTTGCAGATTTTAAACTCGACAAAACAATTATATCGTGATGTACAATAGAACAATTAAAATTTTTTTTTCAAAAAACAATTAAAAGTTTTTCAATTAAAATAATTGAATCATTCTTACCGAGATCGTCTTACGAGAGGACGACGTGGCAGTCCGAGACATCGCAGACCGAGAGAAGCACAGTCAAGTGCAGCACTTTTACATTTAGAAAACATTTAGGTTTTTCCAACAGTTGGAGATAGTTTAAAATAAAACAAAAAGAAAATAAAATGAAACTAATAAATTTATTTAAATTTGTTTTATAATTTCTTCTCTCAATATTTAAAGACTGACTGTATTTGAAGTTTAATAATACTTGCCAAAAAAATGGGAGGAAAAAAATACAAAAAAAAAAAAATTAAAAAAAAAAAAAAAGATTAAAAAAAAAATCAAAAAAAAAAAAAAAATTAAAAATTTGATGATGAAAATCTTCTAGTTACTTCTTTTACTATTTAATATTTATTTAATATATATTAAAGACTTCATTTAAAATTCAATAATGCTTGACAAAAAATTGGGGGAAAAAAAAATTTTTTAAAATTGACGTTGGTTTCTCCTACGATGCTGCGATGCTGCTGGTAAAGTGCATCCTGATCGCTACGCAATATGTCACGTAGTATTTCAATTACGCGGTTCTCACACTCCGGACACGGTAAATGAAAGAGAGAGAGAGAGAGAGGGAAAGAAGAAGGTGATGCTAGTTTTTTATGGTAATGAAAACTCGTCTGCGTAATCAATTCAGTGTCAGTCACAAGCACTGAGTGTTCGATAAATTATGTAAAAAGTAGAGGCAATGCCGCTGCTGCTGCTGCTCATTGACTCAATAATGAAGTGCCACACTTTATGGCACTTTGAGAGCAGAATGCAAAAACCGACAATTTTCTGTGATGATGTCCGAAAAGCATGGTCGTGCCAGTCGGTCGGTGGGTCGGTCGATCGATCGGTCGGTCATGCTCTTCATGGATTATGTATGCGCAAAAGTTCTGTTTGCGAACAACTTTTTCAATTGCTTCAAATTTTAGTGTATAAAATCGGAGCGGCAGACGGTCCGATGCAGGCAGGCAACGCTATGGAAAATGCAAGGCAAATTTAGGTGTTTAACATAAGAAGAAGAAGAAAAGGACAAAGAAGTGGAGAAGAAGAGGTAGAAGAAAAAGAAGAAGTAGAAGAAAAAGTAGAGCGAGTTCTCAAAAACAAACAAAGTTGGTTTGTGGCATAAAGTTTTTTGCAATTATTAAGCAGTAACCAAACGAAACAACAACAACAACAACAACAACAACAACAACAACAACAACAGCAACAACAGCAACAACAACAACAACAACAATTCGTAGAAACTAAACAAATCCGCTCAGTCACCAGAACTCAATTCGATCTTCTCCGAATCCGAACGCAATGGCGAAGGCGAATTTGAATGTGAATGCATTTGACAGCGTTTACAGCGTTTGCTTTGGTTACTTTCGGCCTTTGGTGCCGCTTTCTCAAAGGATTTCCGAAATTTATTGCGTGTTTCGTGATTATAGTGTACCACGGCTAGCAGAAACCACGGCTCTACTCAAACCAACGAATGTCAGGCGAACAACACGCCTGTTATGCTCGTAACATAACATACATACACAGAGAAAAATAGTATCACATAAAAATAATAAAGTCTCCCTACGTTCAACCATTTTACTATGAAATCTTCTTAAAATATACAAATGTTTGTTTTTTTCATAAAATGTTTGTCCCTTTTTTTTTATAGAGAAATATTATTAATTTTATAAAGAAAATCTTTTTGTCTTGAAACAAAAAGTTAAGGGAGACAGTCAAAATCCCGAATTACAAAATCCCGAAACGACAAAATCCCGAAAAATTTTAAAATCCCGAAACGACAAAATCCCGATGCGACAAAATCCCGAAACGACAAAATCCCGAAAAATGTTAATACCGAAATGAGAAATCCCGAAAATCACGAAATAAAATTTGAAATTAATGAAAAAATGACATTTAAGTCACAATTTTTTCCGAAGCGTAGTACGCGCCTACTTGCCTTTTTTTACAATGGCAGAAAAGCAAAGTTGTAATATCGAGAGAATTTTGTTGTCTGAAGGTTATAATCTACAATATGCAAAAAACTTCACATGACCGTGAGGATTCTGCAGATTGAGGGTTATGATCCCTGCCGCGGCCGAAGGCCGCCAATACGCAGAAAAACTTGTATGCAAAAAACTTCACATGACCGTGAGGATTCTGCTGATTGAGGGTTATGATCCCTGCCGCGGCCGAAGGCCGCCAATACGCAGAAAAACTTGTATGCAAAAAACTTCACATGACCGTGAGGATTCTGCAGATTGAGGGTTATGATCCCTGCCGCGGCCGAAGGCCGCCAATACGCGAAAAAACCTGTATGCAAAAAATCTCACATTATCGAGAGGATTCTGCTGATTGAGGATTATGATCCCTGCCGCAGCCGAAGGCTGCCAATACGCGAAAAAACCTGTATGCAAAAAATCTCACATTATCGAGAGGGCTCTGCTAAAATTTTTTTAATAATGTTTTTTTTTAATTTTTTAATAATAATTTTAGAGAAGTAAAATAAGAGTAATTTTTTATTATTTTCTTGGAATTGTTTGCTAGTGGTTTTAAAATGTTCAAGAAGATGGAGAATACCGAAAAACTAGTTTTGTAATTTCGGGATTTTGTTATTTCGGGATTTTGTCGTTTCGGGATTTTGTCATTTCGGGATTTTGTCGTTCGGGATTTTGTCGTTCGGGATTTTGTCGTTCGGGATTTTGTCTTTCGGGATTTCGTTACCAACCCAAAAGTTAATCTTATTAATTCGTGATTTTTATAAGAAATTCATATTTTTCCCTCACACAAAAACCATGAACTAAACAAATCTGTATGAAAATAGCAAGAATTCTTAATATTTGCTTCTTTTAATAAGAAAACTTTAACTTTCAACTTTGATAGTAATATTTTTGCTCTCAGGTTTACTACAAACATTCATATTATTCATATTATTTTTATTGAATTATATATTAATTCATATTATTTTTTTTTACATTGACATTGTTTATCGTATAATCGACGATCTTTTCAAATAACAAATAATAGCATATTATCTTTGAGCCTTTCGCCATGAAATTTTGTGACTCTTATGATTAATATTCTTGAAATCTTGAAAGAATAAAATTAACTAAAAAAAACATGAATAATTCCTTTTATTTTAATAAAACTATGGAAAAAAAATAAGATTTTCTTATTAAATATGTATTTTATTATGATCGTCTCTATGAAAAATAATAAGATTTTCTTATAGAATATGTCTTTTAATAGAATCGTCTCCATGAAAAACAATAAGATTTTTTTTATTAAATTTGTATTTTATTATGACTGTTTTTTAAAATTTTAATCAGATTTTCTCTACGGTTTTAATAAGGCCTTTCCTTCTTGGCTGAAAAGCATAGAGAAATGTGATTGTTTTTCTTCTATTTAATGTGATATTTTGGCACTGTGTACGAGTAGCATGCCGTGTACGTCTCCGCCCACTCTCTTTAACCTTGCTGCTGCTCTTTGGTGGTCAGTTTCCTTCGACAGAAAAAAAAAGAGCGAGCATGAGAGAGAGCGTGGACTAGCAGCGAGTTGATTGCGGCGAGTGGTCGCCACTAAGCAAAGTGCTTTGCTTGACTGTTCCATTTATTTTTTGTCGTGTTCGGTTCGATGGTGCTCTACAGGGTCGTGCGCTTGTTCGTTGGTTCGTTCATTCGGTTGGGTCTGGCCCGATCCGGTCGGTCAGGTTCGGCCGTTTATCATGCTGCCCGAAACTGATTACAACAAAACAGCAAACAACCAAAAGCCAGTTACTAACAGAGGCTGAGGCTGAGGCTGAGGCTGAGGCTGAGGTGAGGAGAATGCTTGTGGATCTATGGATGAAAGAAAATGGAATGTTGATGGCAATTTAACCTTTTTTTAGTTCTTCTGCTTCTGCTTCTACTTCTGCTTCTACTTCTTCTGCTCTTTTTATTTTCTTATGTGTTGATTTTGTGGTTGTTAAACTCGTTAATACTATTTTCTTCAGCAAGAAAGAACTCAAAAAAGCAATCAAAAGGGCAAGTAAGAGCCTCATGCTTGGCTTAAAGAAGTCCGATATAAAAACGGATTTGCTTTATTTTATTTGTCCGTTGAATGGCGTTTCTGTGCAACATTTTGTAATTAAATTTAAGTGGCGTTGACTGTTTTAAAGTTTCATTTAAAATTATTCAATCGACTACTTTTGTTTGAAAAGCTGTACAACAAATGCCAGAAGAGAGAATTTTCTAAAACAAAAAACCTTTTCAATTTGGTTAACTTTTATAACTTTTTCGACTTCGGCAATGTGTAACCAGCCGAGAATCGAGCAGCTGATGTGAAAGAAGTTAAGCTCATCCTCCATCAAGGCTGCCAACATTTTTTTTTTCATAAAAAAATAAATATGTGTTCACAAAAAGTTGCCACAAGTAGCAAAATATTAAGAAAAAAAACAACAAAAAAACAAAAAACATGTGTATAAAAGTTTCATAAGATTTTTAGCAGCGAATTCAGGCAAAAAATGCACAAAATTGTGTATTTTCTTGTTGTGTTGTGTCGTGATATTTATTTATTTTTTTTTGTTGGGGAAAAACTTTGAGCATTTTTTCGTTTATCTCGGAAAAAAAAGCACGAGAGGGAGACGAACGCACGGAAAAAGGGTAAACCCAAGGGTAAAAAGTTACAATAACAACCGCAACAATAAATCAAGCCCACCCCTCCCCCCTACTAGCCGCCGCCCTTCCTTCTGTCACCATAATAACACCAAGTGTTATAAAAATGTAAATATTTTTTACACATATATCCTTCCTCTTCTTCTTATATATGTACATATATAGTACGAGTACAATATTATTTTTGTAGTTTGCAACATCTTGGTTTTGTTGTTTCTGTTGTTGTTGTTGTTGTGTTTGGTGTTGTGCAGACCTATTACATGCTAATTTTCATGGTAACCGGATGTGAAACAAACTTCTCTCCGCGTGTATGAGTCTCTCTCTGCGCGGCTCCGTATCGTGACTCATAAGCCTTCTCCCAAAGAGGCAGATGCGTTTAAGGGGCGTGGAGAGGGAGGCATGGGTTCGCCCGCCTACGCGCCGACTTCTTATTAACACGAAGGAATACGTCAGAAGGGTAGGTCAGAGTTAGACCATGACAAGACAAGAAAAAGAAGAAAAAGAAAAAGAAACACGTTTTTTGTGGTTACAAAAATATGCGACAATGCGAAGCTCAGCTGAGCTAAACCGCTAGAGCAAAACGTACTTAGTATGTCCTTCGATCTCACCATTTTCACGCCCATAACCATGAAGAAATATTATATAACTCTTAAGAAGAAGAACACAACTGCACATTCCTTTGTTTACCATCAGAAGAGAGAAAAAAATTAGCTTCTAAATTACACGCTGGATACATACATTCCAGGAAAAATCGTGCAAAACGAAACCATGTCAAACCGTGACACAACATTCATATAAAAAAGAAGAATATGTTCAATGTTAAAACTGTAAACCGTGTAAAATGATTAAAAGGAGCAAAAGAAACTACGAGGATTTAGTAAAACCGTGCAAATTGAGAGTGTGGTCAAAGAAAAAAAGTTTTTTTTAATTATAATTTTAAAAATTAAACAAAAAAAAAACATTTAAAAAAGAAATCAAAAAAAAAAATATTCAAACAAATTTCTTTTGTTTTTATTTAAAAACCATGTAAAAACGAAATCGTGCAAATTGAGCGACTGCTTGAGTAGTCTTTAAACAGGCCAATAATTTTTTGCGTAATACATACAATAAATTATTCGAACATGGCAATGAGTTTTTGAGAGCGGACGTCTCTAGCTCTCTCACTATCTTCAAGCATTTTAAACAGCTGTTGTGAATATTCAATCGCACTGAAGTTGGTTGCGAATTTTCACTAATTTATATCTAATTCAAAGCTTCTAAGCTCTGAATAGTTATAAGTTCTTCCTCAGTTCCTTTTTGCAAAACTATAATTAGTCAATTTTTATATCAAAGGCTCGGGTAGAATATACCAGAAATTCTATATTTTAGTACCAATTGCTTAAGAGGAAAAAGCGGTGCAAAGTGACGGTGTAGGTTGGGTAAGATCTAATAATACTAGATGGTGTAGAAGAATGTATAGAAATTAAACGTTTTAGACAAACGATTTCACACAGCCAGACGTATAAGCTCAAGGCAAAGAGCTTATACACGAGAGTGAGAGGTTGGTATATCGTGGCGTATGAGTAACCTGTAATATCAAGGAATACCTTTTAGAAGGCTGCATTTGACGACACGAAAGGCCTGGAACTGACCGCCCTCTATACCTATAATTATAAAATAACAATTTGCTGATCTACATACATTTATCTACATGGAGGGTGAGAGAGAAGGGTGTAGAGATGAAGCAAAATCGATGAAATGCTTACATTTAAAGATGTTCCATTAGTATCCAGATCCCTTCATTGTTCTACGAGATATGAGATAGCATTCGATGCTGTCTGTTCTCGAACGAAGTTGAGGATTCTTTGCGAAGAAGGTTTTGAAGCGTTTTGCAACTACGGTTGCATTAACATATTGTTTTTCCGAGCAAAGAAAGTGACAAAGACCGAAAAGAATGGTTAAGGGTAGGTGGCAAAACCTTTTTTCCCCCCTCCCCAATAGCTTTAAAAAAGCTCTTAATGGTTTTAAATACTTCGGCATAACAACAACTTCTATGCTTCTAGCTTTTGTGCAAATATTTTTAAGCCCTTTTGAAAACCATCTGATTACTTAATTCACAATATCGTATTTACGAAGGATGATTATGCGTTACGCAAGAGGATAATGCCATTAATTCCTCCGGCGAAGGAGTGTAGAAAACAACGGAAGGCACGAAACGGAAGGCACGAAACGGAAGCCAAAAGTACTCATAATGCGTTAATAATTCATCAGGCAGGCAGATGGGAATATTTAGTTCTGTCGGTACTGATTTTATTCACCGCTCCTGGTAAGCGGAGGACTTGAATTTCTGTTGGTGGATTCTTTGAGAAGCGCAGCGTGGGCGGATAAAGATGCAAACAGAGGACGGTTGTTTGTTTGTTTGCAGACGAAGTTTGTTTGTTTGTCAAGAAGAGTACGGACGGACGGACGGACGGACGGACGGACGGACGGACGGAGGACTCTCATAAGATGTGACACATTTACAACGAATGTACGTACATATGTACATACGCTTGCTATGAGAAGACCGTGACAACACGCAAAACGAGAAAGAAGAGAGAGTAGAATAAAAGGGAGTATAATGAATAGGCTGACAATGGTGGGCAGATTTCAGGGGCGGAACGGAAACTCTTTTCTTGAAGAAGAAGTTGACTAAGAAAATGAATAAATGAATGAATGAATGAATGAATGAATGAATCAATGCATGAATGAATAAGAGTCACGTGGACAGAGCATAAGCATAAAAAGAAGTGGGCACTGAATGAAGAATGGGCTGTAGCCGTGTTAAAAAAAGATCGCCTTTCAAACAGAAACGTCGGAAAATATTGCGCAAATTTTGCGCATTTTGCTAGTAGACATTGAGTGAAAAACTGACTGAAAAATCGGATAAAAAAAAAAGATTTTCATTATTTTATGCGGTTAAATAAATTGCGAAAGCTGACTGCAATTTAGCAGCAGAAATCAAATTTTATACGAAATTTTATTCAACTGAATTGCACTAAATTGAACTGAACTGAACTGCACTCTAGAAGAAACATAAAATGGCACAGTTTTATTTTGCAAGATGGAAAAATTGAAGCTTACGCCAGCGCAGGAGCGTAACCTTCTAAATCCACTGCAGGCATTGACTAATGCGCCCCAGCGCGATGCATTGCGTCTGAGGAATCGTTAAGACTTCGGTGGACGCATTAAAACTTGAGTAAAGAAACCAACATACGATATCAATTCCGAAATCCGGGCGTACAGCAAGCGAAACCTTGAAGTAAACCAACGGGGGGAGGAGGAGAAAGCGGTAGGTGGCTGAGAGGTGGCTGAAAGGTGGCATGAACGTAGGCGTCGTTCCATGAAAAGGGGCCCGGCCTGAAAGCAGCAAAAAAATAAAACTGCGGAAAAGCAAAGCAAGATATTTTCACAATTTCATTTCCGTTTACGAAGCACCACGCACCACCGAACACCGAACCTACTCTGGTTCGGCACCAACAACAGCAGCACCGATTTCCTGCTCGGTGATACACATTCGCACAATAAACATTAATCATAATCAGAAGCAAGGACAAGCAGCAGCAGCAGCAGCAGCAGCAGATGATGGTTGGTGGTACGTGGGCGACCGACCGGCGTATTCAGCAAGCTTAACCGAAGCAATCTCCTGCATCGACTCCAAGTGCGGCAGGCAGTAGAGTGTGCCTTGAGTGTGCGATATGTTCGGGTTAGTAGGTGAGTATATGTGTATGTGTATGTGTTTGTGTATGTGTATGTGTATGTGTTTCTGTGTGTATGAGACTGCTTGTTCATGTTGAGGGTCAGCGGGCAAGTAAAACTGTTTTATTGAAATGAAAATGTTGGCGATGACGATCCAAAGAGCTAACCTTCGGCGGCAGCGGCAGCGGCAGCGGCAGCAGAAGGAGCGGACCAGTTGGTTGGTAATAAAATAATCGACCCTCGAGTGAAATGGAGCGCAACAGCTGAAAGCGTTACGATGTGAAAGAGTGAAAGAGTAAAAGAGTGAAAGGAATATCACTTCATTAATTGACCAATAAACTGTTATGGCCAACGAGAGGTATACTGAAGAAGAAGAAGAAGAAGAACAAAAAGAAGAAGAAGAAGAAGAACAAAAGGAAGAAGAAGCGAGAACATTGAGATGTTGTGCATGTTGAGAATAATGCTTCGGTCTATGAGAGAAGAAGTCAAAACCATCGAAAGAGGCGAAGCAGCACGAGTCAATGCTCTGCATAATTCGCACGTATACACCCACACCCACACCCATACACACACCCACACCCATACACACACCCACACCCATTAGAGGCACACAAACAAACAAACACAGCACCACACTTGAAATGAGACAACACCAAAGAAATCCGGCGGAATAAACTACGGCGGAATATGGTTACAAAAGGAAATTTGATACTGAAAAGATATCACACTATTTATGGATGTAAGATTGTGTTAGTATGTGTGTTTGCATGTGTGTGATTTTATAATTTACATGACAATAATTAATCATAAACAATCTTTGAAACATTTTCATTTAAAAATATGTCATTGCGCGTTAATGAGCTTGACATAAAAACAATACCGGCCTTAAGGCATGCGACAAGAGATTGTTTTTTTTATTGATAATGACGCATCGATAATGACAATTATTAGCTTTTGTGCCGTCATTTTTACGCAAAATATTGGCGCAAACAAGAAGCTGCAAACTCGTTGATAAAATATTGTATGCACACAGCTACAGCCACAGCCACAGCCACAGCCAATTTAGAAAGAGGTAGAACGAGAGAGAGAGAGATAGAACGAGAGGGAGAGAGAGAGTGAGAAAAAGAAAGAATGGGAAAAAACAATGCCATTTCTTATCGATTCTTTGGCGGCAATGGCGTCAGTACCTGCGGCTGGTTATGTTTTAATGTGATGCGATAAATTATCGCTTCGATGCTCCATTTGCGATAAAGTGAAAAGAAAGGCGCCATGCTCCTCAATTTATCATTAAATATTTATGAATATTTGTTGTCAATATAAAAAAACTCCAAATATGCAAAATTGCTGAATTGAATCCATGCTGAATTATATCGAAAAGAGACAGCTTCTATGTGAGATTTTCTGAGAAATAGCCCAACTTTTCTAAACTCAACTGAAAAAACCTCTCTCGTTTACGGATTTTGTGTCTAGGCTTAAAAAATTGTCTGGTTCTCGTACTGACTAAAGAGCACTGCCTCAAAGACCCCTGTGTCTCCTTTATGAATCTCGTTACGTCTGGAAAATCGTCTCCTTTTTGAATCTCGTCATGCTTGAAAAAGTCTCGCTCAATTTCGGCATCTCTCCCTCGCACTTGTCTCCTTTTTGGATCATGGCCTGACTAAAAAAGCGGCTATGAAAACCCTTGTTTTTCGGCAACTCCTTTGCCTTTTTTCGGACCTCATCCTCCTCATCATCGTCCATCATCGGACTGAACCTGGTCCTAGTGAGTGCGTTTTCGGGGTTATAGTCTCGACTGAAAAGGTTATCGTCTCGACTTAGAAGGTTATTGTCTCGACTCGTTATTCCCGACAACTGAACCAATGGGATTTAGCCCACACTGAACAGGTTGGTTCAGACTGTCTAGTCCTCGCAGTCTCGTCTCGATTGAAAAGACCTCTTTCTGGTTAGGAACTTTTATCAACTTTTTGCGTATTTCTTGAAATTTTACCCGATGGGATTTAGCCCAGACCGACAGACTTTTTCTATTAAAAAAGTAGGTTTGCTGCTTTTTTCTGTTGGTTTTTGTTAAACAGAGAACTAAAATTCAGCTTGATTTCGTTCCGAAAACGAATTTTTTTGGTTATACATACATGTCTTTCAGGTATACTGGACAAACTCTAAATCCCAACACTTTAGGTAGATAAATCTGACATTGAGCTCTGATTGAATATCAGTGCATTTCAGGATGATTGCATTTCAGAATCGAAGAGAGATCCTCTCAAATGAAGACATACGATACATACAGCTTCTATTTTTATCCTCGGATGTTGCGCCCTTCGAGGTACATTTTCAGTACATGCTTACAACAATTCTCTCTGTTGCTTTTAGTTTCTTTTCCAATTTATTTGTATTTTTTATGCATTCCCGGAAACTTGCGTTCTTACTATTTAGTCGATCTCTTTGTATACTCACCAGCTGACAGCTGAGTGATAAGCAGGTGGGGGGGGGGGGGGGAGTATGTCAAACCCATTTCCATCGAGTCTTCATCGTGAAATATTCCATGCACGGTCTACGGGGCGAAATGGTGAGGAGAAGCAAAGGTTTTGTTTAAAGTAAAATTGACAGACAACCATTTTGAAATGCTTATGGAGAGTAACGGGGAGTGGCGGAGAGGGCCAAAGAGTGGCAGAGAGTGACAAACAAGCGTCACAAGGAAGGAGAGGAGCTATTGGAGCAGCCCAACATGCATTAACAATAACGAGAGTACCCGCGAACTTCCCGCGATATCACTTTATAGTAAAAAAAAAATAAAACAAAAAGAAAAACACCAGCATCAAGGCTTCATGCAATTGATGTCAATAGTTGGCAACGCGAAAGCGAATGTCACTAAGTGTAAAAATACTCGTACTTGTCAAGCCCGAGCGTACGTTTTCATTGCTGCATGCGCGAAGGTGCGCAACAGCGTTGGTTTGCACTGCAGTGCGAGCAGCATGATGATGAAGAGCCGCAGCGAGGCTGCTGCTGTTGCTGCTGCAGTCGAGGCAGTCATCAAGCATTCCGACACGAGAGTGCACTCGAACACACCAACACATGCATGCACATGCTCATGCACGCGTATATAGAAGAGAGCGAGCACTACTGTATAAATATTCATAGCGTTCGAGAAGTCGTCCGTCAGGCTTCACCTGCGGAATGAGGCACTTTGCTCCATGAGTGCGTGAGTGAGTCCGTCTTTTACAGATTTGTGTTGTTTTTGTTTTCGTACAGCTGACGCCTCTATTCCTTACTTCGACACCGACACCGACACACCCACGCCACCATCACGCCGGAATGACTGATTGGATTGAGTGACTGTTTAAATGATGAACTGACTGATTATGGAGATGGACGCATGACTGAATGGTTGGGCGACTGATCAACGGACGACTGAATCGTGCTTCATGAATGGTTGACTTTTTGCATGGCTGGCGTTTCATGCATTATTTATGATCGGGGCAAGTGTACCGCCGACCACCAGCGACCTGCTGCCTAATAAAGAGCTTATGGATGATGACACAGTATTCAGGCGAACACCATTATTGTTCTCTGTCGGTATCTACTAGTCGTTGAAACCGCAGTGTATACAGTTTCACTAAAAATCAGTAGCTTTTTGTCAATATTTTACGTATTTTCCTCGCTATTTATAAAGCAAAGAATGTAAAACATTCTCTAAAATGTTAAGAATTCTTTGATAAAACATGAGAAGTGAGGAGGAAATTGTTTTACTAAAAAGCTATTGACTCATTCCTCATTAACCAGGATCAATATAACAGCATCAGTATCAATCAGTTCGAAATTGAAATTTTTTATTAAATAAACTTGATAATTTTCTAAATTCTTTTCAAAATACGGGGAACATTTTTTCTCCGTTCACAAAATGTCTCTGCAGCCATAAAAAAAATGTAATTAAAGCAAACTCCCAAGACTTTCATTACAGTCCCGAGAGCGAAGAACAGCTACCGACGCGTTCATAAAAAGGTATCGCCTAAAAGTATGCAAATGTTTTATATTTCTTTGGGTTGGAATGAAACGTTTCTTTGCGAGAACAGACGCTCAAAAATCATGGCGTGACATTACATCATTCACATGTATGTATGGATGTATATAATTTTTTGTGTTATACACACACACACACACACACAGACACACACACCTACATGCATTCAAGCAAACCTACGCATCAAGCATTTTGTATTGTCAGCGTTTGAGAGCTCGGTAGAGCACACTGCTTGGTGTGGCCGTGTCGGAATGCGTTTGTATGTATGTACATATATGCGTACACAACACACACACACACAATATTGTATTATAATAATAATGAAACACACACATACTATCTTGTGTTTCGCAATGGAAGCATGCGACGTAAATGAGTTAATTAAGTATTGTAAGAATGTGTGGGCGGTTGTGGCTCAGAAGTCGTTTCAGTCTTGCGGTTTTCATTTACATGTATATGAATAGACCCATATATACAAACACAAACACACATATACAAGTCCAGAAGCACACAACTACCATAAAATTAATTCTTTATACGCTCAGTGTACTTTTCAGAAGCTTTTAACGCTTCCACACACTTAAAAAATAATGCTTGAGGTCGGTATTTTTTGTACCCAGTGTGTACGTGGGTAAAGGCGATAAACATATATAGGTGTGTATGTGTTTGTGTGTGTGTTCGTATATTTAAGTAAGATTGTCTTTGTGTCTCTTGGTCTGCAAGTGCAGACGTATTTAAAGGGCTGATCCACTGTTAAGCCGCCTTCCTTTAAAATGTAAAACACCACAATTTCCGCCGCCATCGTTAACAACAACACCAACAACAACAACAACAACAACTACTACTACTAGAAAGACGTCTACGTCTACGAAGACGGTCTATAAAAATAAACCCAACTGTTTAAATCTTTTGACCCAGAGGCCGCCACATTTTCTCTCTTATCTTCGTCTTCATTCGTCCGCACAAAGCAATAAATCACTTTGCAAGTCTCAATAGCTTCGAACCCTTGCGGTGCGGTTTGAGGAGCCACACCCAGTAGTACACACACACACAGCCAAACACAAACACAAGCTCACACATGTGCATAATACAAACACATTTGAGTCAGTCATTATCAGCTTTCGAAGATCAATATTTGATACAAATCTATTAGATTGTGGCCAAGAAAAGAAATAAGAGAGCGAAAGAGAAGGCGTTTGAATAAATGTTATCAGTTCTGCGGTTAGAAAAAACGACACGGGCAGTCGTTGCGCTGATGCGGGCCGGCAACAATGACAACTGCAGCAGGCGTCTCGGCTCGTTGCTTGCCAGCGGAACCTGGCTGCTGGTAATTTATGTATGTAGAGACAGCGCAGACACTGCAGTCAGAATAAATCGCTGGAGGGCCGAAAGGGCTTTCAGGTTTCATTATGTGTGTTTGCGTGTCGTACAAAGAAAGAAGTACAATAAATTGTGACTTTTGTGGTTTTTTGTCTCAAAGGACCGGAATTGGTTGAAAGAGATTCTGGAGAAAAAGTTAAAATAGAAAAGAAAGAAATCGAGAATATATGTACATATGTATGTACCTAAAATATGTACCTACACAGAGCCAAAACACCAAATAAAATTGCAGAAAAACAATCAGATTTTTCTAGGCTTTTCATTCAAGAAGGAAAGGCCTCTTTGAAACCATAGAGAAAATCGCATTAAAATTTAAAAAGATATTCCTATTAAAATACAAATTCAATAAGAAATTTGTATTGCTTTTTATATAAATTGTACCAATTTAGTAAGAATATCTTATATGAAAAAGGAAATATGAATTTCCTTTTAAAATCACGAATTAAAAAAAAAGTTAATCTTAAGTTAAAATCTTACTTAAAGTTAATCTTACTTTTTTTTCAAGACTTTTCTCAAGATTTTTCTTTTAAAAATTAATAAGATTTCTCTGTGGAAAAAGAGCATATTATTTGTATGTTTTAATAAGATTTCATAGTAAAATGACTTAAAGTAAGGAGATCTTATTATTTTTATATGGTACTATTTTTCTCTGTGTACACTCAAAGACGCTCTCGCTGATTGTTCTGTTAGCAAAATGGTACAGAATGGTACAGACCATCCTGCTGAAAGTAACTGTTTTTTCGATATCAATACTTTTTGAGTCGCGGGTGGGTGCGTCCAGTCAATTAATTTGACTTAATCGCGCGGCTCTACAGCAACAATATGCTATGTCTAATTTGACTGTCCAAAAAACTTGTCAATGTTTTTGAGTATGGTCGTTTCGCTGAGTCGATTAAATGGGCCGTAAATTGAATGAAGTGCTCTTTAAACAATGATTTTTTTAAATAAAATTTTTACAATTTGCAAAATGGTGTAAGTCTTTGCAGGGTGAACCTCCAAACGGAATACAATCTCAAATCAGCTGTTAAATCGCTTGTCGTTAGAAAAAGCGTTGCCAAGTTCACTAAACAAAACACCTAAAAACGCTCTTAATTTAATGTTTGAGGTTCGTAAAATAACACTCCTAAAAACACTCTTTATTTAACACTTGAAAGCGTAGTACCAGCTTTCATGTGAGAAAGAAAGGAAGGTAGGATGGAAGAAAGAAAGGAAGGATGGAAAACGGAAAGAAAGGAAGCTTTTAAGTACAATATAAAAATTAAGGAAATTAATCAAGATAGATTGAAGGAAAGCATTCTGTTTTTATTGATATTGAAAGATTGAAATACAAGCGAAATTTAAGGCAGGACGAGGAGAAGGAAGAGGAGGGTGGAATTATTTTTACGGGCAAATGACATGCGATCCATCAAAAATTTTTGCCTACAAAATTGTTGATCTTCTCCTTCATAACGTCTTTCTTTCTTTCTTTCTTTCTTTCTTTCTTCCTTTTGTCTCTGAAAATACGATATCATGACGGCACGAAATATTAAATTAACATGATGATTTTGGAGGCTGAGCCACAAAATCTACAGCCATTAAAAAAAAAGCTAACAACTCCCGAAAGGAACCTTTCTCGGGTAAATAACAAGCAGTAACAACAACATCATGTTAAGTGTTGTTGATGATGTGGCTGACTGACGGCTGGCTGATAAAGTAATTGTGTGTTGAGTTGTTGAGTTGAGCAAATAAATTAATTAAAATGAAGCAATGAAGTTGGCAACGATAGTATTTACATGCTTACAACACGGCTACTTCAATTCTACACGTGACGTCATGAACGTGTCAGATGCGGTCGACAGTGGGGATGCTGGAGCGAGTGCTCACTGCAGATAAGAACACTGATGTTAAGTAGATACTTAATGTTGTATAGATACACACAACCATAACCTTATTCCGCAATATACACAGACTCACCAAACTTGTGTGTCTATTACTCTCTATAGACATGAATCCTTATGCGATTATGCGATACTTAGAACAACTGAGTTAAGAAATCTATCGGTTTTTATTGATTTTTTATCAATTTATCTATCGCTGACGGAAATGTAATAAATGCAATGCTGTGGGGCAGGCGCAAATAAGATGTGCAGAAGGAAGGAAGAAGAAACAGGAAGCGGAGTATGAGAGTGATAGATAGATGGAACGTTAAAGAAAAGATTCATTTATCGTCGTTGTTATTTCTTTTTTTTTTTGTTCTTTTCTGACTTTTATTATACTTATAATCATACCCGACGACAATGACAACGACAATAAAAATTAATGAAGCATCAAAAAAGTGATAAATTTGAAGCGAAAACGAACGAAACTCCATAATAGTACCGTTCAATAAAGAATATTGCTGGAAATCCGAAAATATATTTATTCAATTATTTTTTTCGTTGGATGAAATGAAAAAAAAAATGTTATATCGTATACGTGTGCGCCATCTTCTATGTCGGTATGTGACTGTTTGGCCGGATTCCAAGTGACGTAGACGGTCTGTCGGCAATATTATTTAAATCAATTACACTGTTTACACGAAAACAAATGCAAAGCATCCCCCAAAATGGGCCGCAAGTTTATTCCACTGTGCCAAAATGCTGAGCGTGGTGACGATACGACGACACATGTGGGCTCTCGGCAACACTCTCTCTTACCGCTTCGACCAGTTCTTTGGAACGTCTTGGGCGTTAATGCGACGGCATGTCGACGATCTCCCACTGTCCCTGTGTGCTCAACAAAATTCAACACCAAACGATGGATAGTGTTTCAAAAGACGGTGCTTCTTGGCCGCGATATTTTCGTGGCGATATGTACGACTATTTTGCGACTATGTACAGCGTCACTATTTCGGCGTGTTGCTTCAGTGTGAAGCTATTCATGTTTAAAATTCTACTGAATTGATGTTTCAAAAACATGTTTACCCAAGTCAATCGGTTAATAAAACTGTTAGAGTTATTCAATGTTTACATACCGACATAAAAGATGGCGCACCCGTTATATTCTCAGTTAATACAGGGTGATTGACATTAATGAATTTTCGAACTGTTTGGAATGCATGAATGACACTCACACACAGAAGCGCGAAGCGAGTCACTCACACACGCGTCCAAACGACACATCGTAGTATCGTAGTACAAAGTGGTGTATACTTTTCGGTACTTATTTTTGACTTGGCGCCAATGTAGGACGCAAACACACACACACAGGAATACTACAAGAAAATAAATTTATTTTTATGATTTTTATTATTCTTCAAGTTTATAGCGACGACGAAATTTTCTACCCTTGTCTACTCTTCGCCGTTGTCATTGTTGTTGGTGCGTGCGTATGTGGTCGCACTCGTATGAATGTATGTACATATGTATGTATGTATATGGATATACGTATGTATGTATCAGAGTGGTGGTAAGTTTTTATTTTAAGCCAAAATTAAACCTTCCTCCTTTTTCCCTTCTCCCTTCTCCCTTCTCCATTTCGATCTTTTCTTTTCTGGCAAACATTCTTCTGCCAAACATTCCATAAAAAATAGGCATTCGAAATCAGGACTCAGACGCGGTGACGCCTGTCACTGCGACAACGAAAAAAAATGGCGAATTCATAGTTACTCTTAGACCAGAAGGTGCAGCAGACGACTAAATATATGTACATATGTATATAATAATAAAAACTGCAGAAAAAAAAATCCTTAATATGTATTTTTTCTATTGAGAGAAAACGAAATACAACAGAGCAAGCTAAATGTGAGCCTTTTTTTAGACTCAGAATCGATTCATATTTCTAAGCAAATACGCTCTTTACGAACACATAAAAGAGTCAGAGTTGAACGCTTTAATCCTCCTAGATGCCGCTGGCTGAAAAGAGTATTAAATAAGACTCAAAAGAGGCTCGTGAAATTGTGCATTTTGTGAGTTTAAAATTTCAATAAAATTGTTATAATTTCTGAGCCTTTTCTGAATCTTCACCAAGCCTTTCTTATTAACTCCTTATTAACTTTCTCCGGGCCTTTTATGACTGTTTTCTGAGCCTTTTCGGGCTTTTTTCTGAGGCTTTTATAATTCTTTTCTGAGGTTTTAATTTTTTTATGATTTTATGATTTTATTTTTGAAACATATGAAACATTTTATGATTGTTTCTTGAGCCTTTTGGGACTCTTTCTGAGCCTTCTATTAATCTTCTCGGAGCCTTTTGTGATTGTTTTTAGAGCCTTTTGCGACTCTTTTCTGAACCTATAACGATTTTTTCTGAGCTTTTTATGATTGTTTTCTGAGCCTTTTATGAATCTTTTTGGAGTCTTTTGTGATTGTTTTCTGAGCGTTTTGGAACTCTTTTCTGAACCTTTAACGATTCTTTTCCGAGCTTTTTATGATTGTTTTCTGAGCCTTTTATGAATCTTTTTGGAGTCTTTTGTGATTGTTTTCTGAGCCTTTTGGAACTCTTTTCTGAACCTTTACGATTCTTTTCCGAGCTTTTTATGATTGTTTTCTGAGCCTTTTATGAATCTTTTTAGAGCATTTTATAATTGTTTTCTGAGTCCTTTATGAATCTTTTCTTTTAAAATTCTTTTCTAAGCCTTTTATGATTGTTTTCTGAGCCTTTTATTAATCTTCTCAGAGCCTTTTGTGATTGTTTTCTGAGCCTTTTGGGACTCTTTTCTGAACCTTTAACGATTCTTTTTTAAGCTTTTTATGATTGTTTTCTGAGCCTGAGAAGAAGAGTCTATTCAGAGTCATAAATTTGAACATTCATATTTTGATCATATAAGAAAGACTCTTTTCGGAGTCCGTTTTTGGAGCACACACATATTTTATTCCGCAAAAGGAGTCTTTTTTGAACGCATAAATATGATTTATACCTCCTCCTATAAATGTTTGCTGGGAAGATTGTATGTATGTACTCCCTTCAAGTATGTATGTACTCGTACTCTCTTCGATTCAGCCCTTGCTGCAACACTTTTTGCTTCCTTGAGCTTCGCTGTACTTCGCATTTCCATAAGAATTATTTCTCCATGCTGCTCTGAACTTTTTCTATGATCAGAGAAGAGAAGGTTTGCGTAAGTAAACAAAACGTTAAGCCAGAGATAAAAGAAAGCGAATAAGACGTGAAGATAAAAAAAGAAGTGGAAGAGAATAAAGAACAAGACGAAGTTGAGAAGCTTTCATAATTCGCTTAATGTATACCGCGATACCGTCCAAAGACGGAGACCGAGTATTCAGTGCGAGGCGAAGCGAAGAAGAGGCGAATAAATGGTGCTCTGAAATCTGCATATAAAACTGAAAACAATGGACCAAAGAACAACAAACAACCCATGATGACCTCAGCTGCACGAAAAAAGCAATGAGTAGCGACGTCAGCGAAGGGACAGCGAAGTCGGTGAGTGCAGGAGTCCTTGAGGACGAAGATGTTAAGAATTTATAAACAGTTTGTGGGGAGTAAAGTACCTCCCTCTCTCCTCTCCTCTCTCTCTCTCTCTCTCGCTACAGCCTTAAGCACTCTTCCTCTTTTATTCTGCTTACACTTTTCGTGGTTCGAGCGTGCCCTGACCCATTTCTGGATTATAGCTATTAAATGCGGCTTCTAAAATAATTCATCGGAATGGTTCAAATAATGGGTCGCACAAACGAAACGCAACGAAGCGAAATAAAAGCCAACAGGCGGAAATCGTTCAAAATGGGTCGGCCGCCGGCCGTGGGCCCTTCGAAGCATCCGTTTGGCTTGTAAATTTGCCAACGTGGGCCAGCAACGTCATTAAAAACATTCGAGTGCTCTTTAAGTCTCACACTCTCTGACCCATCCTCTGCACCACCACCCTCTCTCTCTCTCACCTTTTGAAATATTCTCTACAATATTTTCTCAAATTGTTTTCTGATTTTGTATTTTTTGTTGATAACTCTTGAACTTAAGCGAATATATTTCTGTTAACAATAAATCGTTGATGACGCTCAGGTCAATCCAGCTTGAGAATAACAAGAATAAATGAATAAAATAGGATAATTATTTACCAAATATTTAAAAAAAAAAATATTTTTAAAATTAATTCTTGAAAAACTTAAAACGAAAACCAGCAGAAAAGTCTGCAAAGAGCTTATAATAAAACAAGGCAAAAATTATTATGCGAGGCTGCTTTTTCTCAACACACAAATATTTTATAGAAATTGCGGAAAATTCTCGCTAATCAGGATGCGAAAAAAAAAAATGGAACGCCAACTAACGCCAAACTGAACGACAAAGTTTTATACTTTTTAATTAAGTGAAGATTTCCAAGAATGGAGTCATCGGCTGCATGCGGACGGCACCTGCGGCTTGCGCGCTTCTCAGCAGCAATTTTTTTCGCAAGCGAAAATTAAGTTTTTTCACATTTTAATGGAAAAATGCAAAACGAAGAAAGGACAAGAAGCTGGAAGAAAGGACAACCTCAACGCGGCTGCGAGCCGCGCAGACAGCCGAGAATATTAAAATAATAAAATTCAAATCTTAATTAAAACCCAAAGTGTTCGATATTCAGTATTCGATATTCTCTTAGCCCCTTTCTCACGCCCTCTCCTTTGCCTTTGCCAGGACCCTCTTCCTGGCCCTGTTCTCTCTTCTCTCTTCTGGTTCTCTCTTTACTTCCGTTGAAGTTGGCTGCAATTAAGCAAACTCTTTAAGTGTACGCAAATGCGAAAACTTTTTAAGGATTTTGCCGTTTTTGTTCCTTTTATTGTTATTTTCGGTATTCTCGGTTTCGGTGTGGTTTCTTAGCCATGAACAAAGCAGGGCTTGGCAAGCCCTCCACATGAAGTTTTTGGGGCTCCTTCAGCGGCGGCAGTCGCTCTAAGTGACTTTACTTAGGCTTCATTTATCAGTTGATTGGAATATCCGTCGTTTTACTGCTCAATTTTTGATTGAAAATAGAACCAATAGAATAAATTGACTTTTTTTTTTGCAAAAATAAAAAAACTAGAGAGAAATTAACTCGAGAGACAATTTGAAGTTTGTCAAAGAAGTTGGTTCTTTTTCCGTAGCAAAGAACGCCTGGAAAGGATCTGTTCCTTGTTGAACTTTATGTCACACACACACACACACACACACATACACACATTCCATACATATATATATATTGCAAGGGTCAATCTGTTTCTTTGTACATAGATGGACACTTTTGTGTCTATGGCTTTTTCCTACGACACCCAAGCACATACACACACACACACACACACACACACACACACACAGCGAAAAAAGCTTATCTGTAGTCCTGCATGTATGTTACATATCTATGTGTATGTGTGAAACTACAAAAGGAAATTCCGTGTTTTTGGAAAAAATACATTTTCGAATTATTTTGAACGTGTTTTTTGTGTGTTATTTTTTTTGTTCTAATTACAACAACAACAACGCCACGGCATAATGTCAAAATGGTTGGAACAATTTATTCGCAACACGAAAAAAAAATGGTCAGCCGTTTTTTTTTTTGTTGTTGTTTTTCTTGCACGTTTTCTCCAAAAAGCCAGATGGTGAGATTGTCACAAGACTCACAAACGACACAGAAATCTGTGGCAGCATTTTTTGCGAGTTAAAGGAAAATTGATTGAAATTTTTTGCCTTTTTTTACGAGGACTAAACAACAAAAGGTTTCCGAAAAAGTATGTATATTTACTTCTCGACAGAGTCGCTTCCTTTTAGCTCGTTACCCTTTTCCCAGCCGCGGCTCGAAAACTCTGTTTCGAACTGTCGAGCATCTCAAAATAGCCATTAATAGCCGCAGACTGCACCACTTTTTGATATTGGTCCTAAGAAAATCTTTTTTACCATTTTTATGGTCATTTTTAATCATTTTTTTTGCAATTTTTTTTGGTCATTTTTTCAAGTTTGCAAAGAGAAATTCTTAACTCTGAACTCATTGAAAACGAACGTGGCTCCTTTCAACAAAATCTACTAAATATTAAAATCTACTAAAATATACTAATACTTGTAATATACAGGCTGCCCCATTTGTTATGTCGGTATGTGAGTATTGAATAAATGTTTGAATAAGTAATGAATAAATAATAAATATTAAAGTTGTACAATGTGTTCATACCGACATAAAAGATGGCGCACCCTTTACTAATATAATCGTACTAAAATACTAATAATACCAATATATTAAAAAATTTACTAACATACTAAGCCATATAAGTATTGAGTTATATGCTTTAGTATATTTATCAGTGGATGAATCAGGCCCATTTTTTGTTAAATAAATTGCTGCAATAAAAATAAAACGGGCCATAAAATATCAGCCTTAAATCGTTGTGAAAATCCCAGAGAGACTGACTCAACCCTCAAAACGTATGAATTTCTTTTTGCTATTAAAATAGGCGTGGCACCGTGGCCAATTTTGCTCATTTGGCAATCTCAAACACAGCCTATGATGAGAGAGAATACATACATTTTTCATTGAAAATGTATTGAAAAATAAATTGAAAAAATCTCAAATTTCATGATTACGAGTATATCTTTATTCTTCTCCAAAAGTAACTAATCGTGATTTCCAAAAACAGACACATCAACAGACAGACAGGCAGACGTAGACACGGACCGAAGGACATCAATTATTTTGTGAAAAAACTTGATTTTCAACCGTTTTCTCTGAAAAAACATACATACCATGTCTTGCAATTGATTTAACTTTGGTGTTGTTGTTGTGGTTGTTGTTGTTGTTGTTGTTGTTGGTGTTATAAATATTGTTATTTTCTACTTTTATTGGACGCTAAAATCCTTAATATACACAAAGAATTTCATTATTATTATTATTTCATGCACATTCGGCCTGGACGACCGGACCGACCCATCGAACGGCTGACAGTAGCTGACAAATGGACTAGAAAATGATTGATGGGGGGTGAGAGAAAGAAGAAGAAGAAGTTTATGGTAAAAGAGACGGAGAGAGAGTGAGTGAGAGAGAAAATATTATCCTAATTTTTGATTTTATGTTATAAATTTATTCATTTAAGAAACGCATGAAATTTTTGAGAAGCATTTAGAATTTTATTTGCTTGAATAAAGATGCTGGAAAGGCACCGATACTGTCTGGTACCGAGGTACCGATGCCTGATAGCTACCGAGAATCAATCGATATTAAAATTACAAACGCGCCAATATTTTCATATCGTTTCGAAAACACATTGAAACATATTGCAAAAAAAAAGGAATTTTTGCAATAGAAAAATCGGCAGTGTCCTTTAGAGTCTGCTTTGCTCTGTCTGTCGCTGTCGCTGTGGCTGTCTGTCCGCCAGAGCAATGTCTTCGAGCAATCCTTTCGCGACTTTCGATAAATTCTGACTTTTATTGTGTTGGTTTATTTAGTGAGCGTCATTAATTGAAGGAGTTGACAAAATTTAATTAACACCAAAAATTGCCATCTGAAAGAGTGTTATTCTATCCCTTTAACACCACCCCCCACCCCTCCACCGTACACCTACCGCCCACTCTTAGCCACCGCTTATTAAATATTTGTTCATTTTCCGAGCCATAAAATTTGTACTTTACGACGTCGTTGAACGCCAGTCGTCGTCGTCATCGTCATCGTCATCGTCGTCGTTGCCATTGTCGTTGTCGTCCTTCTGTCATTTACCCGACCGGCGTCCTGCCTGCCTGTCGGACGACCACGACCAGTCGTTCCAGCCATCATCGTGCTTGAAATCGCATAAACTGCTTGCTACTAATAGCGTTGCCACACTTTCTATTTTCTGCAATGGCTGAACATAAAAATCCACTTCTTGCCGAGTGGATTCAACCCACCTTCCCCCCCCCCCCCCCCCCCCACCGGCCTCTTGCCGCCTTGAATGATTTGCTCTGAGAATTGGTTTCTGTTTCGGGGACTTGTTACCAAATCAAATTTCGTTACTGGCGGCACATGAACGACTTCCGTTTCCTCTGTTTGCAAAAACAAAGGAAAAATCAAAAAAAAAATAATAATAATAATAATAAAACAAACAAACAAAAAAAAAAAACAAACGATAACAATGACAAAATTTGCAAATTATGTAAATGTGAGTTTGCGAATGGCGATGATGATGATAATGATGATGATGATAATGATAATGATAATGATGATAATGATAATGATGATGCTATGGGTGGAGTGCGACTGATGGCCGCAACTATTGTGACTATTTTTGGCTTCGCAGTTGTTCTTTCTTTATTTCTTGCACTTGAAAAGGTACAGTTGGCCAAAAAGTAGCCACTTACCTAAAGCCATTTTATGTGCAGAACAGGTTTGTGTGTGGGCCCTCACATATCCCGTTATTCGTTATAATACGAGCACGTTAAATACAACTTTCTTTCTGCGACCATCAGCCGCGTGTTCAGAAGAACGTGTCCTCAACAAAAGAGCGTTCCTTTTTTTTTTTTGCAACATTGCAAACTTTACATGATGCAAGCAAAAAATAGCAAAAAAACAACATGAAAACCATAGCAAGCAGACGGCAAAGTGTGGTTGTTGTTGTCGCGTCTGTACAAGAAACGGAACGTTCCGCTCGTTATTAGGTCTTTTGCGGTTTTTTGGGGGACACACAATTTTCTTGTTGTCGTTGTGGCAACGCTGAACATGATCAAAACATTTCGCATTCTTCCGAAGGAGATTTTTGGATTTGGAGCCAATTTATTAATTCATTTAAGCCTTTAGTTTTTAAATTTGTTAGCATAATTAAGTCAGGGCGTGGGCCGCTCTTGCCACGAGGGCAATGCTACAACAGTCGCCCTCGAACCGTGTTCGGCGCTCAGCTCGCAAGAGCCCTAAACTGATAAGAGCCTTTGAACCAGGAGTCAGGAGTCAGGAGTCGGTCATTGTTTAAATTTACTTTGAACATTTTTTTGGCTATTTTTTTTTTCGTTACTTAAGTACAACGAAAGTGGCGTAATGGGTCGGGACGAGACGGCAGTCTTCTTCTACTTCCCTTTCTTCTTCTTCTTCCACTTTTTGCAATTACCTTGCAATTAATATTCACTGTCACTGTCACTGAGTGACTGACTGACTGACTGACTGGCTTCAAAGTAAAGAACTTTTTGGTAAACTTTTGGGTCGCAGTTTCGGTGAGTGGTCGTTGTTGTTGTTGTTGTTGTTGGTTTTCTGCTGTTTTGGCACATTCGAGTATAGTCGGTGATGGTTTGCTGGGTGCCACCTGCCCCGCCGGCGGTTGCAATAAAGCCAGCACACTTCAAAGTCAAAATCAGAGCTACTAAAGTTATGTAAAGAAAAAAAATTATGTAAAACGACATGTAAATACAAGTTATAAAGTGCTTGCTGTAGTCGCTTGTGGGCTGCAGAGTCGTTGGTGTTGTTGTTGTTGTTGTTGTTGTTGTTGCTTTGCCCCCTTTTGCCATTAATTGGTCAAGGGCCGCGGGCGATTAACAACTTTTAGCAGGTAACATACAAAAGAGAACGAAAAAGAGTAACAAAGGAGATTAAAAAACAACAAGAACCACCACAACAACAACAGAAACAACAACAACAACAACAACAACAACTGAGTGAATCCCATAAAAACAAAGTATGGTCGAGTACACTTCGAAGCAAACAAACAGAATTTAAATTTATACAGAATTTGCGTTGAAAGAACAAATAGTTGGTTAGAGCAAACAACAACAACAACAACAACAACAACAACAACAACAACAGCAAACAAAACAACAACAACAACAACAACTATGTGTGTGTATGTATGTGGAAACAAGTTATGAAGGTTAAAAAGAGTCAAGCAAAAACTGCTCAAAAAATGTTTGCAAAAAGGCACTTGGCGAACACACACACACACACTCGCGTGTGTTTGTTTGTTTGGCGTGCAGGTTAAACATACATGCACACACATGCAAACATATGTACATACATCCGGCGGGTGCTGTTGTTTGTGTTTGTGTTATTGCCATAATTGGAGCAAAGACTGAGGAAAAAAAACCTGCTAAAAGAAACGATTTTTCTATATTAATAGAAAAAAATGGGAGAGAGAGAGAGAGAGAGAGAGAGAGTGCGAATAGAATGAATGGATTGAGCGTAACACAGAGAAAGCCAGAGAGAGAGAGAGAGGAAGGACAGGTAGAAAATGGAGAATATTACCTTTGAACGCTTCATGTCAGGGTTACGACGCGACGCCTCGGTGCGAATGATTTATTTAAGAAAACAATTTAAGAAGAAGAAGAAGAAGAAACCAATATATTTTTCTTTACCTTTTTTTCGTTACTATGCAATGCAATGCAATAGCAGGCAATAGCAAAAAATGCAATTGCAAAAATGCCATAGCATCCCCGGAACTTCTTTAACAATACTTACTTACAGCAAGTACTTACTCGTACTTAACAACAATACTTAAAGTAATTACTTTCAAAGTAAGTGACAGAGAATCTTAGTCTACAGACCGCCTCAGACGGCCACAGACTAGAGCTGACAGCTGCTGTTTCTGGCTGCACTCGTAAAACGTAAACATCTCGAGAGGTTTGCGGCGAGTGCGCGTTACCGGCGTTACCGGGACTCTTGCTGACAACGCCACTAGACTTTACAGCGAGGCGTTTGCAAAACGCTTATGTCAAAAGTTAAGCACCAAAAGAGCCCTCATGTCATCTGGTCAACTTGACCAGCCACGAATGATATACAATACACAATTGCAGACAAATGCTTTTTATTTGTTCAGGTTTTTAATAATAGATTTATAGATTTTCAACTTTCTTTCGCATTTTTATTAACTTAATTAAATTTCAGCTTTAAAAAGCATAAAAATGTTATCGTTTAAAAGTTTATTTTTACGATATGCTCGACAAAGCACAATCGAATCTGAATTTTGGGCAAAAACCAGCCGAAAAATGCTCCATTTTCTAAATAAAATTCCTAAAAGAAATCTTAATAAATAGAATTAGTAAATTCTTATTCTACAAAGTGTGTCGAATTATTTAGAAAAAAATTTTAATTATCGTCTAATATTTTATATGGCTTTTATTTTGCGGAAAACAACACAAAACACAAACAACATTTCACAGCGCTTCAGAGAAACTGAATTCAATTAACATTTCTCTGGTTTTTCGGTTGTTGTTTTTTTTTTTTTTTTTTCGTCACAAATAATTTTCCGAGTTTATTTTAATTTGGAATTTTTGTACATACATACAACATACTTTCATAATACACACACACACACACACACACACACACACACACACCAACACACAAACGGCACAAAACGGAAGAGAACAGAACGAATGTTATAAGTTTTGTAGAAAATTTTTTGTACGTCATTTCCGTTACTCTGTCGTAGAAAAAATACTACACTCATTTACAATTTTTGCATACAATCGTCGCCACGGTCGTCAGTCGTTCAGCAAATACGTTCGCGCGACTGGGTCGCGCGCGCGGCTTGTTTTGTGGCCAAGCGAAGCGTACCGGAAACGTTCGCTTTGCAGCTCAGCGAACTTTTGAGTATTTGTTCCTATTTAAGAATGCTTCGCGGTAGTTGTTGCTGTTGTTGCTGTTCTGCCGTAGCAGAAATCTACGCAGAATAAATAAATATTAATTTTTCACTTGAGAAATCAGTTGCAAGCAACGAAAAACGCGCTCACGACAACAGCAGCAGCAACAGCAACGCCAGCAATTTGCTAAACTAAACAAGCATCAGCATTTGATGCTGGAGATGATGATGATGATGATGATGATGACGATGACGTTGGTCGTGGTGGCTGCAGCTGTAGCTGTGACAATAATGAATACAAAATCTGGATGATGATGATGCTCATGGCAATCGTGATGCTGGTGGTAATGATGCTTGCGAAAGTACTTCAAAGAACTAAAGAACAAGCGCTGATTTTTCGGATCATGGCGGTTAAATGTTTTTTTTTTTCATTTCGAAAATAATTATAAAAAAAATTCAAAAATTGTACTCCTTAAAAAGAAATTTTTACTCGAAAATTATACTCGTACATTTTTGGGCCTAAAGACGAATAAAAAAAAAACACATTTCGAAAAAAATTATATAAAAAATTAAAAAATTATACTTCTTGAAAAAAATTTTTTATCGAAAATTATAATCGTACATTTTTGGGCCTAAAGACGAATAAAAAAAAAACACATTTCGAAAAAAATTATATAAAAAATTAAAAAATTATACTTCTTGAAAAAAATTTTTTATCGAAAATTATAATCGTACATTTTTGGGCCTAAAGACGAATAAAAAAAAAACACATTTCGAAAAAAATTATATAAAAAATTAAAAAATTATATGTACTTCTTGAAAAAAAATTTTTATCGAAAATTATACTCCTACATTTTTGGGCCTAAAGACGAATAAAAAAAAACACATTTCAAAAAAATATTATAAAAAGATTTAAAAAATTATACTCCTTTAAAAAAAAAAATTATACTCGAAAATTATACTCCTACATTTTTTCCGGAGCAGTACTGAAATTAAGCAAAGAAGAAGAGGAGACGAACGATCGCAGCGCTCGTTTTGGAAGAAGAAATGCTCTTCCACCATTTTGTCTCAAGGTTGAGTTACTTAAAATGCTTCCGGTTATTTACAAAAGGAAAGAACAAGAAGCAAACGAAAATTGGTTAAACGAAAAATTTCGAAAATGGCAGAAAGCAAAATATGTAGATAAAAAACGTCAAGCCTTTGCCAGCAGGCAAAGTTGGAACCTTTTCAACAACAACAACAACGACAACGAAAAAGAGTGTTAAGGCACAAAGAGTTATATAAAAACCTAAAAAGGACTAACAAATTGCAAGATACCAAATAGCGATGTCTTTCGATTATGACGATGTCAAAGCATATTCGCCGTTTTCGTCTTTTGCTAGCTTCCAGAGCAAGTCAATTCGTAAAGTTTTTAATCAAAAACTTATTGTTATCAAACAGCCGAAGGCATCAGCGCCGTCGGCAAATGATGAAGACAGCACAACAACAATAATAATAACATCAAAAGCGTCCGCTCTTCACCAAAAAAAAGTTGTAAAATTTTGTAAAAAGAACTTGAATGTGCGAAAGTCAGACACAGCCATCGGCACACGCTCACGAACACGCTCTTTCCTTCGCTAGTTTTCGGTACGACTGAAATAAGTCTGTGAGCCGTTTATTTTGAAAGCGAGGTAAGTCCATTTATTTATGTAACTTCAAATTAGTCGCCTTATTTAAGGGCGATGTGTTTCTGCGAAAAGACAAGTTCACAGAACCTGGAAAATGCTTGCAGGTACCAAACGTCTTTCAGGCTCTCACAGAGTCCTTTTAGCTTCAAAAAGATAACCTAAAAATGATAGATTCGAAACTGTCATGTTCTTTTGTTGTCGCGTTCAAAACGATTCATATTTTTAGGAGACAAAAGTTACGCGCTTTTTTATTACAATAATTATGATAATTATGATCATTTTGCTTTTGTTAAGATTCATCATCACTTTATCTTCCGTCTCACTTACAATTTAAATTAACAAATTTTTACAACTTTCAATTAATTGCACTCAATTAAGCAATCATTCGTTGTGTTGTCTTTGGTGCTTTTCTTGTTGTTGCTGTTGTTGTTTATTGCTCCATCCGTTGCTTCAACTTTAATAGCTACTCATCCGTTACATCGTCGCCATTTTGTTCATCATTTTCATTGTCGTTCTGTTCTCTTCTTCGCTTTCGCTCCACTCAAAATTGCTGGAAATGGTTCGACGAATTTCTAACACTTTTTCTTCGTCGAGAGAACGAAGAAGGAATGCGTGCGTGTGTGTGCTCATACGCTTGTGTACGAGAGTGCGAGGATATACATATGTGTGTGTGTGTGTGTGTGTTTTTCGTTTTTTGGTGAAACATGTTCTTTAAAGTTTTGTATTGTGTTACTACGTGCCGAGACCAGACACACACACACACACACTCACACACACTTGTACCAGGCCGCTACTGATGCCACATCAGCAAAATCCAATACTTTTCTCAACTGCCAATTTGTAAATTTCTCCTTTGCTCTTTTGCCACGCCGACATTGTTGTTGTTGTTGTTGTTGTTGCTGTTGACTTTGGCTTTTTTCATGGCCCTTCGAAAATGTTGTTTCGATATTTTAGCGTTACGAGCATGTAATGATGATGATGATCACAATAAGCTTTGTTGTTGTTGTTGTTTTTGTATTTTTTTTTCTTTTTTACCAAATTGCTTTATTGTTTTGTACTCGAAATCGAAAAATATTTGCTTGTTATTACTTTTCTTGAAATTTTATGTGTTTGCAAAAAAAATATCATTTTAGAAAAATAATCGATTGCTCAAAATCGATTGTTGCGATATATGTACATATGTACAAAATGTGTTGCTAAGAGTGGCCATTACTTTTGTTCTTTCAAGCGTGATGAAGCAGCAGCCGTAGCAGCAGCAGTAGCAAAAAAAGCAATAGCAAAACTAAGAAATCCTTCGTTTCTTACTTCGTTTTTTACTCTGCTGATGGCAAAAAAAAGGGTACTTTTCTTGCAAAACTGCCAGAAATAAGTTGCGTTCATTCGATCGTGGCACAGCAGCGACCGACATAAGAAGCTTGTCTACAGAACAGTTGCAAACGTTGTTGCAACGTTCTTTGGCATATTGATTAAGCCTGTTGATTAATAACGTCGCGTTATTATTTTCCTCTGGTTGTGACCACAAGCATTTCTCTAGCATTTTTATGCCATTTTTATACCATTTTTATGCCACTCAAATGCTTGCCGAAGAATTAATTTATTGTTTCTTTTGTTGGGCAAATCCTTTGCAGTGAAGAGAGTGCATATAGTACTGCTTGCATAATTTAGTTATTGTTTTTGTTGCAAGAAGCTTTTGTTGCATCTTCATCTTCATCTTCATCTTCATCTTCATATTCCTCTTCTGCTTCTGCTTCTGCTTCTGCTTCTTCCGGTTGTTTTTGGTTTTTTTGCAATTGTATGCAGAATTTTGCAATTTTTCAAATGCCAAGTTTTATATCCTAAGAACAAGAAAAACAAGAACAAGAGACAACTTGACACAGCTGACGTCGCTCTGCTGATGCTCTCTCTCTCCCTCTCTCTTACTACTCTTACTTACTGATGCTCTCTCTCTCGCTGTTCTTTTACTATTTCTCTTAGTAGATATATGCTTATTATGGTGTCTACGCAGCTGCTGGGCGCCAATTCGTCTGTCTGTTGGCTGTACATAAAGCTCAGATATACACACACACACACATTGATAGATAGTAAAAAAAAATTATGTATAAACAAATACAAAATGAATAAAACTTCTTATATTATATTGTAGTATGACTCAATAAAGTGTTACTCTAAAGTTTTAGTTAATGAGATGTTTGTACATTTATTTATCTATTTTTTACTTGCTTGCACGTAGTAAAAAAAGTATTGTAATCGCGAAAAATTTCGAATTTCAGATTTTAGTGGAAATATATGTACGTTTTAAACATCCCTGAATCCGTATCTCGCATAACTAAAAAACGGCTAGCCGTAGAATGTTGATATTCTGTATTTTCAATTGTTATAACCTATAAGTGCGTACCTCTGATTTTAGTTACAAACGGCTGCGCCGAAGGGGCACTTTTCTTGGAGGGCTTTTCAGAATTTTGTATATAACTAAAAAACGGCTAGCCGTAGAAAGTTGAAATTTTGCATTTAAGACTGTTTCAACATATTGAGTTGTGCACCTCCCTTTTTGGTTATAATTGGTTGTGCCGAAGGGGCACAATTTCAAATTGCAACAATTTTGTCGAATTACTTACAATTGTTTCGCCAGTCGGTGCATCGCCTGCAGATGACAGCCCTGAGCCAATTCTGTAACGCCACGCCCCTCTACATGAAGGAGGCCTGCGTGATCGTCTCAGCCGCCGTATTGTTCGCCGCACTCCAAGGTCGCACACACGGCAGTTAGACCGATAAACGATTAGAAAATCACTATCGCGAACGTTGGCTCTAACGCTAACGCTATCGTTATCGTTATCGTTTTTGTTGCGTTTATTTTTTCGAAGGGGCACTTTTTTTCGAAGCTTTAACGAATTTGTTTAGGAGTTTTTTTTTTTTGTGGTTAACACGCTCACGATTCACAGCTTATCGCTATCACTGTCTCGCTGTTACTCTCTCTTTGAGTCGCTCTTTACTTACAGTTGCTGTCAAAATCGATCTGTCACTTCTGATTAACTTTGCCGCAGTTACTGCAACACCAACAACAACAACTCCACACAGAGTAATGAAGAAGTTCTTTGAGAAAAACAATGTAAGAATCGTGTCTGTCACTACTCACACTGACAGCTGTTGCGGCCGCATGCAGACAACTGTCAAATTCTATTATTTATCACTTTTTTTCAGGAAATTTTAAGTGTTTTTTTTTCCGTAACACTTCGGTCGCTCTTCAGTCAGTCTGTCTGTCAGTCAGTCTGTCAGGCCGCTTCAGTGACAGCTTCCATAGGAACACTTTGAATTCATTGCTGAAGATGCTTCTGTTGTTGTTGCTATTCGTCTTTTTTCTTTGTAGAGAAATCTTATGCTTTTCTATTTCATCCTCTGCTGGTTTTTGGGGTAAACTTCATTCGATGCGATTTCACTTTCTGTGGCTGTGGCCAGCGGTTTCCTTTGACTCCTTCTGACTCGTGCGCTAGTGGCTCTCCCTTTGACTGCACCCGGTCCTTTGCTGGTCGCTCCTCCGCGCTGGTATCTGCCGGTGCAGCTGAGTGGCCGTGTCACTTCGCCCCTCCGAAAAGCTGTCTGGCGGATTGCTTTCTCATTAACTGACGGATTTTTCTCCGGCGCCACTCATTATGCCGCGGTTTATTGGTTTCGCCGAATTCGAAGGGTCGAAGGGTCGCTTAAAAGCTCATTGGTTTTAATTAAACTGATCTCGAGCTCTCTCTCTCTTTCTTTCTTTCTCTCTAAAGTAAGAGCATCCTTCCTCTAGAGTTTCTAAATTTTCGTTTGGTTTTTTGTCCTTCCGCTGCTGTTGCTGCTGCTGCTGCTTCCTTCCGCTCTGACTTCAGTTGGTTGCATTTTTTTGGGCGCACATTCTGCGCTTGGAAAGTTTTTGTTGTCGCCGCCGCTGAAGCATGTCAATCTTTTTTGTTGTTTTGTTTGAACGCGCGACCCGGATTTTTTGTTAACTAAAACGAAAGCACAAAAAGAAACGAGACAAATTAATTCGAATGCAAAAGAGAGAAAATTAAAAGCATCACAACAAAAAAAAGGGAGCAAAACGAGGAAGATACACAATATTTTAATGATAATTAGGAAACGTGTAGAAAAAATGACCCAGCAAAAATATGGTTTATTTTAGAAAATAAGGCGGAATTAATATAAAATATTTCGTTTCAAACTCAGAATTCAATACAGGCGCACGTCTGCAGGAGGTAACTTAAACATTCCTTTAAACATTACTTGTAATGAGACGATATTTCGAATTTCCAAAAAAACATACGAGTATTTCTCTTTTTCTCTCCTACCGCAGAGAGAGAGAGAGCGTAAAGCGATGTTTTAACAATTTCAGAGACCGGCAAAGACCGGCTCAAAAAAAGAGAGAGAGTGATACAATTGAGAGAGATTGCAATTTTATTGGTATAGAAATTGAAGAAATCAATTTATCCCAAGCGGAAATTTAGCCCAAGAGCATACACCCACACACACACACACACACTCTCTCCCTCTCTCTGTCTTTCTGTGTCTTTGCAGAAAGATCGATAAAAGATAAAATATAAAATATATAAGATAAAATATTGTGTACAGATCGTTCGAACGCAGAACTTAATTTCATTTTAGCGAAAAAGAAACAATAACAAAGTATGCTTCTAACCATTAAAGATGGCCAGAGAGGCTAAGAAGTACCTAATATTGGTAAGTAAGAAAAAAAGGGAGAAGAGAAGGGAAGGGAAGGGAAGGAAAGATAAAAGAGAGAGAGAAGGATAAGAAGAGTTTTCTTGTGTCGTCGGTTTCTTATTCAGATCGCAACAACTTTGGCATTACTTCCGTAATCGATTCTAATCAAATCGAGAAGAAAAATTTGTTGCGGTAAAGATGATGATGGCGATGATGATGATGATGATGATGATGATGATGGAGTGCATCTGTAGTCCTTGGTAGTACTGACGTTTACAACACACCAAATGGTAACTAGTTCTGAGACAATTCATTTCCGAATGGGATGCTTTAGACGGGATAAACCTACTTCGTGTTCAACAGAAACATCATCATCCTCAATATCCTCATCATTATTATATTATTATCATCATCATCATCATCGGCGTTAACAACTAACAATGAAAAGTAGCCGAGCTGTTCGTTTTAAATAAAACCTTAAACAAACAGCATTAAAAAAATATACCAAAAACTTTCAGACGCTTCGAGCCTGAAATCTTTCCCAACTATTTCTTTTTTTAATGCCAAACTTTCTCCAGCGTCTCGAACGTCTTAAACCGTTTAGATTTAGCAGAAACATTGTTTTTTAGTGCCCCCAAAATTTTTACAATCTTTCTAAAAGCAAACTAAACTGTTTGGGGGGGCGTTTCGGGACGAACCAGCCGCTGTTTCAGCGAACAGCGACAGTTGGCGGCGTCATTCTGCGCAACTGAACGCTGTCCACATTGTTCTCGTGAACTCGTCTAGTCGTCGACGGCACCGGCATTGTCGTTGTCATCGTTATGGTCGTTATGGTCGTTATGGTCGTTGTCGTCATTATCTTTGTCATTATCGTCGTCGTTGTCTTTGTCCCCGTCGTCAACGTCTACGTCTGATTGCGTCTGCGTTGCCTGCCGACTGCGATTTTATTGTCTGGCCGCAATGATGGCGCCCAGTATCTGCTGCAGCGGCCATTCTCCGAGGAATGAAAACAGCAGCAGCGCCAACCAGCGTCATCGACCGCCTCAGCAGCGGAACAGCGACCGGCACAGGAAGAACGAAATGAGCATGAATGAATGGCGACGGATTGAAAGAGGAATAAATGAATGAATGAACGAATGAAGAATGGCCTGAAAGATGAGCGCCATGAACAGCAAAAATAAAAGATCGACCGAACAAAGGGGTAGGGTCAGGTCAACTCAGTGCATACAGTGCATCGGCGCGACTGACACTGCCGGGCCTGACAAGAATACGGACATGGGCATGAGCGCGGGCGCGGGCTCGGGCTCGGGCTCGGACGCAGGGTTTAGGACTTTGTGCTCCTCGCTGGCATCGAATTCCTGGCATGGCATGTCCTGAGAATGACGGCTGAGCGCGTTCCTGGCTATTGTCAGCAGCCCGGGATTTTCTGTTGCTGGCTCCGTACACAAAGGATCCATTCTTTCTACTTTCATTAATTTTTTTTCTCCTCCATTTTGAGGAAGCAGCTTTTTTGACGATGTGCTGCTAACGTCGCGTTGTGACGTTCGGAGCGTCCGGAGTCCGGAGCAATGCTTTGTTGCAAATTTTTTAAATTTGCTATTTTTTAATTGTTAAAAGGTGAATGTAGAGACGGTGGAGAGAGGAAGGGAGGAAAGGGGGGTGATGGGGGAGGGAGAAAAGTTAGTAGACAAGTGGGTATACAGAGAGAGAGAGAGAGAGAGAGAGGACGAAGCTACTGACGAGCAAGCTGGACATCGTGACGTTGCCCGGAATGTGCAGCTGGTTCCATTTTCCCAAACACCACCACCCCCCCCGCCCTCCCACACCCATTCTCCTGGAAGGGGCTGTGGAGACGGGGGCACATTTCGAAATTAAAACACAAAAACTTTGAAGTAACGAAGAATTTTAACTTTAGTGATGTTATGTTTGTTCCACTTAAGCTCAAGAAATTGCTGTTGTTGTTGTTGTTGTTGCTGCATCGAGGGGGCGAAACAGCATCGATTAACAGCAACAAATATTGTGCTGTTAGCAACTAGATACGAAGGGGTGGCTTCTGCGGGGGGCAAAGAAGCATTATAGAAAACCGTTTACGAAATTGTCAGGCTTTGTCTTTTGTCTTACACAAAAGAGAGTAAGAGCCAACAACAACAACAACAACAATAACCTCCCCTGCCTAAACCTAAAGGTAAACAACAAAGGACTCGAGATATCAACGCGTCGACATTTGACGTCAAAAAACAGAACACCGCATAAAAATCACCTCACGATTCTTCTCGATCTGAAGAGCTGAAAACTTTATTCATCACTTTGTAAAAATAGGTCTTTTTGGGATGGACGGGACCGAGGGACCACTTGAAAGGACACCAAGCAACCGCAAACAGAAGGACAGACAAAATCCCGAGCCCACGAAGGCCAACTACAACAACAACATCTGTAATAATAACGGTATAAATTAAGAAAACAAATCTTATCCTCGTCATCGTCATCGTCCGCGTCTGAAGCGTCTTCTATGGAACCATTCACACTGTTGACACTTCACCGCTATTGACAGAGCCACAGGGCACGCGACAGACGCTACAGATGCTACAAAAACGGATGCAACACAGCCGCGGCGTAACCACAACCAAATGAAACCAAACCGAACCGACGCGAATTGCAGAAACGTTGCCGATAAAAAAAAGTAACTGAACCTTTGGCCACGACTTCACGCTTTTCAGTCTCTGCCGCCTACAAGGAGCCTTCTTTGTGCAGGTGAGCTATATAGCGGAAACGTATGTGTGTGTGTGTGTGTGTGTGTCCAAACCAAACAAGCTTCAGTTAATTCAACGCACCAGCAGCAAAAGGATATCCTTTGAAAGCCTACAAAAAACAAACATGTGCGAAAAAATGTCCACATGTCATACACATATACATACTTACATGCATGCATATACATATATACTGCATATATACAAACAATACATACATACATATATGTATACAATAGACAAACTCTTTTGTGGTTTGTGAAGCTCTACACGGAAAATTTGTCTGGTTAAGAAAAAATGGATTTTGTATTAATTTCAATTAATTTAAGCGGATTAATTTAAACCCATCATCATTCAACACCATGTCGGTAAAACTTAACTTTCGAAACTTAACGAAAACTTAACGAAAACTTAACGAAAACTTAACGAAAACTTAACGAAAACTTAACGAAACATAACGAAGGGTATATTCACGGCGTTCTTGCGTTTGTAACGCTTTAAAAGAGGCGTGGTAGATATAGCGTGGTAAATATATTCTTGCTGCGAATCCTAAGTCCTCTTAAATCGATTTGGGACTGTCAGTCTGTCTGTCTGTCCATCTGTCTGTTCATCCATGCGTCTCTGGAAATAACGATTACAAGAGACGACTTTAGAAATATCATAATGAAATTCGACATGAATCTTCTTTGTCAACTACAGAGAAGAAGAAATCCAAAAGGCTGTTTGGGATTGAGAATGGAAAAAGTTGTACCGGCGCCACGCCCACTTTTTATAGTAAAGATAAATCTGCCTCTGTTTTAGGGCTGAATTTCTCAGTTTGTAGCTCTCAGAACTGAAGCTCCAAAGTTCTATAGCTAATTTAACAGCATTCCCAAAAAAAAACCTCATCCCACAAAAAATGGGAGTGACGATTCGCCGCCCACTGGATTTCCAAAGAGATAAAACTTCATTCTAAAAAGGAAACCTTCAAACAGAAACTGGTCACATCTCTTAAACTTGGTCAAAGGATAAAGTTAAGAAACAAGTTAAAAAAAATGAGTTCAAGAAACGTTCTTTTGAGAAACGTCCTTTTTTCTAAATATTTTTTTTTCAAAATTTTATTTAACGAAATAAATTACTCGTAACAAATTTATCCTATAAATTTATTCATTTATTAATTTTTATATATTTTATTTCTTTTAAATTTAATGCTAGAATCCTTTTTCCTAATTTTAATATTGGTTTATATGGACTCTCAAGTCCTCAAACTGATCTCCTGAAAGCTACAGGAAACCAGACTTAGGTTGTTATGCCTTTTGGCCAAAGAATTTATATTAATTTTCCAAAAAAACTTTCAATAGACATTAAATTTAATGTTAATGAAATGCTAGAATCAATTAATCTTCGGGTCAAATCCTACTGTTTTAAATTTATTGATGTTGACGATAACGATGACGGTGATGATGATGATGACGATTATCATGAAATTGTTTTAAAGTAAGCGATTTTTTTTTCGTGTATAAAGCACGCTGCTGAAGAAGCATCTGTAATTTGTCCGAAAGTGTGTCTCTATGTGTGTGTGTGTGTGTGTGTGTGTGTGCGTGTGTGTGTGTACACAATAAGTACATTTTACGGAGGGTGAATATTGTGGCAGTAACCAGAGTGTCTCAGAGTCTCAGTCAGTCAGTATACATTGTTAATCTCATTCGTTTGATGCAATCAAAGCATTCTGACTTAACTTAAACACACGCACACACACACATTTATTATACAAAAATCTTATAAAATATACCCTGCAGGAATCAAGGGCAATGGTTTGACTTAAGATTACAAAGGCCTAAATAATTCTTGCATTCGTTTAGGCATGACAATATCAGTGAAAGAAACCGGAAACGAATTAGAAATTTCATACGATATATCCTTTAGGGCGATATCTCCACAGTTAAATAAAAAATAAAAATAATATAATAAAGTCAAATGCATTTTTATAAATTACAGTTAGTTCATAATTATTTTCCTAGACTTCGTTCTAAAGTCTAAAGTCTAAAACAGAAATTTAGCTTGAACTAGATTTGATAAAGGTTAAATTTAATCAAAGGTTAAATTAGCAGCAGTCTTCTAACTATTGTCTATTTATTATCCACATCTACGTTAAATTTCCATGCAACTGAAGTTGTCTAAATTTTAGCCCAACCAACTGACATACACTCATTGACTTCAAAGACAATTTGAACTTTGCTCGTTTCAGCCTTCTAAAACTGCTGAAAAACAGTGAGAAATTATTTAACCTACCAATTTATATTATTTTTAAGAAATAAAATTAAAAATAAAACCCTAAAATATTAAAAAAAAAAAGAATTTAGCGACGATCCCTTTGTCGGCGCTACTTTTTGTTTTCTTTTAGGTGAGATATTGCGGCCACAAGAAATTTTTGTTGTTGTGTCTTTAACTATTCTTTAACTATTGACTAATTAGCCCTCTTTAACAATTTCCTACGGGGTACATCTCACCCCTGACAGAAGCGGTGGGTGGTGCATTCAATTTATGTGCAGGTGCACATTAATCGGCGAGTGTGTGTTTTCTTAAATTAGTTAAGCTTTCGAAAACGCTCTGTGCTTACGTTTTCTTTACGAGCGTAGAAAATTAGTTAGCAAGATATCAAAGAGTACATGATGACGCGACGCGGTCGATGAATGAATACATTTTTTCAAAATTTTGAAAGGAAAAATTGTCTTTGTGCCTTTGGCGTACATACGAGTATATAAAAAACATGGTCCACTTATAACTCTTTTATAAAAAGAGAAATAGTTATGAGAGAAAACCATGCCACCGACGCGTCGCGGCGCATACATTTTATTCTTATTAATTTGTGCTCAGCTTTCTGTTAATAAATTCAGTCTGTTGGCAGTTCCACGATACCTGAAAGAACTATGTATATGTATGTATATGCTTTCATAGCCACGTATATACTCGTATATATAGTATATGTGGAGCCTTCGTAGGAACCTTCTTCGAACCTTCGCGGAAAAGGAGAAGTAATATTAGGCCGCTCGACCTGAAACGACTGGCTACGACTGCATTACTATATATTTCTATAAAATGCAGAAAATTTGAAAGCTGCTTTTGGTACGCTGATTTAGAACTAGTTCTAGTGCTCAATGGACTATATTTGCCATGTATTTTATAGACGCTTATTCTCCAGTTGATTTTGATGACATTAGAATTTCACACAATAACACAAAAACCCACAAATATTCGCGACGAAGTAATCGTGTTGAAGTACCCAAAATAAAAACCATAAGAAAATACTCTAAAGAAAAACACTCCATATCTTTAAGGTAAGGGCCCAGCCCTTGAACTAGCTTACCCCGTTAGTCTACCAATCGACTGACTTAGCGCAGTCGAACCCTGAACCGATTCATCTATCGATGGAATTTCCATTAACTCACGGCACTCCCGAATCTTCCGAACTACGAGTTGGTTGTTAATGGGTTCGTGGTGGCTTCCTTGAAGAATTTCGACACACACCTGACGTTTTGTTGTTCTTAGGCTTGTTCTGCTTCAACTCTTTCGGTAAGAGAAGACGTGACAGACTTCTTCCGCACTTCAGCTTCCGCTCGGTTTAAACACTCACGTTGATTGCGCGATAACTCGTTATCGCCGGCGATGTTATTAACGTGAAAACTATGCTGCTGCGAACACTACCAGCAGCATGTTTTTGTGGCGGTAAAGCGCGTCGCCAAACGGAACACAATGAGATGTCAGCGGAAAATCGCGGTCGCGACGAACGCAAAACCGTGGCTGTGGCAGTGGCGTGCCGGCAGCGATTTTGACAGCAACGACAGCGACGAGTGGATGCAAGCATGCACATTGACGTTGTGCATGCAACGAGACGACGAGGTCGTTCGTGGGCGCGTTTTGAGCGGTTTCGTTGTGGGTTTATTGTGCGCCGAGGTTTTTTGTTGGCCGAGCGTTTATTGTGCGAGTAAGTACATTTTTCAGTTGAAAATTGTTGCTGAGTTGAGCTGAGATCTTGCAATGGTCGCGCTTTCGAAGAGATTGTACCGAAGAGAGTCAGTCAATTGCGCTACCCAATTTGTGACGGCACACTTTTCAACCAAGTTTGTCGAAATGCGTTAAAAACTTTTGCGAAACTTGTGTTAATTGCACAAAAATCTAGCCCGATTTTTATTACGAGAATGCGTTTCTCTTTCACTTCCGGTGACAAGCGCTACTGGCAAGCGTTTGGGCTTTGGCTGGCAAACGCACGAGAAGAAGCAACGAAAAAGGCGTTGTTGTACACTTTGGTTGCTCTTGCTCAGACAACACTTTTCGTGTGTGGTCGCCAGCGACAACAGCAACAATATCAAATTCAAACTATTCACCAAATCTGGAACATTTAAGTAACAAATTTTTTTTTAATGCTCCTGCTGAGGCTTTTATAGGCTTCTTCGTCTTCTTCTCACTATTTATCGTCTTCAAGTAGGTTTAAACGCTCACTAAACCCTTTCGAGCACTTCAAAAGTGCCTCGCCCATATTGTTTTGGCAACTTTTGACTTCGCCTCCGTTAGCCAGAGCCTGGTTTTACACGCTTTGCACTCCAGCCCAAAAAAATCAACAAGAACTTCAGCACTTTTTCACCCACAAAAATCTCACGACGTTTCTCCAAAGCGTTTTCTTCAACCCGCGGGCTCTGAGGCGACTACTGGCTCGCTGCGTGCGAAACGTTGGCTTTGCAAATTTTTCGGCCAGCTCCCTTCGCTGCTCTGGAAAGCAAACGGAACGTGTACGTTTGTTTGAGAGTGTGTGAATTCCATGCTTTCCATGACATTACCAAAAGAAACAACAGTAACAACATCAACAACAACAAAAGCAGCTAAACGAAACGCACCCAATTTTGCAAGCTTTTCTCTCTCTCTTCCAGAGTATCTCACGTATGACCACGCATGCCACCATTTTCAGTGGCCTCATCCAGTGGCGACAAGGCGACAAAGATTCAAAGTAAAAGTCATGATGCGCTCGCTGAAAATACTCATAGCTAAAATAGCTTTTGGATAAATTATCAAATCGTTTCCTCTTAAAGTCTCCCCATTATATACACAAACAAAAACACATGCTCTGTTTCAACCCCTGCAGCACAGCACTCTCTGCAACTCTCACTTTCCAGTCCAGCTCTTTCTCTATTCAATATCTTTGCCTTTGCCTACGTTCGTGCCCTTTTTCTAGGGCTCCAGCAAAAACTATTGAATCGTTTTTTTCCTTTTTTTTTCGATGAGAGTGTTCTAAACAATTTTAGATTTTGCTCTCGTTGCTCGTGGATGATGCTCTGGCGCTCTTATGGTATTGTAAGCTGTTGTTGTTGTTGTAATTTGGTGTTCCGCCTGTATTTGTGAACGTTATTTAGGTTAAAATTTAAGATTTCGTTTTACGCCCTTTGGAGAGTATGGAGAGAGAGAGCTCTGTCAGCGTTGGTCAGCCAAGAGCGAGAGATTGTAGCAGCAGAAATGTAATTCAAAAGTAACGGAATTTTCAAAATATTTGGGGTTTTAATTTAAAGCTTAACTCACTGACTCTTATTCTGAAGCAACACAAAAGGTTATCACGGCGTTACGTTACGTTACGTTGCTTTGCTCTTTTAAAATGCTGAGCACTTAATCGTCTTATTATCATTTTTAAGAAAGAAAAAGAATTTTCGTTATATGTAAGCATTATTTTCTCTAAAAAACTTGAGTAACGGACGCTTACCAAATCATATTACATCACATAACATAAGAGATTTTCCGTCATAGAACGTAAACAATAATAACGTCATGTACACAACGTCATGTACACAACGTCATGTACACAACGTCATGTACACAACGTCATGTAAACATGACAGAAAGTCTACCTACTGTCAATTCGGTTGGTTTTTTAGTCCTGAGCAGTTTTCCTTTTTTTTTTAAATACGATACATACATAAGTACGTAACGTTATGCACAAGTGTACTACCCGCCCCCTCCTTCGGCCTATAAATAAATGTTGGTACCGTTGTGCTCTCTTATAAGTACATACATACATTAATCTTTCTCTCTCAAATACTCCTTAAACTCTAATAAATTCCTTTTGACATTTTCTTTGTTGGATTTTCTGCGAGTTTTTTACAAAAGACATTAGAGAAAGAGCTATGCTAATTTGCAGAGTATTGCAAAAAGGGCGTATTACGTGTTGTTACGCTGTTGTAGTCTTCTCTTAAATGCAGTTAATATTAGGGTGCTGCTGACGGAACGGAACTGGCTGTTTGGCAGCAACAGTAGAAAGTGAACGCCGCCGCTTTTCTTTTTGAACGCAGCAACAAGCAACAATAAGTTGCGTTTTTTTACCTCAATATAAATGTGGGTGTGTTGGGTGCAGCAGAAGCCATCGCAAGGCTGTTTCAAATCATTCCTTCAAGCTCTTTTGCTTTCTCACTACGTGAGAGCAATAATCGCTCTCTTTTAATTTCTGCGGCTCCTGCGCTTGCGGCTTTCTCTTTAAATTTTGGTTGAAAACAAGTGCCCGACCGACCAGCTAATAATACTCGTAAATATACAGGGCGTGGATTTGAGTTATTCTTCCAACATGTTTTAACGTCACCGAAATTTCTCAATGGAATATCAATATCTATTCATTTCCTCCCACTCACCCTCACAGACCTGCTTAGATGTAAGCCTAGCTTTCTCTTTTTCTCTTTTCACTTTTGGTCTTTGCTCTTTGCTCTTTTGATCATTAAAGAATTTTTTGCTTGTCATTGTTGCTGTTGTTTTGACGTGTCTGCCTTAGTTTTAATGAATTTCGGTCAAAATTTGGCCGTACTTTTATAACCTTCTTTGTTCTTTTGTGTAGAAAAATAGACCCTTGTATAAACAAGGCCTGTTGGATTTCAAAGCTACTTCGTCAGACGTGTGCGTTGTTGTTTGTTTGGTCGAGTGTGCGTTGGAAAAATTACAACTTTATATTGACAAGCGCTAACGAACGTCACTTATTGACGCGCGTGGGTATGTCGCGTGAACTTGTGGGCTTTTTATGCGAGTAATTGATAACGTTCTGGAGTGCACGAGAAAACTTTTTCCACTTTCCTTCCTTCCTTCCTTCCTTTCTCCCTTCCTTTATTTCTTCCTTCCTTCCTTCCTTCCTTCCTTCCTTCCTTCCTTCCTTCCTTCCGTCATTCCAGCCAACGTAATTTTGAAACCTTCGATGCCGAGACTTTCGTTTCTTTCCAAAACGAAGTTAACCCTAAGCACTCACTTATTCCACGATTAGATAGTATCGGTTTTCGTCGTCGTCGTCGTCGTCGTTGTCGAAGTCGCTTTTGTTGTTGTTGTTGTTGATGATGTTGATTTCCGATTTAATATCGTATAAACACCTGCTGCTAACGATTGCTGTTGTTGCTTTTGTCTATTTTTTTTAGCTATTTTTTAAATAACAATAATTACCGTGCAATGGAATGTACGTACCATACAGTGCCCCCGCGATAACGCGAACATGTGCTATTCTTCCATTGAATATTCTTAAACGTGAACAAAATTTCTGGCAATTTCTACAATAAAATATTTATTTCAGGGATTTTTCAGCGATTTTTTAAGAAGCGTAACTTAGAAAAAAAAAACCACAATTTAAGAACTTTCGAGAAAAGTCTTCAAAAAGTGCATTCAAATTAATTCATATTCGCATTTCATGATAACGAATATTTTAAACCAGCCTTTAAACCAGACTTTGAAGTTTTGAACTCTCAGATCGAGTGTCAGCATCGGCCCATAAGCAAAGCATACGTCAAAGTCGAAGTCGAAAGTTGCTGAACTTATAACTTTTCGACTTTGTCAGCCCATTTGACAGCAGTTTGTTTACATTTTAGTACAGTAAATTGAATGAAATCGAAGTTTTCATTGAGTTGGGCCGTTAAAGTCGAAGTTTGACGGACTTTATGGGCCAAAGCCTTTAAGAAATTATCTAAGACGAAAAAAAGAGGGAAAAAAAGAGAAAACAACAGATAAATAGAGAAGAAAAGCGAAGAGAAGAGAAGTGACTTTTTAATTTTTAGTAGTTAACGTTACCGCAAGAACACTGTAGCGTTAATTTTTTTTTAAATTTACCAAAGAAAGACTTTATTTCAAAAACAAATCATTAAAAACCGAAAGAAAAATCTGGAATTTAGGAGATTCCTTCTTTAGATTCCGGAGACATTTTAGAGGGAGTGCATGAGAGAGCACTTATTTTAAGTTTATGAGTTTTATATTAAGACTAAAATAACTCGCATTCTGAAATTGCGAAATATCAGATACTAGACTAACATAAACTTTTAAAATCAGCCTCCAAAGGCCACAAAATCAAAGACGATCAAATCCTTGAAGGTACTCTAACAATGTTCCTCCAAAATGCACCATCTATACATGCATACATTCATATACATATATCTATATATCAATATATCGCATATACCGTTTTACTCAAAGGAAATCATGGCTCATGCTCGAGCCGCACAAAGAAAAGGAAGAAAGCTGCCAAAAAGTCTGCCATAAACACTCGGTTATCGTGTCATATCGCGTTTCGGATGCCGGAAACCCCAATTCTAACACCCTCTGACGCCCCTTCTGGCTTTGCCTTAGCCCAGCAACAAGGACAACGCGTCTAAATATGTATGTACGACGTAGTGTTGTGTTATGAACCACCGCCGGAACCTTGCCCAGCGTGCATAAGCATGCATATTGCCTCTCGAGATTCTTGATGCTCTCGCTGTTCCACCTGCCCGACGTCAGAAGGACAAGAACAAGCATCCAATGTCTGCTACACTGAGCGGTAAGTAAGCAACCACCAGGTGTACGTTGGTCAACGCGTGCACATGCATTCATTCATTTACTCGATCTAAGCAAACACATGCATACATACACCTAAAATCAAACACACGAACACACGACTTCGAAGAGCAACGAAAACCGGAGGCATGAGGCCTCAAAGGGTCCTTGAAATAGGAGCTCTGCATGAAAACTTGAACGGACGTACCTACTACGTGAAAGGTGAAAGTTTTGACTAAATAACCGAAAGTCGGAGACCAACTACAGCAGCAGGAGCAACTACAACAACAACAACAACAACCACGACGACAACAACAACAACAACCCACAACATCGACCAAGGAAATGGAGAAAGAAACAAGCATGCACCTTAAAATGGAATCCAACGAATGGAATTCGTTTACGAGTTTATTGTGAAGTTGCCCTGTAAAGGACGGCAATGGGTCGTTGCGGAAATTGAAGTAGTAATGCAAGACAACAACAACAATAACACCCGAAAGGTATGTTGTGTAGCTGCTGCTGCTGCTGCTGCCGTCGGATTGCAATCAGGATTCTTTATGCAATCATCATCATAAAGAAATCTAAATTCGCCGAGAATCCTCGGCGGTATGATTCGATACGCAGGTTTGCAAAGCTTCGGTAGGTTACCGAATATACTCGTATGTAGAAGACCTAAACCTAAATAACTAGAAAAATACTAATATTAAATACATTTTTTTTTGTAACACGGACCAGAAATAAAACCAAAAACAGGGCAAGGATTCAAGAGCGACGGCCTCATTTTAGCGAGTAGGTACAACCCGAGAGCATGAGTGCCCGAGTGCGCAAATAAATATAAGTAATTTTGCTGAAAATGCACGGTACAGGAATTTTAATAGAATAATCTTTTAACTAAAATAAAGAGATTACTTGCAACGAAGTAAAATATTTTGCACAAAAGTGCAAAAACGAATTTACATTCGAAGAGAATGATGAAAAAAAAAAAAGGTTTTTGCTAGAATTTAAAAAAAAAATTTTATTCAAATGGCAAAGACTCTTTGGAGCGCTTCAGAAGCTTTTTTCAGTCCTTCTGTCTTAGTCTAAGAGTTGCGGGCTTCTACCGTTGGTGAACCATGGGTGACCCTCTGCCATTTTGCTGTAAGAGTAACTGGTCGTTTGCGCGCCCTTCTTCCTTCCTTCCTTCCTTCCTTTCTTTATTGTTTGCTGCGAAAGAGCTTTAATATTTATTAAAACTTTTCATGTTCATTTTTCATTTGTTTTAAATTATTTATAGCAGGAACCGCAACCGCAAATGATTCGGTGCTCGTTTTGCTTGCACTCACTTGAATTCGCCACAGTTTTGCTGAGGCACACTTTGACACACTTTCACGGCAGCAGCAGCGGCAGCAGTGGCAGCAGCAGCTACGACATCCAACAAGAAACAAGAACCTTCGCTGCATACCAAATAGCAACCGGCAGCGGCGCAGCGCAGCGCCATCCCAAGCACCAGCTGAATATGCACCGCACCGCTTTTAAACATTATTAAAAATTTAAAGTATTTCAAAACTAAGAAAAATGTTGCTGCTTGATTTCGTTTCATTCGCAAGAGCTTACACAAACTCACAAACACACACACACACACACACACACATACACTCACAAAAGTTTATGGCACATTGTTGCTGAGCGCAGGCCAAGAATTTCATGATCAGCTGACGGTTGCTCCTACTGCGTTGCCCGTAGCTGCTCCCAAAGGATTTGAAAGCGGCCACAGAGAGCGGCCATGAAGCCAAAGGATTCATGCTCTTTCCGAACATCGTTATTTGAACAATCTTCTCATGCTTTTGAGTAAGAATAATTTCTTAGCAACGAACTATTAAACTGTACTAATACCGACCGTGGAGAGATGATTATCTCTTCAGAGAATTTCTTAAGAAAGCAGCGCTTGCCAAACGCCACTTAAGCAGAATTTTAAAGTTTCTTTCTAAATAAGGCCTACATTTTTTTTAAAGTCTTGTTTGCAAAGCCTTTAAAACCGAAAAAAAAACCGTCAAAAATTTATTAACCGAAACACGAAAAACAAAGCTTTTGAGATAATAACTCCATGGCCGTTTTATGGCCACTTCTTGGTCTGGTAAAGTCCACCGCTCCGCCTCGGTGGCGTTACTTATTGAGGGCATGCCGGGTTTTTTTTTTTTTTCACGAGCGCGTACCTTGACCCAAAGCCCGTGTTGCCGGATCCTTTAACGGTCTTAGGTTTTCTTTCAATGCCGGCAATTTGTGGCAACTTTTGTGATTTTGCCCACATTAAAACGACTTCTGAAAGAAACATTTTTTTCACCTTCCTTTAGCGTCCTTTTTTTCACCTTCCTTTTATATAAAGTCCGGAGAGAATTATTTAGAAAAAATATGATTTTTTGGCAACGTCATGACTTTATTATAAGTTTTACAAATAATCGTTAAATATTATAAATTTCCAGCGAGCTTTTTCACATCCAAAGTGTACAAGCTTTTCCAGTTGGTCTGGTTTTACATACAAATCAGCCTGAGCTGTTAAATTTGAAAAAAAATTACATTAAATCAAAACATAATATGAAATTAAATTCTCCATAAAAAATAAAACCTCCGAAGAAAAAAATAGATTTAGATTTCTTACTACCTTAAACCAGCAGTACCTATATCTCGAAAACTTGATGTGATGAACTCACCAGCTTAAACAACAGCTTCTTCCCCGCTTAATTACGTTAGTTTTAAATTTTAAAGGCTAAATTGTATGTTAGAAGGTCCGAAAGGACCAAAGAAAGAATAAAACAGTTCATGGCTGCTGCCGATGCCGGTGCCGGTGCCGGTGTCGACCGACACATTAACATTTATGAAGCCTTAGAAAAGTAAGTAGCAAAATCACAAAATAGAAACAAAAGCCGTACCGTATCGAATAAAAGAAAAGTATGCCAAGAAGAGACACAAGAAATAATATCATCCATTCATTGAGTTGATTTTAAAGGAAAATTTGGCAATGTTTGTAGAGACATTTTCAAGAAAATCACTTTAGCCAAAGGAGGCCAAAGAAAGCGAAAGGTGAAGAAGTTGAGGCAGATAAAGAAATGTTCTTCGGTACATGAAGAACAAGGTGCATGAACGTCTAGTTGCTCTACTTCGAAAATATCTTCGAAACTCAAACTAAGTTTTATAGTTTTGAATGTGTGTGTGTGTGTGTGTGTGTGTGTGTGTACATGTCTGATTCGGAGCCACGATGGCGTTATTGTAAATTTTATGTAAAACACTCAAGAAATTCTTAAAAAAAATTTCTGAAATTGCTCTATTAAAATTCGAGAGTTTTTTTAGTCTCGACAGTTAAAGAAAGTATACTTTCACCATCACCATCATCATCATCATCATCATCACCTAACACTGTCGGAAAACTTTATACATCAAGAAATAAGTTAGTGTCTAATTTATAACTCTTTTTTACGCCTTTTTTTGGGCAAAAAATGTCAATATTTTTTCAAGTCTTCGAATGTAATCCTCCTTAACTTAATATATTGTATGTACTTCTTCAAGAAAGGGATGAAAACGGAGGACGGAAATTCTTTCCGAAACCCATCACCATCATTATCATCATCCAACCCTGTCGGATAAAATAATAATGATGAAAAGAAGAACAAACACCAAAAAAAAAGTACAGTTTAACGAACTTCTGTCTCGCTCTCTTCCCCTCTCTTTTCCACTATGATGAACATAATGCAACACCATAAAAAGGTTATTATACCAAAAGTCTTTTAAATCCGCGAAAAATAACAACAAAAATCCAACGAATCGAAAAGTTTATTGAATTAAATTTATTGTTATTTAACGTTAGCACGTTCTGGCCATAAATTTTCGGTCTTGGCCACGATACTCACACGCTCAGCCCCGCCTCGAAATTATCAATGAAGGTACATACTCGTATAAAAACTCGCTTATGATGCGCTGTCTGTTTTTACAATGAATGATGACAAGTGCGTTAGTGAAGGTCATGTCACTGCTCTTAGCAAAATACCAAACGGGATACCCTGAACACATCATCCTCATGACGCCTCCACAAGTCAGATCCATTCAAAGGACTTTCAGTATAAAATGATTATGCATAGCCGAACACTTAAAACGACTCTTCTTAGTCAAGGTCGCGTTCGCTTTGGGACATAAAAGAAATCATTTCTATGGTATGCCACACCCCGAAATTAATTACACTTGATTGAAAAAAAGACCCCAAAGAAAAAAATAAAATCCCTTTCTATACAAATAATCGGTCTATAACTAGAAGTTGAGCTTTCTGTAAATGGTTGCTGCTGCTTAAGTCTTCCGTAGCGATTCCGTAGAGATTGATAGAAGGAGCACGATATGCACGACTATTTTCAATGTACAGCGTCACTATTTCGGCGTGTTGTTTCGGTGAGAAATTGTACTAAATTGACGTTTCAAAAACAAACATGTTTACTCAACTCAATCATGTTAATATACCGACATAAAAGATGGCGCACCCGTTTTTTGTATATCGTATATAACTCTCTATATCAACAACGACAATGCGCGCCCTATTTCTTGATATACTAACGTCAAACACAATTTCTTCCTTTTTCGTCTCATTCGTTTCTAGTCAATGAAACTTTTTAAACAGTGACATCCATCCCTCTTTCGCCCACTCGAAGGCTGCACTCGAATTGTTTCCTACTCTCGAAATTCGTCTATTAGCGGGCCGTTCGCCCCATTTCCGCTCTTAAACATTGCAAAATTGTCCTTGCAATGACTCCTTGTTATTTTAGCAAATAGTGACAAAATGGCCGCCTGCGACAGTGCGCCGTAAAATTATGCAATTTTATTGTGAAGATGAATAATTTATTTGCCCCAAAGTTGGACTGCTCTGGAGTCGTGTCAAGTGTGTCTGTCAATTGCGCCGGAAGATGAAGAGATGAGAATGAATGGCATGAAAAAAAGTTAAAGAGATACAGTGCGAGATCCAGTCCCGGATGCATCATTTATTGGTCACCTCAATTGAATATTTTAGTGGCCAAAACGATGGATTCTATAAAACAAAAAGTGGCGGACAGTGATAAAGCGACTTTGTTTGATTAATAATTGTAACTTTTCGGACAATTGCATTTCAGACAATTGCAAAACTCTGTCGACAAAACTTCATCGAAAGGTTAACTTCTTCGACGCGCATATTTTCGATATGATCGAAAATTATTTTATTATTTATTTTTAGTGATCTTCATACAATGAAATCTTTAAATATTCCAAAAATGTAAAAATCTTTGCCGACGAAAAGAATGCTCAAAAGGCGACAACTGCCTTCTAGCTCAAATTTCGAGGGCGTGACGGAGTATGAGGCCTCTGATCACGCCCGTGGTGGGGGCGGGGGCGGGCGGGCAAACCAATTCCACCACAGGAAGCCTGCTTTTAATCTGCTTGCAATGCATGTCTTCCGTTTTACTTTATGATGGCGTTCCTTTGTCATAATACATATAAACCTTACACATGGGGGTGTGTGTGTGTGTGTGTGTGTGTACGATACATTTTCATATACATGCGTACATACATATGTATGTACGCTTCTTAATCATATTTCCTTTCAAGCTTCGTGTGGTTTTCTTAATGCTTTTATATGTTTTTTTCTGTACGCTTGTTTCTTATCTCGCATTGAGGACAACAAAAGCCGCGCTACCCGCATCCACCGTCGCTACCGACACCACCACCACCACCGCCACCATCAGCAGTAGCATCGTATTATGACAGTTAAATCAAAAACGTGTTCAAAATCTTAAAACTGGCGAAAATGACAGCACTCCGACAAAGACGTTTTCAGAAAAAACGTCGCAGAAAAAGCTATACTCAAGAAGCTGTTGATAGCTTGGTTTTGTTGGTGTTAGTCGCTACGCGTTGCGCGTTGGTTGCTTCCATAACGATGATAATTTTTTCTTTGACATCGCGACGCGTCGCGACGTTACTGCTGTCAGCAGAAAAGGAGAACAGTTGGCTTGAAGAAGGCAGCATAGAGAATTTATACAAAACAATTGTCCACCTCATGATTGTTGATTGTTGTTGATGTGACGGCCTGATTGAGGAGCGCTTTATGGAAAAAACCTTATGAAAAAAAAAAAAAATCACGAATACTTTCTTTTATATAATCAGGATCTCTTTAGACATTCTCTTCTACGTTAAGTTTAGTTTAGTGCTGTCATCCTTACTTCCTGCCTTCCTTTTTTAATTCCTTTCTTTGCTATACTTCACTTGCTTCCTCCTTCCCTTCTTCCCTTCTTCCCTTCTTTTTTGTTACTATTCCGTTTTTTTTAACCTTCTCTACCTTTTTTACATGACGTTTTCTTTCGCAGTCTTTCTGACTTTAAACTTTAACTTTTTGCTATAACCAAATATCGATCGTATCATTTGAAAAGTTGACTAAACAATTGTGCTTTATCCTTCAATATTCAATATGCGTTCGCTCACCCTTTCCCATCCTCACCCTCTCCCACTCTCTACAGCTCTCATTGTATTCTTCCGGCATTCGGTTAACATGAAGGTTAACAACAGTGTATAACCACTATCGCGCTCCTGTTCTCTCATCTGAAAATATTTCAGGTTTTTGTTTCTGCTATCGACGTATTTTGATGATTTCGTCGTTTTCGTTTTTGTTTTTGTTTTTGTTTTGTTTTGTCGTTACGTTGATTTAACGCGCGCATTAACGATGGATTCTCACGTGAGCCAGTTTATCTTATCGACAAACTTCAGCGCCATTGCATAACAACACGAAAAACATAAAGCTTTGTTTTTATACGTATGTAACATACCTACCTTCCGTCGTATCAACTGCCCCCCCCCCCCCCCCTTCACCCCCTTCACCCACCACACCAGCCGCCCACCTTCGCCCGCTTCGTACTCGACTCACACTCCAGCAGAGTCAACCCGCTTTTCCGCTATCGCCGCCGATGACACGACTCAACGCTTTGTTAAAATTTTACCCGCGTTGAGAGTGGGTTACACGCGCGGGCTGTTGCTCAGCGCGTTGTTGTTCACCGCGTTGTTGCGGTATTTGAGATGGCTTGAGCAAAATTTGTAACGATAAAAGTTCAATGCTTAAATATTTTTCAAAATTTCTACGTTTCTTCTTTTGCTGAGAACATTGTTGTTGTGTGTTTTGAAATCGTCGGGGCGAGGGTGTGGGTGAGGGTGAGGGTGAGGGTGGCGGTGTTGCTTAAACTTCTTCTCTCGCAACATTTAAAAGGGCTTTTAAAGATTCTTTTCATGTCCTTTAAACATCTGAGAGATTGTTTTAAAGCAGTGCAAGCTTTTTTTATCGTATAATATTATCATGTTTGTCAACTCTCAACCCTTTGACACGCCCCCCCCCCCCCTCCCCCCCCGCTTTTGACAGTTAATTATGTGTTGTCGTTCGTGCTAAAACTCTCACGGGACACCGCGTTTACGCAACTTATGCATTATATACACAATTGGTAACTACAAGTACCAGATCAAGTATGAGAGTGGAGAAATAATTTGGGTCAAAAAGTGATTTTTTTAAAATTATTCAATTAGTGATCATGCTTTTCCAGCACACATTTTTTTGTGGTGAATTTTCACTATATCAATTCATTGTTCGTACATGTAACGATAAATACCATTGAAAACCTCCTGATTTTCACTTGTCAAGTGACATCACAATGACAGCTAAATGTTGACAGTTCAGTCGAATGAGGTAAATTTATAATGACACCTCTTGTTGAAAGAGCCAATAAACAGACAAAGCTCTATGAAATTCTGAAGAATGTCATGCAATGTTAAGAGAATTCTGCAGACCTATAGAGGAAGAGAAGAGAAGGGTAGAGAGGATAAGAGAAGAGAGAGTTTACAGCAGTTAACATTACAGCGTTTGTACGTTGCTAACAATCGGTTTTTGCTCAATTTTTCTTTACTGTTCTGTGTTTTTTTCAGGCTACAAAAACGCCATCACGTTGCCGAATCGTGCAAAAGTAGGACGATACAACAACAACAACAACCACACAAGCTTTTTCTAGGTTTTGTAAGTGCTAGAGCAGCTCTGATACTGCGATCAATGGAAGCTCATCCGTTGCTGGATAATTTCTAATAATGGTTAGAGAACAAAAGGGCGGCGGTATCTGATCGCCTTCGAACCTCTAACAAAATGCTCAGAGCTTTGTGAAAAGCTAAATGGCGGCATTTTTAAAAAGAGCAAGCAATGTCATCACAATTCTTATCATCTTCATCAGCATCATCATCATCGAAATTAGTATACGCGTGTACAGTACGCGTGAGAGAGCAACCAGTTTCAGAACAGTGGAGTTAAACCACGATAAAAACCCCTAAAATACTTGTACCATCATGCTCAGATACGGATGACCTGAATTTCTGATCCCTCGGTTATACGGTTATACGGTTATAACCTCGATTCCGGACAATTGTGAGGGTAAGTGTATAACTTTTTCGTCATGATGGTTTTCTGTTATTGTCAATTCGTTGTCGTTGTAGTCCTCGTTGTTGTAGTTGTTGTAGTTTTGTTGCCATAGCCGTTACCATTGCTTTCGTTTATGTAATTGTTGGCAACATAAAGAACTGTTATAACCAAGGCGTTATGAGAGCATTGGGATGGACAGCAAATGCTGTATGAATGTAGCATGAACGTAGCATGAGCGCAGCCATTCAATAATTTTCAATACATTTCCGGAAAACATCGTATTGACGAATTGCTGCACATAAATATTTATAAATTCGCCATTAGAGACTGAGTGCGTACAAATTGAGAAGAATTGTACCATTCGCATGGCAGAGCAAGACAGAAGAAGAAGCCTGATACATTTTACGAAATATGTATAAAATGCTTAAATGTTACCAATATTTAACCTGTTGAGTCACAAATTTATAGGAATTCCAACTGATTTTATTGTAACATAACCTCAAACGTTAACTCAACCGATGTTGAACGGACTGTTTGTTTATATTCTGTTTGACAGATTTCAGATTCTGATTGAGAATGTCAACGAAGAACTTTCAGTAACTGTCAGAACTGTTAACTTTTAGTCCGTCTACTTTCTGGTCGAATTTAGGTTCAGTTAAATTTTACCATCGTCCTCGTATGTATTCGTAATTGAAATAATCAAATGTTAATAAATTTATCTACGTGTTTATAGTCACAACGCAAACGCTGTGCGTATCATTTAATAACAATGAAAATCAGCGATAATCATGCTTTATTTATTGCTTAATTCGCGCAGAGAAAAGCTACTATCTTTCTTCAATTTAACCTTATTTTATTCCTTTTGCCTCCTTTCTCTCTTGATCCTCTCATTTGTCTTGCGTCTAATCTTTCATCTAAAATGAATTAATTTTAGACAAATTTATGAGCTCATTGAATAACGTTACCATCTCTCTCTCTCTCTCTCTCTGTCTGGCGTATTTAAATTCGTAATTCGTTTTGTTAGACGAACCGAACCGACATTTTATAATCCCGGTGAGATGCTTAAAAGCTCTCACTTTGCTGCCGACGCAACAAAGTCTCCTCATACAAGGACCCGTTTTTTTTTTTAGTTTTTTAACAAAAAAAAAATGAAATCTTAAAATTTAGATATCACGAAAAGATTATAATAATACTCACTCGTGCAATAAAAAAGCAAGCAATAAAACCGAGTAAGTAAAATATTGTACATAGCATTTCTTAAAGCAACTTTTAACTTTGCTGCTGCTTCTTTGCTTTTCTTTGTTAAGCTGCAGCTAAGAACGGAGAGAGACCAAACCAAGTCGACCAATTAGGACTCAAGTAATCGTTTGAGAGAGTGGCCGCTCTCTCTCGCCATCACCTCCGATCGTCACGTTACCATTTTACTACTTGCCGCTTTAGTCAGAATTTTTTGCATACTTCCAACTATTTGCATACATCCTGAGCATCTGCTCTCAATTTTCAGTGAGAGAATCGGCATCATCCGCCGCCCACTCTTTTATTATCGTTTCTTTAGCTACGACAGAGCTTCCTCGCTCAGGCTTGTTTCGATTAACACTCCCACTTTTTTTTATTTATATCATTTGATTATTTAAGCTCTTTCTGATCAAGACAATTTAAAGCATACTCGTAGTGTGCAAGATGTTGAGGCGATTGCTGTTGTTGTTGTTGTTCTTGCTACCACTATCGTGCACCTTGTATCATCTGACCTTCACACACTGAGAGCTGCCCGGCCCGCGTGTACTCGCCTGTGATATGTGTGTGCGCGCGTGCCTCAAGACTCATGTGAGTATTCGCTCTCGCATCAATTTTGAGCCGCTTGCACGTATTTTAATTTGGCGGCATGAGAAATCACCCGAACGTGATCTCATTTAATTCGTTTTATCCGTGAATGAATCGAGCGTGTAGCAAAGAGCGAGGAGCCCGCAGTTTATAAAGAAAGCACAAATAAGAAGAGATGAAGATATTATTAAAAAGAGAAAAACTTTTTTTTGTTGTCAAAAAAAAAAATAAAAAAAACCAGAAGTAGTTGAAAAAGTAATGGCCACGATGATGATAATGATGACGATGCTGATAATAAACATGTCTCTCTCTTTTAACAATTTAACACCCAGAAGAGTCTTTCTCGAAGTGAAGAAATTAATAAAAAAGCGTTTTATTTGCTTTTATTTTTTTTTCTCAAAAACCTCTAGACCTTTATACCTTTTAAACGAATTGATGCAGGCAATAATTTCTTCTCTTTCTGATAATTACTTTTGTGTACGTGTATACATTTAAAATTTGTCATCATTGCAATTTCAGTAAATGTTGTAACTCTTGTAAAAATCTTAACTCTTTTTTCTTTTCTTTCGTGGACAACTCAGCATTGTCAGTCATTTTGAACCATAAACAACTTTTATTAAATGAAATTAAATATATTTAATTAAAGATTTGATAATAAAATGTAATTATATACATACAAAATGTTCACCAACGAGCAAGAAACTTCATCAATAGTCAATCATTACTCAACTTGCAAAAACACTTGCGATCCTTTGACGGATCGATACTCGAGGATATTTACAAATATGTATGTACTTTTGGAAAATTCATCAACAAAATAACAAGTTAAGTGTTGATGCAGCTACAGTAACTACAACAACAAAAGCGCCAGTGACAGTAACAGTGACGATGAGCTTCTGGCTTCCTGTTTTTCTTTCTCCTTCTTCCTCGTCATCATCATCATCAGCATCAACATCTTTTATTTACTCGCAAGTTTTCCAAACGTCTTGTTGCAAAAGATAAAATTGAAATAAGTTAAATAAGTTTTTCGACAACAACCTACGATCTGCTTCATTTCATCAAACAGTCGAAGCAGCAGCAGCAGCTTCTCGTTAATTAATTTTCAGTTTTGCTTGAGTTCAGGCGAAGTCTTGTACGTATCCTTTTTGTAACAAAGTAGAGACATAAACACACACACACACACGCGGTATTCGTTTTAATCGCAATAAAAGAAAAAAAAATTAATTTAAAAAAATATATTATTTTTTATACATACCTACATATGTATATATTATTCTGGGCCCGGTGCCAAGCCTCTGCAGAATATTTACATAACTTTAATTGTACATACGCATTCAAGCATTTGTGTGTGTGTGTGTGTGTATGCAAAGAGATAAGTCATATCAAAGTGACGACAGTCGTAGCTACGATACGAGTATGTTCTCATATTCGTTCATTCCAGAGTTGCCATATGATATTTTTGTCGATTCACCCACTTTTCACAAAAAAATTCCCCAATTTTTTATCCCTGAAATAACCGTAAAGTAATTAAAATGAAAAAATTTTAATTTGCCTTTCAATTAAAAGAAAATTAAAGATTTCTTTAATTTAAATTTTAATTTTCTGTTCAATTTTCTGTGTTATTTTGCCCAAAAAGTCATATAAAACTAAATTTACATACGTGTATAGTATATCGTTAAAGCAATAACAACGAAGAAAACATAAAAAACTTTAAAAATTTCAGTCATTAATTAATTAATTCATATTAATAGTCATAAAATGTTTTGTAAGTTACTTTTCACATTAAAGTAATATATTGTACAAGTACATACATATCGTATATTACATTTTGTGAATTCGTTTATTTTGTTCTTCTGATTTTGTCTAATTATTCTAAATACTCGTAATGACTTTCTTCTTGAAAGTAACGCACATTTTGAAAATTAATGGTTTATAAAAAAGAAGTTTTAAAATAAATTTAATGATTCTATGGTACAGCATTCAGATTATAATTTTTGCAAGTATTTTTTTAAAATTTTTTTAAACTTAAGAAAAATGTATTTCTGCAAAAATTATTGTCAGGAAAAGCATAAATTATCGTGAAGATTTATTAGGGCCACTTAGAAGAAAAAATTCCCGGGAAAACCGTCATGGCCGGTCATTTTTATTTCATGGAAAAACTAATTCTCGCGGGTGAGTTTAGGAGTCTATTAAACGCAACTGAATTAACTGTAAGGTTGCAGTTTTCTATCTCTTTATCTTTGCCAGAGAGAACTAAGAAATGAAAACTGATAGAAACTCACAAACTAAACCGTTAAAATCGTAAATGGCAAACGTATTGGAACGTATTTTTACTGCAATAAAAATTAACAGAAATAAAAAAATTGGTATCATTAATATTATTTAATTCTAGCCAACTCATTTCATAAAATTCCGTCAAATGGAATATTTGTGGACCATTCCCGATTTCCACACATTAAGAAAATTCACCTGGCAACCCTGCTACATTCACACTTTATTAAGATGAGAGAGACATGAGAGAGACATGAGTTCCTTTGCAAGCTTGCGGGTTGCTGTTGTTGTTGTTGGTTGTTGGTTTTCTTGTTGTTGTTGATTCGTATGTGTCGTAAGTGTATTCGAGAGAGACGGCGAATGGCCGTGTGTGCGTGTATGCGTGTGTTAACAACGAAAGGCAGCCAAAAATTTATAACACTAGAAATAAGCAAAAGCCGAAGAAGTACTCAAATTGCAACAAAAGTCGGCAACTGGTACGATATAACTAGACTAACAGTAGCAGTAAAGGTGAAGAACAAACACAAGAACAACAACAACAAGGGTAATAGGGCAAAGCCAAAGAGCAGCAACGACAACAACAACAACGCTTTACTAATGCCACTACAAAGATTGTCGTTTTCCTCAGCAAATTTCGAATATATCCGGAGTTTAACACTCGGCTTTACAAATTGGTTATTTTCCCAACAAATACATAATTCATTCAAGATGATTGATTGATCGTTCATGAATCAGTGACGAAAATGCATGCTTGTGTCTCTGCTTTCTCCCTGCTCTTCTTCTTCTCAGTTGCTCAGTTGCAACATTTTTATTGTGGAAATTGACAGTAAATATCACTCAGTTTCTGACTGAGTTTGACAGCCTGGATTACAGTGACGTTTGCTGTCGTCTCTTCTGCCGTAATTGCGAAGCGCAAATTGAAGCGCAGCCAACGTAAATTTTGGCTTGTGAAAAAACAGCAAAAGAGGAAATCTCTGTCTTTCTATTATTTGTCTAACCCTTGCCCAATCCAAGCCTCCCTTCCTCCATCCCACCGCCCTTTCTTTCATGTTTCGTCGTTTTGATGAATTGATTTATACTCGTAGTGACTTATTGTCACATCACTTTCACTTAGTGGCTTATTTTACCGCATTTTTTGACACTTTGGCAACAGTCCCAGTGAAATATTGCTCTACGTCACAATAGCTTTCTCCACCGACATCCACTGACGCCCGGAGGGGGGAAAAGATTATTTTCTCAAACATAATTTTTCTCATGCTGCATTCTTAAACATTAAGAAAACCGTATAAACGCAACTGCATACTTATATACACGTATATATATGTATATGTATGTACTCGTACATGCACATGGTCTGTTTGGGGATAGAGCATTTTGTGGTTATGGATAAATGTCGCTTCAGATTTTTCACAAACTAAAATATAAAGCGCGTTTATCTCCAGCTAAATTTTCATTCCTTCATTCTTCCGTATTTTTTTGCTATTATTTGCACTCTTTGCATTCATACACTTTGCATAATTCCAACCAAGTCGCAGGCGAAAAAACGCCATCGCCAACACCGACAGCAGCACCGACAGCTGCCCGACGAATGGCAAAAAGTGCACCGCAGAGGATTTGAACGATGTCAACGTCGTTATCGTCATCATCGTCGTCATCGGCGGCGAATCCAACCGTCCTACAGCGAGACGACATTTTTTGGCAGCGCCTCTAACATCAACGCTCATTAACATAACAAATACATTAGTGTCAGGCCAGACTGAACGACGGATTATGGGGTAGAGCTTGGTTGGTGCCTGGTTGATCGCGAAAAATGGGGAAGATGAGAAAGATGCATACACGCAAGCCAGCCTCACGCTTCAACGATCATTCATCAGACGAAAAAGGCTCTTTAGCTGGAGAGGCTCGGAGAGTGTCTTTAAGTATTCGCCACGCCCCTCACACATTTGCCCTTGGCGCTTTATTTGTCTTCTCTTATCCTTTTTCCGATACATTACGTTTAATCTTACGACCCAGCCAAATTTTATTATACCAAACTCGAGCAACATTTGTGTTTTAGTTGTTCGCAGAAAGGCGCATTTTATGTAAACTTAAAGCTCATCATGCAAACATGAAAAAGCGCTAGTGCTATTTGTGCAAGAGAGAGGGAGAGAGACACCCACAAACCGCATGGTTAACGAGAGACAACAACACCGTACACACGTAGTTACTTGAGGAATGTGCAATAAAGAGTGAGAGAATGGAACAACATTTACGTAAGGATTTGGGCGAACATCACTGAGTAACTCCTTGTGCATACCACATTCGTTTTGGTGTATGCAAAAAGGGATAAGAGCAACGCCGCATTCTGGGTGTTACTCTTTGGTCCATTCTTAAGAGTTTGCTATTTATGCACTCACCATTCATTCATTCATTCATTGTTCATTATCCATTGCTTGCTGTGAGTCGTTCATTGTTCATTGTTTGTTTATTCCTGAATGGGTTTTATTGTAAATTCTTCCATGTTCTTCCTACATTCCTGCTTGGGTTGTGTAATTCATTCATTCATTCATTCATTTATTATTCACCGTTCACTGTTTGTTCACTGTTTGTTCATTTGTGGATGGGTTTTATTGTAAATTCTTCAGTGTTCTTCCTACATTCCTGCTTGGGTTGGGTAATTCACTCATTCATTCATTCATTCATTATTCACCGTTCATTGTTCATTGTTCATTGTTTGTTCATTTCTGGATGGGTTTTATTGTAAATTCTTCAGTGTTCTTCCTACATTCCTGCTTGGGTTGGGTAATTCACTCATTCATTCATTCATTCATTATTCACCGTTCATTGTTCATTGTTCATTGCTCATTGTTCATTGTTTGTTCATTTCTGAATGGGTTTTATTGTAAATTCTTTAATGTTCTTCCTTTATTCCTGCTTGGGTTGGGTTCACTCATTTATTCATTCATTCATTATTCACCGTTCATTGTTCATTGTTCATTGTTTGTTCATTTGTGGTTCATTTGGTTTATTAATTCATTCACTGTTTATTGTTCATTGTTTGTTCATTTCTGGATAGGTTTTATTGTAAATTCTTCAATGTTCTTCCTACATTCCTGCTTGGGTTGGGTTATTCACTCATTCATTCATTCATTCATTATTCACCGTTCATTGTTCATTGTTCATTGTTTATTGTTCATTGTTTGTTCATTTCTGGATGGGTTTTATTGTAAATTCTTTAATGTTCTTCCTTTATTCCTGCTTGGGTTGGGTTTACTCATTTATTCATTCATTCATTATTCACCGTTCATTGTTCATTGTTTATTGTTTGTTCATTTGTGGTTCATTTGGTTTATTAATTCATTCACTGTTTATTGTTCATTGTTTGTTCATTTCTGGATAGGTTTTATTGTAAATTCTTCAATGTTCTTCCCACATTCCTGCTTGGGTTCATTCATTCCTTCACCGTTCATTGTACATTGTTCGAACTGTTCTTACGTTTATTGTTTTCATGGTTCATCATTCATTGCGAGCATGAATAAGACAAGAAGAATGGTCAAATTTTACATTTAGCATTCACTTGCTGTTTTCACTACGATCTTAAGCTTCTACACTGCATTTAATTTTTTTTTTTTTTTCTTTTTTTGAATGTAGTACAAAAAGCGCACACACACCCACACACACACAAACACACCCGCCCACGCTCAGAACTTAAGCACCGAAAATGTAAAAAGTGACAGCGCTGTCGTCTACCGACAGCAGCTTTCTATAAAAAGATACGTAGAGCAGTGTTTTTTAAGGCAGGGAGAGAGAGGGAGAGGGAGAGAAAGAGAGGGAGGGAAATAGAAAGAGACACACACAAAGAGAAATAGGTTGAGAGTGAGCGGAAGAAAGACACTGATCAGAAGAGATGAAGTTGACAGTAACAGGAAATGGAATTTTTTTATCATGAATGAATTTAGAGAAACGCACACACACAAACGTTACACAAATAGCACTCCTAGATCCTTGAAAGCATTTCGATTAGTTACACACACACACACGCACACAAATACACAATAGTGGTGGTTATAGGCCCTCACAATAGTGCTTTTTCCGCCATCCAATCTTTCCCTTTCTCCCATTCTGCCTCCCGTTAGCCACCCTCCTTCCTTCCTTCCTTCCTTCCTTCCTTCCGTCCTTCCTTCTTTCCTACTTTCCAACGTCATGATTCTTTCAAACACTTGAAAATAATGACGGTTTTATTCAGGGTCACTAATTTTTCTGTCACGATATCGTCAACTTGCTTCATAAAGAAAGTGGGTGGGCGGAGGGAAGGGGAGGGGAGTGGAGAGGAGGACAGAGGAGGTGCCTGGCCATCTGCGGAAATAGCACTTAACTTGGTCGGATTGCTTTAAATAGATTTTGATAAGAAATGTGAGCTTCTGCATACGTACATATGTGCGCGTCCATATTCATGGCTTTAAGAAAACATAAACGAATCAGGCCTGACATTTCATCATTGTTTACAAAACGAAGTAGGTACATATAATAGATACTTTCTAGTTAATTTTGATAGAACCTTCTTGTATGTACAATATTTGTCTCTTTCTACCATCTTAACTATGGAAAGAGACAAGGCTAGTATTTCGAACTTCGAAACAGGTTTGCTAAAACCGGAAATCATTTTGATTTTGCGCTGAACTTACAACAATAATTTCAATGGAATTTTATTGGTTTTATAAAGGTTTTCGCTGCGAAAATCAGTTTTGCGTTAAACCGAAACATAAACGCTTTGTGGAACTAAGAAATAAGACATATGCGAGGATAAGGGGCGTGTCTTTAATGATAGAAAGACAGTGAAAGACAGTGTCTTAAGTGAATTGTCGCGCGACAATTGAATTCGCGTGCAATATAAAAAACACAAAACGATGAGGAAACTGTCGTTAACGAACGCTAACGTTATGATGATGACGGCTTTTGCTTAAGTATAAACTTTATTTTTACTCTATTTTTCTATTTTTACTGTTTCTACATAATAACAAAACAAATTAAATGAAAATTAATTCGCTTTTAAATGTTTATACTTCTTTTAAAACTCATTTTTTAGGCAGAAGACAATTAAAAACTTTAAAATTCAGCAACAAAATAAGGTTAAAAACAATGTAAATCATGATCTTACAATAGTTTCATGACCTGAATTTTCACTGACGTCAATTGATGGAAATATAATCCGTTCAATCCGTCAATTGTTGTATTCCCAGAAGCAAAATCAGACTTTCGATGATCATAAAAATCTTTGAATTTCATGCGTCAATTATCAAAGTCAAAATTTGGCAAACAGCAAGGATTGATAAAAATAGGCTTGTCTCTCACAACATAGTTCAGTTCGTCTGTGCCCATTAGAGTGTGACGTTTTAGCGCGCGTGGCCAGGACAGTAGCCGTGACTGTTCGCAATTCAAAGCATCAAAAGGCGATATGCAATCGCATTGACATCAATCATCAATCGAATTGACAATCCACAATCGACAATCGCCAACCAACAACATTCATGACGCCAGATGAAGTTTATTTTGAAATGAAAGCGAACAGTCAGAGCGAAATGTCAAAGAGCGCAAAAAACGGGTAACCTTGAATCGCTAAAATCGAACTGATCATAGATTTTATGCGAATAAGCAACAGCAGCATGTCCATCGGAAGTCTTTTTAACAATTTATTATAATTTTCTCATTTTTATTTGTTTGTTTTTTTGTTTGTTTTTAATATTTTTTATTCTGTTTTATGCACTTTAAATTTATTTATTTATATGCTTTCAACACATTTAAGTTGAAAAATAAATTGACGGAATGAGAAATAAATTGAAGAGAAAAATTCAATTCCATGACAATATTTTTATAAAATATAATTTCAAATGACAGAAGCATAAAGAATGCATGAGAAATTTTTAATTTTTTAGATTTAATAATCTCGAGGTAATTTCATCTATATATATATGTATATATCTGCAAAGCAAACAGACGATTTTTCAGGAAAAAGATTATAGCAAAAAGAGCAATAACCCATTTTTCTCTCGGAATATCTCAAAAAACGGATGAAATGGGCAGAAATTCGAAAAGCAGAAAACGTATTTAGTGCAATCAAAACTTTTCGGCTTATTAAAATTTCACCTTTAAACATGAATATATTCGGCAAGATATGCCGAAAAGGTCTTCGAAAATACTCGTAATCTTTATCGTGAAGAATTTTATAACATTCCTTACTGTTAACATTTACAATTTGTCTACACAACAACTAAGTATGTATTTTTCGTATGTATTTTTCTTAACAAGTCCTTCCGTCCTTCCTTCTAAGTATAATAAAAATGCTTCAAAGTATGCAGCCTTTTAAAGCTTGTACAATTTTGTGTGCATTCCTTGAAGGCTTATTTTCTCTTTGTTTCTGCAGTTCGCTGCTGCTGCTGCTGCTGCTGCTGCTGCTCCTTCTCCTCCTCCTGCTGTTTCTTTGCAACGCGGAACCCACGACATAATGCACATTACTTAAGCCCTTCCCACCCATTCCTTCGGCTCTACGTTATTATACCATCAACGACCACGTCCGTACAGATAATACCATACGAGAAAAAAAGAGACCATAAAAAGCAATACTGAAGAACCACAAGAAAAATGGATGAAGTGAAAACGGACAATTTTGGGGAAATGGTTAAGTGAGAAGGGCAGGAGGTGGAAGAGTTAAGTCATCCCAGTTGGCGACACAGTAACCGACCGTAACGTAACGTAACGAAAATAAATGAAAGTTATTGAAATTCAGTAACGGTAGAAGGAGCAAAAAGCATGCAGCAGTCAATACAATATTGTACTCGTAACAATGAAAGGATCGATCACTTCGGAAGCTGCAACAATCATAACAACAACAACAACAACAACAACAGCAACCGTTATATTTTTATATAGAGTTATATTTTTGGGCTTTTTAGCTTTGGGCAATTTTTCGTGTCAGTCGTTTTTCGTTTGGTTTCTGCTACCATTATCGTGTTTCTTTCCTTCAAGGAAGAAAGGAGGTCATTACCGTTTTGACGTTATGTGCCACTTCCAGAATTTCTGCGTTCGTTTTTATATAAAGTTCTTAAAGCTATGACGAAACGACCGTGTTAGCAAATAACAAAATCCAGACGAACTTCTGACTTTTGAGAGACGTGAGAGACGCAGTGTAAGGCCTTGCTAATTTGCCTGGAAGTTCATAACCCTTCCTGTATACTCGCTCGCCTTTCTGTTTTTATTGTTTTGTTTTTTTTTTGGTTTTGCTCTACTTCATTTTCTTGCCTTTCCATTCAGTTTTTTGCTGCTTTTCAGAAGCTTTTCGGGCGAGCAGTTCTAACGAATTTTTCCTCGAACTTTTTTCATTGAAGTAATTCATAAATGCTTTACCTCTCTCATGTTGTACGTGCTCTCTATTTTTTTCAATTCTTTCTTCAATTCTTTTGTTTGCATTTTTTAAGCGGTCGTTTTAAACGACTAAACTAAGCAAGGTCCAACAACAACAATAATAATACTCGTACAATAATTCAATTCAGACTTCATCATTGAACCACGGTTTTTTGCTATATTTGAGGTTATGTTAGTTTGAGTTATGTTATGTTTGAGGTTATGTCACATCGCAAGATAATCTTTCATCCCGAAACTCGTTATGAAAGCATTCGAAAGTGTTGTCCTTCGTCTTACATTTTCATTTTGAATTCTTGAAATAACATTGATCCTTTCTGTAACGTCATTTATTAAAATTCCTTAAATTTTTCATTGATTTCCTCTTTTCTTTTTGAGTCTTTGACTAACTAATTGATGTCAACGAAGCGAAACAATCAAATTGATTTTGAGGTTAAAGAATATTATCTTCTATTATTATTCTGACTTATATGGTGTTTTCATAAAGCGGTTTTCCTTCGGTTTGGCGCAAAACTAGTTTTCGCAGCGAAAACTATTATATATAAAATCAATAAAAACTCCATTGAAATTGTTGTTCTAACTTCAGCGCAAAACCAAAAAGATTTCAGGTTTTAACAGTTTTCGACCCTGTTTCGAAGTTCGAAAACTAGATAGGCCATAGCCTTTTCTCTTTCTATAGTTAATATGGTAGAAAGAGATATTGTACACCAAAAAATATTCTATCAAAATTAACAAACAAAACAAAACAAAACATTGGTTTTGCCGACAACAATAACAGTAGAGGGCAAAACCCAGCAAAACCGAAAATAATAAAACCAGTTTTGTATGGAAACATTTGACACTTGATCGATATTCGAAAGCCTAAACCAAAACCCAAATTCGAAAACCTAGATCAAATTCAAATTCTGTCGGCCTCCTTTATTTACACGAAGTTTTATTCACACAAAATTTTATTTACACGAAAATTAAAAGCAAAGAAAATACAAAACTACGCCCGTCAAAATCCAAAAACTTTTATTGTTCAATGGAACAAACAATGATTCCTAAGTTTCGAAAATATTGACATTAATCAGAATTTAAATGTTAGTTGCTATAAAAATAAAAAAAAATCATTCGACTCACAGACGAAAAGATTTTTGAATTGCCATAGTTTTCGAACGATTTTGATTCGCCGAAGTATGAAGTCTATAAAAAAAAAATTTTATCGAAATCACAGCCAAGAAGTAAAAGTCAACTAAAAAATTATGTTCTTGATGTCGCCGTTAATTTGTTTTGTCATTTTATGCATTTCAAAAGTTGAGAAGTTCAACAACTTCGTAGCTAGTTGTTTTTTTCTATTGAATTATTTTATTGTTCGCAGCCTCAGTTGACTGCTTTCAGGCGACTTATTTCGAGAATATCAATAAAAACTTGTCACATTTCATTATTTTTCTTCTTCTTCTTCTTCTTCCAGATATCGTAAAGGCTTCACCTCAATTCAGTTATTTATTTAACACTCAGAGGCAGACACACACACACACACACATCTATCAAAACCCAGCCGTGTCAAATTTTTTGGCTGACAAATCGTGCATGAATCAGTGACGTTAAACACATGCGTGTGGTTTTCGAAGCTCTTTGTTTTCACCCTAACCTAAGAACTGTTGCGAATATAGTGTTTTCTTTAAAAGTAAGCATGTCACAACACACTTCCTGCACGCTGGTGAAATGTCATGCATGCGTCATGGCTGTTTCCTTAAGGCTCATGAATGCTGCAACGGCTTCCTAACGTCATAAAAACTCATGATATAATTAATTGCAAGTTTCAAACGGCTTTTGTAGAGTTTCGATTGGCGTTAAGAAAAAATATTTAATTGAAAAATGTTCTCTTTAAAAAAAAACTGCTAATTTATTTTAACAAAGCATTGTACGAGTACCTACTTGTGGGTATTCGCAAGTGTCACATGTGGTCACGGTGGCGGCCACTTTAGGCCGACGATGACCTGCTTTCTGACCTGATTGAGACCTGCCTTCGTGTTAATTGCTGACCTTTATTCATTTGAATTAAGAGCTAAATTTTGCCCTTAACTCAACCGACCAGCTTGATTTCTAAATTATTTTACACATAAAACGACTTTTCAACAAATTACTTCGCAAACTGACGCGAGAACGAACCCAGGCTTTTTCATTTTATTTAACCTGAAAAGATTGACTCAAGCCAACTCGAGCAAGAGAATTCACTGCGCGAAAAGCCATTCTATGCCGTTTTCATTTCCATTTCGGTTTATTTTAAAACGATTCATGTGCATAAAGGGTACAGAGGGCACAGTGGGAGCCGGCCGTATGGTATGCGGCGTCTGGCAGCCAGCTGCCGATTCTGACAAGTTCTTTCTGGACCATACTTTACAACCATTTTAAGCATCAGGAAGGGAAGGAATCTTAAAATGTCCTTCCTTCCTTCCTTCCATAATTCTTTCGTTATTTCGTTATCAGATTTTCAAATTCTTTATTGATTATTTAGTCTGCGCAGTTTAAGTACAATTTAATTGACTTTTTCTTTCCTTTTCTTCTACTTTTTGTTGGCTTAACCCTTCTGTAGTCTCGCTATTCACTGAGCTACAAAGGTTCGCAAGCTTTTTTTCTTGGCGAGCTAAAATTTCTAAAATTTAACAAGTTTATTTTTTTTTAACAAAATTTCTTTAATAAATAAAATAAAGAAGAGTGAAAAAGAAGCTTTTAAAATTTTAAGCCGTTTTTTTCTTGAGTGAAAATATACTTGGTTTTTCATTTGATGTGTTTTTTCTCCTCTCTCTCTCTCTCTTTTCCCTCTTTTTCCTTCCATTGTGCATTCGCTCAACCGGAGCAGCCATCAATTTGCTCTGCCTTCGCCCTGCTTGCGGCCATTTCTCTCAGCATTCGCTTGAGTGCACTTACTCGGGCTTTACTCTTATGCACCGCAGCAGCAGCGTTCGTTGCCACTGAGGCCTTTTGACCGCTCCAAGTTACCACAAGTAACTTCACCTTGGGCGAAATCTTAGCCACTTTCAATTTGCGATAATTAGATCGCGTCGTCGGCTGCCGTGACCGACTACTGCACTGCACTGCATACAACTCAGTGCGGCATCAATGCCGGAGCAAAACTTTTGATGGATCAAGGCTCAAACTTATACGAGTACTATTTTCGAATCCGGTGGCAAGTTCCGGTGGCCAGTTTTTTTCCTCTCCGATAGAAAAGAGAGTACCTTTCGAAGTAAACACTTTATTTTATTCATCCTTGATTGAATTTTATTCTTCCTCACGAAAAGGTACAACAGACACGCTTCAGATTTGACATCTTTACTTGTTCCAACAAGAATCCAACCATGAAGATTATATTGTTATCTGTTAACTGATGTGGGTGGGGGGCGCCGCCACGCCCCCTTGCTAAAACGCTCATCTTCTCTTTTTATTTATTTGCCATTGTGTGAGCGCCGCGTCGGTAACTGTTAATTTGTTGTCCATTTTGGCAAATTTCACATTTTAGCTTGCCGCCTGTCGGTCACTCAGTGTTGTTGACGTCATGACGCGACGTCATGCTCATCCTCAACAACATTTTACCATTTTATGGTTGTTGTTGGTTGGTCTTTTCTCACAACAATGCCAAAAGTCCGGCAGTAAAAACTTTAACAAAAGAGTCCGAGTTTGATGAGGCCAGATTGAGGGAAGAGTGGGAGGGAAGGGGGGGTGTCTTTCTACCCCAAAAACTTGTCCGCCGAGTTGTTCCAGTCATTTTCCAGCAGACCGCTTCTTCGCGGTTCTGGATTTTAAATGTTTCACTACGGCCGTTTCGCAGATTCGACGGTACTCGGCGGTGCCGTGTTCTGGCAAGTGTGTCACTTGACAATAGTATGACTTAATGTTCTTCTTCTTCTTCCTCCTCAATTTCTTTAACTTTCTATCCCGCTGTCTCGCTGCCTCTCTATCTCTCTATGTGTTATCTCTCTTTGAATAAGTACGAGCTTTTGGTCCCAAACAAACTTCCTGGGCCTTTTTTCATTCAGAGCTACTCGACCGTAATCCAAAATGGACTCGCCCTTCGAGTGTATCATTTTTAAACTTTCAGATTCTTCGTCTGCGCGTCACCGATTGACAAACTCGTAATCAGATTAAGTGTCAATCGAGATTGCACTGAACCGTGAAAGGCGCTTAAAAGCAGGCCGCCGCCATATGCGTATCGTTGGGGCGTATCTCACTCGCAGAACCGACTCCATTATTTAAAAGAGACTCACATAAATCACGAAGAAGGAAGAAGGAAGGAGGAAGGAGATAAACTAGCGCGTTTAAGCGTCTTTAAAAAAAATGTGTTCTTTTTAAATCAACAGAAGCGCTCGTTATTTTCGCTCAGGCATGAAAAAAAATTGTAATATTTTGTCGAACCTTAATTCAAAGGTCTCTTAGTTTACTAATGGAGTACAATCTGCCAAATCTGCCCACGCGCCTTGTCCCACAAAGGGTCATTTTCTTTTGATGAAACTTTTTTATCACACAAATTGCGATTCTATTTCGCAAATGCTGACCATACCATGATGGGCCGTCAGCCCAAAGACAACACCAAACTGTCTGTTGTTGTGTGTGAGAAGGCGGAGGAGGTTGGTTGACCCATTTCTTATGAATTTTCGGAGCCCCAAATGCGACCATTTTGCTTATTTACGTGCCAGGACAGAAGAAAATGCGGCTCAGCAAAAGCCGTTAAGGTCGTCCGGCACTATGTACGCGATTATTTCATCATTCTACCGCGAGAATTGTCATTGTTTGTCAATTTGTAGTGTCAGTGTGTATCGATCCTTATGATTTCCGCTGCCGCTCTTATCAAATGACACACAGTTCACACAAATCATGACACGAAACTTGTTGAAAACACGCGCGTGATTATTTCAAAATTTGTAAATCTATTTAGAACCGTATTTTTATGCTTTAAATTAAAATAAAATTTTTTTTTCTATGGCGGCCGCTATAGCCTACATTAAAATTTCAATATAAACTGAAGCATTATTCATTTGACGAACGCGCTGACAATAATCTGACAATTAGACGATGACGACAACAATGACGACTAATTTAATGCAGCCGAAAGCGATTTTTAGGATTTTATTGCTGTCGTTTTATTTGGCTCGTTTTGGTGAAATGAGCGAACATTTTGAGGCGAACAGCGAACAGCTTTTAAAAAGCGCGGGCATTTTGAAGGTGTCTCGCTTAATGACAACTAAATTGCCCGTATCACCATAAAGACGGGCAGACTGGCAGACCGACAGACGCCCCCAAACTACAATCGCAACAGATGGTCGAATAACAAAAGGTTTTATTTTATGATTGTAAAGGATTGGATTTTGTTTCAGACCAAGACCATTATTGCCATTATTCTCATCATGGCATGAAAAAATAAAAATAAATAAAACTAGAGAAGATGAAAAAGAGATAAAGAAAGACATTCAAAAAGATATTCAACTTTCCATCCGAAAAGTCATCACATAAATAATCAAGCAATTATTTAGGCGCGCGGGATGAAGTTTGAATATAAATTTACCGTATAGAGTTTAGAGATGCTGATAGAGATACTGTTTAGATTTTTTTTTTTTATTTAAAAAAAAATATTTTTTTTTATATTTTTTTTGAATTTTTTTACGGAATTTTTTTTTTTTTTTTTTTTTTTTTTTAATTTTTTGTTTTTTAGAATTTTTCTTTTAAATTTTTAGTTTACAGCCAATAAAACCGTCTATTATGTTTTTTTTTAAATTTTTTTTTTAACGTTAAAAAAAATTTTTTTTTTATTTTATTGTTTTATTTTTTTTTTTAAATTTTTTTTTTAATTTAATTTTTTTAATTTTTTTTTACTGCCAAAGAAACCGTCTATTATGTTTTTTTTTTAATTTTTTTTTTAATTTTTTTTTATTTTTTTTTTTTTATTTTTTTTTAAGTTTTTTTTTATATATTTTTTTTAAATTTTTTTTTTAATTTCATTTTTTTTAATTTTTTTTTTTAGAATTTTTTTTTTTAATTTTTAGTTTACTGCCAAAGAAACCGTCTATTAACTAAAGGCCAAGCTTCAACCTACACTCGCCAAAAAGTCATTGCAAATCGAAAATCGATTTGCGATAACAGCAAATGCCGCAACGGCATTTCTCACGCCTTCAAAACAGGTCAGTTCAGTTCAGTACAAAAGCTCAGTGCATCACTTTAAAACTAAAGGCGAGAAAGGGAAGAGAGAGAGAGAGAGAAAGGAAATGAAATGAAGGATGTGGCAACAGCGATAGCAAGGTAAACAATTGCCTTAAAACCACTAAGGAGTAATAGTTGATAAGGTAAACATAGTCACACACAGCCACACACACACACGTGCACACACACACACGCACCAAGCTTAGCGACGAACATGGCCTTTCATTGCCGTGAAGCGACGAACGTGAAAAAGACAAAGGCACGAAACAAAATACGCGCAACATGAGCGTTACCATTAGCGTTGTTGCAACAATGCAACATGATAACAGCAGCTAAAACAGCAAACAATAACAATGACGACAATGATACAACGCCGTAACAATAATAACCACAACAACAACAACAACAACAACAACAAAGAGGCGCCAATGAACAACAACCAGCATCGAGAAGTTCGTGCCAGAGTTCAAGTTTGATAGTAATCAGATGCACAACGAACGCACCACCCTCAAAACTCACCCTTCACTCATCACCCTAACACTTCTTCTTTTTCTTCTTCTTCTTCTTCTTCTTCTTCATGGCAATTTCTGGGCCCATCATTTGTTCTCTTAAAATAACCCAATCTTAATAAACCTGGTTGGAATAGTTGCCGCAAAGAGTATATACGAATATATATAAACCGTTGGTAGTGTCAGGTGTTAATGCCGTCATCCGTTGTTCGAAACAGCAGAAGTGACTGTCATTGCGACCGACAGCTGCTATAAAACAATCACAACCAACAAAAGAGCAACATTGACATCAACATCAACATTAACGTCAGCAGCTGGAGCTGAACCGTTTCACACGGCAGCGTTAACGTCAGCAACAACGACGTCATCGACTGCCGGCGGGCGAAGGGCGGAGGGCGGTGCATGAAGGACTTGATTAGCAACGAAGTTGAAAGACGACGAAACAGAATTTGAGAGAAAAATGTTACGAAATCCAAGCAAAAAATACGATGATACAAAGCATATTTTTGGGCTGTGGCCCATGAGAGCGAGCGAAAACGAACACGAACACTAGCGAGAAAATGAGCAGTAGTGAAGAGACGACTACTCGTATTTGACGCCAAAGAGCTAAAGGTATTGGAAGAACAGATGACGTAAGGAGAGAGAGAGAGAGAGAGAGAGAACAGTCGCTGCCGTTCAAGAGTCAAGAGCCTTTACGCAAACTCTCTCAACTTTTTCATTCATTTATTCATTCCAGCCACAGTAAGTAATTTTTTGTTTATTCCTACAAAAAAAAAAAAAAAATTACTCTTACTTTAAAAATTTTAATTTTTCAGATTTTACAATTTTTTTTTTAATAATTTTAGTTTTTAGTGTGCTTTATTTTTAACTCTTAACTCTGTCTGCATTTAATTAAAATTTGGAAAATCTACTTTCCTGCAGTTTCACTAAAGTTTGTGGAAAATGATAATTTTTCTTTAATAATCTTATTCTTTGCTTTTGTAAAGACCACGCAAAGTCTTTAGCGCTCTCTCAACTCCTTCCAGGCTCGTTCCTGGCAATATCTCGTTCCAGTGCTTTTCAGTTTTCCAATCGTGGTCGCCGCCGCTCTTATTTTGTAGTTCGAGAAACTTTGGAAAGCGGAAAGACACAAACAACACTTTGGAAAGTGAGTCACTACTACCCTTTTTCGGTGAGCTGCTGTGCTCTGTGAAAAATCCAGTGGACCAGGCAGCTACAAAAACAAATTGTCCACATCAGTGTGTTTCTGTCGATTTTCAACACAGGACATCATCGTTTTGAAGAGATGGCGGGTTAAAGGAAAAAAAAAAGAAGAAAAAACAAAGAACGGATGTTGTGCTATTTCGCGAAAGCTAAAAGAAATGTTTTTCTTTCAACGAAAACAAAATTCTAAAGTGCTTTAAACTAATTTTGAAAAGTAATTATAAAATTCTCTTTAAAATTTTTTCCCATCCTCACAAGAAAAAAATCTGATAATCTCAAAAAAGAAAAAAAATTTTAAATTAAAAAAAAAAATTAAGTATGTCAAATTTATAGTCAATTTGTAGTCTCATCACCATCAGCTTGAAAACAAAAGAACTCCAAGTCAATGACACAGAACTGTACCGGCAGAGCTGTCAGCGTGCAGCTGTCAACGTGCCCCAATGTGCGCAGCCAGTGCGCAGCTGTCAAAATTTATGTAGACTTTTGTTAGCTGTCACTCGCTTCTAACCGAAGAGTACTAAAAAGCTTGTGCTAAAACTGTTTTAGAGCAGCAAATACAAATGTAGATACTCGTAGCATTCAAGAAACGTCAGAAAAGTCACTGGTTTACAAAAACAAATCCGAAAGCACAGCCACGTGCACAGTCAGGTGTTTGAGTGTGTTTGTGGGGGGGAGAGAGAGGGTGACTATTTTGGCAGTGAATGTGTGTGGATGTGTTTTCAAAAACAACACCGCTTGTGGTTGTTGCGGCTGTAGCTGCACAGCTGCACATTGCAGCTGCTCTTCTGTCTTGACGTAAAAGGGCCGTCGTTAGAGGGCCGGCCGTACGTGCTTTATTTGCGAAGCCCTTCCTTCGCCTTCGCCAACACTCTGGCATTCCCTCTCTTTCCTTCAATTTCTGATTTCGTATTTCTTCTTTTCCAAAACAGCGGCACACAAGAGTAAGAAATTACGACTATCTTCAGCGGCAACACTGCGACCGAGACCACGACCACCACTATGACCGGACCAACCTCAATGTTTCAAAGATTAAATCTGAAGCTGCTCTGCATTTTCATCTTCTTCATTCTTTTGTGCGAAAGCGTCCGCGCCAACCCGGACGCCAAACGCTTGTACGATGATCTTTTGAGCAACTACAATCGCCTGATCCGTCCCGTTAGCAACAACACGAACACGGTGTTGGTGAAGCTCGGTTTGCGTCTGTCGCAACTGATCGATTTGGTGAGTGCAAATTAATTTAGTGATTAATTGATTGACTTTTCGAAGGGCAAAATTATGGTTTATCATGAAGATTTTGGCGTTGATTGAATTTCGAAATTTTCCAAAAAATCTTTTTCGTCGTGGTTCTCCTGCTCTTAGGTCTCTCTCTCTCTCTCTCTCTCTCTTCTATCCCAAACAAGTCATCCAAGCAGTAGAGTCTCTAATGTTGATACAATTTGTGCTGACAAAAAAGTTTCGACCAGGTTGAGAATCGACTTCTAAACGGATTATATTTTGTGCCACTTCACAATAAACTGATTTATTTTGCTTTTGATTGCTGCCTTGATGCAATCAACGAATTTCACATCACAAAGAATTCAATTCAATTTTGTCAACAACAGATACTGAAGCATATGAACACACACACACACACTCGAACATCGAACAGGCCAATCACGGTGCCGAAATCACGGTTCACTCTCATCTACTTGGGAGCTTTTTCCACAGTAGAGTAAACACAGAGTAAGGACGCAGAGAGGAAAGAGCATTAAAAAAAGCCGCTTAGAGTGTTAGCAAATTCCTTCAAAAAAAGCACTTCCAAAAGAATTTTCAAATCAAATAAGATTAAGTACGAGTACAAAGAATGAATGATTGGATACATTCGTTGCCAAGGTCTCACGAGTACATAATTCGGCTTTTAGAACTACAGAAAGAGAGAGAACTAGAGAGCTGCATGAGACGTCTCGAATGATTCGAAACTGATATAGCAACATTTTTGCATCGATGCAGTGATCGATCCATTTGATTTCGAATCAAGCCGTAACTGTCAGTAGCTTATGTGGCAATGTTTTTAGTGTCTTGATTGATTGTTGTTTGTTTTTATAGAATCTAAAGGACCAGATACTCACCACCAACGTCTGGCTAGAGCACGAATGGCAAGACCACAAATTCAAATGGGATCCTTCGGAATATGGTGGCGTCACCGAACTCTACGTACCCTCCGAGCATATCTGGTTGCCGGATATAGTGCTATATAACAAGTAAATTGATGAAAATCGTCATCGAAAATACGAACGCTGATGATGATGATGTTGTTGTTGTGTTTCTCTTCTCTTCTCTTCTCTTCTCTTCGCTTTACTCCGCAGTGCCGATGGAGAATACGTCGTCACCACAATGACCAAAGCCATCCTGCACTACACCGGCAAAGTCGTCTGGACGCCGCCGGCCATTTTCAAATCGTCTTGCGAAATCGATGTGCGTTACTTTCCGTTCGATCAACAAACCTGCTTCATGAAGTTCGGCTCATGGACGTACGATGGTGAGCAGGTAAGTGACACGACAGCTAGAGAGAGAGGGGGAGAGGGAGAGAGGGAGAGTGGGAGAGGAAGAAAAGGAAAGAGATTAATTTTGTTCCTTTGCTTCTCCGTTTGATTCTCCGTCAGATCGATTTAAAGCATATCAATCAGAGAAACGACAAAGAAAATAAGGTCAAGATTGGTATAGACCTACGCGAATACTATCCGAGTGTCGAGTGGGACATTCTGGACGTACCGGCCGAGCGACATGAGAAGTATTATCCCTGCTGTACCGAACCGTATCCAGGTAAGTCGCGAAATTTCGGTTTTCAGTGGAACCGACCACATCCAGAGACCGATTCGAGACAGGACTTTTTATTCGCGATGAAGTTGCGAAAAAAGACTTTTCAGAGACGAGAAATCGAGTCGAGACGAGATTTTATCAGTTGATTCTAAAAAATTCAAAAAATTTCGCAAATTCTGCAGAAAGACCAAAAGATAGCAACCATTTTTTTCCATTTTCAATGAAGAATTATTTGACTTAAATAAAAATAGAAAATAAAAAAACGGAAACGGAAAGAACAAATAAACGGAAATGAATTTTTGTTTTTTTTGTGGCTCAACAAATGTTACGGAATTTGTGCGAATTTTAAATATTGCGCTAATAAATCAACATTGAGCCACCAAACTGTTGCAATCGACTTAAGTAAAGCAAAGCGAACCCAAACGCCAATATAAACACATGCAGACACACACACACACACAGAGAAACATCCCCATCGTATTTTCATGCGTATACCGCCCCCCGCCCGCCTGACATCATCCCCTCTGCTGGCATTAATATCAGCTGTTTACTTTGTTTTTGATGATTTCTGATGATTGTCCGCGAATTTTTGAAGCCCATGAAGCGACCACAAATCTATAAACCATACACAATAAGAACAAAAACAACAACAACAACAACAGCGAAAGTAGACAAAACATGAATTTTTTTCTTCATGAATTTCTTTTCATCATGTCTTTTAAAGAAACTATACAGTTATTATTAAAAAATTAAGTTATTTATTTTAATATTTTATATTTCTAAATTGCTTTTGAAATATTGCAGAAAAGACCCACATTTTTAGGATTCTGTTCGTTGAAACAGAATCTCTTTTGCCTCTCAAAAGTTACATGCCTACATTTTCGTAGATGATTCGTTCATGACGATTTGTCATTAATGAATTTTCGGAATAGCGGAGAGACGATAGCAGTGTGCCCGCATATGTTTGTATGTGTTCGAGTGTGTGGATGCGATTGTTAGGGCTTATGTGTGCGCGCATATACATACATACGTATGTATGTACATATGTTTGTAGTTGTGTATTTTTGTTTGGTGTACAGATGCGATTTATTGGAGCTTTACTGGGCGTTGGCATGAACGAATGAGAGTGAATTGTTTGCATTCAGTATCCGATTCCGTTTGTTTGTGTGTGTGTTGTTGTGGTTGTTGTTGTTGTTGTTGTTGTTGTTGTTGTTGTTGTTGATTTTAAGAATTTGCAGGGAGATTTATTGCAGCATCATTACTCCTCCTACACATTCGCACAGCAGGGCGACACACACACACACACACCGCAAAGCCAACAACATTGTCATTGCATAAAACCATTGCAAAAAAAAAAAAACAAAAACCAAAAACTTAAACACATTTTGTTACCAACAAAAATTAGAAAATAAAAACCAATTAAATTTTGACATTTATCTGAATGCATTTTATCATCAACATCAGGTTGTTGTTGTTGTTGTTGTTGTTATTGTTTTCATTCTTACTGATGCGTAGCATCTCATGCTTTCTGATACTCTTCAAATTCAGCTCTTAAAACACTTTACGAGACTTGTTATTTTATTGTTAATTGTTTTGTGGCTTGTTTCTATTTATTTTCGTGTTGTTGTTGTTGTTGTTGTTGTTCTCGTCCTCATTTGCATGTTTCCATATACGATATGTATGTACGTACTTCATTGCTTTTTCTACTAGACTTTTGATTTGCGATGAAGCGATGAATGACTGATGCTTTTCATCTCACTGAAAGCCGTTCTATCTGTTCTATGTTTGTTTTTATGTGTGTGTGTATGTGTATGCGCGTGTGTTTGTACGGTTTTTTGCTGGCAGTTGGGTCATAGTTTGCCAGAAAAATAATACACTTTATGACTTTTGAACGGTTATGTCGGTTAGAACGTACTTTTCTACATTGCTTCACTCACAGACAATCCCACAGGCGTAGTCTTTCAAGTCTGACATATGATGTCTGTTTAGATAGCTATATGAAAAGCAGGCGGCGACCCGCTTCTCTTGTCTCCTTTGTGCCGCATTCTCCTGGTCGCTTGAACCAGCAAGATGATGGCAAGCTGATGGCAAGCTGATGCCGAATGCTCTACAGAATTCATTCATTTCTTCATTTCATCCATTTTAGATTAAATGCTCGGCATGCAAGCGAAGACAAATTGTATGATTTCATATGTAAAAACGATTGAAATTGTTTTTAAAATGTTGCAATATTTTTTTTTTATATTTTAATGACGTTGAAGTCTCACAGTCGCTTGACATTTCGCGCTGTGTATGCTGGCGAAAAATGTTTCATGCTCTGAGTATCATGCTGTGATCAGAGATTGTTTCCCTAATGATGATTCTAGTCTTTAAATCATCACGTTGTTCGAATTCCTCTCACGTAATTATTCACTGCTCTTTCAATACAAACCTCTCTCTGTGGCTTACCTTTTTAACGTCTGACTAAAGAGAGCTCTTTCACTCTCTCATTGCTTGTGAATTCTATGAGAGCAGCGAATGACAAAGAAGAACACACAAATGTACACGCATTTAACAGACGACCTAATCAAACTGAGCAGCCTCTGTTAATTAATGCATACTCCTTGTACCTGTTATCTCTACAGACATTTTCTTCAACATCACGCTGCGTCGCAAAACGCTCTTCTACACCGTCAACTTGATCATTCCGTGCGTCGGCATCTCGTACCTTTCGGTGCTGGTCTTTTATCTGCCCGCCGATTCCGGCGAGAAGATTGCGCTCTGCATCAGCATCCTGCTCTCGCAAACGATGTTCTTCCTCCTGATTTCCGAAATCATACCGTCCACCTCACTCGCCCTGCCCCTGCTGGGCAAATACCTGCTCTTCACCATGCTGCTGGTGGGCCTGAGTGTCGTCATCACGATCATCATACTCAACATACACTACCGCAAGCCGAGCACGCACAAAATGGCGCCGTGGGTGCGTGCCTTCTTCATCAAACGCCTGCCGAAGTATTTGCTGATGCGCATTCCGAAGGATCTGCTGCGCGATCTGGCGGCCAGCAAGATCAACTACGGCAAGAAAGTGACCAAATCCAAGTTCGGGCAAGCGCTGATGGACGAGCTGCAAATGAACTCGAGCGGCTCCAGTCCCGATTCGTTCAGGCGCATGCAGGGGCGCGTTGGAGTCGGCGGCTGTAACGGTTTGCACGCCACAACGGCGACCAATCGGTAAGTGATCGGTCGTTTATGCATTCAGAAGAAGAAGAAGAAGAAGATCTACTGCCACTTGGTAATGTTACCACAAATGTACTATCTTTTTTTTGTTGCTCCTTTTAGATTTAGCGGTCTCGTTGGCGCCTTGGGCGGTGGCTTGAGTACTCTCAGTGGCTACAATGGCTTGCCGTCGGTACTCTCCGGTCTGGATGATTCGCTCAGTGACGTGGCTCAGCGCAAGAAGTATCCGTTCGAGCTGGAGAAAGCCATACACAACGTCATGTTCATACAGCATCACATGCAGCGACAAGATGAATTCAATGCCGTAAGTAATCAGCTGCTAACCATCGCCCACTAAACTAATATGTATCGGCAACCTGGTACTTTCCGCATAATTTCATAGTTTTTCGCGGTTTATGCGGCCGCGGACCCAATGCTTTTGCGGTTTAATTTAAACGATTCTCTTTCCATTCGATTCTCTTCGATTTTCTTTACCAGAAAAGTCATGATGTATATCTTCTTCTTCTTCTTCTTCTTCTTCTTCTTCTTCTTCTTCATTCGTTCCTTGTTTTTGTGTATTGTGGCATTCCTTTTATTGCCCTGAAATCAACTTTTAATTGCTTTTATGCCATTGTCGGTGGCCGAGCGAAGGACACGTAATCGCTTTCAATCAAATTCAGTGATGACTGATGCTTTTGTCATCGATGATACTCTTCGGCGTCGATAGTGACCGGCGCCAGCATGACCGGCATGATTCTTTTGTAGAATGACAATCACGTTGTCATTCAGCTTTGACATCGAAAATGACGGATTCATTCTTTGAAATTTGAAATTCTATTGACATGAACTTCAAATAGCTTTCAACTGTCAACTGTCAGCTGTCGTCTTCTTCTCTATCTCTCTTGAGCAATGAAACGATTTTAAATCTTTTATTCAGTTTTGAATTTTCAAATGAACAAATAAATTCGAAGTCTTCGAAATATTTGCCTCGTGTTATTTCTGGCAAAATTAAATATTAATTAACACTTGCAGTAAAAGTTTGTAGACACGTTAGACAAAAGGTAGAGTGTACTTGTTACACGGTGCAAAATTTCAAGTGTATTAATTTCCATTTTTCAGGAGATTCAATTTTTCAGGAGCTTTAATTTTTTCGGCAGGTTTCAAATTAAGTACTTAAGTACGATGAATTTTTTCATGCTTACGAGTATAATGCTAAAATTTAGCATTTTTCTTTTTGGCGAAGACGAAGTGCTTCAAATTCTCCAAAATACCGCGATTTATTTGCTGCCCAAAATTTCAGAGCAACACAACATTTTCTTTCATAGTTTTCGCAATTACGTATCGTCGATTGAATTCGAATTCGAACTCTGAAAATTCTACCCTTTTGACATGGCTCGGCGGTAAACACTAAAACAACAAATCAACCGAAAAACACGACAAAGCGCCATCGTCGTCGTTTTTAATGATATGTAAACAATTTCAGCGATGACTGGATGCGGATGAAATCCGCAAAACAACACGACATTAACAACAACAACAACAACAACAAGAACAAGCTTACTCAAAATACCAGCAACTAAAATATTTAAACGATTTCATTGACGCAATGCCAGGAAGAACGAAACCGCACGCCATCAACAGACAAATCGTCGGCAAAAGCGGCAGCGGCGGCAGCAAGAGCTCTCTCCGAATCTTCGATTTTGATTCAATTTAAAATTGACGTGATCTGGGCGTAAAATGGCTGAAATGGCAAAGTCAATGAAACGGAAAACGCCAATGCAAGGAACGTAAGGGTGGGCGTAGGGTGGCCACCCTACCACTAGCTAGTGCTCAAATAAGCGAGCGTTGTGGAGGAGGGGGAGAAGGGTATGTAATGAAACGAAAATTAAGCACAAAATTGGAATTTCAAAGGTAATCAGGTGAAAGTGGGCGCACCGAGGTCGCACCTTGAACGAAGGAGACCTTCATGATTATTTTATGAGGGGGGGGGGGGGGGGGGAAATGTCTTCGTTTGATTGGAGAAACTCGTTAATTTGTCCAAAAATGTGTCCAAAGATTGCAATAAACTTTCGGTAAAAGCGAAATTTCGTCACAATATTTAAAATTCCGGGCAGCTTTTAAATATTTCAAACATTTTCAAACACATTCCAAGGAATTTAATGAATTTCAATATTCCAGAAGTCTTTAAGAGGTTCTTCAAAGAGGTCTTTAAGTTCTTCTAAGAGGTCTTTAGGAGGTCTTTATTCCAGAAGTCTCTTTGCTTAAATTACTGAATAAAAGGCCTTAAATAAAATAAACCCTTTCGTTGTTTGTTCTTTTCGTCGCAGGAAGATCAAGATTGGGGCTTCGTTGCCATGGTACTGGATCGTCTGTTCCTCTGGATCTTCATGATCGCCTCATTGATTGGCACGTTCTTGATACTTTGTGAGGCGCCGGCACTGTACGACGACACCAAACCCATTGACGTGGAGCTCTCGATAATCGCACAACAGATTTATAACTCATCGGACAAGAAGCACTAAAGAGTTCAACCAAAAGGCACCACCCTTCAGCCTCCACCCTCCACAGAATGAAAGCAACTATGGCGTCTACTCGATCAACTCGATCAACTGTTGGCCTCGATGATGACGTTACTTAATCATTCCGGTGTTAATCAATTGAATACGTGCTTATAGTTTATAACTCACTAACTATGGTAAAGAAGGTCTTGAAGGTTGACAGGACTTCAAATTAAATGCAACAGAACAATAAAATTATTCCAGAAAGCACCAAAAACGCGCTTGAGTTTCCTTTCAATTACTTTCATCGCAATAACAACAGTTTTAGAGCAAAAAAAAAACCCAACAATATCTTCCCGAAAGTTGTTCAAACATTGAAGGACATTTATAAAGTTTTTCCTTCCTAAATTTTTTCCGCTTTGCCAGCAGAAAATGTCAAAGGACTCTTCAGAAGTGTGCGAAAAGATGTTTGATCATTACAGTTCACTTCGAATAACTCAAGTTTTTTATTCCTTTGCATAAATAGAATCCAACAGTTTTGTTTAGGAGAAGAAGACACACACACACCCCCTTTGAAAGTTTCAGGGGTTGTCTGAAATGCTTCCATTGCTGTCAAATCAAGCCGTGACTTCTGGAAGCGCTGCTGACAACATTACCATGTATGATTCCGATAATCACGGCTTGATTCGAAATCAAATGGAAGCACTGCATCAATGCAAAAATGTTGCTATGTCAGTTTCGAATCATCAGAGACGTCTCATGCAGATCTGTAGTACGTATATATATTCTCGCTTTCTTCATATTTTTTCGTCTCTTACGAAAACGTGGTTTTTGACGAAATTTGTTTTTCAAATTGGCAATACTTTCTAACGACAATCAAATTGACAGTTTACACATGACAGTTGACAGCTGAAAGTTTGACAGATTTGTGTTCTGTTAGGCCGATCATTGTGATCATGCAAACAATATTTTGAAATTGTTAAATTTTTTTTTCAAAATTCAGTGTACGTTAAGAAATGTCTACAGATCATTTGGATCATTTTGGACCAAAAACGTATTCGGTTTCGAAGTTCGAACTCTCAAGAAATCATTTTGTTATTATTACTGACAGAAATGTATGTAAATGTATGAATAATTGTGTGTTTTATTGCAATTTCTAACGCCCTCCTCCCCTTTCCTTCCCTTAAAAACCACCTATAGTTGTGTGTCTGTTTGCACCACATTCACTGACACTCAATCCATTCGAATTACAAAAGTTTTTAACGACTTTTTGCACATAATATGTATGTACATATGTATTTCTTTTCTTAACCTGCAAAGTCGGTCTGTTTACTTTCGGCGGGAGGGCAGCAATTTGTTGAATGCCGCGCGTCGTCTCCTCCCGAATCCGCCCAAAACATCGCGATACCGTCGCGGTACCGTCCCCGAAAACTATGCAAGTTTTCCTGCGGCGATCAATCATTTCCTCTTGATTTTCTTTTGTGCTGGCTGTTTCTTGAAAAATGTACTCGCAACTATCTGCGAATCGATTTCGAATGGAACTCTGTAGGCGTGGCGATGCGGGAGAGGCGTATCGAACATATCCAAACAAGCATGCATCCATTGAATGAAGATTGCATTGCAGCAACAATTGAAAGAACCAGCTGCAATATTCCATCAATAAAACAAGTTAAAATCGTTGAAGACAGCAAGAATAGGTGGAGAGGGGGAGGGTGGTATGCGAAAAGGGTTTGCCAACTCGTAGAAGATTTAAGAGTAGAAATTGCCAGCGGCAGCGAAAAAAAAGAAGAAAAACCATTTCAAGTTTTACTTGTTGAGCTTGTACGCAGTGAAATTGCTCGCCAAGAAATCGCTGCAGGCTCTACGGCGGCAAAGAGATACAGAGAGAGAGAGAGGGAGTGTGTATGTAGCGTCAAGGCGAATAATTGAGTGCGTGAGTGACTGACGAATGACTGAATAACTGAAGAACGGATTGAATACGAAACTACGACTACGTAGAGTCGTCCTCGAGCGCCCTTATTTTCGCAGTAATCGAATTTTCCATGCAAATATTTGTCAACTTTTCTTAGGAGAGAAATAAATTGCAGCAGCATTTCTCGAAGTGTGTTGATTTTGCTTTTAGCAATCAGATTTTTTTTTTCCTGCCTTCGAATTAAGTTTAACGACTGGCAGGCGAACAATAGAGAAATCGAGAGGAGAGTGGAAAGAGGAAAGTGTTGTGCAATTTTCAAAGAAGAGAGAACATTTTTCCGAGGCTGTCAACGAACCAACACATTGTGATATTTTTGTCCAAAATATTAAATTTCGTTCTACATTCTGTGGCGCGTTCTTTCATAATAAATTGTCATGCCTGCATATATTGACATAAGGGCGAACGGCTTTGACAAACGAGTTGGGGTAATTTAATTATCGTTCTTTATTTTGCTTTCATCTTTCATCTGTTCTAATTTATTTATTAAAAATCGTTCAAGCAAGCTGTTCGTTTTTGCTGGCGGCGTTTCTCATCATGTATGAAGATTAGCTGATTAATATTTAAGTAGACAAAGAGAGAGGGAGAGAGCGTTAGAGCGCTAATTTCACTATACACCTCTCTCGATTCGATATCATTCATGCCCACTCATTCGCAAACGCCAACGGCACCGCGTTTATCAACCAACCAACCATCCACCCACCCACTCACCACCCACTTCTATCGCCTTCATTATTTCATGCAAAACACGGAAATTCCACCTAACAATACTCACCACACTTCCCACACATTCCAATAATATCACGCACCCAAAAACGGCATCGTTTTTGAAATTGGTATATATTATATGTATATATTATGTGAAAAAAAGTCGTTAAAAACTTCGGTAATTCGAATGGATTGAGTGTCAGTGAATGTGGTACAAACACACACACAACTATAGAATGTTTTTAAGGGAAGGGAAAGGGAAGGGGAGGAGGGCGTTAGAAATTGCAATAAAACACACATTAATTCATACATTTACATACATTTCTGTCATTACTAATAACAAAATGATTTCTTGAGAGTTCAAATTTCGAAAAACCGAAAGCTTCGTTGGTCCAAAATGGCCCAAATGGTCTGTAGACATTTCTTAACGTACACTGATTTTGGAAATAAAATTTCACAATTTCAAAATATTGTTTGCATGATTGCAATGATCGGCCTAACAGAACACAAATCTGTCAAACTGTCAACTGTCAACTGTCATGTGTAAACTGTCAATTTGATTGTCGTTAGAAGGTATTGTCAATTTCAAAAACAAATCTCGTCAAAAACCATGTTTTCGTAAGAGACGAAAAAATATGGAGAAAGCGAGAATATACATATGTACGTACTAGAGGTCTGTATGAGACGTCTTGAATGATTCGAAACTGGCATAGCAACATTTTTTCGTTGATGCAGTGCTTCCATTTGATTTCGAATCAAGCCGTGATTATCGGAATCATATGTGGTAATGTTTTCTGCAGCGCTTCCGAAAGCGCTCACGGCTCGATTTGACAGCTATGGAAGCATTTCAGACAACCCCTGAAGCTTTCAAGACGTCTTGAACGAGAGCCTTCGAGACGTCTCATGCAGCTCTCTAATACATACATATATTGTAATTTTAAAGGCGTCGTATTACTAAAATACACAACTAAAGTATGGAAATTTGAACGAGTTTAGGTATAGGTACTTTTAATTAATTCTCAAATTTATCCTGATCCGCTCACTCTTATCCGTTTATATGTCAAACCATCTCTTTGTGCCTGCAAAGAGCGTAATCGTTTGGTAGATGCATCATAATCGTAGCCTCCGTTACCGTATGAGAACACGCGTTTCGGAAATGGCTGACAGAATTGCTTTTCCGTCGTTTCGTCGGCCAACACACAGTTCTTGGCAGTGTCATAAATTCGGAATAAGTGAAAAAGTATGGAAAAGGCTGGCAACTGACTCAAAGTTGAAGCTCTTAACACTGGATGCACGTTTACGTTCCACTTCATCTGCCGCCCAGCAACGTTTCAATGAATGGAGCTTAAGTAAAGCTGTCGCTGAGGATAAAGTTCAAATATAACAACACAACAACAATAACAACACACCGTACAAAATGCTTCTACAACAATTTCTCCAAACACGAGCGCACAAAATAAAGCCAACATTAATCTCGCTCAAGCAACGCTCGAAAATGGTGCTCTAATGCATCGTTCGCATTACCACGTCACAAGAGTGGGTGTGTTTTTGTTGTACTCCCAACACACACACACACACACTCACTCACACACTCGCTGGGACACAAAAAGCCTCAAAAACAATTTGGTTTTATGTTTGTATTGTATTTTTATTTTTGCTTGTTATTATTTCTACTTAATTTTAAATTCAATCGTTCGAATGCTTTAATGAAAGAGATTTCGTGACTTTTAACATTATTTTAACTCATTGAGCATCAGATCATCAGACACGTTAAGACACTTCCTTTAGCTCTTGTTAATACGTTCAAGTGTACTACTTGAAAGTACCACAAATAAAAGGTAAGAGAGCAACGAGAAACGTGAGAGGAAATACACCAACGACGGAACAGTATAGAGCAGGCTTCCGCAAACGTTTTTTCAGGCGGGTCGAAATCAATCGAAACGTTATTAAATCACGGCAGGCCCATTTACATTTCAAAAGGTCTACAAAAGCACATTAAAAAAGAGTTCATTGTATTTCGCATTTATCACAATACAAAAGGCTGTATATCGTTATTCAGTTTGGTGCACAAAAAAACGGTAATTATTACTTTTTCGCTTGTCATGGCGAAATAACTCTTTCAACAGAAAAATTAACACATGTTCGTACGATGAACTCGCCAAAAAAAATTTGTACGTTTCGATTAGTTACAGTTTCTGTAATCGATTGTAATGCTACGAGCACTAAAGCGAAAATAAATCGATGTGTCCGAAAAAGTCAAGTCATTCACTCAAAATTAATCAATTCTTGCATTTTTTACTGTTCATTCTATTGTACGAATATTTCACAGGTTGATTAATCTCATTCGTGACATTCTTAGAAGATATACAAAATGAAGATTATTCAGCTTTTTAAAGTTTATATGTTATGTTTAAGTTTAAGTTTGTGTTTCATTTGATAGAAAGACCTTTCACGCGAAGACCTTTAACGCAAAGACCTTTAACGCGTACTCATACACTTTACTTTTTCAAACTAATGCAGGTTAAACCTCTATTAACTATTAATTATGGATAACAGATCAATGATGGTTGAGGATTTTCACAGGTTGATGAATCTCATTCGTGACATAATTAGAGAATATACAAATAAAAATTATTCAGCTTTTTAAAGTTTATGTTTTGTGTTTAAGTTTATGTTTCATTTGATAGAAAGACCTTTAACGCGAAGACCTTTAACGCCAACGCATGCACTTCACTTCTTCAAAAGAATGCCGGTTAAACCTCTATTAACTTTTAACTATGGATAACAGATCAACAATGGTTAAGGCTTTTAACTCTGCCCGAGAGTTCTTTAACCTGAATAAATAGATAGCTATAATTCTTTTATTCGAGGCTACGGAAATACTCAAAAGACAAAAAATTTGCTTAGCTTCAGAGCTGCCGCGCAATCACATCTTAAAGTGAATACCACTTATCCACCGTGAGACAAAGTAACCACTATACGGGGATGGAAGGGGGCATGGAAAAATTTCAAATATGTTTCGTAACGTCAAACATGGGTGGTGGTGGTGGTGGTGCTGTCAAGGATGAGAGCTTATCACCGAAGGGGCAAGAATTCCTCTGATGTTTGTTTGCTGGCGTTCCACTCGAAGTTCATAACAATTTTTAGTGGTAGCTGTTGCTGTAGTTGTTGCTAAGTTGGCAACAAAGGATCCCCTCGACCCCTCGCATGAAATCCTAAGAATACCTGCCTGCATAAATATTCAAGCACTTAAAGTATGTTGCCGTTGGCGGAAATTTTGTCAGTTTATGAGAAAGCAGCCGTATTTTGCCGGGCGGGCTACTTTCTCAGTTCGTTTCGAGACCTTGTGTACCAACCTTGTGTTCTTATAACGACAGCAAAGGTATGTACTCGTATGTATGTATGTATGTTTAGTATGTATAAGCAGATTGTATATTGCTGCAATAACATGGAAGCCAATTTAAAATTTACAACACTTCAACAACGGCTTCTATCAAATATTATTAAGTTATGTAAGTGCGCTCTAAAAACAATCAAGCCATAACTTGCAACCCTGCCACCTGCCACCTGCCACCTGCCACCTGCCACCTGACATTATGATTATACATTGATATACATTAAAATATTTATGTTTAACGAACTATGTTTATTATCAAAGGATATTTATTTTATTCAAAAAAATTATTTATTTCAAAAAAATTTATTCGTAATAACGTAATTTCAGTTTTCTTCAGCAACTCTTTTCAAAATATTTTGACATCTACCTAAAGAAACCGTAGTCCGTCATTCTCTGGTAGAGAAAAAATATTGTAATTTTCTCAAAAAAAGTAAAGAATCTCACTATTTTGTAATAAAAGTATTCTGGAGTGTTTTAAAACCATCGTTTGGTTGTTCTTTTAAAAGGTAAGATGTTTGAAAATAGTGTAATATCTTTTAAATTTGCGTAAATTTCTAAATTAAATTTTTATCAATCATTCTGTAAAAGCATTACACTTTCTTCAATTGATTATTAAAACGATTCCTTAAGCATTTGAAATGAATTTGAAAGGCTTGAAAACTTGCCAATCATTTGACATTATCTCGCAGATGATAATATCTTAGCTTCTCAGATAATTCACAATGACAGCCTCGAATCATTAGTTTAATTGATAATAAACTCATCAATTTATCAATCATTCTGTAAAAGAATAAAACTTTCTTTAATTGATTATTAAAACGATTCCTTAAACATTTAAAATGAATTTGAAACTTGTCAATCATTTGACATTATCTCGCAGATGATAATGTCTTAGCTTCTCAGATAATTCACAATGACAGCCTCGAATCATGAGTTTAATTGATGATTGAATGTGTTCAGTATGAATTCATTAACCCAAATTTACGATGACGCTAAAACAATATCAGCTTCATCAACTTAATGACTTATTGTCATAATGATAATAACAAGAACAACCACAACAAGCATAATCGATGACACAAGTATAAAGCCACTGTCACTGTTTGAAAATCTCAAGCAGTTAATCACAAGTCATTGGAGACACTGGGCTGTGAGTGACTTGGCCAAGTCTGCAGATGAAAGTGGCAATGGCAGTGGCAGTGGCAGGTAACATTATGAAGCTTTCTCCATAACACCAACAACATTTATCGCTTATAGCTAATTAACATTTATTAAAATTCATTGCGTAGACAAACGCTGGTCGGCAGCATTTAATTATTTCAAGCGAAACCGTCTTAATTGTGAGTTATGGCCAAATTGCGGCAACCAACTCGACGGCACAGGCAGTGAACACAACAACAGAGCAACAACAGCAGCAACAGCAGCAGATGGCAGCGGCCGCCATAAGAAGAGGAATCGAAATAGCAACAGCATTCTCAGCAACACCAACGCACCAACCAACGCAGCAACCACCAACGCAGCTACCACGCACGCAACCACCGACACTACCGCAGAGTGATGAGCTCGCATTTAATGAGGAAAATTTATACAATAAGCAGAATAATGAAGTGGAGGTTGCGCACATGAACGACAACGAAGTAGTCGATTTTGAGGTCACGGTTGCAGATGCGGTTGCGGAAGAGGTTCGCTTTAGGGCGAGCGAACGCATTAATCGATTGGCTTTCTCTTTACTTTAATATTATTTAGTACAACTACAACAATAACCACAAGGCCAGCGTCCAACGTATAACCGCCCCTGCGCCTACAACTACCCTTAGCCATATGGTAATGGTGACGTAACGACGACAGTGGTTACGGCTACACGAGTATATTCCATAAAAATGTGACGATTTTCGACAATCTTAAATATCGACATGCCCCAAATTTGTGTGATAATAATCCATTTATCCTTCCTACCTTTCAAACTATCGTACTACCAAAATTCGTTATCGCAGCGAAATGAACCGACGCGTCGTTTTTTCGTCAAATAAAATCGCTCTTTCGCGCTCTTAATAATTCTTGATTTTAATGAGAAATCACGGCGCTGTCACTCGCAGCTGTCAAATTATTTTCACTTTTAATTAAATTTATTTTAATGGCAAATTTGTTGCGCCAACAAAAGCATCCGCCAATAACTTGCGAGTGATGGAAAGAAGGGATAATGCGGAGGTGGAGGTGGAGGCGTAGGCGTAGGCGGCCAAGCGCAACGATTGATGAGCAACCGTCGGGCAAGAGAGCCCATAAAAATTGTCTGCGGGCGGTAGGATGTACCGGAGGATGCTGTCAAAGTGTATAAATGCTAAAGCAAAGTGCATTAAAATGCATAAAATTTATGGAAACACTAGCGTTAATATTTTATGAAAATCTTTTTAGCGCACGACGGTTGCGTCGGCTGCGATCACGATAATGGCGCACGATTCAACGGCGGCGCTTTTCGGACGGATGATTCGCTTTCAAGCTCTGCAGTGTTGACAAAGCTTTTAAAAAATTTATGAGATGTAAATTTTGTGGTGTTTTTTTTTTTAGCTTTTGGTGGAGTAGAAAAATGCAAAAAGTGATTTTCGTCTTAGTCATGGCAGGTCGCATCAATATTTTCACTAGACGGAGGCGCAGACTTCTCGAAACCGTACGCGAGAGCGTTACAAAAGTTACAAAAAGTCGAAAAGTTAACAAACCAATTTAAAGGCTTGTTTGTTTTATAATTTTGTAGACTTAACATAATTAGTTTTTGCCACTAAATTAAATTAAAACAAGATGAGAAAGCAGATGAAGCGAAAATTAGATCGCTTTTCCAATCTCATTGTATGAAAGAACGACATCATTCTTTCTTTCAGCAAAAAAGTGAGTGAAAAAGGGGGGAGGGGGGAACAATCACTGCATAAACAGTGTGGCTTTCTTTTCAGTACTTCGTCATTTTGCGCTGCAGTTCACTACAACTAATTTTATTCATTCCTTTCGTGTACAAAAAAAAATAATGCAATAAATAATATATTATTGCATCATGCCCGTCCGTCTCTCTTTCCGTTTGAGAATGTTTGATGCTCCATTTGTCCGTCTCTTGACTAATTAAATTTCCATCCAAGTCATTTAATCAGTACATTTGCTCAGTCGCTTGGCCTTGCTATCATTGCTCTGCCATCCTTACCTCCTTCCTTCTCTTACTTCATTCCTTCCTTTCCTCATTTCTTCCTTGCTTTTACTTTAACGCTAAGTAAAGTAAACTTAGAGTCTTTTCTCCTCCGCCACGCCAACGCCGTAAGTCCATTTCTCTCTTTCTCTCCGTCTGTCTTCGGATTTTTGTCACTTTAATTGCTTTCAGTCACGTCAGTCTGCATTATCACAATTGTGTCATAAAATCTGGTGAAAGGAAACTTGGATTTCCTTTTTCCGCTGACAATTCATGATGACGCTTTTTGCGACAGAAAGACACGAAAACAACACTCAAAAATTATGCAAATTTTAACATCAGAGTTAATTAATGAATTGATTCTATTTGACTTCAGTTAATTTCATTGCAGAGTAAACTCATACAAACTCATGAGATATGAAATATCATGAGTTACAGAAAATGGGCCACAAAAACATAGACGATTTAAGGTGAAGAGATGATTGATTGAAGAGATGATGATGATGAAGAGTTGATTGAAGAAGGAATGAAATATTGTGCGCAAAGCTATAAAAAGGTGTAAAAAACACAAAACACACACCCACGCCCACGCCCACGCCTACGCCCACGCCCACGCCCACAAACACCATAAGAAATACGTATGTTAGGCACTTAAAATAAATGCTATAAAAATGACACGAAAACCGTTTAAGTGTATGTCATTACCGGCAAAGAAAGTAACTATCGCCAGCTGATGTGCCTGGAATTAGTAGAGAAAATTAAATATATGCGCATAATACCATTTACACACATAATATCGTCATAAAAACTAAAAAAACATGTTAATGACTGAGAAAGTAAACAAATGTTGTAGGCAAGGAACTGTAATCATTAACATCTTTCGACCTTCAACCCAAACGAAGATTACGTATAAAAACGTAAAATCGAAAAGTCTTCGAAATTCTTCGATTTCGTTTCTTTGTGAACGTTTAAACGTCTTTTGAAAATTGAACTCAACTCATGCATTTTCAACAACCGTTTTTGTGGTGAATTTTCACTATTTCAATTCATTGCTGATGACAGTTGACAAATGAATGTTGACAGTTCAAAACGAAACGCAATTTAAAATGTTTAAATGTTATTTAAAATTACTTTAAATACAACGCACTTAGTATATTAGGCTTAAGCGAGTACTTATCTGACTTAATTAGTACAGTATTTATTTACGAACAAAATTGAAATACAAGTTCTACAAAAGAATTGACATTAAATATCGATACATGGTTTCCAAAACTCTTACTCAATGAATTATCAATTTATTCACTAAATACGAGCATATTGTCAAACGTATCATTCCAGTCTTCTTATTCTCTATCAAAAAATTTCATCTCTGAGTTTTAATATTTGAAACCTAAAAAGAAAACCACGAAAAATTCAACCTACCAAAAATTGCACCTTTGCTCCTATGAACATTTCAACCTTAATAGCTTAACACCTTATTGCGGAAAACGTCACCTGAAGCAAACCATATTTTCGATGAAGAGTTTTCAAACAAATAATCCTTTTATTACTTTGCTATTATTGTCAAATTGCTTACCCTTTCGTTAGTCGGTTCGTTGTCATCTCCTCGCACGCTTTTGTATGTTCTTCTCTTCTTTTATACATACATACATACTCTTTAATGTGTTTGTTTTCTGGTTTGTTTTATTAACTACAGAAAGTTTGAGTAACAAAATAGTTTGTAACCCATATGAGTGTGTGCTGGTATGTGGCCCTTGCCCATTTCAATAGGCTCTACCTGTGCCAGTGAGCTGTTAAGCCGCTCCTTATTGGCACAGGATTAAAAGCATTAAATCGATATCCTATTAAATCTAAAACCTATTATCAGATGAAGTTATTTACATGTATACGAGTTTACTAAAAGTATTTACATATGTATTTCCTTCGTAGAAACTTTTCGTAGAGACTTTAAGGGTCAAATTTGTCGGTCTTAATACTCACTTGATCGATATGTTATAAGCTTAGCATACGTTCGCTGTAATTCTGGTCAGTCCAAAATTGGTGACCCTTTTCGGGTACGCATTTTTGCCAGAATCGCATTTCATTCGGAATTTTTAATAAGTTTATTTGTTTCTTAATGAAACTGAGATATTTTGAGATAATCTTTTCAAAAACTTTTCCACACAAACATAACCTTCAGGTTTTCAGCATTTAATCGAGAATTCATGAGAGAAAATTGATGTTAAGAAAAAATGTGATGTGAAAAAATGTGAAAAAATGTCATTAATGTTTAAAATGAAGTGAAGTTAAGAAAATTCTTCTCTCCTTTGACCTCTTAACCGCATAGGGAGTATTTGTAATATAACTTCATATCACAAATTACACCGGATTCTTCTTCTTCTACTACTTCTTGCTTCTGGCAGCTAATTTAAATTAATGAGCATTCGTAACGTAGCAAAAATATACTCGTGCTTTTTAACACGCTTTTCACTTTGCGTGTGAGACCATTTTGGAGTCATTTCAGTTTCATAGTAACAACATTTGATTGTATCGTTGTTGTTTGTGTGTAGTTGCCGGATTATTTTTGCTGCCGTCTCGTTGCTGCGAGTCTCGCCTGGACCTGATTACTGATTGCTGTGTGCACTTGTAGTGTTGCAGTAATTAGTAAGTTTGTAGCGAGTAAATCCGGCCATTTTTTCTGAACCTTCCGGCACGAAACTTCGAAATGAAGATTAAATTTTTCAACTTATATTAAAAACACAGAGAGTTTCAGAAACTTCAACCTTAAAGAGTATATTTAACAACAAATTTGTAAGAAATTTTCTACACCTAAATTAAATTGTTCAACTTTAAATTCTGAAAAAAAATAGTTGTCAATTTAGAAATTGTTTTTTATACTACAAAGATTGAAATGTTCAACCGCAAAGATTGGAATTTTGGTAGAATTAAGTTCTATGTATGAGCTTGAACTATTTTAAGTTGAATTCTTGGATTTTTTCATTCTCATTTTTTATTTCTTTTTTTTACAATAAACCAAAAGGGCGTGTCCAAAACCACGCACGTCCTTACGGTTTAGAAGACAGTCCATTTCATGTAAACAAGTACTCAGTGCATCAACTTAGCAATTTTAAACTTTTATTGATTGAATTAAAATTATTGATTTGATCGCTGGATTGGTTTACTTTGGAAATCGCTGCATTGCTTACTTTCGCTCTGTTTGAGCAACCCTGATCCTGGCAAGTCTGGTTTTTTTTTTATCGCTAAAATTTTGATGCGGAGTCACGCTTACGTTATCACGTAATAACATTAAATTCACTGCACTTTTCCACTAAATGGATTTTTAATGTCGCTTCTGCTCGACAGGAACCCAAAAGCCAACCACAACCACTGTGTGTAACTGCGTCTGTGTTGCTGTTGCTGTTGCTGTGCTGCAGCAACACTGTGGACAACACGTCGGAGATACGAGTAGAATGTCATCGCATCACGCACTTCATGCATGCTACTTCTCTCTGCTGGCTCGCTCAATGAGGCAAAAGGATGAGGTACTTACTGTCCTCTTCCTCACGTAAAATTAAGTGGAAAATGGACACTCTGTGAGGCTGTCAAATCGGAGGAATTATATAATAGCAAATGATATAACAGCAACAACGCGCTTGTATTTCATCACCTGTCACTTGTACGTCTTCCTCTTCTTCATGTCGACACTGAGCATTATTTATACGCGTATCTCTTCTGTTGAAGTAAACATTAATTGTTGTAACGATGATTTAATAAAAACTGATTTTTTAGTCTTTTTGCAAATTCTTGCAGTCTTCTTGCACTCTTCTTCGTAGGACATCTCATGGTTTACACTTTGTACGTAATGATAAATTCAATTTTGTAACAGATTCTGGTCCCTTTCTCTTTTTGAGCACCCTTTTTTATGTCTCGTCTTCCATTTTTTTGCACTTTCTCTGATAAGCACGAATTTCGCAGCAAATTCGCAAAAATTGGATTCAAATTAGAATCCTAGAAAGGGGAGAGGGGGGGATGGCGGGCGCCTCTTCACACTGAAGGCTGTCCTAACAGTTTCTGGGATTGATAAACAAAGTGTTAAAAATAAAAGAGTGCTAAATACAAATATTTAGCGTCGGAAAAAAGAAGTGTAGAAGAATTATTGGTTCCGTAATGGCCGTGATACCTTTTTCTATTATTTATTTATTAGTTCTTCACATTTTTTCCGCCAAATTTATATACCAGTAGTTGTGGTCTTCATTTTCCAAATCTAATATTTTTTTCTTTTCATTTATTTTCAAGGCAACATCAACCGAGGTCTCTTAATTATTATTTTAACTTTAATCGTACTAACTTTTTGCACAATTTAATCAACGACTTCGAAATTATCGACCGAATCGATACATCCTAAAACATAAATTTAAACAAATCGATACATTCTAAAACAAAAATAAAAACCTACAACACGCGCTTAATTGAAAGGAGTTCAAAGAAAATAAATATTTTTTTTGTTTTCAGTAGTTTTAGTTCATTAAGGATATAAATTTGGCGAATATCTGTGAAAATGTCTTCTTCATTTTCATCTTCTTTATCTTCTTCTTCTTTATTATTTAAATATATTTAGGTACCTTCAAGAACGTCGCTGAGTGCCAAAATCCATGCAATCAACTGCAGCGTAAAGACTAACAACGAAACTTTATGAGAAGCGGAGAACAACTCAAATAACAATCAAAGAAAAAAACAAAATACGCATAAGAAAATCTTTTATTTAAGAAAAGTCAACAGGCGTCGTTGATTCGTTGATCGGTCTCGCGGAATGTTATACGTCAGGATATATACAGGTTACATATATATATACAGGTTAAGAAAATCTTTTCGTCTTGAAACAAAAAGTTAATCTTATTAATTCGTGATTTTAAGAAGAAATGCATATTGTATTTGTTTTATGTTATGTTTTTGGCTCTGTGTAGTATCGAATATCGCACCATTTCCATAGCTTAATCTTATTGCAGATGCCTTACGTGATTAGCAATAAATTCTATCATAATAAAATACCACATTCTTTTTTTGTTTTCTTTAATTTCATATTATTTGGATAACCGCCTACCGTGCCGACGAAATATTGCAATTCGCAGCGCCAACGCAAGCAAGTTTATACGCATTTTATTATGCCAAAAAATAAGAAAATAAAATAAGCATTAAATACGTTTGCTAGCCACAAACAGAGTTGCCGCAAACGTACGAACGTAGGGCTTGGCTGGTTTTAATAAAAAATAATGTGCACTATTCACAGTGCGGCAGACGAAATAAACAAACAAAGGAAAGAGTATGAACAAAAGCACAAGCGCACATATGTATGTATACACGTGCGTACGTTTACACACACACACACACACATCCACAAGCGCACCACACACCAAACACTTTTTCTAACAAAACATATCTTCTCCGTGCTTCTGACAGCTAATTACAACCGCAACATTCTGCTGACTCGAGCACACACACCAGCAAAGACATGACGGCGCACCGCATCAACGGAAGTGGAACCAAACACATCCGCACGTCTCGTATGTACCTACACAGACTGTACATACTCGTACAAGAGCATTTAGCACATTAAGCAGGACAACGATGATAATGACAATGAAGAAGAATGTCCTCTGAAAGCAACAAACGTCAAACGATGAATGCTCTCCGGAGAGCTCATCAGCGTAATGAAAAATAGTGAAAGAATACATACGTCGTTCTCGTACAATATATAAAAAGGAATCCTAGCAACGAATCCCAGCAACCACCAGAGAGAAGGAGGTTTCTGCTTCCAAAAGAAATAATCCTTTGGACACAAGATGGAATTAAGTAGAACAAAAAAACCGAAAGCAAAGAAACAAAGATGATCATCCAGGAGGGAAAAATAAAGATGAAGGTAGAAGAAAATTGAACTTTTTCGGTTTAAAACTACTCGGCGCCCTATAATAATTACTATACAAGTAGGTACATACAAAATTGTATGGTCACAACAAAGTCTGCTGCTTACTTTGGAAATTTAATTGCAGTATGAATGAAATCGCGAAGCTGCAAATTCTGAAATTTCTTAATCGAAATGTTAATGTCAATGTGTCAAAATGTTAGTATAAATTGTGCCTATGTGGATACTACACAGAGAAAATGCTGACCGACCGCTTAAAATAATTTCATTATAATGATAATATCAATCGATCAAGTTAGGCTGAATAAAAAGACTGTCTGAGACAGAGAAAAGTCACTAATTTTTACTTAGCGTGTAAAGTGTATAAACTTATGCTGTTAGAAGGTAAAATTGATCAAACCTCGTGACATTAGAAATGTTTAATTGTAAAATTTCTTGACGATATTTCGTGTCGATTATTTCCAAAGACACACAAAGAGGCATAAGGAGAAACAGAGTGAAAAAATGAATGTACATATGTATATATACAGATAGTACATATTTATATCTACCTCGCCTCCTTTGAGGACAAATTCAAACCGTCAAACCTTCGTGTGTAGGGTATAAAAATAGCCAACAGTGCGTGCATAAGTCGTCAATTTCGACCTGTCAACATCCTTTATTTAGTAAAATATCATAATCATAATAAAGCTGTTGCCACAACGTGACTCTATTTTGCAACACGAAGAACGAAAGAAAAATGAACCTTCAGCGGTACGTTTGTGGGAGGGAGAGAGAGGAAGCCTTCATCACTGTGCAAAGAATTAGCCTTTTCGAAAACTCATTGAACATTGAATAGATGTAGTATATTTATATAAATACATATGTACGATTATATCTGGTTGCTACATGAAAATGCGTACAATACGAGAGAGGTACGCTCAAAACTAAGTTAATGGCCCTGCTACACTGAGAGAATGAAAGAGATATACAAGTAATCTACAAAAATCTTGGCTGGTTTATAAAATATTGGCTGGTTCTTATGCGAGAATGTTACTATAATGTGCCGCAACCGCGCTTATTTCCTGCCGATTACATGGATTGAAATGCAAATAGTAGTGCCAACATTTTCTCTCTTTTCAATTCGCAATCTAGATAGCGCTTTTTTTCAAGTTTTCCTGTAGCATTTCTCTGCGTGCACTCACGACACACGAAACGACTGCTACCATTTAGAATTTTCGTTTGTGAACGTGGTAGCTACTTAGAGAAATGGGTTCGAAATTTGATTGCATGTTGTTTATGTGGATACATTTGTTGCTCTTCATCCGACTAAAAGTCGCTTAATTAAAGAAGTGCAAATTTGGCGATTCGACAACCCAGACGACAACCAGCCCTGGTAAGTTGGCGCGGCACGTTCACTTCCATTAACAAAACGGTATTCAAGTGTTCATCTACGATAAAAGAAACTAAAGAATTCAGATGATGAACCCGAAAATTGTTAGATAATTCATAGATTTTTTGCTGAAATCTATTCAGTGCGCATTTCTCTGTAATGAAATGTTTTTATTCATTAAGTTACTTACGCCTTTTCTTTATCGCATCACTCAGGATGCCCATCCGTGAACATGTTACCTACATAGAAAGTGTATGAAATGTAAACAAATTCCACAACCTGCATATGAAATGTCATGAACCAATATCTACTATACTTCCAGGCTTTCGAAAGTTTTTGTCAAGCGCATATAACTTTTCAGAGTTTGAATAAGTAGACTAAGAAGACACCCTCCGGCCCTCCGCCGTGACGCGAGCAACAACCCACCAAAAAACGAAACTTGAAAACCTCATAAAAGACACAACCAACCCCAACAACAGCAAACATGTCTCTCACGTGCCCTGAATCTAACGCTCTTGACAATATTAAATGTCAGCAGCACAATTTATTGCCGCCATGAGATGCTTAGACGAGCTCGTTTCCGTTTTGCTTCCGTTTTTTTATCATTTCCTTTGTGGTCGCTTTTATTTACTTCTTTTTTGTTGAGAAAACATGACACACGATATAAAATTAAATTCTGTTTGTTTTTGCTGTTTTATAAAGCATGCGACAGACAGCATGTGTCGTCTGTCTTCTCATTAAACTTATTCAATATTATTTTAATGATCGAAAAGATAATCTTCTGCATACATATTTTTATTCAATTCAGCCATTCTACTTATTTGTGCATATTTTTTTGTAATTATATTAATTATATAATTATCTTCATTTATTTTCAATGGTCAGCTTAAGCGAAGAATCCTTTGCTTTCGCACAATGCTTTTCGAAAGTGTAAATCATATATCTTTTAAAGCAATTCAAGAAAACTGTTAAACTGAAAAGAGTGTAAGATCATAATACAAAATTCGCCTCTCTCATGTGGGTCTCTCTTGTGGACCATAACCACCCACTGGTTAATTGACTCATGACAACATCGATCTTACTTGCCTTACAATGTAATGTACTACATTCGTAGTATGTACCCGAAAGCTTGAGGTTTTCGAAAAAAAAAACGTAAAATGTGTTTTTTCACGCCTGCAATATTAAAATTTTACTGCATCAGGTCCTTTTTTTATCGAGCCGCTAGGCCAAACACTTTTTGAGAAAGTTTATGCTAAATTGGAAATTTTGATAAAATAAATCACGTCAATTAGAACATTACAATTATTTTCTAACACCAAAAAAACGTTGCAGTATTTTGAAGTACTCGATACTCTCATAACATAATCTGAAATATAACAGAAAATTGCCATTTTTGCATTTTGGTTAGGTTAGGTTGAGGTTGGTTACGGTTAGGATATCTCGAGAAATTGTGTGACAGAATTGGAATTCGGTGTTAATTAATTAACTTTACCAGAAATACTAAATACAGATAAATACACCATTTGAAATCTGAAGAAAATATTTCGTCAGAGACGATAGAAATCCTACTACGGTCTTAATTTGCATAAATCTTTGAATCAAAACCGATTTTCAAAGAAAAATTTCACATATTCGTTGGTACGCAACCACATTTTTTCAGTTTCTATAAATGGACGAAATCTTTTTAATTGCGGTTATCCATTGGTAGGTAGAATCAAAAATTCTATCTTTTTGCAATATTTATTGCATATAATCGAATTGTAAAATAATATGTCAATTTCACCAGTGGGGTCATTGGGTGGATATTATTCCATATAGACACTTTTTGATTGTGTTGGTCGATGCAAATTTAAATAATATAATAACATTGGCTGAAGTACAAACTTTTCACGGAATTAAATTTCCTAATTTTTTAGGAGCTGGATCGATCCCAACAAGTATAATTCTTTCACATGATGCGAGGCCCTGCATTTTCACAATTACTTGGAAAAGAGCAGCAAACAAATTTAATTGGATTTTATTGCTAGAAAAGAATAGAAAAGTGCTGCAGCAGCCAAAGAGAGAAAAGTGTGAATCAAATAATAAGAAACAAAGTGGTACCGTGCAACAGAATAGTACGTATGAATATATCCTGTCGCCTGTGATGGCGATGGCGATGACAATGGTGATGATGATGTTGATGAAGCGGATGATGCGGATCAGAAAGACAATGAAAATACGGGTGAAGCGCGACTATCTGCAAACTTGACACAGAACTAGTGCAACGAAATTGTATAGAGTTTTATAATGAAAATGTACAATCACTACAAAAACAACAACGACAGCAGCAGTAGAAGCAACTGCAATAGTGTTCTAACAGCCAAGGCTATGGCGATATAATAAAGTGCTGAAATATAGCAACAAATCTCGTTGCAAACAACAGATTTAATTTCATTTGCTGCTTCCACTCTGCGCCGTTGCTGTTGTTGTTGTTGTTCTTGCTGCCTGCCACTTGTCTGCTGCTACTGCCTGCGCCCAACGTTGACAACAAAAAGAACGGCAGCGCGCAGGATGCAACAAAACAGATAAAACTACAAAAAGAATTCGACAAGAAACTAAAGCTGAAACTGACTACGAAAAGGAAGCACTTTTGAGAAGAGCACCGCCTACTTCAAAATGCAATTATAAAATGCATTATGCTCGCACGCAATGCCGTCAGGCTACAAGGACGCGCGCGCGCCGCGCCAACTTCTCAAGTGGAAGGCAAGATATTTATGAACAAATACGGACGCGCCAGACTTGAAAATCGCACGCATTAATTCAACGATGACGTTGACTCAAAGTAATTTAATTTTACGCAGACTTAACGATTTAATAAGTAAATCAATTACATTTTGGAAATTTAATTTTACCAACATTTTCTTAGAACGTATCATCTAATTATGTACAAACAATGAGAAGACAAGAGCTACCTATTAGAGGTCTGCATGAGACGTTGATGCAGTGCTTCCATTTAATTTCAAATCAAGCCGTGACTATCATAATCATATGTGGTAATGTTTTCAGCAGCGCTTCCAAATCAATCACGGCTTGATTTGAAAGCAATGGAAGCATTTCATACAACCCCTGAAACTTTCAAGACGTTCTTACAGCCACATAATATTCAGTACTTCATAAGTGACGAGTATAACCTCAAATACTAGTTGGGTGCTTTGAAGTTCACAAAATAATGGAAAGGTAAGGAATAAAATGGTATGACACCTTTAATGATTTTTACATGACTTGCTGTCGCCTTATTTTTGTGGCTTATTTTGTGGCTTGTGGATTTTATTGGGCCAAACTACGTACCTGGTTAGTTGCAAGAATTACAGATTACAACTTAGTGACCATGAAAATAGATTCAAGCTTGAAATCAGGCTCCCAAAGCACTTTACATACACTCACACTCACGCGATATAAAACACGTTGAATATTACATATATCCAAAGACGCCGTTGATTGTTCTGCAACGAACAATGTACATATAAAAATTTTCACAATCCAATTTGCGCCAGATGTAATTTTATAAATTATACCACAAATATACATATATTGACCAAAAACCGTTGAATATTATTTACACAAAGACGAATTCCTCCGTTGGTTGTTCGGCGCCGAGAAATATATTATAAAAAATCCCGAAATGCAATTGCGCCGGAAGGAGAGATCGCAAAAAGCACACAAACTAGAAAATTAGCCAAGACGCTAGCTTTTTTGCTTCGCTTTTTGGTTTGACAACAAAATGATTTTACATTATTTGCGTTTTCGTAACAAAGCCCCAAAAACATGTGAAAATACCAACAACAAACGCATTTTCGTTTTGGGTTTTTTTTCAAGCGTTTTCGTTTTTACTTTATACACAGTTGTCAAACACACGAAAAGCACAAAAGGGAATTCCAGAAAATTCCAGTTTCGTTTGCGTTTCGTTTTTACATTATCTTACAATCAACCTATTGGCCTATGAAAAGATGGTAAATATGTAGATTAGTGGGTGGGAAGGAGAGAGGTCTATGCTTTAAAGAGTTTGACACTGTAAGCAGACGAAAAGTTATGGTCCACTAGAGCTATTGAAACCTATAATTCGCCACTAAGGGCTTTTACTTTTTTTTCATTGATTTCTTTAGAATAAATAATCTAAAATGCATGTCTTTAGAAATAATTTACTGTCTCTCGCTAAACCTAAAATTCGAATGCAGTCGTTTTCTCTATGCGTTTTCTCATCGCATGCGTTTTGTACGGTGATGAGATGCTTCCTTCCTCCTTCCTCCTAAGGCTCGTTCCGATACTTGTGCTGCCGCATGCATACTTGTTGCTTTGTTGATAATAATTGTCATTTTTACCTAAAAGTTGACAAAACTTTTCCAATTTGTCAACCGCTAGAAAACTAATGGAAAACAATGACAACGGAATGAAAAACAACCGCACTAAGAAAGAAGGCCACAGCAAATAAAGAACTAGAGAAGCGACAAGACACGGGCTGGGAAAAGTGGTATGCATATGTGTGTTTTGCGGAAGCTCTTCTGCAGATATTTAGCAATTATAAATAAATGAAAATTACGAAAAGAGCACGAAGTTGGAAGCGCCCCGAATTGAAAGTTGTCAGAACTGCTGACGCGCTTTGAAGCTGTTGTTGATGTTTCCTTTGGTTGTTGGATGGCTATAAAAATTATGTAAGTTTATGACAATCACGAAGACTTGTCGTTGCTTTGAACGTTGTTTTGAACTTGTATTAAATGATATGAGGATTGTCTTTTAATAGCAAAAGTTGAAAAGACTTCTGCACAAATTCAAATATAAACACTTTGGAAGAGAGGTTAAATAAGTTTATTGTTTTCTATGCATTGTTTAGTTGGATAGTTTTCTACAATCAATACGTGTATATTTCTGCAGACAATTATTACGAGAGCAATGAAAATGTTGCAATATCCTTGGGGCAGATAATTCCTTAAGCGGCAGATAAAGACAAAGAGAGTGCTTATTTAATATTTAATGTAATAAATGAATAAATGTTATTTAAATAATGTTATCTAATATACAAACCAATATCTCTATGCTCTCTCTTTTCTCTTACCTTAAGTGAAGTTCTATTAATTCCTTTTTTGGCAATTTCCAGAAGCAGTTTTTGAAATCCAATTCCATTAGTGGTTTTACAGTGTCACCCCCCTCCCACCCTATCCATCGACCAACCACCATTGCACGGGAGAGTGCCCCCGCATCACGGTGACACATTGAAGACTCCCTGACAAGTTAATCAATTATTTGACGCACAATATCGGGCGGCAGCATGAAATTGTTCTTCCGCAGCGGAATCTCGCTCACCTGCCGGTCTATGGGCTGGCGGGTGTCGTACAGAGAGGGTGACTGGCAAATGATGGCGAAGGTGCCGAAGACACAGGACAGCGTGAACGTCAGCAGGAAGAAGCGATCCAAGACCATAGAAACGAATTTCCAATCCTCCACAATCTGAAAGTATGAAATCGACATCGACAAGAGCAAGAAGCAAACTTAATCGAATATTGCTGGCAGAGAAGAAGGCTGCATTATTGAGAGTCTGACTAGAGGGAATAATTAAATTCGCTCGAATTAAGGAAAGAAATCGAACGAACCGAACGAATCGAAGTGGAGCGAAACAAAGCTCATTCGTTCCGCTTGCAAAAATAATTACGTCGGCAAAGTAAGTGCAAGAAGAAGAAGAAGACTATATAGAAGTAGCAGAGCAGCGAAATCATTGATGAAATTATCAATATCATCGAAAGCAAGTACGAAAGCGACCGAGCAATTTTGTCCGACTCGAAATGACTGAATTGAAATTAAGAAATTTTCGATTAGGTTCACAATTCAGATCGTGTCCCTTCAGCCTGGGAAGGCGCCGCGGGCCGGTGATTAAAATGGAAATATTATGTTTGCTCTGCGAATTTTGCCAACCAAAATGGACGAGATTGGACGACTACGTCGCTTCGGGGAGCTGCCCGGGCAGCTTTTGATATGGAAGCAATCTATTTTTACTGTTGACTGTTCTATTTTCCTTTCCTTTTAGGTCGGTCGGTCGGAACGACAATGAAACATTTTAGTAGTATGAAAGTATTCAGCATTTTTCATATGAAGACCAAACGAATTATGACACAAAAGACAGAACAGAATAACGACGGAAAATCGTGGAGGGCGGAAGGGGGAGGAGGATGATGAGGAGAATAAAGGTGCTGAACGACAATACTCATAAAAAAATATGCCAAACGACGAACTAATCACCAAAGAGCGTACCTCGTTATCCTTGTCGGCATCTTTGATGTGTTGAGCAATAAACCGTACGGCACGCAATGCCTGCTGAACTTCCGGTGTTAAATGGCGTGGTATAACATTGTCCGAGTCTATGAGAAAGAAAAGGAGCAGAAGAGGATCGAAGAGGCGCGAAAACGCGATGCATTGCAATATCAATTGAACAATTCTGAACATTGACAACAAAAAGATAACAACATCAATCAATCAACAATTGATTACAAAAAGATAAAACATAAAAAAAAATATAAAGAAGCAAAAACAGCAACAACAAAAACTATACAAAATTTTCATAAAAATATTACTTCTTTATGATTTATCTTATAAGAGAAATGTTATCTTTTATCCTTGCAATTAAAAAACTAATGAACGTATAAAATAGTAAAAGAACTACAAAAAAGAATTAGTTAAAGAAGTACAAAAAAGAATTAATTAAACAACTACAAAAAGGAATTAAAGAAATGCAAAAAAGAGTTAGTTAAAGAAGTAAAAAACAAAAATAGTTCAAAAACTACAAAAAGAAATTAGTTCAAAAACTATAAAAAATAATTCGTTAAAGAACTACAAAAAAGAATTAGTTAAAGAAGTACAAATAAGAATTAGTTAAAGTACAAATAAGAATTAGGTAAAGAAGTACAAAAATAATTAGTTAAAGAACCACAAAAAAAAATTAGTTAAAGAAGTACAAATAAGAATTAGTGAATGTAGAAATCAGAATTAGTTTAAGTGCAAAAAAGTATTAGCTACAGAACTAAAAAAATAATTAGTTAAAGAACTACAAAAAATAATTAGTTAAAGAACTACAAAAAAATTGTTAAAGAAGTACAAATAAGAATTAGTTAAAGAAGCACAAAAAAGTATTAGTTCAAGAACTACAAAAAAGAGTTAGTTAAAGAACTGCAAAAAAGAATTAGTTATGAATTCAATGAATGAATTGAAGAACTAGAAAAAGGAATGAGAATGAGAACAAAAAGAATTAGTTAATAAAGTACAAAAAAGAATTAGTTAATGAACTGCAAAAACAAATAAGTTAAAAAAGTACGAAAAAGTATTAGTTAAAGAACTACAAAAAAGATTTAGTTAAAGAACTGAAAAAAAAATGAGTTAAAGAATGACCAAAAAAAATAAGTTAACAATTCTTTTAAAACAAAAATTGTTACAATCCATACCAATTGAGTGATGCACACCGGAACCCATATTATCGTAGGCGCCGCCGTCTTGGCTGTCTTTAAATTCGCTGGGAAAATCGCTAATACTGTCTCTGTGCATAAATAATTATTGAAAAATTAATTTTTTTATCGAACAATTTAGCTTGAATACAATACATTAAAAACTGTTCTAAATCAATTAAGCTACTGTACCTCTCCTAATTCTTCAAGCTCAACTTACCGCACGTCAATCTCGTTGGTGTAGCCATTACTGGGCGTGGAATCATCATAATCCGGAAGCGTGTACTGAGTGCGTCGCATCATCATAAGTTTGGGCATAAAATGCAAAAATAACTTACGCACCAACGGCGACATCTTGTGCGTGGATGGTGACCTATGTACATAAAAAGGAAAGAAGAATGAATGGCAAAGGCGCCATAGTCGCCGAATATTTATACTGTATCCATCATAGCAGCAGATTACGATGCTGCTGCCGCTCCAGCTGCTGACAGGCAGCTACATACTGCAACTTACCTGAAATGTATATTCAACACACACACTGTCGTCCAAACGGACAGCGAGACGAGTATCATGGTGAAGAGTAGGTACTTCCCCAGCAGCGGTACAGCCAACGATGTGGGTGGGATAATTTCAGCCAGCAGCAAGAAGAACACAGTCAACGATACAAGTATCGAAATGCATAACGTAACCTGCCAACGAAATTATTGTTTGTGTGCCGGTTAAGGTGATAAGGTCAGTTACTCAGTTACCGAAGGGGTCAAATTGGACTGGACTGGAGATAGAACAACTCCAGTAAGAGCTTTTGGACCGAAAAGTCAAACACGGTGAAGCTCAAAGTCGTACGTTAATAAATTTCTTCAGTTAAAATTAAGCAAAACACAATTTTCGTGAAAATTTTGAAACCTTTTTATAAAAACTATAAGGGTTAATAAGTTAACCCTCAGCATCAGATGAAGAGGCTGTCGATTCTTGTATAATATTACAAGTTTTTAGGTATTTTTAATCTATGAACTTTTTAAAGCATTAGCACAACTATAAACAATAACCACAATTAACAACACTCTGGTAAAATTTATAACAAGCTTAAATTTCAGTTTAATTCAGTTCAATTACGTGAATGTAACTTTTAGACTAACAATTATGAAATCATAAATATGTATAATGAAGCACACAATTTAGCCAGTTGCCTTGAAAGTGATAAGTCTGAGATTTTGTCTATGATGTTCTAAAAGCAAAATATCTTTAAAATTCTTAAACTCTTAACACTGTAAAGATCAGATCCATAATTTTGACAGCACTTTTGACAAGATGTATTGATATATAGAAAAATATACATACTTTTGTGGAAGAACTTCCTTAAATGACTTATTTTTTAATTTAAATTAAAATATTAAAGAAAATGTAATACTATCTTTTACAGTTGACAATAGTTCATCTACCGAAAACTATACCTAAAAAGGTCAATTACCTTCAAATTGACGTTTGCAAAGTAGTTGTCAAAAGTTAAAAATTCGTAATTTTATAAAAGTATTCTGGAATCTTTTAAAGTCAGTTACGAGTATTAAAGGTTTTAGTTGTTAATAGCTAAAAATATATTTTCTAATAGACTTTTAGGAATTTATTTGTTTTCTTCGCAAAAACCTTTTATCATTACAGAAAGCTATTTCACTTTTCTCATAATTTTTTATAATTTCATTTTTTTTAAGTGTATACTCGTTCATTCTAATGTTAAATTGTTCACATAAAGAAACAACAGACTTACATCACTTTCAAAATAACCTTCGATGCAAAAAACCTTCCGCGTAAAACTGAATTCGAAAAATCAAACAACTAAAATGCGATAAAATGCAATATGTACAGACCACTTCACACAGTTAATCCTAAATTATTTTAAAGCAACAGTTTTATTTCGTTAATCGAAAAACCTATTTTGGCCAACTTCGGTGTCAGTTTTTGTTTACTAATTTAGTCTTTTTTACGCTAAACTTTGTTTTTATATATATTTAAGAGCAACTTTTATAGCTCGCAACATTTTTTACCTGGTTGACCAACTTTTAAAAACCAACTTTTTACCCGTTCGTTAAAATTTGCAAACTTATGGTATGGGATACCAATATATAATATACGATATCTTACGATTACGTATATTCAATCGTATTCGCCATCATTCCATTGTGTTCTGCTTAATTATAGGACTCTCGTATCAAACAACATTATTTACTACTACGTGTATTATATCTAGTATATATTATACCATCTACTCATAACTCTTACATCAAGAACAATGTGATTTGTGATATGTTTTTGGTGTCTACTGAATTGAGCGAATGTCGTGTATAACGTTTATAACATCGTAAGTGTTTACTTAATGTATTCACAATTCTGACATGACAGTTACATACATACATACATACATACGATATACATATGCCTAACGATGAGCTGTTAGCGTGTGATGTTCCTATTGGAAATTACGTTATGAGATTTCGTTACCTTCAGCACAAGCATATCTCAGCGTTCGACAACAATCAATTACCACAAATCTGGAAACTGATGCCAAGAACTACATAATTCGAAAACTGGGACGAAGATATGTTTTGTGCTAAGCAGTTACACTTTTTTGGCTTGAAATGTACGATACAATGAAGCAAAAATTAATGCAAAATATTTTAATTAATCCAATGAAATTCAAAGATCGAAAGGTCGAAGAAGATCGGAAAAATAATAAAAAGATAGACTAAAGAAAAAAGCAAAGGCTGAATAATATTTAAAAAAAAAAACAGAAAAATGCATTGATCTCTTTTTAATTTTATCATTTTAGAATATCTTTTGTCGAGTTTTGAGACTAAGGATAAGTAGAGGCTTTGTGTAAATCGATGATAAAATGCCACCAACAAAATAAGCAAACTGAGTACAAGAAAGGGTGCTTTTCGTAATCATGACGTATTTAGATAGAGTTCGGACCCCCCTCATCCGCAAAAATTTAATGTCTCCTAGAAAATTATTATCTATTTCTGCCTTCTTTTATTATATTTTCTCTATATATAACTTATGTATTTAGTCCCGCCCCCCAAAAAAACAAATCCAAATACGTCACTGGTTATGCGAATTAGAAATCTGCATGAAACGTCTCGAAGGCTTGTTCAAGCCGTCTTGAAAGTTTTAGGGGTTGTCTGAAATGGTTCCATTGCTTTCAAATCAAGCCGTGACTTTTTAAAGGGCTGCTGAAAACATTACCACATATGATTTCGATAATCACGGCTTGATTCGAAATCAAATGGAAGCACTGCATCAACGCAAAAATGTTGCTATGTCAGTTTCGAATCATTCGAGACGTCTCCTGCAGACCTCTAGTGCGAATGTATAAAGAATAAGCCAAATAAATAGAGTAAATAAATATGAAGTGATTAAGATTTACAAGAAGTACAAAACATGCGACAAAAATACTAAATTGAAGCAAATACGCATACACGAGATGAAGCAAATTTACACAAACTTGGCATTGATTGTACATAGTACATACCTTTTCACCGGAATCGCTTGGTAAATAAAAGACCAGTACCGTGAGGAATGTTAAAGCCACGCAGGGAACAATTAAATTCACGGTATAGAAAAGAGTTTTACGACGCATGGTCAGCTTAAAAGTAATATCTAATCGAATAAAATAAATAAAAGTCAATTGCCAAAAGTGCTCAATATTAAGGATGCACAAGTCAGGCCGTGTGGTTTGCTCGCACATACTGCCCATTCTCATGGACTCCGCGAATGAGAATTGTCATTAGTTGTCATTAGTTCCAAAACCTGTCGATATGATTTTTATGAACAGCTAAAGAATAGCCTCTCGAAGAATTATTATATTGGCTTTCATTGGCTCAAAACCTGCAGATCTGGTCTTGATTGACCAAAGAGTTAAAGATCAGTTCTCTAAGCGTAAATATCGTATGATTCTCATACTTGAGGACCTCGTAAAAATTCCCACCGACAGCTAAATTGTGCATCCCTACTACTGAACATAATATATGCAACAATTCACCGGAAAATGGTTCCAATGTGTCCGGGTAATATTCCTCGTTCTTAGTAGCAGGAACCTCGAGGATATCCCATTCTACAGATAAATAAAATTCGCTCAAATCAATTCCAATTTGCACAAGATTGCTACCAGGAGCCTACAATAGATTAACAAGACTTTAGCTACAATTTAAATTGGTTAAAACAATAACTTTTCTGGGAAAAAGGGTAAAAAAGTCTTGCTCAATCCGTCAAACAGTGAAGTGGCTTTAATGTTAAGATGTTTTAGCGGACTCTTAGATAACGCTGACACTCCTTGCTACGGCCTTGCAAGGACAGTTCAAATTGCTTCACCTGATCCAAATGTTTCAAATCCACTTGTGCTCCATTATATGTCCATGAACCAAACTTCATGAAACAAATTTGTTCATCATACGGAAAATACTCAACGTTCATTTCGCAGGATGACTTGTAAATTGCCGGCGGCTCCCAGAATACTTCTCCCGTATACTTTAAAGTGGCTTTAGTCATGAGGGTTACCTGGTAAGTAAGTATTTTTTATTTTCTCCCCATTTCCCTGAGATGATAAAATGATTCAATTTTACCTCATAGTTACCATCCCAGTTATTATAGAGAACAATATCTGGTACCCAAATGTGTTCAGACGGTACATAGAGCTGTTCAACGCCACCATATTCCTCTGGGTCCCAACGCAGCTTGTAGTCGAACCATCGCTAAAATCAACATTACGTAGGCACGTATTTTAAAAGAAGGAAAAGAAAACGAACATTTTATATATGATCGTTTGATCTTATAGCATACGAGCGTTATACAAAATTAAAAGATTTTTATAACATGATTTTTACTACATAATATTTTTACTTTTCCACGTAGAGAACAATTTGTCTCACCTGCTTCACCCACAAATTTGTTGTCATAACCTGGTTTTTCAAGTTAACCTCAATCAACTGCGACAATTTCAAACCTAACCAAACGGTTAGCGTCTCCGTATTGTTAACCACAGGCCGAATCAAACGATTGTAGTTACTGAGTAAGTCATCGTAAAGACGTTTCGTATCCGGATTGGCTTCGAAACTGATGGGCGCTATAGAAATACAATAAAAAATTGCATTAAATTATAACACCATATTAAAAAAATTTAAATTCTACCAAAACGATTTTGTTCTGTTTACTCTGTTACAATAACGGTTGCTTTCTTTCTATGTAGAATTGGATGGACTTAAACCATAAGCAGGAAAATTATGAGAAATAGTGTCAGAATAATTTGACAATATTGTCGAAGAGGATATTTGTATGCATTCAAGTGTCAAATGTCAATTGGAAATTATTGTTTACAAATCTACCGGTAAAATCTACTAAATCGTAGCTCATGCGCATAAACTCATTCTTAAAATGACAGTTACTAAAGGGTGGAAACTGTTAAACAGCCACAGAAACGGTCTGACATTTCGATATACACAATCCAAGTCAAGTTTTCGACAGCCCGGATTTTAAAAAATAGTAAAAAATTTTAAAGAATTTTCTACTTACGATTTGCAGTAACGATGGAAAATAAAATAAATCCAAAAATTAGGCGAATTTTTAACATTTTATTTTATAATTTCAAAAATATATTAACGTCGAAAAGCTACACATAATACTATTTTCTAAAATTTTCGACACGGCTCTAATAAAATAGGAGGTCACCGTTTAGACGTTGAGGGTTGAACTATTTCTGCAATAAAGATGCTGTCGCTGTCAGTAGCTCAAATAATTGCCAAGAAAAGTCCCAAATAACGCATAACAAAGAAGATAGCAATGAGTACGATCATACTTGTAATAATGGGTACACGCAAAATAATAACCAAGTTACGTATTTTTAATTTTAAGCCCAAAAAAATTCACAATTTTCTCTAAAAAAATAAAAATTTATGGAAGGGCTTTGAAAAATGGTATTACTCAAAAAAATTTTTTGATACTTGTAAAAATAAAATGTGTAATAATATTATGCAATACGTTATAAAACTCTGCTTGAAATTCAAACATTGTTTTTAATCATTACTCAAAATAGCAAAATGAAAATCTCTGTAAGTCAAAACTGTTTACATTTTTTCTCTTTCAAATTATTATTGAACAAAAAAACCTTCAATTATTGCTTCAAATTTTTGCCAAGAAGTTAAAGAAAATAATTACTTCGTCGGAAGCCAGAAAACTCATTCAGGAAACACTGCTTGATTATATTTTGGAGAAACAAAACCGTTGCCAAGCAACGATTTAACAATTTAGATAAACAAAAACAACATTTTTTTTTTGGAAAAGAGGTAAAACAATCAAAGGATCTGCTCTAGTGATGGCAATAAATTATAACTACAATTTCGCACAATTAGCCCGTGATTCAGGATTTAAATTACGTCAATACAGAGATGGTCCGCTGGACTGGCGTTTAATAGGTCGCAATCGAAGAGTAACCAAAGTACACAACTTTTCACCTTAGGCTTACTTTTTCACTGTTACAGGTTGCCTGGAAGTGGAACGTATACTGCGCGAACAAAGTTTGGAGCAAATAGATGGCGTCCTCAACCACCTCTCCGAGGTGCCACTGGGCAGTATTTTAGATACGAACATTTTGGACAGTGGAATCGCCAAATATTTTGTACTTGCACAATTCTCCATACAATATTTACTTTTCTGCCGCACCTTTCTCGATGAAACGGTACGTGATCTGCGCGAGTCTTTGATTGAGTCGGAAACGAAGGTGGCTGGATTGCAAAAGTCTGTGGAGGAAGCTAAAAATGAGGTGCTACAACTTAATAAGAAGATTACTCAGATAGAAGCCATTCATGAAGTGATATATCCATGTCACATGTGCACCAAAAACTTCGTCAGCAACGAAGCATTGAATTTACACATTAGCCGCAAGCATGCTGTTGGCCGTGTAACGGAGCGACGCAACGACACGCCTATTAGTGGCACCACCGCTCATCATGAAAAAGACAATGATCGAAATTTAATAAATACCATTAAATTGGAGCTCGAAATTAAGCAATTGAAGGAACGGCTTAACCTGGCAGAGAAGGATATTAAAGAACGAAACGCAATTGCTGACCTTCAACATACATCTACCCACACCACCAGCACCACCACTACCACGGAAAAGGTGGCTTGCAAAGATGTTGGCATTCAAGGTAATCTCATAGAGGAAAAGGAGAAGGATGATACAATCTTAAGCGAGGAGAATGAGCTTAACAAAGCAATACAAATGGAGTCAAAGGAGCAGCTTGTAAAACTACACACCAAGTTACAAGAATTCGAAGATTGGCAGAATGTTCAAAAGAAAAGTATTGAACACGGAATGACAAAGATTAACCAGAAGCTGGCGGATATCGAAGTAGTTCTAGGACACTCACAGAAACAACGAGAGAAGGAGCTACAAAGTGAGCAACGCAATCAACATGTAAGTGAAAATTTGGAATGCACCCTCTCCCCCTCCTTGGAACAGCTAGAAAAAGTACTTTCCGACAGATTGTCGGAAATCAGCAAAACAAGTGCAGAGAAACTGGAGGAAATAGTTCATCACATGGAACAGAATTACAACGAGAAACTTAATAAACTTGGAAAAGAGTTGAAATTGCGAGCAGATTTAGATTCTAGAAATCAAGCAGTAAAAATTATAAATCCAGTAGTTGCGAGGGTACTAAACGAAACCACGCGAGAAATCGGACAAATTAGTCTAGATTTGGAAAGACAGCACGATGCAACATACGACATTTCAAGTATTAAAGAGGTTTCGGCTGATGACAATGAGGAAGTAAAGGCAGGAGAGGAAACAAATACGAATTTGTTGGTTTCTTTGAGCTCTGCCAGCAATGGGACTTTTGTCAAAGCAAACTGCTCCGCCGGCAGCTTCAAAGGTAAGTTCAAGCAAATACAAACTCTGCTGTAATGAAAGTAAAAAAAAGGTTTTCAAAGGACCCGAGAGAGCCTTACAATTGATAGGAAATGCAGAAGACAGTTCTGCAACAGATGTATCAGAAAGTCTTAGCGACGATGAAACGGAAGCATCTGCAGCGATTCCATTTAGAAAAAAGAGCACAAACACCATCAAACAAAAAACGACTCTTGGGTACGACAAGCGCATATCAGCGAGTGAGCGGATGGAAATAATGCCAAAAAAGGAAAACAGGCAAGTTACCCTTCAACCTAGAAAGTCCACATCACCGATGAGAACACAAGAAAGGTGCGTTATAGCCACATATACTCGTATACCAAATTGAAAAAATTGAAAAAAAAAATATCTAAATGCGCGCACAAAAATAGGAGCAAGGATGTACGAGTTACTGGTTACTAAATATATTCAAAATTTTTCAGGATTTACTTTCAAACTAGAGAATTTACACGCGGAGATGCAAGGAAGATGAGTAGCCATATGCTTACTTCACTTGGTTTTGAGAGTAAAACAAAAACCCTCTCCAGAGCAAGCTACAAAAAGGCGAATGCTGAATTAATGGAGCAACGAAGTTACTTGAAAAAGGCAAGTTCATACCTAAAATTTGAGAAATAACACTTTAATAAATACACTTTAAAAATTACAGAAGTACCCTGAATTTACTGCTGCGCGCAATAAAGTACGGAAGTTCGTCGAAAAATTGTGCTCCGCGAAGTTACCAGAAAACGCAAGAGTCATGCTGCAGCAAACTCAACCCCTGCGTCCGATTGGGGTACAGCAGCAACGTCCTAGAGCAACTCAAGATGAAAGTTTTGATTCGGAATTAGATATGGAACAAGTGCCAAGTTATTCAACGCCATTGAAAAAAGAACCAACATCTCATGCAACGGAATTCACGGAGCGCTTAGAACGTTTGCTAAACACGCCGAAATACCACACGTCAGAACACGTAACTGAATTACGTCAACCGCCAGTTCCTGTGCCCCGCAAGCGCGTTATGTTTAATACATTACCAGTTGGTGGAGAAAGGAATACTGACGAAAATATAAAATAAATTAAAACGATAATTTTAAATTAACTGAACCTGGTTTTTTTTTATTAAATCGGAGATCAATTGATAGGGTATTATATGTTGAGAACCGGCAGCTAAGTCAACTTCCTCATCATCAACGCCAACTACAACCGCCGGCACTGAAAATAAAATGTTGAAATAAAAAATGAAGATGTTGATTGGTGGTCCATCAATTTACCCGAAACGATTGCTTTGATAAACACATGACTCATTAAATTTGGACGAACCAGCCGTTGCTCCGCATCCGCTCTCTGCATGTTTGGCATGTACTGAAGTGCAACTTGATGGAAGTATCGCTCCATATTATCCAAATACTCTTGGGCAAACCTGCTCTCTTCGGGTGACAGTCGCTTTTCATCGACCTCTCGTGCCATTTCTTCCTTCAAGATATGTTGTGTAAAGTCTTCGATTTTCTGCAGACGACAACGCAAATAACTAGCAACAACGTAACGTATGCGTTCTAACTCCATTTGATGTGCAATAAAACGAAAATCACTCTTGTCCAATTCCTTCATATTTTCCTCCATGTGGAGGATCTGGGCCAACATTAGCTCCAACATATCTGTCTCATGTGGCAGAATCTCTGGAGCCAAAACTTCATTCGTCCATGCAGTTTCCAAATTCTCTAGTACCTAAAAAATTGCGGAAGCTTGTTGGTTGTTAGACCCACGTTAAGAGGTCTATTGTTATATCAAGTACCTTTTGGGCAGTGATAAGCTCTTCTGCATCTTCATCATCACTAAAATTTAAACTTTCCACTTCATTAACACTCATTTCTGAAAAAAACTGGCCAAAAACTGAATAAAATAAACAGAATCAAGGCGCCAAAATTTTCGCTGCAACTCCACCACTGCAATTAATAATTTGTTGTATAAATGCACTGAACATCAGTTTGTTCTACAACAGGTGTAAACACAAGAAAAATTAAATAGTCTAGAAATCCACCACTCTAAAATCGTGTATAGATTTTGTTTGATGCTGTTTTGGAAGAACTTATATAAATTCTTATAAACTAATTTTTCATTTGTTTTTATTTTTATTATTTACTTATTACTTATTTTACTTATTTAAAAATTTATATTACGATTAAAAATTAACCCTAATATAAATGCAAAAATAAATAGTTTATGTACAGGTATGTATGCAAAAGTTAACATAAAAGAGAAACCATGAAATGTAATCTTTCAAAGCAGGAATTTATTTTAGGAACAAGGCACATTAATAAGATCTTAAAACAAAAAAGTTTCTTCCAACAGAGTACATATTTTGTATATTAGTGGTATCAAAATTTTCCGCTGCAAGGAATACACTTGATACTATAGTACACAAATAGCACTTTATAAAGATGCAGTTTTTTGATCAAGACGTACCACTTAGACGGTGGTCAAGACGGACCACTTAGAATAACATGATCCACATGAACTCTGATATGAAATGAGAAAACATTATATGCAACAAGTAGTATTTATCGTATTAGTAGGCTTTACTGTATCTACTGTGTGTGGCCTTTATTTATCTGCGTATCGATTTATGGTGAGAATCGTCACACGTTGATTCAACGTTTGACATGTGTTTTCCGTATCACCGATGGCCGACAGTGGTCATTTAAAATGAGCAAAGAAAAATTTCAGGAGAACTTTCGGATAATTGTGGAAAAAATCTTCAATAATTGGCAGAACCTTCGTTTAGCAGTAGAACATGGAATGGGAGGGCGTAACGGACAAAAAGTAGACCAATTCAGTTTCAAAGGTTCTTGTGGAAATATATTTTTACTGTGTTTCAGGTGGCTATAGATATCATGAACTACACTTATCAATATTGCATTAACAATGCAAACATATCGCAAGGTGAACTCCAGGATGTTCTAGAAGACCTGATGGATCAAGAGTTTAATACACTTTGCGAAGATAACTCTATACAAGGTATGCGATATTAAACTCAACGCTACAACACTTGTATATCTTGGCATTTTAGAAATTTGTAGTAATCTTCTGCGCTACAAACAAATGTCTGAGGAATGCAAATACGCTGAAATTGAAAGTGAACTCAGCAAACTGCCACAAGGAAAGGCCTGGCTAAATCCAGACGTTAAGGTAACATATACACCCATTGATGCCGACTCTTCAAGCGATGAAGGTGATATAGATAACAGCGACGACGATATGGAACTTGATCAAAGCGACGAAGAACGATATTCCTTAAAACCTGTAACGCGATCACAAACAAGCAAACAAAAGCAACAAGAGGAATTTGTTGAACCAGAAGCCGGTTGGACCACGGTGCGGACACGTAAAAAGTGATGAAAATAAAGGATACACATATTTTTAATAATTTTTATAGAAATAATTCGAAGTTCCCTTAACCAAAGTAATCTTTATTCATTTCGCTTAAATCCATAAAACTTAGTGTCTTTATCGCCGACCCTGACTGACATTTATGCTGGTCTAAGCATAGTTCACAATTTATTTCCGTTTTAATGGTATTTGAGCAACTGGCTTGATTTGACTCGCTCGCCAATTTCTCCCAAAGGCAGCAATTTGTGTTGTCGTCATACTTGCTACGTAATACTAGTTTTGCATCTACTACTGTTGATAGGTCGTCCACAGCTGATGTCATAGAAAGATTGATGGCCGGATATATGAAGAAAATGAAAGAAAACAAGCTGAACAACATCAGCATAGGCAGGCTTATGGCGAAGAACTTATCTGGCAAATATTTCAATTGCGGAAAACTTTTGCACAAATCCTCAGGCATCAGAGCCCACAATACGTAAACAATGGAGAGTATAAAGAAAAAAATATAGAAGGCGAAGCCATAAATTGCTCTATGACGTGTTGGTGCTGGGGTATGTTCCGGCATCTGCTGGTCCAAATTCACGTATAGTATCAGTACAGAGCAGAAGGGCTTCGAAAAATGATGTAATAGCTGTGCGTAAATTCTTCACCTGGTCCGCTTTAAACTGCACTTGGAGGTGCGCTGCGTCAACTGCAAGGGTCCTTTCAACAAAGTTACGACGAGGTTCGCGATCTACGCTCAATACTTTGTACACGATCTCAGCCTCTGCGGTACTTGGAAAAGGAATGCGCAAAGTTCTGGAATTTCCAAAATTGGGTCTTATCTTTCAAAAAACATAGCATAATAACTATATTTGCTTACGCTTCTACAGAGTTCCCATCACATTTGTCCGGTACCATCTTATGCAGATATAAATTAAAGGCTAATTTTATTACCTTACCACCCTTAAAATCTTAGGGTGGGTTAAGCACTAATTAAAACTATATATCAGCTGATAACGCGAAGTATACTACTTCGTTATCTATGTTTTCGAAGGCTGGGGTGCCAATGCCCTTTTCACTTAGCGGTATTACATTGTGTTGAAGTCCGTACAGAGAATTTTTACGTTGACAAGAAAAAGTTAAAGAGTATCTCTTTCTAACCTTCGGGAAATTTTCCTATTGACGACCAACTACCTGGAATTTGCTATAAAAATTATTTTATTTATTTGCAATTTTTTTAATAATATTTACATTACATTACACGTATTCACATTTTAAACATTATTTGAAAAAATAAAAAAGTACTGTTGCACGAACTCAAATTTTGTTGTTGCTGTTTTTGGCGCTGACCCCAACAACAACAACAATTTTCCTCGCTCTCGTGTGTTATAAAAGTTTAAGCTATTTAAAATTTTAAATTTTTCCGTCTTTATCTCTTAAACTATAAAAAATATTCGGATATAGATACCGATGAAAAGATATTAAAAATATCTTTCATTTATGCAAAATAACATTTTATCCAAAATCCGAAATTTCCAAAATTTTATCCAAAAGAACACGTTCTTTATGAAAGAAAACTTCAATTTCAAATTTTTAGGACTTTGCTTCTCTGTGTAACCTTTCCCAAAAATTTTCTGTTCACGAACATATACTTGATCGTGTAAACATCGATTAATGTTACACATTACCCCTACTGTTATTTCACCATAGGTGTAATGAACACATACACATAGTATTGTCATTTTGTATTAAAGCAGGGATCTCTGTTACAGAAGTTAGCTGAATTCCTGACATCATTACGGCGACTAATATTTCATAAATAATTTTTATCCATGGAGGCTCTTGATATCTTAGAAAAGCGCATAGATAGTCTCAGCCGTACTTTAGGATTTATTGTTGAGTCTGTCAACGTAAACAAAGCCTCTGCTACCGAAATCTCTGACACACCCATAATCAGCTCTCACGAAGCATCGGAAAACATTGTTGACTCTTTAAATTCGGCCAATACTTTATTTTATGAAGCTATTAAAGATCGCGAACCAGTGGCTAAAGCCGTCAAACGTATCGATGAGCTGGAACAATATTTAGATCCCAACTATCTAGATGAACAACAACAAGCCCGGTCGAAAGAGGTTTACCTCAATGCTATAGCTCCTGATTTGAGTTTGCAGTTCGATCAGCTGATGCAGATCAAGAACTTGGAGCCCACTTTGGGTGCTGAGTACTTTCGCAATATCCCTGCTGAGTGCACTGATAAATTGAAACAAATAGCGGAAGGCAACAATGAATTTACGCAGCAGAGTGAATTAATTGAGGGTAGCCTGATATCAGCCGTCAAGCGTTACGGTGAAATACAATCCGGAATAATGGATTCTCTGTCCTCAATGAACAAGCGTTTGGAGGCGGTGGAAGAAAAATTAACGGCTAGGAAACGAGCAGAACTGGAAAAGGATTTTACTGTTAAAGATGATCCGGAAATTTAATAGTACTTGTATGATTGGATCTTTCTACATTAGATCTTTATATATTGTACAAACTTGCGCCACTCTACAAATATCAAAATTCCAGCAACGTCTAAAATTGTTTATATTGTGGCACTTTCACTTGCAGTGATTACTTTTGCAAAAACTTATTTATTATAGACCTATTAGGATTTACACAGAGTGGGCTGTAATTGTTTATTGTGTGTATTATGGCTCACATTGCGGACGGAGCATTTCCGAGATTTTGAATTGGTTTTTAACATAGTAATCGCATAATATAATAAAAAAACGTAGCAACATTTTATACCAACTATTTTTTGATAACCTTTTAAAACCTCCTACGACCTACGACTTAAAGCAGTTGTAAATTGTAATACTTGATGTTGTTTTGGTTTTCTTTAAAAGTTTCTGATATTATGTCTTGTCGTGTGAACCATAATGGGTCTCTTTTATTAAAAAATTTGCCTAAATTCTCTCCACAGACAAAAATATTACTAAGCATACGAGTATTTCGATTTGTTTATTTCTTTTCGACTTTATGTATTTAAATTAATTTGAAATAGAAATAAAGTAAGATGCTACAAATATTGGAAATCTGTCTTGCTGTATATCTTCATTACGTCTTCAAATGTTAAAGTCCAAGACTTACATTTTTTCACTGATTACAACTATTAACATATATATATTTGGAGTTGATTTATAAGCACGATAATCTTGTATTTAAAAACAGTCAAGTCATGCGAACATAATGCGAAATGCTGACAATGCGAAACTATTTTACATTTCTTTAAATCTTTTTATTCTTCCTCTTCCTTGTCCTTGCGATGCTTCTTTTTGTCACTGCGACTTGCTTTATTTGAACGGGATTCGCGCTCCTTGTGGCGTTCCTTTTCCCTGTCTTTGTCGCCATCGCGCTCCTTCTCCCGATCCTTTTCTCGATCTTTATCACGGTCCTTTTCCCGTTCTTTCTCTCGTGATTTTGAGCGACGTCGTGACGACTTTTCACGACTTCGAGAACGCTCTCGACGAGTTCTATAAGAAAGCGATTATAAAATTAGTATTTAAGTAAAAGAAGTATTTTTCATTATAAACACCTTTCGCGCTCACGATCTCGCTCCCGTTCGCGTCTTCTGCGCTCGCGATCTTCATCCGTTCGTTCAGCATCCTTTAAGTTCATTAGATGTTAGCTTATATAACTGAATAATATATAACTGAAAGGTAATTTTGCGCTACTAACCTCGACCTTATCAACCTTTTCTCGCTCGCCACGATCTCTTTCAACCTCCCTTTCGCGTTCTCTATCCCTCTCCCGATCTCTATCTCGCTCTCTACGTTCATAGTCTCGATCTCTATCACGATCCCGATCGCGGTCCCTTTCTCTGTCTCGATCCCTCTCCTCTCTCCTCTCGCGATCTCGATCGCGGTCTCGTTCACGGTCTCTCTCACGCTCACGGTCTCTCTCCCTTTCTCGCTCATTTCTATCCCTTTCACGTTCATGTCTATCGCGATCCATTAAAGGACTGTGTGAAGAAGGAGGTCCCATCATTCGAGGAGGCCCCATAGGCATCCGCATCGGCGGCCCGACAGCCCCTGGACCCATCATCATGCCCATTGGTGGTGGAGGGCCCATTGCTTAATAAGGATTTTTTTACATTAAATAAATTTGGCCGTAAATGTAATCTTACCCATATTTGGAGGTAAAGAACCCATCATAGATGGACCCCGAATCCCTGGACCACTCACAAGAGGGGATGGCACACCCGGTGGTCCTCCTATTTGCGGTGGCGGTACGCCAGGCGGTCCTCCCATAACTGGTGGTGGCATGCCGGGCACAGTGTTGGCTGGCGGTCCCATATTTGGACCCGGCGTTAATTCCTTAATGCCGCTAGGTACCCATCCCGGGTTATCATTCATCCATTGGGATTCCTGGGTTGGTTCGTAACCATAGTCAAAAGGATCAGCTTCCGGAAAGAACGGCTCTTCTATTGGTACCGGCGGTCCAAAATTGGGAGGCATTTGGCCCATCCCTCCGGTACGGGAGTATTCTCTACACTCCGCAGTCATTACCTGTATGGCATTTTCTTTCGCGTTTGGCCCCGATGGCGCTCCGCTTGGACGTGGTCCGCGCGGACCCAGCAAAGGGCGCTGCTGGTGGTGGTTTTGCATCAACGCTGGAGGAGGCATTTGGTGAATATCAATATTCCCGAGAGCACTAATCGGACCACCTGCCGACGACATTACTCCCGCCACACCACCGCCCTGAAGGTTGTCGTGATGATGGCGTTCATTCGATTGGTTCAAATTTGCTGTGAGGCTTGCAAGACCCACGCCACTTTCAACAACGCGAAAGCGTTTCTGCCGTTCACAATAAGCTCGCCACGTTTCTTCATTGAAGCCGTAATTGAAATAATCCGTAATATCAGCACCTGGCTTACGCCAGGGTTTCTCATCCAAGGAATCTATGCTGAACTCATGGGCTGGAACACCGTTTATAGTACCCACACTCTCGAACTCCTCTATACTAAATTTGCCAGCCTGAGCAGTTTTTTGTTTTTCCTGTCCAGCCGAGCCACCAACCAGAAGATTTGAGCGCTGCTTGATATTATATGTGCTAGGAGCAGCTTTTATATCTCCGATAACAACATTTATATCATCATCAGAGTCATCCTCCTCATCTTCCTCGGAATCTGCAGATGATTTGAACTGCAACAATAGGAAACTGTTAGAAAAAATTTCATGAGGATTATCTTACTCTTACTCTTACCTGATCACGGCCAGCAGAATCGGTTTCATGTTCTCCTGTGGCATCTGTTGTATCAGCGACGGCAGTGGCCTCCTCGTCTTCCTCCATTTCGTGGGCCGGATCATCAAATTCCCCATAGCTTTCCAAGCGATCATCTCTTTCAGGGATCACATCTGTCACATTCATATCGTCCGAATTCTCAAAATTCTTAGGAGAATCCGTTACCGCGGCGGCCTCATTCTCGAACTCCTCTTTTATCTGTATTTGAGGAACTGTACCATCAGCAGCGAGTCGATCTTCTTCATTTGTTGTGGAATCCGGATTCGAGGTACCATACAACCAACTATCTTCGTTCGCATCCTCCGCCATCGTTCAGGTGAAAGAAACTAAATTAAGATACTTTATCTCTACAAAAGTTAATATTTTACACGATTTACACAAATCGAAAAATAGAAACGTTTAAATATCGCAAAGTGCACCGCGAAGAAAGTCTGCAACAGAGTTCTCTGGTCAGCAATAAGATAATAAGACATGTGTTAAGTTAGCATTGGTTTCGTTTAATTACCGGCAACAAATTTTGGTCGTAAGGCATAAAACAGGCACTTCGTAAGTGCAAAATAAATAAAAGTTTTTTGGTAAGTAATTTTACAATTAAATTCACTGTTTGGTAGTTATTGTAGAACTGTTAATAGTGAGGATGTTAAAACAATGGCGTAACTCGGGTTAAATGATGTAAATTACGTAAATTAACTTCAGCCTAAACCTTAATTTTTGTATTATTATTTATTTACGTTATATACACCTCGATTTTGTGGTGTAACTAAAGCGTAAAAGGCGTCAATATCAACCCTGGAATAAATATTCCCTGTCCTGTCAGCTGTTTTCTGTTTACATTGAATACACAGTCATTCCAGAGGTACCTTCACGCTTCTCATCGGTGTTTTACGGCAGCGTATCATTTCATCATTGCCTTAATACGCTGTATTTATTTCTTACTAATTACTTTCTACGAAATAATGGCAATAGTGTAATATTTTCTCAATTAAACTAAATAGTTATATAGAAAGTTTTGTACGTGGATTACCTACCTGTATTTCTGTATTAGAATTTGAGAAAGGTATTTTGAAAGCCATACACATTCCAATATCAAAATATTGTTTAATTATTTTAATAAAATGTGATAACATAATTCTCATGTAAAAGGCTGTATTTTAGAAAATCTCAAATATATGTTATATTATATAATATATGATATGCTTATCTAAGAAACCATTTTTACATGTATGCGAGTACGTATAAATATGTATATCCTAAAGAAATACTTTTGAAACCTTTTCTTGCCTTTGAAGCGCCCTGTGTAAATAGAAAATGTTGTTTTAATTAAAACTTTTCCTTCAGATGGGGAGTTCGTAATCCTTTAAATAATAAAAAAGGAAACGTATTTCACTAAAATGGCAAGTTCTTCAGACACCGAAATATCTCGTAAGACTTGGGAGCTCGAAAACAACGTTAAGACTTTGCCTAGTTGCGATGAAATATTCCGTTACGATGCTGAACAACAGCGGCAGATTTTGGATGCCAAGCCATGGGAGAAGGATCCGCATTACTTTAAAGATATAAAAATTTCCGCACTCTCTTTATTAAAAATGGTGATGCATGCCCGATCGGGTGGCACCTTGGAAATTATGGGCCTGCTCTTGGGCAAAGTAGAAGACAACACAATGGTATGTTTTTCGCGAAAATTAAAGTCGTGCATTAAATTCTTAACTGTGGACTTCGTATTTGTAGATAGTTATGGATGCTTTTGCGTTACCGGTAGAAGGTACAGAGACTAGGGTGAATGCACAATCCCAGGCATATGAGTACATGTCGGCATACATAGATTCGGCAAAGGAAGTTGGTCGCTTAGAGAATGCCATTGGTTGGTATCATAGCCACCCTGGTTATGGTTGTTGGCTATCCGGAATAGACGTTTCGACTCAGATGTTGAATCAAAACTATCAAGAGCCATTCGTGGCTATTGTTGTAGACCCCGTACGAACAGTTTCAGCAGGCAAAGTATGCCTCGGAGCTTTCCGTACCTACCCTAAAGGCTATAAGCCGCCAAATGAAGAACCATCTGAATACCAAACAATACCACTGAATAAAATCGAGGATTTCGGTGTACATTGCAAACAATATTATCCACTTGAAGTAAGCTATTTCAAATCTTCACTGGATAGAAAACTATTGGATTCACTTTGGAATAAGTACTGGGTAAATACTTTGGGTAGTTCTGGCTTATTGACCAACACTGAATACACAACTGGTCAAATATTCGATTTGTCCGAAAAGCTAGAGCAAAGTGAAGCGAGTCTGGGACGTGGTCCGTTTGTAGTTTCCAGCGGCGATGTTAATGAAAAACGTACCGAGGATAAGCTTACCAAAGCGACAAGAGATTGCAGCCGTTCGTCCATAGAGCTTTTGCATGGCCTAATGGCACAAATTGCCAAGGACAAACTCTTCAACAAAGTGGGCCTGGGAAAATGAATACTTTTTATACAGCACTGAAAATTTATATAATTTTAATTGAAATTTAATATAATGAATATAAATATTAATTAAAGGCTTAATTTGTTTTTAAAACAGTACTTTAAAAATTTAGTTTTTCTTATAGTCCAATAAGTTGCTTGGTATATACAAGTACAATTATATCAAATTACAAATGTGTATATTGTAACTTAACATTCTTAATTGGAAGAACTTTAGGGGTAAAACGCAGAGGTGTCGTAGAAAAAGAATTTTTCCATAATAGATATTTCAACGGAAACGTTATGCTATTAATCTATTAATGGGGTCATTTACTGACATGACCCAAAGGACATTATGTACTATCAAATAACTCAAGCCAAGAAAATCGGTTTACTGAGCATTTAAGTTCTATAACCATTGTAAACCATTATTGTAATGCAGATGTAATTTACATGACAGTTTTAATAGGTTATTTGCGTGAGTAATTAAAAAGTAACCGTTTTTAGAAAAGAGTATTCTCGATTTAACGAAGACCCATGTACCCTACGCATTAATGAAGCTAAAGATTTTGTGCTACATAAACGCACAATACAATGCCATACACTTTTTTGCTCGCCTAAAAGATTCAGATTCTCTTTAGGGGACGTACTTATAAAAGAAAATAGAAAAATCTAATTAGAATGTACATATGTATTGTGGATTATACTCGTACCACCCCATGCGACATATATGTACTCGTATATGGTATCAATCTCATCATAGTTTTTCTCTCGACATCATGAAAAGAGCCTTTTATATAGAATTTCCATGTTTATTATATTGTATATACATACGTATAATTTCATTCTAAAAAAATAAACTACTAAAATAAAACATTGCACACTATGTGTTGAATGAAAGATATTAAAATTTTTTATGTAGGGTATAAAAATACAACACAAAAGGACATTATAAAATGATGGACAGGGTCAATGCCAGTCGATTAATATAAAAGCATCGGCCATTCGTCAATATTGTTTCATTCATTGTGCGTACGCAAGGATACCGGTACAAAAAAAAATCCTGCGCAGTTGGTAAAAAAAAAATATAATAACTTTTGTTGAGTATAATAATATGTACTCGTATAGGATAATTAAACACTAAATAATTTCGAACTACAAAGCATTCCTTTTTCAGGAATTCGTCAGAAGACTTCAGGACTTACGCTTCAAAGATTTCAGGTGAGAATTAGCTACTAGTATAATATCAGTATCATGAACATAACATTATTTTAGTCCTAAAGCAAAAAGAGGAGAAGACGACAGGAGAGAAGAAGACTTTTCGCAATTATTGCTGCATGATTTAATTTAAGAATATCTATCTTCGAATATAGTACCAGAGTATTGCGGAAGACATCATAAAGTCGTCGTGGTAAATGATATTATAGTACTATACCATTTCGTATCATCCTTTATTCACACACGCTCGCATTGACCAACGCCATCGAAATGTATGGTATGCTGTACGAGAGTGTGCAGCACTATATTCAGGAAGAATACGGTATGGATATTTGGAAGCAAGTTTGCCAGATAGTTGATTGTAAACACAATACTTTTAAAACTCATCAAATCTATCCGGACAAGCTAATGCCGGACTTTGCTGCGGCACTGTCCGCATGTACGGGCCAATCCACCGACTTCTTCATGACCTTCTTTGGACGTTGTTTCGTACGCTTTTTTAGTAACTTTGGCTACGACAAAATGATTCGCTCTACAGGCCGCTACTTTTGCGATTTCCTTCAATCCATCGATAACATACATCTACAAATGCGCTTCACATATCCGAAAATGAAGAGTCCGTCGATGCAGTTAACGGACACAGATGAGGAGGGCGCCGTAATAGTATATCGCAGCAGACGGACCGGCATGTCTAAATATTTAATCGGTCAAATAACCGAGATAGCTAAAGAGTTCTACGGTTTAAATATTAAATTGCATGTTATTGAAAGCCAAAATGATATTTGCGGCGGCACTACCGGTCCTATAAAGTTAACCGACAGCGCCTTAACCGTAAATGTAAAGTACCGTTTGGACTTCGATAATCGTGAGTACATGGCGAAACGTGTAAATGTTGTTGCACATCCGTCACAGTTGAAATTGCCTCCCGTCGATATGAATGTCTTCTTGGAGCTCTTCCCCTTTACCGTTGTACTAAATCGCGATATGAAAATTATATATGCAGGAGAAAAGATTGTAGAGACCTGGATTCTACATAACCCCGGGAAAAATCCAAAAACCTTTATCGGCTCCAATCTAACTGACCGCTTTCAGTGCCGTCGTCCCAAAGGTACGGTTATTCAATGGGAAACTTTGATTCATATGCACACTGTTCTTTTTGAATTTGAACTAATCCGTACCGGTCGGAATCGCGCTGCATATGATGCGGCTGCTGCGAGCTTCGATTTGGAAAACTTTGACGAGACTGACACTCGTGAAATTGGTGAGAACGGTGGTGATATTGCTTGTGCTGAGGGCACAGCAGATCGTAAAGTGTCCCAGGGTCTCAAATCTATACTACTGAAAGGTCAAATGTTTTATATTAAAGACGTGGATTCTCTAATATTTCTTTGTAGTCCCTTAATTGAGAACTTAGACGAGTTGCATGGTATCGGCCTCTACTTAAATGACCTTAATCAACATGGTCTCAGTCGGGAGTTGGTGATGGCAGGTTGGCAGCACTGTGCAAAACTGGAGATAATGTTCGAAAAAGAAGAGCAACGTTCCGATGAGCTGGAAAAATCGTTAGAACTGGCTGACTCTTGGAAACGGCAGGGGGATGAATTGCTCTACTCAATGATACCGCGTCCAGTAGCAGAGCAAATGCGTAACGGCCAGGAAGCTCTATGCCAAACCTTTCAAGAAGTTTCCGTCATTTTTATAGAAGTCATGAACGTGTATGCCGGTCTCTCCAACAATAGACAAGATGCAATGACTGCAGTAAATACTCTAAACAACGTTTTCACGGCTTTCGATGAGGAGATAATTTCCCCTTTGGTTTACAAAGTAGAGACAGTTGGCATGATTTACATGGCCGTCTCAGGAGCTCCTGATATTAATCCTCTTCATGCAGAGCATGCATGCGACTTGGCTTTACGTTTGATAAAGAAAGTAAAGTCGTTAAACATACCAGATGTTGAAATTAAAATTGGTATACATTCCGGCTCTGTAGTAGCTGGTGTGGTGGGATTGAAAGTGCCGCGTTACTGCTTATTTGGGGATACCGTCAATATGGCCTCTCGCATGGAAAGCAGTGGAGAACCTTCCAAAATACAATTATCAAACTATACGGCCGATAAAGTACGTAAAGCTGGCTATAAAACCGAATCCAGGGGCTTTGTTAAAGTTAAGGGAAAGGGTGAAGTGGAAACCTTTTGGTTACTAGAAGGACCCCGTCAACAGAAATTGCACAGAGAATTTTAAAAGCGACCAATTGATATTTTATTTAAATATAATTAAACAAGAAATTCGAATGCAGAGTTGTGAAATATGTATACAAAAACTAATATTTTGGAAAATACATAATTTCAGTATAAAGCATGCTATTATAAATTATATAATATAAATTAACTTCATAAAAAAAAGGAAGCTAAATTTTTATTTTAAAGGATGATAAAAGCAATGTCAGTAAAACTCCTAACCTTCCTCCGTAGTGTATAAAAATTCTAAATTTTTAAAAGTTCCTTACTTTTTTATTATTGCAACAATTAATTTTAATAAAACTATTTTAGCCAACACGAACGCATCTGAGTACCAACGGCAGACATTCCTTTTATGAATATGTAAGTAATTTGAATTTTACAAATTAATTAAAGCAGTACACAGTAACTCCACTTAAACGTCAGTAAAACATATTCAGGGGTATTCTGAGAGTCACTAACTATTGAATCGTCTCGAAATTGCATTGCAAACAACAACAAAAATCGTCTCTTTGTTAAGTCAATAGTTAGTGACTCTCAGAATACCCCTGTTAAACTTTCTCAACATATGCTCGAAGGTACACTTTTAGTATGTTTAAAATAAAATCGTACATATCTCAAAATTCATTTTACCAGCAACTCTGTTAACCAAGCTCCATTTTCCAATTAACATTAAAAAGCGAACGCATTTAATAACAGCTGTAAAGGTAGGAAAAAGCTTATGTTGTTTTGACAGGATTAGGGATATATTACAAAGTTTTTGATTGTGATCTCAACATCGATGGCTGAAATTTTTAATAATTTGCAAATTTGTGGGCACATTTTAAGTTCAGCCAGTTATAACTTCTTCGCATTACGATGTGTGGAGTGCAGTGCAACTTTCGGACAGTGGTCTTCGTTTTTAAGGCACCTAGATCAATTTCATGAAGGCTTCAGTACAAAACAAAAAAGTTGCGTACAAAATTTTGAAATTGATCTTGATAATACTACTACTGCTACTGCTACTGCTACTGATACTACAAAAATAAAGGATGAATTTGAATTACAAGGTATCAGAGAGGAGCATTCGGTATTTCTGGAAATGAATGATGAATTTGATACTAACGCTAATGAAACCGATGAACCTTTGGTTGAGGTTATGCAGGTGTATGAGGAAAAGGTAATATTAAGAAATGTATATATTATTGCCTACAAATTTACTGGTATTCAGACTCAACCAGGCAACGAAAGCAACACAGACAACACAGAAAATCGTTTGGAGCAAAGAGTTTCCTCCGTAGAATATTTGTTCGAAGAAAATAAAATGGACATGAGCTCGCCGACAAGCCACGCAAAAGAATCGGAAGGAGCCAGCGGATCGGAGATTAAGAAGGTATCAGTAAGTTCGGTTAAAGATAGGCGGCAAATAAAACTGAAAATTCCTATATTTCAGTTCAGATTTAATTTAAACAATTCGGATTATTTGCGGATGTCGTTAGATTTTTTAAAAGTCTTTGAAGTTCAACGACTTCTATGGGATCCTAAGCATGAATATTTTCGGAATCCTCGTAAACGTTCGCAAGCATGCAATAAAATCAGGTTGTTCTTTAGAGAAAAGAAAATTGACATTAGCGACAAAGTGTTGCAAACTACGATCAACACATTATTAAGAAAATATAAATTGGCCCAGCAAGGGAGACACGGTAAAGATGAGATTGACTCAGAAACAGTACAACTACTTCGAAAATGCTCATTTCTAAATGGAGATGTGAATAATAAAGACGATGATGATGATCTAGTAAGTAAATATTAGAATTATTTTTATTTAATTATTAGCTTTGACGTCAATAATAGTTGTAAGTTGTATAGATCTTAATATAATATATATTTATTTATATGGAGGAAAACGTAGCTTCAGAAGCGGCATCGGAGGCTGCAGACGAAAAAGAAGAACTGCTTGATGCTGCGTACCCTACTACCAAAAATATCAACGTAAGCCCTTCTTTCTTAATTCAATGACTACTTAAATAATATTTTACCTACATATATTTTAAAGTACATTCCCTTTTTGGTATCCGATCCACTTTTTGAGGATTTCATTGAAAATTACAAAAGTTCTCCAGTCTTATGGGACACCTCGCTTTATAATTACAATCATAGATTAGATCGCAAGGAGATCTTAGACAGTTGGCGTGATCAGTTCAAGTCAAAATACGACCTTCAAATAACTACTGAAGACCTTTCATTTAGCATTCTTGAATTTCGAAGACTTTATTATAAGACCGTTCTACGCCGGGATTCGAATGCCGAATTGGATGATATTGCAAAATTCATTCTGGAAAAAGGAAATTTTCTGCCACCCAAAACTACAATACAGCAAGTAAACTGCCAGCACTGCAGCAAAATCTTTCGTCAGGAATACACTCTCAAACGGCATATTTACTTGGACCATGGAATTGGTGAAAAGCCTTTCAAATGCGCCTTCTGCGAAGAAAGCTTTGTGGATCACTTAAAGTATCGCCGACACGAGCAACGTTATCACTACAAAGACTATAAATATATTTGCAAATATTGCGCCAAAGCTTTTTTTACACGCGACGAACTTGACCGACATACCATGAAGCATACAGGCGAGAAAAAATTTGTTTGTGAGCTTTGTGGTCGTGGTTTCGCCAAGAAAACAAATCTCAGCCTCCACAACACGCGCATTCATTTGCGCCAACGCAACTTTCCTTGCAACATGTGCCCAAAAGCATTTTATACTAAACGCTTGCTGCAAGATCATGTGAACGCCCACTTGAACATACGCGACAAGATTTGCCCTACTTGTGGCAAAGGCTTTACCTCCCATCATTCACTTATTCGACACAAACAAATCCATTCGGAAATAAAAAAATATGCTTGTAAGCTGTGCGATGCTCGCTTTCATCAGTTCGTGGGCTTGAACTCTCATATGAAAAATACACACAAATATGTGAGAGGCAAGAATGAAACTGCATCCGATGACGATGGACGGACTAATGTTGATAGTAATACGAGTATTTGATAACTTTTTTGATATGTACTTAATATAAACTTAATCAATAATAAAATCAACTTTACTAATTAACTTAATAATCAATATAATTAATTTTAATTAATCCTATAATTAATAATAATGGCTCCAAAATAGACGGATTGTATTTAGTAATTGCTCAAAGACATTGTTGTTTGAGCAATAAAAAGAAATATAAGATATTAAATTTTAATTTTTTTTTATTTGGGATACGTTGGCTTATCCTTTCTGATTAAATAAATTGAAAGTTGGTACAAGTCGAAATTATGTATGCAGTACATAATATATACATACGCACATAAATATATACATAAAGCAATCAGACATATAACTAAAATTGGTCCTCTCTTTCTCAAGTAATTTGTATTTTTTAGAATTATGCTGGAAACAAACATTAAGAAAATAAATAAAAATTTTGAAATAAAAGGTAAAGGTATCAGGGTTAAATGAAAGTTAACCGGAATTTTTACGACACTAGTCTAAACTCTGATCATAACATTGTCAAACGTCAAAACACAAGTGGCAGAGATTATCTCTGAAAGTAGTATAAATACATTTCTTAAAGTCACAGAGTTTGCTCTGGTGAAAAAAGGATCTTCCAGTGCAGTATTGTTTGAACATTTACCATGAAATTCAATTTAATTGTGGCCGTTTGTGAAAACTTTGGCATAGGTTTTAAGGGCGATCTTCCGTGGAAGCTTAAGTAATGTACTCTTAGCGTGAACTACCGTGTATTCTTATCGTGAACCCAATCTGAATATTTTACAGATCGGAGTTGAGGTATTTCAGCATAACAACAAAACGAGTGCGCAACCCTTGTAAGCGCAATGCAGTAATCATGGGCAGAAAAACTTATTTCGGCGTACCTAAAACTAAGCGACCCCTGCAAGACCGGCTTAATATAGTACTTAGCACAACACTTTCACAGAGCGAATTGCCAGCTGGTGTATTACTCTGCCCCAATTTAACGACTGCTTTGGAACGTCTTCAGAAGGATGATTTGCGAATGGAGATAGAAAATGTTTGGATAGTTGGTGGTAGCGGGATTTATAAGGAAGCAATGGCCTCAGAATATTGTCATCGCTTGTACATAACTAAGATTATGAAAATCTTTGAATGCGACACCTTTTTCCCCGAAATTTCGAACGATTTTAAAGAAGTGGAACTCGACCCTGAAACGCCTAAAGGAGTGCAAGAAGAAAACGGTATTCAATATGAATATAAAATACTTGAGAAGAAACCTTTTAATTAGATATTGCTTATAAAAATAGAAATCTTAATTTTTTATTTCTTTTCATTTTTTAATACATCTTCTGCAGTGATTGTATCGTTTTCTAAGCCTTTTGCTGCCAACATTAGTTCGTATAATTGCACAGCCTGATCGTCGCTCAGCATTTCTACGGCTTTCTGTTCGATTTTAGCACCTAGTTTTTCTTTAGCTTTACCTTGTAGCCCTATTTGACTACTTATAGTCACAGCATATTTCTGCGGGGGTGGAAATGGTTTGACTTTGAAATGTCGTCAAGATTTCTCTTCCTTACCGCCCATTCAGTCATGAATAAATGTGCTTCCATGGGTGAGCATTTAAGATGTCGTCTGAATTCATCGCGTACATACTTATCTCCTAGTCCGCGAACATCCTCTGGAAGACCTACAATTGGATTTATCATAAAACCAATAATATGGAATATCGCGAGATTTACCTCGGTGAAGGCGTAGTATTGTTTTGTATAGGATTCTCACCTTCTGAAAATGAGTAAGTTTATCTACCGAAATTCTTGGCATGTTTATTGTTGAGAGAATTTAATAAATATTAAAACCTAGTTTGAGTAAACCCCGCGAATTTGATAAATGCATATGAATAGTATAGTAAGCCCTTGTACATGTGTTCCCGTCGGTAATTGACTATTGAATTGAGATTATGTAAATTATATATGTATGTAGATGGCTGGGTTTACTCTAATGAAGGGGACCCTAAACGACACAAAACATTGCGCAAAACGGCTTTCTTTTCCTTGTGCAATCTTTTGTGTCGTGTAGGTCAAATTTTGCTCGAAACTGAAGAATTTTTGAGGGGTGCGGAAGTGTTACGGAAGAAACGCAAAATGACCAAGGCTAAAATCTAGTCAGAATTTAAAGATTTATACAAAAATTTAAAAGCAAATAATATTTAAATAGAATAGATAAATATAGGGATTCCGACATTTTAGTGGTTTAGTTAAAAGAAGCTTTTTCGTATACCTATCGGGGAACTGTAGTCAACTTCTCTCTTTCATTCTCTCTTTCTGGATGGATTTCGACAGAAAAACAAAAACCATTGGACAGTTTGATCAAACAATGTATTAATTTGTTGTAATAGAGCCCTTAGTAACCTGAAATTCGGCCCAGACGTTCCTGGGAGCTAAGGTTAATGATAAAAACTTCAAAAATTAAACGACTTCCAAATTTTTTTTTTTTCAATATAAACATGCAAATTTCCGATTGAGAGAAAAGTTGTTTTGTCTTTCCTAGATTGCACTGATTGATATCTAAAGTTCTATTTTAGAATTTTTTGTTAGTTTTCTTTAAGTTAATTTAACGTGTCGTTGCTTTTTAGTATTATATAAAATCTTTCAAATAATTCTTATCAAGTTCACTAAGAACAAGATCACATATTAATTTCGTTATATGTAAGAATATCCCGAAGCTATTTTTAATCTGGTACGTAAAACCATAGAGTAAAAAATAACTAAATAAATAGAGTTATTTCTTACTCTATGGTAAAACTCAAACATTGCTTTGTCACTGTGCAATAATCCAATAATGCATAAGATGCTTTAAAAAGGAATAATTTTTGTAATAGATTATAACATTACAACCCTGAGTAGAACATACTAGAACAATTTGTAGCTTTTATATACAAGTTGACAAGCGTTACGGCCGCCATTCCTTGCTGAAAAGTGTCTGTGACCAAACGTGTGAGCGCCAAATAAGCATAAAGATCTTGTAAAGCTTTGAAAGTGAAGCAACGTATTAGCAACTAATTAGACTTCATTTGTTAATCAATTAAAGGAAAAATATATATAAAAGGTAAGCGGATTTGGTATTTCTTAAAATCAAGCTTGGTAGTACTGCTGCTTTAATGAATCTGTCAATTGTGGGGGAAACACGTGGATGATGGTTAGGTCGAAAGAAGTCTAGAGACGATGTCTAAAATACTTCATGCGGATATATCATATATATTATATACGCTTGTACATAAGAGCAATATACATATCAAGGTGTGTAAAGAGACACATATGTACATATATGTATCCATTATACCCATATTTGTGGAAATTTTATATTCCTTAAGTGGTTACTTAAATTGAATACGATAATATACAAATGTGTATATATATATATACCTATGTATTTGCGCTGATAACACTAAACCGCATGGAGTGGAAAATTTGTGTTTGCGTTTATGTATACAGCTAAGCACATATTATATAGTATAGTATACTAGTATATATAGTATGTGTATATATTATGTAAGACCACGTTTGAGGTCATTTTTTAAAATCCAATAAAGGTCGAACCAAAAGCAATTCATTTACATTTATTTTCTACAAAAAAGCACTAATAACTTCAGTTAAATATGCACAACATCGTTCCTGGAGGCTGTTTTTTCTACAAACGTGATTTCACAGGCATACGCCTCTTTCTTTCCTTGCCTCATATTTTTCCAAATGATTGACGACTAAGTAAAACTAAATGACTCACTTCTCAGTATACCATTCCATATACAAATATGTATGTAGTGAATGTATAGCGCGATGCGGACATTGCTCCAGGATTTGTATTAGTCATATACTAAATATACGAATACGTACATTTCGGTATATGTATAATAATCAGGCAATGTAAACTTTAGTGTTTTTATAATTTACAAAAAAATCCCATTAAAGATTTACAAATCCTAAATTTCGCAAAGATTCGATTGCTGTTAGCTGCCTTCGCCAGCTTTCTTTTCGCCATTTTTCTTCTTTTTCGTTCTCAAACCAAATTTTTCTCTTTTCTTATTTACGAACTCGACAATCGCATTGCAGTTCCATTTATTATCTTCCATTTTGTGCCAAAATTGTATAACATTCATAATTCATTGCATTTTATTAAAAAATATATGTAGGTATCTGAAAAAAGTTTCAATAAAATAAAAAAATTGAGATTTTCTCAAACAATATTTCCATTAAATCTATTAAATGAATTCTATAAACTATCTTCGGAGTTAGTTGCTTTTCTTGATATTGAAGATTCTGCTTCCATTTCTTCATCGTCTTGTGTAGCGCGTTTCAGCCATTTTAACTAACATACACACATACAACCGCAAGCACTCTGGCTAAAACCTCGGTTTTATATTTGAGTTGAAGAACGAACAAACGAAAGAATTTGTTGTTTTCCATAAGGGTGGTTTCACATTTGGGTATTGCTCCTAATAATTCATTCTGCCATCGTCGGCGATTGCATCGATTGAAATCGATTCCCTTTTTGCTTTGTTTTTTTGCTAAAGCTGCGTTCAGACAACGCGTTTTCGCTTCGCATTGCGGAGCAATTTTTCGTCGGGTTGTAATACACGAAACTCCAATAAGCTGTTCAGGCAGAGAAAGAGCATTGTTTACTTTAACGGCGTATAGATTTTCGCGTCGCGGTGCTTTGTAAATATGTACAAAATGTCCTACTTGTGTTAGTGTTTTGTGAGTGTGTGAGTTCAGTTCTAAAATTTTTTGAGTTTTCGCCTTGGTGTTCAGACAGAACGCGAATAAGCCGCAAATCGATACTAAAGTAATCAACTGGGTGTATATATAGATAGGAAAATGCCATACGTGCAGAGAATGGTAATTTGTTGGCAAATCTTTCCTTTAAACTTTTAACTGTCTAACGATAACTGATAATCTCAATTCTGGCAACTCAAAAAATTGTAGAACTGAACTCACACACTCACAAAACACTAACAACAGAAGGACATTTTGTCCTTCTAAAAATGTATCAACATTTTTATATCTAGTAGTCTCCGTTCTTTTTTTTCATTTTTAACACTTGAAAATACGTACTTCTTAATTAGGCAAAACGTGTTCACAATGAATTTTAAAAATTATAAAATTCATTATGTTTCTAATACTGCGTTTAGACAAGCTACACTTCGTTTCGAACAAAAACTGTCCTTGCAGAGAACAGGGTAACCTTTTTCCGTAGCGACAAAATAAATTTTCTTATTAGGACGTCACTTACGTTCCTATTTAGTCATGACGGATGCACCTTTTTAGTTACATTTAAAATAAAATATCTCCCTTTCCCCTACCTTCTCCATCATACGATTTATTATTATTCATTCACAAAATCTAAATGAATGTGAATTAACTCTTCTCTCTTCTTGTGACTTCAGATGTCTAAAGCTCCAGCTATTGGTATCGATTTGGGTACTACCTACTCTTGTGTTGGTGTATTCCAACATGGCAAAGTGGAAATTATTGCCAACGATCAGGGTAACCGTACAACCCCATCGTATGTGGCTTTCACCGAAACGGAACGTCTTATTGGAGATGCTGCCAAGAATCAGGTTGCCATGAATCCGACAAACACCATATTCGATGCCAAGCGTTTAATTGGACGAAAATTCGAAGATGGTGCTGTGCAATCCGATATGAAACATTGGCCTTTTGATGTTGTGAACGCAGAGGGAAAGCCGAAAATTCAGGTTTTCTACAAGGATGAGAAAAAGACCTTCTTCCCTGAAGAAATATCATCCATGGTCCTCTCCAAGATGAAGGAGACTGCTGAAGCTTACTTGGGAAAGACTGTGACCAACGCAGTTATCACAGTTCCAGCCTACTTCAACGATTCGCAGCGTCAAGCTACCAAAGATGCCGGTACAATTGCTGGCCTCAACGTTTTGCGTATTATCAATGAGCCGACCGCTGCCGCTATAGCCTACGGACTCGACAAAAAAGCGGCCGGCGAGAGGAATGTGCTGATTTTCGATTTGGGCGGTGGTACTTTCGATGTATCCATTCTCTCCATCGACGACGGCATCTTCGAGGTCAAATCGACTGCTGGTGACACTCACTTGGGCGGTGAAGATTTTGACAATCGGCTGGTCACTCACTTCGTGCAGGAATTCAAGCGCAAGCACAAAAAGGACTTGACTACTAACAAGCGTGCGTTGCGTCGTCTGCGCACTGCTTGTGAACGAGCCAAGCGTACATTGTCGTCGTCTACTCAGGCCAGCATTGAAATCGATTCGTTGTTCGAAGGAACCGACTTCTATACCTCAATCACTCGAGCTCGTTTCGAAGAACTGAATGCGGATTTGTTCCGCAGCACAATGGATCCCGTCGAAAAGGCCCTCCGCGATGCTAAGCTTGACAAGTCGGCCATTCATGACATTGTGTTGGTGGGCGGTTCAACACGTATTCCAAAAGTTCAGCGTCTATTGCAGGATCTCTTCAATGGCAAAGAGCTGAACAAGTCAATCAATCCTGATGAGGCTGTGGCCTACGGTGCTGCTGTACAAGCTGCCATTTTGCACGGTGACAAGTCGCAAGAAGTTCAGGATCTGTTGCTGCTCGATGTGACTCCATTGTCTTTGGGCATAGAGACTGCCGGCGGTGTCATGAGTGTTTTGATTAAACGTAATACAACGATTCCAACCAAACAAACACAGACCTTCACAACCTATTCGGATAATCAGCCCGGTGTGTTGATTCAAGTCTATGAAGGCGAACGCGCGATGACCAAGGATAACAACTTGTTGGGCAAATTCGAATTATCTGGCATTCCACCAGCACCACGTGGCGTTCCACAAATCGAAGTTACGTTCGACATTGACGCCAATGGTATCTTGAACGTAACCGCTCTGGAACGTTCAACCAACAAGGAGAATAAGATTACAATTACAAACGATAAGGGTCGTCTCTCCAAGGAAGATATCGAACGTATGGTTAATGAAGCTGAGAAGTACCGCAATGAAGACGAAAAGCAAAAGGAAACAATCTCGGCTAAGAATGCTTTGGAATCGTACTGTTTCAACATGAAGGCCACTCTTGACGAGGAGAACCTTAAGACTAAGATATCTGATTCGGATCGCACCACTATTATGGACAAATGCAATGAAACCATCAAGTGGTTAGATGGTAACCAATTAGCCGAAAAGGAGGAATATGAGCATCGTCAAAAGGAATTGGAAGGCGTATGTAATCCAATTATTACTAAGCTGTATCAGGGCGCCGGTGGAGCTCCTGGAGGTATGCCAGGAATGCCAGGAGGAATGCCAGGTGGCTTCCCGGGCGCCCCCGGTGGTGCTCCTGGAGCCGGAGCAGGCGCTGGTCCGACCATTGAAGAAGTCGACTAAACAATGTATAATTCAATTGAAACCGCGATTTAAACCGCAAAACAGCTATATTATTTATGCAGTCAATAAAATCGTAATTCTCAAGTCGAGACCTACAAAATCTATAAAATAAAAGCGGCTTAACGAAAATGAATATGTTTCTTCTTTCTGGGCGGGGAAGGACGAGGATGGTGTGTCTCATTATGTCAAAGTATGTCAAAAGTATATTCATTATGTGCTAATATATTATGGATACCGGCTCTACAAAATACACTAAAAGTGGGATTATTTTTTTTAAATTTACAATTTTTTTTAAATAGATTTCATTTCTCAAAAGTAGCTAGAATTTAATTTTAATAAATTTATTCCATCCACGCCAAATTCATGTCCTTGTTCTTAGGCTCCTGCTTCAATGAAACGATTGGAAGGTCATGGTTTCTTCTATAAAGGTCTCCCACGGTTGCTGGTTCATTGTTCGCTTTCCGCTGCGAGCTCCGCCTTGCTTCATTATGCACCGGCTTCAGTTTCCAACCGAGTATGTTTCGGATATTTGATTGTTGCTTCATGGGCGACGCCTTTGAAAGCTCTTGTAATTTAATCACTGCAGCGTTTGAAGAGCTTTCTTTGCGTTGACTGAGTCGCATTTTTTGTGGGCTCATTTGATCCAGATATGATTGCCATTGCTGAAGCTTATTTTCGGCAGCACGCAGTTGACTAATTCTGCTCTCGTGTCCTGGATTCAGTCCGATCGGTTGAATGTGGGCCACTTCGTTGATATCTACTTTGATCGGCGCTAGTGCGGAGATGGCGCGAGACAGACCAATTTGAGAGTGTCTAATGCGATGCTCCATTAGATCCGCACCCAAAAGCTCCTCATTTGGGTCCATGCGAATGGCCACAATTTTATTCACAATAAACAGAAGCAAGAACGTAGAGCAAATGCCCCAGCAGGCAAGACAGAGAGCGGAAAGACTTTGTATGCCGAGTAAATACCAGCCGCCCCCTTTAAAAAGTCCCGACCGACCTTTAGTCGTCTCCAAGGGCACGGGGTTGTCGGCGAAAAGTCCGACGGCAAGCACACCCCAGATGCCACACACACCATGCACTGCGCTGGCACCGACTGGATCATCAACGCCAAGGCGATCGAACAGCGGCATCGCAAGCACGCAAAACACGGCGCCAATTAAACCGATTAGTAAAGCTTCCCAGGCGCGATATAGAAAGCAGCCGGCTGTGATGGATACTAGTGAACCCAGTACACCGTTTATTAGATCCATAATATCGAGAGAACCGTCGTTACGCCACAGAGAATATCTAAGAAGAGAAGTCACATCAAAGCTGTCCGTATGTACATACTTACTTAAAAGCAGACAACGAGGTTGACTTACATGCATCCGGTAATGCCTCCTCCGAAGGACCCCATCATTGTCATAACAGCGGCCCGTGCAGCATATTGCCACTTTGTGCCGCTCACTCCGTATGTGCTGCCAGAATTGAAGGCAAGCCAGCCCCACCATAGAACGAACAGGCCCATACAAGCATTCACCGGACTACCGAGGGGCAGTGGATCATAGCCCTCAGCATACCGCCCTAGACGTGGACCTAACATTGCAGCGGAAGCAAACGCCGAAGCTCCACCTGGATTGTTTATTAAATGTTGTAAAATAGTGCATAGTTAAAAGTGGTTTCAGAAGTGATGTATTCAAATCGTACCTATTAAGTGCACAGGACCACTTCCGGCGATGTCTACCGCGCCTAAATTATTAAGGAAGCCATGTTCACCCCAAACCCAACCGGCCGGTATACAGTAGACGACGGTGTTCAGTAACGAAAACAGACAATAGGCTTTGAAATTACATCTGAGAGCACCATTAAAAAGGCTAAATATTTCATTACATCATTATCTGTTATATGTACCTCTCGGCCATTGCGCCGCTGACAATGGTTGTAGCTGTTGTGGCGAAAGACAACTGAAATAGGAACGCGGCAAAAATCTGACCCATCAAGGGATCACCAACTTGCGGGTCCAACAAGAAATCTCCAATCGCGATAAAGGGATTCGAGAGAGGCCCTCTTCCATATGACAGTCCATAACCGAACAACCAGTATGTGAACCCTCCGAGTACGACATCAATTATGTTCTTCATCATTATGTTGGCTTCATTTTTTATGGAGACACATCCGGATTCCAACATGCCAAAACCTTTAAAGGATACAATTTGAATATAAAAGCCTTGAAATGACTTATGCTTTTGCTGCAAAGCCACTTACTTTTGCCAAAGTAATATTTTTATTAACAAGACTATTTCACTATTTCACTTAAATTTGCAAAAATATAAAACATTGGGTTCACGGTAAATACTGGTAAGTAATTTAGAAATGACTTAAGGCAAATTTTAAAATATTAAATTCATAAAATGTTGATAATTCTATTAAGAGTAAACAATAGAGGACTGCATGAGACGTCTTAAAGGCTTGTTCAAGATGTCTTAACAGTTTCAGGGGTTGTCTGAAATGCTTTCATTTTCTTTCAAATCAAGCGGTGAGTTTCAGAAGCGCTGCTGAAAACATTGCCACATAAGCTACCGCTATGATAGAATACGTCTTGAATAGAATACGGCTTGATTCGAAATCAAATGGCGAAGCACCACATCATCTCAAATATGTTGCTATGTTAGTTTCGAATCATTCGAGACGTCTCATGGAGCTCTCTAGTAAACAATGCTTAATTAAGGAATTACGATATTAAAGTTTTTTAAAGTATCAAGTCTTTTTTGGTATGTCCATTCCAGAGTACGAGCATATAGAGTTACTACATATACCGATCGTAACTAACCTGTTTGCATGGTGAAGATAATGAAGGATGAAGTCAATACCCAGTTTGTGTCTTCGGTGCTCAGATCGTACAAGCCGGGTATAACGTAGCTGTTGTTTCGAGCTATGCCTTTGAGGGCAGTGGCTTGAGAGACAGTAACATTAGTCACTTTCGATGTCATTGCTGAGTAAGAGTTTGTATATCCAATAAATTTCTCTGATTTCTCACAACTTGTAGTTGTATCTCTACCAAGGAAGTTATATGGCTAACCTCCAGAACAAATACTACTCGTATCAATAGCTCTCGACAAAGCCAAACCTTATGTTTTTCTAATTCATGATTTCCTGATGACATGTACGATTTGTTTAAATTATTCTCATTTAAATTTTATATTAAATTAAATTATAACAATTAGTCTAAAGAATTTATTACCTTTTTGAAACATTTCTCCATTAAATCCATGGGCGTGATACACAGTGAGAATATATCAGGGAGCAGGTTTGAACTTTTTCAAATTTTCAGAAATTCTCAATGCAAAATAAATGGAAAGATGAAAAAATTAATGAGAAGATAGTTTACGCTAATTTCCTGTTTGTAAAAGTTGCATTTCTGTCCCATTTTGTAATACAATACAAAACCTTTTTTAAAAGGTAATTCGTAGTTCATTGATTTTTGCTTGCTACGCCTCTGAATAACAGCTAATTTAGCTTGTTATTATCTTGTTTTCGAATTTAGCAAAATGTTTGCATGTCGACAATAGTCAGGATAATTTAGCTACGAAAACGCATTTCCATTTGTATAGTATATACATACATACATACAAATGTAATATGTTTGTATATAAATATACATATACAATACATATTTATGTATATAATATATATATAAATGATTAAATGATTAAATGTTTCTAGTTTTGGTTTTTAATTGAAAGTTTAAATATATTTCATGCAAAAAAACGCAAAAATAAAATGCTATGCTCTCAACTTTGCAACATATAGAACCATGTTTTTAATAATCCAATTTTTTTTTATTTGAAAAAATAATATGAAAAATTATTGTATTTTTCTGTTTTGTCAGTTTGTGATTATAGATCATATCAATTTCTGTTTATGATTTCACTAAAAACATATTTGTTTATATATATATGTACAATATGTATAAATTAAGTAAGTCCAGACACCAACCACAACTGTACTCGGAACGTTGAAGGTCTGTTTTATTTTAAAATATACCTACCAACTAATCCAAAAAGTAAAATAGTTTCATATTTTACTCGCTGCATTTATTCGTTGGTCGGTGTTGCATTCCTTCTCTTTTGCACTCTCGGCCTTTTTATTGTAAAGGCTGTTATTTCTTCTGCAGCCAGCCACCCCCTATGAGGAAAGTGACAAACTTCTGAAACATTTCGGTCTCTCAGCGCAGTGGATAGAACGTTGTAGATATTGTCGTGCACGAAGAAAATTATGAAAATTAAAATTGTGTGAAGTGTAATTAATATAGTTAGAAAACTTGAAACCATTTGCGCACTCAAATAAAAAGAAAATATGTATTTTTCATTCGTGTTAGCAATCAGTTTCATTTACAGTCTGAAAGGTAAAAAAATCGTCAATCAAAACTTGCATAAAAATATGTAGGTTGAGAAAATTTTTTCTGGATCTTAAATTGAGATCTACAAACAAACAAACATACTGTCAATCTATGTTCATACCTGTGTGTATACATATATTCATATATGTATGGATATAAATAATGGATGAACATAAAAATATACGTATTTATATACATATGTACATATATATAAATTTGTTATGTACATATATAAATGCATATGGATGTGTTTTCAACGACGTACTTAGATGCATTTTTTCTCTGTACCATAAAATATTTGTAAAATTATTTTTTAAAACTAAGTAAACAAAATGGGCCAGGGATGGGCCAGCCAAATTTCTTATGCCATAAAGATTAATATGTGGGACATCCAATCGGTGAAGAGTAGTGCCTCCGCCTGCTTCATAGGATTGCAGAATATTTCCTAAGAAAAGTGTCAGAGGCCCACGAACAAAGAGCTAAAATTCTTGGCCCTGTGCTATTAACAAAATTGTGATATTATTAGGCCAAATATAATCTAAATCCAGGAGCGTCGGATTTCGGCCACGGATGCGATTTAAAGTGAACGTCTAATAAAATCCAGTCGTTTTGATCAGCGACTCCAAATTGTCTGCATCAAATTTTTTCGAAAAAATTAATAATCAAATAAAAATAAATAAATAAATAATGTAAACTATAAACGAAAATTCATGAAATATGAAGTTGCTCGGTAATAGTCATTGATAAATAGCCTTCTTAAAATTTAATGATTTTAGTAGAAATTTTAAAAGTTTGTCAAGAGAATTATAAGGGTTGTGTTTAGGAAGATATTAACTTTTTTATAACATCCACATAACACAACATGCTCTCAAATTCGCTCTCTCAATTTTGCCTTAAAAAAAACAATTTAAAGAAGTACTTAAAGAAATAATAGTAGTCAATCTTCAGTTACATTAAATTGAGTCTTTAAAAATCTACCTGAATTTATTTTGTCTATATTCGACGAATATTTATTTATGCCAAGTTATGTTTCCTTTTGTCCCAAAGAAGATGTAGCTGCCGCCAGCTCAAGTCTGGCACCGGGAGGCCATTGTCGTGATTACAATGGCAAATTATACGAAACTGGTATGCATTACATGCCGGGTCCGGATTCGTGCCGGTTATGCGTCTGCGACAGTGGATTGCCCAAGTCTTGTAAAATGGTGCTCTGCGAGGCTTTCAGCAAGTGCAAATCTTTTCAAACGGTTGGAACTGGCAACAATTGCTGCGAAGTCATCTGCCTGGATGATCAGTTTACCGACGGTAGTACGGATTTTGGTATTTGACTTGTGGCCAGTGGCATTACGGCCACGTTGTCGCTGTCATTGCTCTTCTTTTTGGTGAACCGCCTGAGGCAGCGAAAGATTCGAGCCAGAGAAAATCGACAAACTGCTGACGACCAACGCAGTATTGTGGGCAGTATTGGGTAAGTGACATTCGGTTTGACAAAACAACTGCTTTTTAATTGAGTATATTCGATGTTAGTTTATTGCGTTGATAATGCCGAATTTTTTTTCAGTTATATAGCTGGAAATATGGGCTACATGGAAGGCAATCTCAGCGGCGTTGATTATTCATACGGCGGAGCGGCCTCTCACTATCCACTGTGGAAACCGCCTAGTGGCTATTTTCCGCGAGGTGAAGCACCTCCTCCGTACGAAGAGGCCATAGCAATTTCGCAAGCGGAGGCTTTGAGTGCCGCTCAATGCACTGTTAGTGTGGGTACTACCACTCATCGAGCTGTCGATATGCCGGGAGAGTTGAGACGGAGCATTCAGGGGCAACCGCAGTCTTTGCCGCAGCAGTCCTATGGCGGTCAGATGGTGCCACATCAAATGCAGAATCAAGTTAACGCATTGCCACCGCACCATCAGCAACAGAATCAGATAACGCAGAGCACAACTAATTTGATCAATATCAACATAAACAGTGGAGGAAACGTGACGACAATTGCTACGGGTGAGAATCACCAACCTCCATACAGGTTTGTCACTTGAGAATGAAGCAAGGTTTCCTTCCATTGTTGTTTGAATGTGATATTTTTTTTTAAAATTTAGTCTACAAACTGAGTGCAGTAGCCAGATTTCGCATGCAATGCAGGAGCATCAGTTGCAACAGCATCATCATCATCAGTCGTCAGTTGTTAGTGGTCGCCTGCATTTAACACCAAATAACTCCATTTGCGTTCAAACCATTTCACAGCAACAGACACAGCCACAGCAAATTGCTACAGCCACGGCCGCATCTAATACAAATACAACAACAGCATCTAAATTTCAACAGCAGCAGCAACAGCAGCACGCATTCTGCCAATCATTCCATGAGACTGAGTGTAATTACAAAAATTGTTATCTGAGCACTTCATCGTCTTCTGGTGTAGCACAAAGACGTTTGCAGCGTCAACCAACACCGGAAACTCCACAACAATATGCATCATCGCTAGCAGATGTTGAGATGTCGCCCGGTGGAGCGGGCAGTGATTATCATGCGCTGCCCGCTGAAAATTATGTGCCGAGTGAACTTGAATTCATCGCTTCACCAATACAATTTAGCGGCAATGCGACTGCCAGTCATATGACCTCTGCTGTCTCCACGCCATCTTTGGATGTGGTCGCAACGCCGGTAACCTGTAGCGAAATTAGTACTATTTCCAGAGCTGGTATTAGTGTGGGCCACAGCACGTTGCCGTCGTCTAGTGCACAATATTCCAATTCGAAAAACAGTATCAACTGCAACAATGACAGCAGCAGCAGCAGCAGCAGCAACAACAAGATGCTTTTGACCGCAGGCAGACGCTATCATCGTACTATGCCTCGCTATCTTACGGTCTCTGATCCGCTACGCGCCACTGGAAATGCAACGGCAAATATATATAAATCTCAGACGAAATCCATTGCTACGAACACAACTATTGTTGCAACAACTGCTTCTGCCACAACCATACCCGTTGGTACCAGCACTAGTACCAGCATTAGCAACAGTACTTCCAAAAAGCCTACTTGTCAATGCCCCATTCAACATGTACCTATGTCGTACATGGGCACCAACAATCTCAACTTGAACGCGCAGCAGCAAGTTTCCAATAATATATTTCTCTCCTCCTTGAGCAATAAAATAAATTCTTTGGGAACGTCCTCATCTAGCTCTAACAATTTGGATCGTTCATCTATTAATTACGGTTATAAAATAAAACCAAATGTACCCGCGGTTATTCAGCAATCTGCTGCTGAGATCCCAGCAGCAAAACGATTGACACACAGTTCGCCATACTGCAGCCAGGAGCCGAAGATTTCTACCATTTCGAAGCAGGTGGGCGACACTACTGCCGAGACGGTTAGTGTTGGGCACCACCACCACCACCATCATCAGCATCAGCACCATCGAAACGATGACCCTTTAGTGGTTTTAAGTAAAGTGCCAAAGAAGTCCAGTCAGGAGCATCTGAAAATCGGTGTGCGCTCGGAAAGTAATGCGGGGGGGACTTTTCCAAACAAAAAGGTAAAGAAATAAAAGTGAAGCATGTAATGAGTAATGAAAGGACGCTTCTTAGGCGGTGCTAAATTTAAATTTCTTACATACTCTTTTGTAAGAAAATATTTTGAAAGGTAGAAAATTTTAAACCCAAGTTCCTTATAGATTAAGATTTTGCTTATATCGGTTCTATTTTTACAATAATTTATGCAGCCATTTCACTCGAAAAAATTGAAGATTAAAATATTGATAATAAATTACAAGATAAACCGAATTTAGGGATTTTTTTTATGTAATAAAACAATATGAACATTCTTAATCTTCCCGTTTTCACTTATGTATATCACTTATGTATGTATATTAATTTCAATTCGATTTCAATTTTAGACAGATGATTTCGTAAAATATCCGGGCCATCAACACAATGAGGGCAACGATACCAACCCAGTCTTACCGCCAAAATTGTGTAAATCTGTAACCAATCTGAAATCCTTGCCAGCAACAACAACTGCATCCACAAACCATGACGCTGAGCTGTGTAGATCGTCGTCTCCATCAACAACATCATCGCCAAAAATTTCGCTCTCTTCAAAAGGGACGCCCTATCGTCACCACGCTGCCGGATCGACAACGGCTCGAAACATGTTGTCGAAACATGAAACATCGCAAATAATGTGCCCGCAAGGACCGTCTGTGGAAGCACCTTTAATAAGCAAAGCACCCACGAATCGTAAAGAACCAAAGAACACACCACCATCACTTACACTACCTCCACCTTCTCCTACAAAGACGCTTAGTATCGGCCATGCTGAATCGAATGCGGTTAATAAAATCAACTCGTCTACGTTTTATCCACTACACAATAATCATGTTACTTATACGCTGCCCAAACATACCACCGGCAAGATCTCGCTGAATAGTACCATAGCGAACGTCGTCAGCAAAGTGCCCTCAGTGATCAGTATACCTACAGATAACCATGATACCAACTGCCCTGCTGAGTCGAAGAAAGACATGGTAAACAAAAGCAATAGTCTAAACAAATGTACGACGTTGCCAAAAATATTGCGTACCAAAAGAGTAGCTTATCAAGAATCCGCAGCAGCCTTTCAAGGCTTCGACTCTGCATGCCAGGCACAATCAGCCTATGCACAACAACAACAACAACGCCACATGAATGCGATAAGCCGTAATCAGAATGCAGGAGGTACAAGCGCGAATATGGATATAAAGACCAAAACTGAGAAAGGAAAACATCTGCCCGTCTGCACTACATCGAAAAATTGTTTAAATCCGAAGGAGCACTTCTTACCCAATGATACTAGTCTAGATGATGATTACCTGAGTGAATGTGAAAACTGTAAAATAGCCCAAAGCTCAAAATATTATCTAAATACGGAAATCTCTGATCCGCCGCCACAGGAAACCATGACATTGCAACGAAAATCGATGGACGATAATAAGGAAGAGCAGGAGCAGACTTATTATCGGATCTCGCACACCTTACCCACAAACACAAAGAAAAATGCGTAAGTACATATTTTCAAAAGAAAGACGAAAACATTTGCTTGGGATGGCAGCCATTTGTTTGTTCCTTTGTATTGACTGTGTGGCGCTAGAAATAAATTCTTGAATCACTGGACTGGCGGTTTCTACTGTTATGTCCTTTGAATTTTTTTGTGTGCGTTACCCACGCACGTTTAGGTTGAAAATATTGAGGACAAATGTGCAATGGATGAGCACAAATGTGCTATGGATGGGCACAAATGTTCAATGGGTGTGCACAAAAGTGCAATCGGTGGGCACAAATATGCTATGGGTGGGAACAAATGTGCAGTCGGTGGGCACAAAAAAAATCCAATGGGTGTGTATAAATGTGCAATGGATGGGGAAAAAATTGCAAAGATTAGGCAAAAATGTGCAATGGGTGGGGACAAATATGTAATGGATGGGTTCAAAAGCGCAATGAGTAGGCAAAAATGTGCAATTCGTGGGTACAAAAATGCAATGGGTGGACACAAATGTGCAATGTATAATGCCTTTAATTTCTTGTCTTTACTTTTAAACGCATAACTTCACAAAGAATGGATCGATTAAGTTGAGATGTTTTCCATACAGTATTAATTTATAAAATATTTCGCTAAAGAGCGATAAAGCGATTTTTACGTACATATATTAAAATCTATTGCTTTAATTTAAACAAATTTATCTTAATAACAAAACCACATTTTTAATAAGCACCTTTTTGAAATAAGTTTTTATCCTTATTCCAGTCCAATTAAAAACAATAATCATGAGTCGTGGTTTTCTACAATTCCAGCGAGATCTTCTTCCGAAGATGATGTGAACGAATGAGACTTAACACATTTTCTATAAGTTCTTGAAATATATATTTCACTTCTAAGCTCTATTTTGCACACCAAAAAAGAAAATTCGTACTAAAGTAAAGCTAAATGATAATGATAAACTAACTACGGATAAGCGTAATATATAATTGACTTTTACTTCTACTTCTACTAAGTTAGAAAAAACCACATACACATTTTTAATTTATCTTTGTGAAATCTAAAGAACCAAATACTTACGATTATTACGATTAAAGCAATTCACATGATCCAATATAAAAGATATAGGAACGTAAAGAATTGGAAAAGCCATACGATATAAGCCACACGAGATGGCTATGGCTGTCCTTTCGAATAAATTGTAGTCCGTCAGTGTATACTTTGCGAATGTTTGAAGTTAATTATCATTAAATACTTGCACAAAACTAAGGATTATAAAAAATCGTGTCATACGTCGGATTAAGGAATAATACAGTTTACAAAACAGCATTTGACTTACATTTTCGAATCGAATTTTATTGCTTCAACTATTTTTAATGTTGATAGAATAGTTTACAGCCATTTAAAGTAAAAGTAAAGTATAATACGAGTATATACTCACTCCTTCGAGTTGAGTATATATACTCCTCCGTATTCTCGTACAACTCCTTTGTATATATAATATATATATATATATTATGTATGTACATGGCCATCATCTATGAGAAATAAATTGTAGTAAAATGGAATAAAATTGCAAATTAGATGTTCAGATCGATATCATTGCGTACTTGATGCATATACAATAATATTTATGTACATATATAGAACCCATGCAGGCTCTTACAGTGCCCCTTAATCTTTTCTTTCTCCCCCTAATTTTATTACAAATAGTAGTACTAGCTGCCTCTCTGCGAAATATAAGCAATTTTGTTTAAAGCTAACCCGAGACAACTTGCTTTCGGGCAAGTCGCGTATATGAACTAATTTCTTGTATAAAAAGTGGCTGTTTCGGCGGTATGAGCCTGTAACTTTAGTTATTAAATATTAACTCTCTGAGAGAAATGATATTTTAATATTATAGGTTTTCCTCGTTTCTTCGTTTTTGTTCGACCAGAAAGCTCTTTTTTTTAGTTTCTAAGTATATTTTTTAGTATCTAATATTAACAAAAAAAAGTTCTCTCAATTTTTGTTTTCTGGACTTAACCGCATTGACTTCTGAGCGACTCAATTGGTACTTTTTTTAAAGAAAATATTAAAATGAAATTTAAAATTTCGTTTCCAATTTTTTTGAACAAAGTTTTGCCGCCTAAATCAGAAATATAATATCTTGTAGTTCTTTTTGAGATATTCTCACCGCAAAGTGCATAAAATGGTTTTGGATTATATTTAAGGTTATGTTTTGAAAATATTATCTGCTGCTTATATTATCTGCTCTGGATTTTATGGATTAACTTCTTTCAACAACATTTCTTCCGAATTAGAGAAAAAGAAGAATAAGTAAGTGGTGAGCTGCAGAGCCGCCCGATCGCTTTCAAAGCCTTTTTAGCAACACTTGGAATCATAGTTTTTTAACTACATAGATATATGCTCTAGTAATGTACTCTCTAATAAAAGAAATTTTTTCGCAGTCTACTCGTAAGTCTCGATCACTAAGATGATTAAGATTTGCAAAAAAAATAGAGTTATGCGTTTTACAATTTGAACTTTCAAAAATAAGGGGCACATGTTAACCAAGTAATAGCTATTTACGTAAATATAAGCAATATCTCTCAATCAGTGTTCAAATGTAATATTTATGTGTATTATAAAATTATAAACTGCAGCACAAACAGCTTGATGGTCATGCAAACGTATTCGTATTCACATTATAATAAAATATATATCTTACGATTTTGATTTCTAACAACCGCACACACAACCTTCGCATCATCGGGTAAGATATTAATTATAATTACTATACAACTTTTTTAATAAATGAGATTAGCAGTCAGTTGTTCTGTGGAAAATTGAGGATCGGCATAATTTTTATTTTTTAACTAATTACTATTAGTAGGTACATGAGGAAATAGTTTTTAAAAGTTGAAATAACAAAAACAAATTGAGCAGGTGTAGGGTATAAATGTTCAGATTGTGGTGGTATTAATCTTCCTTAAAGTACATCTTAAAAAGATAGGTTAGGACCGCGTACGACGACTTCAGTGGTCTTAACTGTTGAAATCCGATCGAATACAATTCAACTCAGTTTAATAATATAAGAATGAAGCAACAATTCCCGAAACCATCCACTATATTCGTTATATTTCAGAGAGACAACCATAAAAAATGCTCAAATTTTTAAGTTTCCTTACAAGATAGTTTCTATTTCGATGTAAAAAGTAGCCAGCCAGCTTCTTAAACGTGCTGCAATTGGATGTGGTTATTTGCCTTAAAGAATTTTTATCAAAATTAAGATTTTGCTTCTGCATTTTTTGAAAACGAAATCAAGCTTATTCTCCTAGTTCACAAGAAATTGCAATTTTAGTCATTAAAATAAGTATAAGGGGTGGAGAGGGGCGTATCGTTGTGTCGTCTCGTCCGTACATGTACATACTATATATACAAATGAATAAAATACATAATGAACAAATCTATGTCAGAAAACCAAAAAAATTGTGTAAGTGGTTGAAAAAAGTTAAAATAAAATAAATTTACTAAATTATATCGTATTAAGTATGTACTAAAAGCAACTGAAATGTAATTAAACAAATGCCAACATGTTACCAAAAAAAAAAGTATTCATAATTGTTAAAATGAATTAATGTAGTAGCATGGAGTTGATTAGAAATATCGTACATACATACATATATACATACATATATCAATGTATGGAAGAAAATAATCATAAGAACTTAAAAATAATAATAATAATATTGATTTCAAATGAAGTTCTCCCTTCCTTATCGACCTTTTAATTGAAGCTGTAACTGTCAGTTGAATTTGAATTGATTGAATAAACTCGTATTCAAGCTCGTATTAAATTTTCAATCATACAATTCAAATGGATTTAATCATGAGCATAATAAAGAAAAATCAAAGATTAATTTAACACATACATACCATTTATTATGTATTATTCTTTACACTGCGCTTTCTATATCACTTAGTCCTTCCTTCCTCCGGCTCGTCGGCTGGATTAACTCCTTTGGATCTTACCAAGTTCGAGTTAAAATCGTCGTGCAATAAAACGTAAGTATTTTATGGTTCTTATGAATATATTTTCCTTTACTACAACTAAAGGTTTTTTTTTGGAGGAAATATGCATATTTATACATTTTTAAATGTACGCGTATGTATAGTACTCGTATTTGTGTATAAGTTGTGTGCAAGATGCAATTGTTTATTAGAAATATAAAGACATGAGCCGGTCGACCAGTGGCCAAAGCGATTAACTCCATGAAACAAAAAGCGAAAAAAATCGACAAAGTATGTACAATGTAAACCAATACGCAACGGCCCTAACAAATTTAGTAATTTAGTGGATGATTAACAAAGGGTCAAATTTATTTCAAATATTAACAGTTAAGATTTTTTGGAGTACTTTGAGACTAAAATTTTTTTTCAGATTCAAAGAGTGCAGTTAATCACTTTGGTAACAGATTATTATTAAGAAATTAATACATACGAGTATAAAAGTTTACGTAATGATTGAAAAAGACGTAAAGGTTTTGTTTATCAGTCGATATTGTTATTGACAATAAACAATAATGAACTAAACAATTAATAGAGAGAAAATCAGAGCTCACGTATTAAATTCATTTCAAATTCAAACAAATTATACCAGTTTTTATTGAAATATGTATAACTGTTTTTATTAGATGATATAAAACAGAAAATATGGCATATAATTCGACATTACGACGCATTATTACCACTATATACTCGTACATAATAAGAAAGATATTTTTAAAAATCTTTCTAATTATAATCTTAATCTTATAATTCTAATTACTATATATTTCTAATTATAGAAGAATTATAGAATTTTGCTGATTCCTCTCGCGTTTATCATAATTCATTTATAATATGCTTCATATGATGATAATTAGTATATGAATTTACACAATTATAATTATTCAGATAGAAATTTGAAACTGAGAAGAAAGGAACGGGAAGGACTCTTCGAGCTGGCACACTTTTGCAGAATAAAATGTACTTCCGATTTAGACAAAAATATTTTAGGTAAATATATGTACATTCATATATATTTTTAAGAGGGCGAATTTTTTAAATTTTACTTTTATCTGTACCTTGTATCCTTTTTAGAATTTTCTTCAAGTCCTCTTGGTAAAATACACGGGTACAATCTATGCAATGTTGTTTTAGTAAATTTACAGACTATGAGTCATGACATTAATTATAAGGCATATTATGTATGTTAATTTTTATGTATGTAAAAGGTCTCTCAACAGAGAGTTGAAAATTACGCGAAATTTAAAATGATACCTCTTGTTGAAAGACCCTTTATTATATTTTGCTCACTCGTATAATTTCTGAATTTATTGAATGGGGCCAACTATAATGTAATTATTAAATATTATTCGACTGCTAGTTTATTATTATTATTATTAAAGTTTTAATAAATTCATTTAGGTTCCAACATAGTTGGGTGTACCATAAATAGGTCAACTAAATAACGTTTTAATTAAAGTTGTATTTTGCAAATTAGATTAGATGTTTATCATAAAAATTGTCTTATCAATAATTATACTTATAAAGTGCTCCGTGAAATAATTAGCTTTCTTTAAAGAATAACTTTAAAGTGCAGTAATTTATAAAATTCTATAATTTTTGTTCTGAACTACATTTCCATTAAGTAAACGTTTCTGACTAGTGACGTTGTGTGAGTTCCGCTTTGCTCTTTCCGATCTTTCGTGGTCGTCCTGAAGGCAATCATTGCGCAATTATTCTTTACTTACGAGAGAACCGTTTGAGATTCGCGGAGAGATGACATCCATTATGGTGTCAAGGAGAGTATGAATAGTTTTTCCTTGTATTGTAGGAAGCTACATTATGGTTCGATTTTCTCCATACTTCACACCTTCTTCCGATGATAATTTTAAAGAAATAATAACGCAATTATGTATGATCAAACTCGATATTTATACTAAAATAAGTTACGGAAAACGCTGCGTCTTAAGAGAGTGTTTTCTCTCATTACCATCCAAAGCCTTCACCTACATTTAACGAACCTAAAAAAAGCCGCCTCGAAATTTAAGGCTAATATACTCGTACTTTAGGAGGTACTTCCATTCGAACATCGACAGCAAGCGAAGTTGTCGTTGGGCTTATCGCATGAATATTAAATGTTTATAGATTAGTTTTACGCAAGAGCTTTTATGACATTTCGACGAAGCTCATCTACAGATCTAGTCGTATTCTCCAATCTGGTTTCGACAGAAGCGGTCTGTCTCGGTCTTGGAAAAAGGTTCCTTTTCAAGATAGAATCCTATTTCGATTGCAACCAAATCGCAAAAACCCATTTTAAGAAAAATCACAACAATAGAAAATCATTCAAGTGTTCAGAAGCTAAGTGTTGAAGAAATTATTCAACAAATATCTTTGAGCAAAAATATTTTTCCGATTTTCTTGACTAAAATGCCATTATTGTAAAGGAGTCTCTACTTCTTGGACGTCATTTCAATGGAAAACGCCTGCCGTCATTCTCGTTTCAGAGTTTGAGACGAACTTTAAAAATGTTCAATAAAATCTATTTACTGATTTGGAATGATTTTTATCTGGATGATGAAGATGACAATCAAAGTTCGAAATGTTGGTTAGATTTTGCACAAGATTCGGAATAAGAGACTTACGTCCCGAGAGACTCTGGATGTAAAAAAATTCTGAAAGAGATTGGACCTAAGAAGTAATCTGGGCGATATTAAAGCTCATTAAGACACAGTTGCTTCAATTCTTCACTCTACCTGATGAGTGCACACCTGAAAAGTGTGTACACCGTTTCTTAGTAATGCTCGTACAGTTGTTGCATTGTAGGTTGTTTGTCCAAACGGAAAAAAGATTGTTAACAATTTTAGTCAGAAACATCAAGAGCTTCTCATTACTCACCCTGGTGAATAATGTACGAGTGACTTCCAGGACTCTGCCTAATTGGTTTACCATGAAACACAATCCTAGACAGTCCAGAACTTATCTCATTGACCGACCTACATATTTGCAATTTTGCAAAATAATAATCCTTAATTACTATGAAGAATATTGAAATAATTGTTTATCTACAATTGTTAAATATACTAAGATTGCAAGATATATTTGTCAATACGTCAGCGTTCATTCATTACAATACAAAAAACAACTATGTTTATATTTATTAAAAGCGTTATGACGCTGTTTTGAATCTGAAAACAGACGAGACGAGATTTACAGAAACAGCAAATATATTTAAAACGGCTTATACGACTTATACGACGAACATATTCAAAACCAACGGGTAAATTAGTACATACGCATTACATGAATTAAAAATGTGTTGATAAATGATAAAGCAAGAGGAGGGAGAATGTTGTACGATATTGCAAGAGGAAAAGGAGTTGGACAACTTGAGCATTGAGCACAAAGGAGGAGGAACAAACGAACTGTTTTTAAATACTAGACGACAAAATAGCATAACCTAAACACTATGACTAAGAGTATTTTGTATGAGCCCGCCCCATACGATAATACAATAGATAATTTTCACAGAGCATGCTTTCATCTTCACGCCTTTTTCACGCGTCCAAATTGGTCGAGGCTCTGCGTTGAAGCCTGTATGTATAGCAGATCTTCTTCTTCTTCTGGCCCATTACAAGTGTTCGATGAAATAACTGTTTTAACTTATGTAATAACGTACGTTCCTGTCGTACGACGCTACGACGCGGCGGACTCCTTCATTATGCATTGGCTAGGAGTCACGGCGAAGGCGTAAGAGTTTATAAAACCTTTATGTAAAGCCTTGCTTTTAAATTCATTTCAATGATTTTCATGCTTGCGTCATGGTACATAATAGTACTTGTAAGACTTCATTGGTATTGCAATAAATATTTGTATTATATGAGTCTTAGCTGAAATAGGCTTAGCTGAGAGACTGACAAATTCCTTTAGCCTGGAGTTTCATTACAATTAAAATCAAGTATGTAAGTATTATATTGAAAGGATCAAACAGCTAATGCTAACATAATTGCATAATCAGTAAAAAGCGATCACTTTTCGCATCGAATTGTTGTACGAGTATCGTATTTACGCGTGTATCTTTTGTCACGAGACTGAGGTCGCAAAGAACTCTTGCAGTCTTTGTACCGTGTTGCGGTCTAATTTGCACAAATCGAAATCAAACGTTTTGGCCGTAATCTCATAGCAGCCTGTGGCCGCAATCAACTCAACAACCTGCTGCAGCTCCTCGTTATCTTGCAGTGTCATGATCTTGTGATGCAGTTCCTGCAGCTCCGTGAGATAATCTGTGGGTAGTGCAGCAGCGGCTGCGGAAGCGCCAACAGCCGATGTGGGCGAGATGTTATTGCTGCTACTGCTGTTGGTGTTGTTATTGTTGTTACTGCTGCTGGCGGTGTGTGCAGCAGAAGCGTTTGAGCTGTTGGTGCTTGTTGTGGCTTCACTGCTCACATGCGACGAGCTTGATGAGGAGTGAGTAAGTGAGACAGAAGCGCTATTATCTGCAGCAGCTGCTGCGGCCGTGGCACCCAATGAATTACTCGAATTCGAATTGCTGACAGCAGGTGGCGGCGGTAAGAATGTATTGCTCTCAATGCTGCTGCTGCTGCTTCTGCGAGCGGAACACCGCATTGATGGTGATTTGGACTTTTCTCGGACGACTTTGTTGACCTCCTTCTTGCCCTGCTTCAATGGTGGCTCAACAAAAGTGTTAAGCGCTGTTGAGTTTCGTCTGCGCTTCTTTACGAGGTCGCCCTTCTCATGGCTTTTAGCTGCGGCACTTCCGCTCGCTGCGTTCTTCTCGGCCCGGGTTTGCTTATGTTCCTTGGCGTTTTTGAGATCTTTCGCCGGTGCATGTGAGGCCTCTGGCAGCCTGCTGGCAACGGACGCAAGCGCCGTTGGTGCAACAGGAGGCGGCAACAATGCGCTAATGGTTTTTGTTGACAGGTCCGGAAAGCTACTATTGGAATTATCGGAGTTATGAGTGTGGGCGGTGGAGGAGGTAGGCGCGCCGCCGGCAGCCAGTGTCGTTGAACTCAACTCTGTGGAGGATTGCATGCTTTCGGCGCAGTCGCTGAGGTCGTGGGTGGTATTTGTTGAGGTTGGATTGGATAAGGTAGAAGTTGTTGTTGTCGGTGTTGCTGCTGCTGCTGTGGTTGCAATTGAGGCGCTCTCGGCAAGTGACGGGGCTGCACTTTTAGCGTGTTTATTATTACTTGAGCTCTTGTTGTTCTCCTCACGTCCGCCACGCTTGTCCTCTTTACTAGCCCTGTCTTTAGACTTTTTCTCCTTGTTCTGAAATTTTTTCGATGACGAGCTGGAGGTTAGACTGGGCGCTGCTGCGGTGGCTACTGTTGCTGCTGCAGCGAGAGCGTTAGTCGAAGTCGCAGTTAACACACTATTAGATTCCGTTTTCGGTACCGAATCCGTTGTTGGCCCAACTACTTCCGGTTTTTCGGGTTCCGGCTTGTGATCCTTGCAATTATCCTTCGCCTTTTCCTTTGACTTGTCCTTATCTTTATCTTTATCCTTTTCTTTGTCTTTGTCTTTATCTTTACTTCTGTCCTTCTTTTTGTGTTTATGTGACTTTTTATCCTTTTCCACAGCAGCTGATTTCTTGTCTTGTGCGACGTTGGTGTTAACATTTGCCGGCAGAGCAGCCGGGACGCTATTTGTGGTCACTGCAGTGCCTTCTTTTTCACTCGATTTTTCGGTCGGCTTCGCAGCTGACGACTTTGTAGCGTCTGCTCTGGGACTACTTTTTTCTATTTTACTGCTTTTAACGGCGTCTGTGGCAGCAGCAGCGGCAGTTGACCTGGTTTCCTTCTCGGTAGCATTCGCGTTATTGGAGGAAACATTGTTAGATCGGTCCTCCCTCGCCGACTTTGCTTCAACTCTATGCTTCTCCTTGTGCTCTGAACCTCTATCCTTGTCTTTCTCCTTTTCTCGGTCCTTTTCCTTTTTATCCTTTTTGGATTTTTTACCACTCGAACTGGAGCTCTGCTCCTTGGACGAGGTCTTCGCAGCTTTACTGATATATTCTTGTGCTCCGTCCGCTTTACTCACTTTGTTCAAATCATCGGCCCGCCCACTGGCAGAGGATGATGACCGCGGCGGTGTAACACGCTTGGGACTTGATGGCCCAGCGCCAAAATCACGTGCGCTGACAACTCGACTCGGACTAAGTGATCTTTTTGTGCCGGCACCGGACGTTGTTTTCTCGCGACTACGGTCCCGGTCTTTATCGCGCGATTTCTCTTTTTTTTGTTTGTCTTCACGTCTGTCGCTTCTGTTCATTGTTTCAGTAGACGCCTTCTTGCTGTCGGCGGAGCGCATTTCTTTGCTGGGACTTGTCTGCTTGTGTTTTTCCTTTCTGTCTGATTTGTCACGTGCCTTCTCCAGATAAACTGAGCTGGACAGACTAGCGCCCGACTTTTCTTTATCCTTGCTTAGTTTATCTTTGGTTGAAGCGTTGCTACTGTTGGCAGTATTGGTACTACTTCCTTTCAGTGTACCTCCCCCGCCCACAAGACCGCCTGAGCAACTAGAACCCGCCGCTAAGTTACCACCACCACTGCCTCCTACATTGCTCGCACCTTTCCCTCCGCTCTTTCCGTCGGGGGAGAATTTTGTAGTAGTCTTTGTTATGGGCGTCCCAAATAAATTCGCAAATGTGTTCAGTTTGGTCTCCTCCGATCGTGATTTGTGCTTCTTCCCACCATCGCTGCTTAATTTCGGTTTATTAACCATGCCGCTTTCTTCCACTGCAGTCACGGAAGTTGGCGTTGAGCCAGCGCCACTGACTACACCTGATACCGCAACACCGCCGCCCTTCATAAGCTTCTGGCGAAATTCATCAGACGGACATTCGAATATGAACTTCTTAACATCACACCGATGCTGTGGCGGTCCAGTTTGCTGAAGATCTAGATCGTAGGTGAACTGTACACGTCTTGGTTCGTCTCGGTTCCGAAAGTATATATCAATTGGTAATAAAAATCCAGCATAACCAGATTCCTTGAGCACATATGGCGGCTCTTTAACAGCTGAAAACATAGTCAACATTTTTCAAAGCAATTAGGAATTTATTACCACTAAACTCAAACTTAATTAAGAAACGATTAGAGTTATATAAATTATGCCCACCTCTTTTTGGCTTCGGAAAAGAATCGTGCAGATTGAACACAACTTTGTCCACAAAGGCGCTTATATCGGCCTTATTTACACCCTGCACGTATAGTTCCCAGTCATGTGTGAATCCCTCAGCGGTCTTCTTGCTACGCAGCTTCGACGTGTGTCCGATTTCAAACTGGATTTTAACAGCCATACCCAGAACTGAAACCTGGTTAATTCGGTCTCCCACTTACAGCTTGGCTAAAATTCGAACGTTTAAAACCAATCAATTAGTGAAGATAGAACCAAAGGAATTTAAAACAGAACTAAAAATGCATGCTTCACTGTAATTGCGGACCAAGGCGGTGAATGTAAGGGAGAGAGTATAAACGAATTGGTTGCAGGCTGGTGATATCTAAGATCCTTGACTCCATCGATATGAATGATAATCAATGTATTTATTGAAATCAGTAGCGCCACAATAACTTCTGAGTCGCTTTTTTTCCGAACTTAGTAATTTATATTCTCAAGGAATAGCAGTTTGCACACATGACATTTCAAAGTGCAGTCCACAGGCACAGAAAAATCATGGAGAAACTAGAAAAATTTATTTATGTCAACTTTTGTTTGCTGCACCTTTTTCACAAACTCCTGTTGTCTCACGGAGCAGTGATACAGTGAGTGTGGATACTTCTTCGGCAAGTTGCTTCTCCTTCCCGGGTATATTTTAATGTGAATTCAACATAGTAATAAAACCATTTTTAATTATTTTCTTTATTTCAACTAAAAATCTGGCACAACACTTTTGACATATTTTCACTTCGATTTCGAATCACTATCTTTCTACATCGTTCCGTTCTGTCTGTCCGTCCCATTGATGTATTGGATTGAAGTGCTATTTGAAGACATTTTCCGATTAGATTTTCGTAAGTGCGAGCAGCGCAACTATAGAAAAGTGTAAATAGAATAGAGCACACATATGGCTAAAAGCTATCGCGCTACAGATGGAGCCAGTAACATTAGTGTGGTTTGTAAGTACGGAAAATCATTAATACGGTTTCCCATGTGTACAAATTATAACTCTATAGTTTTCATTCACGATTATTATAAAAGTAATTGTTTCTGTTACATAATTTATTTTGAAAAAAAATGTTTAAAGTTTTGGGTTTTAAATTAGATTATGTATTTAGTTACAAGATCCAACGTACAAGTAAGTACTTAAGTATACAGTAACAATTTTGTATTTTAAGTGGATTGTTTTACAACAGATTTTTCATTATCTTTGGTTATAAATATAACGAATGTGTTTTTATGTGTTTATATGTTTGATATTAAATCGAACAACCACAGTACATCTCAGTTATTCGAACTGAGGACAAGCTTTCTTCTAATTCAGTCATAGAAGTTGGCGGTGACCCAACTCCACTGACTACATCTGATACCGCAACCAGAGAATATTCTCTGCCGCAACACCGCCACCCATCATAAGCTTCAGACGAAATTCATCAGAAGGACATTGCAACATGAAGTTCTTTACATCACATTCATGCAGTGTCGGTCCACATTGCTGAAGAACTAGATCGTAGGTAAACCGTACATGGTGGTGACAGAAAAATCCGCCATAACCAGATTCCTTAAGCACATATGGTGGCTCCTTAGAAGCTAAAAACATAAATAGGATAGCCAAATGTTTCAAAGAAATTAGGAATTTATTTCGACTAAAATCAACTTCTAAGCAATTCATAAAGTTGAGCGAAAACGATTAGAGATATATGTACATACATAATAAATTATGCGCACCTCTTTTTCCATTTGGAAAAGAAGGGTGTAGATTGAAAACAACTTTGTCCACAAAGGCCCTGTGGAAAGGTCCACAAATATCCGCTTCGCACGTATAGTTCCTAGTAATGTTTGAGTGACCGATCCCAGTCAGGGAACTTCTTGTCCGATTTCCAAGTGGATTTCAACAGCCATACTCAAAATTAAAACCTGGTTAATTAGGTCTCCCACCCACAGCTTGGCTAAAATTCGAACGTTCAAAATCAATCAATTAGTGAAGATAGAACCAAATTAATTTAAAACGAAACTAAAAATGCATGCTTCACTGCAATCACAGGACAAGGCCCTGAATGCAAGGGAGAGAGTATAAAGGAATTTGTTGGAGGTTGCTGATATACATATGTATAAGATCCTCTCGCCTGCATCGATATGAATGATAAACAATGTATTTATTGAAATCAGTAGCGCCACTACTCCTGAGGAGCTTTTCCCCGAAGTAATTTATATTCTGAAGGAATTCCATTATACTTGTAGTTGCACACACATGCCATTTCCAGCTGCAGTCCGGACTCCGAAGGCACAGAAAAATCATGCAGAACGTATACAAATTTATTTGTCAAGTTTTGCTTGCTGTACCCTTTCCACAAACTCCTGTTGCTTCTATTTCCAGGGTATATTTTAACCCAGGGGCGAATTTAACGTAGTAATGAAAATATCTTTAACTATTTCAACTAAAAATCTGGGGCAACATTTTTGTCATATTTTCACTTCGATCTCGTTTTGTTTGGCTGTCGTTTCCAATTGATGTATTGGAATCAAGTGCTATTTTCCGATACATTTTCGTGGGTGCGAGCAGGGCCATTATAGAAAATTTGTATTAGACTAGTAAGACACAAATAAGTGTACAAGCTATCGCGCTGCAGATGGAGCCAGTAGCGTAATTAGAGTTGATTGTTGCTACAAATGATCTGGCGGATACACCTTATCTTTGAGTAGTAAAAACAATACAAAGGGACGTAAAATCGTTCGTACAATTTTTATATGCTCTATTATTAATTGTATAGTTTTCATACACGATAATTATAATAGTAATTATGCTTCTATTTATTTATTCATGTTTATTTTGAAAGAAAATGTTTAAGGCTTTGATTATGCATTTAGCTATCAGATCCAACATAACGATAAATTATAACGATTTTGAATTTGGAATGAATTGGTTTACATTGGCAGATACTTTTCATTCCCTTTCGTTATACATATAAAGAATGTGTTCAATTGATATGAATTCGACTAACCAACGAATCAACTACTCGTATTAATTTTTGTCTATATCAAATAGGTTCAGGTTTCGTGCGATTCTCTTGATTTTATTATCTAATGTTTGGTCCTCATACTCGCAGATGTAGTGATGCCGGGAAGTGCATTCCTGACCCTGGTAGACGTACGAATGCTTCGTCGCATTGTAAGAGAAACGTAAACAGCGCCCTGGCCCCGGTATCACGAATGTGTTGTTAAGTATTGTTTCATTAGTTGTTGCGTTCGGGAAGGCGTCCGACTTGTTTGTCGAGTCGGCTGTCTTATTAGTTGTACCTGCTTCTTCTTGCTGTGACATGACAATCGACGTGAGATTCATATTGGGATTTACGGGCTTAGCAGAATTGGACCAAATCCAAAGAAGTCCTGGATTCAATCCGCCCAGCCAAAAGTCATGCCCGCGATAGCTGGGCTGGTTAAGTAGAAATGCCATGAGGTCCTCACTTTCGTTTGTCTTTTCAAACTCAGCCAGATGAGCGCCAAGTGCCTTGCATGCTGAATTGGCGGTCTTCCAGTTGACCTGTTTTTGATTGTTGATGTGGTAACAAGTGTCACTGATGCGCGTGAAATTCTGAGGACAAGGATCACGAACTGTAAAGCCAAATGCACACAGAGAACAGAAAAGTTAATTGAAAATTTTTTTAAATAAATTGAAATTATGTACTTCGATTGTACTTGTACTTGTACTTGTACTTGTACCTTCCTTTTGATGATTTCCGGCCATCAGATAGTATATTAATTGCTCAGCTCTTCTGATGCGACTTTCCAAATAGTCGACACGATATACCAACTTCTCAATTGCGCCCAACAAGTAAAGGTCATTTTCGGTTATTGCTCGAAATGTTTGCTCACCGGAAACTCCGGATCCGAAGCGGTTCTGTAAAGGATGCGGCGGATATTGCTTCATCATTTGGTTTGTCATGGGTCGAAATTGCGGTCGAACAACTTCAACTGGCCTTCGCTGGTGCGGATCGAGCTCTTCTCCCTCGTTCTCCCGTTGACTTATATAAATACCATTATTTGTAGGAATATAACGCCTGTATGACGACGGGGAATGGTACTTGATAGGAATGTGAGGATTTTGACTAAATCCCAAGTGGTTGGTATTCATTTGATTTCCTATCCCTGATGTTGTTCTCACTTCGCTGGAAGAAGGTGCATTCAGGAATGGCAAATCCTTTGAGATTCGTCTGCTGGAACCTTGGCTATGAAAAATATGTATATACTATTCAAATCGTCAATAATAATGATATTGCAGTAATCAGAACACACTAAATATAATAATACACAAATTTAACGTCGAATGAAACTAAAGCCGCTGAAACAAAATGTATTAACCAGAATATATACGAATATATGTATGTATGATGTCAACATGCTCATTAAGGTGTGAATGAAACAGAAAATTAACCAAATACAGAACGATTTAATTTGAATTTTTTTGGTTATGTTGATAGAAGAAGTTCATTGGGTATAAAAAGTCAATACATGATGTTCGTATTTACCTCACAACATAGTCCTCCAAGAACTGCGACCACACATGGTCATTTGTATGGTCAGAGAAATCGCGGGGGCCTTTTAAGTAAGACAATGTACCATTAACATACATCGCAGGGTCCTCACTATTGCCCTTAACATAATCCACACCATTGAATAGCGCTGAAATTAACAAATTTAGACCAATTGCACGCATGATCAATTCCAGTGACCATTTCGAGTGTGGCCGCATGAACGATGAGATTTTCTTGGTTTCTATTAACGGCTGAAATATCATCTTCTTGTAGTAGTGCACTACCATTTGTATCAATTATAATTACGAGTATCAATTAGAATTTGAAGTTTGGAATTGTGTTAGTTTTCCAATCCTAAAAATTTCACTTTGTTGAATTTAAAAACGATTATTGCCAAATTATAATCAGGCTACACCGTACCGCGCGTTATGTCTTTGCACGACGGCTTTTACTATAGACTGAAGATTTGCGGTTAATTCATAAACTGAAATTCGAATTTCTTTCATTCTGCCTACGTTAAAAAAGCGCGTCGCGGCGGTTTAGCAAAAGGTAAACGTTTGTGGATTGCTTAAACGACGAAAAAGGTGTGGTACAGAGCTGAAGGGGGCATCTCGCAAAACCATGTTCATAAGAAATCCAAAAGTAAAACTTTCTCCATTTTACAATATATGCGACGGATGAGACTTGTACAAAGCGTAGCTGAAGGCCTATTTCATGAATAGCGGACTAAATTATATTTAAATTATAAGTATACCTGAATTATAAGTATCTGGAACTAAAAGTACCTCCGTGAAAAAAAAATTTTAGAAAAATATTCTGAGAGAAAACAAGGTGTAAATTTTTATTTTCATTTATTTAGATTTATGATTTTTATTTTTTAAGCAATTAAGGTTTTTATATTTCTGTATTGTGGGCCGTCCTACTTAGAGCGCGGTTTTTTCACGATAAGCTCAAATTCCCAGCTTAAAATTACTCTATAATTTTTTGAGCTAAACCTTGAGACTTGTCTCTCTGCATGTGACAAGCTCAATTGTAAATGAGAAATTCAAATAAGCCTTATTAGTCATCATGGTGAAGCTTTAATTTTAATTTAACCTCGGAAAACCAAATATTTGATTTGATTTTTTTTTATTACGAAAAAAAAACGAACTTTTCGATTTGCGACGCCCAAAAATATTTATGTATATAAAAACATTGGGCCTAATTCCTGAAATAAAATTAGGCTGTTTTTCAAAAAAAAGCAAAAAAAGTATAAAGAGGCAGTAAATGGGCGATTTTTCCTTGGTCCAAAATACTCTATGGGCGAAAATAATTTAGGGGAAATCCATATACTGTAAAAAAACAACGTAAAGTATGCCTATTGTGTTGTGTGGGGGGCTGAGGGCTTACAATGTACCCCTATCCCCCACAATGCTCCAAAAACATATTGCTTTAAGCCTTATAATAGACATAACCATGATACGTTACTATTTCGATGTTCAGTTTATTAATATATTTTAGAATACAATGATTTTAATCTGTTTCCAAATAAATAATTTTACAAAATAAATATTATTAAAAGTATATAAAGACACTTTTATAAACACCGCGCTTTCCAACTATGTACGTGCCTTGTGTGAGCCACATTGAGGTCAAAAGTGCTGAATTTATCAGAGCTTTCATAACCAGAGCGATCCCATTCCAAGACATCAACATAAACGTATGTAAAAAATGGGTGTTGTTGTTGTTGTTGTTGTTGGTGATGCTGAGTAATTTGTTCGATGTAGTTCAGGTGGAAAAAGGTGCGTGCAGCAGCGAGTAATTAATAGCCAGCCAATTCAGCGAATGTGGAGTCCATTTCATCGGCCAAGGACTTGTATCTGTCCTTGTTGATGCCCAATTCGTCTGTTGAAAAAAAGTTCAAGTGTATTTTAATATAATATTAATACGAAAAATTGCCATCAAAACAAATCCTTTTTATCAGTGCACAGTGATGAACAAATAATTATAAATTTACTTGAAGTAAGTTTGCAATAATTTGAAGTAGACAAGTTGAAAACGAAGGTGCTGCGAGTTAGTAATGCAAAACGTTTGGCTGGACCTGGTTAAGAGGATGAACAATACATAGTATGTAGAATACATACATATATTCATAACGGTGATCGTGAACTGGTTCATGAAAAGTACGAGTATCTGCTTAAAGTGTGTCACAGAAAAGAAATGGAAACATCTTTCATAAACAGTTTATGGAAAATTAATTTTCTAAAATTATGTATACGTATTATGTTCTGGTTGCCTTTTTGCAAATATGTACATATGTACACAGAGGTGTTACATATGTTTCCCTATTTCCATAAGAATCTGTACATTTTTCTAAAATCATCAAAACTGGTTGTTTTTAACCGTCTCAGAACTGTTAACTGAGCGTTTAGGTAATAATAACAATTTCCAGTGTTTAAAATATTTCCAGTTTCCAAATGTGTTTAAAAAAAATGTGCGATGTGGAATGTAAAATTAAAGTCCAAATATGTAGTCAACAGTCTTCCATTGACAGATCGAAAATTTTCAAGGCTGAGTGAAGAGAGTCATTTAAAAACTTTGTGGAATAAAAATGTGATTTCTTGCCCTTCAATTTTTTTTTTTAACTTATTTTCTACTAAATTTATCACTCTATCTAACTGTCTATCGGTGTTTTTAGCATACAGAGTGATTTGTTTTCATACAAAACTTAAAAGTGCTTTGGGCGTGAGTGTGCTGGAGGAAACTGTGTTGAAATTTTCATGCCACAAAAAGAAAAAACAAAAATATTCATAGAAACACAAAAAACAATAAATATTAGGAGTATATTTGTATTGTATGCACGAAATATACAAGAATAAGAACTTTTATAAAATCACCTTTTCTCTCCAAATAGCTTTATTATACAGATGATACTTTATGTACACTATGTATAATTTATTGTTTGGTTTTTACAGTAGGTACGAGTACAGTGTTGATTGCTTGATCTGGAGAGTGTTGTACTGAGTGTGTGCTGAATGTATCGCACGAAGGCAGTAAAAATGTAATCAGAACTTTCAAACGTATTTACAAGTAATTACAGAAACTTCGTTGGTTGCTGAATAGTTCAAATGGATAGGCATAGACGACAGAATGGACACTGGACAGTGTACAGTGTTGAGTACAGTTTTGGTGTTTGGAGTATAAGCGTAGTATTGCTCTTTTGTGTAGGGTTAGGGTTGTTGATGGGGCGGAAGGGGTGTGCGATGTGTGTGGCTGTTGAGAGTGGTTTTAGAAAACAGACTGATGGTGGCCATGTCGGACGTGCAGAGAACTGAGGGACGGAGCTCTGTTTGGAAATTTGGAAATGTTTGAGTTTGAGTCTGAAGGTTGTTGAAGGGTGAAATTTGAATTTTTTTTTTTTTTGGTGAAATTTAAATACATTGTATTTTTAAGGTATATATGAATGTTTCCTGATAGCACACGTTTTGTTTTTGTTTTTGTTTTCGGTTTGGTTTGGTTTCGGTTTGGGTGTCTGTTTGCTTTTGTTTAATATCCAGTAAGTTCAGCAAATGTTGAATCCAAATCATCGCAGATTGCTTTGTACTTCTCTTTCTCATGGAAGAGACGGTCTGCAAAAAGCATTTTTGTACATTAAAAAGCGCAGCAAAATACTAGACTACATTCTACGAGTACACACATACATATGTATAACAATTTTTTACAAATACCTACGCAAATACCATACACAAAAAGAGGCATGTCAATAAAAGTGGTTTTACTGGCATTATGTTAACTTGAGAAGTCTGTTATTGAAATGTCATGTTAATTTGGAAATGTTAAGAAAAATACGAGAAATAAATGTTAGGAGTTTTCGAAACCCGAAATTACTCTAATTACTAAATTTCTTCAGTATATCATTAATTAGTTCACATCAAGCCTAATAAAGCAACAAGCCTTTTTTGTTTTTTTTTTTTTTTTGTTCTGCTGCTTTGTTTGTTTTCGTAAGAGCTTCTTCGCTCGCATTTTAAATGAGAAAGGACGTCGTTTCATTTTTACAATGTGGCCTAAATATCCTGGCCTACGCGAAGGGCGTAGAAGCAAAAGCATTCATTCATTCATTCATTCATTACCTTCTAGCCTATCGACCTCCTTCTGCAGACGCTTCACGTGCTTCTCGGCATGCTCTGCACGTTGCTCAGCTTCCTTCAATTTTACCGATAGAGTCTTCATTTCGCGCTTGAATTCTTCGACGCGTTGATTGGCCTTCTCCTCAGACACTTCCAGAGATTTCAGAGAGTTTCCGACAACCTTTTCGCAGGCGATAGCAAAAGCAAACACAATGAGTTCTTCAGTCATTTGGAGGCACATAGACATACTGCTTTACCTTCAGCTCCTCTTCGAGTTCCATAATCTTCGATTCACCAGACCTGACACGATCCTCAGCCACTTCCAACTCATCCTCAACGAAGGCCAATTTACGCGACACTTCATCCGACTTGGTGTCAGCGTCCTCAGCCAACATGCGAGCTTCCTTTAGCTGATTGCTCAACTGATCCATACGCTCCTCGTCCTGTTGCGAACGGTTCTCCAATACTTTGCACATACTGCAGTAAGGAAGAAAGAATGAGACGAGAAAATGTTCATTGGAGTTGTCGTCTCGAATTCGCAGAACTTCTCAAATTGATTTAAGGCAACATACCGGTTGTTCTCGTCGGCCGCTTGTGTGGCTTCCAACAGTTTCTGTTGGGCGCTGGTGGAGCGTTCCTCGGACTTTTCCAGATCTTCCTCAATCTGCTGCACCTTGCGATTCAGGGTGGCCACCTCGGACTCAGTGGCTGTGAGCAACTTCTCCTTCTCCTCCAGTTCCTGGTTGGCCTTCTCCAAGGCCTCCTTCGACGTGACTAGATCAACATCGACCTGCACCAATTTCTTCTCCAAGTCGCGGACTTCCTCATTCAATTTGTCGGCGCGTGAATTGGCATCTTTAGCCTGCGTCTCGCACGTGTCGGCTTTGTCGATGGCGTTGTCCTTCTCCAGCTTCATCGCCTGCATCTTCTTCTTGATGGCGTCCATTGTGCTTTTGTTTTGTCTCTTTCAACCGATGAGAGGGAAAATTAAATAAAATTGAAGAATAATTCTGTAGGAAAAGAAGAAGAAATTGAGAAGAAATTAGAGTGAAAATTTTTTAATTTTGTAAGCTATATAGAAATATTTTTTTTTTATAAAAAACTTATCGTCAACGACAGATTATAGTAGTCTCACAGATCAACAAAAGAAAATCAAATTTACGCATTATCGACTTAAGGTTTGTTAAATATATACAAATTCCAAAAATAGATATAAAAATCTATTTGTTCGTGGCCGATATGTATTTTTATAACATTCTTCTCTCATATATTTATTAACAAAAGCTTGAGGAATTAGAAAATATATTCGCCTCCACAGTTTTGAAAAATTTCATATTGAAAAAAGCTCTCTGTTTAGCTTTCAGTACGTTCGTGCTATCGTGCTTCAAAAATACGACAAACAACAAAGATTGTATCGTATGTACGACGGTATGATATATTTCAATATCTATTTTTGAAATTTTCGAAAACAATTATAAAAATTTTATATTTATATACGATACTAAATATTTGTGTACATACATAGTTTAAAATAGAAAATTTTCGAAGTATTGAAAAATGAGAAAACGCAGATTAAATAAAAACTACTGCATGACGTCATCTCGGTCATTATTATCTCGGTCAAAATTGAATTCTCGGTCATTATTATTATACAAAAGATAAAGCGAAAATTCTCAGATCTTCACAAAATCACTTTGAAATTCTATTTAAATAATTAAATTAATAAAATCTTATAACATTGATTTAATTTCAATTTAATTTATTAACTTTTCTTTTGCGTCAATTGATGCGTGCATACTGAAAAAATTGGTTGCATATTGGCATATGTATATACAATACATATACATATGTACCTATGTTTTTATTATATACATTTATGATAACGTATTTATAGAGAAGTTTCGGACTCAAGAGTAAGAAGAAATAGGAAAGTAAATTCATGGTTTACTAGAAAATTAGTCTTTTTATCCTATTTATTATTCTATAATTGCACTATATATACAGGTATATCCATTATATACGTTATACAAATACTTTTTGAAATGCTGATATCGAAGAACTTCTAACTATTTATATATTTTGAAACAAATTATTAATATAATTAATATTCCCTGTTAATAAAGATTGATGCATGGCGAAATTTGTTAGGCCTTTAAAAGACTAAAAGCTGTCCCTATATATGAATCTAAGTATGTGTATGTATAACATATATGTATGTATATGCAGTTATGTATGTGTTTCGGAGACGATCATACGAATAAATGAGTGTGGGTGTGTTGGGATGACAAACATATGCATCGCTCATCGTCGCATTCAAGGACTTCGTTTTTTTTTTTGTTTCGAAATAATGAAAGCTTTTTCAAACTTTCGAATTTTCAAAGCATTTTCAAAGATTAAAATTATTTAAAATTGTTGCATTCTAAGTTTGTGTGGGTGGGTGTGTGTGCATGCGCGTGTGTGTGTGTGTGTGTGTGCATTCATGCTATGGCTGTAATTTAGATCGTGTTTACACACAGATCGTCTATACTCGTGTAGATATTTATGTATTATTATACGATCTTTTTCAACCGACAGACTTCCTTTCGAGCCTGTACTCGTATGTGCCTATGTATGTATGTCGATCGCCATTTTCAGAATTACGATATCACTCTCCGCAGTCGCGTATTCCTTTTGTGATTGCTCTTAATATTATTTTTATCCTTTTTTGTTGCGTAACTCATATATTTTTACAAGCTTAAAGTCTATGTAGTCAGTATTTAAAAGCAAATTTCCATTTTTTTATAACTTCCGTTGGAGGAATGAAATTCTACACACACACGCACACACACACAAACCCACAAAACTTGTATGTGCATCCACAACTATCCGTCCTTTCAGGATCCTATATTGGTTTATTGATTTTTTATTGATATGTATTTATTTTAATCACCATAAAAAGTGATTTTTTTTTCAAATTCAGGATAATAATATTTACTACACACATTTGAAAAAAGAAATTCGCCTTCAATAACTTTTAAATGAATTTTCTATTTCACAGAAACAATATTCTAGTTTCTAATCTTTTTCTTATATGCATATGGATTTATATATAGATATACACATATCCTATTTTAGCTTTTGCAATCCACCAATCAACCGAACAACAGACCTCAGTGTTGCCTCAAACACACTCTACACTGTCGAAACGCCGAGAACACTGATGGCCAACAATCTTCTTAGCCCACAAAGCGCCCGAAATACTTTTCTACGCAAAATTTTCTGATTTTCCTCACACACACGCACACACACACACACACACACACACTCACTCCCAAGCGTACTTATCTATATACATATATATGTATAAATACAAGCTTACATTCGCTTGGGTGTAGAAACGCATCTCCACCCATGGATCCAATGCTCACGTACCGAATTTCCCAATAATTTTTCAGCCGATCGAGCTTTTCGTTATACAGAAATTTCACTCAGCTCTTTTTAACCAGGGCTGGCAAGAAATTTTTACCCAGGAATCCCAAAATTTCCCTTTTTTCATGCTTTCACTGTGGACATTTTTCAAAATTTTAAACTTTAAACAAATAAACTCAAATATTAAATGCTGATTTCATCTTAAGTATTTTAAAAAAATTTTGTAAATTAAGAAAATTTAGTATTATCCATAAAATTATTCTATTTCTTCTTTTTTCACTAAGCTTTTATTATTGTTTCTTGACATTCGTTATGTTTTCCGACAGGGTTGGTTGATTTTTCATTATACATAGTATATGTTATATGTTTTGTCTGTCTCTTTAAAATGCACTAGTTTTGTGTTGAATCTTGTGCTCTACAGCGCTTCTACGAGTATTCTCTCCTTTTCGATTAGAAATTCAGGAAATATGATATCTCTTCATTTCGATTTTCGAATACGTATATTAAATGTATTGAATTATTTCTGTTAAAGGGCGGTGGGCGAAATGTCATGGTATTTTGTTGCCGTTCTAAACATGAAAAAGAAATTTTCGTATTTGGTTTATTGTACTAATTTTGTATTTTAATACAAAATTACAAGGACTTCACATACATACTTTTCTCGAGTGCGTAACCCATGAAAAACCTTCTTTGATATCGTTAAGATAGCCCAAATGCGAGTATACCATTTATTGTTCTTAAACTTATTGTCATTTTTTTCCCGAACTCACAGAAGATAACAAATTGCACGCAAATTGAGGAATTCCTCGCAATTTGGCAGCCTTGATGATTCGTATATATATATACATACATATATGTGTATGTGTATATAATTTCATAGTGCCACAGAATTTATTCTTTTAAAATCGATCAAGAGACACGAAGAAAGAACAAGAGAGAGAGTATGTATGTATGTAACATGTTTTAAAGAATCAGTCTACCTTCCAAATGGATCCTTTTGAATTTTCGAGTGTAAATCAAAAAAAAGAAATACATACAGTAAATATAAAAGTAAAATAAATAAAAAAAAAACCAATTCATTTAAACATAAAAATGTTGTTGCATCAGGAGCATACAAAGTAAATTAACTATATTGGTTAACACAATATATCTATTCCAAAAAAATTCCCAAATTTCGAAAATTCTCCAAATGTAAATTTAGCCAACTTTTCATCTCACTTATGCCTATATACACACCCACATACGTACGTGGCACCCACACCTATGTATTTACATACCACATTTTCATAATCATACATATGTATATATATCTATACATACATAAGTTTGTATACGCCTGTTAACGACTGTGTGTTTTCTATAGAGTTTTTCGCTGAAGCACATTCTTTGGCATTTCATTATTTCACAAATTTACACCTTCTGTGTATTATTGTGTGCAAGTGTTTGTATGCGTAACTATGTGAATGGGCTTTTGTGGTTTTGGATCGCCAGATATAAAAATAGAAACTTCTTCGATTTCTAGGCAATAGAGAAAATTCACCCATTTCGTAGTTGAAAATAAGGAAAGGAAAAAATTGTCAACGAAAAAAAAAAGAATACACCTACGGAATGATAAAATGAACAGGAAAAATGCCAAGAATGTGTTTTCCATTTTTCCATTGAGAATTGAAAAGTGAAAGAAGAATCGTTGTTCGTACTGATGAAGGAGCAAAGAGCATTGACGTATGTACATACATACATACATGCTCGTACTTACGAAATAATTGTTTCCAGTAAAATGCAATTGTTCTTTACCTTACGCCAATACCATTCGATTGTCTGTCTCTTCAAAATGCAGAAGTTTTGTATTGAATCTTGTGCTCTCAACGCTTCTACTCTCTCCCCTTCGATTGGAAAGTCAGGAAATATGATATCCCTTCATTTCGACTTTCGAATATTAAATTATTTCTGTTGATGATTCCGCGGTGGGCGGAATGTACATGGTACTCGTATCATCTATTGCCATTCTAAAGATGAAAAAGAAATTTTTAGTATTTACTTTGTTGTACTAATTTTGTATTTTAATATAAAATTACGAGTACTTCACATACATATAAGTACATTTTTCGAGTGCGTAACCCATGACGAACCTTCTTTGATATCGTTAAGATAATCCAAAGCATTATGTAATCTCGTATAGACTATATTTATAAAGAAGAATCTAACGAATCAAATAGTAAGCAAATCTTTCTTCTCAAAATCATCTTTATTCCATTTGGCCGACATAAAAACAGAATTTCGTCTTACATTTTCAACGGTGCGTTGCAACAACGCGTTGCTGCAAATGGACATTTTGGTGCGCAAGTTACACTGTCTCGTAGACAGACCTCGTAGACGAAGTAATTTTTGCTCAGCCATTTTCCTTCTTCGTGAGATATGTAGTACGTACAGAATTAAGAAAAGCTCATTCGGAATTATAATTCGCAATTTATTTCAATATGAAAAAATTTCCTTTTTTTATTTCATAAAAATTCATAAATACAGTACATACCAAACCTTATATAATTATGTATAATATATTGTAAATTTATATAATGGAATCAGCAACCGATTATATACTCTCCTGTAGTAGTAGTATAATTTTTATATAAACCTATGCTGACATATATGTATGTATGTAAATTATTTAAAATTTCGAGATCTGAATATTTGCGTTAATTAAGAGAAAAGCATTTATTAGTAGATTTTCAATAAAATTTATTTATATATTTTAAAGCTATTCAATGAAATTATACATTTAGTACTTTCTAATGAGCATCATCGGAAAAAGTCCACCACATTTTCAAGCGCTTAACTTTGTTTTCAATTGTACTCATTTAGATTTATTTGTTCATAGCAAATACTCTCATGTAAATGCATACATCCATACAATTTAGACAGTATGCACTAAATTTAAAACAATATTTCCGATTAAAATAAGTTTAAGAAAACCTAAATTACGTTACGTTACTTTACGTTTTTTGACAGGCTAAAAACTGATTTTAAGTATTTGAAATTTTAATCGTTTAAATATATTTCGTTTAAGAGTAATCGTCTGTAGAAAAGAATTATTAAATCTTTCCAGTTTGCCGGGTTGCTGATTAAGAACCTGAATTAAGGGCAAAATACGCCGTAAACCCGACGTAATTAATGACCGTAATCGGGTTTTGAGAATGGTAATTTGATTACTCCCGAAATGTTAGTGTTTTTTCCTTTCACGGATTTTGAAAGTAACTAAATTAAGAACAACAGTTTTTTATGCAAATGCGCCAACCGCAAATAGTGATAAGGACCTAGAAGAGTAGGAGGAAAGGATGTTGCTATAACTGTCGATGAGATCGCAGTTCGAGATCATTGGTTCAACACTCGCTCCAACCAAAAATTGCTTCTTTTGAAAAGAAAATTTTTTTTTGGATTCGGACTATGTATTGTACGTACATATGTACGTGTACATACATAAATTAGAATTAATATGAGAATATGTATCTGCAAGCGGTTTTTAGTAACGAGTTTTGAAACGAATTTCCGTCATCCTTTGTCAATTTTGGTTTGGAGACAAACCGTTTTCAGTGATGTGCCATCTTCAGTGTCTCTTTTTTCGTTTTGATAATACATTTATTTATATTGTATAATGATGGTGTATTGTTACAGCTTACGGAGAACATTTTTTTGCTTTAGCATTTTAAACGGATAGAGAAACACTTCGAGTAATTTACAGTGAGTGCTGTCAACTCAGTCTTGTTGTTGATGCACTCACTGCCGCTGAAAATTCGTCTCATTTTCATCAGTACATACGATGATTATAATTCTTCGGAATCGATGCGATCCTTTTATTTTCAGTAATGTGAAAATTACCTTTACCTTACCTTTACCTTACTTTACCTTACCATTACCTTTACATCCATTAGAAAATTCAATGCTTCTACACAAACTACGTATTTAAAACGTTAAAAAGCCATATTTACTCATAGAAATAGATGATAAATAGGTCTATCGTTTCCCGAATGAATGGCAGTGTTAGGTAAAGTTTCTCAATAGGTTTTTTAAAAAAATCTAAATGGTTGATTTGCCAAATCAATTGACACCATAAAGCCAAAAGTGACAAAACCATACACTACGTTTATTATAAACTAATGCTCAATTGAATAACAAATCATTTAGTGTATTTAAACCTTATTAATAGCGAAATGTATTTAAAATCAAAACCGCCTCATTAATATTTCAAAATTCGAAATGGTGAAATTAATCAGTGATTCTAGTGTATTACACTGCGTTCAATATAAACTAATGCTCAATTGATTAACAAGTCATTATCCACTAAATCCTTAAATCATCAGAAGCATTATACTTAATGCTTCTTAATAGCGAAATGTATTTAAAATCCAAAGCGCCTCATTAATATTTCAGAATTCAAAAGGGTGAAATTAATCAATTTGGCAAAAGAACCAAACAAAAGTGATTCTAGTAAATACAGTCATTAGCAGTTTAATTTTCAGTGTTACGCAGAGTTAAAATTACATGCAAATTTACAATTTAAAACATTCACGTTAAATTTGTTTTATATCAGCATACTTTTCTCCTTTTGTTAGAAAGGTTAAGTGCTAACAGAAACAAAACTGGAATTTGAAACGTCAAAATCTCTTAGAAATCGACGCTTGAACGTCCCGTTTTGTTTCGGTTAGCACTTAACCGGACCTTGAGAAAAAGGCCCTTATTCTGTTATTTATTGTTATATATTTTCTTAATGGATAAATATTTTCTTATTCACCACAAAAATTTGTAAATACCAAAAGCGATTTGATTTATTTATTTATTAAGTATAATCGGTGCGTGATAGTTGTTGTTGTTGTTGTTGTTGTTAAATGGTTAGTGACAGCATTAGTAGGCGTTCATGTCGGCATATTCCAATTCCTGAGCAATAGTTTTGTACTTCTCTTTACCTTTACTAACTTCCTCTGAAAAATCGAATCGAAAAGTCAAAAATTAAAACACTTCGATACAAATCATTCTCTATTAAATTTATTTGATTTTTGAAAACTTAAAACAAACAATAATCTCTGCAACAATAACAACTACGTATGTATTTACGTGTAACATAATTGTGCAAATAAGAACTGATTTCTAATTTTTTGCATACGCAGTAGGCTTTTATATAGTTACAGTTATATCTTGAGAGTCTAAATTTTATTTTTAAAAACCAAATTGTGTGGGTGTTTGAGTTAAACAAAAACAATGAGGAATTCAAGCTACGAGCAGCCAAGAAAATACTATCTAAAATAATGAAAGCAAATACGATAGTTTTTTTTTTTAAAGTTGATACAGAATACGCGTGTGTGACCAAAATCAAATTTCAAATCAACTGCAGAAAATCGTTTGGTCGAAATGTGGTTGTTGGAACTCGCTGCCGCTGCTGCTTCTATTGTTGTTCCTGCTGAGCAGCTTGTTGGTGTACAACAGATACAACTTATTCCTTGAGTATAAGTTCGACGAAGGCAGTATCGAGATCGTCTCCGATATCCTTGTATCTTTCCTTCTCCAAAACAAGGTCGTCTGTGTTGTGATAATTCAAAGAAAAATTATAAGAAATTAAAGTAGAAACGTAAATAAATAAATAAAAGAAATCAATATTCAATATAAGTAGGTAAAACGTTCAGAAAAAACACAAAAAGACAAGTATGTATAAAGACCCAACCATGCTCTGCCGGTTATTAAATCCAAGAGCTAGCACATGTGTACTCGCGGCACATGCAGACTTGATTGTTTAGTTCGATGTCGCATCGTTTGGTTAAAGGCTGACTCTAAATAGACGAGTAGCTCCGTAAAAAACTTGCCGAACGTTCGGATTCGTTTGGTCGATTTTGACATATTTGGCTGACTTTTTAATGCGCCACTCCTTTTACTTTGTCCTGCTTGACTCTGCGTATGCCAAGCATGGTTAGGCCTTAAGAATTCAACTTAATATTAACAATTAATACTCGTAGACAAAATTATTAACAATAACTTAATGTTTTTTTTTTAAGAACTTATATCGATTGCGTTACTGATTACGAACGGATTGGTTTCATTCAAATAATCTGAACATTTTTCAACTTTCTAAAACGTTAATTATCATCGTACGATATTTATCAGAAGTTCATCGACGTTTCTTCCAGGATTGATCTCGAAAGACAAGCGGCCTTCAAAACCGCGGATATAATAACTCACAATCATTGACATAGATTGACGTTTATGCAAAAGAAACAAACTTATAAACAAGAAAATAATAAAAGAATTTACCTTAAAAACAGCTGCAAGCAGGCTTCAGCAAAGCGTTTATTAAATTTTATTAGTTAGAGCTTATGGATGTCGTTTCTGTTTTGGCGCTCTTTTATTAAGCAAGCGTTTTCGATCTTGATCGATATTTTTATTTTGGTGCGGGGTGTGTTCAGTCAGCACTTTTGCAAAATTACGAAGCAAGCGCTTCGGTTCATGATGCGGTAACATTTTGAAATGATATTTTTTGTTTAAATTAAATTTAGAATTTCATGCAAGCGATTCGTAATTGTACTAAAGGGATATAATGCGTTTTTTTATTTCTTTATACTATTTAGAGGTTTTTAGCTTGAAACAACTGAGCTCTTCTTAGGCTGGTGGAGCTTCAGCTGGAGCGCCTTCCGGTTGTGGAGCTTCTTCTGCGGCTAGCGCAGCATCTGGAGCCGTGGCTGGTGCAGCAGCGACTGCAGTTGCCTCTGCAGCTGGTGCTGCAGCCGCCGCACTATCTCCACTTGGAGCTGCCTCTCCTCCTTCAACTGGTGGTGCTGCTGGTGCAGCCGCCTCTTCGGCTGGAACTTCTGAGCCGGGCGGTGGTGGTTCATAATTCTTTACATATGGCACTTCCGCACCCTCCGGCGGTAAATCGATTGAGTATTCGAATGGTGGCGGTGGCGGTGGCGGCGGTGTCGGCTCCTTGACCACTGGCTCCGGCGGCGCAGCTGCATCGGCCGGCACTTCTATTGGCTGACCATCTTCACCGATAACGACACTTGTCTCACCGCCAGCAGCTTCACCACCAGCAGCAGCTGCTGCTTCTCCAGCTTCTGCTGCAGCGGCTGCTGCCTCCGCGGCCTCAGCTGCAGCGGCGGCTGCTGCTTCCCGGGCAGCGATCTCCTCTGGTGTGGGCGTTGGTTCCTTTGGAGTAGGCGGTTTGGGATTGCGCGGTGTGTAGAACGGCTCCAAGCCGGGTATGAGGTCCATGAAGGCTAAATCCAAACTGTCACCGATAAGACAGTAACGTTCCTTTTCAACAATGATGTCATCTTCGCGGAATTTAATTTAAAAACCCGTAAAAAATGATCGAGCGATTTTTTAGATGAAGTCAAATGATAAAGAAGGCGAACGAAAGAAGTGAAAAAAGCATTAGAGAAATTAAAATTGCAGGAAAATATTCTAATGAATTCATTTAAAGATTCAGAGAGAGCGAGAGAGAGAGAGAGAAATGAGGAGAGAGAAAGAGAGATACAAACAAATAGAGAATATGAGATGGAGAGAGGAAAAGAGTAGACAACTGAAAGTGAGGAGAAGTAAAAATGAAAAGGATTAGAGAAATCTGTATAAAAGTTAATCACAAACAGTTTGACCAGAAGAAAGATTTCGTGATGAACGAGCAATAAAATAGCCTTTTTTGGAAGAGTTCAGTTCAACTTCTTGCATATATTTAGCCAATTTTTTATCAAAGCGTTTCATACGCTTGATCTCTTCATCTCATCTATAACATCTTCAATCTGCAGGGTGCTTTAAGAGTTCCTTTAGCTTGGCACATTTTCAGTCTCCGTGGCGGTGGCAGCCGGCGCTGGTGCCTCAGCTGTTGTCGCTTCTTCTTTGGGAACGGCATCAAGTGTTGTTGCGTCTGCAGTGGCGCTGTTCTCAGCTACACTCTCTGCCGTCCCGGCAGTTGCCTCTTGCGATGCCACACCCTCGCCTGCTGGCGCTACTTCTTCAACGACTGGCTGTGTCGCCGCCGTGTCCTCTGTTGGAATTATCGAGGTGTTACCATCAACTAATGGCACCTCTGCATTCGTGTCATCTGCCGTCGCTGGTGATGGCTCGTAATTTTTTACATACGGTACTTCGGCGCCTTCTGGCGGCAAATCAATGGCGTATTCGAATGGTGGCGGTGGTGGTGGCGGCGGCGTTGGTTCCTTCGGTGGTGCCGCCGCCTCCGTTACGGTGGCACCTGGTTCCAAAGCACCACCATCTACGTTCTGAGCAGCCTCATCACCTTCAGCCTCAGCCGCCGCCGCCACAGTTTCCTCAGCTCTTTCTTCCTCGGGTTGCGGAGTCGGCAGCTTTGGCGTTGGCGGTTTCGGGTTGCGCTCATTGTAAGCGGGCGGCATACTCATCATTTCGACGAAGGCTTGATCCAGGCTGTCGCCAATAATGGCATAGTGCTCTTTTTCAATGATCATCTCATCTTTACGGACCACGACGTCGTTGGTGTTGTTGTTTTGAAGGGCGTAAGTAATGGCGGCAATAAAATAAAAAACATAAAAGGCGTGGCGTAGGGCGTGGTGGGGTGGTGAGGCGGAGCGGGTGACGAGTTAAGAAGGATTAAAAAAAGAGTACTTTTTATAAAAACCAAAGGAAACAAATGTGAAAATTCTTAAGAAATTCAACGGCTCTAAATGCGATGATCTGCGATGATTTGGGAACCAGATACCGGCTACAGATGATGCAACCCAAAGACAAACAAACATGTTCGGTGTAACAAATATGGCGTTGTTAGAATTGGTGTTGGTTACTGGTGTTCATGTCCGTCCATGTTTCGAATATTATCCATTTTACGCTAAATTTGGTTGCATTGTTACTGCGGTGCATCTTTTTCTGCTCTCAAGCAAAAATGCGCGAAATACTGGAAGCTCCCGAGTTCCTTGATCCTTGAGGGGCGAAAAGTACCCCTTTTCAATGTCCTTCATAGGCCTTTATTCTCCACATTGTAAAAATGTTCAAAAGTTTCACGTATTTTATATGAATTAGATTCTCTCAGTGCGCCAACGATTGATATCTCAGTAGAAGCTTGCTCAAGATCAAGATGGTTTTTCCGGTAACCAGTTTGCAAGTATCGAGTACTCGATCACCCTTAAGCCCTCTTATAAAAACTTGTAGAAGATGGACGAGTCGGTTTAAGTTTTCATTTATATTTATTTGGAAAATCTTTTTCCGGCTCGAAAATACTTATCTAGTTTTTGCCATTAACAGCAAAAAGTGAATTGTTGCATTTGTCTTTTATACATACATACTCGTACATAGATACATTTATGAATCATTTAATAATTATAAAAAATCGTGTAAAAATAATCATCGAGAGATTTTATAAAAGGCGTTTCTCTCCCATCCTTTTTCAGTGTGTATAATTAATAAAATATATATGAAAAACATTGCGAAGTATTCAAAAATTATTAACGGATAATACACGGATAAAGTTTCTGCAAATTCAACATGGAATGATTAATAGAATGATTGATTGTCTGCTGTCTGTCTTTCGAGTGCGTCACAACACGTAGCAAGTAAGTATTTATGTACCTACATATATTTCTTCTATATAACTTTTGGTCATATTGTATTTTGTGTTGTGAGAACTGAAGGGAACTGCTAAATAAACAAATTAATATTACACAAGCTCTATTCCCTTCCTATAGATTTCGTAGCTTTTTGATTTTTACATTACAATAATTAAATAATTACGTAAAATAATTACGTAAGTTAGTTTAATGCAGTTATCTAAATTAAGCGAAGAACATAACATGGCTATTGGTTGGTTGTCTTTTCGTTTCTAACTAAATTTACGTTAAAACAGCGAGAGTAAATTTTGTAAAATACTCTAAAAATTACGATACAAAAACACAAAATAAATGAAAAAAATACGATTAAGCACTAAATGCAGTTGGTTGTTGGAAGAAGCAGTTGTTGGAAAGTTTAGGAAATCATTGTTTCAGTTTCTGGTCTGAAACAATCCGAATTGTTGGGATTTTCCTTCATTGTTTTGCCGCTCTTTATATAATTTTTTTTGTAGTGTAGTTGGTCTTCTTAACAGTTAATAAAATGTATATCTTGCTGATTGATTAAATTTAGTAGTTTGTTGCGCGCGCGCAAAAGTTGCTTTGCTTTGCTGCTGCCTTCTCTCATGACGTGATTGCATAACACAATTTTTTCTTTTTTTACGCGTTCACGTCCATCACAAGCATTTTTTTTTTACATATTTTGAATGTCATGCAGAGTGGCCTCCATTTCTTCCTGCAGCAACTTGTTCTTGGAGCGTTCATTCATCAGGTCGTCTGGTGCGGGGCGATGGTTGATTGATTGATTGTTCAGGTTGGTTGTTCAGGTCAATGTGCGTACGTGCGTAGAGCAGTTATGTTAGCGTAGGTGTGCGTGTATTGGCAATGTATTGGGATTACACACACACAGGCACGTGGTGTACACGCAAAGGTACACCAACAAGATTTTTAGGTTATGTAGCGAGCAACAGCGGTACGAGCGAGCGAGCGAGCATTTAACATATTTAACAAAAATACATCCAAGGAGAATATATAAAAGGAGAAGAAATAAAAATGCGTTAAAGGAAATAAATAACATAATGTTTAAAATAAACGAAATAATATAATGTTTAAAATAAAAGCCACAAAATAATAAAATTATACGTTAAAATAATGTTTCACATACGATAAATGTATGTAAATACATTCACATAAAGGAAACACTGACAAGCACTAGATTGAAGGAATCAGGTTATAGTCAATTACGCGTACGCATTACGAATACGAATACACTGTGGTATGATTGCATAGGTTTACATAGAGGCACTACTCCGTATAATAAACATACTCGTATATATACGATATAAGATAATATAAGATCTGTTTCCGTTTGCATCTCGAACTACGTATGTATGTACATATGTACTATATATTTCCTTAAGATTACTTTTGCAAGTAATTTCATTGGATTTTCATGTCTATTGCAAGAGAAAGAAGATACGTACTATCATAAAGGCTTTCACACTAGCTTCTGCAACTGCACGGCTCTTTTACTTTATCTGTTTTCACAAACGTCAAAGTGACCCGTGTGTAAACCCATAGAGAAATACGCACAATGTTCGTATTAAACGCGAACATTTAAGCGTGCAAATTCTTCTAATCATGTGTACGTGCCGTGAATGAGCGCATTTTAGTATATATGAAAGGGACAAACACATATTGCAGAAGTTAAGCGTAGTCAAGAAGATCACTCCTCTAAGAAGTGAAAGAAGCTCGAAAAAGGTTTCTTACATATTTGATCCTCTGAATTTGGATCGCGAAAATACGGAAAAACAAACCCATATACTACGATATATACATTCTTATATACGAGACATACAAATTCATATGCCGAGTTAAAAAAAATATAGTTTTCAAACGGAAAAATTAATTTAAAATTTTAGTGACCTTCACTACCTATATTAAAGGTTTCTGTTACTTTTCTTAGAAATAAAGTATTTCTTATATTTATAGAAACCATGTAAGATGATTAAGACTAATAAAAATAATAAATAAAATTTGTTCTAATTAATAGAAATAAAATAATCTCTATTAGGAATACTACGATTAACATACCTTCGAGCCTGTCGACTTCCTTTTGCAATTTTTGAACGGAACGTTCAGCGAATTCAGCACGGGCTTCAGCCTTGAGACGAGAAAAATTGAAATAAATTAATAAAGGGTCTTCGACTAGAATCAAACATTCACAGGGAAGAGGAGAAAGGGGTGGTAGGTAGGAGTTTTTAAACAACACTGGGCGACAATTAATTAACCTTCGAATGTAAGCGCAAGGTATTTTTATTCTTTGGACAATTGTGGCCATTGTTGTTTATAGGAAGAAAATGTTGTATTAAAACGGATGAAGGGACTTTAGAAAGCTTCTCAAAGGCTACCAAAACCAACCAGCATTACCCTTTCAAAAGTTTATCGACACACGAATACGATTGTTTTACAAGAAACTATTATTTTAGCACATAATTAAGACTAGAATTAATTAAGAATTAAGGCTTAAAATTTAAATTAGAGAAAACTGCATGCCCAGAAAGTTAGTACGTGTCTTTTGCTAATTTAGTTTTTAATTAAAAGCAATTTACATGGAGTGCAACAAAATAAAATTTACACATACTTCTTGTATTTTCGTTTTCGTTTTGTCTACCTATAAACACCGTTACCAGTACCATTTCACGATCTGGCAAATGTGTGCAATTTATTCGGAACCGTTTTAGAGCCTGAACTATAATATGATGCAATCGGCATAAGCTACTGTCAGAATTCAACGAACTTCATGTCAAACGCAGAAGGCTGGCTATAATGTACTTATGTGAACTACAATATATAAACATATGAACAGCTGTTTCCGTACGAAAAAAGCGTTTGGATTCGCTGCTTGCAAAAAGAGAAAAAAATTTTAAAAAATTTAACGAAACTTGCTTCAGCACAATGTGGTTGCTACATACGATTTCCGTGTTATCGGCGATAATTTATCGGATATTACATACATAGTTCAGGCTTAAGCCCGACTGACTCTTTAGTTCGATTGCTGGAGTTATTTGAATAACCAACAATAGTTATCCATTTTAATGTACATACAGACTTGATAAATATGTACTTCTTGAGGACAACAGCTGCGTCTTTTCATAAAGAAACGTCTCTTTTTCTTTTAGAAGAAGTCATATATTGGAATTTTCAAATTGAAATTGACTAATGATTCTAATACATTGGAACATTGTCATACTAGCAACGTCCCAGTTGGTTTTTTAATAAAAAAAAGAAACGCCGCTAGTGCTAACAAAAGTAAAGTTAAAAAAATACTACAGGTTTTTCTGTTACTTTATCATCAAACAATTTTTATCTACTGCTTTAAAACATTAGCGTAAAACTTTAGTTTTCTACTACATTTTATTAATATAAATATAAATTTTAATCTACTGATTAATTTATTGTGAACGCCGCGCCGCAACTTACAGCTTCAACCAAAGCTTTGAACTGTAGCGCCTCCTGCTCAATCTGCTTATGAGTTTCGCGGGCCTAAACGATCGATGAAAACAACACAACATTTAAAAACATATCTTTATATTGTACATCATATCATCATCATCATTATCATTATCATCATCATCATCATGGTATATCATGGGGTTACAACAAAATGGCAGGATGAAAAGACCCAATTTGAGTTTCCTTTTTCGTTGTATCAACCCATTCGATTACTCGAATGCGATCTACTCAGAATGCAATAAAATGTCTACCGAATTTTCTACACTGTTGACAAAGTGAATTCTTTACTTTACGAACGTTCAATCTGTAGGTAGCATTCATTATGTTCGGAAATGTTTCAATGCAGTTAACACAAAATTTCGCTTCATTCAAAACAATTGATTTTATGACAGTCGGTGGTGCCCAGCTTCGCGAAGCTGCCACACTGTCACCAACAATTGGTGTAACTTGTGGGCAAGTGTTTATGAGTGGGAACATTATACCGCACTTTGTGATATTTTATGCCGCTGGCTATCGAAAACAACTGCCCACGTCCACACACATTCGCTGACACGAAGTGCAAAGGATGGGCCGACAAATGTTTTCGTCGGTCTGGTATCGTGTCGTGTGTTTTTGAGGGAAAATATCACAGAGTGGTGCTCCGTGCCCAGTTCGTTAACTTTGCAATCAATGCACAAAAAGTTGTTTTCAATTTTATACAGTGTACATTACAAAAGCTAAACCGCAAACATCACCGCTTCTACCGATGAAATTTCATCATATTACAGATCACTTTCTTTAAACATTTGCTCATTCGTTGTTGTTCTTGTTGTTGTTGTGCAGCAGGCAAGCGCTGATGTTTTGCCTCCATGATATATCACTATCGTTTAAAGTTGCTTGTTTTGTGCGTTTAGGTCCGTTTTTCTCCTTTGCTTTTTTTTTCTACTAAGCGCTAAGCGACAAACGACCGGCTGTACGGCTTTTTCTTTTTTTTTTTAACGTACTTTTATAAAAGAAAATATTACATTGATTTCGCTTTAGAATTGTTAGCCACAATCGCTTCCAACCCACCCACCGCCAGCAAAAATGCCAAAGATTTAGAACACTAAAACTATTATATAGCTATAAACTTACGAAAAGAGTTGTTTAAGTACATTAATTAAAATTGAGAATAACGATTTGTGCAATACAATATTTTCTTTTCGCAACATTTTTTGTTATACTTTTTGTGAAAGAAGGGGGAGGAAAAAACGCAAGTTTAAAGTCAGCAAGCGTTTCAAAGTTTAATTATATTTGTCTTTAGGCATTTGCAAGGAATCCCAATCGAATCTCTAAAATTATTAATTACTAAAATTCAACTATAATAAATGAGCTCTAAAAGATATACATTCAACAAAAATACGATGCAGTAAAATACTCAATTATAAATTCTATGTCACTACTACAGCGTGACACATAAGTCACGACGAGCTTTTAGTGAGTTAATATGTCTTTGAGTTGTTAATAATCTTGGAGATTATTTTACATTATGAATGAAAGATACGTAACATCTTTTAAGTGTCTTCCGTTTTAGATTTCGCACTGATGCGAGCTCTTTCGATGGCATGATTAACAGCTCGTGGTGTCTGTGGCTCTAGTGCCCTAATTTTTGCACGAATGTTTTCCTTTCATTTGCAATTGTCCTCAAATTTTGTCACGTCGCGATTTTGCATGTCGAAATTTTGCAATTCGGGATTTTGCCATGTCGCAATTTTGCAATTCCGGATTTTTCTTTTGCAAATTTTGCCTGTCTCCCGACTTTTCCATTCTTTTTAGGAGCTTTACTTACATAATCATAAAAAACTTTCAAAATCTACTTGTTCTAAAATACCAAAATCATACAAAATCGTATATTTTTACTGTAATTTGACTGATGCAAATGTACTCTTCTTCTGTTCTAATTGTAATTTGAATATATTTTGAATATGAGGCCCTTCAAGTGAGTAAAATTTTGACCAACACCAATCCACCACCATCATATAAGCCTATCCTTAAATGCGTGTAATAGAAAACGGCAAAAAGTACCTCTTTAAGTTGATGATCCAAAATTCGTATTTGGCTTTCGAACGTTTCCTCTTTTTGTGTGGCCTAAACTTGAGCAAACGTAAAAAGTTAGCCATGACGGTGCAACGGATGATGAAGTGTTGTTTTTGTTGTTTTGGGCGAGGTGGAGGTGTTGTGTTATTTAATTTTTTTTATAAATTTTTACATGCAAAAACAAAAATAAATACAGTTTCTAAACAAAATTTTTAGCGATTTTTTGGAAAGGAAATTTTGTTTTTGACACAATCAAAAGTTTTTAAAAATTTCAAATACATCAAGAAAATATTTGTTTTTTCAGGCAAAACGGAGCATAACCATGGAGCAAGCAAGCAGCAGCAAAATATGAAAATAAAAAGAGGCAAAATATTTATTAGAAATTAGCCAATAGATTAAAAAGAAAGAGATTATACATTTAACAAGATTTCGGTAGATATTTTACACTTAGGAACAATAAATATAACTTTTTCAAATGGCTAAGAATGGACGCATCTGAAAATAGTTATAAGAAGTGAGATACGGTCAACAATTGGCTAAGATTGTTTTAGCCATAAGAGGTTTTAGCCATAATAATGCGTATAATTTCGAAATCAGCAACAACAAAAAATTGCCCCGAGACCCGAACACCAGTGAAGATTATTGGTGTCACTTCCGGGGATTAATTGAGTAAAGTACAGACGACTGCGGTTTCTGCTGGTAGTTTTTATTTCCTAATCATTTTGGTCCTTGTTTAGTTTCACGATTCTTGAGAAACTTTCTGCATCCATTGTGAGGAAATTGGAAATTGAGCGGTTCTAACGGAAATCCGCTTTTGTTGCGTGCAATTAACTGATTTAAGTAAGTACCTCCTTTAGACGGGTGTTCAAAGTCTTGATTTGATTCTTGTACTCCTCTTCGCGTTGGTTGGCCTATTTCGGTGGCGGCCGTTTTGTTGTTGTGGTTATTCGAGATTTTATAAATAATTTTTATTTGTTGTTGAAGTTTTAAAATTTCATAAAAAAAATTTAGAAGAAATTTTAAAATATTTTTTATATAAAAATTTTTTCCTTTACTAAACAAATAAACTAAAAAAGTAAAACTTGTTCTTCTTCTTAATGATAGTATGTAATGCAAAATTGTATAGTTCATATTAAAAACGTTTTACTGACCTTTTCCTCAGAAACCTCCAACGATTTCAAGTTGTTACCTACAACGCGCAGTTCTTCCTCAAGTTCTACGATTTTGCTGTCGAAAGGAAAAGTTTTATAATTAATTAATAAGTGTATTTACAATATTTTTCGCTTGATTTGAATTTTACATTTTTTTTGTTTTGCAAATATCAAAAAATTGGACTTTTATCCAGAGAGAAAAAAGAAAAGAAACTGTGCTTCGATTGAAATTCGTTTGTCTGCTTCTAACGTCACAATACTCAATATAACGAGTTAATACTACGATAATATAACGAATGCAAACGCTGCTTGCATTTCGTCACATCTTTTTAGATCGGCTCTTTATTCGTTAAATATTTATTCGTACATATTTGCACTTGCAAAAATGTAAAATAAAAACAATTACGATAATTACTTTAAAAATTAAAATTCAATAATTTAATAAAATAAGTACAAAACATTAACGCTTAAACGCACAAACACAAAAAAACAAAGTGGAAAAATTTATTATATACATAACTAACGCCAATAAACACAAACCTTTCGCTAAGCTCAACTTTTTCCTCAGAACGCTCCAGATCCTGTTCCATAAGGACTAGTTTTCTGGCAACCTTTTGGGTTTTTATTTTATTTCAGCAGCATCAGCAGCAGCAGCAACAGCACAGACACAGCAGGCAATTTTTTTTTGTTTAGTTTACATTCGATTTTAATGCATAGCGAGCGCACAAGTTTTGGTTAGCAAAAACAGAACACACAGCAACAACAACAACATCAAACACACACAGAGAGCGCGAGTTGTTGTATGTAGCATGTTGTGTGGGCGGCGGGAAATGGGCGTATAAAGCGTGCAAAAATTGAAAAAGAATAAAAAGAGTATATGTTATTATTTTCGGGGACTATATATTCCAGGGCGTGGCAATCGAAATGAATGTGTGAATGAATATGCGACATTTTATGCAGATATTTATGCACTTTTTTAATGTGTTCGAGGACTTGTCAGCGGAAAAATCGAATCATGTATGAGCCTTGAGTTCTATGATGTTAACAAACTTTGGCTGCATTAACATCAATCGTCAGTCACGTTGCTCTACTCGAGTCAGTCAATAAAACAGAAAACGCATATTTAACCACCGATTGCGATTTTTATGTTTAGGTTGCAGAAAAAGGTTTGGCACAACCTTAACCTTAATTTTTCTTACTTAACTCGGTTATCAATCTAGAGAAAATTAGAGTTGCCAAAAACCATCAAGTCTAACCATTAAAAACGATCAAAACTGTTCGATAGTAATTTTTTTGCTTTCAAATTTACTTTATGTTTATAATTCAGAATAACTTTTTAGTTTTAAGATTTTTATTTTAAAGTTAGGGATTTTCAAAACGATCACTTCGTTCGGGAAATTAGTGGGATTAATTTGATTATATTTTAATCTTATGAAACTGTCGGTCACGTCCGTTCGACCGCCTCTAATGATTGCCGATTTCTGCTAATAGTGTTTGCAATGATTTCGGATTTGATGCGTATGCGGCGGCGTTATTGCTACATGCTTTCATTCTCGCCATATTTTTCACAATTCAATTCAATTACACTAAATTAAACAAAAAGAAGAACAAGAAAAACAACTCTAGCTAGCTAAAAGATCTTCTTCATTCATGACAATGTACATCTTAAAGAGAGGGAAGAGAGAGAGCGAGAGAGACTGGGTTCGATTAAATGATCAGTGATTATGGGTTTTTGTGGGTTAGTTCGGAAGGAGCAGCATAGCACAGCCAAATTCTGCTTTCATTTTAATAAATAATAAACAATATTAACTTAAGAACTATTAACATTTCTTTAACAATTTAATTAGTTGTAAATATAAATTTCGCAAATAAACAACGCAACAACCATTTTGGAAAACCTACTTTTCTCCTTGCTCGGCACGCTCTTCAGCACGCTCCAAATCTGCTTCAACCATCGCCAATTTGCGGGCAACCTTTTACGTTTACGTTACGGCGATTATATTTTGTGATCATTTGGAAGATATAATAGATAAAACAAGTAAGTGACACGTTCGGCTAGAATTCGTTCGGACGGAAGGAAAGAAGGAAGAGAGCGAGAGAGAGATAGAGAAAACACAGCACAGCATTCGCACAAATTGATGCGGTGAGCAACGACGGACGCATTTAGGAAGCACACAGCGGCGGCATCGCGTTCGTGGTTGCTTGCTTCATTGAACACGATGCTCTGGCGTTTATTATGCGTTAGCAAACTTTAAAACATTACTTATGTTATGTAAACTCTCTTAGGCTCTTAGAAGTTACATACATATGTTACATGACTTTAAAAATTTGTTAGTTTTGTTACTTGGTTACTTGGAAAGCAATTGGAAACAGTTTTCGTTTAGCATAAAAATTTTTTTCCTGTTTCGATTCGAGAGAGCAATTTTATTAAAACCATAATTAGCACAAATTCCGTATCCCAGCATTTTTCTTTTCTATAAACTGGTGTGAAATTATCTCATCATTCGTAGCCTGGCTGGACGTCAGAGACGTCAAACAAGACGTCGATTGAAGATTTAATGGCCATCCTGATGTTTAATCAAAAGGAAAAAGAAAAAGTCAGTTCTCAGAGAAGAGTTAGAAGCATCGTTTCTAAAAGTTTAATCAGTCTGTTCTGCCATTTTCAATGGAAAAAACTAAAAATATTTAAAATGGTACAAGTATTTTACCAATTTCCTTCGGAGAGTTTGCTAAACATTTATACTTTTCGGAATTTCTATACCACTATTTATGTCTTTTAGAAATTCACTGCCAAAAGTCCTTTAACTACGTCCTCATTTGGAGCACACTCTTTAAATTCTGGTCCTTTTCCGGCCTGCCTAAATGCTTGTTTTCTTAAACTATAAATAATAGCTCCAAATATTACGAATATCCCAATTAATAGCCTTATGTTTTTTAATTTTTTACCAATTCAATTAACTACCTTTTTGCTGGAAAGTGGTTACTAAATATAACCTAAAAATATAAAAGAACGACATACGAGTGGCCTGGTGCTTGGCAATATCTCATAAACTGGCTACATCACAAGTAGCAAAAGGCTCACGCGTGTATATTAGATGACTATCTCGTAATCTCACGATAGCATACAAAATCATATTACCCTGATTTTGATCCAATGGCAAAACTATAACAAATTATAAAAGGCTTCTATAAAAAGCTTCTACTATAGCAAACAAAAAAATTACTTCAAATAGCAAATAGTAAATTAAATAACATACTTTCTTTCTTTCTTTCTTTCTTTGTAGAAAAGGTTATAGCGTCAACTTTGACGAAGATTTTCCTAAAGAAATAACTTCCTTGGGAGGCCAATAGACTGCTAAATTTTTTGAAAAAAGGTCAGATCATTATCCGCAGAAAGCAGGCCTGCCTGTGCCTTGTGAAAGATGCTAACTGTAGGCCATGCCTGGAGCGACCAAAAATGCACATAGGAAGTCACCATTTGGCACTAGCCAGCAGAGGAACTTTCATCTAAGACTCAGATCTCGCTTATTTTCAACAGTAAAGTCCTTTTAGTGGACAGTCAGTCGCTCCAGTGAGTCGTTCGATTCCGAAATCTCTTCGGTTCTAACAGTTGGCCTGATTGGAAGGCGGCCATCTATCGGAAGAAGACTGAACGAATTCGTTCCAAATAGATTTAATACAATTTCGTTTTTTGAAGTCCTTTACATTTAGTTTACATTTAAATTGCTCTAAAGTCCAGTCTAAAGTTAGTCAAATGCTAAGATACGGAAGCTCCAACATCATCAACATCACCCAATTCCCTCAAAGTTAAACTCTTTTTAAACAGCTTGATTACAGAATTTTAAACTTTATTGCCATATATTTTTTTGAATTAAGTAATTACTAAAATGATTGCAAGAGTTATATTTGTGAAAAGTAAAATATTAAAATAGAAGGATATTGTTGTAAATCATTGTTCGGTATCATACAAATAGATATAATTCTTTTCTTCTAAAACAATATTAGTTAAAAATTAAAATTTAAAACTTTTTACCGCTTTGCTTAAATTTCATTTTTAAAGTTTAGAAGTTATAGTGCTTGCTTGAATTAAAAAATATAGTTAGTTAGTAGTTGCCTTCGTTACATTTTGCTAATCCGTTGTTAACGTTTAGCATCTAATAAAATTGCTCTCACTTTGCGTTACATACGAGTATACAAGGTTTGATATCGTAATAATCTATAGGACTGTTTTTTCAGGTGGCGTCTGCTGTTGCACCCTCGTAAATACGATACATTTCAATACATTAATTTCAGTAAAATAACAAATTTACAATCTTCATCTTTGCAAGTTTATAAGGCCACTTCAGAAGACTTCAGGATGCACAAGTTATAAAAAATGTACGTATGTGTATATAGTTTTATTTTGGTCCACTTTGGCGGTTCTCCGGTTGATGAATGAGAGAGAGAGAGAACTGCTCTCATTCTCATTGATTTGAAGCAACGAACTGCTTCCTCTTACACGAAAGTATTACGCGCCTCTGGGGCGCCTCCGTCCTGGATGTCGTTGTCGTTGTCGTCGTTGTTGTTGTTGTTTCTGCTTCAACGATGCTTGCTCATTCAATGTTTTGTTAAATCGTGAACGAACATATATTAGATGTTGTGCTCTTTCTCAAGTATGTATTTTATATTTTTTTGGTTGCGGGTGAGGATACACACACACGCGCGCACACACAGAGGGAGAGATAGTATGAAATCATGTTATTTGCGATGCAGTTTGCGGTGAAATATTGGAAGAAACTTCACTATTTTTGGTGACAATGTTGGTAGTGGTGGTGGTGGTGGTAGTAGTAATAGTAGTATTAAAAGTAGTATTAGTAGCAGTAGTAGCAATGAAGTTGGTGGCAGATAATGATTCAGAGATAGAAACAGCTGATGCTGAACAAGTATTTTGTTGCACCTCATCGTATTTCTTGTCGGCCTCCTCAGCAAGGAAACGGGCCTCCTTCAATTGATTCTCGAGGGCGTCCATGCGTTCTTCGTCGGCAAGGGAGCGATTCTCAAGTATCTTGCGGGCGCTGATTTTCGCATACGGTCAAGTTTCATTGCGAGTAGGAGAGGCGGCAAGGCAAGCCAAGGGTTGCATTTATACATAAATATTCATCGTAACCATCATCGTAATCATCATCAGCATCATCGTTTGGTGGTTGGGAAAACATCGTGTATAAACACACAGAGGGTCATCATCAGACGACGGCAGACGTCAAACGGTAGACGGTAAACGGAGCAGGATAGTTGGCAATTTTGGTTTGGTTAACAATTAACAAATTGTTTTGTGGTGTCACAAATGGATAAATTTTTGGTTTTTATTTTCAGTATAAACATTAAGACGTACGTTAAGCGGGCATCAGTGAGTGAAAAGAAATGATTTGGAAATAAAAATTTTTAGATTACAATTTTATTCTCAAATAGTTTTTTTTTCTGTGTAAGCTGGCTTTCATAGCTCTTCAAAAGTTATGGAATTTGCGGACGATTGAGAAATTTTCTATATTGTTACCTTCATTGTAAATAATTCAAATTCTTAATAAATTTCTAATTTTTCATTCAAATTTCCAACATTCTCTTGGCTAACTCTTCGGTTAATCTACGTAGATCCAAACGATTTAAGTCGGCAGACGCCTCAATAGTCTTTTGCAACGATTTTTTACCACAATACGCCCCTGGAGATTTAATTAAAAGAGTTATTTATATTACCAAACGCAAATTCCATAACTTTCACTTCATTGAAATGTGCCCAAGATTCCTTTCTAGCGTATATATACATTTAACGTACAATAATTTAGAGTCTATCTTAAAGAATAGTCAATTATGCCTTAAAATAATACATATTAAGTGCAAATTTAATACAATACTACCATGATATGATATATTCATAAAAAAAAAGTAGTCGCTGCTATTTTGGAGTTCTGCATAAGTCGGTAAACAGACGGGCTTGACCCAGTCCGTCTCTTGATTCAGTGCAGTCACCAAACCCAAAAATCCTTAAGGTTGTGCAGGAACAGTGTTTCCAAAATGGATACCGCTTGATAACGCGATGGAAAAATGATTACGGTGTTTCCATAAAATTGTCTTAGTTTTGGTTTTGACTTCGTCGAATATCGACAAGTGTTTCCTACAAAACTGGTTTTATTTTCGGTTTTGCTGGGTTTCGCCCCCTGCTGTTGTTGTTTTAAGAAAAAACCAAAGTTTTGTTTTATTTGTTAATTTTGATAGAATATTTTTGTGTGTACAATATTTATCTCTTTCTACCATATTAACTATAGAAAGAGAACAGGCTATGACGTCTATAGTTTTCGAACTTCGAAACAGGGTTGAAAGCTGCAAAAATCAGAAATCTGTTTTGGTTTTGCGCTGAACTTACAACAATTTTAATGGAGATTTATAATGGTTTTTGCTTCGAAAACCAGTTTTGCGCTAAACCGAAGCCGAATACCGCTTTATGGAAACACCATAGAGGAGAAAAACACAAAACCCACAACCGTAGTAAGTGAAGTAGCATTTATGGAGAGTCCTATTTACCCTAATAGCCCTATTTGTAAACTTTATTTTGTTTGTTTCTTTTTGTTTTTTTTTTCTCTTTTCTTGCAAAAAGACCTCTTTCTTTTATACCTCTTCGTATTTTTTGTCAGCTTCTTCTGCAATTAACTTGGCTTGTGATAATTGCGCTTCCAAAATAGCTACTCTGTCGTCCTCCATATTTGTGCGATTTTCAAGGGCTTTTCGTATCCTATAAGATAATTTCGCATTTTGTTGGCAAATGAAATAGTATTCTATTGTATCGTATCGTATCGTACTTAAAAAGAATGTAACTTTACACTTTGACTGTTTGTTTGTTTAAAGGATCACACTCTAAATTTTATAATAAATTAGTTCATTAATAAAAGATAGTTGGTAAAAGATTATGTAATAAAATAACTAATAAATAAATACACCCAAAACTATTCGTTTTAAGGCGTTGTACTAACCGTTCGCTTTCATCGGCAGCTTGCGAAGCCTCGGAAAGCTTGGCCGTTGCAGATCCCAGACGTTCTTCCGAACGTTCCAAGTCTTCCTCGAGCAACTGAATGCGACGATTCAAAGCAGCAACTTCAGATTCCGCCTAATAAAGAGGAGGGAAGAATGAAGCCGCTAGAAATTCGATTTACTCGCAGTAGGCTCACTTAAAAGCAACAATTCGGTAAAGAATAAGGCTAAGGTAGGTCCTTAACTTCTCAGTGTAATGAAAAATAGACTGAGAAATCCAATCTAATTTTTTCTTCGGTTTTGTCCTACTTTTAATCAGTTTAAAATTCTATCGATTTCTCTTAAAATCGAGGAGAAATTTGTACCGATTTCATGTCAAATTCAAAGTAAGGGAATTTGTCATCTTTTTGCGGTTAAAAATGGGCCCACACTCATAGTGTGCGGACAAACTTTTCGAAGAAAAATATTTGTAAAAATGCTTATCCATAAACAATTCTATTATTGTTGCTGAAAGGTTTTTATAACATAATTTCTTATATAATAGTATAGAAGATTTTTATAAAAAAAACCTCATAAGCTCACGCTAATGGTTCAAATGAAGCGGAAAAGAAAATTTAAGTAATTATATTCTAAATAACCCAACAATAGAACCCAAACAAATCCTAAAGAAATATATTAAAAATGAAAGAAAAATTTAAAATTCACAATCCCTTCAGTAAAAGCCAGTCTCTTCAGAACAAGCCATTTCAATTGCTTTGGCGAAAACGTAGTACCAAATCAGTGTACAACTAGCGAATTAGTGACATCTCGTAAATTTCATTGAAATTGTGGTCAATTGTATACTTTATGCATTACCGAAGAACAAGTTGTTGAACCAGCAATGCCATCAGCAATACCAACCATTTACCGAAAATGTTTTTTTTGACATTAGGTGTACTCATGTACTCACCCTTAAATGTACTAAAGAATTTGTGACACAAGTGTTTACAAGTGACAAGTAACACCTGCCTCAGCCTCACCACCTTATAAGTTAATATTGTTAAATATAAATAATCAAAATAATATGTCTTCTTTGGATTGGATTCAAAGAGAAAGAGAGAGGAAGACTGAAATAGCGCTAAATTTTAATTTGCCAAAGATTTTTATTTCATTCTTTAACGTTTTGTGCCGTTCCATTTCTCATTCACTGGAATGCTCACCCTTCAAACCCTTCTTCGGCTTTGACTGGAACCATATGAACTTGAGATTACGTCATCGGCGTCAGAAGCACGCCAAAAGCAAAGTATAAATAATAGCATCATCATCATATATGTAGTAGATAGTAATTGTGTAAGTGATAAGTGATAGTGATAGTAAGTGATAGTAGATAGTAATTTTCAAACTATCTAAAATTTGTATAGTAGCATATTACATGCATCTTCCAAAAGACGGTATTATTAAATAAGTATGTATATTTAAGACGTCAGTACTTTCCTTCAGAGGTGCATAAAAGCATGTTTTGACATCAAAATTATTATCTGCTTTATGACATTTTTCATTTTTGTGGCCAAATTCTTCTTGCAGATAAAAAAAAAATATAGAAAATGGAATAATCGTTGGCAAAACACGACCTTTGTGCTCAGATGTTGTTATATACAAAAATTAATGAAAAAAATTATCGACCCTTTAGACAATTTGCCACTACCGTTACCATACTTTATCTATTTCCACATAAATTGTGGTAAGAACTTTATGGCCGAAAGAGAAACAGGGCCGCAATAGATATTCAATAGTTGTTGTTGGTATGAGGAAGAGAAAAATGTTATCTTTTATGTCGGACTCATGTTCCACTTCTCCCTTGAGAGCAACTGTTGCAAAATCTATACAAATACGAGCACCTGCAGCTGGCTCACTCTTTTGCGTGCAACGCGTATAAATGCCAACAACACAAAAGAATATCCGTCGAGGGGAGAAAGAAAGATAATAAAATAGAAAAGTCACAGAGTGAACGAACGAAAAGAAAATGTTGGCGATTTTGTAGTGGCAAAAAAATAAATGAAAATTAGCACTATGCTGAAAATTGATCTAATTCAATCGGTTTTATATCTTAGCCCTACAGAACTAGAATTAGCACTTACTTCTTCGCGGCGAACTACTTCTAATTGTAGCCGCTTATGATACTCTTCACATTCATCCTTATATTTCTCCATCTCTTCTTTTGTCTGACGCATTTTTTTCTTCAGCACATCCAAAAGGGTGCCTTGTGGAATGCTTGTCGTCATCTTTAATAAGATATTTGCTTAACACAAATGATTTGCTGTTCAATTACGCTTCTTAATGGCAGCTTTCTTTGTAGAGTATATTAAATTTTATTAGCACTTTTACAATTTGAAGCGAAATCACTTTTATATAAACTTCTTTCAATTGAGCAATTATGAGAAGAAAATTTGGAACGCGACTACTGAATCGACCACGGCAACCAAATACGAGACCAAGAGCACGAACGTCAACCACCGGTTTCTAGTTGGTGAGGAAGCATACACGAGCGAACAAAAGTAAAACCTTTCCTAATTCACTGCACTTCTATTGATAATTCCGTGTTTCACATAGATTTTGAAAAATTTTACTACTTAAAAATCACATTTACTACACGAAATACTAAACAGAAGGTATATTCTTAAAATTTTATAAACCTCAAACAATCTAAAACCTCTGCGTCCGAATGGAATGAATTCAAGCAATGAAATGATTTAGAAATTGAAATTCTTTGGAAGCGGCTTTGACGAGTTGAATTCCAAGCGATGACGACAAAGTTACGGTGTTTACCGTGCATCAGAAAGAGTGAGTTAAGGCTCACCAAGCCTCGCCTTAATATTCCACTTTGTATACAAAGTGCAGTGTAGGAAGAAAAGAGACTGATATAGTGCCATTCCGAAATATTGACATTCCTCAGAGGAAAAAAATTCATATATTTTTCCAACGCATATATGTAGCAGAAAAGGAAATGATTAAAAAATATGAAAAAATAATGTTTAAGTTTGAAAATTGCGTACAATTATTCGTTTCAGTAAATAATCTAAAGGCACGAAAAACAAATCTATTAACAGATTCCACTGATAGAAGCATGGAACTTATTCCATTAATGTAAAGTTTTTAAAACAAAGGGCCTATTTTAAAATTGTGGGACTAGTTGTGTACATATAGATATGGTGAAATATTTTTACATAATTCACCAATAGTTTTGAACCTATATCATTATTGAGATTTAATTAAATTCACATTTCTTAATATTAAGTTCTGAAAAAATCTGCATTGGCTCAGTATATTGCAGTCATAATGGCAATAAAATAGTCGGATCCTATCTACAATATATAGGCACGTTGATAGAAATAGGATGTCTTTTAAGGACGGACATACATACAAATCGATGAAATTAAATAAAATTTTCGCACTAAAATCTTTTTTGAAAAATTCTCAGTTATTTTTACAATAAACCTGGAAGTTTAATAAGACATATTCAACTTTATGTTTAAAAAAAATTTTAGACAATGTGCAATCTTAACAATAAATTAGGACTACGTTATCTACAGGCGATAAGTAAATTACGATGATAATGATGACTAATTAATGTTTGGATTGGAAGAATGACGTGACTTCATTACAATCTGAGGTAGAAAGTAACTGAGAAGAATACAAAGCAAGTTATGAGTTTTAAACCTAAACCCAGGATAAATATATGATTAAAATTTATATAACATCCTAAATTCAATAGTATTTAATATATTTGATTTGGCTCATATACTACATATACTACATATACTACAGCAATTTGTATTTGCCGACTATAGCTAACAATTTTGCATGGTTTCATGGGAACGTAAGCTAAAAAACGTTTAACGAATGTTTATTTTGAGGGAGGAGAGAGGGAACGTGCTTTGGTAGCGCCTCTAGTGATCAACCATATATAGAAAAATTCTGCCATAACACGAATTAATAATGGATATGAAAGCAAAAAAATTTCGTTCCATGTACATATTTGTTGCTTCGATTTGCTGGCGAACTTGCACAAGGTCGTTGCTACCAAATAGCAAACGTTAACAACATTTAATGACACCGAAAGTGGATTCATTTTGTTTTTTTAGCCAAAAACCACGGCATAATTTATGGTTGAAACAACAAATTGTTATCGATAATTGACACCGATGTGCTCTAAACTTAGCTTGGCCTGCCTTTTAAGGCATAAAGATATCTATGGAGTTTGTGGAACTGCAGTCAGTCCGAAAAGGCTTCCAGAATTGGCGCTGGTTTTGGCATTCAAAACTTCGTGACTAAAAATGTACATACATACATATATACGAGTACGTAGTAAGAAACATAATTGATTTGTACAAAAATACATACTCGTATGCTAGATTTGTAAATAAACTTTAAATAGAAGCTTAGAAAATTAGATTTTAGTACAATAGTAGTAAGTATAAGATCGGTTACAAATGCAAGATAAAGTGAATAATGATAAAAATGTATTCAACTCAAAATTCACAATGAATCAATCATACAATATTTGCTAAGAATTGATTATAATCTTATGTTCTAAACAAATTAAAAATCAATTAAATATTTTTAAGGGCACTCAGCTAAAAGCTGCAGATAAATTGGTTGTTGGAAGAGTCACAATATTGTTTTAAAAGTTTACTTTATGCATGCGAATAGTATTTTTTATGCAATAACTATAAGAGAAAAAAAATAATATCTTCAAAAAATCTCTATCGAGCTAGTCTCACAAATTTTGCAAAACTAGCCTCCAAAAACTAGCCGTGTAAGCAGTAGCCAGTATGTACTTTTAATTTAAAATTAAAAATATTCGGGCCGAATCTGATGAGAGTGGAATGACTGAATGAATGCTTTACATTCTGTACGTCGCTGCGTGGCAACGGAAAATAAGGTCATTAAATTAATTTTTATCTAGGTCAGCAGCAATCGCAAGAAGAATTTTCTGTAAGATTTTCGTCGCAACAAGTATGTTTGTGTGTGTGTATGTATGTGCAGACGTTGTTATTGTGTGAATTAATATATATGTATTCTATCATAGTATGTGTTTATGGGTTTTCAGTAAAAGTTAGAGAAAGTGTATTGATTAATTAAAAGAAAAGCCTTGAAAAATAAAAAACATGTGATCGCTCCAAAAGGTAGCACAATTTCGGAAGACAGACAGACATGAAAATAAAGCGCATCAGTAAAAAAAAAACACTTTAAGAGAAACCATACTAAGAAAATTAGTCAGCGAATAAATTCTTTTTCAAAAATTATTAGTAAACAAAAATTGCTATCAATCCATCCATATCTTACTAACGAGATAAGTAAAGATTTTCGACATAAGGTTTTCGCTTATAACAAAAGCAAGCACTCAGGAAGTTTTTTGCTAGAAATCATTAATATTTACACTATCAAAGGTTTCAGATCCGTCCACAGACGGCCTTGTATCTATTGTTTTATAATCGAAAAACTAGTAGAATTGTTTCTCTATTCAAGTTAAAGATTGCACCACGGCACCGACTTTTACAAAAAACTCGACTTATCTGAGTAAAAGTCTCAAAAACTAAAAGACTCAGAGTTCAGATTCAGAACATAAAATTCAAGTTTCAACTAGACTATGAGTTTATAACCACCACTCTCAGATCATTAGAGTGTCTAAGAAATTCGAAAAACCGATATCAAGTCTAGACATCTCATAGCTTGTGATGAATTTGAAGAAAAAGAGAAGAGATAATTTTGTTAGTTAAGTGTAAAAGAATATGAAATCTGCTTCTTGTTAGTTACCCGTTTTAGCTGCGTATTCATGATGTTGTGAAGCTCGTTGCGTATAATATTGAATTTCATCATGGTATCTGAGCTAAAAATGGAGCGCCCAAATGCCAAACCAGGATAATCTGCACAGCGTCCCTTATTTCGGCGCGCCTCGCGCTCTGCTACAATTTCAGCTGCCTCACTAGTGCAGCGCAGCTTGGACCACTCTGCTGCTTGAGTGTCGTCTTCATCAATGGCGATACCCTCGTCAATATTGGCTGCTACTGCATTCGACGATGCCAGCAGCTCATTCACACACTCGGACGGCAAAATAATGTTGGCAGAATCATCGAGGAAAGCAGACGAGCGCTTGGTTTTGTCCTTTTTTGACTTTTTCGTTTTTTTCTCCGACGATTTGTCTCCGCCCTTTTCACGCTTTGGCGACTTAATCTTACCAGTGCTTTCACTGGCATTTGATTTGGTGGATGATGGTGTTTGGGCACTCACAATGCCTTCATCTAGCATGCTACTATCGTCTGTAGGGGTCGGACTATTGCTGCCCAGTGAAGTGGCGACTGATTCGGTAAGAGGCAAGTTCAACATTTTGTTCTCCGGAACAAGCAGGACGTCGCTGCTTGTTACAGCTTCGTCGGTGCAGAAGGAAAAGTTGTCATCGTTGGTCGTCGACACTGACTCCAAGTCGCTGCCGTCACCAGTATCGCCGCTAGTGGCGCTACGTAAATTCGACAGCGCACTGTGAGAGTCGCCGCGATACAACGCAGCCAAAATTTCTTGAACGTTGGGCACATTCGACCGTCGTGAGCCACTGAAACGTGGATGATGCTGGTGGCCCCGACGTTTCAGAGACGATGGCAAGTTCGGCGAGGACGTGGTTGAACCAGCACCACTGATTTGACTGTGTTCAGACATGAGTTGGTCACCGCTGCAGTCGCTTTCGCTGCCGACCTCCTCCTCCGCTGGACGGTCTGCGAAAACGATATCGTTATAGCTCTTATGAACGTACTGATCAGCTGCTAATGTTTTTGCCGTGTAGTATGCTTCACACACGTTGTACTCTTCTTGCCGCTGCTCCTGTTCTGCGCCAACATCACAGAAAAACAACAGCCTATCCAAAAAATCCAGACGTTCCTCGATCGAGCACCAATTGGATGAAATCACTGAATCGACCTCTAAAAATTCGTTATCTTGTTGTCGCTGCTGTCTGCAGCCACATCCGTGGTTGTGGTTGTTGTGTTTTGTGTGCTGTAACCTTCCTCTAACTTTTTTCCCTTTTGCTGCCACTGCTGCTGCCCCACCGCCGCCAAAGAACTGATCGCTGCTGACAGCACCAACACTGTGGGCATTTTTGTCAAAATTTTGCGATTTCCCTTTCTGGGGCTGCTTCTTCTTGCTCCGCTTTGCCTGACAGTTCTTGGCGCTCTGTTTTTGTTGCTCTCGTTTGGGTTTTTCTTTATGCGCAATCGCTGTCCCTGTCTGTTGCCAGTCAGTTCCGCCACTCGTCAAAAGATGGCGATGTGCTCGTTTTTTCTGCCGCACTTCCTGTTGATGCCTTCTCTTGCGACGAACTAATAACGGTTTCGTTGCTGGCACCGGAATGTGGGCGGATAAATTCGTAGTCGTCAGTACTTTTGCGGCTACAATAATTCGCTTTCTCTCTACTTTTAATGCTGAACTTTGAGCGGCAATTGTCAAGAGACTTGTGCTAATCGGATTATTTTTATAAATATTTTGTGTATTAGCACAATTCTTCACATTTTGCTTTTCTTTCAGCCCACACTTTCTCAGATTGGAATTTTTTCGACGGATCACTTTTTGCCACTGATTTTCTCGATCATTGAAATTATCATCACAAAAAGCTTCTTCGAACATATTAGTTAGCAGCGTCAAAGGAGCAGAGAAAATGTTCTTCTACAACTAGATAGATAGTTATGTAGCCAGGAAATTTTTTGGAAACCGTCGTCCTCTGCTCCCAAATTATTTATTGTGGAATATTTAGAGGAAGTAAGCAAGATATCTTGGCCATTACTTTGCTTTTGTTCGCCGGGATCATGGTTCATGCAAAAGATTCGTACAACCCAACACTTTCATTCATTTTTGTGTGAAGAAGGTTTCGAGTTGTTTAGTAAAATAGTTAAATTAAATAAAAATTTGCGAATTATCATATTTTTTATGGCTTAAGTGATCTTTTGCTTACTTGATCTCATTTGATCTCTCGCTTATCCATGTTCCTTCAATTCTTCAATGCTCAAGAAACGTTAACGTATGTATATTGAATTTTATTTCATTCCATTTCATTGCTACTGTGGTATATATTTATTCTTAAATACGCCCACTCTCGTATATGGGCGCAATAACTTTTCTTTCAATTTTGCGCGTGTCGTTTGCTCTTACAGCTTTATTTAATTTTTCTTAAATAAAAATAGAGATGATGTTAACCACTTTCCTAGTAGAACAACGATGCCCCCTGCCTGGTACACTTGATGATTTTTAAATACTGCCGGTGCAGGGAATATTACCACTTCTGCCACACTTGCCTTCTGTTCATGATGCTGCTGCTACTGCTTACGCGTTCAATCTCAATGAAGCAAATTCAATTTACTTCTTTACTTCACTTTTGATTTGCTTCTTCATCTTCTTTTATCTGTACCGTTGCAACTTGCCGAAAAGAGATGCAAATAGCTCCATCCTCTATTTACTTAGTAAATTCTTTAGAGCAATCTGGCATGCTCTCCCTCAGTGCTCTTATTTTTAGTTATATGTAGTTATTTTAACGATCGCGCCAGAGCGCAAACTAGAGATTGTATAGATCGTTTATATAAATCTTTGCGTGTATGTATGTATATATGTTTATTGGTTCTCCCTGTTGCGAAAAATTTTATTGTGTGCGTATATCACGGATTTTCCCCAAAAGGTTTCCCCTCCACGAACACACACACACATACACACATGTACCCACAAAAATTTTCTTCTCCAACAAATTATTTTGAATTTATTTCATTTCTGTGTTATTTTATTACACTCGAATTTTCACCAAGAATTTTTATAAATTTAATTATAAATTGAATTATTAATTATTATTAATTATTATTTAATTATTAATTTAATTATTAATCATTATTATTATTATATATGTATATTTTTTGTTTTTGTGAGATCTACACAAATCCTCTGCATTGTTAAAAAACGTCTGTAAAAAAAACTACTCTTAAACGCCTTACGTAAAAAACCAATGGCCTTGAACATTGCCACCACCATCATTACTCTTGGTGTAATGAGTAGAGATAGAGAGAGAGTAACGTCAAATGATTTAAATTTATCGTAATTAAGTCATATGCTCTCTTTATCCTATTCTTAAATGCAAGAATTAGAAAACGAATTAATTTATAATTTTTAATAATTTTTAATGCATTTGTTTTTTGTTGAGTTTATCACTCGTTTCGAAGTACATATGTATTTATAAGACTTTCAGTTTAATGCATACTCATACGATTCTTAGGCGAAATTTTATTCAAATTTTATGCAACAAAATCGGGTTAAAACACTATATTGATACACTTTATTTTTCACCAAACTAAAAAACGATATGTGAGGTCTTGAAAAAATTCGAAAATATCGAAAATTATGGAAATCTTAGTAGGAGTGTCTACATATATGAATCTTTTCAATATATTCCATTTTCCACTTCCACTCTTCGTTATTCATTGCGGCTAAAACTTTATATAAATTTTTCACCAAATGGCAAAATTCCAGAAGAATAAAGTAAAAAAAAAAACGTCCACAATCTATAAATTAGATCCATGCTAGTTCTATGTACATACATACATATAAGTATTACGTATGTATGTACACAGCTGGGTAATTTTAGAATAAAAATCAAATTCATATCTTTTGTGTGTTCTTTTAAATTTTTTATAATTTGCAAATTTAAAAATAGACAACTGACATGTGGTACTTTTTATTGTTGGTACGAGTACGTCATCACATTTTCACCGAGGATAAATGGCACATTTTTCGTAACATTTGGGTATGGATAATATTTTGGAAATGTGTAAAGCTCAATATTTACCAAGATACTAAAAATAATCTTAAGATTAAATTCATTATAAATTGTCTAGAGCAATTTCTTAAGGCCCATTTTACCCATCAACTTTCTCACTAGAAGTGATTGCAAAAAATGGCATACATTTTATGCCATTTCATCAGCGCCTTTTGCTTTTGGTTGCGCTACTCCCGACTTTGTAAAATATAAATATATTGCCCATTCCAGATCAGTTGTCAGTTCAGTTCCTGAGTTATAATTTATTACACTTGGGACCAAGATTTTTTTTTTATATCTCTTCTGAGCTAAACAAGCCTTTAGCTCAGCCTTTTACTAAATAAAATTGATAGAATTGATTGGTTCGAAAAATGAAGTTTACAAATTGTTTTTGTCACTTAGTTTTCGAGATATTGACAAATATTCTTTCGGTGTACTATGCAGAAAAAATTGCCTTGCTGTTCTTTCTTTAAACTAAATTTTGGGATCAGTGAAACATTTTATATAATAAATGGTAATCAAAATATTTAGATAGATCGGAATTAAATACATATGTAAATAATAACTAAATATATCAAACTAAACTAAATTTTTATCGTATAACTTACATTCTGTAGAGCCTTATTTTTCTCTTCTAACTTGCCGGTAACTAAAGTTAGAGCTTCTTGTGTTTGATCCAATTCATTTTCAACTGTTTGAATTTTCTTTTGGAGTTGACGAGCCTCTTCTTCGGCCTGAAGGAAGAGAATATAAAAGTGAACAAAAAGCTACATATAACAAACAATAAAAGAAGTCAAATGGTTCCATTGAACAAATTATTGTCTATAAAATGGGTCTATAAAATAAATAAAAAACTTACCTTTTCGGCACGAATGTTAGCATCGCGTGCTTGCTGTTCGCAGACCAAAGCGCGTTCCAAAGCTCCATCTTTGTCGATTTTCATCGCTTGCATCTTCTTCTTGATGGCATCCATGGTGAATGATGGTCTTCTTGTTTGCTCTGTTCACGCGAGGAAACTGAAACCGAAAAATAACGCAATTAGAAAAATTTGCTCAAAAATTGATTTCTATCGAAATTACAGATTTTCAATATTCGAACTTCGAATTATAACAACAAAATTCTAGAAACGTTTTTAGTGCGTATTTGGCTTATTATACACTTTTGATATGATTTTGTTTTATCTTTTTGGTAAAAAAAATACATACGATAGTCGAAAATTGATATTGCTGTGATTGTTAACCTCTTTTTGTTAACCTTTGTTAACCTGCTAACCTCTTTTTTTATTGTCGCAGTAAGTCAGTCACACGATTTTTGGGTAAGAGTTTCAACATTTTTTTTTGGTCATTCTCTTCAGAATGAAAACGTGTTCATTACTTTTAGTCTGTGCCTGGAGAGTTCTATTCTTTTTTCTGACACACATCGCGACACAAACAGTTCTTCTGGATGTGACATGAATTCGAAATAAAAATCGAAGAAATCCCAAAGAAAAAATGCGATTTATCAACGTTCCAACTTTCGTAATGTATTGTATCTTTATATTGTTGTGTATCACTCAAGTAGACATATTCGGTTTATGACAACAGAGTAGAGTAAGATTCACTAACGGCGGTATCGCCACGACAGAGTCGAAATAATTTTGGAGAAACTTCATTAAGAACACGTTTAAAGGACAGGCTTCAGCCTGAGCAGCAGCGGTGCTAAAATCTTCTTACAATACGTATATCACGAATTATATTGAATAATTCAAACTTTTCTCAGATCTCAGAATCTCATGCTATTGCATCAGATTCAGATACTGTAATTGGTCTAAAAAATGCCTAATATCTTTAATATGAAAATATTAAATCGTAACGTATAAAAGCCACTCTCTGCCATGGATGGCATGGAGAAAAAATTTTCTCATTTCAAAGAAATTTAAGCATCAGCACTTTTTTGCTTTATTTCACGAATTTCACGAAATTCCAGAGCACTGAGTCAGATTTTTAGTTCATTTGCTTTCTTGCATTTTACGCAAAAAGTTTTGCCCCAACGAACTTGAAGGTCAGCAGAATTGAGGTGTCATCATTTCATTTGTTTTCATACAGCATCAATTCATGAGCTCGATGACAACGAATGCTTTTTGCGACATGTCATTTCTAAGGTTAAAATGTATACCCATATTAAAGGCTATGTTTTTTTATAATTCTTCAAATATTAATACCTTTGAAGTGCTTTTCAAAGATGCTCAACTATTTATATTTTAAACAAATTTCTTTATTAATAACAACGAGTGTAAACAATACTAACTAAATATATTTCTTATGGAACATTCTTTTCAGGAATAGTCTTTCTGGAAGGAAGGAATTTTCTTTGACAAAAAATTAAAATTAAATCTATTTACAGATCAATCTCTAGAAATAATATTACAACTCAAATGTGCGTGTGCGTGTGTGTATGTGTGTAGTATGCCTAGAGACATTTATAAGTGTGTGTGTGCAAGCATTGCAACATAAGCAACGCACACGAAGAGAGCTTCACTGCGCATGCATGGAAAGTTCAGCGATAGACGAAGAAGAAACTTTCCTAAAAAAGCTTTTCATCTCCGCCTTGCTGCAATACGATGCTGAAAATGAAATTTCCGAAAAGGTGCTGAATTTAAAAATAGCTCAGAGTATATCTAGCGCGCATATTCATTCGTTGAATAGAAATATAAATATGTATAATTAATACACGGCTGATACGAGTAATACATAAGCAGCTGGATATACATACATATGAGATCAGATCTACACACTTCTTTGCAGCTATTAATTTTATTTGATATCAAATGGAAATTCTTTTCTATATCCTCAAAGATGAAAACGGATGAAAATGAACGCTGTTGTTTTAGCGTTCTGTGATCAGAACAGTCGGAAATAATTATAGATCATATTATGTAACGCATTGACATTTCGGTCTACATAGTATAATCATTCTTAATGTTTCTTGTTGGTAGACAGCGCGCACTTAAAGGAAACTTAACCCTTTAGCAACGATGAAGACAGGAAAAGCGTTAATGCTAAGCGAATAAGTCTTTGGCTAATTTGCTGTTAACTATTTTGTCCTTAGTTTGTTTGCAATATATTGCATTGAGATGACTAAATTTCAGTATCATTCGTCCGTCTCACTGAAGACTGAAGACTGAAGAATCAAGTTCAAAAAGGCAACCTTAACCTTCCTTATAGTTTTCATTTAGTAAACAACAAGGATAACTTTTGCGATTGAGAGCGAAATGACCTTCTATGGGTTGGTTAACTTTGAAAGTTGCTGCCAAACTTTTCCGTTTCAATAGCAGTTCTTTCAATTTTCACCTTAACCTTCAAATTTATATTTAAGTGTGTACCCCCAAAGGGTACATCATCAATTGTCCTTCAAGAAAGTTAACTTTCCTCTATAGGTGCTAATTAATTGTTAGCCATTATGAAATCAATCTGAAGTGACTTATGCAATAGCACTAATGTCGTTTTTGCACTAACTTTTCACTAAGTGTGTAAGTAAGATACAGTAATTTTACATAACAGTCAAATGAAGGTTAATATTTATTGCCATCGAAAATGAATGCGAAAAAAGAAGCAATATTTTTAAAAGAAGTAAAGTAAAAACACAGAAAAATCGAATCAATCAACAACAGAACAGAGCACAACCGAAATCAAGAACTTTGTGGTTTTTACTGCTTTCGCAGAAGTTGTGGATTTTTTTTTTCTTTTTTGATATGTACGTGTCCCACAAATAAAGTAACCAACCAAATTTAAGCCACTGTAGCCAACAACTATTAACGTACCGTATCAAATATCAAGAAATCGCTGGGTTAATGATTGAATGAATGACACTAACGGTTGGCTGGTTGGCTTTTGGCTTATAAAAAGCAAATAAAATAATAAGAAAATACGAATATTATTTAATTAAGCTTTTAACTATCGTTTGCTATAATTAGCAAAGGCATCAACTGCTAACAAAGAATACCGAAAACTACTGCTACCAAAAAACTGTTACTTTCGGTTTATCGCAGTAGCCTAAAACACCCCAACCGTCACCCACATTTACATACATACACACCACCGTTCCTCATAAATCCGTTACTCTTTGAATTTATATTTATTTTAGTTTGCTTTTTAATTTATTTCGAATATATTATATTGTCCCGGTGGATCACTTTGATATCCTTCCCGCTCATTAGAGTTTTTCAGTTTTCAATGATTTTTTTTCTTAAAATTCCCATACAATATCTTTCAGTACTTACAATATAGAAACTTATTTCGGAGATATCCGCGACTTGAACGGATTGTGATGTTCAACTGAAAATTTTGTGAAAACCGTCGAGACGTTTTGGTGTTCAATCTGTTGCCTGCTGACGCTTGGCATTTGGTATTGGGCTGCTTTTGTATTTGTGTGTGTTAAAAGTGCGCGCACACACATACACACACATGAACAAGCCAGCACAATACCTTCACAATGTACTCGCAAATGATTTGTATGGTATTCGATTGCGTTCTGCCTGCAGCAAACTGTGGTAACAGAGCGCGATCAACGAAAGTCAAAGAGGGCCAACAACTTGTTAAACGCTAAATGAGTAGTAACGACTCTTGATCGGCCGCCAAAGAGCGGAAAGAATGCGCATGAGCGTGTGTGAGTGCGTGTAAGCGTGTGTATGTAAGTTTTGAAATTAATTTGGATCCACTCATATAATATACATATCTCCTCTTCATTATAATAAACATATTTTGGTGCTCAGATTTCGATTTCAATCGGTAGAATAAATTTCTTAAATATTCTTTGTGTACCAAATAAAACCACTTTGCAGAATGATTCGGGTATATCATCCGTTTGAGCCCAAACAAGTGGAAAAGTATGTCGTGGGAGATGACTATTTACCCATCTGGGAACTCCCAGCTCTGTTCAAATATTATGGAAAATTATAATCATTCCGAAATTATAGTAATATATACTCCAATAACTTAACTATTCCTAATTTTTAATTATTCTATTAAAATATTCTTCTATTATTTTATATTATTCTATTATTTTAATTATTTTAATTATAACATATTAAAAATAATTAAAAGAATCATTGAGTTGGTAAGGCCCAATGGCAAGAGCAACCAATGTTAGCAACAATAGTAATGTTAACCTTAATGCTAATGTTAATAAATGTTAATTTCTGCACATGTGTTCATTACATTCTTTAGTTCTGTTGTTTTCTCTGTTTAACGATGTATGTATGTATGGTATAATCGATTAATGAACTTTTAGATATCTTTAGATATTTATTTAAGACGAGAACATTTAAAAGAATTGAAGAATGAAGCATTTCATCTCGAAACATTTTCATTAAACAACAATACAAAAATCTCTTTCGGCACTTAAACGGCAACAACTACGAGTATGATGCACAATCACAAAAACTATGGCATTGTTGACAATCTGGTAATAATAATTATTTCCATATTTGGTTTAAATTGACGTTAACACGAAATATAACGACTCCCAATCATAAGCATAAACATTACTTCATCGATTTTGAAAAATTTTTAAAAACCGACAGCCGACGACGATAAAACAAAAGTTGTGCGTGTGGCTTGTTGCAATTAATCGACGAGCTGTTCGAGCTGTCTTTTGAACCGCAGCAGCAAAGGAAATTTCGTTTGGAGCTAGTTACCTTCTATGCTCGTACATATGTATGTGCATTTATTGATTGTTTTTTTTTAAGTGATTCACAGGCAGTTTATTTATATAAAGTATATAAATATTTTATAAAGAAATACACACAGCTCACTTTAATCGTTACAAACGGTCATGGTGAACATCTTTTACAATGCTTTATACAGCTTACAAATAATAAATTAAAAATAAATAAATTTAAAAAAATAAAAATAAAAATAAATCATTTAAATATCATGATTGCTATTCTGAGTTTGTAGGAAGTTTATGAAATTATGTTGTTGGAAATTACTATACATACTAAACTATCAAAACACGTAACATATTTACGGTCTTATTCCGAATCCTCATATGAGGTGACTCCCGTCGATTCTGCCTTGTGATTTTCCGAATATGTTGTTATTTACGAGGAAAATTAACAAAGGAGATTCGACCTCGTTTCAGGATTTGGATTGTTTGCTTCTTGTTGCTGTCAGGTCCAAAAAATTTCCCGTAACCCAGAGCACGATTGGCCTTTATTTTTTTATTTTCAAGTCTCTGTCCCTGTCTGATGTGCTTATGGGATTTCTGTGTAATCCAACAGAGCGAAAAGTTCGCCCCGCGAAAATCGCATTCTGTCTGACGTTCGCTTTATTTGTAAATTTAACTGATCAGCTGTACAGCCGAAGTACCTTTCTCGTTCTCTCTGGTATCTAACAATAAAAACGAGGCAGAGGAGCATGTTATTATTGGAGTTTCTTTACGGTGTGGTTTTTATTAGAAGGTTTAGCTAAAATGAGTGATAGAAGACGAAGCAAGCGAGGAGGAGGAACCTGCAACCGCTACAAAAATGTGAAATCAAACAGAAACTGTTCACGAAAATTAGCCGAAAACTCAAGCGAACTAGCAGAGTCTGATAGCTCTGGTAAAAGCAACAAAAGCGATTCCTCGGAAACTGCAACTGATGGCAATGGTAGCCCACCAAATTTTCCGGTGGCAATGTGGGATCTAAATCAATGTGATCCAAGAAAGTGTTCCGGCCGTAAGCTTAGTCGTCTGGGCCTAATTGAAAATCTGCGCTTGGGACAAAAGTTTTCAGGACTTGTACTTACACCTATCGGAGTGAACTGCGTGAGCCCTGCGGATCGAGATATCGTTGCAAATTCGGGTCTTGCAGTTGTGGACTGTTCCTGGGCTAAACTAGACCAGACTCCATTCAACCTTATGCGAAGCCCGAATCCCCGTTTGCTGCCATTTCTAGTAGCAGCCAACCCTGTAAATTACGGAAAACCGTGCAAATTAAGTTGCGTCGAAGCTATTGCGGCCGCGTTATACATATGTGGATTTCGTGAGGAAGCTATTTGGTATATGAGCAAGTTCTCGTGGGGTCATTCGTTTATTGAATTAAACGAGAGTCTTCTGAAGGATTACGCAGCATGTTCCACCAGCCAAGAAGTCCTTCGTGTACAGGATGAATATTTAGAAAAAGAACAAGCAGCTCGTGCTGCGCCGAAGGATTATAAAGAGTTTTATCCTCCCTCTACCGATAGTGAAGATAATGAAGATGGATGACAACGTTGAAAGACAAAAAGTTATATTCTACTTTGCATAACATTAACAAACATTCAGGCACAATGAACCTACTGGAATTTATCGTAACTGAAGAGAGGTAATAAATTTAATCTTGTCCTGAGCTCAGGGTAAATCATTCACCTAGCTCCGGCGTACAAATTTAATACAAAAAAGTTGTGATTAATATTAAAAAAATTAAATCAATATCTTTAAAAAAAAACACATTTTATTTTTAAATTATTTAAATTCACTTCCAAGGTCATTAATTACTATCAATTTATTGTACATTTGTTTAATTTCGAAAAATTATTAGTATATTTTTAATATTAATGTTTGTTGGTGTGAATAAAGAGAAATTAGAAGAAAAATTAAATAAATTTTTTTAAAAAGTAACATTTAAGATTTTGAAGCCACCAATCAAACTTCCAATAAAACTAAGAAAGCTTAAGAGGTTACATTTAAAAGAATACGTTTCGAAAAAGTGAAAAGGTCAAAAGAAGCTTGTTGTTTTCGCTCTTCTCCGCAATCTTCAGCCATCATATCTTCAGTCGCCTTTCACTGAGTGTTTCGATGATACTCAGGACTTACGTTAACAAAATTCGTCATGCTAAAAAATGTGGCGCTATTCTTCACTAAGAACTTGAGAAAATCGTTCAAATGTCCCAACAGCGTTTGCATCGACTTTTCATCCAGTGCGGAAAAACCCAACATTGATCCCAGTTTCACAAAGAGGCGCAACAAATGGAAGGCCCCATACAGCTTAGAAAGCGGCGTATCCGGATAGTGCTGCAATATCTCAGCATATTGCGGCCGTTCGAATTTATAGAGCAACTGGGAGCCGAGCATAACATTGAAATACTCAATTATTCCGTTGAGCACATCGTTGATGGCCACCTCCTTAGAGGCGTTCGTAGCTTTGGATGTTTTTTTAAAGGCTATATACTGGTCTATAATATCCTGTACATTGATCTTTGCCGGAATGTCGACAAGTTTGTGTTGCCTGGTTATGGCATCCCAGTCGTCGGCAAGACATTGTTTCAACTCATCCGGTATTTTTATTTTCACTTCGACTTTGGACAAGAAGCTCTCTTCACTCTCGACACAGGCGTCCGGACGATGGCCAACATTTTGGGTCCCTGCAGTGACTGCAGCGGTGCCAATAGTAGCACCATTATTTGTGGAGGTACCAGAAGTATAACTTGCCGCCGCTGACTTTTCGGTACTAAATGAAGTATTGGCACCACGCTTTCGCTTTTGTACATCGTTGTCTTTACAGTCTGGAGTAGTCGTTTCTTCTTTCGATTCTAAATCTTTTTTACTAATTATTTCGCTACTTTGACCATCCTTCGTCGAAGTAACTGAAGTGCCTGCGGACAGGCTGGAAGCCACAGTTGTCTTCGAACGGTTGCGACTGGTTGTAGGGGCGGCGTGGGAAGTTGCGCTCAGCTCCTTTGTAGGTGTCGATGCACGCGATTCACTACCTCCGCTACTGCCACCATCTTTCGGAGTAGCTAAAACAGCTTCGGTTTTTTTGCCTTTTGGTGTTGCTGGAAGTTAATTTATTTTACTCTTATTTTGCTGTCTATTTGGTTTCGCTTTAAACATTTACCCTTCTTGTTTCGGCCAGCAGCAGACGAATGTTGTTTAAATACCTCTTTTTGTCTTTGTACATTGGCGTCATTGTATTTGAGCACACGATTTTCTGGCACCCATTCATCCCAGCTATAAACAAATGAATATACAACAACAATAGCAACAACATATTTCAGAATTCTACACCAATTCTAATCAGTTTGTGCAAACTAAAAGTGTTATCTACACTAAGGAGCAATTCCACTTACTTTTTGTTCCATCCAGCATAGTGAATATAATATTTGATTTGTTTGTCTTTCGTTATTGTACTTTTCAGCGCTTTTGCTTCATAAATTAAAGGACCATGGAAGCATAGAACTTTTTCGCCTATGAGAAATAATAACAATTTCAGAAGAGTTTGTTTACTTTGCTAACAAACAGTAATGATCTGTGAGATAAACAATCTCAAATGGTAAGCAGACGAGCACTACCCAAAAGTAGAAGTACCTTCCGCGAACTTTAGTTTTGGCGACATCTCCGTTGAATCTTCGAATGGACAGGAGTTCAAAGTTTTTTATAGAAAATTGCCTTTAAAATACGTATTTTTGAACTTTTTTTAAGGTCGCAGAAATATTTTTCATAGAGTTGCGTACAGCTGTAAGAAAATTATAATTTTGTGACAGCAACGTCAAAGCGTTGTTTTTGTTTCTGTCAAAATTGACAGGTCATAATATAAGGTAGAATTAATGGGTCTGTGGTGGAAAATTTTATGCAAGTTTTGAGCCGCCGCCGATTATTATCGCAAAGCCGCCACCCATTGTTTATGAATTCTAATTTATTTATTTCCGAGGTCCAATATGCAAAAATTTCCTCGCGCCTTTTTTCCGCTTTCGACAGAAAACTTATCTGTGTAAAAAACAAATTAAATACATATACAAAAAATACCGTAGCTGGGGGCCCATTATTTTAGAACGAATTATTAAGGCAGAAAAATTTTTCAGCTATATTAATTTAAATCTAAATTTCATTAAGGTCTATTACATACCTCCGAAGACAGATTTTTTCTACTCATCTCACGCAAGCTTTTTAAAGACTAGAACGATGAATATCATTTTAGCAAATGTAGAAGAGAAATAATATTCATTCCAAAAATGATATATATATACGTATTCGGCTATTATGGGGAAAAGGTGTAAAATTGATGAAAAAAATTAATTATGTTTCCTGAAAAAGAAATTTCTTTGAATTATGATTTGTACTAATATTATTTTGGCCAGTTTCCTTTAGACCTCAATAGTAGACTGTACGAGTCACTTCCAGCCGCCGTCGTGTCTTGCCGCCACAAAGTTTTTTGCCGGCATCACTGAAAAGAAATGCGGTGCAGACCTCTTGGTACTTGATACCAGAGGTGAATAATCTCTGCTTGAGTATAACAGATGTTCGCAAAAAACCGCTTTATTTGCAGGATATTTTATTTTATAAAATATTTTAACAATTTAAATCGCTTTACATTTATTCCCATGGTCTTGGTCCTCTCTTGTTTTCCCAATTATCTATATCAATTTTCTTTATTTTCTCATATTCTGTTTCCAACGTAACTTCCTTGGATTTCTTCATTGTTACACCATACTTTTTCATATCTTCTGGGCTGACGGGCTTCTTCTTTGAAAACTGATACCTGGGAATATAATTGTTTTCATTGAACTGCACAAAATTATGTTAAGCTTTATGCTTTAAGCTGTTAGTAAGTTACCTTAGTTTAGTAAATTCTCTTAAACCAAGGGACCCTGCTACCATCAACACTAAAAATGGCAAACCATATTTGAAAGTTTTCTTGCGATAATAGTAACCAAGTGTTCCCATAAATGTCATTTTATTGTTTGTTTACGTTCTCCATATGTCAACTATAAAGTACCTAAGGATGAGAAGACGATGGGTCAGGCGACTTCACATTTTAATAATATACTAATGGGCAAATATATTATACGCTAGATTCGAAAGTTTTTACGCATCGCCAGATCCACGATATTTGTTAATTGATCTTACCACTTATCTAATGTTTATTTTATGTTTATGGCATCAGAGGTAAAAAAATACTTTCCTTTCTTTAGTCAGCTGAATAACTTGCTTATTTGGTATACACAAAACAGCACAATCTTCACAATTTGTGCCATTTATTGTTGCCCTGCGAATTCATTTACCGGGGTTTATTGCGGGATTACTAAAACAGATTTAACTTAAGAAAGTATTAGCCAATAATTAAAAAAAGTTGATAATAATAAGTTTTGGACCAAGTTTTGAATTAAGAGCAATAAAAAATCGAAAAGGCGCTGTATAGATTTCCTAGAATAAGCCCCAACTACTTAATTTGGTCAAGACTTTACAAATGCCACATAAAAAAATTAAATTATGCACACGTAGTAAAGTATAATTACGAGTATATGCATGTTTATATAATAAGCAGAATTGACGATAAACGTATCGTTCGTTGATCAGAAATCTGGCCCTTAAAATCATTTTCTTCCTCCACTTGCTCTTTACCATCAGGCAAAAATGGTCAAAAGGACCTATGATTAAGGTCCTTAAGGAACATTAAAAACGACGAAATATAAATTTTGAAAAAAAGTCTTGTAGGAAATGGTTTAAAAACTATAAAAGGAAAGAAACAAAGCACCCATATTATTATTATTTATTAATTCATATAGGGCATGTAAGAACAATCTTTTTTATATGCAATAAATGCATGCAAATTTTTCCTATTTTCAAAAAAAAACAAAAAGCATGCCGAATTTTACTTTCTGGCACTGCTCTTTAGACAACTTTTAAAAAACAGGGTGTGAACAATTCATATTTACTTTAAAAAAACTCAACTAACGCAATTGCTAATAAGATAATGACGTAACCGTGCTACTTAACAATAAAATGAAAAAACATTCTGCAGCGAGAAGGTTCATTTGCTAAGAGTTGTAATATTCTTTAAATATGAATATGTATAATCTTTTTAGTTATTGGTTCTAAATATATATTAGTATTAGCCAAATTATATGTTTCTTGGTGACCCGCGGAGCATAGATTGTCTTTTACTGAGTTACAAAAAGTTCTCTCTCCTTAACTTTTTATACATTTTTATATAATTTACTTGACTACAACAGTAGTCACTAATAATTTTATCTCTCTGCGACATCATGTATATATATGTAAATTTTTCTTGAATACCAACTTTATGGAAGAATTAACCATATGTGCCAATTGTAATAACGCTGGTGCAGGTACAATCTATACTCTGGTGTAAGTATATATCAGTAAGTGCATCCACCATCGCAGACTTCGCCTCTACTTTCGTTCATTTGACACTGCGGCGAAAGAGATGTTATGCTTTCGTCCAGTCGCCATTTTGGTTTAATAATTGGAAAAAGCAGAAAATAAACTACAGAAGCGAGAGGCAACGACGAGTGAATCTTCGTTAAATTTATTTTCATAAATCTTTTTGGCCGCAATCCGTTTTGGACAGTCGCGACAATTGAGGATATATTTGCTTAATAATAGAAGGTATCTGTTTTGAAATTTTGAAAACGATGTTTCTGAAATCTGTATAATTTATAAGAAAGTTATTTTTATAGGAGTAATTTGTATTAGAGCAACATGGCCTAACTATTTGTAAATTCATAGAGAAGGGCGGACGAAAGCCAAATTTTTACATTTTGTGGCAGCAAACTGTCAAACAAAACCAATTGTCTTCCTAAAAGTTACGCGCTTTCATAATACAATAAATGTTTTAGGTCTTATCTTTGCCAACGGAGCAAGCAAGTTCCACATTGTGTACAATCTTTGCGGTTGGTCTTCAACTGAATAAAGTTTTCCTTTTGCTTGGTGCCACAAGAGGTTACTTTGACTTTTTTTTCTGTTCTGCCAAAAGAATATACCCACCGAATATAGAGGAGGCATGGAAAGAAGCTTCATCAGAAATGTCATTGATTGAATTAATAATAAAAATTATTTTTCCTAGTTGTGAGCGCCATAATATTCCTTCTGAGGAGTAGTACAGTTGACCCTAGGAAAGCTTAGTGGAAAGCTGGGACTTGTTAAAAAACGGCGACAGCAAGTGGTCCACTGCGAAAACATGGGTGAAATAAAATCTGTAAAGGTGGACAATTGGGGAGTGTTCTTCCTGCAGAAGTTGCAAAATTTTTTCAACAAAACTGATTATTGCGATCTTACGCTGCAATTTAATGATAACTCTCAGTTAAAAGTACACCGCCTGGTGCTCAGTGCTTGCACAGACTACTTCAATGTGTTGGAGCAAACGTGCGAGGTTGTTGATGATGCGCTCATCATGCCGAACGAGCTGCAAGCAGACGTGGTGGTACCAATTGTTAATTTCATGTACACCGGCACCTTAGAGTTCGAATTGAAAATGTACGGCAAGTTGTTGCGCACAGCAAAGGAAATGAATATGACGGTTCTGCTGAAACTGCTGGAAGCCCACAGGCGTACTATGGAGGGTGTAAATCGTACACAATGTGTAAGTTCCTTTTTTCTGCACAATTCGGGGTTTTCAGCATAAGTGTTAAACTGATGATTAAGCAAAAAATCACACATTATATTTTTGTCGTTATTTATATGAAATTTGCAGCCGTCCAGTCCAAAGACTGGCGTTCGTAAACGTGGACCACTCTCAACAACAACAGCAGCAGCAGCATCGATGACCGCTCAAGTGCGATCGGTAACCAATTCATCACAAGTGCAGCAGCAGCGTCGCGTATTACAGACCACAAACGCATCAGCAACACGACGTGTCGTGCAGACGAAATCGATTGCCACAAACGTCAGCCAACCGCGAGTGCAGCAATATCGCCAGCAAGTCGCATCTACTTCCTTGCTAAAGGTCTCGCCCGCCGTAAGCATATCGCCTCAAAAATTGCCACGGGCCACTTATGAAGAAAACAAAATGGGTAATGAAATGGGTTCTACGATACCGCTTTATGATTCTTCAATGCAGTTCAAAGAAGAACAACAGGACGACTATGATCATCCGCCTTCCAGTACCGTTAATCAGTCTACATCGCCCTTTGAGCAATTACGTAAGGGTTACAACAACAATAAACGCCCAGCATCTGCCACGTTTATATCGCCGCCAGCAAAGAAGCCAAACATTGAAGATGTCAAGGAATTCGCAGAACAACAGCGTATGCGGAAGCAAATTGCTGCAGAATATGGAGAGGATCAAGAGTACGAAAGCACAATATTGGATGATGATATACACAATGATGATGACGATGATGATACAGCAGCCGCTGTGGCATCCAGTTCAACTACTACAGCAGCAGCAACAACAACAACAACAGGCGCATTAAGCAAATCAGTAGCATCTGCCAAACAACAAACTCAACCATCAATTATTATTAAGCAAGAGCCAAATGAAAAGCCTACGATTGTGGTCAAGGACAGTTCGAATTCCAAAATGAATCATGCTAAGATTATATCGGAAGTATTGCGACAGTACCCACATTTGGTGAAAAGTAATAAAAGCATTAAATTGAAAATAATGCCAAATATTGGCGGGCAATCGCAGAAAATAATTGTCAAGAAAGAACATATGGAAAATATTTCGGGAGAAGTGAACATTCAATCTGCAGCGGCAAGTACTCAAGGCACTCAAGGTCAGACAGTATTCAAGTCAGGGCCGCACCAAGCAGAGCAGCAAACACTCTTAAAGCCAGCGGAAAAGTCTCTTCCAACACAGCAAACACTTTCACAGCAGAAAACTGCAACGGCACCACCAACAGCTTCCGCAGCAAACACAAAACTTGAAGCTGCTGCTAAAAGCGCAGCAGTGGCTCAACCTCAAAAACGCCGTATCGACAGTAAAACCATGCATGCTTTGATAGCTTTGGGAGCTGAAAACACCACCGGTAAGTCCTATTCGTAAACGATAGCACAGTTTTATGTACTTTCGAGAGTTTATGTACCTTTACTAACTGCGTTTCCGTTTACCCTTACAGGGCCTTGGCTTTGTTTGCGTTGTGGAGTTAATGGCAGACCGATCAGTATACCATCGTATCGTGGTTTTCGCCGTCACTTGATTAATACTCACAAAGAGACGATCGATGAGGCACTGTGTGAACACTGTGGATGGCGTTCCACTACAAAGCGTGAGCTGCACTTCCACATTCATGTGGAACATAAAATTAAGACCACCTTGTACACCTTCCCGGAATGCCTGATGTGCGCCGAAATCTTTATCGACACAAATGCCCTCAACCAGCACATGATTGAAAGTCATCCGGATGAAAATCAACAGCAGTGCATCTACTGCAACAAAATATTCGCTAAAGAAATTCAATTGTTTACTCACATGAAAACGTATCACAAGAAACAAGCCATTGATGATGGTATAATCGACTACTCGGAAGATGAGGACGGCGAGGGTGAAGATGACGACGATTGTGATGATGACGAAGATGAAGGTGAGGCAATGGATACCACTCAAGAGAAAGCAGTAACAGGCGATTGTGCTGAAGAGAAACAAAACTCGTCATCGTCCAGTGTCAACAACAAGAATAAGAAAATTAAAATTCTTTCAGATATTAGTCTGCCAAGTGCAGGTTCATTAATGACATTAGAGTCAAGCAGAGAGAATAAAATCTCGTCTAGCATCAATCCTGAACCGTCAGAAGGGCTGATAAGTTCAACACTTGGAAGTTCGAACACGGAGACTGTTGAAATTGGAAAAGAGCCTAAATTTGTTAGTGCCGATGGAAACGAAATGGTGCTAACCGATGAACAGCGCAAGGAAATCATGTCGCAGCTGAATCAGGAGCACGAAGGAGGAGTGGTAATGGTTCTCAATGAATCCGCCTTTGCTGATGGTGTTGAAGCCTTGCCGAATGCAAACGAGGAGACTTCAGCAGAGCAACTAACTGCGGAACAAGAATCGACCGATCATATGGAGGATTCCAGTGAAGGACAGCCTGCTGCTGATACTTGTGCAAATGAGGTAGAAGAAGAGGAGGAAGAAGAAGACGACGAAGAATATAATGATAATAATATATACGGTGAGTTTGCCGCCACTAAAAATGACGACGTGGAAAATAAGGAATCATCATCATCCGTCTTGGACGAAAGTAAGGGATCTATGGAAAATTTGGAGTGGGCCGAGAATCTTTTAACAGCTCACGAATTGGAAGAAGAGGAAGAGGAACACGCTTCTAAGACAAGCACAAAACAAACTGAGGTAAAAAATTAATTAATTGCTTTTACGGGTATTTACAAAAAACCTTATAATTCTGTAAATATAACTTTTCCTTTAAAAACTTTTTACAGATTAATAGACCAGCGGAAAGCCCTAAAGATCAGCGGAAAAATGAAGATATAAGCAAAAAATTAGAAGAACTTACAGGCGATTGGTCAGACGATGAAATTGACGATGCGATCGATGATGCAGCGTTAAAACCAGCAACGGAATATTGTATACGTGAAGAAGATCTAAAAGATAAAGATAAAGAAAAAGTTAGAACTGAAAAAGCGTGCATTTCCGATGTCAGAGAAGAAGAAATAGCTAAGGAAGAGAGTAAGAAAGCGGAGAAAATGAATATATCGACAGAACCTGATCCGATAGATAAAGCGAGCGAAAAAGAGCCAGAAGATGATATTGATATGGCACTCAAAAGCCTGCACAAAGAAGATATTTCTGTAAAGGTTAAAGGTTCACCTTCGGAGGAAACTACGAATGCCATCGTTTTAATGAGTGATGAAGTCAGTGATGTGGAAATGCATGAAGATGTTGATCAAAATGCAACAGATTCTTCAAAAAAACCTTTGGAACTTGATGAATCTGCGGCTATAGAAAAACAAGCACATCAAAGCACAACGGATGAAACTGCGAGTGTAAGCAAGGACGCGAATGAGAAACAGAATGAAGAGTGTGCCGTGGAGAAGGAGAAGGATATTAAGGCCCTCCTTCTTAAGAATGATGATGATAAGGGAGATAAGGAAAAGTGTAAATTAGAACAATTATGTCCCGATAATGACGAGGAGAGGGAAGAGGAAAAAGCATCTACATCTGGAATGCAAGAATCTAACGCAGTTGCTGATACAGCAGCGGAAATAGATAGAAAACCGCTGAGCAATATAAAAATGGAAGAAGTTACAAACGACCCGTGTAACACAGAACCCGCTACAAAGTCTAAAACGGAGGAAACCATTAAAACCTTAATGAGCGAATGGGCCGATGATGATGATGACGATGATGACGTAGAAACACTAGGAACTATAGAGTAGACAATTTGAAATTGAAGGTATTCAGAAAGATATATACGGCATGCATACATGTCACGATTTCATACATACATACACACATAAATATTTTAATTTATTAGGTTTATTTAGAATTATAAGACAACCTTAGATGAAAATAAAAGCATTTGGATATATTTTCAAAATTTACAGCTTATATAATTAAGCTCTCCGGCGTGGATAGTTTCTATAATATCGTATATGCGATACTTTTAAACTAAATTTGTAAAGAAGTAGCTTGATATTTTTAAGATTTCATCAGATTACATTTTTCTCAACTTTACAACTTATTTGGAGAACTGAAAGTATCTATACAAATATGTTATTAAAATGTATTTATAGCAAGTAAATATGATATATAAGCATTTATAATGTTCGTTGTTTGAAGTCTTAAGTTTACTCATGGAAGCGCATAGTCAATATATCGGAGGTTTCAATTTAATTTCAATTATTACTTCAACTTCGTGCTTTGTGACATTAAAGACGGCCGGTTTTGTTTTTATTTGAGCTAAATAAGAGTATTAAAAACCGGGTTAAATCGTGTGCGGATCATATTTTTAGATCTTGGGTCTCTAGTTAGGAAACGATGGATGAATGGTGAATGAATTAAAAGTATGTGAGTATGTGTCTAAATTCGTATGTGAGTAATATCCAATCTATCGAATGGAAACAGTTTTAGAGGCCAATACAAATTCGGAGAATGCAATGTTTTAGAATAAAGACTTTCTTATCATTAACTCACAGGGAATGAATTTACCAGAATGGATTAGCCACATTGTCAAGATAAACGGACCAATTCCACAGTATTCAAAAGCATGCTGTTAAACAGCTTTACAAGAATTTCTGAGCTTGAAAAGAAAAGAAACAAATCTTCTTTCTATTTCGTAGAGTCGAAGGTAAAAAAAGTAATCTACATAAATTTTCAAAATATTATTTACTATCAGTCAAATAAACATTAATAATGCATATCGTTAAGAATCCAATGAATATAGCAAAGAATTGAGCCAATCCTGCTATTCTTATGCTTCTGTTTTGATGCCATTTGGTTTTCTCCCGAGGTATGACCTCACAGACGGTAACATAAAGAAGTGTCCCACCTGCCAATGCCTGTATGAAAGGCAATGTTAATGTATTCCAGCTTGATGGTGTATCGATTATAAGTATCCCAATTCCGATGCCGCAAACAGAACCCAGCGAGAAGACAAGTATTCCGATGAATTGTGAACGCAATGTTGCTTGTGGGTTTAAACGAAATTCTAGGCCCAGGCAAAAGCCCATCACAAATTTATGACTGCCGACAGCAGCTAATAAAAATATAACCTAAAATGAAAGTTATGTATTCCTCACAACCTTATAATTGCCTGTCAGAGCCAGCGTAGTGCAATTAGCGTCCCCGTTTGTGTAGGGTACCTTAATTGATGTGTCCTGTACACCGATAGCTAAGCCCTCAATTAAAGAGTGCAGTGTTAAGGCGACAATAAGTCCCAAAGTTCCAGTCATTGCCTGTGTGCAAGGTTCTGCATGGTTTGTATGACAAATTCGGGCATTTGCAGCCTCCACTTCATTGCAATGAACGTCGGTATGAGTGTGAGGATGCCGACTATTCGTACTTGGAGGTTTGCTTGAAGAGAAGTTGATGGCAACGAGTTCTCCTAAACTTTGTGAGTTTAAACATACCTATTTATCTCAGATTCCTTGTTATTTTCAAGCAAGGGAGCAGTTTCATTTCCAAAAGAACCATACTTTCTTCCCGACTGTTCGTGAAAGCCATCACTTCCATGGATCTCCGTCGTATGTGGAATTTTGGATCTATGTTGTATGGCTTCCCCAAAGAAGTAATGAATCAACTCGTCTATAAAATAGATCATGAAAAAACCTCCGCAGAGTGACACTTCAGCCCACTTTGAAACTATTACTTGACGAACCTACAAGTAAAAGGTGGTATGCAGTGGATACTCGTACAAGGTCGTATACAAAATTATTAATTCTGTTAGAGATATAAATCCATGTGTATACTATAGACCTCAACTAACCTCAGGTAGAATATGAACTAACGATGTAGCAAGTAAAATACCTGCCCCGAAACATAACATGACCGACTTCGTTAGAGGAAGCCGCTGCCTATTGCGCTGTGATATAATCGCCGGTAACATACCGGCCAAAAGGCTACCCAAGCCCAATAACACCATTGCCAGTAGCTTTTCACAGTGTCCTTTGTCATTTAGACGTGCTTTGTTGGACAAGTTAAGTGATTCCATTCTTAAAGGAAAAGTGTGTATATATATATATATATTATTCAAAAATGTAACTTCTTGTTATTCATACTTTGAACTCGCAGACAATATTGATAGTTGTGATGCTGATAATTATCTAAGCTGGCTTTATCGTAGAATCTCTCTACTCCATTTCATTTTGTCCCAATTAGATAAGATTAAAAAGAGTTTTTATTAACTTGTCGCCTCTACCGTTCTAATAAAGTTATACAGATAAAAAATTCCATATTATTTTTTCCTCATTTCCTCAAATAGTTTCTCATTGGATAATGCAGAAACAAATGAGACAAAAACTCCAAACTATGAAAAATACAAATAATCTTTTTCGTTTTTCTTTTAGTAATGTTCATACATAGTTCTTTTTTCGCTCCTTGTCCTATATAAAAATTTGGTAAATGCAAATGGTAAATACTTTACCATTACCGTATATATCAATATAATATATATGTACATATTAGTGTCGTTCACGGGTTAGGAAATAAGCGGGTGCGGGCTCACTCCTTTAAGAAGAAATGGAAGGGAAAAATTAAGAGTTTCTTAAAAAAATTTTTTACTTTCTTGCTTTTTTTACTATATTTTCCATATTTATTGATTAATTTTTATATTTATAGTATTAATTTTATCTATAAAAAAGTCCAAAATTTTTTCAGTTGAAATGACTTTCCACCCACCCAAAGAATTTTTTCAAATCCCCCATAACGAAAGCTATATAGCCAGTGGCCTATGTACATATACATATATGTACCATTATATGCAGTCCGTCCCACAGGAAAGGTGCCCGATTTTTATATTCGCGTAACTACTAATGCCGCCTCTAAACAAATGCAATAATTAACTAACGAGGCATACGACTACCCTCCGTTTTAAATTTAACCGCGCTGACATCACAGACCGCTCGTAAGAACCGAAACTTTAACAGTATGTACTATATTTTGAACCAGAGATTAGCTTTTTTTTAAAGTTTGGTCGTAAAAGGAGATCTGGAGCAACGTGCGAACATTAAGTTTGGTTTTAAAATGCTTATGGTAGTGAATCAATAAGTCGTAAAAACGTTTTTAACTGGTATGAAAGGTCTCTTTACCTTGAAAATTATCCACGCGTAGGAGCATCATTTGAACATCATCGGTAGCTCGGGTCAAATAAAATGCTGAAAAAGTGGCTAAAATTATTCGAAGGGATGCATCTACCAGGTTGATTGAGGACCTCACTAGAATTCCTCCAACTATTCCTGTGCATCGCATTATAACTGAAAATTTGGACAAAAGCTCCGAAGAGCCGTTGTCGCTTTGTGCCACACTCGCTTACTGACGATCAAAAAGATTGATGCAGAGACATAAATAAGATCGGTCTAGAGTGACCTAGACTGCATGTCTTGCATCGTATCAGGTGATGAAATTAAACATGGTGTTTTTTAAGTCCGAGACACTTACAACATACAAAGCGTCAGAGCTCGGAATGGAAACCTCCAAAATCTCCGAAGGCGAAAAAAGGCAAGGCATCTCCGAAGGCATGCAGAAAACCAATTGACGGCAATGAAACGAAAGCTTGTTTCGACACATGCTACCGGGTCTTTATTGGCAAGATCAAAATTTTGACGTTTCAGAAGTTTGGAGTATCGTTATCTCTGCTTTAAACCTAAAGTGTTTTACGTAAATAGAATACGACTATAATCTTAAAAAGTGATAAAATGCGGTTTTAATGTCTACAATGAATACATTCGTAAAAGCTATACAATCAACAAATAAATTGCCTGAAATCCGTCTCGTTCCGGTTATATGTCTAAGCATAAAAAGATTAATAAGGCTCAAAACGTATAAATCCTTGAACCGGTGATTTTTTTATCATGGCCGCTGAGTATTTTATTTTACTTATTTATTTACCATAGTATTTACCATAATTCCTTATCATTTAGCCGAACAGTGTTCAAGTTGAAGAAGTGTTCATTTGCATGCTCCAGTATTGTAAAAGTCTCATGTGATACCAGCCTAAGTGGAAATACTGGCGCTTTTAACAGATAAGTAATACCTCAAGCATCATGAAATTTGACGGAAGACTTTTTTAATACAAATATTTGCATTTATTTTCCCAACTGTAAGAAAAAATTAGGCCTATAACACCTTCCACTCCGGAAATTTGTTTATTCATTGTAAAATTGCTTTAACGGAAAATATCCGCTGATACCATATTGCTCCTGCTAATGGTGAGTTGCCCTGCAGCATTTCTTGAAGTTTTTTGTCTTATTTAAATCGCACAGCTCTATGGGAGATGAATTTAGAAGAATTCAATTAGTCCAAATTGAGGTGATACATAATAAAGCATTGTAAAGGATCAAATCCTTACTGGCAATGACAGCTCCACACTTGACTGCGGAATTTGAAGATTCATCGCCGGATGATTTAATGCCCGGAAACATTACCGATTCTGAAAGTATCGAAGTTGTGCAATGTTCAAGGTCGTTGTTGGATAATTTGGAAAAGCTGACCGTAAATGAAAATAACTCAAAAGTCCCATCTAACAATACATCGTACAGTCAGGATGATATTTACATTTTAGATCCACATGACTCTCATTACAATCATCTTACACAGTGCGAAGTGACGCAATCATTTAACGTACCTAACTTGACAGTATTGAACGTCGATAATGAGCACATGCCTGCATTAAAGAAAGTCATTGAAAGCCACAATCCTCTAGAAGAATCTACTGGAGTCATCATTTTATACCGGCAAGGAAAATCAACTCGCGCCACGTCTGGGACTGACTCTGATGTGGAAATTTTAATGTCCGATGGAATTGTTTCTTCCGAAGGATCTCTGTATAATGCTAGGAGATTGGTTGCCTTGAGTCCAACGGATAACGAAGAAGAGATGGAAAGTGAAGAATCGGACCATGGTGAATTAAAACCAGCATTAAACTTTCCGAATTGTACTGAGGAAGATCTAAATACAGAAGAGTTAAGTCAGGAGTCAATGGAAGAATACAATATGATGACACACGCTCAGCTTATTAAGTTGATAAAACAGCAGGCTATTAAGATGCATTCCATGGAAGCTACTTTGAAAAGATACCGCGAATTGCAAAATGCACTATTTATGCATGTTGATGAGCTACGAGCAGAATTGAAACAATTCGACAATCAGGTCGTTCGAAATCCTGATGGCGGTGAATTGAATAAATCAATTCCAATAAACTGATATACAATTTTTTAAATACAATTGCAGCAAACAAAAATAGATTTGGTGTAGCTTTATTGGAATTACAATTCATATCTTTGTTATTATCTACCAGTATAACCAAGAGATTAAAGATAAACTTTTTATATATTGATCGACATATTTTCTTCCTTCAATTTAAGCAGAAGAAGAGATAACATCAGTGTACATTTTTACTTTGCTAGCAATGCTCATATCAACATACTTGTCACCAATGGAAACAATCATTCCACCAATAATGCTGGGATCAACTCGGGAAGTGATCTTTAGAGACTGATTGGACTTCAGGAAAGACTAAAAATATAAAATTAACAGAATCATTGCCATACATTTTTTTTTCTTTTGTAAATGGGTAAAGTATATGTATATGTAATAGAGATGACATTACTACACTGTAATGAAACTATCAAGTAGGTTACCTTCAGAGCGCTCTCCAATTGCTTGTTTTGTGACGCATCCAGCGGCTTGGCCGTAACAACTTCGCACACGACCTCACCACGATGGGCAGCCATAATAGTCTTAAAGGCATTTATCACTGTATTTAATTTCTTTAGGCGGCCATTATCGGCCATTAAACCCAGAAGGTTAACAGTTGATTGGGCCATGCGTAATTTCTCGCCAGTATCTTTAAGAGCAGTGGCCATAACACTCTTATTGATGATAGGGCTAATAATATATTCACGCAATTTGTTGTCTGATTTAATTGCAGTTTGAAGTCCTAAAAGATCTTTTTCAACTTGATCCAACTGCTTCATTTTCGAGGCGGCCGAGTACAAGGCAGTGGCATAGCGACCTTCAAGACCAAACACTTGGACAGGGGGCTTTATCATTTGCGTCGAAGTGCTCATCGTACGGCTCTGTAAAGTAATTATTCATTTAAATCAGTAATGTAAAAAATTAAATGATCTTATCCAATTTTTTCTCAATATTTTCAAGTTACATAATCCATTTTATGCTTGACTTTTGCTTTCCAAAGGCCCACAATTTTTTTTGATAAATTTTATCAAATGCTTCACAACTTATACTTAATGCATTGTCATTTATTATAAATATTGGACTTACCAAAAGTGTAATTTTATTTATACACGCCATTGCTGAAGATCGGAAATATTATTAAGAATATATTATTCGATTTAAGCAGATTATCGGTCTGACATTTGTTTTATAGCCGCAACGGTTGCATTTAAAATTTGGCAGCATTGTATGACAAATGACTGTGGTTTTAAAAGAAAATTTATTAGGGACTGTTTACACGAACTAGCCACAGTGTATAACTAAATTATAAATATTTATTATATACTCCTCGCTTCTATGTACCGTAAACATGCACTGAAATATTGACTTATTAAATGAAGTGATATGAAATTTTAAAAATCGCTTTAAATTGTTCTAAGATGTGTTTTAAGACACATAATCAAAAATAAAATTCGTCAATAAATTCAAGTGCAGTGATGTAATATTTAATGTATGTGACTTTAAGATAAAAAGTGAATTACGCTCGCCGCAAATTGTATACTCTACGCTCAAGATAGGGGATATTCACTTTGTTCTTCCGTATAATATTGAAATAGTGGTTAATATAGAAAAGTACATATGTATTTTCGCACTCATAATAATGCCTGGGTCGAATAAGCCCATATATAAAGAAATAAAAAATCCAGAGTTTACCGTCACAGTAATTTACAAAAATATAGGAGTAGTCCGTCTGTTAAAAAAGTTGGCAAAGCGATTACCAAAAACAGAAAACCTGTTGCCTCTATAAGATTAAAAGATTGATAGCCCATTGAAATTGAAAATGGAAGTGGATTCGAAAGTAAATTTTTTTAGATAGAAAAATTTAAATTAGCTCTAAAGTATGTACATATCGCCCGTCGCTCTTATTATTAAGGTAAGATAAGTCGTAACATAGTAGATGTACTGGAAAGTGTACTTAAAATTACAATTTAAAGCTTGGTAGTGTTAGTGCTGACACCTGTATGTGATTTACTTTGCCGTTCGTTTTTAAATCCGGATTAGATTAGGTAAAAGGAACGCAGCTAATATAAATGAATCATTCATTAATATTTACCCTATTAACCAACTACCTGGGTACTGGGTACTATATTAAATACAACATTTATGCTAAAGGTAAGTAGTTAAAGTTAAAAAATATGGTTTCTTTATTTAAATGATTGTATTTGATTATTTCATTTCATTTGTGTTTGATTGAATTTATTTAATTTGTCTTTGATTTGATTGTATTTGATTAGAACAATAAAAATTTTTTAAGTTGGTTTTAAAGTAAGGATCCCTACTGAGGACATACAGTAGATCTTGATTTCCATCGGCATTGTTAATTTTAAAAATTATTCAAACCAGCTTCTTATTTTCGGTATAGTTCGTTATATATTTTACATTTCGTTACTTTTCTCCTCAGTTAATTCCAGTTAATAATTATATATGATTCTGAATAAATTCTATATACAAGGGTAGTTCGATAGGTTAGTTATTTTTTAAATAAAAGATATTTTTTTCGGCAAATAAACGTTTTATTTCTCAACATAGTGTCCTTTCAGCTCGACACATTTAGTCCAGCGTTTTTGATTTTTTTTTACTTCTTCCAAATAATAGGTTTTCTCAAGGCCCTCAACAAGGCGTTTGTTTCAGTGATGACCTCTCATTCGACCTGAGGCAATTATAGAATCTGTCCAAAAGCTCCGAATAATATGCGCCGGTGATCTTTGTACCCTTTTCATGCACCCAAAAAAACTGTGGTCATGACCTTGTGGATCGACAGACCCACCTTGGCCTTCTTTGGTGCACGCTCACCCAGGGAAACTCACTGTTGATTATTCTTTGGTCTTTGATGTGTGTGATGGATCCATGTTTCGTCCACGGTAACGAAACGGCGCAAAAATTCGTTCGGATTGCGATTGAACATTGCCAAACACTCCTTTGAAGTGGTAGAAGAGCAATAGCAGAATAGCGGATAGCTTTTTTATGTCGAAATATTGATGTAAAATGTAATGTACCCGCTCAGTTGAGGCCTATAGCCTCAGCCACCTCACGCATTTTCTTTCTCCGATCGTCCAATATGAGACGTGACGATCTCTTTTGGGCGACCTGAACGTTCGGCCTCATATGTGCTGGCACGACCGACCACCACGGAAATCAGTAAAGCACTTCTTAATCATTGAAATTGATGGTGCAATTGATGGTGAATTGATGGTCCCCATAGTATTTATCAAGTCTTGGTTTCGGTGATGGTTTTTTACGGAAAAAATAATGGCACATATTTTGAAAATAAAATGGTAGTTACGCAAATGGATTTTTAAAAAATTCATCCCATAACTAGCAGTTTGGGCTTAAGAAATGGTTCCACAAGTAGGCGTATTAATCTGAGCTACCAATATTTTATTCAGACGAAGAAACTTGGTTTTAAAGAACTATAAAATTATAACTTTTTTCAATTTAACATCGGGTAGATAGAATTTTTAACTTATTCTGTATCCAATAAATTTTCTTTTAAAAGACAAATAAGTTTAAAGTTTTACAAATTAATAGTCATTATTTGCGTCTGTGTGTGCGGAAGAAGTATTCTTTCCAATTTATTTGACATCTAAAGGAAAAATGTTGCTATAACTTTTAAAAAGTTGTGAATTTTATTTTTCTACCTTCTTCCTCGTCTTCTTCTCCCTCCCCATCTTCGTCGTCGAAGATTCCCTCTTCATTGTCTTCATTATCTTCTTCGTCATCTTCGGGCTCCACTTCAATATCGGGCACCAAGTAGTACTGCAATGGGTTTGGCCAAAGATCGTCTTTTATTAGTTCAGCAATCTCATCATTAACCGGATCGCTGTTATCGGTGAACCAATCGAAAAATGTTTTGTATTCAGAGTTTCTCTTCTTTTTGTTATTAAACGGTTTTGAAAGCAATTGCTTCAATAAATTCTTTCCTTCTTTCCATTGAATTGGGGTGCTGGTTGACGAAGGACAGTCACTATTCTCGGTTGCTGAAAAGAATTGCAGAATTCGGCGAATGTGTTCAAGTTTTTTTTTAATACATACATATAACGCAAGTCATAATCAGAACTATTTATATATAAAAAATGCAATGCTTTCATACCTCCCGAACCCAAATGAAACTCCTTGGTGAGAACCTTGTTTTCGAAGAATGGGTTCTCATCAAAATAGAAATGAATGCGATAGCCCGACTTTATGTCCTCGAATTCCTCCACTTCTAGTTTGGTCAATGCATGCAGACATTCTTCCTCTTCTTCATCCAAAATGCCAGAAACTTGCGGATGATTGATGAACTGCAAAAAGGAATGTTGGACCGTGAAAGGTACAATATACACATTTCACAAAGAAGGATTCGTAAGTTTCTTGTTGATTTACTTAAGTCTATTAAACCGCATAAGGTAGTTACAAAGTAGAAAAATTGGTGGTGGAATAGATATTCTGTGAATTTTATGTGTACAGAAAGTACCTGCTACTACTTTCTATGCGATACACAAAATAAAAAAGTTAAACAAGATTTTTGAATACAGAAAAATTGTGTTTATATATTTCCCCCCATTATATTTGTATTCCTAACTTTTTTTTTATGGCACCAAGTTGACAAGAACTCCATCGCCATTATAATTGACCAAAATTCTTACCGCTGTCACCCAAAAATTGGGAATACTTTTGACCAGTCCGCTTCGCTTCTCATAGTAGGGTTTTCGCAGTTTGTTGTATTTCTGTTCAACTTTGAGAATTTCTTCACTCGCCTTTTCATTCAGTGCATCGATTTCGTTTTGACAAGCGTCTATCAGTTCCAGCGCCTCCGACTCCTCTTCGTTGGGCGCAATGGCAGCGGCGTCGCCTGTTTCATTGGAAATCTTTGCACGCTTACTTGGTAAACTGGACATTATTTCAGAGAAATTTTAAGAAACTTTTTGCCCTTAGCAAGAAAGTACAGCCTTTAACCACGAGAATTTGATTTTAGAGGATAATTTCCTGTGTGTTCGATTTTTCTTCTAGAACACTAGATCTCGCCACTACCAATAGATACAACTGTTGCAAAGTAATAGCAAAGAGTAAAATGGATATATGAAACACCGGCCCCGTTCTAAAAATTGTGAAAACTAGTGAGGAAATAAATGGCGCTTCTTCGATTGAATTTGGCATCACTTGCATATTCCTTCTAGACGACAGTTCTTAATTCTGAACGAAAGAATTATGAAACGAAGAACAATCTCCGAACCAGTAGAGAATGTTCAAAATCTTACATTGTAGAAGAATGAAGATGTTATATGTTTCTTTTTTAAATAAATTTTAGCATAGTAGCAGTAATTTCCCTATTTTTTATTCCATTCCCTTAAGGGTGTTTGCCAATTGTAACTAAATCCGCATAAATGGCTAAATGCCTAGCAATGCCGATAATGCAGTGAATTATTAAATTTGTAAAGCAGCTGCATAAAATAATTTATGCCTCACGGAAATATTTTTTTTATCTTCACCCTCATTCGCATAAAAAAGGTTGGATATTAGAAAAATGTTCTTTCTTATTGTGTGTGCCAAATGTGACTAAAACTTAAAGGGCTATTCCTGAACGCCCGTGAGCTGAACTCCCATGAATTCTTTTCGATTTTGCTTTATCTTCCATTGTTGTTGTTGTGTTTGCTGGTAACCCGAAAATGAACAAAGCCGGGCGTTCAGGAATTAACCTCTTAGCCAAAATATGCATTCCAGCAGGACTTCTTTACAACTTTTTAATACTGTGCCTAATGTTTTCAATGGCCAAATTGGTTTGTCCAATTAGTATCCTCGAAAAAACACTAAGGAGTACATTTCTGATCTACGAACGATTAACATATCGCTCGTTCCGCTCTGTTATTTTCCAAATTTGTTGTTGTTTACCAGCAAAAACAAGAAAAATAACAAAGCAGAACGAGCGATATGTCAATCGTTCGTAGATCAGAAATGTACCCCTTAATTTTAACAGAAATCAGGGTTGTAATTCTACCAATATTTTGTTGTTGGTATTGTACTGCATTATCGGCATTTCCGGCCATTAGGGCGGATTTAGTCCTAATTAGTACACACCATAAAACGGAAAAATGCGTATCTTTTCGGGAAAAAGGCTTTGAAAAGACCTAGTATAATAATAGCCTGAACACAGTCAAATTTCGTTGACTTCAAACGACGTCGCTAGTGTCAAAATTACATTGGCTCTTATGGGAAACGAGAAAAAAATAAAATTTCGTTGCATTCGTCGACGAAAGCAACGTCGGTAGTCGCTCGTGTTCTAATTCCTTAGCCACATAGTACGTCTTGTTCTTCTTTTCTTGTTTGTTTGACAACTATCATCGCTCATCGTCGACGAAATGACTGTGTTCAGGCTATAATGCATACTAATTAAATTCAACACACTGAACTAAATGGTAAAAAACTATACTGGACAATGAAATAAAATCTGGAATTATATTTTATTGAACGTACCTTTTCTTTTGACAAGTTACATGTTGTTATCACACTTTTTATGGCATCATTTTCTCTTTCGCACAGAAACGATAGTGCCGCGTGAAATCGGCACAAGCCTTTTCAAACTGTTCCGTACGCTTTGATGTTTAGGTGTAGCAAAGTTGGTATATATTCTAATAAAATCTTCAAACAATTTGGTCACATCCATAAAACATGTCAACTGCAGAAAATCAAATCGGGGTTAATATCAACTTGCAAAGGCAGGATCTTAACAACTTGGTAAGCTCAGCATATTTGGAAACGAAGAAATAAGCATCCTCAGAAGCAACAGCGATCATGAGTACGTACAATATGTCGGACTCCTAAATATATATAGGATTGTAGGGTGGTTGTTGACCCAATGCTTAGGAAATAACAGATATTCTTATGCACAGCTCACGCTGTGCATTGAAATTTGATATGGGTTGTTTTAGGTGGACCGCTCCAGTTGCCGCCCTGCAGGAAAACGAATTTAGAAACTTTACACGTGGCTGCAATTTAGAAAGATTTCAATTGTTGGGGAACTTATCTGCTGCCAAAGTAATGTTAAATTGGAAGTATATAAATATATATATCTATATGCTAGAATTTGATGCACGTTTTATTTCAGCATTCTTCTTAAGTCGGTTTCATAAGTCGTTCTTCCTTCAACATTTATAAAAATCCTACATACCAACTTATTTATTCAATCTACGTAGATTTTACTTTAGAATATGGTCAACGGTCAAGGATGATGAAATAAAACGTGTGACATTCTGTTGGGCAAAAGCAATCGTATTTTAGTCCGAATAAATTTTTACGATATTGTATTGTTCTCGCTACAGGATATTGGCGGGAATCTTTTTATAAAAATTTTAATTTCTTTAACATTTAATTTCTTATTAAGGTGAAAATTAAAACAGCGTCTTCGTTTTTTTTGTAGGATATTAGTAATTTAACGCCGCTCTCACCGGAAGTTATATCTCGCCAGGCAACCATAAACATTGGCACCATCGGCCATGTAGCTCACGGAAAGTCAACCGTGGTAAAAGCTATTTCTGGTGTACAGACTGTACGTTTTAAAAATGAGCTGGAACGGAATATAACAATAAAACTTGGTATGTAAAGGCTCAGAAAATATATTAATTTGATTTGAGATACTATACTCGTAAGTGTATTCTAACTATATAACAAAAAATAAATAAGATAATATACGACAGCAGCATAGTTCGTTCATCTGTGAGACTTTTTGAATCTCATATGTATATGCGTATATTATAGCAACAATATACTGTACATACTCGAAAATGGAGAAGTACTGTCTGTGGGCATGTAAAAGTTGTTGTACATGTGTGACAAATTTCTACTAACATTCCACATTATATCCCTATCATTTATTTACCTTCATTGCATTTATTTTCATAAATTAGTGTTATGCGTTCTGCGAAGTAGTCAAATGAAATCTCAAAACAAATTGCTGGAATAAGTTTCAATAATATATTGAGCATATTTGAATAAATAATTGATAGGGAATAAATTGATGATTAGTTTTCCTTAATTTATCGTAGTTTGTTTGCTCTTATTTCTTCTTTTGATTTTTATGAATTTTTGCACTTTTATTACAATAGCGTTCGTAACTCGTAGTACTTTATTTTTGCCTATTTTTCTTAACTGAATTACTGAAAATTTTTCCAGCAATTTAATGTTGTTTTTATTTTTCTTTTTTCGTAAAAAAACAAACTCTGCAGAACGTATAAGCTACGAACGCCTCTTAAAGATATGTAAATCGCCTGAACTCCTTCGTCAATATGAAGCTCGCGAAGAAAGCAAAATTAAAAACCTGCAATATATGAAAAAATTTTGTCACAGAGCACCGAGTAACGACTTAAACGGCATTTACAATCAACACTTCCGGACACACTCCGTTCCCTCGGAGCGCGGCACGTCTTCAAGTCCCAGTAGTGGTTATGAGAGTCTTAATGACAATGCGTCAAATTGTAGCATCGATTTAAATCCAACATTACGGCTATTTGGAAAGATAGACCAAACGACGAAATGTTTCTCTAACACACAGTATACACCACTAAACGCAAACACTTCGTTGACGGCAGAGCAGAAAAAGAAACCGATTCATACTTCGCGATCAGCCAAACGCAGAGCGTCATCATCTCTCGCCGGTGCTGGAACGCCAGGCAGTAAACGTCTCAAATCTGACAACTCTAAAAACGCCGAATATGTCGTAGAGAACATAGAATCGATGGAGTCAGTAAATGGTCAACCAGTGTTCTTTGTGAAATGGCTTAACTATCCCGTTGACGAGAACACATGGGAGTCCCTTTCAAATCTGGCTGAATGCAAGTTGCTGGATCACTTTATCGAGCAAAAATATACATTCTTCGAAACTACTATAAGTGCCATAACGCAGGAAATTGAGACTGAACTGGAACGCGATTCGCTGGCGTTCGATGCGGCGCAGATAGATGTACAGCAACTTGATAAGTATGAACCAATAATGCTCAAATGCGACTTAGTCTTGTTGGCGCAGTTTCGTGACGCCCGTTCACGCAGTCAAAAAGAACCAGCACTAATACGAAAGCGTGCAATTGAAGCTATTTTGCTCAAGCCTTACTACTATATGCGTCAGAAGCAAATTGAAGAATTGCGCGAGTGGCAGAAGCAGATGAATGTGGTGGAGAAAGAAGCGCCAGTTTATGTTGAGAATAATGTTGACTTAGAAGTCCTGGATAAGTCCTTTGAATATATTAAAGAAAGCTTTCCCGGCTGCGGCGTTAATATCTTAGAAAACCCGCCTATTGGTTGTAAATGCCCGGACGGTTGCATTCCCTCGAGTAAATGCTGTGCTCGCATGGCTGACAGCTACTTTGCGTACGAGAAGAACGGCCGTCTACGCATACGTCCCGGGGAAGCAATATATGAGTGCAATAATACGTGCAAATGCAGCACGGACTGTGTTAATCGCGTCATACAGCGCGGACGCTATAATGTACTTTGCCTCTTTAAGACTGCCAACGGTTGTGGTTGGGGCGTGCGCACCGAGCGTCAGATGCGCAAGGGCGAATACGTTTGCGAGTATGTGGGCGAGATTATAACGACCGAAGAGGCCAATGTGCGCGGCAAGCAATACGATGCCATCGGGCGAACCTATCTCTTCGATCTGGACTACAATACAGCGGCAGAGAGTGTTTATACAATAGATGCAGCCATGCATGGCAACATTTCGCATTTCATCAATCATTCCTGTGATCCAAATTTAGCCGTCTTTCCGTTTTGGATAAATAATTTGGACGTGAATATGCCACGTTTGGCGTTCTTCACACTGCGGAGCATTAAAGCCGGCGAGGAACTGACATTCGATTACATTCGCACCAATTTTGACGCAGATGATTACACAAATTTATCGGAAGCTGAAAAGGTTACGTGCCGCTGCGGGGCGGAGAAATGTCGAAAAGTTTTGTTTTAATAAAGAAAGGCGTCGACGTTAGACTCTCTTAAGAAAGTCTTTGGAGGAACTCACCCCTATTAACTTTTAACAGGGTTGAAGAGCCGTTGTGAACGTTTGATTGATAAAATAAATCTTAAACATACAAAAAAATTCCAATGGCGAAGTATTATACGCCATTACACACAATCACTCCTATAGAAAGTGAGGCCGCCGTTTTTAACGTGTCGCAGCTCGGACGTTATTTTTGAAAGCTTTTTAAACGTCTTTTACTTTTTCAACATGTTTTTTATAAATGAAGTATTTTCTTATACTAATTGTTAAGTTATTAGTTTGGCATTTTAATTTTAAAGAATTATAACTGAAAACTTCGACGAACAAAACCAAAAAAAAAAAACATATTTTTTAAATAAAATAGACTCGTATCGATTTTGGACATTTAACTGAAATTACACATTACAAATTGCAATAGCTTTCAATATTAATATTTTATAAATATTAAAATTTCATTAATGACAACTTCATTCATAACTGTTCATAATACAATTATGCGCATAAATTGCGATTGTTATTAGAATTTATTATCGTATTTTTTTTACTGTTTTATCATCTAAGCTAAGCCTTTAAGTAATAAAAACAGAGAAACGCCAAAATATGTTAATATTTTAAATTTATCTTTAAATATATAAGAGAACGTATGTATTGAATAGATGCATAGGTGGAGTAGGTAGGCGGAATTTTAAGGCAGTGTTCTGCTTAAGGCAAGTTCAACTCTCTGTCGTACATTTTAAATGTGTATACGCATTCCTTACTCGCGTGTATTTTTGCACTTTCCATACAAATCCTATGAAACGCTATTATTGAGTATTCCCTTCTTCCACATCTGTCACTGCTTCCTCAGTAGTTTGCTTGGACCTCTGCGCCTGTGGATCTCAACGTGGTTCTTGAAAGTATTATTTCTTAAAATGGTCTCCTGCATGAGCGCAAGAGAATCTTGGATTGTTCTCAGGTTGTCCTGGTTGTTGCTGCTAGTATACTTCTTTAGATTTGCTCTTCAATTGTTGAAGGGAGAAAATACTTTACGAATTTGTTTATTGACAATATTGTTTCATGATTTACACCAACCTTTAGTTGGTCCGTTTTCGTTATAGTATGGGTTTACTATAGCGTAAAGCTCTTGTAGTGCAGATTTGAAGATGAAATTTTATTCACATTTTAACATTTTGGATGCATATATGGATGTAAATCATATATACATACATACATACATATGTTATTGAATATATCCATAACATGGAATCCCATGCAATACATTAAAAACACTGAAAAGGAAACTCAGATACTTTTTCTTAAAAATTAGTTAGTCGGTTCTTTAATAAATAGTAGATTCTGCAATTTCAAACTCTTACAACTAATTTTCTTAAAGGTTATGCTAATGCGAAAATTTATAAGTGCGAGAATCCAAAGTGTCCTCGGCCTGCATCGTTCATTTCTGATGGCTCAAGTAAAGACGACAGCTTTCCATGTGCCCGCCCTTCATGCTCCGGTCGCTTCAAATTGGTGCGTCATGTTAGTTTTGTGGACTGTCCCGGCCACGACATTCTTATGGCGACAATGCTAAACGGTGCCGCTGTAATGGATGCTGCTTTGCTTCTAATAGCCGGTACGATGGTTTCAATTGGCAAATTTAGATAAACAATTTCTAAAATTTCCTGTAAACAACTGCTTTTTTAAAGGAAATGAATCGTGCCCTCAGCCCCAAACCTCCGAACATTTGGCAGCTATTGAAATTATGAAACTGAAGCAAATTCTTATTTTGCAAAACAAAATAGACTTGGTAAAGGAAAGTCAGGCTAAAGAGCAATATGAAGAAATTACTAAATTCGTTCAAGGAACGGTCGCTGAAGGTGCCCCCATAATTCCCATTTCCGCTCAGCTGAAGTACAACATTGATGTAAGTTAAAATTTTAAGTACAAAATAGGAAAGCTCTTTTAAGATATAACTTTAATTTTATCGCCCCATAGGTCTTGTGTGAGTACATTGTGAATAAAATTCCTGTGCCTGTCAGAGATTTCACTGCCCCACCACGACTCATTGTAATTCGTTCGTTTGATGTGAATAAGCCAGGTTGCGAAGTAAACGATTTAAAGGGTGGCGTAGCCGGCGGTTCAATCCTTTCCGGTGTCCTAAAAGTTGGCCAGGAGATAGAGGTGCGACCGGGTGTTGTCACCAAGGATAGCGAAGGCAATCTCACTTGCAGGCCAATATTTTCACGTATTGTATCGCTATACGCAGAGCAAAATGAGCTGCAATATGCCGTGCCTGGTGGCCTTATCGGAGTCGGAACCAAAATAGATCCCACACTTTGTCGCGCTGACCGTTTAGTTGGTCAAGTATTAGGCGCTGTCGGCCATTTGCCGGACATTTACATCGAGCTGGAAATTTCCTATTATTTATTGAGAAGATTGTTGGGCGTGCGCACGGACGGTGATAAGAAAGGCGCGCGGGTCGAAAAATTGGCTAGGAATGAAATACTTCTGGTAAATATTGGTTCACTTAGTACCGGCGGTCGAATTTCGGCCACGAAAGGTGACTTGGCAAAAATCGTTTTAACGACGCCCGTCTGTACAGAGAAGGGCGAGAAAATTGCATTAAGTCGACGCGTGGAGAATCATTGGCGGTAAGAAAAGAAGCCACTACAATCTTTATTTCATTTTGAATATTTTAGTAATATATTCGTTTCCTCTTTTATATAAGCTTGATTGGATGGGGACAAATATTTGGAGGCAAAACAATTCAACCAGTTCTCGACAGTCAACCTGTTAAAAAGTAAATTTTATTCGAAAGCATCAGAACAAGCGACTTGCTTAGGGTATACTTTGGAAGTATACATTACATAATATTCTAACAGTCTAAACCACAAAGCACCAGAAACAAAACCTATCTACCTAAAATATTTAATTTCAAGATCAATTGAAAGAAAGATTGTATAAAAGCAAATTGTGAAAATAAACAGATTTTTACAGGAGTTTATAGTTTTATTTTTCGGAATATCAAAAAAAAATAATCTATGTATTTTAATGTAGAGGCTAGGCTAATCACTGCTTTCGCAATAAAAAATATAAACAGTTTAAAAAAATTATTATTTTAACAATACCAAATAAATATTATTATTCGGCCAACATTGAATTATCTCAATAACATGAGGTAAATTCAAAGAAGGCAGACACACTCCTATAAAATTCTCTTTGGAAAAGAGCGTTTTCATTATAACTTAGAATGGAAAAGTTTATTTAAATGTGGTTCCTTTTCCGTGTAATAATTGTATGTGTATAGATATAAAGGGTGTGTGTACTATGTAAAGTTGTAGTTGCATACATTTCATTGTGATTTTCCATTATTGGAAAATATAGATGAAAATAAAAAGGAAGAAAAGCGAAGGAATCGAATAAAAGCTTATTTTCACTTGGTTTCATTGCATTACATTTACATTTATTTTTAAACCAATCATTTATTGTAATCGATTAGTTCTCTCTGAGCATTCATCCTAGGCTTCATTCGTAAATTACACATAATAATATAGTATGTAATAAATAAACAGACAAAACAGGTATTTCTCACTTTACGACCAAGATACGTTCCGACGACTACGTCGTGAAGCGAATTGGCCGATAATCGAGAAGATGGTAACGGTATAGGATCGTTAACACTAGACACTAGATTCCAGTATTGCAGTGTGTTGTACCTGTTAGGTAAAGGCTTGCTATGCACTCTTCCGTTTTATTAAAAATAAATTTGGGATTTGTTGCATAATTTTTATAATAAAGATTATTATAAAATTATAAAAATTATGCAACAAATTTCAAATTTATTTTTAATGATTTTTAATCAGCCTTTACCTAATCAACGCATTTTCTCTGTCTATCCCAAACAGCTTATGGGATTTCTGTGTATTACAACCGGGCGAAAACTTCGCTCCGCAGCGCGTAGCGATTATCGCGTTCCGTCTGAATGCAGCTTTACGGCATTAATGATAAGCCTTTATTAATTCAAATGCGTTGGGTCTACTGTGTTATAATTTCCAATAAGAGTAACGCTTTTGAACATGGGCAGAATGTCAAGCCTTTTAAATTGTATCACCGCACTTGAACGCACCTAATTTCTTCATATGTCAATCTGTCACTTCATTTTGTCATTTTTCGGCATTTTGTCATTAATCGCAGAGGAGCAGGCGAAAAATAGGAAAAGAAATAGAAGAATACTTATTATATTTTTATACCACAGCATAAAACTATAATTTATGGTTTTAACTACGGCTTGTGCAGAGCGTAAAGAAATTGGCCTTTCGAGTAGTGACGGTGGAGCAACGTATTAATTCTCCACGAGTTTCTCTAGGAACAGCCGAAATAGCAGAATTGCCAGCGAACAGCACCCAAGCTGGTCAAAATGGTAAGTTGGACAGTGACGAACGCTGACAGTAGCACTAATGAAGACAGCTTAACGCAACAAAAACTATGTCAAGTGCAACGATGAACACATGCACAATAGCAGCATTGAGCAGCTGCCTTTCACAATGAACTTTGACCAAAACTTAGTAATCAGTAATAAATAATCAGTTTATATAGCTTCACGTACGCCTCAAAAAAAATATACCGCTTTCAGGACGTTTTCCTTATGATCCGAAGGCAGAAGACCACTATCTTTACCGATGCCAAGGAGAACACCACAGTTGGCGAGCTGAAGCGAATGATTGAAGGTATGACAGGAAATTGTACATCCTACGCTTATACTGCAGTTAATCTTAATGAATACAGGTATTCTAAAGGTAAAACCACTAGATCAGATGCTTTACAATGCGGACAACGATCAAATGCAAGACGAGAACACGCTGCAGGATTACGGCATCACGATGTCCACAGCTAAGGCACAGGCTCCGGCGCAGTTGGGGCTGGCACTGAGGTGAGCATATGGCCAATTTATGATTCTGCTCCTTGTATTTTTGTTTTACGGCTCGCAAGCTACAATAGTGCCAATATTAAACAGTTTCTTATCTGGTTCGGTAGGAAATGCGATAAGGCAGCGCACAGAAAAAAAGTAATATCGGACTCAGTGAATGATCAGTATGTCAGTGGATGGGTCGGTGATTGGTTATTTGAATTGAATTTAAAATCAGAATTTTGAAAAAAATATAAATTAAAATTGTTTCGTCCCTTCTTGACAAAAATTCTTGACAAGATTGTGGCCGATTCTGTTTCTTGGAGAATTTTATGAACTATATCATTGCATACATATACAGATGGGTAAAGTTGTGGGACACTAAGATATGTAGATACGGTATGTTTTTGGTCTGCCAAAACTTTTAGTTGTTTATAAAATCTGAACTTGGCAAATATCGGACGCGCTTTCTTTAGCACTTACGATCTATATAAATAATATAACTGAACTACATGATGGAGTAATTATTTGAACACAGAGTTAATTATTGACCTTGACCTAGCAGTAACGATGTATTCTGTGCCTTTACAGAAAAGAAAATGGCGACTTTGAGACGCTTGAAATTACGCCGTACTCCTCTCCACCAGACCTACCTGAAGTAATGAAAAATCAAGATGCAGCTAATGGACAGGAACAAGTCGCATAGATAATTCAATCAGCACTAACGGTGACTGCGGTGCAGATTCGAGGAAAAAGAAAAGTTAATTTAATAATTGAAAATATTTGCCTTTTTTGTTTTTTAAGTTTTTAGAATTAAAACGTTAGCTAACGTTGACCACTTAACTGAAAATTTCAAATTTACTTCATCGGGTTACGGAAAAGAACGTAGATCAAGCAAATATTTATTTTAAAAAGAAAAAAATTAAAATAACTGACCTTCGTCATTGAAGATCTACGATTATGCTTATTTTCTTTAGTCAAAGCTATAGTCCGTATTCTTATAAATCATTGAAATTATCTTTACGTTTTGTCACAAGATTAAGAAGGGCTCACGAAATTTTCCGTTAATAACTTCAGGCTTTGAAATACATCAAATTACAAGAGATACTGATTAATTTTTGCACTTACGTTTGTTTCCGATTTCATAAATTATTTACAGCAAACGAAACAAGAAGCCTTATTAAAATCTCGATATACAAAAGCACTCGCTTGGGTTTATTTGTTCTTTCAATTAATTGAAATAGGGAATAATTCTTAATACATATTTGAAATCGAATAAAAATTGTACATAAGAACTGACAAAAACAAAATACCATCGTCGATGATAGGCCTTAGTATTTAACATAAAAGTTTTGGAATTATTGGTTAGTTGATGCATCCGACGAACCGTCACAATGTAGACTATCATGTTCGTCTACAAAGGCAACATTATTGGAATTTTGCAATTCCAGATGTTCCAGATACTCCTGAAGCCGGTCTTGAAAAAAATTCACATAAGTTTGCTTCTGTTGCCCAGTGGCAGGGAAGTAATGGCCACCGTCGTGTTCTAGTATATCGGCGTTTCTGAAATACGCAGCCAGAGTTCGACTCATTTCCTTTGGTATAATCTCGTCGCCACTTCCATATATATGCAGTGTGGGTATGACGATGGTTTCCTCATAAGCGCTCATATGAACCAAGCTGCCTGATGGAAATCCCGAAGATAGTATTGCAAATTCAGGCTTGATTGAAGTCACTAAAACGATATGAAAATTCGACAATTTAAAAAGAAATACAAATTTATATCTTTGTATACACTTTTTTCTCGCCAAGCCGCAAATAAGACTCACAAAACAAGCGCCCTGCGAGAAGCCCAACAGACCCTGGAATGGTCCCAACGTCTTCCAAGAATCTTCGACTAATTTTAAACTTTCCTGGAAACCAAAGGCTGGTCCACCTTTGTTGGTTCCTTTAAAAGTCCCATCATCCTTGTTAGCCCACCAACTACGTTGTTGTGGAAGTGGTTCCGATCCAGGTTCAAGTGGTGCCGCGATATGCGGCGCAGTAATAAACACGAAGTCGGCATACTTGCCAACATATTTTCGAAATGAACCCAATTTACTTCGTAGAGTGTCACCATTCTGCCGATAGCCGTGTAGGCACAAAACCCGTAGCTTATCTTTGATCTCTAATGACGGCGTTGAGCTCTTCGAAACTTTACCGCTGGTAGAAGATGCCTCGGCGGAATTGTTCGCCATTGTGCAAAATATAGATCAAAAGCACAACTCAATTCACCCTTGTCAGAAAATTGAGGTTAGTTCGAATGTGAACTGCGTGTGCGGTGTTCAGTGGAAGAAGATTTTGAACATATTATCGATATGTCAGATTAAAAGCGGCGTAATTGCTACTGACTGGATTTTGTAAATACCGTTTTTAGAATCAACAAGAGTACAACAAGTATACTTTATTGGTGCAGTCTAATTAATTTGTCTACGAAGCTGCTTCGAAATGTTATTAACAATCTCGTTTCTGTCCAAGGCCGGTTTCCTTGGCTCCCTTCTCAACAGATGCAGGCAAGTTACTAACATTCTGTCCAAAACCTCCACTGATCTGAACGATAAAAATAACAAAAATCAATCTCCTACTCCTGCTTCTCCTTTGCCAAAATCCACCATAATGTTCAGACCATCCGTTGTTCTGGCTGCCAGTTTTAACAGCCCGTCGGCCGGTCTTAAGACCCTCGAAGAACAAGTTGGCTTGCCGCCACGTCCCAAGAAGCCATTGACGCCTTATTTTCGCTTTATGGTAGACATGCGATCCAAAATGTTGGCCGAGACACCTTCGATAAAAACCATAGACGCTGTGCGCTCGATCTCGCAAAAATGGAAAACGATTGATCCAAATCTTAAGCAGCGCCTTGAAGAAGAGTATAATAAAGAGAAGCAAATTTATGTGGAAAAACGCGCAAAATATGATGCTAAAATAACGGACTACCATCGTTCCGAAATGAAGAAGTTAAAAGAGGAGAAGGCGAAAGTTAAGGAGCGCAAACAGTTGCGTCAACGTGTCCGAGATTTGGGCCGTCCCAAAAGACCCGCATCTGCATTTCTACGATACGTAAGTCAACAGCGTATTATTTCACCCCATTCGGCGTCAGTAACGTACCGAGAATGGTACCAGAATTGTATCAACCAATGGGGAAAGCTCTCCGAAAAAGAAAAAGAGGAATTCTTGAATGAAGCTCGTGAAGACTTCGAAAAATACAGGTAACCAACCATTGACTTAACGGAAAACTAGCTTTTTTTTATTTGAATATTTGTGTTACAGGAAAGATATTGTCATTTGGGAGGAGAAGATGGTGCGCTCGGGCAACGCCGACGTAGTTCGTCAAAGATCTCAAGTAGATTCAGAACTGAAACTACAGAAGCAGTAGTAGTCTCCAGATGTATGGAACAACCCTAAAATAATTTATTTCTTTATGTTCGCAGCTATCTGTAAATCGAAAAAAAATCCATGTATGAACTTCATGCATCCATCATACATTTCTATACATATATACTATTTTTAGTAGAAACTGAATCCGCATTTTCATTTAATCATACTTTTTAAGAACATTATGTATTTTTCGTCAACATAAATATAATAGAAAATCAACACTTCATAGTCTCAATCATCTTGATACGTACAACTACAAGAACTTCGTAGGGTTTCGGTCACAGGAAAGTGTAATATTTTTACTTCAGCTTATTTATTAGAAGCCTGCACGAGACGTTTCGAAACTGACATAGCAACAGTTTTGCGTTAAAGCAGTGCTTCTATTTGATTTCGCATCAAGCCGTGACTATCGGAAGTATATGTGGTAATGTTTTTAGCAGCGCTTCCGAAAGTCACCGCTTGATTTAAAAGCAAATTACAGACTTTCAGACAACCCCTAAAACCTTCAAGACATCTTAAAAAAAACTACGAGCCGTCTCATGCAGAATATGTACCAATTTGCTTTAACGGCAATTGGTTTGAAATGGAAAAGGATGAGCTGCTGTTCTTCAGGATCGATTGAAAAAATATATAAAACTATTCTGATGATCACTGAAAAAAACAGTGAAAAAAAATCACTGCTTCTGAGGAATGATACCTTAACCAACCAACCTCAAACCGAGTTGACGACTGACAATAAAAGCAGACTCTTTCGGCTTAGCATATTTTATTGTTTTATTTTTACAAACTATCAAAGCAATAAAATTCATTAGACTTTAATAAAATTATGTTAAATGTATTATTTTTATTTCTCATAGTCTATTCTATTCAGCTATTCCTTTTCCAACCTGAATGTATAAATGTAGGTTTTTTAAAATCATATAACGTTTTTTTTTTTGCGTTTACTGCAGCTTCATTCATGTGAATGAGTTGCTTAAAATTCCGAAGAGATCACAAAAATAGATGACATCGCGAAAGTCGCAGGGCAAGAGCAGACAGAGGTTAGGTGTCAAGCTGCTTGTTTGAAGAACTTGAACGATTTTGCTTCCTTGCGAAATTCATACGCAAAATGCCACAAAAAAGATGTGAGTTTACTTCTAAATTTATGCAGTATATTGTATATGGATTTCTACACTATCTGTACACAAATATAAGCGATATACGATAATCACTCTAGTTTCCTTCTTCTACTTTTAGAGACAAACATCGCAAAACGCATTTAACAATAAAAAATGTTTAACATCTTCTTAGTATTTTTTTAGTGTTTTTTTTTTTAATAATTTCGATAGACATACCAGAAAAATTGGTAGCTACCGTGAATTAGGTTTCTTTTTATAAATACAAAATAATCGTCTATCGGGCAACATATGTATACATTCTAAAATAGAATAGAAGTTCCTTAGAGAGGTCCTTGGAAAACAATTCAATTTAGCATTCTGAGATAAAACTTGCAAGACTATACATATTTTCTAATTAAGTATTTACAAACGTTATACAACTAAGTTATAATCGTTATCGTTACTACTTACATAACACATAATTGTAATTAATCGTGGATATTAACTGTATATTTATCTGTGTGTGTGTGTGTGTGTGTGTGTTTGAGTAATTCTAAATTGTAAATGCTTAAAATTATCGCTCATTACACTAATAATCTTTCTGATGAAGCAAACGATCGATCCTCCTAAAATTAGTTTGTGAGTTTTTCCTTAAAATACCATCCATTCATTGACAATTAAAAGGTGCATCATACAATAGTTGTGGCCTCGGAAAACTGACGATGATAGAGCGCATCCAAACTGATAATTCTTCAATAATTAAATCAGTAATTGTGTTTAAAGTATGTTGTATGTATGTAACTTATTCTCAATATCTCACTATGATTTCCTCCCTAAAATAAAGTGACCCTTTCCCCAAGCGATTTATGAAGACGCAAATGGTATCGCAATGACATTATTACAATTATTGCCTTAAGTAAAAGTTAACATACACGACGATTCATTCATTCATTTCTGCTTCATTGATTTGTGTTCTTTCAATGAACTTAGCTTCTTCAACTTTCTAAATTTTTCCTAAAATGCGCAGAATTATTTCGCCGATTAGCTTTCTCTGGTTTTGACGCAGAGCGATCGAAACATTGCCATCGAGAGCTTCCATCGATTTTTCATCGCAATTAATAAAATAAATAATTTGCTGATGCTGAGGACCTCGCGTTGTTGCAGTGCTGCTGATGCTGTTGTTGTTGTTGTTGTCCATAACTGAGATAATGTTGATGATGGTAATGATGTGGATGAGGTTGAGGATAATTAATTTGATGTTGGAACCACTTCGCGTAGCGCAGAAATAATTTTCACTCCTTTTGTAGAGGCTGCAGCGGATTCTGTTGGCTGAGGTGTGTTTGTGCGAGAGCTTGTTGTTGTTGCTGAGTGAGATGAGAATGAGGATGATGCTGTTGCTGTTGCTGTTGTTGTTGTTGCGCTTGAGGCCGCTGCTGCTGCTGTTGTTGGTTCGATGCTTGTGTTTGCGCAATGTGCGGATGATGATGTTGATGATGATGCACAGAATTTAGGTGCGCGTTGTGACTGCTGCTCACGTTAGCGCCACTAGCACCGTCGTGTTGCGGCCGCGTCGCAGTCACCGTTACGCCGCCAGCAGCGTCTGTTTTGTTGTTGTCGCGCGGCAATAAGTAAATCGACCCATCTGCAGCCTGCTGCAAACTATATTCAGAGGGCGAGCAAGGATTGCCCTCCGTATCGCGTAAGTACTGTGGGCGGAAGAAGAAAAAAAATATGTAATAAATATTTAAGTTGTTCGTGTCCGTCCGTCCGTCCTCAGTCCGTCCGCCTGTCCTCAGACTTACTTGAAAAACGTGTCTGTGCAGCGCAGCGAACTTTGTCGAGATGCGCTTGCGCTCGATGTCCAACGAATCTCGGTCCATGCACAGCTGATCCTTGCGCCTACGCACCTCCTTCACTTCGTCCTCCAACGAGAGAATCTGGTCCAGCTTGCGCTTGCGGCAATTCTGGGCCGCGACCTTGTTCTTGCCGCGACGCCGTATGTCGCGAATGAGCGACAGTTGATTCTCGGTGAGGTCGTACTTCGAGAGGCGCTCGTTGAACTCGTCCATGGGCAGATTGATAATGTCACTCACCGAAATGGGAATGCTTAGGGCGCGGGCGCGCTTCTCGTCGCGCGTCAAGTGTTCGTCCGCTTCGCCGCTGATGGACGACCTCGACGATTTGGCGGCGCTCGACGACGGAAACTTCTTGTCACGCTGCTGCGGCCTCGGCAAGGAGCCGGTGCTTTGCGGCAGAGTGTACGTATGGTTGTGCTGGATGATGTCGTGCGGTGTGCGCGGTGGACGCAACGAGAAATCCAGAGAGTAGCCGCCGCCGCCAACGGGAGCACCGCTTGCATATTTCAAGTCGTAAGCCTGCATCTCCTTGCTGAGTGCCAATGCCGGTCCCATCGCGCCCTCGCCACCACCCAGGGCGCTCTGGTCGCCACCGCTGTGTGGCATTCCGCCCACCACCGGCGGATACGACTCGTACTCGTACTTGATCGGAGGCGGCGCCTGCAAATGAGCATTCGCCTCGGCGGTGGCGACAGCGCCATCCGCTGCAGTGGCCGGATCCAGACCAGGTTGTTCCTGCAAGAAGCGTCTGCCAAACATTTGATGCTTCTTCTGTGCCACCGGCGGCTGGCGTGTTCCGTCATTGAGGCGATTGCTGTGATTGCTGTAGCTGTAATCATACGGCCCACCGTATTTGCCCTGATGGTAGTCCTGAGCCGAGTCGCTGCCCTCGCCCCACTCGCCGTCGGAGAGCGACGGCACCCGCTCCGAGCCCATTGAGCTAACGGCGCTGTCACTCGAAGCGTCCAAGCGGTCGCCGCCAGTAGCCCCCGACGCGTTCATAATTTCCGACGTCATGCTGGCTGCTGGTGCACCGGCAGCCGTTACGCCACCACCGCCGCCGCCGCCCGCAGAAGCGCTCATCGAGAGACCGTGTGATGATGCGCCGGTACCTGCACTGGCATGTCCACTGGAGAGTCCAAGAACAGAGGAGTTGTTGCTGGTGCTGTTGTTCACATCAACCATGCGGCAAAAGCCTGAGAAAGAGAAAAATGCAATGCAGGAAAATTGAAACGGATCGAACGTAAGCGCTACAACTCTGAGTGTAGAAGAAGAAGAAGACACCCACAAAGATTTTGCAATAGCTTGATTGATATTTTAGCGAACTACTTTGCTGGAATTTTCTTCTTCAGTCATTCTCCTTCTATTTCTTCTTAAAAGCCTTTCCATATTTCATTGTATTTCGATCTTTTTGCGCTGTTTTAAAGCGATAACAATTTTTTAAATTGCTAAATTAAGATAAGCAGCCATTGCTCAAGAGATTGACGAGGGGAAAGGCGAGAAGGGGGGACAGGGGGCGCAAGACCCTGAGCAGTCTGATTATTAGTACGACGGAACGTGTCGAAATGAATTTGAATGAAACGGCGATAAGCTGGCGAATAACTTCTCTACAATAATACAATATATTCTCATACAATAATTAGCAATTTATTAAACTGATGACGTTATGGGAGGGACATTTTAAAGGGGTTCGCGTTTTAGGCACGGAACGCATATACGGCTCAGTTTAATTTAATATTCATACGATTAGTTTAGATAAGGTCTAACAAAGGTCATCGGCATGACGAAGAAATATAAGTTGTAGCAAAGTTTTGGTCTCGAAATTTTAATTTTGATTGATTTGTATGGAATTTTATATCATTGCTCGCTCCAGAATAAACCTTTAGGAACTAAACTACCTCAGGTGTATTCCTTCGAAGGCCTTTAGCTGGGAATTCATATGATTACGTTGAGCATAACCTAACCTTCAACAGGTACGAATAATACAACTCTTTGTCATGTTTGAGGCTATCTTATATGAAAAGAACAATCTTTTGCTCTCTCATTGCAAAACTTTTCTCAAAAACATCTCTCTTTTCCGAGGAATTTTTTGAAATTAATTGTTTACTTATTTGTCTAAATTTAACAATTAACGATTTAAAAAATAGAGAAAAATACATTAAAAACACTTCAACTTCTAACCACTAACCCGTGAAGCAATATAACCTCACAAATATCTAGCACATAGTTTCACGATAGTTATACGGTAACACAATGAGCCTTTTGAGGCCTAAGTGAGTCCTTGCAACGGATAGCCACTCCCACCTAGTTTCAGGAATATAAAGACCAGACAATATATGTATGTACAAGCATATGTCCAAAGCCTAATTTGACTGATCGCCGCAGCTCTTTAGAAGGCGGCTTTGGTATAATTTGATTTGAGGTTAAAAATTAAGGATACTCGTTTTTATCGAGTAAAGCTGGCCAAAAGGTGGGGGCTCCTGAATGCGACAGAAACCAATTTTCAAGCAACAGGTGTATTCACTTCTCGATGTGGAGAAGCCGTGTGGTGTGGTTCGGTCCACTATACAGCGATGGGTGCGTGCCACTTGGATCATTTACAGTTAGTCGGCCGTATTTGATGCAAGTCAGTATGTGTGTGTGTATATATGTACATACATATACGTACATGGGCCAATGCAATGTGGCGCGTGACGAACTAATTTACAAAGCGTACACGAAACAGACACAACAACAACAACAACTGTATAATATGACACTACTGTATAATAACGATGACCAAGTTTTTCTTTTACTTTGTTGTTCTTTTTTCGTTATTCTTTTAATAATATGCAAAATATAAATTGTTGGCGATTCTGTTTCAGATGTTGTTGTTGTTGCGAGTTATTTCATTCTCGTGATGACTAAGCAAATTAAAAATAGTAAAGAGCAGCAGACGTAGCCGCCGCACGAGCAATGACAGCACCGCAAACGTGCAGAAGAGTAGTAAAGCTCGCTCAACGGAGCGCTACTACGACGTGATCGAGAACGAAATCATGCCGTTTCTTTCTGCTACTCCTTCTCCTCATAACCGCAGTTTCTTCTACAAATACATATGTTTCAAATACATTCGATCATCCTTTCTTCAAAGGTCTAATGATCAAAAATCTTACGATATGCCAGACGGACGGACTACGACGAAGATAACTTTAGAAGAATGTAGGATGAGAATGTATGCGAGGTCTACGGGTGGAGGGCGGACGCCCCCTGCACGTTGCTCACCAGTTGGTTTTTTGTATCTTTTTTTTTGGAATTAATATTAGCCGGACTAATATTCATCGATTCGCTTAAGACGATATTTTTTGGAAATGTTTTTGAAAAGTTCACTCTCACGGCACATTTATTTATTTAATTGCTATTTGGTAAAAACAGTAAAAACTATTTATTTTCTTATTTATTTAGTATTCGAAAAACAATTCGAAGCAATGTTAAAATTATTAGCAGCTGCTGCGCCGCCCAACAGAGACTGATGAACAGAACGAAACCGAAGGCGCTGCTTGCTGCTTGCTTCGCTGCTTACTCAAGTCTTCTCTAATTGAGCAGAGAAAATTCTTCAGCCGATTCAGAGCTTTTTTAGCAACAATGAAAAACTTAAGAGAGCATAAAGCGTCGTCATTTGGCTTCGGCTGCTCACAGCGGCTGAGTGATGACTAGTGAGACCGCTTTTGGGAGCTCAGGTTACCTGCAGCAAGCTTTTAGTTAACAACAGAGTTAGTTATTGAAGAGAAAAAACAAAACAACACTTTCTGTAGTTCGGTTGGGCGGAAAAAAAAGAGGGAGAGAAGACGTTGTTGGAAATATTATAATTATTAATAATATCAATCATAGCGTAAGAGATAAATACTTTGTATGTAAGAGTAACATTAAAATCAAGGAAGAGAGGCCAAGTTAACGAGAATGGATTCAACTGAATTGATACATTCCACTCGAAAACATACTGAAAACATAATGACTTGGAGCACGGTCCTTATACTCACTTTCATTTACATTCATGTCCATCAAGTGCAAGTCTTCATCGTTCAGAATAGAGTTGATAAAGCCATCTGTAGTGTGGTTCATGTCGGAAGAAGCGTTCTGAAAGGAAGAAACTAATTCAGTGAAAAACTGGGACACAAACAATGTCATCAAAGCAGTTGGTATGTGAACATGTGTGTACAATCAAGCTTACCGTATAATACATCATCTCGTGCTCCATTTTGTAGGCGCTGGCGACTCCACCGGCGACCCCCGTACCCGCCCCGGCGTCCTGGTCGTGGCCGGCATTAGTCAGATGCATGCTCGACGAAACAGCCGTGCCCAAATTGTGCCCGAAATGCGGTTGCGCTGAGGGGCAGATGTCCACGCCCAGTGTAGCGTTGGCATGTAGCATGGCTTGGTGTCCGTGGTGGTGTGCGTGTGCGTGTGGGTGTGGGTGCGAGTGCGGTGGTGGTGGCGGCGGAGGCGGATATTGAGCATGTTGAGGCGGATTGGGGCCGCCTTGGTAGGCATAGTGACTGGGATAGTGCGGGTAGGGTGTCATATCAGAGACGCCGACGCCGACTCCGACGCCCATGCTGGGAATAGGATTGAAAAGACTGGCAATGTCCTGCAAACGCTGCTCCATTGAGACGCCGCGAGTGAGCGGAACACGTCCCTATTTAAAAAGTAATAAAAAAAGAGAAAGCAATAGAGAATACATGTTATCTAAGCTAATAAATTTGAAAGATGAACCGAGACCGTGTTAAATATGGTCCCGAATATTCGATTCAAGTCTCCACTCATTTCAAACAAACAAAAAAGCGAGATACCAACAAAAATCAGTGAATAAATTCCAGAGTTTTTGACCCTTTAGCACCTCGTAACGGTAAGCAACTGATGACTTCCCGAATAAGGCGCATTCGAAAGACGGAATAACTGATGATGTTTTAACAAGGCGTTGTTGGAATCGTTTCTATGTGGGTACATTGGGTACGAGGTACCGAATGTCGGTGTTGAATAAGCGATCAATCATAACTTTTTTGAAGCATGTTTAGTGCAGAGAGCCGCCGCCGCAGCATGTGGGGAAAGGTTGCAAGGGGAGAACGAGAGAGAGCGGGAGGTCCATATAATGCGCAAGCGCAACACCGACTGACTCGCTTAACGGCTTCGCTTCAGTCGTAATCGACTATGGCAGAACGTGAACAAGGAAGGTATCAATCTTCAGATCACTTTTAGTTTTTATAATATTTTCTTGTTTTTTTTTTTCGGTGTTAATGCGCTTTTTTAACCGCCACCGCCGAGGTATTAACCGAAAGATCGAAGATCGATCGAAATAAAATTGAAATTGAGTTCCATTCGAAAAACTGACGAGTGCGCCGTCGCACCGCGTCGCGCAGCGGTATAGCCTCAGCAGATTTCGTAAGACGCTGAACGCTGCTAAACGCTGCACGACAGTCTTTTTCTGACATGTTCGACGGACAGCAGCTCGATTGAAAGGCGAACGAATACAAAAGATCGCCAATAATTTGAGAAGGGAAAAAGCAGAACTTGTTTTGTGTATAAAAACGGAACAATTGATTTGTGGCAACGGAAGAATATATTGTAATATTACATCATTCCAAAATACGATATATAAGAGAAGAATTTTGTGTACTCAAATGGTTTTCTACTGATAATTATTGTAACTTGAACTTAGAGGCCACTTTAGAAGCTTGCGAAACGTCCGGAAACTTTTGATATTTTTTAAGGAATTAAAGGTCAGCACAATGAAAAATCTCAAAACCCTTTTCGAGGTCAGCAAATCAGTCTAGATCTGATAACATTTGGCCTATCAATGTGCCTACAGATTTGCATTGGAAAACTTAAAGGACGGCAAAATCACGGTTATCTCTTGTTACGAACCATTCAATCAGTTTTTATACATATTTCTATAATTTTCGCCTTTTTCTTTGCTTGCTAATGTTTTTTATGTTTTATTTTAGTTTTGCTATTCGAAGTTGTTTAGTACGCCATAAAAAACTCATAAGCCTTTGTTTGTTCCTGCAAATTTTTCTATCGATTATACACAGGATAGATAATGCCAAGAGCGAAGCAAAGTAATAAAGTCAGAAAGACTTCAAAGAGATCTTATTATAGTTTTAACTCTAATAATTGTAAATGTCTTCCTATTTGTAAAAATTTTTTCTGTTTTTAAAAACTAAATATTCTCTGCTTAAAATGCTTTAGAAATTAGGCTCCTAGGTCTCAAAGTTTTTGAGAAACTCAATGTCTAAGTTGAAAGTTGAAAAAATTATCAAAAAAAAATATATTTTTTAACGCAATTTTTTTTTTACAAATTCTTAAATTAATATAATTATTTTTTCTATACCAAAATTCTCTAAAAAATTTTAAAAAAAACTTCAAACAGAAAGGTTTTAACAATGTCTTGTGGTTCCTGAGAAAATAAAAAAATTACGATATATTGGTTTCTCCCAAAAAACACTTTTTGCTTACAACTGTTCACATTGATTGCTTTTCAGAGGCTTAAGCTTTACCTTGGTACAAAAAAAAAGAAGAAAAATCCTCACTTCTCAGTGCTTTTTATTAAAATTGCAAACGCGCATTGAACGCCACTGTAAACATTTGAAACTCTTCTTTTATACAATTTCACGGATAACGTCGTCACTTTTTAATATTCCGGTACATTTTGCATGAAAATAATAATTCTATAAAACATTCCCGAACTCACACTCACTTTACTTTAATTTTACAAGAAGAAAAAATATCGTTTAAAATATCAAAATCATCGTTACAAGATCATTTTCTATCCTTCAGTCGGTCCGCTTTGATTGCAAATATTTTAAGCGTTGAATGTCCGACAAAATCAACCGACGACTCCCGTTTTTTAAATTATTGTGATTTTCGCATTCGAATTTCGAACGAAAACGACGACAACGACACTGGCGGCCAGCGTCAATTACGAAACTACTGCTGTCAGTATCTCCTGCGCAAGATCGACTCAAAGTGACTAAAGTCGACATGTAAAGAGGTATGTATGCACATACGTATGGCTTGCTCTGGGACATTTATCTCGTATCTCAGATAGTCGAACAACGTACACTCGAATGAGGTGCGAGTGCGATCACTTTTTGTGGTAATAGTGGTTGCGTGTTCATGTACAACCAACCGCTGCAGAACACCGACAGCAACAAGAAACAGGTAACAAAATGATAGAGGTTGGCTTTAGAGCACAGGTAGCAGCTAGCAGCTAGCTAGCTGGCCAGCGCCGAAAGACCACTCATTTTTCACATCGTTCTAGCGTTAGCGTCACCCAAAATGATGCTATTCATTTTATGAGGCGAGAACAAATAGAATCCTTGTTGTTGCGGTTTAGTGGTTAGTGGTGGTGGTCACTACTGTTTGACTGCAGGTTACGCATGGTTTCATGGTTAACCTTTTCAATGCTTAAGAAGCGCGAAAAGAAGAAGAAGAAGAAACCCATGAGTGTTTGCTGCAAGCCAACAAACAATTTGTTCGTTGATTTGATAGAACTGTCACATTCGGCTTGCTTTGAGCTGAGAATGTACTCATATTATTTGCACGTGGACAGTTATTTCGAAACTTTGACGGTTATGTTTTCTAAATCGGACCCTCAGTAATCAATATTTGAGATAATTGTTTTTAATTTCTGTCGACCTTCAGCGGCACAAACGTAGCAATTTTTATAGAAACCTAGACCGGACCAATCGCATGTTTTCGGTTTCGGATGGCAGCGTCTCGTCTATGCCATTAACTTTGGAGTCGCATTAGCGAAAGGGGCGGTTCCACAATACCAGCAGGCTGGCTGCTGAGATTGCATGACGAGATCTGTGCTGTGCTTTTGGAGGCAAACCTCAGTAATCTACGATATAAACAAAGCTGAGAAGATTCAGCGTCTAACGCAAAATGCATTCGACTTTAAAGTGTGGTCCATGAATGTTATCAAAGGCGTATGATTCCTAAGAAGCGACGACAAGTCACGTGTGTGACTTTGAAGGCTCAGTTAGTCTCGACTCTAGACGTAACGTAGCGGTGCGTGTTCAAGAAGAAGCGCAATGTTTACTTCTCAGTTTTGGCAGGTATCATACTTTTGGGATTATTTCCAGAGCACAAACGGAGGGAAGCATGTTTAAGGAACTGGTTTCTAGCTTCTATTTTTTATACGATTCAAATTAAATGTGGTTGCATTTTATAAAAATCAAATCCGGAACACTATTATTAATGAGGAATAATTATTTCAATATTTTTTTTAATTTCTTTCATTTCTTTCTTTAATTTTTTTCATTGTCTTTGGTGTCACAACAATTTCCATCGTTTGACAAGAAATGCTTTCTTCTTAATGAAATGCTTTTCCGGAATTTAATTATAGCTCTTTAAAGGAAGAAGAGCTGCAATTTGTTTTAAGTCTTATTGAAGCCTCAAAGCGCAAGAGTGCAAAAAATACGAGTTTAAGACCTTTGTGGGGCCACTATGGGCCTCTATCAAATGGAAAAGGTAATTATACACGAAAGAATTTCGCAGTCAGGACAAAAAACTTTCTTAAAAAATGACTTTTCTTGCGCATTCTTAATGTTTCCATAAAGCGGCTTTGCTTCGGTTTAGCGAAAAACTGGTTTTCACAGCGAAAACCATTCTAAAACCAGAAAATCTCCATTTAAATTGTTGTGAGTTTAGCGCAAAACCAAAAAGATTTCTGGTTTTAGTAGTTTTCAAGCCTGTTTCGAAGTTCGAAGTACTAGACGACATAGCCTTGTGTCTCTTTTTATGGGTAATATGGTAAAAAGAGATAAATATTGTACGCAAAAATATTTTGTCAAAATCAACAAACAAAACAAAACATTGGTTTTGCATACAACAACAACAAACAGCAAGGGGCGAAATCCAGGAAAACCAAAAATAAAACCAATTTTGTATGGAAACACTTGACACTTGATCGAAACTAAAACCAAATCGATTTTATGGAAACACCATATTAATTAAAGCCGTAGAGCAATAACCTCGTCTCTAAGAGTACTTTCTAGGTTATAGTTTCATCGGCTTCGAAATATTTGTAGCTCTCCGTTTGGAAGAGTAAGACAGAACAGACATTTCTGCTCAAAAACTGCTCCTAATGATCTTGAATTCTAATACCAAGTTACTGATTCCATTTGGAAGCCACCACAAGCCGAGCTATACCAAGAAATAGTAATATTCGGGTAACCTGGAGCAAGAATAGAAGCTCTCCCCTCCTCGACTCAACAAAAGGTTTGTTTGATTAACGAAAAAAAAAAAACACAAACGCTGACACAAAATAAATGCTGACGAATGCACAAATTAGCATTGATCGAAAGCGATTATTTTAAAATGTTTTTGCTACTTAAACGACACACGGTGTGTCGCCATAGATGTCTCTAATCATTTGCAAATGATAATGGATTTTAGTTCATCATCATTATGCTGGCTGCTGCTGGTTGCGCTGGTGCTGCTGCTTTTCTGCTGCTTCTGGTGAAGTTCAAGCAAATGCACATTTAATTGCAGCTTTCCAGTGTCGCTAACGGACGGACGGACGGTCGTGCGAATGGGCTGCCAGGGCGCGGTGAAAGAGGATGTCAAGCGCCACCGAATTGATGCCGCGAGAAAGCGTTGAGAAGCACCTCAGAAACGCAATAAAATTATACGATACGTCTTTAAAACATCATTGCAGAATTGAAAAAAAACCAGGTAAAAGTTAATAAATAATTATTAAGAAACAAACAAAAAAAAAACGTTAAAAAACTTTTTGCGCCGGATCGAAGCGACTTCAGCGCTTGTCAAAAAAACGGTGGAAAACAATTTGTTGGTTAAAATAAACATTAAATTAATTGTAGTGCGTACGAAAGCGTAAGAAATCATTAACATTTGCCGCGTAAATTAATATACGATATGATGCGATAGTAGTGAAGCCACAACCGTCGCCGCCGTGCCGTCATTAGCTTTTTGCGCGTTGCGGCAATTAGGAGAGTTTTTGTGTGTGACGGCAGCTGTCATCATCGACAACATCATTGACATCATCATCATCATGCAGTGAAAATACTCGTACATTTAAAAAAATCAATTCCGTGAAGCGGGCCCGTCATTTGGGCGTCTTTCGTGTCGTCAGGGGTACCACCTCGAGCATGTTGGTGTTTTACCGTGCTTTACCGTATTTTACCGCCGGGATTAACGGGATTAATGGCGTTAACAGCGTTGATGGGAAGATTAAAAGAGGCGAAGACAAAAACGGGAATTCCGGAACACGTTCATTACAGGGCTTTAAGACCATTGACTCTGAAAGAGTCGGGCGAGTAGGACGACGACGACGAATCGAATGGCGTTGCGAGTAATGCCTGCGGTTTTCTGGCTAAGCCTTAGCCGCCGGCACCGCCGCCGCTGACGCTCAGTGCACTTTCACGACCGTCGTTAAACCATAACCAAATCCGGATCCTTGTTTTCTTTCGGTTACCAAAATAACAAAAAAAAAGAGAAGATACAACTGCAAAGAGGTGTTCGAGATGAAGGATTACGAGGAAGTGCTGTGTGTGTGTGTGGAAAATTGCAAGGTACGTATTAGCAATGATCGCATACAAAATTCAGGCGGCTTAAAATCAATTGCTACTGACTTTGTGACTGACTTTGTTGCCGACTGATTTTTTGTCTGCGTGCGTTTTGGGTTGGCCGCACTGCGCGGCTGGGTTATTTCTGCCTTTAGTGCTTTGTTTTTTTTTTGTCACTAAATGTTTGAGAATCTCGTGGTTACTTCGTTGCTTAAAGGGACAACTTATTCGACAGCGTCAGGTATTGATGTTTGATGCTTGTTCAGTTCTTCTGACGCTCACCTCACCTGCTAATGCCAAAGGAGACAAGTGTAAGATTTGAGTATAATTGGTTGGTCGGTTTTTCCTTGAGAAAAAAGTGTATAATTTCAATATACGCTGAGCAAATTTTTAAAGCGTTTTTACACAAATTTTGACCTGAAAGCTTTTTATTTCTTAATCGCATGCTAAATTATAACAACCAGAGCAATTTTTGTTAGGTTTTATTTAAAAATTAAGCAAAAGTTTCCAAGAGTAATAGAGAGAAAGAGATCCTGCTTGTCCTGCTGTTGGTTATATTGATTTATTGAAAATAAAAATATTTATTTAGTTCTAAGAATTTGAGTCTGTTTCTCACATTCAGTCTAAAAAAAAACAATTAATCCCAAATCACGTGAAAAAATTAAAAAATTAGAGCTGCCAGATTGTTAAGCATGATCAAAATCGAACGTACGCAAACACATCAAATTAAGAAAAACATCACTTCGTTCGTTCGTTGACCGAAATCACCAACTTTATACAATTTATATAAACACAACAGACCGAATTCTTGCTCCCAATCAAGGAACACTTGTTGGAATTTGTAGCACCGACAAGAGCACAACAATAATAAAAAAAAAAAATAACAGCCATTTGGCTGCAAGTAAGAAAAACAAAAGTAACTTCAAGCCGAAGGCAAATAAACAGATGCTCAAGTATTGCTTCGTGTTGAAGCCTGAAGCAAAAGACAAACACTTGACACTGTGAGTTGATCTGATCCTCCTCCTCCTACTCCTCCTTCCTTCACCGACAGGTAACTGAATCAAGATGTGCTCCTAAAGAGCACAAATTTCAAACGGTTTTAATATCGTGGAGCGAAAAAAAGAAAGATATGATGATGTTGCTGGAGCAGAGTTTTATATTTATTTTAAAATTCAAAAGATCTCTGATGATCCTCTTCCTTTCAATGATGATACTCGCTAACTTCTCTACACTCCGTTTGACCGACGACCATTCACCTCATTCTTCGAAAGCCAGCACATTCGCTGGCTTCACTTGACAGCAGATTCTCACTTGACGTTTTGACATTTACTTACATGCGTCAATCGTTAAGTGAATTTAACGAATATTCGAGTTTCGTTGAAGCTGCACGCTTCGAATAAACACGTAAAATGGTTTCTCTTTCGTTTCATCTCATATTTTAGATGCTTTCGAATGTGGCTCGGCTCGGCTCGGACGTCCATTTAAGGTTTGTTTTTTTTTGGTGCAAGTTTTTTGTTTTGTCTCTACGTTAAATACATTTTCGACGATGATCGAGTTTAAACCCATCTTTTTAATATCCTGACGTTATCTCCTTTTCCTTCTCCCTCTCCCAACCCATTACACTTCTATTACAATCGATCGATTATGAGCCTGATCGGTGGCCTGGACTTACCTGATGGTGGCTGTGCGGAAAACCGCCGGTCGCCTGACGGTGGAATGCGCTGTTCGCGCCGCCGCCAACTCCGGCATAGTTCTGCACTCCTCCGGGCGCGGCACGGTGGTGCATGTGATGATGGTGGTGATGGTGATGGAAAGGGGGCGCGGCTGATTGAATCATTATATCCAGGTCGGCCAATTCCTCCTTTGCTGCGTCATCTAAATCAAAGAGCGGCGACGACGGCAGCGAGCTGGTTTCGTCCTCCGAATCGGGCGAAACAACGTTGACGTTTGAGATTTCAGTACTCTTCTTATTGTTGTCGCAGTCGTCGTTGTTGTTATTGTTGTCGCTTTTGTTGGCACTGTTGTTTTTTTTGGTATTGCTAACAGCGATTTCAGGGCTCGAACTATTGCTATCTTTCTTTTTACTGCTGTTGACGGCGTTGTCGGCGTCGTCAGCGTCGTCGTCGTCGGTGTTTTCGGTTGCTTTCAATGCGATCGAATTATTTTTATTGCTGCTTTGTACTTTGCTGGCAGCCGCTTTTGAAGTCGAGGCAATGGCGTCGTCCGGCGCGGTCTGGAAAAAGCATTACAAAATTAAAAGAGAGAATTTTTAAAATAGTGCGTTGAAGCGCTTAAAGGAGGAGGACTTATTGAAGCAGGATTTCCTCTCATTCCACGACATCTTACCTCGTCTTCCTCGTCCACGAAATCCGCCAAGCGTAGCACGTCGTTAAGCAAATCGTCCAGAGGCAGTCGAATGTATTCACCTGAATTAAGAAATAATTTGTTAAAAATATAAATAATTCCAGTTATATTTTTAAAGCATAAAATAAACCAGATTTTTAATCGCTTTCATCTTAAACTTAGAAACTTGCTAGATCTAATGGTACTATAATAATGGAACTATGACACTATACTACCATCATGTCTATGGAGTATTATAGACGTCGATATAAAAAATGAAATTGTCGGAATTTTTAAATCCATTTTGGGTCTAAGACTGAGCATTTTCCATACACAAAATCTCTGTTTCTTAAGATATCAGATCAGATTTTATTTATGATCTGTTTGTGCTACGCTCGATAACTCGATTCTCGCTCGATTCTTATTATGAATTTACTTTGGTCTCGTCCATCTTATGATGTATCCATCTCGAATGCTTGAAGATTTGATTTTTGAAATGTTTTTCTTTCTTCTTCCTTTTCGTATTGCCGATTAATTCTCAGAAATACACCAAACGCCAGAGACTGAAATAAAATTGACGGAGTCAAATCGAGCGATTGCCGAACAAAACCGCTCTTCCCAGAAAGCAGAAAACCGCCGCATCAATGCAAATGCAGTGTAAATAAAATATTGTTTGATTGACAGCAAGTAAACTCTTCAGGTTACCAAAAAAAAAAACCGATATTCATTGGTACGGAAGGAATCCGAACATGGTCTGTGCGTCACAGCCTCGATCCCCGGGGAACGATCAATTCTCGATACCAATCAATACCAATGAGCATGATTTTATAATATGTACTCGCAAATGAAAAATATTTTGATTTCTCAACAATTGTTGGGAAAAATGTTGACGATCACGATGGAAAATATTGAAGGAGTAGCTGCTGGTTTTTGAAGAGAAAATAGACGTAGACAGAGAAGCGAGTTCAAGAAAGTAGCAAAATAATGGTTAATGACCATCAACACAAACTGAATTGGTCTACGATTGGAAGACTTAACGATGAAAGAAAGAAAGAAAGGAAAAAATGTTCTTTTTTGGCCGTTGGGCCTTTTGGTAACTCCTGCTGACCGATCGCCAGAGCAATTAATCAAAAAATTGCAGCCGGAAAAGTGGAAATTATGACAGTTAGGAATCCTCATGTGGAGAAAACAGAAGCAGAATGTATAAAAGGAAGAAGAAGAAGAAGAGCAGTAGTGAAAAAGCACTAAAGATTTCTGGCAAATACAATAAATTCGTGTCTACTGGCCGCCACTTTTCACAACCATTCACCAACCACGTTTTAGTAGCGCCCTTTTTTTGGAAAAGTGTCTCTGCATCAGGACTGAGGAACAGTCCTCACAAATTGTTTCATATTTTATCAGAAAATTACTACTTAACATCGCGTCGGTCAACAAAACGTGGCACCAATAGCTCGCAATTCAGCGGAAAAGAAGGGCGAAGAAGCTTGGCCCAGGTACGGGCCATGTAACTTAACTGTTCAAGTAGGGTCGAAATTAAAATAAACACCAGACGGTTCGGTGGTTGCCGCCGTCTGCTCCTCCACTGAATGGTGTGTGTTTTTTTTTGTTGGTATTGACCAACTATTGCTCTTAACCTGGCTTTTCTCGATGGGAAACAGTTCACTGCGTGTTGGGTAAAAAATGTGTAGGCCATGTCTTCTTCTTCTACCCTACTCCTCTCCTCTCTTCCTCTTCCGTGTTTATACTCGTATAAGTCTTTGGATTATTATTTTAGGTTTTTGTTATGTTTTGGAATTTTTTGTTAGATTTGGCTTCGTGTTATTCGTTCTATTTTTCTTTTTTCTTGCTTTTATTTTTGGTAACTTTTCGGAAATACTTCTGGCAACTATTTATCGATGAAGGCAGGACGACGAACGGGACAGGACAGACAGTACAGAACGGTTCAAATGTCTAACCAAATATTATTTAATATCTAATTGTCATCGCAGACACAAACAGACACATTTATTGTGTCTGTTTGTCGTCGTTCATCAGCGATTAAGCGACAATTTGACGATTCCGTTGGGTCAGTTTTTTTTAGTGTCAAACAATGAGCTTCCGGAAGGAATACTCGTATATACAAAAATAACTAAAGAGGAATGAATTTAATTTAAGTTTGTGGTTTGTGTTTCAAAGATGGTTTGGAGGAATTTGAAGCGTACATACATATACGATATATGGTTGATATATGGTTATATGTTCACAATTTCAAAAAAAAATCGTCAGATAATTGTTTAGAAAAAATCGAATGCGTGGCAGCACCAGACTTTTTTGTACGACTATTAATTGAGCTATACGTTAAGATACTATAAAACCCTTTAAGAAAAGTGCCCCTTCGCCGCAAACATTTATAACCCAAATCGGAGGTACACACTTAGACGTTATAACAGTCCAAAATACAAAATATCAACTTTCTACGGCTAGTCGTTTTCGAGTTATATACAAAATTCTACAAAATCCTACAAGAAAAGTGCATCTTCGGCACAACAGATTGTAACCAAAAAAGGAGGCGCACAACTAGATTTTAAAATAATCCTAAATACAAAATTTCCACTTACTCCGACTAGCCGTTTTTGAGTTATATACAAAATTCATATATACAAAACCCTACAAGAAAAGTGTCCCTTCGGCACAAACGATTGCAACCAAAAAGTAAAGTACACACTTAGAGGTTATAACAGTCCAAAATACAAAATATCAACTTTCTACAGCCAGGCGGTTTTTAGTTATATACAAAATTCTACAAAAGCGTAGAAGAAAAGTGCCCCTTCGGCATAACCAATTATAACCTAAATCGGAGGTGCACAACTAGATGTTAAAATAATTCTAACTACAAAATTTCAACAACTTCATTTATTTCAACAAGAACAATTTCATTTGTTCTTTTCTCGAGGGGAGGCCGAGAGGGGCTACGGCAATGTGGAAAATTTGGCCATTTGAAAAACTTTTGCAGTCCATTATCTTTTGATATAACATTTTTAAGACCTTTTTTAAACCGTTATCTAGTTTTTCCTTACAATGCCAAATTTTTTGAGGAGCATAATGCCCCATCACGGGTCTACTTGTGGTTCATAAAAGGGATAGTTAGAAGGGTCAAAGTCGCTCTTCGATATTGCGCAATTTTACATAAGTTCAAGAGAAAATGGTTGCCGGAATTCTATTCTTAACGTCGCGTCATCTCAACGTCTCAAGCTTTAAGAATAATCTTAAAAATTGTAAACATAACGTAAGAAATTAATTTTTCTACGCTTTTAATTAAGAAATAGAGCTGTCGTTCTCTTTTAGAGTATCGAAAAATTTTCAACGTTCATTTTTTTGAAGTTCTACAATGTTAAAAATATTTCGGGGTTTAACGAAATTCCATACAAAACATTATTCTTTGTTGAAGTTAAAATTAATTAGGAAGCTATGTGCCCCTTTAGCTTTCAAAGAGGTAGGTACATCCGAATTTTGTGGGCGTGGTTGTTATAATACGTTTTACAATTGAATTTTTTTCAATCGCGCATAAATGGGGCGTATGATTTTTTAACGATTGCTCTTTGTTGAGTCTCTCGCGAAACTTTCTGCCCGCGAGCAACATAAGATTTTTCTTTCCTGTTATGTGAGTATAATTTTTATATAAATTGGAGTTTTCACCTGATTGTGTCTCGTTGTTAAAATGCCCAGGACAAATATAATCTCTCGCAAATACGTATACATATAAGCTAGAATGGGTATAAATATATGTATTCATTTTTAAATTTAATATCTTCTTGAGCAGCTACTTACAAAATTCTGGATTCTAGTTTAAGATCTTCCAAATATTCCGGAATTACTTTAAGTAGATACAAGTACTATGCAGTTAATCCTTCGCACATCTATTAAATTTTTTTATATAGAGTCAATCACAAAGACTTAACAAATTATGCCACTAAAGGTAAGTCAAGTTTTAGTCAAAAACAATAACTAGTTTCCAATTTTGTGTACTTTCTCTTTGGTGTAACGTCACGAGTTTTCGCACAAGATGTCAAATTATTCAGTTCTCAGTTTCACGAGAATATCATGCGAGTAAAGTAACAAGATTTTATATAACGCAAACGCCAAAAATACACTGAAATTTCACTACAGAAATTGTACTTCCGATTCCGCGAGAGTTCCGGATTCGAATTCGGTTTTTTTTTGTTTTTGGAACACACTTATTTTTTCTTCTTAAATTAGTGTCTTTTTTAATTGTAATTGTTTTTTTTTTCAAAAAGCGCACCCTCTTTTCACAGGTGCCCACAAGAAAAAAATGGTTTCGTAAGAGGTTAAAACAAGCGGCTGTCGAAAGATCACCAACGTCCACCACGCTCAAACGTTGATCTCGGTTTAAAGAACTCCAATCGTTTCCTAAGCGCGCTCGCTCTCGGCAAATGGCAAATGGCGTTGTCTACGTAAGTAATGGCGTCCAAGTCGCAGAAGAGTTTGCCCAGACCAAGGCAAGTCGAGTTGAATTCGACTATAGAGATTAACGCTGCTTGAAATTTAGGTCGAATGGCTGAGAGTGAGTGAGCAAGTGAACAAATGATGGCTGCGGACCAAACGATTGGCGAACCAACCAGCGACAGCTGCCTGCGCCAGAGTGTGAATGTACGATATTTAAGGAAGGCCCAGCAGCAAGAGCAGCAGCAGCTACGGCGCTTTTTGGTTGCGCTCATGCGCAGCAACAACTATGCTACGCTACCTGGCATGGACAATGAGGAGAGGCGGAGTTCCGATACCATCGATACTATGCATGCTCTCGGCTGTTGTTGTTGCTGTTCTTTTGTGGCGACTCTGTAGAATGTTAATTTTTTGTTGTTGTTGGCATTTCTTGGGGTGCTCTCATTAGTATACACGTTCATGGTTGTTATGAAACAGGTTTTCTCTCTTTTTTTATAGTATTTAAGCATTTTTAGTAATTTAACAAATTAAACTTTTCGATGCGGTTCGATGGTGTTTAGCTTCTTTTCGAAGCAGTTACTAATAAATAAATAAATACCTCTTATTTTCGTATATTTTTCGAAAGGTTTTTTGTGGCATTATTTCAGAACATACTCCATTAAATCTTAGAAAATTATTTACAAGATTAATACGAGTATAATAATACGTTTAAACATTTCTAGTTTTAAAAAGTAATTAGTTCCTCTTCTCTCACTTTAGTAACCTTGTGAATAAAATTATTATTAAATTAATAGATAATTAATTTCGAAATATTCATAATAATCAAAGCGAAAGAATGAGTTGGATTTTCTTACGAAAACCGTAGGTTCCTTTCCTTTAGAATACGTAGGTACATTCTTGCGTTATTTTGAGAAATTATTTTAATATAACATATGACAGTCCATCATATATAATAAATAAACTGTAATGATCCAAACTTTATTCTAAATGCACCAAATATATCTATCTATACATACATACAGGCATTATTATGTCTATCTCACAAATAATAAACATTTCCGCAATGTTAAGTTTTTCGACCTAAACCTAATTTTTTAACGAATCATAATGATTTGTGCATTTTATCGCACTGATGATGGTCTACTACGCTTATACATACATTCCATTAGCACGTACATAACCACAATACATAGCCAACAACAACAACAACAACAACAACAATCAACAAAGTTTATGGTTTCTAAAATTTGTAAATTTCAGTTTCATTCATTAAAATCAGCACAACCAACCAAACCAACTCCAAACCAAACTCTTTTTCAAAACGTACGCAACTGTCTCGATGACGACGCGGACTTTACCGATCGGGCGGCGCTGAAAAGGCGGGCAAAAATTACGTCTGCCACGTTTGTGATGACTTCGTAGAGTTTGTACAAACGAGACGAGACCACTTTAAAATTTTACGCAAGTTCATTGTTGACATCACACCATCAGGTTGTCGTCGTCGCCGAATCGTTCCTGGTCGTTTCGGTTATAAAAAAATAATTGTGAATTTGAATTTGTATGAAGCGCTGGACGCGTGGTCAACAGAATTCGATGGAACTGTTCGTTCCATCTATGAAGAATATGTGCTAGAAGTGAGGAGAGATGATAGTTTTCAAAGGCGGTAGACTCCGCCGCCGACTGCATAACTACGAGTACATTTTTGTAAGTCATCGACTGACAGTGCGTTTCTTAAAGCGCACTACTTCTTTGCTCTCTGCTAAGAACTGATCTAAATTTTTTGCAACCTCCATGCGGTTGCGATGAATGGAGTCATGTCTTATATAATGATGGTATATGAATACGACGACCTGTACGACCGATTTTTACATCTAACATCTACTTAATAGACCATAATCTTCATCAGATCATAATCACCATCGTCATTATTATCAGTATATACCTACCTGTCGTCTAAAGATTGCTAATTATTGACTCGCGCTCTACCAAAAATTGGCTTTCGTCGCTCACAATTTCTTGCTTTCTTTTGCTAGCCATAAATTAGAAAAAGTAGTAGCGCAGCACATTGACTGATTGACAGCCATTTTGTTACCAAAATGATAGTGATGATAATTGTTTTTCGTTTTCGAATTTGTTATAATTGATAATCACTTCAGAGGTACTTACTGGAAGTAAGTTTTCACAGAAAGAGGCCTCGAAAGTATAGTATGTATTTGAAACATTTTTAACAACCCAAAAAACACTTCGTTTTCGGTACATTCTCTAGAACCTTTTAAACAAATAAAATTGAGCTCTAATTACAGTTTATTATATTTTTCGAGCACAGCAGATATCCATTAAAACGTTCTAATTTGAAATTTTAAAATCTCAAAACTGTTTTTAAAGAAAATTTTATCATTAACTTTTGCAATAAAATATTAGAATTATTTTAAATAATTAGGAATGCTTTGCAAATTGTCATTTTAGCTGATTAAATGATGATTTAAGTCGTCTTTGACATTTTATTAGTTAAACCTTTATTAATATTAACTAAAGCTAAAAGAAGTCTGCCAAAGTTTTTAAAATATCTCTAAAAAACTTGTAAAATTTCTTTATTAAACTCTTGCAATCTGGCAAATAGGTTTTCTAAAAGCTCAACGTTTTGTGAAAAAGGTACTTCAAAAGACGCAGCATTGCACTGCATTGCTAAAGACCACAAAAGGCTTTGTAATGCTAACCATAACATAAAAGTGAGGTTATATGCACAAAAAGTGGTCGTCGAGTGCAGCAGAAAAAACCACCAGAACAGAAACCAGCTGTTTTTCGGCTTCAGCATTGCATTTTAATTGTTGAAAAGAGGCTGAAATTTGATAAATTTGATAATTTTAAAAATTACCTAAAGCGTATATTCTCGCTATTCATACTCTTAAAAAGAGCGAGTGTAGCAAATAAAGTTATTAATGAGATCTATCTTGCTGCCATTTGATAAAAAGGTATACAGAAAACAATTTAATTGATTTATTTTATTATAATCTAATTAACGAATTAGAACAAGAAAGTTGAACGAAGAAGATTCTTGTCATTTAAAACTTATAATAAACCAAATTGGTTTCAATATGTATATGTAGGTACATTTCGAAACGGAAGTCAGACAGATGAATATAGACGTCTATTCTTTTAATGATATTTTTTTGTTTCTGAAAATATTGCACGTCATCGATTTGCAATGATCGCAAATGATGTAGCCTGGCCGGCTGAACACAGCCGGAACAGACTGAGTTTCAAAATGGTCGTCATGGGAACATTTCTCGACTCCTTTTTCGAGTAACGCATCAAACAAAAGAAAAATCATAAACAACAAAAAAATAATAATAAAAATAATGAAAAATATTAGGAATGCGCTGTCAGTGGTAAAAAGTTGATTTTCTTTTGGACGCTGGTGGATCGCTCACAGTGCAGCCCCGATCCCGGGCCGTTCGATACGCGCTTGATTATCAGGTAGAAAAGTTACCCAAAAAATGGTCTACTTAGAAAGAGGAACAAAACATAAAAAAATGAACAAAGTGAAGCCGCCGCCATTATAATGCCCAATCGATAATCATATACTTTGCGTGCCCTTAATTTTCCGTCTACATTTTTTTAGACGGTTTTATTACGCTTCCAGCAGCTGCATTTGATGCAGATAGAGATAGAGCGAAGTGAATTAAAAATAAAAACATGGCTACGAAATAATACGATTTTCGTATCGAATCAGTATTAATTAAAAAATATTCAATCGGAAAGAGCGGTTGGTAACCAACAGCGGTCCGTTCAACTTTGGGAAGTGCTTGGTTGGTTTGGAATTTAGATGAAGATATGAGTTAATTTTCAGAGAATGTAATAAAACCGCCGCCATTTTGTGTATAGATTGTACTCTCATACACAGTGAGAGGTTTTTATAAAAAGCTTCTAAGCTTCTTTCATGAAAAATACTCGCATAATGCTTCTATAATAATAATTTAAGTTTACCTACAAAGTAAGTATAGTTATACAAAGGGCTTTCATATATTTTTGGAATTTCAATATTTTTCCATTATCATATAAGCTTCATATTTAGTAATAACACAGAGCAAATGGCTTCAAATTTTCCATAGCGCTTTCTAATGAAGAAAGCTCAATTTTTCAGTAGAACCTCAGCTATTAACTGCAGCCTGCCCATTTTCTCAAAGTGAACTCAAAGTGCAGTCAGTGGCAGTTAAAAAATCCACAAAGAAAATAGTCGGGAAATATTAAAAAAAAAAACATTATCAAAGTGGCAACAAGTACCTTTGAAATGTCAAAAGTCTTCAGTACTTGACAAATTAATTTCTAACCACTTTAGACAACAAAAAATTAGATCTTTAAGGCTCTAATTTAAAATGGAAATAAAATTATTGACTAATTTTTCTTTTTATAGTTCGTATCATGGAAATAAAACACTAAAGTATTTATTCGAGTATTTTATAATTGCGTACTTAAGTGGTTTTATGAAAAATACTAAGGTTAGCTAAGTATTTATTGAACTTATGTAAGTATTATTGAACTTATGCAAGTATTCAGTAAAAAAAACGACTTGAAAGGCAAAGTCCACATCTCCTTTAGAATATTGAAATTTTCCAACGACTTTTAGAAGCAAGATATACAGAGAAAATAGCAAAATATATAAACCAGAAAATTGGTTTATATATAAAAAAGAAAAGACCATTTTCAAAAAAATGTCACTTTTCTAAGAAATATTTGAAACGGAGCATCAAAATGGAAAACCTGAAACGACTTTATTTCGAACACTTTCCAGCGTTACGGTCCTAAAATAGGTAATGGTGGCTATCGTTTGTCACCGTAGAAATGGTTAACAACTCAATTTATTGCTAACAACGACAACAACAATTGCTGGCTGCGAAGACTGAAAAATCTTACGAATCATAAAAGTTAAGAATTTTCCTTTCTTTTAGTCTTATTCTTAAAGGAGCAAACAATTGCATTCATGATTTCTTTTGTATGTAAGTATGCGTAGTGCAACAACAACAACAACCACACAAGGTGTGAGAAAATCTACTGCATCAAGATATACCAAACGTACATGAAGTCCGGGAGGGCTGCATTGAGCCGATATTGAAAACGGAGGCAAATGAAATTAAAGATTCAAAAGTGACTTTCATTTTCGAGGAGACAAAAGGCGGAATTATGAAGCTGCTGCCGCTGCTGCAGCGTAACGAATTCCCCAGAGAGAGAGAGAGAGAGAGAGAGATGCCGCTGCCGCTCCACGCTGCAAATGCGTGCGAGAATGTTAAACTATTCGATGTTAATCTGAAGGAATCCGGGGCTCAATGCTAAGCACGAGCATTTAAGAGGCAAAGAGATAACAACAATGCGGAAATCGATAGAAGAGTGCTCGTTCATATCACGCCGTCAAACAATAATGACGTATATATACGGCTAGTTTATCCGTATTTACGATACCATATTTGTGTACCTACGTGCGTACGTTCAGTCAAGGGACGTTTTGAACGCCAATCGTTTTCAATTCAGCCAATTACATTACATTGACGACAAAAATCGTATGCGCCACAAACGCGAATGTCGATAACTGACATTTACACTAGAAAAAAATTCAACACGATAAACAAATTATAGTAAATAATTCAAAATTTCCTCAGAAATAGAAAATTTAGCTTTAGATTTTAACTACAAGGCTACATTTTAAAGGGCTACAAATTTTATTAATTAAGTTATTTATCATGTATTTATTTTTTATTTATTTATTCATTTATTATTATCATTTTGTATATGATAAGTATAGAAAAAAATTAGGTCGTATGATTTATAAAAAATGTTTATTTTAAATTTTTCCTGAATTTGTTTCTTTTTTTTAAAAAAATATGCAATTACATATATTACATATTCTTTGATTTTATTTAGTTTAAAATTAGTTTTAGAAGTAATCAGAGAGAGAAAAATATACTCTATAGCTGATATTATATAGCTATACTGTATACTGTTACTATACTATACTATATAGCTGATATTTTATTACAGCTTTTAAATATCTAAAGTTTTTTCAAATGGTATTTTTTCTTAAATCGATTGTTAGTTACTCGCATTTAATAAAAATGTAATGAAATTTTTTTCGGAATTTATAAGATACAATAAGATACAATTTTTTGTATTTTATTTTTTGTATTGTACATTCTTAAAATGTTTCTCTAATAATTTCACAATTTCGATAGAATCTTCGAGGTTTTCTAGGCTTGCGAGAAGATAATTTAAAAAATATGTAAATTATAAACTCGAGCGATGATGAAAAAGGTAGTACTTCCTTGATTTTCGTTAAGTTTTTCCAACAGTGGTAAAAGAAGATGGCTATAGGAACAAATTTCGATGACCGAACTCGTCATGACTGTCGAGTTTGGTTTAGAGACAATTCGGTTTTCTGCGATGACCGAACACCGCCATCTTCACTAACATTTTCATTTTGCGCTGCCATTTTGAAGTTGCTTCTGAAAAAAGTATTCAGAATTCTCTCCCTCTCTTGCCTCTTATTGCAAAAGAGCGTTATTTTGCGTTATTTTTATTGGATAAGAGCGTTATATAATGCTCAAAGAGCATTTGTCAGAGTTGTGAAGACTTCATTTCATCAAAAGTCGGCTTCGAAGAAAACCCGTGTCTCACAACGATATTCTTTTGCAGTGTAAGTGTATGTATATATGTATTCATAAAGTATGTACTAAATATTACAGCGAGTTAGGTACATATTGGAAGATATAAGCTAGAATAAAGAAAACAATAGAGCCGAAGGGTAAGTTTTCGTTATTTATTTTAGCAGAAACGAATTCAAAGGAACGAATAAGCTATGAGAATTATATTGTTTAAGTTATAATACTAAGTAAACGACACACACACACACGGGCGCTTTAATACACCATACATAGATACGTTGTGTACATATTATATTATCACAGCAGTAGCGTAGAGCGCTCCCTATACCACCACCGTCATCGTAAAGAAGCACATACGCCCGGCCAGCACGCACGAAGGCATACATTCAAGTACACGCAGGCTTTTCGAAATGAGAAGGGATGTCGTTTACCGCTCCTCAGCCGCCGCCACCCTTCCATCGGACAGCGGGCTACCACCATCGAGCGAGCTATCATATTCCAGCAGGCCGAATTTGAACAGAAATTTGGCAAATCATGTTTCGATCATTTCTCAAAGTGGCTTCGTGCGTCGCCACCACTACCGCTGCCACTGCCAAGGATTGGACGGCGGATGGCGGCTGGCGGATCGGCACAGCAGTGGGCTTGATTGTTAGCCTCCTCCTCGGCTACCGCGCGGTTCGTGTGCGTGTCAAGTTAGAAAAAATGTGAGTAGAGACGAAGGAAAATAATAAAAAAAAGTGGAAGGAGAAAGAAAGTTTTTCAAATTGAAAAACGGACGCAATGAAAAGCAAAAGGAGCAGGAGTTTAGGCGCTGACGCACTTCTTCGACCAAGTGGAATTGGGTGTAAGGTAAGAGGGAGGAGGGAGAAAGAGCGGGTAGGGTGGCTGGACCCAGATGGAAAGTTGGAGGTCTTAGTTCATGTTGGAGCCTGTCAACTACGAAAGTCTTCCCTTCTGTGCGGTTAATGCATTTGCTAGATTAAGGAAAAGATTTGTGCAAAGAGAATAATCCATTTTCGTCAAAGTCACCTTTGACAATCATAGATTTATAAAATATTCAGATCTGAGTTCAGGAAAGGAAGGGAAATTCCTTTGGAAGAATAATGAAATAATCGTTATTGAATCGTCGAACGACGAGGCGGAGGAAAATTCTTCAGTTAGTTAAAAACGCCAAATCGCCTTAACCTTTACTCGTCCTCACGAAAATAATGTGTCCTTAATGTACGGCCCTATTACCAACCATACAATATCTATTGGAAAACCGAAGCGCCTTAAACCGATTCATAAACATTTTTAAGAGGAATCTTTTCTGTCTTTTCTGCAATACTCGAAATTGCATAAATTCAAAATTGCACAATTTTGAAATTGCTTAAATTCAAAATTGCATAAATTTAAAATTGCATAATTTCGAAATTGCATAAATTCAAAAATGCATAATTTCGAAATTGCATAAATTCAAAATTGCATAATTTCGAAATTGCATAAATTCAAAATTGCATAATTGCATAAATTGCATAAATTCGAAATTGCATGAATTCAAAATTGCATTGTTTCGAAATTGCATAATTTCGAGTATTGCATAAAAGACTACGTTTTCAAAAAACCATTACAATCTCGAAGATTCCTCTTAAAAATGGTTATGCATCGTTGTAAAGAGATTCGGTTTTCTAATAGTTTTTGGATGGTTGCTGTTGATGGGCCGTTTTCAGACATTCTTTCTTGATGGATTTTGTAACGAATTTCGATAATTTCTTGTCCAGCTTTGGTTTGGAGACGGCGACGTGCTATCTTTCAGTGTCGTTTTTCCCAATTTTTCGAACCCTTCATTATCATCTAACAGAAGAAGAACATTCTGGGAAACACTAAACTTTTTTCTTTTGAAAAATCTTACAAGGCGGAAGGCCCCAGTACGCCACTGTGCCTATTATTCGTTATATATATGTTTTCACATGGGAGGTACAGAGGTACAGAGTTGTAAATACCTGCATATTACATACCTTTAAGTACTCTTCTTAAAAAACTATATAAACTGTTCGTAATTTAAAAATGCGCTGAAGAAGTCAAATGAAGAAAACTATTGCAAATTTTCCGCCATGATTAGAATTACAAACCGCTTTCACTTGACTTCTTTAGTTATAATAATACTTAAAACTTACCGGTTTCATTGTCGATGGTAAACGGTATTCCGGCCCATTCATTGTTGAGATCATCATCGGCATTGTTCAAATGCTCATCCTTTAAATCAAATTTCAGTTAAGTTCAATTTAGTTTGAAGAAATTAAGAAAAAAAAAAATTAGATTTCTGCTTGTGAAAAAGTGTAATACAAATATTTTTATAATAATGAAAATATAAGTACAAATAAATCCATGTGAATTATATGAAATTTTTCTTTTCACCAAAAACGAACTCACAGACTTTTAAAAAATAATGTTATGCAAATTGATAGCACGTTTTTTGGTGCAGTCAGTGTATTCTTGATACGCGATATATGTATGCACAATGGTGAAAATATGTATATGCAAGATGCATGATTTTTAATAGCCACAGTTTTCATCTGGTAACTTTAAACCATTTCTGGCATCTGAGATATGAACAATTATTATTCTCTATTCTAGAAAAAGATTAGAAAGAAGTTCTGAATATGAGAACTATTTCGAGAAAACTACTGTCAAAGTTACAAATTTTCAAAAAAAAATCGAAAAAACAGTTTTGGGCAAAATTTTTACGCAACTTTTGACGCAAAAAGTATACTTTGGGTGAAAAGTAGGTATGTTTCCTAAAATCCAATTTACTCAAGAAAACTACAAGACACAGCTCCTTTCGTTTTTAAGTATGTTATTTAGAATTCATAAGAAATCATTTCGCTATCACCAAAAAAAATGGTGATTATTTAGGTATTTAAAAAAAAAAAATTTGGTCCAAAAATGTTGGCTTGAAAATTTCAACTTTTCGAAAATTTCATAATTTTCTCGAAAACTGTTTGATCTAGGAACCTAATTCCAAAAAAATATTTAAGAGTGCATATTTGACTTTAAAATTTAGGTAGTAGAAATGCTCAAAGTGTTACTGTTTTTTTTGAGAATTTTTTAGATTTTTAGTAAATTTTTAGAAAATTCTCTCTAGCTCCTAAACGGGGGAGGGGGATAACCGCCTACCCTTCCAAACGATTTTTTCTTATCTCGACCTAACCTACACGCCCTAACCTTTTAATGCATCTTATGCCGAACACCCTGTATAACTAGAGAGATGTACATAGAAACAGCTTCAATTTGAAAATCGTTAAAAAATAACTACACGAATATATTTCCTCAGAATCTACTTTTATGATGTTTACCGAGTTAGTGCCATGCGATGTGTTCCAGTCTCAGTGTACTCACCTTATCTTGCTTGAGCTCTGCCGAAGCTTTCAGGCGCTCTACATCGTCGTCGAAAACGGTGGCAATGGTGGACCGCTGTTGCTTGTCGCCGGCAATAAAGCTACTGCCACCAGTCGCCGCCTGCAAGGAACTATCGTTCAGCGGCGTCGTCAGAGTATAGCCCAAGTCGACGTCCTGTTTCCAAAGCACTTCGACAATCTCGCTCTCCTGCAAAAAACGGGGAAAAAACGAAATTCATAAGAAGTCGTGGATGGAAGGCGGTTCTGTAGAGTGGCACTGTGTGATATTTTATTTCGAATATTTTATAATTTTGTGGTCATTTGTGGTTTTAGGTTTTGGGTGAAGAGAAAAACACACACACACACACACTTTGAAAATGTAAGCTCGCATTTTTAGGAGCTTTTTTAGCACTTGCAAAGACAAAATCGGATCGTGCTAATAATTCTCTTTCGTGGTTCCTCTCCTCCTTTCTTCAATACGCCGAAGAGAGGCTTACACGCCTATTTCTGTTCCTCTAGTACTTGTGTGAGCATTAAATTAGACAAATTAGACGAACAAGCAACCGGCCTTAGATATTCGAGATACTTCGAGCGACTAATTCAAATTTTGTGGGCTCGGTCATTATAGTTTATCTTCTATTAAATTACGCTTTTTTATCAAGCAGCTACTTCGAAATGATAAAAATTAAGTGGCTGATTAAACCATCACTCCACCCCGCCTCGTCTCTCAGAGAACGGCGTTGAAACTCTCACAATATCTTTTGTGAAAGGTTCTTTGCGATATACTTAAGTTAGTCGCTAATCAGCCACTATCAGTATCTATCTTTTGTCTATTGTTGACAAAATTGTTTGTTTTAAATAAAATTGTGTTTTTTAAATTGGAGTACCTATTTACTGTAAACAATGAATGCTTGTCGCTAAAATATCTGGCAGATAAGTATGTATATTTATAATTTTTCGTCAGTTTGTTCAACTTTTACGGACGAACGAACGAACCATTATGCGCTTGGAAATGTTGTCTCGTGTAAAAATTATCAATAAATCGTAAAATAATAAGAAAAAATCCATTCTGGTGATCTTGTTTTTGTTAAGAAATCTTAACAATCTTCGTAGAAAATAATTAATTTTAATATTTTCATTATAATGACAGCTTCAGGCGGCCGCAATTCAATTAAATTCAGCTTAAATTCGTCTTTAATTTAATAGAGCTTGTTTTAAATTTTATTTTAAAACAAAATTTATTTTATTATTTAATTTTATTAATAGCCTTAAGCATTAAAAGAGGGTAAGCAGTCATCTGAATTCATACAAAAATAAAGCTAGAAAAAATATTTTAATCCTTTTTTAGAAGGATAATTTCTCTCCTTTAAAGGCCCCCCCCACCCCTCCCTTTTTAGGGGGAGGTTTAAAGGTTTGTTAAAAAGGGTCTACTTGTTCAATTAAAATCATGAATTTTGTTGAAGTTTGTTGTTTATTTTCTCTTAAATAATTAAACAAAAATAAAACAATTAATAAAAAAAAAAAAAAACAATTAGACGAATACATTTTCCTTTTCGAAGAAATTTTTCTAATTATCCGCCTTAAAACATATTAATTTCTTCATTTCTTCATGTTGCATACATTTTAAAATATTAAAACTGAAATTTAAAAAAAAAATTTTGGAGCGCTTTTTTATCAAAATTTATAAATTTTAAATTTCGTGAATCTTGTGTTCAGAATGTTAATCTCTATGTTCATTAAATTAAAAGGTATTTTTTTAACAAACTTAACAACAAATGAATGCGGAGTAAAAATAAATAGTTTGAGAGATAACAACTCAATCAACTTCAATCAATTCAAAAAAAAAAACAAAAACAACTCTGAAGTGTAAATTCTCAAAAAATGTTGCTGGCTGTGCAAATATGCTGTTTCATCTCGAAGGCGAAAATCGCGAAAATCAAGCTTGAGTGATGCATTATCGTCAACGCTGCGCTGCGCTGCGATCGCGCGTACGCAAGCCTGAGGTGGTTAATCCTTTCACAAGTCAACAACTCAACTTGGACGCAAAAATTCAACTTGAAGCGAGCGAAGCAGACAGAACGATCGAATCAATGCCAGTGAGTGGCGTAATGCGATTGATGGATGAATGAATGAATGAAGGAATGCATGAATGAAGGAAGGAATGAATGAATGAATTGACAAATCGGCAAAGGCGCGAATGATTTTTAAACCACGAACGAACAACTTGACCAACTTGGACACAATCAAAGATATCGGTGTAGGGATGTCACAAGGAAGGATATCTCGGATTATCTCGCATGGATCTTCACTAAACTGCGACGATCTTAGACCAGCTTAGATTAGAGTAGAAATCTTTTGGAGAAATGTGAGGAGGAAGCTGAAAAAGTTAAGAATCGCATTTAGGGCATCGTTTAGCGTCTTGGAGAACGCACCAAAAGTCAAAATCGGGAACAGAGAAATCATCAAAACAAAAAGAACAAAGCCAGCTATCAATCGATGATGAGCGTTACATCCTGCCAATACGACGAGGCCGTCCAGCCCGAGAGCCAGAAAGTGTTGGTAATGATTTGGCAACACCAACAACAACAATAACAAAAACAACAGCAACAGCATCATCAGCAACGACAAAGACAGCGACAACGACAGTTTCTTAAAGTAGTCGAAATAATGAAAATGAAAATTGATGACTTAATCAAGCATTTTTCTGTTTTTCCACCAAAAACAACAACAACAACAACAACAACAACGAAGTGATAAAAACAAATACGCCAAGAGACAACAGAGACAGACAATTGACGGTTATGGGTCGGTCGTCGCTTGTCGCTTACATGACTTTTTTTTTTTTTAATTTTTTTTTCTATTTTTCAATAGTAAAGTTTTAATGAGCCTTCTTTTTGTTTGCCGTCCCTTGATTTTTCCTTCTTTGTCTTGTTTTCTACTCTATTTCTCTGATTCGAAAGTCTTCTTCTTCTTCTTTTGCTGCTGCTGCGGCCGCCATCTGCAACAATATTTAAGCCAGCGAGCTGCTGAAGCGAATCGAAGAACAAGTCTTTTAAAGGTCGTCGCGGAGCAGCAGCAGCAGCAATAATCAAACGATTTCCAAAAAAGTAAAGAAAAGAAAACATAATCAATCATTTCCGGGAACCACGCCCACCTCCTGCCTTACTCAGCAGAAAATGGACGACAGAGAACACAAGCAGCAGCAACGATAATCAAGCCAACCTCGTTCAACCTCGCTCAAACAACAACAACAACAACAATGCAGGAGTCGAGCCAGGCTTGTAGCTGCGTTGAAAAGAGATGAACATATATTTATGCAACCACCAGAGCGCCACGGCATCCTGGCGATCATGGTGCGCATGATTCGAAAAGACACGTTGCACACACACACACACACGCAAACACATTTGAAAATAAAACAGAAACAACAATAACCAGCACACAACGCCAGAGCCGACTCTGCCGCTTCTCGGGTTCTCTGTCTCACATTGAGAGTTGAAATCGAGACTGACGAAGAGAACTCTTACTTTTAGGAGAAGAGAGTAAGTGAGTAAGTGTTGGCGTTTAAAAGGTAATCGCTTGAAGGCAAACAAATTACGTCACAAGATTTCAAACGCACGGAAATGGATATTGAGAAAAGCACTGACAAAGGAGCTGTCAGTGTAGTGGCAACTACGTAAGTATTGGTAAATGAATAAATAGATAAATGGTTAAAGAGTAAAAATAATGAATTTGAATGAATTTGGAATGAGTGGAGCTAACAAAAGAGTGCAAAAACGAATAGTTAGACTAACTTAAGACTTCTCGATAACGTTAAAAATTAATGGCTGGAAATAATACCAAACAAACAAATAACATGTGAGGCATTAAGGCTTAATTCTACCACTTTTTACACCTTACAAAAAACACCCTACACCCGAAAAGATAACACCTAAATTCACTTTAATTCTGCGTTTGTAATTCATTAAAAATTTAAAAATTAGACGTAATGGTTCCAAAAAAGTAAGTACACCGAGGCAAAAAAACGCACTGGTAAAATCAAATAATATTACTTTGAATTAAATATTTTTCACCATGATTTTCAAATAAAAGCGAAAATATTAAAAATAAACACTGGAAACAATGTAAAATATGTATGAAACCAGCACACTGATATTTAAATTAAATAGTTTGTCATTAAAATACATAAATTTTGTAAGTTTTTGCTTTTATTATAATAAATGTTAACATAAATTGCATATAGAATTATTTGTTCTTAATCAATATAGTATTAAAATTAAAGGAAACACGGGGTTTGTTTTAAATATTTGCCATAAATAAAGATTTTCTGAAAATCTTTAATAATAATAAGATATATAAAAAAAATTAAAGGTTTCCCAAAAAAAAAATTGTAAATTTTTTGTTTTTCTTACTAAAAACTGCAGGAGCTCCTTTTACGAAGGACATAAAAAATCAGAAGAAGAAGACGAACGATTTGTGGACTTGTTGCTTCATTCTCATTCATCAAATCAAAATATTTACCCATGATGATAAAATGACTCGGTGCACTTGGTGGCAGCATCGCCTCATTAGCAGCCAAAACGGGGGCCATCAGTACAACAACAACAACAGCAACAATTTACCTGCATTAGAAAGTGTTCGGAGAACAGATAAATGGCTTTTTAATATCGTACATTGTGATGAAAATCGGTACATGTACGATATCTTCTTTGATTATTCGAAGGCGCTCGGTCGGTGGCGGTCGAAGGCGATCGATGATGGATAATACTCTTACTCTTGTATGACAAATAGTTTTGTGTTAGTCGGCGAACCACAAAAAAGATGGCAGCAAAGAGGCCGCATACCAGGAGTCTTGTCAAGTGCAAGGTGAAAAATAGAAAAAGTATTCTAAACCGTAAACAAAGAAAAAACAAAAACAAACTCAAAAGCAACATCATTAATAAGAACGGATGGATCTGCCGAGATGACATCAGCTCACTGACAGTGATCTTCCGAGTGACAAGCAAGCAAGTGCGTCCGTCGTCGTCGTCGTTCCTCCGCACAAGCGCACAGCTTCTGTATAGGCAATGTTCTTCTTCTTCTTCTTCTACTTTCGTCTCGCTAAAGTTACGAGCTGCTGCAGTAACCGACAAAAATTAATCGTTCTCTCAACAGATCTCTCGTGTGCATGCCAACAACAATGCATGAAAGAGTGACGAACGAACGGGTGCACCATGGTGCGGTTAACAAGGTTTAACCGGCCACCGCCCGCCACTCGCTCGGCTCACTCGACGTCTCTACCTGTTCATGCATTTTAATGAATTTTGCGGTTTTTCTATTTTCGGGATGTCAAACGGGGCGGCGGGTATTTCTACAGGTTTACAGTTAGATAATTCTTCGAAAAAGGCGGCAAACTTCAAAAAACAACATGTGCACATTTTTGGCACATTTTTCAAAAGGCAATAAGAGTAAATATTCAGAGGAACTCAAACTGAAATCAGTTCTTATTAAAAAAATTCCATTTAAATTCTCATCAAGTTCTACAAATATTCAAATATTTCCTTAAAATATAAATTGGTGAGCTTTTTTTTTTTCGTACATATTAGTAATATTCAAATTAAAAAAAAAAATAAAAAAAAAAATTAGGACGATTTTCAAAAGGGCAATAAGAGAAAATTTATATGTATTCAGACAAACTGAACAAATTGAAAAAAAAAAAAAAATAAAAATAAAAATAAAAATTTTGACGTTTTTTAAAAGTTTCATCAAGTTATACAAATATTTCCTTAAAATACAAAATGGTGAGCTTTTTCTTCTCGTAAATATTAGTATGTAAAATAAAAAAAAAATTAAAAAAAAAAATGAAAAATTCATAATTAAATTAATTAATGATAAAAATAATTAATATTTAATGATTTATTAAATAATTACAATAAAGCAGCAATACATTTAGTTAGATAATGAGCAAAAAACATAATGAACAAACATAAGCTAAAATACTTTGGAAAAGATGGTTGCATCTCGATTGTGTTGTCATCGAGACACCAACCGAGTCTCGGTTTGGCTTCTGCCTCTTCCTTTAAGTTTTCAGCCATAAAGCTGCGCTTGAATGCGTCGGAACCTCCCTTTTGAGGTTTTGTATGCGACGAGCATCGAATTTGAGACGCCGAAAGTCCTCAAGAAATCTCGAAATTACACAGAGTTCTTAAGTTTAGAGGAAAAACCTGTTTATGCCCAAAAGAAAGTTTGTCGAAGGAAGACGGAAATAGCAATTACAATTCCAAACATTCAGTCCATTATTTTTGGGTTGTTTTTATAAATATTTGACGATTTTAAGACCAAGTTCTACAATCATTTAATTGTTTTGCCGGCTGTTCCTTTCGTTAATTTGTTCATAACGACTCTTTCTGACTCTTCAAAGCAGTAATATATATATCGTATATACCTCATACCTCTTTCTATATCAATTACGTTGACCATTCACAACTAAAGTGGGTGGCTTTCGGGGGCATGGTAAAAAAAAACCACACTAATTACATTGAATTTGGCGAAAAAAATTGCAATAACTGATAACTATGCTAATAACTGATATTGATATTGATGTCAGTACAAAACTAATATTACACAGAGGGCGAACTGCATTCCTTCTTCTTCTTCCAGGTATGTACATTATTTTAAAGAACTTCTGTCAGCTGATTTTTTTCTTCTTCTTTCAACTGATAGTAGTAATTTTTTATTCGAAATGAACGCTTTACGTTTTGAGCGAAATGCAACAACTGAATTTAATTGTTATGTTTGTGCAATCGTGGACAATTTGACATTCATCAATAATCAATTACATGGCCGCCTCACTTCCTCCAACCCTTCCCTACCTCTTTTTTTTTGGAGTTAAAATAGAAACTGAAGCCGGAAAGAGCCACAAATTCGAAGGGTATAAAACGGATTGCTTGCGGCAAACTCTTCCAGGAAGAAAGGAAGGCACAAGAAAGGTGAAGGCGAAGAAAGAGTTGCAGACAGAGTGCGTTAATTATTTCGCATTGTGTTTTTTTTTTCCTGCACCATCATTAACTCATCAAAAGCGAGCAACAATAACAATAACAACAACAACGCCACTATAAAATGTGCACTCTTTTGCTGGCTACTCGCAAAGTGACAATTAATAAATTATCGACAAAAAAAAAATCTGGCCAAATTGTTGGGCGCGCTCCCATTTTGGTCACCCCTTTTTTCTCACATTTCACAACCGAAGAGTGAACTTTATGTCGACGCCGTTTGTTCAGCACAAACTTTTAAAGCTATCAAGTTTTGAAGCTTTCAATAAAAAAAAAAAAACACACACACACACACACACACACACACGTACATAACTATGTATGTGCTGATAGGTGGAGGTGAAGGCGTCTCCAATTTTCATTGAAAGGCAGAACAAACGAAGGTAATTAATATGGATGGAATTATGGATAAAGAAAATCAATCGAAAATTGATTGAGATAAAAAAAATGTCTATCTATCTACAGAGCGCGCGACACACTCTCTTTTTCGGCTTCTTGTGCTTTTGTGTTTCGTATAATTACCGCAAGATAGATGTGCATATGTTTGTATTCCTCGCCCACACACATTCTGATATTATTAGTTTTAGTATTATTATTGAAATTAGTAAATACAGTAAATCGCAGAATCAGTTCCGCTTAAACACTTCAAGTTCCTTTTCTAGACTGATTAAAACATACTTTTCAAAGTCGATTAAAAGGTCTCGCGAAACAGTTTCAGCCGCCAGAAAATAGATTACGTACGACGTACAGGTCTATTGCACGTGTCCGTCATTGAGATAAGAAATTTCAATACTCATACTCCACACGCCATTAGAAGTATTATGGTGTGTGGGTGTGTGTGTTCTTTTGTTTGCACTGTATATTCGTAATTGAAACGGAATATGAAAATAATCGCTGATTAAACAAAATAAATGTTCAATCTCGTGATTCAAATAAAGTCAATAGATTTTTTAGCACTCATTATTCTTTCTCTCTCTTCATCGTAGACATGAACCGATAAGCGAAGAAATGTAAAAAAACTTATCGATAACATCATCTGGTGGACGTTAGTTTTACAAGAAACTACAGCAAATCGTACAACACGGTTCTTGTTCTCACTAACGCTACGATTTGCTAAATGTTTATGGTGAACAAATCTTTGAACCTTTCAACAACAAACGAATAATGCAGTGAGAAGACATTGTTCTTTGTGCAGTTCGCATGAACTGCATGAACATGCAGGAGCTGTTCCGTCAAAAAGACTTTTGACTTTTTGACTCTTTGATGCAAATGGCGTGGAAAAAAAAACCGACCCATTAGGAAACTGTCGTCCATTGAACTGGTTTTGGTTGGTGACTTTGTATAATAAATACGAGTATGCAGCTGCTCTATTTTCAAATTTAGTTCGTAGTTTTTTTTTAAATTTTAATTGAAAAAAAATTAAAAATTTTTCAAAATAAAAATCTAATTAAAAATTATATCTATCCTTTATCATTTTTAAAAAATTAATAAAATTAATGATATAATAGAATATCCGTAACGGTACATAGTAAGTGAGCGAGAATTGATTTAAGTTTGCTCGAGTATTTTACTAATCAAACGATTTGATAATTAATTCTATAAGATTAGCATTTCCGCAGAAGACCAACCGCGAGGAACATCGAACGAGCATATTAAACAGTTCATGTTCTTTTTTAATATGCAATGATTGAAAGCTAGCGTTAGTCGGCGGCGGTGGAGTAAGAAACGAAGTAAATCGTATCGAATTACAATAAAAATTATTATAAAACCTTGGCGCAGTCAGAAGCAGAGGAAGAACGAACATTAACATCGCGTGTTGACGATGGCGGAGAGTACAAGTCAACGCAAGCACTCTCGAACTGAACTATTCTCTTTCTCTTTGTTTTCTCTCAAAGTTAATAAGATTTTAATAAATAAATCGAGTCTCTTTAAATGTAGGGACAATAATCTACAAAATTATAACTGGAGCTCTCTCTGAAATCTAGTTTCAGCCTCTCAGAAGTCCCAGACTTCACTTCAACTCTTTTTCGGAGCCAACAATTAGGATATTAAATTTTTTTAATTGAAAGAGTAAAATCTTCTTTTTTGCCTTTTGGAATTCATAAATATTTTTTTACTCTGTAATGAAATTGAATATCTTCGTTAATATCGATATTATTCGAAAGAAAAGATTTGTACTTGATTAATTTTTAAGAAGTTATTATTGAAATCGATTCATTTGAAAATGACTTTTCAAACGTAATATTATTAATACATATTGCAATAGCTTTTAAATTTTATTGCATTTTATATTACGATTATGTTCTAATATATATTGTTTTATACAATAAAAATTTTTGACACAACCGTGAGGCTGCTTTTTTGGAGGATTTTTGCAAATGTTTATCTCACACTATAAAAAAACATCTTTTTTTCGCTTTATTTTTCTTTTAAATTTTTTCTAAAAATAACATTTTTGCAATGAAAATTTAAAAAGTGGCGTTTCTCAATTTTTTTTGTTGTTGTCATGAACTGGACGTTATTGAATTGTTTCTTTGAAAAATTGTGTGTGTGTGTGTGTGTGTGTGTCTTTGTAGCGCAGCAGTAAATATGTATGAAGAAAAAAAAAGCAACTCTCTGGGCGGTATTATGGAGACTGAAGAATGTTAGGAATTGAATATTCCAGTTTCTTCGACGAAATGCTTTTCTTGTATGGCTTTATATATATCCGAGCTGCTCTACGGTTAGACTCTGTTAGACAAAAGAAAAACGTACAAATGCGTATGAGTGGAAAATAGAAAACTTTCTTAAAAAAACCAGCCAGAATCCACTGGTAATTAGAATCGGTATGCCCGAGTTTTTGTCAGAAAATCGAATCGCTTTCATTGCTTTAAGATTTGTCGGCCTTTTTCGGCAAATTAAAAAATAGTTCGCTGATATCTCCTAAACTGTGGGTTGTTATTTATACTTTTTTGAAGAATATATATTTCCTGACATTCTATATAAAATAAATTTTTTGGAGAAACTTGCCTTCTTTGTATTAATTTTTTTGAGATTTCTACAATATAAATTAAATTTTCATACAGTTTTGAAAATTATTAAAAAAAAAAAGAATTCATAATAAAAGAGCTTCTTCAGAAGCCTGTGGTAAAAATGTATGAATGTATAAAATAATGACAACAAAAATTGCAAAATGCAACTGGTGGCTTAGTAGATATAACCCTGATGACTTTTCATTGAGGGTGATTGATATAACTCCTTAACCGAGATTCACAAATAACAACTATCTAAAATTAGTATTTTGAATAGACGGAGAAACTCTTGAAAACATAGAAACAATCACTTCGGAAGCCATGAAGCTACGCACGCCATCGCCGAAAAGTAGAGTAACACAAGCTTCGACTATGCCGACGAAAGCTTTTTCACTTGTTGTTATTTCTATGCTTGTACAGGTCGAAAATATATCAATTAACGACCAAAATTTACCGACGGCCAGCAACACTCACACTCTCACAATACATACTCGTATATAAAATGCATACGAGTACATACATACATACATGATGTGTTCGGTCATTTGGTCTGTACGACCGACCAACCATTGACCCATTTTTGAGTGCCGAATAAAGTTTTTTCGTTTCTTATCTAAAGAGTTTTTCTGTCTCTTTTTTTTACAATTCGTTCGCTCTTTGTAATTTTGAGTGTTTAATCTTTATGTACGTATACGTATTATGTTCATACTCAACAACTAAAGTTAATAAAACTTAATTTCTTTAATTTACATTTAATTTTTAATTTTTTAATTTGTGTGTGTGTGTATATATATGTATATACGCATGTGTATGATTGTGCAGTGCCCTCACGATTACGTGAACAATACGCTAATGTGAACCTGCATTGAGTTTTTTTTTTGGTGTTAACAAAAGCCAGCTAAAACATGGAAAACATGGATTGTGGGAAATTTTTAATAGCTCTTTAAATTTTGAACAATCTACATAGTTATGGCTCCTGTCATAAATGGTCTCGCACTGTATTTATATGTAAGCGTTTTACTTTCCTTTCTTTTCTTACTATAGTACAAAATGGAAGCAGAACTGTCTGTCTGTCATTATATAGATCATTATATCATCATAAGAAAAGCGATGTTGTAATCAAAAAGAGATCAAAATGTACCCAGCAAACAATGAGTCTTTTAAGACTTAGAAAAAAAAACGTTCATTTCTAACTCTTTTATGTGTTCATATTTGCTCAGAAATATGAACACATAAAAGAGTTAGAAATGAACGTTTTTTTTCTTCCTAAACGGCTCGCTGAAAAGAGTCTTCAATAAGAGTCTGAAAAAATACTCATAAAATTGTGCGTTTTGTGAGTTTAAAATTTTTATAAAAAATAATACTTTATATTATGATTGCCTTTTATGATTGTTTTTTGAGCCTTTTATAAATCTTTTCGGAGCCTTTTATGAATCTTTTCTGAGCATTTTATGAATCTTCTATGAGCGTTTTATGATTATTTTGTAAGCCTTTTCTGAATCTTTTCTAAGCCTTTTATTATTCTTTTTTGACTTTTTAATGAATCTTTTCGGAGCCTTTTATGAATCTTTTCTGAGCATTTAATGAATTGTTTCTGAGCATTTTATGATTGTTTTCTAAGCCTTTTCTAAATCTTTTTAGAGCTTTTTATGATATTTTTCTGAGCCTTTTATTATTCTTTTCTGAGCTTTTTATGATTATTTTCTAAGCTTTCTATAAATCTTTTCTGAGCCTTTGATCCTTATGATCTCTTTCTGAGCCTTTTATTATTCTTTATAAACCTTTTCTGAGTCTTTTATGAATCTTTTGTGAGCCTTTTATGATTGTTTTCTGAGCCCTTTTATGATCTTTTTCTGAGCACTTTTCAGACTCAAAAAATATTTAAGTTTATGAGCAATATCGGTTTTTTTGGGCTCATTATCGTCATTAATCGTTCGACATTGACAGCTACGGCTATCGACGGTTCACGTCGTCGCGAGAGCACTGTATACACACTACACGCTTATACATACATATAAACCTAACTACAGTGAAATGCATGCACACAAACACACATACACCTGCATATAATATGCATACGGGACGAGTATGCTTGTTCTTAGATGGACATACATAAAATAATGTAATACAAACAAGCTTAAGAAGTATGAATCCGCAGCAACAAACAAACAAACAATCGTTAATTCCAAGGAAAAAAAATCACGCTTCTCATCGAGCTACGATCGAGTGTATCGTATCGCATTAGCCTTATTTGGCGCTAAAGCAAACGATACGCAGTCAGGAATAATGCTGATGACACTGTGCGACAAAGTTCGGTTAACCACAAAATATATAGCATATACAAGTATATACATACATACATATGTACGTATGTGTGTATGTGCGCATGTGTATGTAACCGGCAGTCTACGAAAAATTTCGGCAAATTTTGTCAAGGTCAGCGAGGTCAGTGAGGTAAAGTTATGCGCGCAATTTTACATTTAATTCGGGCATTTATCTGTGATAATTTCAGCTGATTGGTAGACTCGTCATTACTACACAGACTTATGCTTGTTAGTCTCGGTTTTGAGCGACCACAAACGTCTCTTCAAAAGTTATAGGCTTACACAGCTTTTAAACTAATGCAAGTTGTGAGAAAAAGTTGCCGCCATATTTTCTTCATTCGATTTTTGATGAAATAAATTTCGAATAACTTCATTAATACACAAATACAACTACTTTGCGGGCTGCTTAATGCAATCCGCATGCCGTGATTCAGACTCTACGATTCAGATTATTATTATCAGTCTTTAAGGCTTGTAGGAGTTCACTTTACCTCTTTTGTCAGTTCCACTTGGCTTATGAATGGACTCAATGCCGCATCAAATGACTCCTTATTTTCAGCCTCCTCCGCTCCGTCCTCCGCTCCATCCTCCGCCGCTTCTTGCTTTATGCATTTTGAGATCAACGCAGAACCGGGTATAGGCTCCTCCGCGTTCGTATCATTATCGGCCTGCTCGATTTTGACGCAGGAGCTATCGCTCGGGTTGGGTGCGGAATCGTTAAGCGCACCGGCACCGCCCTCGGGCTCCAGTCGACCACTCAGATCCGCTGCAATCTCCGGCAAATAGGCGTCGACATGCAGACGCAGATAAGCCACTTCGAGCGGCTCTTCTTTCAAGGGCAGTCCGGCGTAAGGGTTCAGGGAGGGCGGCAGTTCGCCAAAGTCCTGCAGGTCTGCCAGATTCTGCTCCCAAATGGAGATTTGATCCTGGAAATGGTCCGAATTCAAAAAGAGATCCATATTTGGCGCGTCTATTCCGGATTCCGCATTCGCCGCATTGACGGCCGCCTGCTCGAGAGCTGCCGCGCCCGCAGAGGGACCAGTGTTGAGGGGCGGCGCTACAGATGCGGGCGCCTGTAGCTCCTGCACTGCGGCCGTCTGGTTGGCCGTGTCGCCCTGCACGTTCAGCAGGTAGGCCGTCACATTGTACTGCGCATTGTTCGCGTGCATGCGGTCGAACAGCACCAGATCCTCGATGAGCGGCATCATTGTCTTTCGATTTGCATACGGGTACTCGACCATGGGCACCGCTCGCAACATTTCCAGCTCCCAACCGTCGCCATCGCGCAGCTCCGACTGCGAATCCCAGCTGCCGAAGTTTTGATAGAGGTAATTGTCAGGATCCACCTGCAGCAGGCTGAGGGCCAGAGCCAGCTGGAGCAGTTTAAATGCGTGCGATTTCTTGTTGGAAATCATTTTGTTGTTTGTTTTTTAATTTTTTATCTCTTCACTGCCAGTAATAAATTATTTCTGTATTTAATTTATTTGTTCGCGATTGTGATTAAGAGCAAACGGTAGTGCGTGGGAGGAACCGTCGTCCTTCAGAACGCCGTTCACGCGTTAAATAACGCCTCCGATTTATTCTGCTGGCTTTGCTGAAAATTTGCACGTCGAGAACAAAGAACCGCCACACAACAATTTCTTCTGTACTGGCGTTGTTTTCACTCGCTGCGCAAATTGAAGAATGCCGAGTCGCTTCCTTCTCGCCGTCGCGACGGCTGGATGGACGGATGAATAACCTCGCGTGGACGAGGTGGCCCCAGCGCTACGTCGCACTAACGCAAAAGCTGCAAAGAAAGTATGGAAGTGTTTGTTATTGGAACATATTCATTTGTATCTGACATTTTGTATGCGAATGAAGAAAGTGTAAATGTGCATGATTGCGAAAAAAAAACATCATAGCGAAGCTAACTATTTGCGCCTCTTGAGAACCCATCTTGGAGAACAAATCTATAAATATCTAAAAATACTCAAAGGATAAAACAATTAATGGCTGCCTTGTATGCAGTGCTATATTCGACAATTTGGCAATAAACAATAACTTAGTAATAAACAATACATATGTTGTTAGCAACACTTAGGGCCAATTTTACAATGCCCCGTTAAGTGCTAATCGGAACTTTCAAACGTCAATTTGCACAAGATTTTGACGTCAACTTTCAACACATCAATTTTCATTTCAAACGTCAATTTGTAAGAGATTTTGACATTTGAAAGTCCCGATTAGCTCTTAACCGGACATTGTGAAATGGGCCCTACTAAGTCGTATACGATACCAAAATGTTAAATTTGCCAAAATGTAAAATTTAATAGCCAAAATGTGAAATTTGAATTAAAAAAATGTTTCAAGGCGCTTTTCGGGAAGCTCTGTTGGGAAAACTTTTTGAGAATCACCTCAACAACGCCTTTCTGCGTCAAAGATGCCGCATCATGAGAATCCAGTTGAAATTTGTGCAGTCTGTGCGAACGGACACTATACGCATTACCTTCAAGAGACTTGAACGTTCTGCAATGAGGACTATTGTGAATTAATGCGCGTATTTGTTATCCTATAAACAGGAGACAAGAGCCCGAGACTGTTCAGACGGGCGGAATCCGATCTGACAAAATATATATGTATGTATGAGCCGTTTTCTTCGAAAGTTGTGTAAGTCCATTTCATGCACAAAATGGAGTGAAATAGTGAAGAAAAAACTTCTGTTCTGGTATGATCTTTAATTGTCATTAAATTTAGATAACAATCCATAACAATATCCATATAAGAATTACATTGCATTCAAAATGCAAACCTGTTTATATCTCGAAATAAAAAAGAATGGACTTACACACTTTCAACAAAAGCGGCTCATATATATTTTAGCTTAGCATCATCTCCTCGGAGTGCCTTTTTTTTTGGCGCTATCCGTAAAAATAAAATAGAATGGACTTACAGCACTTCCAAAGGAAGCGGCTCATATATTCTAGCTTAGCTTATTCTAGCATCACTTCCTCGGAGTACATTTAGCCCTTTCCGTAACCCTGTTGATCGGCCAAATCATATCGCTTTGGCACGAATAATTTGCCATTGAATTGAAAATGGAATAAATCGAATCAATGCCACACCTACTTTTCATAGTAACTGTACTCGTAAAAAAACATTTTCTTAGAGCGAAATTTTTTCGATTGTAGGCTTCTGTTAAGAAAAATGGTGCGTTATTTATTATAACTATAAACGACTGCTATTAATCTCTAATAATATATATATCGAAAATGGGCGTCTCCTGCCCCCCGTTTTTCTACTGCGATTGAACAGCTGCGCGTGTAGAGTATTTTCGAGCTTTGAACAGGCCAAAGTTACGTAATCATTTGGGTTGGTAACGAAATCCCGAAAGACAAAATCCCGAACGACAAAATCCCGAACGACAAAATCCCGAAATGACAAAATCCCGAAACGACAAAATCCCGAAATAACAAAATCCCGAAATTACAAAACTAGTTTTTCGGTATTCTCCATCTTCTAGAACATTTTAAAACCACTAGCAAACTTGAATTAAGCAACTAAATTTCTTTTAAAAAAACATTAAAAAAATGTTAGCAGAGCCCTCTCGGTAATATGAGGTTTTTCGTATACAGGCTTTTCCGCGTATTAGCAGCCTTCGGCTGCGGCAGGGATCATAATCCTCAATCAGCAGAATCCTCACGGTCATGTGGAGTTTTTTGCATACAAGTTTTTTCGCGTATTGACGGCCTTCGGCCGCGGCAGGGATCATAACCCTCAATCAGCAGAATCCTCACGATCATGTGGAGTTTTTTGCATACAGGTTTTTTCGCGTATTGACGGCCTTCGGCCGCGGCAGGGATCGTAACCCTCAATCAGCAGAATCCTCACGGTCATGTGAAGTTTTTTGCATACAGGTTTTTTTGCGTATTGGCGGCCTTCGGCCGCAGCTGGAATCATAACCCTCAATTAGCAGAATCTTCACGGTCATGTGAAGTTTTTTGCATATTGTAGATTATAACCTTCACACAACAAAATTTTCTCGATATTACAACTTTGCTTTTCTGCCATTGTAAAAAAAAGGCAAGTAGGCGCGTACTTCGAATTGGAAAAAATTGTGACTTAAATGTCATTTCTTTATTAATTAAAAATTTTATTTCGTGATTTTCGGGATTTCCCATTTCGGTATTAAAAATTTTTCGGGATTTTGTCGTTTCGGGATTTTGTCGCATCGGGATTTTGTCGTTTCGGGATTTTAAAATTTTTCGGGATTTTGTCGTTTCGGGATTTTGTAATTCGGGATTTTGACTGTCTCCCAATCATTTGACTGGTTTTTTCTGCTTCTAATAAAACTATACACTTTGTTTAGTAAAAAAGTAGCATTATGTGCAGCAAATAGATATCTTAATTGCGAGCAGTTGTTGCACTGATTGAAAATTTGCTATGGCTTGATTTTAAATGTTTTGTATTCGACTGAAATAAGCCAATACATACGATAGTAATTCTTTTTAACGCAAACTGAGTAACAAACTATAAAATATTTTATTAATTTAAAATTATTTGCTATATACATAGTGCCACATACTACATGCACATAAATCAGTTGAGTGTTTTATTATCTCGTTACGGATTTATATAGTTTTAACGCATGCCTTTAATGTGCTTTAGTAGTTACTTAGTTTTCGAAAATAGAGATTGGTTGTTTTTATTGCAATTGATTTTGTTTTTGGTAGTTTAACTTTTAGGTTGGCAATAATAGATGGACGGACGGACGTCTGTACCGTCCACGCACGCTGTGATCCAGCAGACACCTGCCAAATTCGGACAACATTTTGCAATTTTGCTCATTTGTTATTTCACTACAAGAAGAAGAAGAAGCCACGAATTACAGAAGCTGCGTTAAAAAAACGTTTTTAAAAATTTGCAAATAATGAAACTGTAATGAAACTATCATTTCAATACTTCGGATGAGGTTTGTTGATGGAAATGCGTTCGATTATTTGAACTTTGGATTAAATGCTCACCTTGTGCTCCTTCGTTGACGCTCTCTTGCAGCACGCTCTGCTCACCTTCTGCTTGGTAAAACGCGCTTACTCTCTCTCTCTCTCTTTGGCTATTTTATTCTGTAGATTTTTAGAACTGCGCAAATTTAGCAATGGAAAAATATATTCCTACAACTGGCGCACAAGATTCGTTTTGGAGTGAGTGTTGTATTAGATTGTTTTTGTGGCAGATTAATTTCGAAAGTTGTTGGTTGTTGTGTTGCTCTGGTGCTTTTGCCTGAAATGGCGGCGGAGTGTGGGGCTGGTTGACTTCTTCGTGTCTGGCTTTTACGCGTCCTTGAACTTGGTCAAGGCTTGGTTTGCTTTACAAAAACAAAATCCGAAAAAGCAGAATACTTAAAGTATAAATAACAATCAACACTTTCGGTATGAGTGTCACTGTTTTTGGCGCTATCGGCGCTGCGTTTCTCTCGGTCGATTTCTTTTTATCGCGACGGTTTATAATTTTGATAATTTCTCTATTTGCACTATTTTTTTTCTGCTTATTTTCACACACTATCCCAGAAATAGAGTATTTGTTTTTCTTGGTCGGTACCAGACTTGGTTGGGAATTTTTTTTTTTTTTACTTAGGCCGGAAGCGTCCGTCTGCCGCAAGCCTTAACATTTGCATCGTCGTTGGAAGCGATGCAACATTTTTCAAAAAGTTAATGAAGCTTTTTGGTTTCAATGTCTAAGTGTTAATTTCTACATAAATATTTTTATTTTATTTAAACTTGTGCCGTATATACTATATAAAAAATTATATTATTCATTAAAGTTCTCTTATTTCTTCTTAACAGTATTTATTTATTATTGTCGTTGCAATATTTATCAAATTCTGATTTCGTTTATTTCTATTGTGGCGTTTTTTGTTATGGCTTTTTTGCCGTAACACTTAAAAATGTCTATGACTCATAATCTGACTACCTGAGTAAAAGAAGAGTAAAAGAGTCTCTTGTTACTGCTCGGACGGTTGAGTGTGCGATTTTCTCTTCTTATCTCGTAGAGAAAGCAAGAGCGCAGTGCGGTATGAAGGGGGCATGGAATAAGCGTTGCTTGGGGCAGAACCGGATTTCAGCAGCTTGAGACGAATTTCAAACAATGGGCATCGGCCTCGTGTGCGATAATGAGGAGTCGTCAGTCGATCGTTGTAAAATAAAACTATGCAATCATGAAAAGAAATTTCCTCTGAACTACTTTAAATTAACCTTTTAGTTTAGTTTAATGTCAACTTTATTTAATATACAAATGTACATGCATTGCAGTCTAAAACATGCACTAAATATACTACACAACATATCATGCAACAAGTTGTAAACAAAATTGTAGTATGCACGCCCCAAATATGGGCCCCTTGAGAAAGCGCTCTCAATAAAACGAAGTTTATGATTTTCGTCCAATTGAGTCTGGTTAACATATTTTGTTAATAATTACTGATTAAAAGAACGTTGCTTAATGTTCTGGTTAAAGGCAATTTGGCCGCTTAATTTGCTCAGAAGACCAGCAGCCTCTTTAGCGATTTTCATAGGAAATTGTGTTCAGAGTAAATAAATCGTATTAAATACAATGGAAACGTTCTCATAAACAAAGAAAAATATTATACTAAACAAAAGCCTTTATGATAAAATCGATTTTAAAATAGAATGCAATTAAAATCCAATTATGGAGACCTGATTTATTAATTACTTTATACACAATTATGTATGTACATATTGGTAAATATATTATATTTATATTATTATTAAAAATTACTACATATTATTGTAGTAATGTATTATCCGTTCTGCAGTTTGTTAAGTCAACTAATATTTTTTGAGATTTTAGACTACAAAAATACCACTAAATGCAATTTAAATTATGGCAAATTTATTAATATACATATATATACATTTCAAATATGTATTGATTATAACGTAAGCGATACTACTTTTTGCTAAATTTGTTTAAATGGGGGTAATAACACTTTTTCAGGGTTAACAGCGTTTACCTAGAGTGCGCACCGTCAACATTGGCAGGGCAAAACAAAGCAACAGTCCGCATAGAATCCAAGAGAAACGAATACGAACAAATTCACCACACCGAAATGACAAGTCACAATTCTCTCGAACTCACATGCAGGGTTACTGTTTTAATAGGTACGCTTTTAATTTTCTAAAAAAAGGGCCAAAAGAATATGTATCAGCTGTTTTAGTATTGCAGGCGCGTGCACAAGCTACTTGCTTAGCAAAAAAGCAGGATTTGCCCGACTCGCATTTAACAGCAAATATTTATAATTTTTTTCAAATAAATAGTTCAAGAAACCAGGCTTATATTTTCTACTTGAGCACTGTCAAGTAACAGAAAAATTAGGTAGGAAATACACACATTGAAGTCGTCGTCACCGTTTAGAGAACTTTGAAAAAACTGTTAAGCAATAATTGCATGAGCATTAATATCATACGCATTTATGCAAATATTATGGCGCATTTTAAAATAAAATATAATATACATTAGAATGAGAGGTGTTAGCACAATATTTTAAAACGAAGTGAGAATCTCTTCTATATCATTGCATTCCATCTTGAACTTTTAGATTACAAACAACAACAACGCAAAATTTACTTGGAGAGTAAAAAGCGTACTTTCAACTTTTTACCAAAGGTCTCTTTAATGGAGTAGATGTACCCAAACTAGAAAATAATTCGAGCTTCACACACTAGAACTCCAATTCACACACAAACACGCACACAACCATCAACAAAGCCCGACATAGAAACAGATTGCAAATTTTTTGAGGCAAATCTTTCGCGATGAACCGGCCCAAATTAATTATTCCATATGAATAACACAATTCGATAAATTTGCAAGAGCTCAAAATTTATTTTTATAGTAAATGCTTTTTAAGCACATTATTAATTCCGCACTGACCAACCGATTTACATATGCTAACCGATATACGTATGCTAAGAAAAGTGACTTTATTAATGTTTTCCGAGTTTATTTCACAAGCACTGACTGTTATTTCCATTACTTCACGCTACTGAGAAAAACACGATTTCCTATTTTACATTCTTCGAGGAATTAGTTTGTAGATTATTTGATTGTTTTCAAAGTTATTTTTCCTTTATGGCGGATAATTAGATACAATCCAACTTTTTTCCAGATACTTTAAAATTCGTTGAACAACTGATTGCCTTCGCTCAAGTTGTTCATGTTTTGGACCGAGTTGCTTGCTCTACTCCGACGGATGTGTTGTCATTTTTCTCCGTTTCGTTGCTGAGTTCGTCAGCTATAGCTAGTCGTTTCATTCTCAACAAGCTTGTGGTGAAAAACTTGGTGGAGGTGAAAGCTTACCGCAAAGTGATAAGCTCGGATATATCTACAGAAGGAAATGGTCGTTCCAAAAAAATATATGATTTTCAATCAGCAGAATTTCTTCTGTGTACGCCATTGCAAGAAATTATAAATATGTATGCACATGTAAGAAAATAATTATTGATAAGGCCCAACAATATATGCGAATGTTAGGAAAATTGCTCATAGGTTATGAAAATTATAAGAAGTTTATAGCAGCTCTGGTTTTCGAGATATCCGCAAAAACTTTAATTTTGGTTTTTCCGAACTAAACCACGGAGATCGAGTTAGGCGAGTTGAACAGCAGAAAAAAGTTCGACCTAATATGTTTTTCCTAATATCGCTCCTATTTAAAATTCGTTCTAAAATCCAAAATTGAGAATTTCCATTAAAAATATATACAAGTATGTAGATAATATTGTATATATACTTTGGTTACATTCAATGCATCAGATTTTTTATCTCCCCAAAAAATATATCTTAGATATTATTCCATCAGCTGAACCAAATAAAAAAAAATGACGCCCCTTATTTTTAAGCCATATTTAAATAATATATATCTTTTTTATATAAATATGGATTTATATAAGCAAGGATTTTTAATAAATAAATTTTCTGAAGCACAATAAAATAAAAAAATTTTATCGTTTACCGTTTTAACGTTTACTTTATGTTTCTTGTTTCTTATTTATTGTTGTATCTATTATTTGAATCTGAGAAGAAATATAAAACTTACTTGTGAAATGTATCGAAATCCACTTCTTTGATTCATACTGCCATGATCTGTTCTATCGTCCTTGCCGTTTCCGTTAATATCGTTCGTACTCATGAGAAGACCATTCGCAAAATTTTCTACATCCAAAAAATCCTTTGCAGGCGATAGAGATTCCATTCTTGGCAAGTCCTTTAAATCCATCATTATATCTAACCATTTAATGACTGAAGCTTATCTGCCAGAGCAAGAGAACCGTTGTTAGAATGAAGTGATTTATTAATGTTCATTTAAATTGGCTGTATAAAGCATTCTAAAGTCTTCCGTTTAAAAAAAGGTCAAAAATTTTTAAAATTCTTTGCCAAATACATATGCACAATTTTGGAAACTTCCGAAAGAAATAACATAAAAAACGTACGTACATATATGTCGAAGAGACCGTCAAATTCATATAATTTTTTAATACTATATCTTCGAAACGCCATTAAATCGTCTGTGTCAATGTCATTTATTTCTCCGAAAATGAAATATAGAAAATTAATGTAATTTTAATTCCTCATAATCCTTGTAATTCCTTATAATTTTCAATTTCTAATGTAAAAGTTAAGCCTTCCGCCGTAGTACTCGTATTAATTTGGCCGTTTGTATCAATTTGTCATCGACCATTACCGGTTGTCAAGTGTCACGATGCAAACAGCAACATGATTCTGGAAGAATGGTGAAAAGTCATGCATGACTCGTTTAAGTTTTCTTATGTACGAGTACATGAACAACAGGGTACTTGTTCTATTGCAATATAAGAGCACATGCAAAAAGGTTCATATCTGAAGATAGTATCGCTACGTACGTTATTAATTTCACAATAATATAGCTAGCTATATTGTTCTTGTCTAAACAGTCAGTATATAAATAGCCGCTAAGATCGTCAACGTGTTTATTCTAATTTAATTTATATTCGAAAATGGTTCACAAAAGCTGAACAGTTTTAACTGCGGCGCTATGAAGTTAGATTTTTTTTTAATGGAAGACGGTAAATAACATGCATAGTATATACTATATACGTTATTAAAGCAAATAAGATCTGTTAAATAAATGTAATTTTTTGCGTTGTTGTTGGGAAAACTGTGTGTGAGCTTAGCGCAGGAAACTCTCAAAACGCACCTTAATTGTTTATTATGTTGCCGATAACGAAATCTTTAAAAGTTTAATGAACGGCTCTTCACTAATTTTAATTTCACTGTTTCTTTGCAGGTTTTATTCGTTTTTCTAAAATATTTTTATTGTTTTATATCTGATTACAAACGTTACTCTACGAAACGTCACAATCAAAAGTTCTCTGAGTACTGCCGATATCAGCCCATTGGTTTATTAAATAAGCTTTATTTCATCATCCATCCAGTGGTTCCGGAGCTCAGTGGCTCTGGCTGTTCAAATCTCTTACATTGCGTTTTGGCATTACATCATTTGTTTCTCTCTCTCTCTCTCTGCCTCTCTCGGATGAGCGTGACATCTGTCTGATCTTAAGTTGAATCTGGTTGATTTTAAGAAAAAAGATTAGGATTGTTTTTCTAGTAGAGTTGATTAGATTAGACTATAAACTAAACTAAAACGTGTATGTCTCAATTGAACTCTATCAGAACTCTTATCGTTCGCTCTGAAAGAGGCCAATGTTTCACGGTGGCTTTTGATGCGATGTCAAAACCTCTCTTCTGAAATTTCTCTTTTTATATTTCTCTTTTGTACATTTATAATATTACTTTTCTACTTTTAACTGAAACAGTATTTTGAGGTAAAAGAATTAAAAAAGCAGGACATATTACTCGTTTCTTGATGTTCGATGTTGAAGGTTTTGGAACAAATTGATTTTCGAACGTTCGAAAACGAATACAGATTCTGAAGATAAAACATCACCGAAACCAGTTTGTCCCCAAACCAAACTTGACAAGAGATTACGGAGATAAATACGATACGTGTTACGCGTTGTGTGTCAATCATTTAACCCGCAAATGCAGAAAACAGAATTTTAAAAAATAATTCAGTTTTTAATATCTGCAGATTCAACTTTTTTACCAAACCAACCCGTGGTTTGACATCAAAAATAATACGAAGTGGTATCCCAAACAACAACAAAATATTGTACTACATTTGAGGCACGCATCAAGAGTCATCGTGAAATACGACTCATAATGATTTTTAAGAGCTTTTCATGAAAATGAAGAGACTGAAAAAACTTTGGTAGCTCTCTTTTGATCTTTAAACTAAAGAGAGAAAGAGAAAGAGAGAGAGAGAGACAGAGAGAGAGAGAGAGAGAGAGAGAGAGAGATACAAATATTCATTGGATAATTCATTACTGTTTGGGTTTTTTTAAAATAGTATAGCAATAGTAGTATAGAAAAGGATTATGAAAATTTAACAAATTATAGACCGGAAACATCAGATGTCGCACATCTCGTAATAGGAAGGATGAGGAGAAGGATGGAGTAAAGCTGAAACTGTATGGTTAAGGAGATAGCGAAAAAAATTGGCGAGAGTAGACGAAGAGGGAGGGGATATGTACAGATTTCAGAAATTTTTGAATATACGATACTATAAATTACAAATACATATGTACTTACTTTACTCCAAATTCTATTAAAAATATCCATATTTTCTATGAAAAAATTAATTTTAATCATTTGAAGAACATTATTTGCGTAGAGAAAACTTTAATTTTGAAATTGGCAAAATACATCAGAACTTCCGGACTTGAAAAATTTGTAAAGAAACGCAAGATAAAATGTCTTTACGGCAATTTTTATTTTATGAATACTGTTCTAAAATTCCCATTTATATATTACTTAATTATATATTCAGACATTTAGTTACTTATTCTTATTGATTATCGCTACACATCGAAAGGAACATAAAATACGATTTCTTACAACGAAACATACAATTCTTAATGTACGATATTTAAAAAAAAAGGGATTCAGTAAATATTCCTCCGCTGGATTTTATAAAACATGCTAATTATTTGAGTATTTAATTTGAAATACAAATTTTTAGCAAAACTATTTCTTTTTGCTGTATTGAATAAAGAAGTATTGTAATAAAAACTTGTTAAGAAATGTTATTGAAATAGAAATGAAACATGAGTTTATTAAATGGTGGACGGACGTTTTTTACAGTTTGCAGACAATCGGGACTGTATAAACAAAATTTTGTAGTACTCTACACATTATGATCGTATGATGACGTCGTATTTGGTGATGTTTTTGTGTCTTTTTGCGTCTGCCTGTCTGTCTATTAATCTGTCTATCGTCATATATTTATTTTTCTACATCAAAGACTGTTTGGGATTGAAAATGGAAAATCGCACCAAATGCGTTTATACTGAAAAAGCTTTATTTGCCTGCTTATTTTGACTCGCTTCTAAAAAGTCGTATATCATCCGTGATTTCAAGACTGAAATGCTTTGTTAAACTGCCGTGACCAGATACCGCGAAACCAGACTCAAACGTCGCGTCGACTGAGTTGCAAATAGCTTTTGTTTTTTTTTTTGTCAATTTTCTGTGGTAAAATCGTAAATCTATTGCTCTTTTCGTACAAAATTTTCAAGTTTATTTTTTTAGATTTTTCTACATTTACAAATATTTTCGAGTAAAATGCTTCGAAAATATTTTGTAAGTCAATTAGTGAATATTTTCGGCTAATTTTTTTGGTTTTTTTAGATTTTATTTTGTTTTTCTGAAGGGCGTTGAAAAGTTATGTCAGCAAATTAATATATTTGTTTAGTTTTACGAATGTCATTCAATTGCGCGTATTCAATAATGATAATTGATATAACAAAAATATAATGGTCATTATTTAAAAATTCTAAAATTGAATATTTTCTTTCATTTAATAGAGTTCGTTAGGATCAAATTGAACTTGATCGAAATAAAATTCTTCTGACTAAATAGTTAAAAAAGTTAAATAAAAAAATCATTTCAAGGTTTTGTGATAACTACGTCATCTTAAAGGAACACAATTGAAACACTACAAACTACAAAAGCTTTATCTAAATCTTAAGAAATTAATGAAGTTAGAATAAAAGATAGAAAAAAGATTAAATTCACTAAAAAATTTAACTAAAATTGTGTAGAATACAGACTAGATCTTAGATGAACTAATTTTCATCGCAATTATAGGATAGAGATCCCATTTTCGAATTCATTACCAGGTAATGACAAAAGTTAATACATTTTTTAAATAATATTAAAACTATTAAATTGTAAGTGAAAAAAATAATATCTAATAGTCGTTATCTTATTTTTCTTATGGTATTTACATACTACTACTTTTTTATAATGTACACAAATATCCTTTTCAATTCGCCGACCAACCTCATCTATTTTGGGTTAAGATTATGAATTGAAGAGGATCAGTGACGTGGCGTCACTCTCAAACAGGGTGTGCGCTTGATAGTGTTGCCATAGACTTACGGCTGTTTCTTGTTGTTTCTCTGTCAAACAGGTTGGGCGCTTAATAGTGTTGCAATAGATTTAGAACTGTTTTTGCCGTTGTGTCAATACCTTTTGATAGAGAAACAACAAGAAGCAGTTGTAAAGCTATTGTCACACTATTAAGCGCACACCCTGTTAGAGAGACACGCCTCGTCACTGAGGAGAATGTTGCCAACACAAAGTCTGAAACGAATAAAATCAATCATTTATTGATTATACTGAGTAGTTGTGGAAGTAGTTGTGGTTAAATTAGAGGAAATTTTAGAGAAAAAACCAGCTGCAAATCAGTACATATTCTTTGTACATTTTCTCTTACTAAAATTTCTGACATTTTGCCATTATTTGAGTTTTTTTTCCTTCTTGCTATACAGCAATCTGTCATACAAGTTATCTGCAAAAATATTTCGATCTGTTTGATTTTCCAATTTTACTTATGTACCTATGTATTTACTTATAGTTAGTGTAAAATATATGTATGTTTTCATATACGAGTATAGAATATATATTGTATAATAATGTATATACACTTTCATTGGTATTTTCTGGTATATGTATATACGTAAGAATGTATATACGTTTTTTTTGGAGACTTGCAACTGTTAGAAAAGAGTGTATTCTTCTTGTATTATTACAGACTTATTTAATTCTAAGTAGTTTGAAGTTATGTAAAGTATTCTCGTATCACGTATTAATTATGAATAATTACAGATGAACGTGTATGTGTGTGTATTCGCGTGTATGTGGCTACGTTTGTTGTCGTCTATAATACACTTTCTGTCATATCAACTAAATTCAAATTACAATATTTCTGGAGTGTTGTGTTGTATATTGGCTTGAGTGTAAATGTACGACATTTGTTAAATTAAATCGACAGATTTGCGTAAAGTATCGTATAAATATATTAAATTAAACAGCAATTGAATATAACCGGGCGATAACTACAAGCAACAGACAGCTTCAATATATATCTGCTGTATATGTATATTCAAAATGTTCCAAGATTTAAGTGTTAAGAATTCTTTCTTTTAAAATTGCTATAACTAATTTTTAATGATATGACGAATGATTTGTTAAAAAAAATATACTCCTACTATATTTTCAATTGAAGTGTATGCGATAATCTATGTACGTATGAGTGAGGAACATAATTACGAAGAAGAAAACGAATTTTCAGCAAAAAGAGTACACAAAACCTATAAGGCTCTGGCCTATAGAGTCCGTCAGACTTTGACTTTGAAGTTCTAAACTGTCAAATTGAGTTCAATGTATGCTTTCTTACGAACATCGGCCCATAGTTCTCATTGGGCCATAGCAATACGTTGACGTTGAAGTCAAAGTCTGACAGACTCTATAGGCCGGAGCCATTAGGATGTATTCAAGTTTCCATGCATTACCAAAACAAATAATGTAGAAAATGAAGAGTAAATGACAGAGAACCACGCTCTTAAAATAAGGATTATTTGTTCATATTATTTTATCAATTAAGTTGGAATTTATTAGGTCCACATTTAAATAATAACTTTCTACTTTCCATTCCTTTCGTTACTATAGAAACCTTTAAAATATTTCATTAACTTAAAAAACAAAATATTCAATAAATTTCAAACGTTCCTTTGATTTTGATTATTTAAAGATATGATGCTTTCCTAATGTTAATGCATAAGAAATTTCAGTTACAAAAAATTTAGGCTACCCGTGGACGTCTATTTGCAGCTATCTACTTACTATATATGTATGTACACATATATTTTACCAATTAAAAACCTAAACAAAATTTGAATTATTTAAAATAATATAATAAAATTGAACTTAATCACAATTAAAAAGCGATCGGTAGCTGTTTTGGTGGCAATAAAAGTTTGCTGTTGCTTCAAAACTATACGATATGATTAAAAAGCCTACAGGTCGCTCGCTGGTTAAGCTTTAAAAATGTTACATAAAACTTATCAATGCTGATGCAGATTACTCTCCACCCATCTGTACAGCGACGTCTGCGATCGAGCCACCCACTCAACGTTCGCTGCAACACTGCTGAGTGTCATGTTGAGCACCGCCATGCCCGGTCCACGACCAAATCGATGCACCAATGACTTGAGCTGTGGGGAAATTCGTGAATTCGTGAGCGATAACCTCTTAACCTTAAGTGTTAACAGATTTCAACAGACCTCATCGTAATCGAATTTCGTCGCTCCGTATTGAGTTATAGCGGATATGACTTTCGCGAAACTTATTGTCCCTTGACCCAGGCGATTTTCCAGGTCGAACCATTTCGCCTGCAAGAAGCGGCATGCCATTGCGCCTCCAGTCGGCGTGCCGGCGATAGCTTGTAACACCTGCACCACCTCGGGCAGTGGAAGCATTGTTACATGGGAGAGCAGACGATTTTGCAGCCATGCATCCTTCGTGCGTCCCAGAGCGCGTAACAGCTGCATGCGTTCCACGAAACTCTCGGATGTCCTCTGGAGCGTCACGAAACGCTCCCAGCAATGTTGCCAATAGATGTACTCGCCAGAAAGTATGGATCCGGTGTAGACGACCTAAAGAAGAAGACATAGAAAAAGAAGATATATTAGATTTGCAAAGTCTAAACATTGCCAACCGCTCAAATACCTCTCTCAAATTTGGCGGCACCGCTGTACCGTTGTAGTATAAGAATTGATTGAGCATGTTCTTGGATTTTGTTATGCTGTCAATGTCTTCCCACAGGACCGAGGCCAATAAAACCTCCGGCCGCAGCAACCTGGCAAAGAAGAAAGTACAAATGCTCTCGCCGTTTACGCATTGTCTGCCGCAGTCTTACCTCATCTCCTCGTCGCCCTCATCGTTCCAACCAGTTTTCTCTATTACTGTGGCTAACTTCATTTTAATGAACTCGGAAAGCATGAGAAAGCATTCAGAATATTTTAATATGCGACGCCACTTTTCCAAATGTTGCAAAGCCAGAGCCATCGGACCCCAGTTGGACTCACTGGGCAAGTATTGAACCATATTCATGGTTATTTCACAAGGTAACAGATTGGCATGGCAAAGGGTGAAAGCGTCCGACAACAGGCCGAAGCGATCCTGTGAAGCAAACGAGGAGGTGTTACCAATGCTTCTGATAATAATCCGCTGCATCAATTATTCACTCAAATGAACAAAGGCTTACCTGACTGGAAAATTTATCGGGATTATTGGACATATCCTCAATGATATTGGCCCAGTTTTCTTCATTGTAAAGCACGCGATAATAACCGGTTTGGCGGGCATTCACTTTGATCCATTTAACGCTCTCGGCAACATTGAAGGAAACTGCAAATTAGTGAAATTATTCATTAATTAATAATACAATATATTTATTTTCCCCGCAATTCCACACACCATCAAGGTTCTGCATCCACAACGTTTCACTAGCATTGCTAACGTCTGTAATGTATCTAATTGGAAATATCCATTTCGTCATATTTTGAGTAACATTTTGAGGATTCTTCTGTTTGGTAGGCGCCACCACAGTGCTGGCGATCTCGGTGACGTTGTGAGTGGTTTTGTTGTAGTTGTTGCCGTCGTAAGTGTCGTCGTGAATGGCAAGAAAATCTGCAGGCTTGAAGGCTTTTTGAGAGATCGAGATTCTATTGCCCACTTTTTTCACAGTGAGCAGCGGAAAGCCCGGTTGGTGAGTCCACAAGCTCATCATTTCCTTGAAAGAACGTTAGACACAGCGGATTAACACGAAGTAAAATAGCACAGCAAAAAAATTCATACATACCTTTATGTTTTTGGAACCATTGGCTTTTTTGGTGCAAATGTTCCACAAATCGACGGGTTCGGCAGTTTTAAAACGATTTATCTTCAGAAAGGTGCCCAGACAGCCTCTGAAGCGGTCCTCGCCGATGGCTGTATGCAGCATGGCAAAGATGGCAGCAGTCTGGAATGGAAGCCTCTTTATACTCTCTATACATATGTACATACATGATATTTGATACCAACCTTATGAATAAAGAACTCTTCATTCTCGCCATCGTGGCGAGTTCCGTTCATGATGCTATCCCAACCTTGTATAGCGTCGATATCCAGAGACGCTGTCGCCACGCGCAGCAAATACATCTCTCTAAGCGGCCAATTCTCTTGCAGTGGCGACAGCGTATGGATGCCCAAATACTTGATGAGGCCCTCCCAAAGCCACACGTCTTTCAACACTTTGCGCGAAGTGATGCCTCCAAAGAATTGTCGCACCATGGCCTCAGCTATGAGCAGAGCACTATCAGCGTACTGCTCGGTGGTAATGGATTCGGGTTCCGTCAGAAATGATGTTCTCAGAGTGACCAGACCCAGCGAAGAAATGATATTGCGGTCCAAGGAGGGCAGAGCCACAAAGTCGACCTTGGTCAGCGGATAGCTGGTGTCCAACCACGTTTGCAAGTATTCCAGTACATTGCGCGACGTATGCAAGATGAACTTGGAGCGGGCGAGAAGATCACGTGGCGCGTAGAAAGTATACGATGGAGCTCGTTTGATAGACGAACCCATGGACTGACTTAAGGCAGTGAGATTCGCTTTAGTTTTGCCCTCGGTCAACGGCGCCGTTGGAGACGACGTGTTTCTCATCAGGTTAATGTTAAGCGAATGCGTCAGCGCTGTGATGTTACGCACAGGTGGCTTCTTGTCTTTCAGGTGGCTTGAGAAACCCTTTTGCTGAGCGGTCTTTTTGCCGCCGCCTGCACCAGCTGCTGACGGTGCCGCGGTTGCCAGGTAAGCAGCTGAAGGCTGTAAGGATTCTCGTTGGAAGTCGCTGACAACCCAAGCCACAGCATCGGCTGGCAAAGGAGGCGTTTCGATGAAGTCATCACGAAGCTGAAATTGAGGCAGTGCAGGCAAAACAGAACGTATTCCTTTGAACTAGACGCAAACTTACTAAGCCCGTTCCCATGTAAAAGCCAACATCTTCCGTTGTGTGCACAATCGAATTCGAGAGGCCGATGTGAAAGCGGTCGCGAAACACAGACACTCTAAAAGGCGCCCGCACATGCGGCTCATCGAAGCAGGGGAAGGCTTTGCGGGCTCCGTTCGGCCGAAAAACAGTGGCAGCGAGCAGTCTGAAAAGAGCCAGGTCATTTCTCTCGCTTACTGTATTCAAAACTACTTTGCACAGACCTTTCCATGCCATTTGAGCCCTCATACTGATCCACGTAGAAGCCGTCTGGCTCCGGGTTCAGTTTGGAGTACCAGCGCAAATTCAGCGTGTAGTTTCCCTTCTTCTTCAGCTTCTCCTTCACTTCGATGTAGAACTGCTGTCGTGGTGGGTACTCAAGTACCTTAACGATCTTCAGCGCATAGGCCTTGTTTCCACTGGCCACGATTGCCTTCAAAGTAAAAGAACAAAGATTACCTTCACGCAAGCGGCTCCGTCAATGATTAATTCTGTAATTTTTTACCTTTTCCGTGACATTGAGATCTTGAGTATGCAGTACGATAAATTGCGTTTCCTTCTCCACAAGCAGATCGATGGTTACTTGACCTTCACGGCGCCGCACCACAATCACAAAATGAAAAATAAACCAGAGAATTATCGACTTGGTATGCGTTATATATTAATGGCTAATGACTGAAACGCAAACCTTTCACGTCTAGTGTTGTCAAGTTCGGATGGATGGTGACCATGTAGCGTAGAGGCTTGACGAATGTGGGCAACGTCGGCTCCAGCCACGGAAACGCCTCTCCATTCGTCGCTATCGGATTGAAGGGCTGAGTGACGTTTTCTTCGTCCGTTTCAATTCCGGGCACGGTTTTGCCAGCACACGAACAATCTGAAATTGAAAGAAATGTGTTAAATCAATCTGGCGTAAATCGTCTACCGAAAACGATAATGAAGTTGACATCATGAAACATCGAAAATCGAGAATCAATTAATTTGAAAGCCTCTGAGAAGAGGAAATGGTGGTGTGGAAGGGGGGGGAGGACAGAATTAGCTAATTAATGGCCAATTGAGGTTATACGCGAGATTATTAATTATTTGTGTTCGAAAAGCATTCTTGAATTATTGAATCGTAAGAGTATGAAAAGAGTATTATATTATTGTAAACATTTCGACTAACAATAAGGTATAACGGTGCTATTCTAGTATAATAATGGCTGCTAACCATATCACAAAAGTATATGAAATGTCTCGATAGAGTTTAAAACGGCGAAGTGTGACGAATGAAGGATATTAAAAAATGTACGGGCAGAAAAGGACCCGATAGTATTTGCATTTTACTGAAACTGTTATACGAGCGTATGTATAGTACGACATTTGACTGGTGGATACACTAAAGAGATGGTAATAAGTATACATATTTCAGATATTAATTAATGATGATGATAATGCAAAAAGGTCTAATAAGAGCAGTATAGATCAATGCAACGATAACGAATCAATGTAATAATAACGAAGGTTTAGAAAAATTTAAGATTTGTATGGTTTTACTACTAAGTAAAAAAATTAATTTTTTTTTTACACAAATGAAGTAATTTATAAAAACTTTTTGCATTTACATATATAAAAGAAATCTTTGATATCTTTGAGAATTTGAAATTTTGAATTATAAAATAAAAATAATAAAAATTCTGCACCAAATGCAGAAAATACGACAACATCCAACACAGCAAAATTTACATTTTTATTCGATTTAAAAATTTTAATTTAAACAAAATTAAGTATGTACCACAAATAGGGGGGAAATGAACCCCCTCCATCAACTTGTTTAAAAGGGGAGTTTCAAAAGCTTTTTAACCCCCCCCCAAAAAAAATTGAATACTCTAAACGGTAAAAAAGTTATATTTTAATGATACAACAGATGGCTCTTTTTTTGAAGGGTAAAGGTTAAAATTGCTATGCACTCACTCATCAGTTGATAACTACGTACAGAGAAGGAGAGAAAAAAGGATGAAGTGATAAAATGGCTCTAATGGGATATACTACTACATAGTACAATACATCAAAAACAACAACACAATTATAGAGTATTGCATTTCGGGAATTGTTAAGAAAACGTTCAGTGAGTCGGGAAATATTTAATGAAGTCATGGCATTCCGGAAAAAAGAGGGCGGGTGGGATGTCTACGAAAACGTTCTACGTTTGCCTGATGGGCTTCAATGAACACAATGAACACCGACATGCCGTGTAAGAACGATACTACAGAGATTTGATTCGATTATTGCCAGATCTTACTCACGTTTCCACCAATCAAACAAGCGGATCGAAATTGTAGAGATGTTGTAAAGATATAAATACAATTGTATATATGTATAAGTAAATACATGGATATTCAAAAATGATAATGGCTCCGGCCCATAGAGTCTGTCAGATTTCGACTGCAACCTCAACGTCAACGTATTGCTATGGCCCAATGAGAACTTCGACTTTATACAATTTACTATACTAAAATGTAAACAAACTGCTGTCAAATGGGCTGACGCAGTCGAAAAGTTAAAAGTTCAGCAACTTTCGACTTCGACTTTGACGGACGCGTTGCTTATGGGCCGATGTTCGTAAGAAAGCATACATTGAACTCGATTTGACAGTTCAGAACTTCAAAGTTGAAGTCTGACGGACGCTATGGGCCGGAGCCATAAGAATCCGAGATAAAAAATTTCAAATTTTAAATTTTCAGCCTGATGATTAGTACGTAATCAATTAAGAGTTGTTCAAGTGCAAAATTACTCTCTAATAACGACCATAAAATAAATTTAAACTCCTAATAAACTCATTAACGAAGGTAAGAGTTAAGTTTTAAAGAAAATAAAACGCGTATGCGGTGCGGAATTTGGGGAAAATAAACTCTCCCATTACTAGAGAAACACCGGAAGTGGTCGCCTCCTCTGTTCGGTGTTCTCCTCTTGGAGACAGGATGCTTCTTTCCTGTGTTTACAATTCATTTGCATAAGTAATGCGAAGTAACGCGGCGCAGAAACATGAAAGTCGGAAATGAGTCGCAGAACACCGGCCTGATTGAATTAGCTCCGGTCTAATGGCTGACAATGCAGCCGCTGCCGCTGCCATACGGTAAAAATACATGCAGCTTCGACTCTTGGTTGCAGCTGCGAAGGGTTGACGGAAAGGGGGAGGTGTAAATACATCCTACGAAGAGAACGAACGAACGAACGATTGATGGTGGAGACACTACCAGCGTACCGTATCCACCGTCGCGACGGTGTATTTATTTATTCAACAAAGGAAAAAGCATGTACTAGCATAAGCATAACCATAACCTTATTGTATTCTATTCAATTTTACTCATACGTGTGTGTGTATGTGTGTGTGTACCTGCGTGCTCGTAGGCTTTCTTGTGCTTACATAAAAATTAAACTTGTGTAAAAATAGAGCCTTTTATTTGGAATGGCCGGCTGCAATTGCTGTAATTAAGTGAATTTTACTTCAAGGATGGGACAGCACAGCGCCACTCGAGAATTTGCGTAAGCAAAGAGTTGCAATAATAAACTTAATGCGACAGACCGATATATATATACATAGATAACCGATACAGGACGCATGTGGCGACCAACTCTGACTGCTCTCGCAAAAGTTGCGGCTTAAGGAATGGTTAATCAATGGTTAATATTAAATGACTATAAACTCATAAAATACTTTAAGATATTTACACTAATTAAGGTTTCAGCTGATTGGCTTGACAACGATTTGATGCGAAAAATGGTCCACCGATTTGGAAAGTTAGGTTAAAAAATTTTCGGTTTTCATTTAAAGGCCAATTCCAGGTTACGTCTAACCTAATAAGCTATAATTAAGTAAGATATTAAGCATATATTATGTATATTAAGTATTAAGCATAATTTTTAACCTCATTTTCCGAATGACTGGAACATTATAATTGATATATGTATGATTATTTATAATCGTTCAGATGGTTTAGAATTGTGTGGAGTTATCAATTCCGGGAAGTAGCCATTCTCTCTTTAGAATATAGGACTAATGAAGGTTAAATAACCATAGAGTTAAATGGGATAGATTAATTTTATAGTGTTTTACTGACTTCTTAACTTGAGACATGACCTTTTGGACTTTAGAACTTTACAAAAGGAATTCAAACAAAATATATAGTACGTTGATATATTTCGACACATTATTAAACATTAAACATACCATTTTGGGGCCCAGCATATGCTATTATTATCGCCGTCAGCAGAAGAGAACCCAAAACCAAACCGGCCACCAGAAGAGCTCTCTTTTGGGAACACACGGCGACACCGTTCCGTGTTTGTCGGCCGCCACTGGAGTCGCCGCCACCTGAAATTGTTATAAAATCGTTTAAAAACGCAATTAACGGCAGTGAGAAAAACGTAGCCATTGCTTTTATGGATTGAAAAAGTTGTTTTTATGTAAATAGTGTACCCTCTTCTCTTCTCTTACCTGAGAGAAATGCACAATCATCTAAATCCGGATCGTTTGTCATTTCGATGCGTTCGCGACGCCAAACTTTGGAGCCCCTTTGACCACCGCCAACGATCGAAATCTTAACGGGGCCGCCTTCTCTGTGGTATCCTGCCAATACGTTTATTTAGCAGTGTCTCATGTAAGGGCAAGACAGCGCTTACATTAGAACCGACAAGCAAATTGTTGAGGTTAATTCAATTACTTTTTACTCAACATGGCTCCCAGTTTTTGGTATCACTTTATTTAAGAAGTTTAGGGACGTTCGTTTATTTGTAATGTTTTTATAATCTATAACCTTTAATATCTAAGATCTATTATCTTTGTTTACGAGAGAACGTAAAGACAGGCACCAAGAACTATTCAATTTTAAACATGAAGAGTGTAACATCAGCCGATGAAGAGTCGAACATCAGTCGATGAAGAGTCTAACATCAGCCGTGTTCAAAAAGTGGCTCTCAGTTATCTCTCTCTCTCTCTCTCTCTCTCTCTCTCTATTTACAAAAAAGCAATCTCTATAATTCAATCTGCCTTTTGATTAAATTTCATTTTTTTTATCGGCGATGAACCTTTTTATACATTAAAAAAAGCTTCTCTCTAAATCATAATCAACACCAACAACAACAACACCTATTACCAACAACACTAAACAACTGAAAATAATTCATTTTGTGTTTTGTGCACTTTTACTTTTTCTTACTTGTATTGATTTTATTTTGCCGGCAAAATTAAATTCTATCCACGCTCACACAAAAACACAGACACTCTTTTATATTGTACAGAGAACTCCCGATAGGACGTTTCACCTCGCCACCGCCTCCGCGGAGCATATAGAAGTAAAGGTTAAGAGTTCAAATTTTACGAAGTCTGCATATTTTTGGATGACTTTACTTCACCGAATGCGAAGCAACTGGCCATTTGGTGGTGGCGGTGGTTAGTAGTGGGTGTAGAGAATCCACCCCGAATCTATGTGTGTGTGTGATTAACGATTGATGGCACACGAACTCAGATTATATCAACTACCTTTTTTGCCGAAATTTATATACAAACACAGTGGAAAAGGAAGCGGACATAAAAGGAAACGATTGAAATCAAAATAAGGGTGGCTAAGATTTGATCATCATCATCATCATTATAATCAAACCTATTCGAAAGAATCCAGCACATCTACTCAAAGCTTTTCATATAAATCGTAATATTAAATAAGTCGTTTTATTGAAGCTTTTAGAAGTCGCTTACTTGCACTTACGAAAAATGTTATAAAACCATCAAGAAATTGTTCTATGGTTCATTCAAGGTTAGTGTGTTGAATTAGCTTTATATCAGAGGACCCAGTTTTTGGCAGGTGCCATCCACATAATTTTCCTAATTTAAATGCGAAACTTTTAACCTAGAATTAATTTACAACAATAATTCTTAATTACTTAAAACACAACATTTTAACAGAAGTTCCCGCTCGCCACCCCCCTGGTCACATCCAACCGTCATCTGAGGACAGCATCAACAGCTGATGTCGCACTGCGACGAGTGTGTTTTGTTTACAACCGTTCGTTGTTGGTATATCGGCCAGTGCACACTTTTTGTACTCGTAGCCGCCATAAAAATGTCCTTAAATATGGCTCTGTCGTGCCTGTTTGTTTCATTTTATAGATATGCATGTAGCATGAGTTGAAGAAAAGGGTGATGATGGTAGCTGACGTCGAGATTTTCTTTTATTAATGTATAATGCTCCGGCATAATCTTCTCTCTTATTAACTCTCGCTCTCTTCAATATAAACTCTCCTGTTTTTCCTTCCTCTACACGTCGTCATACTTCTCTTAAGCTCTTATTCCATTTGTCAAGTTTCAGTTTCTCCCACTATAGTAGCTTTTATTCAACGAAGAAAACCAAAGCAAAATAGAAATTCCAGTGCGGTCTCTTTAGCGGGGTACTCTCTCCGTTTGACATAAGACCAAACATTTGGAGCATATTTACAATAAGGCAAAACAAAATAAAACAAAACAAAATATTTATTTATGATTTCATTTTAAGAACTGATGGAATTGCTTTATGTTCAGAGTGAGAAAGAAAAATCATCATCTCGTATGTAGATTATATCTAATTAAAATTCTTTCGTACTAAAAACCATTTGCAAACACAATTTTTTCTTTTTTTAAAATACATTGTTTTTAAGCATAAGCGGAAACCCCGGAGGGTCTTCATAGCCTTCTGTTCAAGACTCCAGCCAGTCCTCTTCCCGTACTCTTTAACCTCCTTACACTCTCTATGTAGACTCTCAGCACTTAGAGAACATGCTCACATGCCATAAACGGGAGAATTCTCATTCTCAATTACAAACACACAAACACCCCCCCCGTCGACCCCAAAAAGCCTAACCATTTTCTTTACATCCCGCGAGAATGTATTTCAAGTGAGCATTTCCTAATACATTATATGTGTCAATGGTGTACTTTCCAGTTATTTTTTTTCACCTCTTCTTCTTCTTCTTCTTCTTCTTCATCATCCCCTCCGGAATTCATTGCACCAAGTAACAATTTACATCTTATTTCTTCAAGGAAGGATATTTTTTTTGTTCTAGAAGTCGAAAGCGAAGTTGACCTTATCGCATGAATGTCGTTAAGCTGGGGCAAAAAGAATGCATGAGAGTTTGAGGAAAGAAAACTTATTTCATTTGAATCAAAGGTAGTTAACGCCAAATTCAAAGGTTGCAAAGAAAACTCGATAAATTCTATGAAATCTGAGAAATTCACGCCTAACAATTTCACCCCTCCTCTCCTCACTACCACAAAGGGCGTGTAGAGGCGCTTCAGCCCCACACCGAACACAAAAATATTCCATAATGGATTTTCACTACTGCACTTCAATGCATTTTGCATGGATTTAATGCTTTTGTGTTGAAAGTCAGCGACGACGTATTTATTGGTGTGACCACTGAACGATCGCGATGATCTCAACTAATTACTTTTTTACATACTATATATTGCATATGTTGTTCGGTTTTCTTTTAGGATATTTGTTATAGTTATAACTTCATTTTTCACTATTTATTTGACACTGAACACAAAAACTGCCAACGCGGTGGTCGGTGGTGTCTCTCTTCGAACGACTTTTCAGAACTGGATGCTGCTCTTCATTTTGCCAATGAAAAATGTTCAGAACTTCAGCGCTGGGGCTGAACACCCTAAACACCCTCCCGGCGATTTACTCCGTTTTATTTACAAGGCTGCTGAGCTTTCTTTCAGCGCTCTCCCGAAAGCGCATGCGATTGAGTAGCGCCTGATAAGAGCACGGCACGGCAGCGATTTCGCATCAAAGTGGATTTTACCGGCCTCCGAACGGCGACCGTCTGAGCTGAGTTAGTGCAAGGGTTTCTTTTATGACCACGTAGATAGGTATGTATGCGTCTTCTGTGTGTGTTGCGCTGATGTTTATGAGAAAAAATTGAAGCGGCGGCTTCTTTTTGATTTTTTTGAAGTTATTTCTGTGTAGTGGTGTTGTCATCATCAATGAGATGAGGATGGTGGTGGTATTCATTGGTTTACTACCAACTTGGTGAGCAATGGCATGAAACCATCAAGACAAAAAAATAAACCAAGATTACTCTACTCTCAACTTTTGGTGACTGCTCCTACCAAAAGCCATTTGTTTTGTGGTAAATCCTTAGTTACCAAGCAATTAACTGTACTTCATGAACTTCTGAATGTTGAAAAAGTTACTGTCGGAATACTTGTGTGTGTATTTAAGTTGTATGATGAAATCTCTCCAAAAGTTGTCTGTCGGTGAATTTTTTGATTTAAAATAATAAATTACATACTTCTACGTTTATACTCGTAATAAGAGGAGAGTAATATCCTGAGTCAATATAGCCATTATAAAAGTAGTTTCTTTACTTCTGGTTTTGCTTTTTGTGGGGTCCAAAATCTTCGGGGCAGGGAGTTTCAAAGCCATTTCTGTAGATATATTTTAGTGTATTATATTATATACATAGTATATAAAGCTAAAAGTATAATTAAAAAAGAGAGAGAGGAAGAAACGGAATAATTTCTTTCGCACTCTTTTTCAAAGACGCCACTGACTTCTTTCTACCTTCATATTCATTGCTTAATTTTTTTTAAAAAAATTCCAAATCAGAATAATCGCTTTTGTGATAAAATGTGACCACAGAAATCGCTGTGATGTTTGCAATTGCATTAAATAAAACACCAAAAGGAGAAATGATGGGATTCAGTAATTAATTGCTAACATCTAAACTCAGCGACTGAGCGATGGTTTTAAAATCACTGAACCCAAAATAAGCCAGTTTTACAGTCACTGAGTATTCTACGAGCGACCACTGTTCTCAAGCGAAACATTCCGTTTAACTCGACAAGTTTCGAAAACTGATTGACCGGATAACAAGTGCAGAAATTATTGAACAGTCTAGACGCGATGGTTCGGTCGGCAGCTGATGGATCGATAAAACGTCCTGTTAACACCACATTTTTCCCATGCGGTTTTGTCCGGGTTCAAGAGTCAATCTGTGGCATTAAAATGCAACGAAGTGCTCTGAAAAGGAAGCAAAGTCAGGAAGCGGTTGAAAGGAGAAGGGGATCGAAGCAGGATTGCAGTACCTGATGTTGCTTACAATAACGCAGCTTAATTGGCACTTCAAAGTGTAAGAGCTAGTGCAAGGAATTTCAACCCCACCGCACTGCACCGCACCGCACCGCACCACAACATCTTTCCAACCGCCCTCAATTCTATGCCGCCACAATTTATTGCATAGAAATAACGACTGTCGTTTTATTGCATTTCTGCGAAACAGTTCGCGAGCAATCATCATTACTAGCTGCGCAACCGGGCGACACAGTTCCTGCATCCTGTATCCGTTTGAATGCTCCCGTTCTCCTCGTCTGTCACTCATCATCTCCTCGTGGTTGCGGCGCGGCACGGCGCGGCGCTGTGACCCAAAGACACAATTTTTATTTTCTCTCTTTTCTAACTTTCACTTAAGGCGGCGAACTGGAAGGCTAACGCGTACCAAAAAACTCCGCGAGCACTGTGAGACCGCCCGCCCGCCCATACACACATAACATCATCTCAGGAGTGGTGTAATTGTCACATCAGTGCATCGTCATGAAATGCATTCACTGAAGAAGCATCATCCACTGCACGTCAGGCCTTGCATCGATGCATTTTTTCGTAGAAAGGTATCTAACACAAAGCAACAAACAGAAATTCATCCACTCAGAATTATGCAAAACCGAACGCACTGAAGGAATAAATAAGGATATGACTTTTTTAAAAAAGTTTTTTGAGAATTAAAACCCTTTTCAAAATGATGTCATAAAAACCTATCATAAAAAATAACGTCTAGTTTTTATTATTGCAAAAGTCTATTTAATGATTTAATGTATCGAATCAGGATTAGAGGGCTGTCTCGAGACGTCTCGAATGATTCCAAAACTGACATAGCAACATTTTCGCGTTGATGCAGTGCTTGCATTTGATTTCGAATCAAGCCGTTACTAGCGGAAGCTAATGGTAGTGGCAATGTTTTCAGCCACGCTTCCGACAGTCACCGCTTGATTTGAAAGCAATGACAGCATTTCAGATAACCCCTGAAACTTTCAAGACGTGTTGAACAAGCCTTCGAGACGTCCCATGCAGACGTCTCTAGTATGTAACCTCAAAATATTTGTTCCGTTCTTTGACTTTTCTTCTTTTGTTATGTTACTATGTTGTGTATTAATTTTAATATCAACATCGCATAATTGGAAAACATTCGTCCCAGTTTATGCGGCAGAAAGGGTGTGACGCCGCCATTTTTAGGACCATTCTAAAATCGGTTATACTCGTATATTCTAAAATGCATAATCTGTCACGTTCAATTCTTATCAGATTCGCAGATGGGCAGCCGGACTGACAGAAGCTTATAGCAGCGCGTTAGTTATACTTTTTCTACATAGGCCTACATAACTGGGGTGCCTCTGTGTGTGTATGTGTGTGTGTGTTGGCTTCACAGTGAAGCGGAAGGCAACAACGAGGCACAGTCGGTGGAAAAGGGAAAAATGGAAAACAAACGGAAGGGATGACATTTCTACAGTGTTGCATGCAATTCAAAGGAAAATTGCTATCACGTTGGAGCGCTTTAATCTCGGATGCTGCTGCACGGAGAGGTGAGGTGGCGACCGAAAAAAGAGAAGACTAAACAGCAAGGGTTGGTGCGCAGCATGAGGAGCTACATACATATACATATGTATATACATTCATTCATCCAAGTCCGCATTCCGAGAAATATGAGTCCTTTCGTAGCATCGTCGTCGTATTGCTCAAAAGGCGCTGCTCCTCTCAAGGCGTAGAGAGATGAAAACTTAGCCAGCCGCCTAAGGAATAAAGCGTTCAGGGAACCATTCAGGGAACCGTTGAGGTTTAGTGCGCATAAATTTCATAAGAAGAAAATTTCATTTTAATTTTTTTCTCACAACATAATTCTTTATTCTTCATTTGTGGGCTTGGCTTGGCGCCTTTTGTTGTTGCCATTAACGAACTTAGAAATTGTTGAATGGCAGAAAAATGGCTTTCGTGTGAGGCAGAGAAGAAGAATTAATTACAGGAGAGCAATTAAATAATTGTACTAAGACTGAATGCAGAGTAGTCTTAAATTGCAGGCAGCACTTAATCCATATTTTTAGCTAAAATCTCAACACGGTGTCACTTTGAGGTTTTTATAATTCGCCGCGAAGCGCTTGGCTCGGTCTAATTCAAATAAAATTGACAAATTTCTTAAATTTGTTTAAATAACTAGACCCTTTTCTCCTCCCTTCCTTTCCTCCCCACCCTTTCCTTTCCATTCCTTTAAAACTTTGCCTCCCAAATTGGGTCGTTGTGTCATATCTTTTCTGGTTAACAAAATATCATGAGACAAAGAGAATTATGTTAACAGTTAAGGTTTGCTGACGTTTTCGTTTAATATTGCTTCTTCAAAGCGAATTGAGGTAGAATAGTTTAGTAGGTGTAAAGAATTTAAGCTCTTTGGAGCGTCTCTTCATCCAATGAAACCGCTTTTCATGAAATTGCAATAAGTTTATTCATATCATAGATTCTTACTTACCAAAAGTGATGCCATTTGTTTGTTTTTCCTTGTCCTTTTCTGGTTTCTCGCCACCCAACGGTTCCAGCTCGATACCATCCGTGGTGGCAACTTTGTAATCTCGCTTCGACATGTTGCCACAGCAAAAGCCACAGCATAACATTTGATGAATGTTGATTGGAAAGGATTAATGAGGAAAGAGGAAGCGGAAGCGAAGAGAAAGGTGTATGGAAATATTTCCAATAGACGTAAAAACGCTGATGTGAAGACGAAAAAGAAGAAGAAGGCTTCAGAAAGTAGTTGATGGTGGGTTAAAATTTATTATATTGGTCCTGAAATATAAAAGAATAAATAAATAATTACCAAAATGTATTTGAGATTATAATAGAGGCTTAAACTCTTTGAAGCTATGTCTTTATCTACTTAAAAAAACAATAATTTAATAATATAAGTTCTCCTAAACAATCTCCTAAACCATCGTAGAAACAACTAGTCTTATTGCTATCGTTTTTTGTTAAATTATCTCGTTTCTTTCTTTCTTTCTTTCTTTTAGTCCTTGAATTGATTTAAAAATATTGCTTTTATTCATTATAGACGTGATTAAATAGTGATTATATAGTGTTAGAAAAAGGATTGTATCTTCGAAATGAGGTCGAGTTAAGTGATAATTGTACTTGACAAGCCTCATTAAAGGTCCTCTAAAACAGTAATGACCTTATTATGGTCACGGTAAGAGACTTTAAAAGATACTTGTACTGAAAAGCAAGTAATCAATCATCATTTCATTACTTACAAGCTATAAACGACCGTGTACATAATCACGATATCAGCAAATACAAAATTATCATGCTACAAATGCTGCTACATGATGCTGCTGCATGAAGAGTTAGCGTTAGTGAATAGTTTTTTGTATTTGCGATATTTTACTTAACATTCTTTTCTGTATGTATTAAAGTAAATGTAAATGTTAATATAAATATTCAACTAAAAATAGGTACATGTCATGCAGGCTCTATCCTGTTCTTTTATAACTGCTATTTATATTTGCAGGATAGGATGCAACACGTAGCCTGTGTTGTTGGGCCGTTGAACTGTTGGCTAAAGTGTTATTGGCCGGAATACGTTGCCTGTGCAGTTTTTTGCCATTTGTGATTGTTTTGCATTTGAACTCATTTCATTGTTGTTTCAGCAAATGAAAAATCCACTGAGTGCTCTCGAATCCTTTGATCAGAAAAAATTCTGTGCGAACGGCATGGTGTGGTACGACCGGCATATGTATGGCCAAGACAAGAACGGGGGGCGGATATTGAAAGAGTGAGAATGGAGATGGTTGCTCCAGAAAAGTACATCGGAGTCATTTTAAAAGCGCAAGAGGCAGAGCCTTAAAAGCTAACAAATGGTTGCATGGAGAAGGAGAAGAGCTAGCTGCGCTGAGTAATAAAAATTACTTTTGTCAAGAGATTTCACGGAGGCACACTTCTCAAGAATTACAAAACAAAGCAACAACAATATTTTAGTTTTAAGGGACGAATATGGCTGATAATGGAGACAGGCCTACATTTAACTCTTTACCCCTTAGTTATTCAGGTTTGTATGCAGGACTATGTTGATTGAGGGAGATGGTGAGGAAGGGGGGGGGTTACATCTGTAGGACTACTATTGTATCGTCTATGCTACGTTAGTTCGAAAGTGAACCATTTAAAATGTGAACTTAAAAGTAATGGACAGGAAAAAGACTTTTTGCTATTAAATAAGCTTTTGTTCACTTAAAATCCAAACAATAGCGGTTGTGTGTGTGTGTACTAGTTTGTGTAGTAGTGTGGTAAAACCCATTTGGAACACATTAATACATACATACTAGTTACATTTTAAAAAAATTCAAATGCTAAGTAAAAGTAATAATATTTATTCATTTTAAGAGCACATACGAGTACATACTTGTACATATAAACCAGTTACAATTACAAAAGCGATTTACTATCTCGTGCAAACGGTCTTGCAAAAGTATGCTATATCTGATATATATGTTACTGAATGCTATGAAATTCAAAGTTATCCTTAAACAATACGAGACTTATTATCCTTAGTTATCCTTAAACGAGTTATCCTTAAGGAGTTATCCTTAAACGAGACGATCTTCTTCTCTGGAGTTTATCAATAACCTATTCTACAATATATGGAAACCATCAATAATACAATACATTTTATATGGCGATCAAATCTTTCAGGGAATCTTTTTGAGGGAGCGGGTCCAGATTGATATTGACCACCGCATTATTACTACTTATATTGCCTTTAAAAGTTTGTATAAATTGAGGCGCACTTATATAAACTTAAAAGGTTAAACAGCAGACAGACTAACTGCTTTTTAAACAATTTTTAAAATTATTACGGACTACTATCAAACTTTGAGGCTAAACAAAAGGTAAGTAAAAACAAAACTATAGAACTTATATATAAAACTAACTAAGGTCTTACGAGTTATAGTATTCATTTTAGATAACAAAAGCAATGTAATATTAAGAGCGTAAACAATTTGCGACTTTTTTTAACAGGTCTCCGAAAATAACAACAGTTCTAAACACATTCTCACTCACCCGATCCTGACCCCAAGGAGTCGCCTCTTACTCCAAAAATACTTGCTTCCGTTTCGCGAATTTTGTTTGGGGTAATTTTGATGTAGCTTTTGTTGTATGCTGTTTATTCTTGCGTCGAACGAGCCTGAGGACGAATAGATATACAGATTCCAAACATGACCATACGTTTAGTTTTATCACTTTTAATTGTTGATAATATAAAGCGTAATTACTGACGTAGAACTTCTGAAAAATACCACATTTTTATATGCTCATCAAATAGTTACGCGTATAAGTTCAAATAAATAGCACTAGAAACAAGTTGAAACGATGTCCTCGACGTATGTTTGTATTTGTATGCACGTAATATAAGGCTGGCCTTGAAATAGGCTCTTAACATATAGCCTTTAACTTATGTAGTTGTGTTTTTTAACTTTTTAAACGATTAAAATGTAATTTTCTAATTGTGTTGTCTTAATTATGAGAAAGCAACTTAACGATTACGCACACTAACAACAATTTCTAACACAAAGAAAGGAAATTGTTTTCCAATATCCTTTCGAACAAATTCTGATTCGCAACGTAAGAAGCAGCCGTGAGCAACAAAGGATTCACTCTTTCTGTCTATGAAAACGTTGCGCGTTCGCGAATATATACTACGGTATGTATCTCAATAAGGCGGGAAAATTGCTTTCCGCTCTCATATTTTCATTCAAGTGCGGAAAAGCTCTGTTGAATTCCCTCCAACGGTCCGGAGAAAAGCTTAAAGCTCAAGCACACGAACGTTCTCTTTTCGCACTCAGTTCCTTTTTGCAGACCCTTTTTTTCTATTCAATTTCGTTCACATCTTTTCGTTCGTAAAAGAATCTATGAAGGTGGTTCACTTTGAACCACCACCAACGGTCTGACCAGCGGCAACCACCCCTCATGCAGTTGCAGCTGAAACAATAGGGTTGTGCCGATACGTTTTCCGATTAAAATTTATTGGCGAAAGGAACCCGTCTGTCATCGCCAAATTTGCAAAATAAATTATTTAATAATTAGTCGGCAGTAGAGGCAAGTTTTTATATAATAGTTAAAAAAAAAAGCATAGACACTGCAATACAAAACTTTATTTACATTAAAAGTCTCGTGCATGCATTTCATCTAAATATTATTTAAATATTTGGAAAATAGATTGCCTAAATGTTTCTAGAAACTGTTTTTAACTTAAGCTGCCTAAGAACACTGGCTTAAATTCACTTCCAAGTTAGTACAAAATAAAAAAAAAATAAAATACAAAATCATTAGAATGAAAGAAAATATATCATAAAATACTATACGTTATTAGAGTCACATTAATATATATTGTATTATTTGAGAATAAAATAAATAAACGTGTATCCATATAAAACGATTTTTAAAGAAATACTATTTTTTAATACGCAAATCAATGGCCTCGCCGCCTTCTAAATCCAGATCTGCAGGAGTATCATTAAATTCCAGAGGTTCACCATCGAAACTGTTGAAAAAAATTTTCGATTAATTATATTTTGCTGGAAATGAAATCACTGTTAAAAAATTTAAGAGCATAAGAGGATTCTTTAAACACATATTTGCTTATATTTTGATGTATAAGGTATGTAAATTTCAGTGATATTCATGAATATTTATAAAGTAAATCAATTACATAACTCCATCGACACCAAAAGTTTTAATGTAACAAACCTTAATTTCAGATTTTCATATGGAATACTCAATTCTTCTGCACACTTTATGTAAAGAATTTTCAATTTGTCTGTTTTGAGTAGCTCAACCTGGAGTGGTCGCTTCCACTGATCCGACTGGATTTTCAGTGAAATTTTATTTTTGTCACGTTTCTGCTTCTCGTCTGCCCTTGGTAAACTACACCTACTAACAAAAACGCGCCCATCTAAAAGGAACATAAGAATATAACTTAAAAAATCAAATTTTTATATGTTACAAACTTACTTATAAATTCAAATATTTTGTAATTAATGCTCGCAGGAGTGTCATTTGGGGTTAAGATTTTATTATTTATATTGAAAACCAAATTCTTTTCTTCTGTGCCCTCGCGCTTTGCTATCGTGGCAAAAATGTGGGCGAATTTTTGGTGTTTCCTAAGTTTAAAAACTTCAGGATTACCGTTCCACATTATTTTCACAGATATCTCTGGATTTTCTTCATCGAAAGATAAATCCAAGGAACATTCCTTTTTCTCTGCTGTGTGCTTACGATCATCCACTCGTTCCTCATCTGAGTCCACAACTACCTTAAAAAATCGGAGAAAACGTGATACATCCACAAAGGCTCAAGGCATATTTTTCACTTACCACTCCTTCAATTCTTGGCACAGGGCTAGATATCAAATCAACATAAGACACATCTGTGCTCTGAGCCGCTATTAAGGCCATCAGCTCACGTCTGCCTTGCGAGCGTTGTACCAGATTTGTTTCGGTGACACCGCTTGCATGTTCCAAACCGTTCGGTGGTGGCCGCGGCTCCGCTCTCTGTCGACGCGATTGTGCCTGTTTTTTACGCCCTCGATTCGAAGCTACTGCTGGCTGTGGTTCGCACTGAGGCTTCATAGAAGATCGCATTTGCCTTATCATGGATCGGGTAATTCTCAATTCTCCGTCTTTTTCTATTTGTTTCGTTGGCGTTGGCGGTTTGGAGTTTGAGGCAGTTGGCAAAGGAGAACATGTTTTTGAACATGTCATAGAATTATTTTGATGACTTTGTTTTGACGATTTGCTAGACTCTGAGTATGTTACAGCTTTCGCGATTTCTACATTTTTTTCTTTCTGAGTACTTTCGTGAACTTGAGAAATAGAGTTCTCAAGTCCCTCCAATATGGACAAGTCGTCATCACTGTTGTTCTCCATAGTAGGGGCTGTTCGTTTGAAGTTAGCCAATAGGTTTTCTGTGGGAAAAATGTACTTTTCGTAAAATGTCTGAATTGCATTCTAAATTGCTTACTACTGCAAAGCTCGTCCAGTCCACCAAAAACATCATATTCCTCCGTCATATTTGATGGGTTAAAGAAAATAAAATGGTTTTAGATTTGATTTGAAAAAACGCAAAATCAGTTCCTCCTAAAAATAAAATTATTTCTAAAAAGTATCACTGTTGCACGTATGGGGTACGTTTGACAACTAGAAATATTTATTAAATTACTGTGGTGCGAAATCGAAGCGTATTGCGTTGCGTAACTTCGCAGTGTTGAAATTTTACACTATAATTTACACCAAAAAGAGTAATTTGTGACGTTCCAATTCCCCTGCAGTCAACAGCACTTATTTATTTAATCTCGTTTCCAATAAGAATCCAGGTTATGACTAATTGTGTCTGCCGTTCTGTCGCTTTTATGGTTAGACCTTATGATATACCAGAAATGTAAACTCAAGTCAAAATTATACAAACTTCAAGTCAAATGAAGAAGATTGAAAATAGCGCACATAAATTATTACATTATGTATGTAAATATACGATCAGATGAATTTGAAGAATTGTCACCTCATTTTCCCTTCTTGCTTAAGGCATAACTATAAGGTTAACAAAAAGGCTTCTGCCATATCAGCTAGCGAGCGATAGCACGGAAGTTGTATCTCGCAACCATGTTATGCATAAACACGTCTCGTAAAATTTTCATTAACTTTTCTGTGCTTAAGCAAGGATTGAAAAACCGTACGGATACAGGTGCATCTAATCTAATAACAGGATCTAATCAGAGTGGCTCTAGCTTTTATAAATATCAATAAGAAACTAATATGCATTGAGACAATTCCATTTCAGTCAAAAACGATAACACAAAGAGAAAAATTTTTTAATTAATAAGTTTGCTTCTGCAGTGGGCAACGTGAACACAGGTAAGCACTATCGTCAGCTGACTACTGTTCATATCAGCTGCTTGAACGCTGCCCTCAGCAACGTCACGCAAATGTTCAAAGTGGTTTCTAGAATTGCTGCATAATTTTCAATTCTTTGAATTCGTGTTTTCTGAAATCGGAAATTTGAACATTCTGTGGCTAAGATAGTGTTCACTTTTCCTTTTCCTATTAAAAAATATAGATTCTTAACAGTGCCAAAGGTGGAACCATATTTTTGTTAAAAATCAATGTCATTCGAAAATCTTTGAGTAACCCTTTCAGCTGTCACTCTTGGAAAATTTTCAATATGTAAATTTGCGTACATAAATACACCAGGAGGAACAAATTTAATTCTCGTACATTAAAGTTTTGGTCAATAAGGAAGTGCCTGCGAGAAATGCTGAAGGCACCAATCTAAAAAAGTCGAATAATGTCCACTGCTTCTATACTTAGTGTTATCCAGCATTATCAACGGAGCATTGAGAAAAGCCAGACTGACCAGTCGAGGGTGAGTATAAAACACAAAAAGTAAAGAAAAATCAGGACTCAAAGGATATTTAGATAATATTTATGTATGGAATAACAGTAAATTGAAAGATTTTAGGCGAATCTAGTTGTCAGAGCCTAGTAAGTAGGAGTATGTGCTGCAGGCATACATACATAATTCTTGCCCACACTTCTACTCGCTGGCCGATTATTTGGAGAAAACAAAGTAATAAATGTACTGGCTTATAGCAGGGATCGACAATCTATTTTTTGAAGGGCCATATTAATATTTACAGGTACTCTTCAGTTTGCGACCTATCTGCGATTCCATGAAAGAGCGCTCAGAGGTCCCAATATGGGCGTTATTTTCTAATAAAAATGAAAAAGAGTAAATTTTGGTGCTTTTTCATTTTAAGAAATTTTTTAATTTTCCCAAAAAAATCAACTTTTTTACCTTTTAACCTCATTGTTCGAACACCTTTAATGATTACCATTGAGGTCTCTCTTGAGTAGAGGAAAAAAATAAAAATCACCAGGCCCCGGAACGGAGGATGTGGAACTGGTTCAAACTTCAGGTTTCGCAGAGTCTCTTCAGTTAATGTTTGTTCTAATCATGCCGACCCATCGTACACAGATTTTACGGTATGCCAATTGTTCAACAATGGAAGTCGACACGTTCCTCGTACATACATATTTTCGAAAAACGTTTGCGTTGCGCTTTTGAGTGATTCGACGGTCACTGTTAATCAAATCGTCGACGAGTTTTCGATGTTTATCGTCTGTGGCAGTGAGCGGAGGTCCGCTGCGTGTTTCATCGACAATTAAATTTAAACGACGCTCGCTCGCTCTAGCTCGCCTTTCCAGCAGTTAAAAATTCGATAACAGCACGCTGTTTAACGCGCATTGGCATAGCATAGCAGAGTTGAATTTATTTTATACATACATATATAAATGTTAAATCTATTATAGGATTTGCACTTTTTTCCGTTTGTAAATTTGTTTTAAATTTGTAGCTTTTAATTTTATCTGTTTTTTAAGAAATTTTTAACGTATTGTTTGAGTTTGTCTCTAAACCAAATTTAACAAGGTATGACGGAAATTCGTTCCCAAAAACTGGTTATCTAATCTTCTTCAATATCATACGAAAATCTCTTAATATCTTAATTTTAAAAACCGTCATCATCAAACACTGTACGAAATTTAAAATTAGATAAGTTCTTTCCAAATTAATCTTGACATAAAATTCTCCAGCGTGCGTAGTTCTTGAAATATTGATAAGGGTCAATCATACGCTTGCTGGCTATCGGTGTACGAATCCTTAATGTTTTGACGCACAATTATTTGCAATAATATCCTAAATCACGAAAGATCGAATCGAGGACAGATTTGAACAACTCTTGCCGCACTTAATGATATCCGCCTTAGTTCGTTTGTGCATAAATTATCGATTTTCTATTCACAATTATTCGATTCGAATTCGATATTTTTGTTAGTGCTTTATAAACGTGCTATTTTTTAACGAGATTATCGAGAGTCACTTGGGAGATTTACATTGGTTTCAAGGTTAAGTTTTCCGGCAGGGTTGAGATGATGTTGAGTCGGAACTCAACACGATTTCGTCATTAAATATATGATAAATTATTGGCTAATACTCGGCTAACCTTTCAGCTGCTTCATTGTGTGAGTAAATTGTACAAGCTTCCTGTTAAAGTTGAGCACCTACAAGAGACTGGAATTGGTAAGACTGTCAATGCCTTGCGTAAGTTTGATGGAGAAATCGGAGCAGCTGCAAAGGCGCTCGTTGCGAAATGGAAGGCCATGGTCGCTGCGGAAGAGGAACCAATGGAAACCGAGTGCCAACAGGAAGAGGAGAACGACTTCAATAAGAAAGATGATGGCGACGACGACAACGACGGCGGTCACGACGCCGACGGTAACTACAGTGAGCAAAAGAGCTCTCCGCATCAACTGCAGACAACTCAACTGTCGCTTAAGGAATGTAAACAGGACATAGAGATTAAAGGGAATAAGGATAATGGCGAAGAGCATAGCCATTTATCTGCAGCTTCACATCACAAGTCATCTGGCGGCATGGATGCTCCGGTGGGAACGTCTTCAAAATCACACAAATCGAGTTCTGAGAGAAAGCATTCGGAAAAACATCACAAAAGTCGTCATAAGCAAGATAAAGTAGAACAAAAGGGAAATGTTGATAAGGAGAAGGACCGCGACAGCGGAGAACATAAGAGAGAAGACAGACACAAATCGTCATCATCATCATCTAGACGTCATAAGTCTTCAGAAGTAGACAAAGAAGAGCGACGTATAAAGAAAACGCATAAGTCTGAAAATAGAAGTGAGCATGAGAAAGGACACAGAGATCAAAAGGATTCGAGCTCTAAGTTAAAAAAGGAGAACCGAGATTCTTCAAAGGAGTCTTCGGTGAGTTTTGTTTAGTTTTTATTGTTAGAATAAACAGGAGCCAAACTTTGCTCGAGTTTTTTATTAATGCCAAGGCAATAGAGACGATGGTCATTTGTACAAGAGTGGTACATACTTTCATATATTCTGTACCGTGATTGGCTAAACTATTCCTACATAATAATAAAATATGTATACATTTTCCTTATCCTTCTCTCGTAAATCAGGAAAAACACAAAACTACTTCAAAGGCAGACGGCCATAATCGAGATAAGAACAAACACAGTAATTCTTCAACTGCAGCGAGCTTGAAATCAAAGTCTATATCAGTGCATAGTGACGAAATTCCAGCACCTTCCTCAGATCGTAAGCGGCATCGTCACGATTCTGAACGGGATACTGGTTCCAAAGAATCAAAGTCTTCTGCTCCGCTGAATGAAGTCAAGAAAAGCAAAACTGGTGCTGCAAAGGTAGAGCCAGATAACGACGAAGATTACATTGATTCCTCAATGGGGACCAATTTCGCAGACGTGTTGGGTATGTTAAATGTACCCACGAAGAAATCAAAGAAAATGACTACTGCGAAATCACCACTTACTAACAACAAGGCTTCATCCGCCGCCGCCCACTCTCACGGCAAAAGCACTGACTCTTGTAAGGATAGTCCCATTAAAGCTGCAAGTACCAAGAGCCCTAAATTAAACGGAACGAAATACTCTACACCGCTGTCCGGTCAAGATATGGTAAGTTGTGGGTCTACGAAGGCGTCATTACTTTATTACTTATTTAACATCTTCCATCTAGAAACCTGATCTGCTCTCTTCTTCGACGAAATTAGAGCCATTGGATCCCAATATCGCTTTGGCGCTGCCCACAATATCGACCAATTACAAACCTATGCCACTAAATCAAACTGTTATGGAGTGCGTATTTGCCTCTTCGTCCTCCACCTCCTCATCCGCTCCCGCGTTGAAAACGCCCGCCCGAACGCTCACAGATGAAGAAGCACTAAGGCATGGAATTTCCTCAAAGACCATGCGGTAAGGAAGTATATTTATCTCTCATCTAGAAACTTATGTTTATTGTTCATCAACATTTTCCTGTCCTATAACTAATGCCCTCTAACCAGTAATGACAACGATTTAATAATCAATTCTTATATTGCAGCACGAAAATATATTCGGGCGTGAGAACCGGGCAGTTGATGCAAGTTCCAACACTATTCGATTTATGTATTCGTATGTTGCAAAGGAATATTGACGGTAAGTTGACATTTTGCCAAATTCCTCTTTGCCCTGCGCTTACATGCGTTTCGTTCCAGCCCTTGAATACACAGGCGGTGTTCCCTTCGAGGTTCTGCGTCCAGTTTTGGAGCGTGCATCGCCGCAACAGCTTCTCGTGTTTGAGGAATATAACCCATACCTAATGGAAGATAGTGATACCTTGTGGCAGCAGCATGTACAGAGACATTACCGCTCTCAGAAGCGTAAGGAAATGGAGTCATGGCGTGAAATGTTTTTGGTACGAAGTGGAAGGGGCTTCCTTTCCAGGCCGTTAATTTTTATTAATTTCTTCCAAATAGTTCCAATTTAAATAAATTCTCATCATTCTTACAGCGTTGCCAAGAGGATCAAGAACGTAAATTGAATATACTCGCCGAAAGCATCAAACAGTCGCAGAAAGTAATCGCAGCACCAGTGCGTAAAACGCAGTTAGCATTCTTGGATTCGATGGTTAAGCCTCCGCGCAATGTGCAACGTAAACAGGAGCAGTACGGCACCAAATCGACACTCGTTGCCACGCCTGCTGCACGCGTCGCTGCCCTTTCAAGTGTCACCCCAAATGCAGCAAAGAGCGGTGACGCCCGCTTGCGCATCGCTGCCTCGGTACGAGACAATGCACAAGCTTGTCCATGTAACGACCTTTAAACAATCAACAACTATTTCTTATAATACATATATATATATATATATATATATATAACACTCTCTTTGCAGCTAGTTTAGTGCGTCCGAAGAAGGCTCCGTTAATGGCCAAAACATTGCAGTTCATGCGTGGCCGCCAAAAGAGGTAGGACGGCAGTGAGCAGCAAAAATAACTTTAAAAATCTAGTTTTCTGAATTCGTACCGCATCACAAATTTTGTTTTTTTTTTTGTTTATCCTTGTTTAAGATAGTAATTTATAAGTAGATCCACTGACATGTCACGAACACACACACACATGAGTTAAGTAAATACACATAATAAAACGTAGGAAATAATCATGATTAGGTAACTATGTATAAATCAATCATCAATAATTATCAATATCAATTGATTATTATCATAATCAATTAATTATTAAAGCTTTAGCCTAACCAAAGGGTTACGAAAGGGGTTCTTTTTATGAGTTTATATTTTGGTACATTATGTTGAAACGAAAACTTTTGGGTTTAAATGTTACTATATGTAATTAATGTTACCAGAGTCACGACGACACCTTTTCGCCAACCTCACATCAAAAACAAATATTTTTTTTTTTTGGCAGTAAAATTTTAATTGCCAATACATGAGAATGTTTCGTTGTGACTAAATAATACCTTAACTAAGCGTTGACTCTTGGTGCTCATCGCCATCAGGCGATTGCAGGTGGTGGTGGGTGAAGAAGACGAAGCTGTTGTGGTTGCGTGGTTACTACTATCGCTATTTTGGAAAAGTAATGAGATTAATATCAGCAGGTTAGAATATTAAAATTTTTCGTAAAATATTACGCTATATTGAGAAGGCTGCTGACATCCCACAAACGCATAGTGCCATCCTGGCAGACCGCCGCCATGCGATGATTACGCCCACTCCAAGCAATGCTTGTACAGTAAGCTGTTAAGTCTTTCAGTTCCGTTAGTTGGGATCCCGCGGCCAAATCAAAGATGCGAATTTTAGTTTCTTCTCCCGCAGCGGCCAGCATTTTCCCATCCGGGCTGAATGCAATCGACGTAACTGGTTGCTTACAATCGGTGAATACACGTACCAGCTTTCCGCTGGTTACACACCACAAACGGACCGATAGGTCAGCCGATCCGGAGGCAATATAGTTACCATTCGGATGAAAAGCGATACACTTTAAAAGAGAGAATAAAGAATATCAATGAATATGAATGCTCAAAACTTCTGGTCCACTCGCAAAACACCTCAACTGCCTCCCTCTAACAAACCTCAACATCCTGCGTGTGGCCCACATACGTTATGAGAGGAAACTCTCGCTCCAAAGTCCACAATCTGGCTGTAAGATCTTTTGAACCTGTGGCAGTGTACATGCCAGCAGGACTTTCGTCCACGCACCACACTGGGTAGTTGTGCCCGCGATAGACACCAACACATGTGTATGTCTCAGCTCGCCAAGTGCGCATCGTACTATCCTTGGAAACGCTGTAGATTAGAGGATAGTGGGCTGAGAAGCGTACATCTGTCACTCCACGGCTGTGACCACGTAATTGAATACCACCATAATCGCCGCTAATTAAATACCAGTAATCAGTACATCAGTAAACCGATAATATATGTTTAAACTTACATTGAGTTCTCCTCATATTTTCGACTTTTGTATTCCTCCACATCGGCTGACCACTGTTCACTGCAATCCGATTCGTTTAACTGCACTGCCAAATTTAGTTCGTCCTCGTCCGTTTCGGTGCAACAATTGTTCAGTTCCCATTGACATATGGAGTCCGCCTTGTGCTGGTACATATTTTTGCCGCGTACTGTCAATTGGTTCATTTGCCAGAGCTGCAGGACGGAGCTATCAAAGCCAGCCACTAGATGACACCCTTGGCGGTCTATATCTGCTGATGTCAGACTATGGTAAGTTGGTAAGGGATGATCAATAATGCTACTTAGTTTTAATGTTATTCCGCAAAGAGCAAAAATTTTTTTGGACGAATTTCCGGCATTATTTGCCCTGAATATGGTAAATTTTTTTGTTTTCATGAGTGCGAAATGCATTCACGCACTTCGTATAACAAAACAAACCTCGAAATTGCGCCCTTCTCTGTCCCCGACAAGTGCTTACGCCCTTGCTGTGCTCACAACCGTCGTCCTTTTGAACTACGCTTATTCAACGCTGCTTAGTTTGGAAACGATTGAGAGCACGTCTGTTTATCGTGCCACGGCTGTAACCGAAAATGTTATATAGTAAAACAATTTTGTCTTCAAACCAAACTGCTGAGGCATAATGCGCGGAAATTCGTTTAGATATACAAAATTTTTGAGGGCTTGTTACCTTCTGCATCTTTCGGTCACTTTTACAAATCTTGGAAATAAAGGTTGCGTTCGGAATATTTGTTCATTACAATCTTTAATCATTCTTAATCCCAAGAGAACCTTTTTTGCGCGTCCTTCCTTTTCGACTAAATCGTCATTACTCCCTTCGGCAATAGTACTCATCTCAGACGACTCTTTACTAGCAGCCGAAGCATATGGCTTTTGCAGTCTTAAAACCTCTTCCAATTCGTCGTCATCTTCATGGATACCATGAAATAAATAGTCCTCGCTCCACTGGGGCACTTCATGGTCTATTATGTGTAAGTGCAACCAGGTATATATCAAATTCAATATTAAAACATGCCCTTTTTTCGCCAGGAAATCATTCAATATATTAAGCGCTTCTTCTGTGAGGTAAAGTTCGTACTTAGAACTGCGAAACAGGCGCACTTCATCATTTTGTTCCGCTACATCATATTTAGAACAGGTAGATAAAAACTGTACGAGCTTTTTGAAAAACTCCGCTTCTCTGTCCGCGTCGTCATCAACACTGTTAGCAAATTTAATTTGACTACGAATGGAGCCGGTTTCTCCTTGGCCAGCAGATGCACTATCCGCCACCGAACAGCCGTTAATCTTAGTTGGCAATGGAGATTCGTAATTCTCGACAGTTGCCACTAGATGGGCATATTTCTTCAAAAAAGTTAAAGCTGCCTTGTGCTCTCCTGCCTTCAGTAGTTCTAAGTAGAGATGGCACAGTACCGGCGAATGTAGACTCCGCAGTTCTAAACGGATCAAATCATCCATTTGATCTTCGATGAATTGGGAGAATCTGAAGATATATTAGAGGCAGTCTGAATAAAGACCTTAGACATGAAGTGCAGCGGTATACTTAGCAAACTGCTGCTCGACAATGAGTTGATTGTTGCCGATGCACTGGACATTTGAGTAAATAAAAGAATTACCGCTCATCAGGTCGCCTTCAATCATTTTGTTAAAAACAAATTGTTTTCTGTTTTGCTGCAGAACAAAATCCGACTTTCGAATTCTTTCGCTTCCCTGCCATTGAGTACCGTTTAGTTAATTTGCTTCAATTTTATTAAATCTTCAGGCCATAGTTACCGCATAGCTTTTCTGTTTCAAATAATTGCCTACAGCAGCTCGAATTAAGTCGTTTTTGGATTTTTTCGATTTATTCCCACCGTGCAAAACTCTCTTTTTGTTTGGAACCTCTGCCATTTTTGTTGATGCTGAACCTTGATGTTGGTGTTGTCCAGTGTAGCCCCGTTCGATAAAGTAATCAATGTTACCAGGGTAACTGTTTCATACATACTTAAATAAATAAGAGAAACGCATTACATATTTCCTACCGGTATTATATTACAGGTTTACACGATAATCTGCTAACTCGATTCCGACTTACACGGTTTTAAATATTACGGATTTCAAAAACCCAGATCTTTTACAGTAAATAATTACATTATATTAAGATACTCTCATAAATAATTTATATATAATAATTCAGAAAGATATTTTGTAAATAATTACAAAATACATATAAAACTAAGAAAAATTAGTTAATTTTTTAAATTTTTAAATGATTCTAATCCATTCTATTTTTTATTTATTATATTACTAAATCTAGAAATGGATGCCCTCAATTTTATAAAATCAAACATTTTAATTGAAAATAATTAAAAATAAAATGGGATTTTAAAAAATTGATTCTTCTAATTGAGTTAACAACTCCATTGGTAGAACTATCGTAATAAAATTATAATATTTAAAATAATGGAACTTTTAACATTTTAGTTTGTTTTCGATTTACCAGGTTTTATAAGACCATAACTATCATGTCAATCGGGGGATAGGTATATATGCCGTCGATATTTCTCAAAATTGGGTGATATTGGTACTGCTCTATAAGGTCTATTTCTCTCTTTCTCCCAGACATTTATATCGTGCTATGTCATGTTGTACTTAATACGTTTTTCAACATCTTAAGTACTTTTGGCATTTAACTTATTACCGCAGCAGTGCAACACTGCTAAAGCTAATCAAAATATCAGCTGAGCACACCTGAAGCAGAGATATCTCTGCCCGTGGTTGTTGCTGCTACTTTGTGTCGGTTTTTTATGGTTTATCTACTTTGTTCGAGTCTGTACGCAGTGGTTTGTTTGGAACGGCAGTAAGTCCAAGGAGGAAAGAAGGGTCAACAAAATTATTGTAAATCTACGAAATGACAACGGCACAAACGAAATATATTAACGAATTCTGTGCTATTATTGACAGATATGGTGGGCGTGACAAGGTAAGTAGTGGTGTAATGGGATTTTCATTTTTCCAGTAGTAATTCATTATTTATTAATAAAACATGCTAACATGCTAACATGCTAAAAATAACGATAGTATAACGAAGAAATTGTATTCAATTGAAAGGCTTATTATTGTCTTCCGGAAGGGGTTGCCACCATGAGACCGCTGCGACTGCGACCGATGCTCTAGTTTTAAATTAGTGCAACAGGTTTTGGTGTTGAGAATTTTATTTTAAATAATACAAAAACAACAAAAACACAAACAAGTAAAACGTTACTGCTGCTGTCAGGTGACCGAGTGGGTGCCTGCCGAATTGTTAAGGTCGTTTCCACGTATCAGACTTTGCATACCTTTTAACAATTGATTACTTCTCTATTGATAAAAAGAAGGCTAGTTATTTTTAGGCTATTGCCATCAGATTGTTCTTATTTATCACTTTATTTAGGAGTCCAAAAAGAACATATGCGTGAAGTATTGAACGATTTTAGTTTTAACTCGAAATGAAAAAATTGACTCCCTACGAAAAATTTTACTTTCACTGCTTCAAATAGAAAATAGATTTAAATGACTTCACCAATGAAATAATATGTGTTTATAATCTGCGTTTGGCTTTCGACTACGACTAAAAGTTTTTTGCTTCTTAATAAGCACAAAATTTAAATAAAGTAGAACAATACTCTTTCTGATTTGCTAATGGATTTAATAAACCTGTTTTGTTAAACATAGTATTAACATTTTAAAAGTTCATTATTATACATATGCAGAAATTAAAGAAAATACTTTTTATAAAACTTAGGATAATTTAGTTTATTAGCGTAATATAATGCAAGGAGATTGTAATTGAAAGTTTTGCAGAATTTTTTAGTTTATTACGTCATTGGCTAATACGGCAATAAATTTTAATGAAAAAAAATTTAAAAACCTTGCTTATTTGGTTTTTTGCCCTTGTACTTTCAATTCTTTACAAACGTCCAAATCATAGTTAATGGTGAGTTTTGTAACGAATTTTCGTCATCTCTTATTAAGTTTGGAGAAAAATCGGAAAACTTATTATTCTCTAATCCTGTGGAAAAACTCTATGAATTTAAAAAAAATAAATATATTTTGTATAATTTCTTTAAATGTTTGTGATCTTTTATATCTCTAAGCCGTGCGTTTCCGATTTGGAGCAAAATCGTATAATAATTATCTTCGTAATAATTAGTAATCCCTTCACCGTGCTACGTTTTCTCACGAATACAGCTTCCGTATGTAATCATTGGATGACTTTGGATGACGAACTTAAAAACGTTAAATGCTCGCAAAACAGACTCAAAAGAAAATCAGAACTGCCTTTGCGTTTGATGAATTACAATCTACTACAACGGAAAGATCATTTAATTACAACTTACTGATCTAATTCGTGTCAGGCGTGTTACACAATTTCTTATCCGCCTTCAATTTATTCAGAAAAATACGAGCGGAATGTTAAGGTTTTTGTTCGAAATGTGGATATATCAAAACTTTTACAACGGTTTCGTCAATATCCAAATACAATTCAAAAGTTTTAAGTATTTTAATGCCGAAATTTGTGTGTATTTTTTACCCAGTCTCAAGATAAAACACTTTTGATCGATTACAAAAGAAGTTCATACTGACAGTCTTTTTTGTCCTTTAAAATTATTAATTTTATGGGAGAGAGAGAGAGCGCAAGGGAGATACATACGCTGCCGCTTTTGGTCAAATGCTTAACAAATCTTACAATTATCTAATGGCAAGGTTTAGAGAATTTTAATACTGTATATAATGCTGGAATATATCATCATCAGTCACTTTTATTCTCAAAAGAATTATAAAGTGATCTTAATGGGAACACAAAAATCTCAAAAGCTAAATTTGTATAAATTCTTAGCAGTTGCTTTAATAACTGGCAAACATTTTTTCTTAGTTATTGACATAGACCACTTTGAAAATATCGTATAAGAAAAGACTTGTTTATAATGACACAGACTTTATAAATATTTGTACACTAATATTAATGATGATGATAATGATGAAAACAATTTGCTTATCCCTTTCGTAAAATGGATGGGCAAACATGTCTCGGTGCGAGTGTACCAACCAGACAATATTTTATTTATTAGCAACAACCACAACAACAACGATGACGACGATGTTTACCTTTTTATTTTGCAAAAAAATAGACGATATGTGAAAATATACAATGACGTGAATACTCATCATAAAGTAAATAACACATCAAAGAAATTCCAGGCGTTTAATGAAAATGAATTAATTAAATTAATGCAGCCAATTTATTTGCTGAAGAAAATACACTAAAGGCTTGAGACCTCAACCTTAAATTATATAACATTGTACATACATATATATTTTGCATATATAAAATTCTTAGCGAGTTGACAAAATTAACAAAAAATGTTACTTTAATTTTGTGAAATTCAATTATATCCATTTGTTGTTGTTGATGAGAACGGCTTGATGAAAGAAACTTTTATCAACACGACGACATTCTGAGGCTGAGCTAAATATACCTCGTGAAAAAGTTTCCGCGTGATCGACCACAGATTTCACACGAAATTATAACCAATATATGTATGTACTGGAATTATTTTATTTATGAATACCATACTATACTACGTTCGTGTTGATGATAGAATGATTTTTAAGCTCTTCAAAAGTGAAGCGAAGCAAATGACATAATACTCGTAATTAATTATATGAGGCGTATATTTTGAAAGTGGTGCATGCAAGTCCAGTCCTTTCATTTCGAGATACAATATTAAAGGTTTGCATTTTGAATACAATGCAATTCTTATGAAGAGAGATGTTTTATTTAATGAAAATTGTATAGATTTTAAAAATATTGGTCTCTAAAAATTGTATGATACTCGTAATATAAGGATCCAGTATAAAAGTTCCAGTATAAAAGCTTTGCCATCATTAATTCCATTTTTTCTTGAAGTGGACTTGCCCCACTTTCAAAATAAACGCCTCATATATTGTCTGAAATATACACCGACACAACTTTAACACTGTCTACGAAATTCTGTTAAAGGGATGATAGAGAATCAACACTTTATGATTGATTTATAGCCTGATTTTTAGCTTATTATTCGGACACTTCCACATTTTTCTTTGAACACGTACATAACTTATGGCGTGCGGGGGGGATCGTCCCTATTAAGGCTGCCAGCTTTATTTGGATTTTGTTTGCAATTATATATTTTGTAAATTTTTTGCTTAGTGTGGAATTTTTAAAATACTCCTAAAATGTATAACAAAAAAATTATAAATAAAATATAAACAAGGAATAATACAATAATAAGAATTTTATTATTTGTTGTTTTTATTTTTTAACTTTTTTAATTGCAATTTAAGCAAATAAATTACTCAAACGTTAACGCCTATTCCATTATTTACAGGTAATGAAGGCGCTCTGCTATAGTGCTAAACTGGTTGCTGGCTATCATTCAAAAAGGAATCCGGACTTATCGAAGCGTTATGCAATCTTCAGTTCGCGCATTTCTGCAGCACGTGCTACATTGCGCCTCATCGACGACCTACCAATGATTCAATATGCCATGGAGTATGGTCTCGGCGATAAGGTACATATCGTACATCGTAAATCGAAAATGAATAAACAACTTCTCTTCATCTGGTGACAGGAACCGGACCGTGTAATGGCCTTCCTTGGGGTTACTGCGAATATTGTTGATCTACTTTTTTATCCGGTCGAAAAAATATGTTGGCTTTCGGAGCATAAGATTATCGATGTCAAAAACTGTGAGCGATGGGACACTCTCAATTCAATATTCTGGGCTTTGTCGGTTTACTTAAATCTAATGAGGTGAGTGATGAGAGGCCGATAAGAAAATGTTCGCGCATGCAATGTTAAAACTGCTGCCAACATAAGTCTATATTAGTATCTATTCCATAAAACACCGGAAGCATAATTGTATAAATTTGAATTTTATTTTCATTTCAGAACAGTACGAAATTTTACATTGAATCAGCATAACATTACTAAATTAGCAAAGTGAGTACATACAGTAAAATCGACTAAAATTCTTAGCGAGTTGACCAAATTAACCAAAAATTTTACTTTAATTTTGTGAAATTCAATTATATCCATTTGTTGTTGTTGATGAGAACGGCTTGATGTAAGAAACTTTTATTAACACGATGACATTCTGAGGCTGACCTAAATACACCTCGTGAAAACGTTTCCGCGTAACCCTTACCCTTATCCTTTTATTCCATCGCTGCAAATTTGAACAAATTGTCTTTACTCAATTTCGCTTTGTCTTGCTTGCTTCTTGCAGTGGTACGACGGCAATCGAGGAAAAAAATATGCAAAAGCATCGTCTGGAGATGCTGTCCATTGTGCGTTTGTCCTTGGATTTCGTGCATGCCACCAGCTCTCTGCCCAGAGGTTACCTCTGGGGTGGCAAATTGTCGACCCTCCAGGTGGGCGTTATTGGCACTTTGTCGGCGACGATCGGAATCTATCAAATATTCGCCAAACGGAAACTAATGAAATAATACTCGTGAATGAATAGATATTGAAATGCTTTCCTATTACGGTCATGGTGTTGGTAGTTATTAGTGACATATACATACGTATGTAGATGATAATTGTATTTCTATTTTGTGATATCATATACGTACATACATATATACAAACAAAAGATGATTATATATTGTTAATTTTAAAAAGTAAGTGAAATATGCAAGAACAAAAAAATAGTTCCTCCGTGTGTTTAATTTTTTAAGTACATAAAAAAAAGTTTAAATAAAGGTTTTTGCCTGCAGTAAAAGAAATAAAATGATGAATAAATAAAAAAGAAAGCCACTGAAACTACAAAGTTTCACATTTAGAAATTCTTGCTGAAATCCCAGACAATATCATAAGACCTCAAAACTTATTAGAAAATCGCAGCATTCAAACGTCAATGGCAAAAACAGCACCATTGAAGAATCGAGTGGGCGGTGGGAGGTCTATGGCCACATAATCCCCAGCGATCAACGACAATATACTCTTCTGCAAATGCTAATGAAATACGGTGCGTTCTCTAATTTGGTCTTTTTTACTTCACTTTTATTGGAATTAATTAGTATACGGGTTGTTTCTGTTGTTGTTGTTGTTGTTGTCTATTATACAGGCTCATATATTGTCATATTCATTGAATAACTTCATTTTGATAACAGTTTTTTCCTTTAGAATATTATTTGCTAGTTAGTGCTTTTATGTATCGTATTAAGATGTCGGTTAATAGGTCTATTATAATGCGCAATAATACTTCTTGCGGGTATATAACGTGGTATCTATATTGTATTTGCTTTTGTTCTAGAGTAGCATAGCAGTTGCATAATTGTAAATATGTGTGTGTGTGTGCGTGTGTGTATGTATATGTATATAAATTTGCCGGAATGCCTTTTTGCGCTCTATATGTTCTCTATGTAGGTTTTGCTTTTCATAAGCTCTTAAATAAATTTTTAAAAACTACCCAGGAAATATTTATAGGAGCGCTCATATTTGTGAGCCCAGAAAAGAGAATCACAAAAGGCTCAGAAAATAATCATCAAAAAGGCTCGAAAAATAATAATCATAAAAGGTTTCGAAAAGAAACATAAAAGGTTCAGAAAAGAGTCCCAAAGAGCCCAGAAAAGAATCATAAAAGGCTCAGAAAATAATCATAAAAGGCTTTGAAAAAAATCATAAAAGGCTCAAAAAATTATTATTTTTTATTGAAATTTTAAACTCCCAAAACGCACAATTTTATGAGTCTTTTCTGCCAGCCGGAAGGAAAAAAAAGTTAGGATTTAAAAAAAAAGGTCATTTCTGACTCTTACGTGTTCATTAAGAGCGTATTTGCTCAGAAATATGAATCTTTTCTGAGTCTTAAAAGACTCATATTGTTTGCTGGATATATATACATACATATATGTATGGCTGTGTATGTGTGTCTGTGTTTGTATGTAGTGTATGCAATATTTTAATTTAATATTTTTTCTATTATATTAAATGCTTATTAAATTATTCTTTAAAACTTGTATCAAGCGAAAGTTGCTGATTTTTATTGTTTCGTCTTAGTAGTGTTAAAATATTATGGTCACCAATCAGAGCTTTTTTTTTTTTGAAACTCTTCGTGCTGCCATTTTTATATAATTTTAATATTCCTAGCTAAATATTTTATACTTGTATGGGTGTGTGTTTATAGTGTGAATGTGAATGTGTAAATATGCATTTAAAAAATAAATATCGCATTAATTTTACAATAATATTGAATAATTTTGAGGAAATTCGTTCCTTTTGAATAAACGATTTTCTTTATTAATTTGATTTTTTCTATATTCTAGCTAAGTTATGTACTTTCTCCTTTTTATCTTTAAAATAAATTCATAATCATTGGAAACCATTATTTTCTAAAATAAAAAAAATACAATAAATATAATACAATGTCCATTTTGCTTGTGGCCTTATTTAGTAAATTAGCATATTATGTCTCTTTAAGAAAAAGTATTTCAAAAGTAGGAATAAAGAAAGGTGAAATATATGGTCGCCCAACGAATATCTTTGTTTTTTGTATGTACATAGATAAATATTGAATAACTAAATACTTTTAGTTGATTAAAGTCTACCGATTACCGGTAATCGCCCGAATGATTACTTCAATTTCAGACAACTGACATACATAATTTCTTATTCAATATTTAGTTATAATTTAATAATATAGTCTTAATGGTATTTAGTTGTTGAAAATTCCTTAAATTTTACAACTGTTAATAAATATTATTACATTATATTATTTACTATTATATTAAGTTGATTATTGATTTCCAATTGGAAGCTAAAAAAATGGCACTGCAGTTTACGGTTCTTTACTTTTTTAAGGTGGGAAAACAATTAGAATTTTATCTTTATTCTTCATTATTAATGCTTTAATAATTTGGTATTCTTTTCACTTCTCATTTCTTCTTTTAGTGTAATTCTCGTTTTTTCTTGTTGGTTGCGTGGTAAAATCGTTATCATTCTCAGTCCTAAGTACGATAATAGTAGGTATTGTTCATTAAAAGCTTAATTATCATTAAGTATTTATTGTTTCATTTACGCTGCTTACATAATATTAGAATATGCGTACATATTTTCGTATTCGTAGAGAGAGATATAGCAAAAATGTTAGGACTCTTAAAACTGTGCGCTTAATAGTGTTGCAATAGATTTAAAACTCTTTCTTGTTGCTTCTCTTTCGAAAGGTATTGACAAAACAACAGGTAACAATTGTAGAGCTATTGCAACACTATTACGCCCACTCCCTGTTTAAGAGTCACGCCATTTACTCTTAATTTAATAGTATGTAACGGGGTGCGCCATATTTTATGTCGGTAAGTAAACATTGTATAACTTTAACATTTATCAACCGATTGACATAAGTAAACATGTTTTTTGTCAATTCAGTACAATTTTCACCATAAATCACTTCACACCGAAACAGCGCAAGCGCCGAAATAGTGTCGCTATACATTGAAAATAGTCATGCATATCATCAAAAATATCGTGGCCAAGAAGCACCGTGTTACGACACTATTTGTCGTTTGGTGTCGAATTTTTTTTGACTACCGGAACGGATTTGAGATCGTCGACATGCCGTTCATTAACGCCCAAGACGTTCCCAGGAACTGGTTGAAGCGGTAAGAGAGAGAGTGTGTTGCCGAGAATTCACATGTGTCGTATTGTCAGCGCGCTCAGCATTTTGGCGTCAGAGGCGACCATTTTGCGGCGCATTTTGAAGGATGATTTGCATTTGTTTCTGTTCTAAAGTGCAATTGATGGCAAAGAATATTGCCGACAGACCGTTCACGTCGCTTGGAATACTGCCAAACAGTCAAACATACCGACATAAAAGATGGCGCACCCGATATACTCGTATATACTCGTAAAATAAAGTAGTTAAAGGTAATGAGAGTTAACGGTTGCTTATAAAATCATCAATAAACGAAAACCTAGCTTTTAGTAAACGTTATACTCGTTAATGATAACATTTACTGGACTATAGGAACCGAAGCTTGTCCAACCGAATGCACTCACTATATTAGAAAAGGAGTAAAAATTTATCCATGGGAATGGAAGGAAAGAAGGATGTTTTTATATGTTTTAGTAGAAGTACAGAATATTGGGAGATACTATAAAATTACTTTATGCGGTCTAGTCTTTAAAAAATTCACCAAAGAGCAAACACCTTTGAGATTTCGATCCGGTTGCAGAATATGGATTAGAGGTCTTTTGTTTTTAATTATTAAAATTTTAAAATTACCCACAGATGGTAATATGTGAGTATATGTATATATGTATGTACGAAAATGTGTGTGTGTGTGTTTTTTTTAAAATGCCTTTACCTTCGAAAGAGGATCGATCTGCCGCGTGTGATTAATTATATATGTACATATCTAGAATATATATGATGAAATATATATATATATAATGTATGTGTATATATATATAAATGTGTATATAGTAGCTATGCTTTATCGAATATTATCGTTTACAAGTGGGAAGCGTTTGATTTTGGTTCCAAGTTATTCTTCTAAGTTGTATGTATGTATGTATGTATGCATGAATAGTTATCTATCTAACTGTCTGCATGTACTCTTATCTGTGTGTGTGTGTGTGTTTGTGTGTGTGTTTGTGTGTGTATGTTATTTGCTATTTTTTTTCGATTTAAAAAATTATGTTAAAATGTATGTATGTATTATAATTAGAGAATTTTAGATTTTTCTTGGTCGTCTTTGATTTGATTGAATAACGAACGGATAACGAGCTTGTCATTCACTGTCATTCATTCGTTGCTTTGCTTCACACGAAAGCAACACTCGCTTTCTTCTACGATACTTTCTTATAATTAATTTTTCAATTAAAATTTAAAATATTATTCCTTCGGAATATTTCTATTTCTGTTGCGTTAAAATTATATTCAAATATAATATAGTAGAAGAACGCACACCATGAGACTTAAAAGAAATGAGGAAGTACTACTCGTAGGTGTACTCATAAGTTAGAAATGATGCAATCATAATGCTTGTCTATATGTGGACTCAGTCGTGACCATTGCAAAAGGGGGCAGAGGGTTTTTGTGAGAGGATGATTTTAAAAGGTTTTCCGGCGGCGCTGCTTATAAAATACAATGTTGTTAAAAATTATGCAATTTAGTTTAAAATCGTTGCAAGTCTGAGTCGAGTCGTCCGTCCGATACAATAAAAAACATTTTCCAATTTAAAAAACTCTCAATGAAAAGGTACTGGATTTGTTTTTGATTAGATTTTTTTTTCACTTTGTTTTGTTTTCGATTTTCCTCTTTCGTTTTAGTGTTTGTAGTGTTTTTGGTTTTTGGTTTTTTGCTTTTCTTGTTTCGATTAAATGCGTGTTTATTCACTCCGTGAATGTGTCAAAACTTGCGTTTTTTTGTTTTGCTATAAAAATTGTCTGATTGTTGATTATCTTTAATTAGTTTTTCTTTTTATCGTAATATTCGACTCGGCATTTGTCTCTTTTGTCGATTTGGTTTGTGTCTCCCAAGTACTAAGAGCTATAGATAAATCTTGTCAACGTGTGTGTAAGTATGTATGTAACGCTTGAATATATATGTAACTGTATTAAATATTTGATTATATGACATTTAAAACATTGTTCGCAAAACCAACCGAACTGTTGCTATTTAGTAAAAATTTGTTTTTTGATTTTTTTCTTACAGTGCTCGAGGATCGTCGTCGAGCGCGTGCGTCGCCATGCAGCGCAGCCTGCAGCCTGCAGCCTGCGGTGCGCTGTCCGGCCCATCGTTCAAGTCTTACCTAGTAATAATTCAGCTAAAGCACCATTATTATAATTATTATTAATTTTTAAAATGTTGCCGTGGTAATAAATCGTAACTAGCACACTTTGATTATGATACGTTAATGTTTAGGTTTAAGCTATATATCGTACTTTGTATGGGTTGCTATTATGCTAAAGGCAATGTGATAAATATGGGTTTAGAATAAATACTCTACCATTTACACGGCCCCTTCGGTCCTGTCCTTGCGGTATCGGCATGTTGCACGAAAGAGGTTGTAACGCTCAACATGTAACGCACGAGCAGTAGAGCGGCTTTTCGTCATGGTTCTGTAAATTCTCGAAGAGAAAATATACGTCTTCCGTGTATTTTTTTAACGTACATAGAGCGGCGCTTGCTAGAAATTACCCACGTGTAAACATCCGGAATATGATGTTGCACAAACTGCCTGATACATGAGGGCAGGGCTCACGAGCTTCTTAAAATTATAAAATCGTTATTTTAAAACCGTCTTTTTTTGATTATTCATATTCATTGTCGCTCTCTCTCTCTCTCTCTCTCACTCTCTCTCCTTCTCTATTTATATATCAAAATATATACATACACGTTCGGGTTTTCTACTCTCTTTTTTTAAAACGCTAAAGAAAAACCCAACTAATTTTAATAATTTTAATTATGTTTTCGGTTATGTTTTTTTTCCAATCTACAAGAAAATCCCTGTATTATTTTGCTGATATTTGAAAATCAAATATTTTTGCCGAGCAAAGCAAGGTCAAGCGGAGCTTTCAACGAAAGCATTCTCTATAAGCATAAAACATTTTGCTATCTAATAAGCTTGAGCTTGGATAACTTGAGGTGAATTCGTTCCTAACTAACTTCTGAAGACAGAGCTGATTTTTCTCTACTTTTCGCCTAAAAAGAGCTGACTAAGCATATGTTGGAAAAATCAAGCGGACTCTTTAACTAAATTAACTGAAAAATTGTGCAAGTAATGAACATCTACAGCCGATGTTATAAAACACTAAAATCAAAATTTGAAATCTAACAAAAAGGAACAATTTTTGTCTGAGAAGCGCAAGAGAAGAATGTGCCATATAAAAATTTTCGAAAAAAAAACAAGAAAACACTTAACATCATCATCATTCAATCATTCAATCAAACGATTGCGATTGATTTTATATAATCTGCGCAGATGCCTTTAGTAATGCCGAAAAACGTGAAAGAAAAAACTTTGCTGAAAATTTCAAAAATCATAAGCTTTTTTGACGATTCGTAGAACAAATAGAAATAAATTTTTTTAGCAAAATTAAACAATATAAATAACAGAAATACCTTTGCAAAGTATACTTATGCTACATTCTAGAAAATAGATTGCGTTCGCATCAAAAAAAAAAAAAAAAGAAAATAATAATATTATCCCAATAAAGTACAATAACGAAAAAAAAAAGACATTCCTTCAGAAGCCAAAATAAATTTAAAATTAGAACATAGAAAAAACGAAAAAAATACTTTATACTTTATACTATACTACTATACGATACTATATACAACAAATAAATTGACGCAACAACTTGTGAGAAATTAACAACTTTTGTGATAATGAAAAAAAAATTGCAATCTTCACTTTTTGTGCGCAAAAAACAAACGCTTTTTTTTAAAGCTAAATAAATAGAAACAAAATTTCTAGTTAATAGCAAAATAAATTAAATCAAAACAATGACAACTAATAGTATTATTAATAATATCAACGTTCCTGGCTATGCGTCTCTTATACTTAATAATAAGTACGTATGTATATCGTACGCTTATCTTCGTAGGTTGTGTCAAGGCTTTAAGCTTTGATAGCAAACGCAAACGATGGTTCGTTTTCTGTGCTTCCTTAAGCAAAGTGCTAAGCAGGGTATACTGTATATAGTAGTATACATACATATACACAAGTATGCACCATGTGCCATACATATCATGAACTCTTACAGAAAGACGCTGTGTCTGAGAAGCGCTGCAAGCCGAGGCTGATATGTTTACAATGATAAAGATAGAACTTAGCAGTACGATTCCAGCAGGAACCACACTCAATTATTCAACAAGGACAATCAAAAATAAACGGAGCAGTTTCAACAAATGTGATTAATTCAGAAGAAGTACGAGTATGTACTGCATTACTAAGCCAACTGGATTTAGCTTGTTTTAGCCTCGTTAGTTTTAGCTTGGTTAGACTTGAGTGTGACGCAGCATGGGCTGGTGCTGCAGATGCTGTTTAAAAGTATGATGATGATGATGTTGAGGCTGAGGCTGAGGCTGTTGTTGCTGCGGTGGCTGTTGGGCAAGCTGGCTCTGGCCACCGTGCAGAGACGAGCTGAACAGAAGCGGCTGCTGTGGCTGCTGATGTTGCTGGTTTGGCGGCGGTGGCTGTGGCTGTTGCGGCATCTGCAGCGAACTCTGCGACTGCGGGGAATTCGTTGACGACGTAGTGGGCCCTATACCGACCAGCATTTGCGATTTGGAATTTCGTGTCAGCGGCTTGTGATTCCTCACGTCCTCTGATGAGTGCTGCCACTGCCAGCAGGTGCGGCAAAAATAACTAAATAATAAAAAAGATGCATCACCATGACCATTTCGCAACAACAATTTAATTCCTCCCAAAATCCCAAAAATGTCTGCTCACTCACCGAAAACAAGACAGCTCGCGACAGTAGTAAGGTCCATGCTGCACGCCACAAATCGAGCACAGCGAGTCCTCCAGGTAAGGATCGATCTGCACCTTCTTCGTGAACTTGGCGGTGCGAATCTCCACAAAGGCGGCGGACACGGCCTTCATGTAGGAGCGATTGTTGTTGAAAGTGACCCGCCCGGAGCCAATTGGGTACTTGTATTTGTCGGTGTCAATGCCTAAAAGAGCAAGGAAGGGTTCAGTGAAACAGGTCGAACTTGCTGAGTGGGTGTTGTCCTTCGATCTTCATACCTGCATATAAGACGCCGTCGAATAAATCATTCATGACTTTGGCCAGTCCTTCGGCGGTCAGCTTGCCGTGTAGAGCTCCGACGAAAACGGTTTTGGTGGGGTCCAATTTCTGTGAGGTCGATTTCACGAAGTTCGAATCGGCTATGATCCAAGGAATAACCTCCACCTGGCGGCAAAAAAGGAGCACAAAGAAGCGTCAGCGCAAAATGCATACATTTCGATTAGTCTAGATCGTTTTACACGCTGACATTACATATATTACGCGGCGACTTACATCCTTGGCCTTGATACGTCGCGAAGATATTTTGAAGAAGTACACACCGCTGCCCTGATTGTCATCCAGCTGCATCACACACGCCGACAGCAAGGCCTTCACTTGCTTCTCCGATTCGAATATTATGTAGACGTAGCCTTTGGGCTGGGCCGCCTGCTGCTCCTTGCCGGGCCATTCGACTCTACTTTTGGGAATTTGTAAAATGATGGGAAAAATTCAGAAACAACGACTACACACACACGCACACACAGCACGAGAGGCCGCAGTGTGCTCCGACCGGACGCCACAACCTACCTGATTTGTCCGAAAGGCCGAAATATCTGTATCAGCGACTGCTCACTGATGTCCCACGGTATGCCACCCAGAAAGACTTTCGGCGAGAAGTTGAGCATGCGATGCGAGCGCACCGGCAGAGTGCCGCTCCAAGTGCAAGTGGCATCGTAGAGGGCGGCCGAGCTGCGATGGAACTTCGCCACACGGTCCAGGTAGGCGTCGTTGATGTTGGAGTGCACGTGAGACTGCGACTGCGGCTGCGGCTGCGGCTGCGGCCAGTTCTTGAACTGAAGCGAGTGAAGCGGGTAAATAAACGGCAAATGGCGCGCGCCCTCGCCTGCGAAGCGGTACACACCTGTTGTTGATTGCCAGAGCTCTGATAGCTTTGCAGCAACTGGTTGAGCAGCGGCATTTGCAAGGCCTGCGTTTGCGTCTGCACTTGCAGCAACTTCAGCGCGTTCAGCGTTTGCAGATTCTGCAGCTTCTTCAGTTCGGTCAGATCAAGCAGCTCGCTTAGCGTCTCCAAATTCGACCAGTTCTGATCATCGAAGGAATTCAGTCCGGTGACAGATTGGGACTGTTGTTGTTGTTGCTGTGTTTGATTGTAGTTCTGTGGTGAAGAAAATGATTGTTGGTGGTGTTGTTGCTGTTGTAGGCGCTGCTGCTGCTGCTGCTGCTGTTGCTGCTCTAGTTGTTGGCGCTGTTGCTGTTGAAGCTCTTGTTGCTGATGCTGATGCTGTTGCTGCGTGTAGCTATGAAAAATCTGCTGCTGCTGCTGCTGCTGCTGCTGTTGCACATTGTTCAGTGAGAGAAGATTCTGCAATGAGGTTATAAATGATTTCAACGAATGTGCGAGTATTTAACGCGATTTGTTCTCTCTCCTTCCGAATTAGCACACCCGAAACTCACCATCATGTCGATTAAATTCACCTCGTTCGACTGAGTGCTCTTCTGGCTCTCCGGTGAGTTGGAGCGACTGGAACATGGCTGCCCCGCCGACCTGCCGCCGCCCTCATTGTAGCTAATGGTGGGTATGGAGTCGACCGAGAGAGCGGTGCCGATCGAGGAGCTGCTGCTGATGCTGAAAGTGTCAGAATTTAGAGAGAGAGCAACAATTTTAACGAGACGGTTTGCCTTTTGGATTCAACGTCAAAAGTGGTTACCTGATCAGGGGCGAGCTGTGGAAAGAACGATTGTAAAGAGATGTGGGCGTACTTGGCGATAAAGGTGCAGAGCAATCGAAGCTGATGTTTCTTTGGAAAACCTTAAGTGGTGCATTTTGTGCAATATTATCAAACTAAAAACGTTAAAGGTACGTACGTTGTTACGTTTTTCGGCGAGAAAGAGACAGTGAGAGACAGTAAGAAATTAGTGGTTAGGAGAGATTGCGGATAAAAGTAATGAATGCGTGATGGAGGAAGAGTGCATGACGGAGGAGGATGATGAAAGGGATAGCAACAGAAAAACCTTAAAATTACAAGAGAAAACAGGTGTGAGGAGGTGCAGTAAGAAGCAGAGAACCTAAGGTTAGGCTTAGAAGTCAATGTTGGGGCGCCTTACCTGGAATATGTCGAAGTCGTTGGCCGATGATGTGCCCGGTGATGTGGAGGACTGCGTAGAGCCCGGTGTCAGGGGCGTGTAGGCGGTAGCCAGGGGCGACGATAAGGCCTCTACGCCATTGGAGGAGCTCAGCAGGAAGCCATTATTCGATTTGCCCAAGCCGAGGAAGTCGGTGATGCCGATAGTGTCGCCTGGAAAGAAGCAGAAGAAGAACAACGACGACCACAACGATTCAACGATGAGAAATAGTTCAACACACACACACACACACAAAATGCATAACCGAAAAGCGCATGTAATATTGGTATTTTTATGAATGTCGTTCCTAATGGCAACATTTAAATTGTCATCATAAATAAGCAAGAACAATTCTTAATGCCTTTATTTATGCTCTTTATAAATCAAACTTATTCGCCGAAGGACTTCAAAACTAATAAATTAAAGAAAGATGCAACATTTGCAACCTCGAGATTTGAAGTAACTGAATATTTATCTACTCTTTCGAGTGTCTGCGAGTGCCCACGAGAGTCGACAGCTAGAGGCCACAGCCAGCGACTACAGCGTTGTTGCCCAAAAAGTTAGAAAAGTCGCAGCCCAAAAAAACTGGCTGCGACGCGCGCCTAAGTAAGTACGATATTTGCGAAAATAAATAAATATTTGCCATAAAGTTAGCGTTGCCGCAATCTGGAAGCAATTACTTCGGCATCATTCGCCGCCGAAAAGCAGAGAAAAACTTCGAGGCAATGCGTGTGTACTCGTTGAAACGGATAATTTCAAAAATGTCTTCTCTCATTGCTTCCTCTCATTTTTTCGTCTCTATTTCGTCTCTCATAGAAAAGTTTAACAGCGCGGCCCATCAAATAAAAACTTCCTTTGTGTAAACAAGTTTTCCCAACTCTCTCTCTCTCTCTCTCTCTTCTCAACGTTTATTTTTCTTGAACTTACCATTCATGGGCGATAGAAGCGCTTCTGTTAGCTCGTTAGGGCGGCCCAAGAGCTCATGCCTTTGCTCCAGAATGGAATTGATGGAATGCTTTTGCAGTATATCAGGTCCGGGCCCAGCCACACTCCTCAAGTTTGATGAGATGCAATCGGTGGAATCGAACTGGAAAAAAAGATTAAAAAATTGCACTTGACGCCTAAACGCAACACTACAAAAGGGTAAAGAGTGTTGTATTTGTATACGAGTATGTACGAGTATGTATGTATGTTTATGTATAAACACCATAAAATCAACTTGAAACCAATTAGAAAAAGAAATCGCGGCAACGGATTAAAAACTAAATAACGTCCTCATCATCGACGGCGCTACATCGTTGGTACGTGCAGTTATTCATTTCTGGAAATCCTTACGCATTCTGTCTGTGGTGGTAGTATCTTTAGCACCTCCGTACGCAACACAATGTGTGCAATCACAACAACTACAACTACAATCACGATCCGACAACACACCAGAAAGTCGGTTGCTTCGTTCTGCCGGCTGGCGGCTGCCTCAACAGCAACCGGTTGGCAAGTAGGCAGAGAGCAACAATTACAAACTAACGAGTCGTCCTTCATCACGTCGCCATTCATCCGGTAAAATGGGCGGCAACGCCTACGCCACCGTCACCGCCACCATTGCCGCGTCACTTTGCCACCGCAGCACGCAGTACAGCTCTTCCTGTGGAGGAGAGCCGAGAACTAGCAGCAACAGTCAAGCACGCAACAAGAAAACTCATGCTGCAACGCAACGCAATCCATCCACCAACGGCGCGTTAGGCACAATTAAAAGCGCATCAAGTGTTTTCGAAGTACCATTAAAATGCCAAATTAGTGAAAATATTGTTATCGGGCTGCTGCAAACAATTTGGCGTTAAATCGCAAACGACTCATTATCGGCGATTAACGAAAGTGGTGGCAACAAGTAGTTCTCGAGTGTCCCCATTCAAGACACACTAACAATCGTAGGCCGCCCGCCGTCTGTGATGGGGATGGAAGGGTGGTGGGGATAATGGGGTGGTGGTGGGGAAGAAGTGTATTCCGAGAAAACCCTTTAAATTGATTGCTAGAGTGATTCTTGTGGCTAAATTTTCCCCGAGTAGAAGGCCGAGGGTTCTTTTAATCTGTTTGTTCAACAAAGTAAGCGTCAAGGTCAATAATTAATGGTTTTTTGTCTTCGAATTTCGACTTTTGAATTTCGAATTTTACCTTTTTCTATTTTATCTATTTAACCTTGCAGAGAAATAAAGGTCGAGGTACATAACACTTTAAAAGCCATTAAAAATTGAAAAAAAAATTATTCGTAAAACAAAAAAATAAAAGAAAATGCTCTCTCTGCCAAAAGTGGCATTTACTGTTCAATTTAATGAGGAATAAAAAAGATAGATATATTTCCAAAGAATATATAATCTATATTATGTTTGATATTCATTTATTTTACCGGAAGTCCGGAATGTATGTATCAGAGGTTTGCATGTGACGTCTCAAAAGCACTTTCGAGATTCAGAAAAAGGTTCGAGCATTGACTGCAGAGATCTCTTTACTTTTCGAATCGAATGAGATGAGATGAGATGAGATGAGTATCTCATAAATCTCGAAAACTCAAGCTGAGCAAAAGCCAATATGATTTTTGAATAGAGACCATTTCTGTTTTACTCCGTAGGATTTTCTTGTTGCGAGCATCATAAAACAACATTTCGTTATTGGTATTGGTGTTGGTTATTATCCAACAAAAGGTGACGAGTGTAAGCAAATAAATTGCTTTTTTATTTGAACCATCGACATTTGTAAATTTTCTTGTTGTAGAAATTTAATCTTATGCCATTAAATTTGCTTGGAAATTATAAACATTACAGCAGCGGAGCAGAACGATCTGACTCCTCACAATTAAAAGTCAACACGACGGGAGGTTCCTTCTGAATCTAGGATTCTACAAGTAAGTATGAGTAGTCGTATATTGCATTCATGTACGTGCCTCGCCCTACAAAGCAAAGCAAAGCAAAGCAAAGCAAAGCAAAGCAACGCAAAGGCAAAGAAGCCTTCAGTGACTTGAACGCTGCCGCATTCGCCCCGTCGCGACGCGTCGCTTGCGATGCGACTAGAACTGAATGTATGGCAGCGCATTTCCACATGCGACGAGCTTCTTTCCCTTCTGCCCTCAAAACACAGTCAGTGTCCAGCCAGAAGAACGAAGAAGATTTTAATACGACGCGAGAGCGCGCCTCTTTCCTCGCCTGCCGCATTTTAATGGCATTGCATGCGGATACACATTTTTTGGCGTTTGTAGAACTACGAGTATTTAAATGCCAGCACTTCGCCGCGACTCTTCCAGCTGCCCCCCTCTTTCCTGCCACCACTAACTGAAACCGTCGCTTAAATAGAGACAAATCCTTTGTTGACTTCGTTGAAGGCGACCAGCCTGCTGCAGCGCTGCTTTTCTGCATATGCTATAATCTGAGCTGGAGGAGGAAGGAGGACTTTTTGGCAACTGCTTGAGTGTGTGTGTGCGTGTGTGTGTGATGTAATGGCCGAGGCTTTCAATAAGGTTAAGATTAAGAAAGAAGTTTTCTGTGTAGAATACGAAAAGAATGTGAACACGGGCAGCGAGCGGTTCGGTGAGGAAGAGCAGAGCCTACACGAGTTTGCTTTTAACAAGGGCAGAAAGAAAAGCGCGCGTGTGTGTGTATGTGTGTGTGATTTTAAACATGCAAACGAGTTACGAGATATCACGAAAGGCCGGACAAATTAAGATTTAAACAACTCTGTAGGTCCAAACGGAAACTTTTTGCTGAGCATCGAATGGCAAGCATGGTTTACATCATCATCATCATCATCATCATCAGCATCCAAGTGTCAGCGACGTAATGCTGTGATTTCTTCGTGCCGATCCCGAAGCAGGGCTCATGACCATCTTCATTTCCGTCTTCAAATGCCGCCAACGCATGCTGACAATGTTTCCGCTAACAAGCGCCGCAGCCTCGGTCGAGGGCACAGTCTTGAAGCAGCAGCAGCAGCAGGCTGTGGCGGCAAAGCGCCGTTAGCCAAATCATTAAAGCGTCGATTTCCAATCGCAAAAGGCACCGCGCCACCGCGCGCCAGAAACGATCGGCAAATGGAAAAACGAAAAACTTCAACTGAACTGAAAATTTCAATTGATTCTGAATCTGGAATTTACTTTGCAGACAGCAACTGAATTGAAATTTCCAATTTCGCCGGCTTCGTGAGGCGAAAAGTGCCGCTGCGCCATTTTAAAAATAGTGAGTGGCGGCATGGTTATCATTTAATGCTCTTTTTCGAGATGGAGTTAATGCGGCGCGGAGTCGCGTGGAAGGCAGGAAGGAAGGAAGGAAGGATGGGCTGCCAGCATTGCTTGAACATGTTGCACAAAAGGTTACACAAAAGCAAAAAAGGAAACTTTAATAGGCATGAAAAGTTTTCATGCGCCTACGTAGTACGTACGTACGTACGTATGTATGTTTGCAACGATATAAAAGCGCGTTTTGTTCATTTCACATTTACTCCCCGCCACGCTTCGCAGCCCACGCCCCGAACGCGTCGGTGCTCCATTCCTTCCTTCATTCATTCATTCATTCAGTCGAAGGAAGCAGCTCATGTTAACTGAAAAATCGGAAATGTTGCCGTTGAAACAACGTTGTCTGTTGCTTGTTGCTGAGCGTGCCAGGGACGAACAGTTGCACCGACGGACGGACGCTTGGTCGATTGGGCGGGCGGACAGGCACGAGTTACAGGATGGGCCGGGTGCACTCACTACAATGCAGTTATTAAATGACAGCTTTAGATTGTTCCCGGAGGAACATAGTACGTAATGCGGCGGCTGAAGCCCATGCCGCCATATTTGGACCATGTTTAAATACGTTATTTCTGTACTGTTTGATCTTCAGAAGATCAGAAATTGTCGATACAAATTACGAAATACAAATTTCGAAGAAGCATAATCCTTAACTCGACAAAATGTTGTAAGGTCAGGTTTGAGGTTAGTTTTGAAGTTAGGTTTGAGGTTAGGTTTTAGTGATTTATCCAACAAAGTGTTACGAAAGGTAACCGCATTTCCTTTATTACGTACATTTAAATTCTCTAACTTTTTAAGGGAATTTTTTTGCTTTTGTTTAAAAGTAACCAACTTTTTTTCAGTGTTGAAGAATAGCTGTGGTTTTTTTTTTTTGTGAAAAATTATGATGATTTTTGATGAGTTTTGAAAGAAATTTCCATCATTCCTTCTCAAGTATAGTTTCATTCCAAAATTCTTCGGAAAAATCAACGAATATCAAAGAAATTATGATAATTATTTTTTTTTCCAAGAAGAATTTCTGCTTTTTCCTTACAAAATTTGTCATATTTGTAAGATTTGACAAAGAATATACAACAAGAAAAGTTGTATTGTCGAAAACATCAGTCACCAGAGAGTTCTTTCCTAAAGGCCTACAAAATTTGCAGGCTTGAACTTAAGCGAAGTTCTTTTTTAAAACCTTTATTCGACTTTAAAATGTCTCCATCACTTTAGGTTTTCGAGATATCCGGCATCAAATGTCCATACTAGACAAGGTTTTTGCGAAGTTATCTTATAGCATGAGGTAACGCTTGATGCAATGAAATTCAGTTTTGAATTCTTGAAAAACTGAGAAGCCGAATGTTTTTCGGATTCGGCGCAACCGGAAAAGTATCATGCTATTTAGACTCGTGTTATTTTCTAACTGTTGGCTTCCTTTGTCTTTTTACATTACTTTTCTTAAATATCAATAAGTTCTTTGTTCTCGCATGAGCCGACCGGCCGGCCGAAGAGATAAAATGATGAAATGAATCCCAAAGACTTGAAGAATGAAGTCTTTGCCAAAATGGCCCCCGAATGAATGACTGAATGACTGACTGATTGCTGTCGAGTCGAGACTCATACATTCTGCAAGTGCTCTGTTCGTTGCTCTGTTTACTCAAGTATTTAAGAATATTCAACGGATTAATGTTATTTTTTTTATGATTTTGCAACTCGATACATTCGCCCGCACTAAGCCTTACTGCAGTACAGATCTGTATGTATGTGTGTATGTATGCAAAGCATATAAAACAAATACATATGTATATTGTAATATTATATACAAAAAAAAAGAAAGATGCAGAGACGCATGCAGACAATAAAGACTGTTCGGCGATCATAAAAATGACTACACCCATGCACACACACACACACACACACACACACACACACACACACTCTATGAAATTCAGTTAGGTTAACGATTCATTTTGTTTTATCTATTGTTATATGTTGGTTGGCCAACAACAATAACAACAACAATAAATAAACCGCAGATGACATTTAAATGAAACATAAATAAATACAGAGTAGAACCCTCCCTTCCTCTTCCCCACCACCACGCCCCCCCTTACCGCGCTTTCTCTTCAGCAAACAATGACAGTTTGGATTTGGCTTATTCTCTTCATACCGACGTAAGCGTTTCTGATAGCGGAAGCTAACGGTATACATTAACAATGGATCTGCTGAAACAACTGAAGTGCTGTCGTAGTGCGTGGATCTGTTCTATCAATGGAAGAAGACAAAAGACAGTGCCTTCTTCTTCTTCTTCGCTTTTTTTTGAGATTTTTTTGAGCAGTATGATTTTTTTGAGCAATATGATTGCATATTACTATCTCAAGAATATTTATAAAAATAAAATAAAAAAAAAGCATATAAATAAAAAAAAAATATGATTAAAAAAAAATAAAAAAACAGCATTAAAAATATAAAAAAAATTTTTAAAAAATATATGTTTATAATGTCTTAGAATATGAGATAATGAAAGAGTTAGATAATGAAAAAATTCAAAATTCTTTGCTCTAAAATCGTGTCATATTGAAAGATAAACTTTCACGCTTAACATAAAGTTTAAGAAGCATTTTTTTTTTTTTTAATAATAATTCTTCATGCATCACAGTTCAATGCATTTTTAAACAATCAAACGCCGATTTATTAAATCTCTTGAAAAAAGCAATTGCGCTGACGTAAATACAAACTCCGCAGTGAATAAAAAGGACTCAAAGGAGTTGACAACATAATTTTCCGTTTTTTGCTGCTACCATTAAAAATTGTACCTTCGGCCGAGGAGGACACATGGCCATGCTGTGACTTTCATGATGACTCTTCGCTCTCGTGAACGCAAAAAAAACCACAAGCTCTACATTATTTTTTGCCCGCAACACTTTCGTCCTTTGCGTGGTCTTTTATGATTGTCTGGATAATAAGTGGGTGTGCTGGAGGGCGCGCAGAAGCAAAACCGGCCCCGAAGCTTGCCGCATACTCGCACATGCCATGCCACACATACGCATGACATGCTTCATGTGCTTCATTATACTCGTAGTAGCTGGCTGCGTATCGCTCATACGCCCCGTTTATGAAATTAATTACTGCCTGACTAAATTAAGATGCAGCTGCAGCACTGCGCTCGTGTGTCGCTGCTGCTTCGAGAATGAATTAGCTACCGTAAGAAAGAGACACACGATATAATCTAATTAATCTTAACATCTCGCAGACGACAACCACAGACACGGAGTGTACCAAGTGAAGTAATCTGATTAAGAAGCATGCCGGCAACGTGTTGAGGACAACCGCAACCCCGCCCTTCCCCCCGGCCCCGGTCACGGCCAGACTTCGATGGGCAGGGCGTCGCCGCATGGGACGGGCACAGGCAAGACGCCATGAGACGCCTTCTTTCCTTCACAAGTAGCGGGCGTGTTCGACCGCTTTGTAGAAAGTAATAATTTCAATTACCATAATTCGACTGCGAACGCTTGCTATTATTATTTACATACCTGTTGCAGCGACGGCATTGTTTTGAATAAAAGTCCGCAATTTCCGCACTCTTCGCGGCGTCTGCTGGTGTGCTCGTTTGTTCGTCTGTGTTGTGCGTTTCCTTTCCTGGCCGCAGGAAAGTGCCACCGCAGCTGTGGCTGGTTGTGCGCACTGCGCAGGTTTACGCGAACGCCGTAGAGCCGAAATGCTGAGAGACACAGAAAGAGAGAGAGAGGGTGGAATGGCTCGCTGTAGCACAGTTGTCCTTGCACTGTGACGAACTGGCTGCTCTTACTGAGTGTGCTCTTTCGTGTTCTCTGAGTGCAGCCGCAGTTCACACTTAGTAGTTAGAGTTGGACGTCGTCAGGCCTGTTTGATGTCCTCAGACACGTCCTTGTTGCACCGCGCTTAACTAACTGCTAACCAAAGTTTGCTAAAGCTCTTTCATATTGTTCTTTTAAACGAGAGTACTTTCCAAATACGAATAACGTATTTTGATGCGGCACAAAATTGTTTCTAATCCTTCTAAAACCAGATCTGGATCTAAGGTTGTGCTATATTCGTACTAATACTGAAACGACAAGAAAAAAAAGTGTAAGTAATTTTTATTAATTTTTGAAGATCATTTCTATATAGTAGTATTTATTAAAATTTTTATTTAAATAAATCAAATGGACGGAATAATGAACGGACCTACTCCAAATCGAAAATGTACCTCTAGGATAAACTAAAGCTCTCTAAACTTTATAGAAATTACAGAATCTTCTGGAACAATTACACTCTGTATTAACCCTCTCATGCATTTGTTGCTGCTTTTTAAGCTTTTTAAACTTCATTTTAAACAAATGTTTGTAGGAATCAAGAATTAAAGATATAGACGTTGAATTGGAAGATATATATAGATTCTTGCGTTTTAGAAACTTCTCCAAAAAATGTAGTTATTAGGAAGGAGAAAAATATACTCCACTCATACCTCGCTTTACGGCCGAGATACGTTCCGGAAGGGTTAGCCGTAAAGCGAAAAGCCGTATAACGAATTAATAATTTTTTTTAACAGAAGATTGTTAAAAGTGTAGATTATTTTGGCCTTATAACGAAGTATTAAATTAATTAAATTAATTAATTAAATTAAATTAATATTAATTAAAGACAAATTTGACGGCATCGGATTAAAAGGTCTTTACTATTAGGATATTTTTCAGTTCTCTTTCTCGATTTCTTACAGAGTGCACGTCCATTTCCAACCAAAAAACAATTTTCCACGAAGTTTGTATCCTAATTTTTTTGCACTTTTTTTCTATCTTTTGCACTTAGTAGCATTTTAACTAAAATGGCAAAATGAGAAAGTATGAAGTTAAAAAAGATATTATATTTACTTATTAACCTAATATTGCGTTTTTAAATGGTCAAACAACATTTTGAAGGACATGATGCATTTTAGCACTCCAAAGATGTGGCCGCCGTTTCTGACCAATTTGCAATTTTAAATATTTTTAATACAAAATCAGTTGTGATGTGTTTGCTAAGTAGTCGTCTCTCTTAACCTATTTTATGCAAACATGGCGTGTAAAGTAAAACTTCTGATGCCGAGATTTTCATTAGAAGGATGTCATGTCAACTTAGCAGGTGGTAACGCGAGTTTGGCCAGTAAGGTTGGCCGTGAGGTGGAATTTTCCAACCAAGCGATGGAACTTGTATAACTTGCCGTAACTGCAATGTTTATGCTAAAAGGTCTACTAAAGGACTACACCTCTTTACAAAGAAATAAAAAAGAATAATTTCTGAAAATATAATCTCTTTCTTCCTATTTTTTTAAATTATATTTTTATTTTATATGCAATAATATCTTATTTGTTATAGCAAAACGCAAAATCTGTCAATTTAAAAGACTTTGGACTCCCACCAAAATCTCTGATAAAAATCTATTGCAAATATGTACGAGTACATACATACATATGTACGCCACTGACCTTAATTATATCAATAAATTGCTCGCAATAAAAGTACAAAATCCCATAAAAACTGACTGACGACGAAGCATGGTACAAATACCAGAAAAGTCCTGAACTAAATTATCTGCATGACAATTTATTTTGTGAAATAATAAAGACTGACTGCGAAAATGAGGTTAAAAGAATTTGCTGTCACGACGCAATCTTGCTGAACATTTGCGAAAAGACTTTTAGTTAATTATATAGAGCTATTCTTGCTGTCGAGCCAAAGTTCAAGACATGCTTTAAGTTGATTTGTTTGTCAAGAGTTGATATGAAGTTATATATCATTATCCTACGATAACCTAAACTTCAAGAAGGCATTAAAAATTCTATAGGAAAGGCTTATAAAGATTTAATCCTAACTAATTGTTATGATGTGTTTATATAAAAAAAAAATCAAGACCAATAATTTTGCTTCTGTTAAGTTTAAACAATCAACAAAGTTAGTGAAAATTAGTCATGTTTTTTTTTAATAAACTGGAAAGACTTTGGTACCTAGTTTATTAAAAAAACCTCCTTTGAAAGCTAGGCCGCTCGAAAATTATCATCTACGTTTGTTAAAAAAAAAACGTTTAAATAAAAACTTGTACAAACTAATAACCAAAAAATTAGAGTGAAAACAAAGTGAACTCAAAATTTTTTTTCAAAAATTACGGATTCCTGAACGATTTGTCCGAAGTGCTGAGTCCTTGTGTTATGTTGCGGGGCATTTACTTGATTGCTATCACGTTTCTGAAGGTGTAAAGGATCGAGAGGCACGTGTTAATTGAAGAAGTTGTAACAAGTTTTCACTTTATCGACAGAAATAAAAAATTACTATAGTCCAGGGGTAGAGAGAGAGGAAGCTGAGAGAGGAAGGGCTGAGATGTCGGTACATAAATGGGTACGTATTTCAGCAGGAAATGAGCACCAAAACAAGAAACTGTCTATTTGAGAGGAGAGGAAGGATCAAGCTGGCAGAAGTCTTCCACTACAAAGGAGTTTCTGAAGGTAGAGGTGGTCTCAATTTGTTGGTGGGGGTGAAATTAACATACGTAGAAAAGGAAGAGGAATCGTAAAAGTGGCGTAGTGTGTTTCTTGTGTCGTAGTGCAGGGCCGGAGGGCAGAAGGGCGAAGTAGCAAAGGATGAGGCAATCGTAAGACCGGCTACTGGCACTCTTCACACTGTTGTATGAGTGCGGCATATTGAGCGAACGGACGGACGGACGCACAGACGACAACGACGACGACGACGACGACAACTTGGCGGCGAGGCAGAAGCGGTGTGGTATGTAGAAAAAAACTATGACGAAAAGGAAACGACTCCTCCCGATTTTTCCCAATCTGTACAATCTCTTCTCTGTATCCTGCTTTTATTGCAACTGCTTTGATTTATCCTTGATGAAATCATGCTAATGACAAAGAAGGCAAAGGATTTCAGCTCTCGTGAAAAGAATATATTGTACATACATTCCTTTCAGCGACTTCCTAAATTGCTAGAAACTACTTACTTTGTAATTCTTACCACAATTATTTATGTTCACGAATGAATGCGAGAAAATTTTATCGAACTTGTTTCCATGCACAAAAAGCACATTTTTTTGTATGTCGAAAGGAATACAAAATTCACCGTTAGTTTCTATTTCTTATTCTGTTGCTACTTCGGCCATCCGTAGTTTTATAAAAAAAAAAACACAAATTTCTACAACGCATTAAAAATAGCACGTTTAAAACTTTTCATCCTCCGGGACTTTCCGGGCTTTGTGGTTAGCTTGAAACGGTTGAAGGTATTTTCCCTTGAGTGCACTTCCATTTAAAATGGTTTTCGTGGAGACCAGTTTAAAATTTAAAAACCTCACCTTTCAACTAAAATCAGTAGACTACGAGCAGGAATCGTCTCTGCGAAGTGACAGGCCGAAACTCCCAGAGTGAGTAACGTTCGTCAGAAAATCGAAGACGAAGAATCAGGCACGAGATGATGTGTTAAAATGCAGTGCTTTTCCAAGGTTGTTTGGTTGGCGTTTGTGCATCCTCGCAAAGAGTGCGAAAGAGCGGAGGTCGCCGGAGAGAGAGAGTGAGCTTGTGAGCTTAACAGGACTCCGTCCGTTGGTCGCACCCAGTAGGAAGCAGCGAACTAACTAAAGCGTTAGTAATTATTTTAGCAACAATTACTAACTAGCAAATGACTACCTGTAACAAAAAAAAAATTCTGATAAAATTTAACGTCTTTTTTTTTGTTGGTGGTTACTCCAAACAAATCTTTAAATTGTTTAATTTAAAAATCTAAAATGTTTTCAATATAATCGTAAGAGTTTTCTAGAATTATTTTATGCAATTCGAAAAGTGCAGGATCAAATTTTCCTAAGGGTCATATACCCTCTGTTCGGTTTCATTTTTCAGAGAGCTTGAAAAGGACTTTTGAAAAAAATTGAAAAGCTTCGAATAATGTTTGATGCTCGACCGCAACATTTCGTACAGTTTAACGCCAAAGTAAGAAAGGTATTGCCGTGTACTACACTATACTATACTATACTGTGCTATACTATACTATACTGTGCTATACTATACTACTATATTTGCAATGCGGGAGCTAATACATGTCAGCAGCTACGTGGTTACTTGAAGATTGCGGTCCCTGCCTTTTTATTATATATTAATTTTTACGCTTAATTATATTTTTCATAATTTTATATGTTTATTATCAAAAAAATATGGTTTTTTTTATAAAATACCTTATTTTTAAAAAAAAAATGGTCTCACTATGGTTTTAACCACAAAAGTCCAGCTTTTATAATAAATACTAGTAACGTCTTAAAAGTCATTAGTATGTAATGATAATCAGTATGGTATTGATCATCAGTATGTAATGTCATGAGCATGGTATTTTCGGCACAGTATATTTTTATACGAGGAAAAGACGACGTCGTTAAAGCAATAACTATTTAATAATTTATTTATTTATTACGAAAACAACTTTTCATTTTCCGTTACATTATATTTTCGAGGAGAGCTACTTAGCAATTTTTAATTTATTTACTGATTGAATACTTTTTAAAATACAAACACAAAACAAAGCAAAAAAAAATAAAATACATAGTGATATCCTGTCTGCAATTTCATATAAAAAATGTGACAGCAGATTTAGTATTGTTTTAAATTATTTTCTAAAATACTCGTATAAAAATGAAAAAATTCCATTGGTTAAATGTTTCGTTTTATTAAAAATTCATTATTTGGTACTTGTATATTTTTCCCAAAAATTTTCCAAAAAAAGAGAATAATTTTCCAATTATTATATTATCTGAATAACAGAGTTGAATATTTTCACGTTCAATTTGAAGACAAATATTAACAGTATGTAGTCCTACAGATTATTCTCTGGCTCTTATATGGTGTTTACATAATATGTTGTTTACATAATATGGTGTTTACATAACACGGATTCACTTAAATCCAAGATTTCGTTTGCATTGAACTTAAATGTGAGCGAAATTCTGGATTAACCTAAATGCGTGTTATGCAAACGCTATCTAAGTTGCTTCAAGCTATTAATAACAAATATTTTTACTCTGCATTCATGGGTTAAGTGGAAACCAAGAACCTTTTAGAACTCTTCCTTCTCAGAATCAGCTGTGAACTGTCAAATTAGGAGCAAATAAAAAAGCTGCTTTCACCGGTTTGCGGCAAACTGAAACAGCTACATGAAGTTGTTTTAAAATACAAATTAATATTTATTAAAAACTTACATTTACAAATAATCTGCATATTTTCGCTTCTGGCTGGAAACTTAAACATGCGTAACAGCAGCAACCCCGAGACAGACGGACCGATAGATGTGGATCAGTATCGGAAAGTTGTGAAGCAGTTCACCGATATGGTACGTAGTAATTCGGTACAAGAGCAGCAGATACGTTAAAAGCCAATTAAATCTTAAGCGCCGCTTTCAAACAGCACTTTTTTGGGCGGAAAAAGTGTGTGTGCTCAGCCAGAACGATCCCAAAGATATATATTGCCAGGCGCAGTGCATGTTTCTCCTGAGAGAATATCATCGCGCGGCTCACACAATCAAAATGAATGGTTTGGAAAAGACTCATATTCCCTGTTACAATCTGCTCCTCGAGAGCCTTTACGAAGCGAAGGAATTCAGTGAGGCGATTTCCATAATCAATACAGTCGACATCGAGTTTCTGGCATCGTCCTTAATAAATCAGCCACTGGATGGCAAAGGCTTGAACAGCAGCAGCCAAGGCTTGACAGGAACCGAAGATGACAATAAAAACGTAAGTAACTACTGCGCTTGGTGCACAACTAGGAGCGGATGGAACTAGTGTTATTATATGCATTTTAGGAAATGCTCGCTTCAACAAACTTCCTAAAAGGTAAGATTTACGAGGCAATGGACAATCGCGGACTGGCTATGGATTACTATGTGCAAGCGTTGCATAAATCTGTTTACTGCTACGAAGCTCTGGAGGCGTTGTTACAGCATGAAATGTTGATGGCTTGGGAAGGTAAGGAGGCGCTACTTATTCTAGCAGGATATATTGTTTTCAGTCCGATAATATTGTGGTAACCTCTGTTCTCTGGGTTTTTCTGTAGAGAAGGAGCTCATGCAACATTTGCCGTTGCTGCAACAGTCGAGTGAAGCGGATGCTAAACTATTAAAAAAATTATATGAATCCAAATTAAAAAAGTATTACGAATCCCTGAACTCTGTAAGATTTGTCTTACCATATAGAAACACACCATAGACGTTGTCTTACAGACTTCTTCTTGCAGCAAACAATTGATGATGAAATGCCGATTGGAAACTTGAGTACTTTTAAATCTATCAAAGAACTGACTGAAAAAGTACAAAAATCTCGAACATCGGACCTGCACCTGAACAAACACATTATTCCTAAATTAACCACGCCCACATCTCGTATTATGTCACCGGCTAATAAGTATGATTTGAAATAGCTTTATGTATAGGCACTGATGCATATTTGTAAATGCATTAGGGTTTTAGAGGACCTGAAGAACACACCATTCTCACTGCAAGTCAGTCTCTCGCGTGCATCGTCCATCATAAACGAATCGAATCGCTCGAATCTGGATACTCCAGCACGGTATCGTACCCAACCCGACTACATAAATTCGCTTCCACTCTCATTGTGTTTAAATCGCATCAAGTTCAGCACAGATATTATGGCCGCCGAAGCAGAGAAGCTCTACTACGACTGTGAATACAAAAAGAGTTTTAAAATATTAAATGAGTGAGTATTGCGCGAACATACTTTGTCTTTAAGAGATAATAGAGCCATTTAAAATAGGCTGTTGCGTGTCGATCCATATCATAACGCGGGCTTGACTGTACAAATCGGATGTCTGGTAGAATTCGGGGATTATAATAGTATGAATATAGCAAATGCATTGTACTCATTGTAATCATAGCTCCGCTCCATTTATCCCTACAGAATTGTTCTATGCGGCGCACAAATTGGTCGACCGTTATCCTGACAAGGCTATATCGTGGTATGCTGTTGGCTGTTATTATGATCTGATTGGTAAGAGCGATCCAGCGCGCAGGTACTTATCGAAGGCCACGTCCTTGGACCGGCTGTACGGCCCAGCCTGGTTAGCATACGGACATTCGTTTGCCAAGGAGAATGAGCATGACCAGGTAAGCACGTGGCTGTTGCTACATACTTTTTTTGCATGTTGCTGTACCTTCGGCGTTGTAACTGCGTTTTCAAGGCGATGGCTGCATATTTTAAAGCGACACAGCTTATGCGTGGATGTCATCTGCCGCTACTGTACATTGGCGTGGAATGTGGCTTAACTAAAAATCTCGAATTGGCCGAGAAGTTCTTCTACCAGGCCATGTCAATAGCGCCTTTGGATGTGTTCGTCTTGCATGAGCTCGGCGTCATTAAATATGAATATGAGTAGTGAGTACCAAAAGTGTAATTTAAGAGCAATTCTTCCTTTCTTGAGTTCTGTACATGGTTTTCAATTTGTAGTTTTGAAAGTGCCGAGGAAGTGTTTCGAGCCACTGCGGAAATTGTAACAAATCGGGCGAAACAAAACAGGGAAGAGATTTCAGCACGCTGGGAGCCTTTATTCAACAATTTGGGCCATTGCTGCCGAAAGACTAGAAAATACAAAGAGGCCTTAGAGTATCACCAATTTGTGAGTTTAGAAGATACTCGTACTCTGTTAAAAAGCGCAATAGAAACGCATACGTTCTCCTTTTCAAAGGCGCTGCTACTTAAGCCGCAGAGTCCGCAAACGTTTACCGCCATTGGTTTCGTGCACGCACTCATGGGTAATCTGGAAGATGCAATCACCTTCTTTCACAAGAGCCTGGCAATAAATCGTGATTGCATCGTTACGTCAACCATTCTCAAAACGTGCATAGAAGATCTCATGGATCAGGAGTCCATTATCGATAACATCTGTGGCCAAGAAGTGAACAACCCAAGTTTTAGCTACCCCATGAAGTCCCCCGCAAAACGTCTAACGCCGATCGAAGAGTCTCCTGTGAAATACAATTGTATGAAACTAAAATTCGATGAGGAATCAATATCACCCAATTCAGATAACATAGATTCAAATCTCATCATGGACATAAGCATGGACATATAAGGACTAAGTTACTGAAACTATTTTGGAGCTATCCCGCTAGGTAAAACATGTTCTGAACGATGTTTAGTTTTTGAATTGAATAAATGCAATGATCTTAAAATATATCGTATCGTATCGATCAAAATGATTATATACTCGTATAACTTTGTAAAAGCTTTATTTGTAAATGTTGTGGTTTATAAGATCATGCGTGTTTTGCAATTTATTTTGGAAACAAAATTAATTTAACTTTAACAGACGGAATAATCAGTTACTAAATGTGTTACCTAAAATTAAAGCGCAGAAAAAATGGCCGTAGTTAAACTTACATTCCGAGTTCTTGTGCTGAGTACAAGCTTAAATGATGATATTGTACGCAAATAAACTATCATATTCATACGCTTAAAGTAGAATAATAGTGGTTGGAAGATCTAAGCGATTAGTAAGACGCGAAATCGTTAGAAAACTGCGTGAGCAAATACCAAAAACTCTTCGGCCACGACTACGTTAGCGCAAACATTGAAGTACAACGAACTTCTCAAGCCATAAGGTTTTGTTTTATATAGTCGTACACATAAAATATATATATTTCGGCACTACTTTCGAGATTCGAATCCAGTCTCTTGTGAGCTCCAGTTGCGAGTGTTGGTGCTAAGTGCTTTTGATCAGTTGCTTTCGTAGAATGTTCGAATTGGTACAGGTCGCTTTATGTGCACTGATCGCGCCTTCTAATACCTTTCTCTTCACTTACGGTGCATTTACACCGGGCGGAGAAACAAGTCGGCCAAATAAGAACGGTGCCTACTCGTATGTCAGCCAGACTGCTCAGAAACCGCAACGCAAGGATGCTATGTATATAAAAAGTGCAGTTGCCGAGACTCTCCTTGAGTATAGCAGTCCTCTTTATTCGCCAGTTTATTCCTTTTTTAATCCAGAAGAGTTTGAAAAGAGTTTCCTTGAAGGTCATTCAGTGTTGCTGCCTCCTAATCAAAAAAGTAGACGGAGGAGAAATGCCGTCATACGACCGAGTAGACGTTGGCCGGATGGCATTGTACCATACGAAATTGATGAGAAATTTAGCGAATATCAACGCCACTGCATCCGCGAGATTTTCGAGAAATTTCACAGAAGCACATGCTTAAGATTTGTGCCGCGCACGACGCAGGCCGACTACATTTCCATTGAGGGCGAAGGGACTCTAAGCTGGTCCTTGGTGGGACGTGTGGGTGGCAAGCAAGTGGTGAACCTACCGCCGTTATACCTTGAGTCCGACGGTGTACCCATCCACGAGTTGATGCACTCTCTGGGCTTCTGGCATGAGCAAAACCGGCCGGATCGCGACAACTACATCGCCGTTCAGATGAACAACATAAAACCATATTACATACCGAACTTCAGGAGGAACAAAGCAACAGACACCTTCCAGCTGCCCTACGATTTTGACAGCGTGATGCATTACTCAGAGCACGCATTTTCCAAGAATGGTGGCTCCACCATACTTCCGTTGGTACGTAACGATCGATATAATGACTAAAGAATCTATTCCATTACTTTATATTGCATTTAACATACTTAGGGACGTTTTCGGGACAAAGCCAAACATGTGGGCCAACGAAAGGGTTTCTCCCGCTTAGATATTCAGAAGCTAAATAGAATGTACTGCATGGAACAGAGAAGGTCTGAAGTTGTGGGTAAACCATTCGACACCAATACAACACAGGAGCACGCATTACCAAATATTATAGAAAAAAGTGACGATTAATAAAAGAAATAGAAAACTATTTGCTATTTTAAAATTTTCCAAACTTAAAAACAGGTACAAGAACAAGAGTTATTCCGCTCTAATATCGTTTCATAGCTATACGAGAACCTTAATACGAGAACATTAATACGACAACCTTAATACGAAAACCTTAATACGAGAACCTTAGCACGAGAACCTTAATACGAGAGCCTTAATACCAGAACCTTAATACGAGAACCTTAATACGAGAGCATTAATACCTGAACAATAATACGATAACTTTTATACGAGAACCTTAATAGGAGAACCTTAATACGAGAGCCTTAATACCAGAACCTTAATACGAGAACCTTAATACGAGAACATTAATACGAACACCTTAATACAAGAACATTAATACGACGACCTTAATATGAGAACCTTAATACGAGAACCTTAATATGAGAACCTTAATACGAGAACCTTAATACGAGTACCTTAATACGATAACATTAAAACGAGAACCTTAATACGAACACCTTAATACAAGAACATTAATACGACGACCTTAATATGAGAACCTTAATACAAGAACATTAATACGAGAACCTTATCACGAGAACCTTAATACGAGAACCTTAATACGAGAACTCATAATGAAAATTTTATCCATCTCTAGCAGTGTTTTTCAAAAGACAGTTCCTGAAGCTATTTATTAAATAAAATTCATTGTTTGATCAATTGTTTTTAGGAATATCGTATGTATTGCGTCGACAAGTTTTAACAAAATAATTTACTTATAGAGCGAGATGTTTAGTATGGTCATACTTATATACATATATTACAGGTATTTGGTTTAAAGCCCGTTTAATGACTAATTTTTTAACTTTCATTGTTGATTTTTATTTTTCTCAAAAACAGAAAACTATAGGAGTATATATTTTATTAAAACATAAAAGACACTGGCACTAATATTTGTCTGTAGTACGATTTAACTCAATAAAATTAACAATATACCCAAGTTAGTTTTTACACGAGTTTTGTTTACAAGGGTTTTATTTAACACGGGTTTTATTTAACACGACTTACGAGTATTTTACACGATATATTTGATTTAACACGATCACCCAAATTCTGAGCAAAAATTTAGTGGCTAATTCAGATTATTAAACAGTAAGATAACATATTTTTTACACGATTTTTGTACACGGAGTGCAACTAACGTGTAAAAACTGACTTGCGACGCGACGACTGATAAAATTAACTCCGGTAACGATTTCAACCAAAATGGTTTCTGTGTACTTTTAGATCTATCTCTTATTACCAAACAATTTACAGCTATGTACAGTAAAAAAATTTTAAATCAGAAATTAAAATAATTTAGAATTAATTAAGAAATCTACTTCGGCATGTGCTCGGCAAAGGGCGCAAAGGCGTATCGGCAAAGTAACGTATATTTCTTGCAAAAACCTCGGCTGAAAAAATTGCGAGATGGTGTTGTTAAAACGATTTGGCCCGAAATGAATGGACTTAACCGAATTTTAATGTTGGAACAACTTTTGATCCAGAACCATGAACCGCAAACCTTACATATACATATGCTTACTCGTAGCGGTACAGAAACATAAGTACAAATTTATAACACCAGACCGTTTCAAATGTAAAAGGAGCGCGTAAATTAGAATTATTTACATACTCGAGTGAGCACGATACGACCAAGACCAAAGCTGGGGACTCACTCGATGTTTACTTGAGGTATATAAAGGTTCGAGCGTTTCATTAAGCCATCACTACCGGCTTATATTCGTACAAGTCCAAATGACTCTCTTAACACTTTTCACTTTGGCATCGCTGGCTCACTATATCTCCGCAACCTACGGAGTTCCGCTCGTGGCCAGCAATCGACTTGGGCCCATTAATGACCACGATAATCGTTTAGTTATTGAAGGGGAGCGCCCTCACAGTCAACGGCCATCAAAGGACATCATTGATTTGAGTTTCTACGGCAATGCTTTGTACGGAGTGCCCGATCACGAACTGACGGCTGCCCGTGTTAGCAATTATACGTCGAACTCCGGCATTAATCCGGAGGAATTGGGCACCTATTTGGAAGGCGATATCCTGTTTCCCATCAGCGCCAATGAGGCGGCAAACGGAAACGGTCGAAGCACCGTCACCACACTGACCTCCCGCTGGCCGGGCGGCATAGTTCCTTTCGAAATTAACGGCTACTTTAGCGCCTTCGACGGGGACATGATCGCCCAAGCCTTGCGCGCCTTCCATGACTACACCTGCATTCGGTTTGTGCCGCACACCTACGAGGCCGACTATATCTCCATCGAAAGCGACAATTCCGGCTGCTGGTCCTCCGTAGGTCGTCTCGGTGGCAAACAGGTGGTCAATCTTCAATCTCGCTCCTGCCTGGGCCAACTCGGCACTCCCGTGCATGAGTTGATGCACGCTCTGGGCTTCCTGCATGAGCAATGCCGCGATGATCGGGACAGATTCGTCGAAATCCATTATGAGAACATTAAAAGGGAGGACTGGGGCAATTTCGAGAAGGCCGAAAGTAGCCAGTCGTACGACGTGGCCTACGATTATGGCAGCGTGATGCACTACTCGGCCCATGCATTCTCCAACAACAGAAAGCCTTCCATAGTACCGCTGGTAAGTCGAACGTGGTCTTAACATTGTTGTATTATTGATATCTTTAAAACTAAAACTAAAACCGCCACAGCTACCTGAATTGGCTCAGCGAATGGGCCAACGCGATGGTTTCTCAGCTTTCGATGTGGAGAAATTGAACCGGATGTACTGCAGTGACCGGGATTTAGCTGCAGCATTTCCAGGTTTGTTGCCTCAAGTTGGGCCAGGCGGATATCCGGAGCCAGAAGCTGGCGGTAGCTTGGTTGAAAGCTTTCTCGGAGGTTTTATTGAGGGCCTTATTAATGGAAGACGCCGAAATGCGACATTTTAAGGAATTTCATAAGAGACTAGCGAAGGGTCAACTATTTGCGAAGACTCCTCAGACGATACCAAAACCGAGAATTTGAGCTATTACTGAATGATCAATAGATTTATATAACATACTATGTATTGTATATTATTTCCAAGGAAAATTAGCAAGGAATTATTAATAAATGTTAAGCTGAGTTAAAGCTAATATAGACGATATTAGTTTAGACTTAATTCTGGAATTTCAAAGACAAGATCTGAGAACGAGACAGGCTTTTTTAGTGGAGACGATATACTGAGACGCGACGGCCTTTCTCAAATGAGGTGAGAATCGAGAAAGAAACCACGATTTCTCCGTCGAGATGAGGCAGATTTTTCAAATAAGAAGAGTAGCGAGACAGACTTTTTAGTGGAGAATTTCGCAATTTCCTTTTTGCACTAACACGAGAAGATATTGCAGGATTCTGAGATATCGGTGGAAGGATCTACCGCGATGGTAGATTGCGGCCGTCAAATATACATATGCTTGTAAAGGGTGTTTTTTTAGCTTAGATAGAACTTTCGATAGGGACAACTGTCAATACAAGCTGTCCTTCTGACTGCTCTTGTTGTTATTTATGTTCAGCATAGTCTGGCAAATCATCATGAATAGACTCACGCTTGAACAACGGCTACCAAATTATCCAAATTTACTTTGAAAATCAATCGTCGATTCGAGCAACTTATTGACGGCAATTTATCGCAAAATTGTGTTTAGCGATGAGGCTAATTTTTGGCTTAACGGGTTTGTTAATAAGCAAAATTGCCGCATATGGAGTGAGACGAATCCACAAGAGACTGTACAGACTCCATTGCATCCAGAAAAATCCATCCGTTTGGTCTCACCGCGTCTCCTTTAATGCGTCGAAAACGGAAGGAATATACCGTAAACTGTATAAAAATTATTACAATTTTGTTTTAATTAATTAATATCAAATATATTTAACCATAAATTTAATATAGAACAAAGAGTTTAAGGATTACAATTCAATGACAATTACAAGGATTTTCATTGTAATTTTCGAAATTGTTACATGCTATAAATTTCTCACTGCATGAAATTAGAATTACGCAGGATTTTTGTTTTTTTTTCGAATAACCTACAAATATTGAAAAACCCAAATCCCGTTTTTGGGCAATGCTACGGCTATGGCCAATCCTCCATTTATTGCAGCCTCAAGCAACCACAGTTAATTTCTAGTATTTCGAAAATCCATTCGGAAAACATTAGGAAACGCTCGTCGCGGTCGGGCGACGATTTTTACATGTTCCGCTTCGCCGCCAAGACTCTGGAACGCGGCAGTCGGCATTGACTGATGCTGTGCAGACGGTACTGCATCTCCGGCTGGTTGACCTTCTCGTAGAGTTTCTTCTTGGCGTCGGCCACGCTGTGCACCCGCACGCCGCCCTCGCCGGCATCGTCCATGTTGAACGCCTCTCCTTCGGCACACTCCGGGCACTGTTGCGTCAGCACGATGTCGTTCAGGTCGGTGGGCCACTCGCACACCTTCTCTATCTGCTGCACGACATACGCTCCGAACGGTATGCTCTCATCCTGCCGCTCCATGACGTACACCGTGGCGGTGACGTCGATGATGCGGTTCTCCAGAATCTTCAGAAACCGTCGCACATTCACCAGATTTATGTGCTCGTGATCGCCCAGCAACAATTTGAGCGGCTGCGAGTTGCTGCCGGACATCTCGAAAATCGACTCAATGCCCTGCAGCAGGCTCTCGAGGCGATCGTCGTTGGTTTCGCGTGTCTTCTGCAGTTCGTCGTTCTTGGCGCGCTTCTCCTGCAGCGTCTCCTCCAGAGTTTTGATGGTCTCGATTTGCTGCGTCAGCTTGTTGCGGTTATCCAGCCGCAGCGTGTTGATGTCCGAATAGAGACGATTGACGGAGTTGTTGAGCAGCGTCATGTGGTAACTCATCTCGTTGGCGTAGTTGAAGTACGAATAGTACAAGCTTTCCTGCTGCTGGAACTTCTCGATGACAGACTCGACGTTAGCCGATTTCGTGTATTGCAGGATCTTGTCGAGTATATTGTTGTACAGATTGATCTTCTTGGTGTGCTTGTGCCGGAACTGCTCGCGGCGCCGGTACTCCTTCGGCTGCAGATCGGCCAGCACTCTATTCTTGGCCTTCACGTCCAGGAATTCCGAGTTGTCCGCATCAGCGGCGATCTTACGCATGATGCCTTGCATCTCCACCTTGCGCAGGTCTCGCTCCTTCGCCTCCTTCTTCGACAGATTGTCGATCTTCTCGTACACCTCGATGCAGTTGTCGAACGTGGTCAGAGCATACTCGATCAAGTCGACCAGATATTTGCGGTCGCTGTTCAGCTTCTGCACCAGCTTCGAGTAGGCTTCGTTGAAGAATGTCCGATGGTTGAGCACGCGCATCAACTCTTCGCGCAGCTGCGCGTTCTGGGCCGTAAAGCCGCACTCGCGGCGCACGCCCACCTCCAGCTGGTTCTCCAGAATGAGCATCTTCTTGCGCACGCGGGCCACGTGAGCCTGATGCTGGGAGTCCGGCACCGTGCGCCGGTTCAGGTCGTAGACTTGTTTGCTGACGCGGCTAATTTCGCGCTCCAGGTTGCTGATGGCCACCTTCAATTTGCGTATGTCTTCGGCCAAACGCTCCTGGCACTCCACATGGCACTGGATGTTCCTCAGGTAGCGCCTGTTGTCGCGCATGTGCGTCACGCCCGTCGCCACCCAGATCTGGGCGCGCAGATCGTTCTTCTCCTGGCGCAGTTGTTCGATGGTGTGCTGGTAGCTCGACTCGAGAATGGTCTCGTTGCGACTTTTCAACTTAGTGGAGAGGATCTTCTTGTATTCGCGCTGTCTGCGGCCCAGTTCCTTTTGTTTGGCCACGAACATCTCGAGGAAGTTCTTCTTCGAGAACTCCGTATTCGGCCGGGCACATATTTCGGAATGCATGATTTCAATGAGGAACGATGAACGACCACCACCACCACCACACTCGGAAGATATAAATTTACAAGTGGACAAGAAGTATGTATGTGTATAAAATAGACGGACGTATTATGTGTCGTCGATCAGTATAATAAATCGGTAGCAAAAGAATTAAATAAACTTCGAAAAAAACTCGACAAATAAATAAATAAATTGACACGAAAATAGAAATTATACAAATTGATAGAGTACCTGTACCTGAAGGTATCTGTACCTGAAGGTACCTGTACCTGATGAATTTAAAGTCATCTCGATTAGGCTTCTTTTATGCAAAGCCAATACTATACTATAACCAGGATGACGATTAAGTCGATTTAAGACAGTTGTAAATTTATAAGTTTATCTTTTTTTTGCAAATTCTGCTGAAAAAGTTCTCAAATTTTCAAGTTATTTCAAAACTGCAGCCGGCACCAACAATTTATAAACCAAACAATTTATTATTTATTCAAATAAACCGTCTTCAAAGTCATTAATTATGAAAAGTTGTATTGTATTTTATTGGAAAAGTGCGGAATAAAGGAAAAAGTTTTCCATTTATTATGACCTTTTCCATCTATAATGATCTAAGTGATCTAAATATTTCCAAATTATACTTTTTAGTAGGAAGCACAAACCATTGTTCATCTTGAATATTGAGGTTATGGTTACTATTATTGCTGCTTGCTTTACATGCACGATTTTCTCAACTTTTTAAGACTTATTAAAGACTTATTATTCGATTGCTTTTAATGGTCGATTAAACGTCGATGACGCTAATTAAGGCCTTTGAAGACCTTTAAATAAATACTTTTATCATCATTTTGAGGGCACCTCAATGGATCATTGGACCATTTTAATCTATCCCGATGGTACAGCCATTGCACCACAAAGGAGTAGAGAATATATGGATCTAGTGTAGTTTTTACAGTAATTTCTGTAACATAAAATTTTTTATTGTTCATTTAAGTGATATTAATTTTAGTGCAGTGCAGAACAAAGTCAGCTCTTATGAATCTCTTCCATTGAGATTACAACGACATCTCATACAAAGGTGGTCTGTAAAGTTTTCGAGCTCAACATGAAGATGGCAGCACTCGTCAACAAAAGTGGGGGCGCGTGTTTGCGCAAGCGTTGAAAGGTACTCATTGTAACTTCAGCCATTTTGGACGCAATGACGTTGACTATTACAGCTTTCGTAATAGTTTTGACGCCTAGGCAGTGCAGTAACCCCTTTTGACCCCTTTCCCCCTCCCCTATTAAAATCGCTTAAAAATGTTTGACCTTTTAAAGAAATTCGATTTATTACTAAAAATCGCCTCAATTATTTCCTAATGATAGCCGTTATTAGGCTTAAAATTTTGTTTATAAAATATAGTATATACTCGTATATTAAATAATAAAATAAAATAAGCGTAAGTTTACATCGACAGGCCGGAACTTTCGATGGCCTGGAATATTTTCCAAACGGACCAAATGTAGGCGGCGGTGCGTAGATCATTGCAGAGCGCGAACTGGTTAGCGATTTGCTTGATGCCGGTAGCGGCATTTTCCATGACGGTCTGCAGGCCATAGTCGACGATTTCTGCCTCCGAGGTGCAGTCACGAATCATGCGCAGCTTCTCGTTGGCCTCTATGTATGGCTAAAAAGGAAGACGGTCCGGTCAGTCGGTCGCTAAATCGCGTTAAAAAGCACTTACGAATTTCGAATCCTTGCCGCTGGGTGCGAAGGCTTCGTTGACGGAGTTCAGGATTTCATGGATCATCTGGCTGTTGTGTCTGCTGGTCAGTTTGCCGTACGAGACGTGATTGATATTCTTCAAATACTCGAAGTAAGACACGGTCACGCCCCCCGCATTGCAGTACAGGTCCGGTATGACGAGCACGTTATTGCTCTTTAGGATTTCGTCGGCCGCCGGCGTTGTGGGCCCGTTGGCGCCTTCCAGTATCATTTTGGCTTGAACTTTGGCCGCATTGTCGCCGGTAAGGACCTTCTGCGTGGCGCACGGCAACAGAATGTCGCATTTCTCCACAAGTAAATCACCCGAAAACTCTTTGGCTTTCGGATAACCTTTGATGCTTTTGTTTTTTAAAAAATAAGTGAACAAGTCCTGCCGAAAATTAAATGGTCAATAAATCATGAAGACACAGGTCAGTGGGCACAGTGAGACCTACATTGATGTCTATACCGTCTGGATTGTGGATGGAGGCATCGAATTCCTTGACGCCGATGACCTTCGCCCCGGCCTCGTGCACGAATTTCGCCGCGTAGGAACCTACGTTGCCGAAACCCTGCACAATGGCGGTCTTGTCCTTCCAGCCGACTTTCCAGCCCAGCAGATCCATCCAGTCCTGATCGTTTAGGAACACATCGCCGGCCTTCCAAACACCGCGTCCAGTGGCCGAGGCACGTCCGCGTATGCCGCCGGTATGCACCGGTTTGCCCGTCACGATCGCCAGGGCGTTGATATCTTTGAAGCCTGTTAAAGGAGACGACGACTGCATTGCAGTCGAGCAGGTTAAAGACTATTTGCGATATTCAAGGCCCACCGAAAGTCTTTATGTACTGATCGCACAGCCAGCTCATCTCGCGTTCGCCAGTGCCCATGTCCGGAGCCGGCACATCGATGCCGGGGCCGATCATGTTCCTCTTGAGCAGCTCCGTGGTATAGCGTCGCGTGATCACCTGCAGTTCGGAGGCGGTGTAGTTCTTGGGGTTGATGCAGATGCCGCCCTTGGCGCCGCCGAAGGGCACGTTCACGCACGAGTTCTTGAAGGTCATTAAATAGGTTAGCGCCCTCACTTCGTCGGAGTCGACGTCTGTTCCGAATCGTATACCTACGTGGACACATGAAGAAGCTTTTCTATTTCCGAACAGGGTTGGTTTTTCGAGGCTAAAGAGTGTTGTTTGGTACCTCCTTTTACCGGCAGCCGATGGCGTGTGTGATGAGCACGATAGCCCGTTATCAGCTCGTAACTTCCGTCCGACTTGACGATCGGAAAGGTCACCTCCAGCAGGCTGGTGGTGGTGCCGAGCAGACGCAGAATGACGCCCACGCGATTCTGACGTTGTTCGTTCGTCAAGTGCGGGTACTTCTCCAACTCCTTGACCAGTTCGCTCTCCATGCGCTGCGCCGCCTTATGGTAATACCACTGGACCATGGCGGACATTTCGGGATTGGCTTCCTTCGGTATATTCTCCAGATGTTTGGGTATCTTGTGCTGTCTTCGGACACACATGCCCCAGAGCGCCGGAACAACGCACGGACAGACTGCTGCAGTTGCTCCCACTCTTAGTCCCATATTCAGAAGAAACCGGGCGCCCAATTGAAGCCTCATGCCCTTTACAAGAGCGCGCATTTCGTGAAGAGAAGCGGTTCTCTCTCAGTTTCCAACCAGAAAATCGTCCGGATCGCTCTATGGTAGGTACCTTCAATTTTTCAAATAAAAGTACTGAAATTTGAAAGCTCTTTTATAAGTTATTATCTAATAAATCTCCCCAAATCCTTTCTAAATAAACGGCAGAAAAGAAAAATTGTGAAAAGCTGTTTGTGACTAATTTGATTATATTTCAAGTGAAAAAGCATTCTGAAAAAAAATTGCTCCGAAGTTTCGAAGAGTTTCATGTCAAAGCAGAAGAAGCAACCGCGCCGGTTCTACGCACTTATTTCCGCTGTCGAAATTATTATAACTTTGCGCAAATCATTTCTTGTGCCATTTTTGAGCAGAAGTCGGCCATATTTCAGGAACAAAATCCTTTCGTGTACTCGCCGAACAGCCAATTAATACTTTGTACATATGCAGTCAAATCTATTTTTACGCGATAGATACGTTCCGTATCGTTCGTGTAAAAAAAAACGCGTAAAAAAAATCGCATAAAAAGAAACGGTATCAGTACAAGTTCGTGTGAAAAAAATCGCCTTAAAAAATCACGTAAAAAAAATCGCGTAAAAAAAGAAAACTATACCAATACAAAAGTAAGCGCTCGGTTCGACATTTCCACTGAAATTCTTTTATCTCTATTCCTCACTAACACATCAAGCATTTGACTTTTTATTGTAAGTTATAAAAATTTATTTTTCTTACTAAATTAAATTATTTCGAAAGGATACTTATTACTTAGAGCTTGTTAACTCCAATTAAAACGCGTTAAAAAGGAATGGAATTTTGAAAAAAAAATTGCGTTAAATCAAATTCGCGCAAAAAAGTCCTATAAAAATATAGTCTTATAATTCTTAGAAAGTAATTAAAACAATTTTTTTTAATTTGATCAGTGTTTTTTAATGTTTATATCATATTAATTTCAACTTATACAGGATTTGTTAGGTACACACACGCACACACACACACACACACACACACACACATATATACACACACTATCTATACTACAATCTTTATACTTTCGTTCCGACGTAAGTAAGTATTTTTATTATTAATTATTAATTTGTGGTTTTTATTTTTACTTTAATTATTAGTCTCAGAAAATATTTTGACAAAAATATAATTAAAGGACCCTGTTTTTTTTTTTTTTAATTATACGATAGTTTTTATTATAAAGTTTTTGGAAACTTTTTCGGTTCTCACAAAAGCCAATACAGCTATTAAAATACAATACGAAATAAGAATTAAAATAACTTTATTATCTAGATACTGTCAACTAAAAAGTACATACATACATACATACGTTTAGAATGTAAAGACACTACAAAAAAGGGCACTCAGTGGACATGGTCAAAGACACGAAATTGCGGAAACATAACGCTGGTACACACACACACACACACACAAACCGAACTGATTGCAAAAGGGGTCGTTTAGGATGCACGCAACTGGATAATAAGGCTTCGGAAATATATAAAAGAAATCAAATAAGATACATAATTACAAAGCGAAAGCGAGGCACAAAATTTGCAAAATATCAAAATTAAACTGAAACGCGGAGTCTCACAAAATAATAAAAATTTCAAGGAAAATAAATTTAAATTTGAAGGATGGTTGCTTCGTAATAGTTGCTTCTGTCAATCAATGGCGGGGGGACGCCTTCTTTGCCTTTTCCAAATAATTGGCCTTTGAAATTAATTGTTTTTCGTGGCTGTGTTTTTTTTTTTTTTTTTTGAATAATCAGAAAATGAGATCTTACTAAATGCAATTATGCAAAAGATTTGTGTGTTCGTCTCCAAATTTTATACAGCGTTTGACAAAAAAAAAGAAAGAAATTAATAAATGGTCGCAATCTCTAAAGCTCTCACTCAACTTAAACTAACGAGAATAATTGCTTTTTTTAACAATGCTATTTAAATTAATTTGCAATTAATTTTTTATGAGCAACACTCTCTATATAAATTTCGATTTCTAATATTTGTAAAATAGGCATCTCTTCTATACATAATAAAGTACATACTAATTACAATAGCGATCAAATAAATACATCTACGGCCCATCTCTCTCTCTCTCGCCCGCGCACCATTCACATGGTGAAAGAAGAGGGCGACAGAGTGAACCGGAATCGGAGAGTAATTAAATCCTTATAGTAATTAAATTCAAATACAATATAACACCGCAAATGGTATTCTTATCGGTTAGAATAACAGTATGCAACTTATACTAATACCACACCACAAACGTCATGTGGTACGCGCTTTAGCACATGGAAGCCGGTTCTTCTTCTCCTTCCAGCATTCATGCCCACCGTTAAACACTAACTTAAAATTTTACATCACGCTTTTCACTGTTTTCTCAAGTTGATCGAGGGCGATTCAATGAATACCATTGACAAATACACATCCAATACTCCTACAGCAAATGTACAAACGTCAAGTACCGGAAGCTCTCAGTCGCTGCCACAGCTCTAGCTTTTCACCATAAAGCTCCGGACCGCAGTGCGGCATGCGGAGGTGTCTCCAGCACCTTCTGGGTTTGCTGGCCAGACCTGTTGGCTCAATCGTCGTCTCTTTTATCGGTTTTGAGGTCATATTTAGCACACAGTTCTTCCGGCGAGTAGCTATAAGAGAACGCAGGAAGGGATAAAAATGGCTGCGTAGTGCATGGTAATGGCTGCGAGTATCAGAGCTACTCGATACTCACCCAATCAAATTCTGCAGATCACAAACGAATCGGTACACGTAGCGTTTGCCCGCCGTCTTGTGGATGATATTCTTGTCGTAGTAATAGCGTAGGCCGCGACTCAGTTTCTCATAGTTCATTTTTGGTTTGTTCTTCCTAATTCCCCAACGGCGCGCGACCTAAGATTTCGCGTAAAAGTATAAGTAAGCTAGGTATATTTTCCAAAAGAGGGGTATCCCCCCCCACAAACATTAATCCCTCAATCTAGAAATGCTTTTTAGATTCGGCAAATCCTAGTTTCCACAGATCTACAGCGAAAAATCTCGAAAAATCTCACCTCATCTGGGTCCGTGAGCTTGAACTCCCAACCATCGCCGGTCCACGAAATGAAGCCCTGACACGATTTGTCCATCAGTAGCTCCAAGAGGAATTGCCACAACTGAATGGGGCCCGAGCCGGTGAAGCAGGGCACGCCCCCCTGTCCGGGGTACGCTCCCAGCAGCGCTTTGTCCAGGCCCATCGAGCTAATGTACGAATGCGCGCTACTGTGATGAGCCGGATTCCATTGATCCGGCGGTGGCTGGCCCGCCATCGTCTGGAATTGGGGCGCATCGTAAGGTGCAAATTCCGGCGGATAGCCATCGTGGAAGCGCGTTCGCGCAGCGTATGGATTGTACTTCTGCTCGGTGGCTGCACTGATGCCGTAGAAGTCCGGACTGCCGTCCAGATAACTGGACTGGCTTTGATGGTCCTGGGCTGAGATGGTGCTGTGATAATCGTTGTCGTCATAGTGTGTGGCGGCGCCGCCGGCCAGGTGCGACGGCAGACCGAAGCCGGATAAGTCGGTGGGATCGGTTTGCACGCCATTGCCGCCCATGGGGCCCGCATAGCTGGACGTATTCGTCGGGCAGGGCTCCTCCTTCATTTGGTGCTGCGAGTACAAGGCGGCAGCCGCGGCTGAATTTCGCATAGCCATCTGCATGTAGTTGAGGCCGGAGCCATTGTGGTTGCTGCCTGAGAGCGCACTATTGGAGGATACGCCGGCACTGGTGGTACTACCGGTGCTGGAGTTGGGACTACTCGCGGAGCCAGTCGACACGGCGGAGGAGGAGGAGGAGGGGGCTGTTGAATGCGATGGCTGCTGTTGTTGTTGTTGTTGTTGTTGCAGTTGCTGATGCGCCGATGATACACTAGATGGCGGCAGCATCGCTGGATTACTGGGAGCCTGTTGCGAGGGAGGCGGGGTGTCGTTGCGGTCATGGGCGGCTGCATTGCTATTATTATTGTTGTTGTTGTAAGCTGAAACTATAGAATAAAAATTAGGTTAAAACATCGACGAAAAGTAAAGAATTTTAAAAGAAATATTTCTAAAAATAATTTAAAGAGACATGAATCTCAAAAATGCGGCAATCAGCCGCGCAACCTCGCCGCAGCTCGCTCAAAAATGTGGTACCCAGCGCTAATGCTGATTCGGTAAAATTCGAAAACCAATCAAAACCTTTAGCAGCACAAATACGAAGGTAAATCGGTGTACAGATTCCAAGCAGCGCAAGGTACACTCAATCATTCATTCATTAGCTTCGTCGTGTGCTAGCCGTATCTCACAGATACAACACAGACCAACACTGTGTGCAGAGTAAAAGAGTGCGAGCAACGAGTGCCAGACTCCGGCCCGGTTGAATGACGCAAGAGGCGAAACCAGCCACAACACAACCAAAATGAATCGAAGCTTATCTATCTATTCATCAGCGTTGCGGCGCGTCAAGTTCTCCGAGTATCTGCGAGTATCTACGAGATACAAAAATTTGCCGAGATACATGGCAATCCAGCCGTGAGAAATATGACCGATGAGAAAAATCTGTTGAAACGTCGTAGAACAAGCCTTCATGCAGTCCCTCGTGATTCGCTCGATTCGGTTCACTCGATATCGATATGGCGCGATAGACACACAGACGGCGTCGCCGATAGTGATGGCATTTCGAACAGCGCCGAAGCAGAGAGCGCTGAGCAATTATCACAAGGTTCCACTCCTCCCATTTCGTTCGCAGCCAGCCCGACCATCACTCAACCGAATGGACCAAATCGCTTCGAAGCTGATTCGCTAAGAAGCACACACAAACACACACACGGTTCTCCATGGAAGTTCTCCGTGTCGTGTGTGAGACAGAGGCCGGCATTTCGAAGTTTTGGGACCTTTCAACGGAGGCAAAGAGCTTTCGATTTGATTGCTTGTTAGTGAATCAACAAGTAGATATTTTCGGATTCAGTAGAGCAACTCCGGGGGGACAGAGGGGGAAGAGGGGGTCGCTATGCCACAGCGCTGGAGGCAATCATTACATTGAACAGACAGACGGACAGACACCCCCGCCCCAAATTCAGACAACTTGTTGCTGACTGTAGCTACAGCCGCCAATCGTTCGTACCCGCGCGCGCGCGTGTGTGTGTACGTGTGTGTGTGTGTGTATGTGTGTGCGTGCGATACTTTGTTGACCTAAAATAGCTGGCGGCTGTGTAACTGCGGCCGCAGCGCAGCCTCCTCCTTCAAAAGTACACACGATTACAACAAAGAAATGGCCATTTAATTACTTTAAACGTTCTCATTACGTCGAAGCGACGCTCACACCCGCTTCGGTTCTGCCGCACAATTAAGCGAGCGCAACAACTGTCGCCGACCGACGAGCGCTGGTCGCCGACGTTGGTGGATGACGACGCTTGTGCGGAGGCGAGCGAGTTTCATCGGCCCACAGAGGCAGGCAGGCACACAACAAAGACCGTTCGCAGTTCAGTTCGTTAAATATTTGCGCTTTGGAATGGAAATCGTTTGATGTCATTATTAATGTTGGAATTTATGGTGAGAAAATAATTAAAGCTGCGTGAATGTTAGATTTTCCAATTCGACAACTTTCGCAACCCGAATGGGTTCTTCGGTTTCGGTGGGGCTCTTGCTCGGAATCCAAATGGTCCTCAAACGGAGAGAAAGGAAGTGGTAAAGTGCACTAGCGCTCTAACTCTTATCCACACAGAAACACATTAAAAGGCTGAGGGTAGATTTTTAGGCAATTTGTAGGAGATTCTGACGTTTGAAAGTCCCGATTTAGGAAGTTCCGCCTTTCAAACGGCAATTTTTAAGAGATTTTGACGTTTGAAAGTCTCGATTTAGGAAGTTCCGACTTTCAAACGTCAGTTTTTAAGAGATTTTGACGTTTGAAAGTCTCGATTTAGGAAGTCCCGCCTTTCAGATGGCAATTTGTAGAGGATTTAGACGTTTGAAAGTCTCGATTTAGAAAGTCCCGCCTTTCAGATGGCAATTTGTAGGAGATTCTGACGTTTGAAAGTCCCGATTTAGGAAGTCTCGGCTTTCAAACTTTATAAAATCGGTCCGAAGTCTTTAAAGACGAAAGATTTACTCTTAAAGATGTGGATAAGGTTATTATGATCATCACTTTAACCATTTCTGGGTAGTATTGATACGTAGCTAATACGTCAAGTCAACAATCAATCAATCAATCCAGAAGGATACCACAAATGTTCTTTTCGAGATTTTCAGTGGTTAGGTAGGAAGGTAAGGGCATGATAATGCTGGAGGAAATAAAAGGCCTATAATTTATTGAGGTTAAATTCATATTTATCATTTAGCTAGGGCCCATTTCTTCAAAATTCATTTCCAGCCTCTTTAAGTGTCTTCATTTATAACAGAACAATAACAGAAAATTCGGAATCTAATTTTGTCGATAATCGGGTACGCAAAAGCAATAGAAGCCGATTTAGTGACGTGCGGAGGACACGAGAATACTTGCGAGCACGATCCCGGGCCATCCCGAAACAAGGCTTTTCAGTCGAGCTAACACCAAGAGATGAGACTAGTCTAATTCCTAGAATATTTTCGTTTTAGATATTATATTCAACACCGAGAGATTCAAACCTGTTACGAGGCGTTAATTTTGAAAGTGCAGCAAGTGCATTCTTTTTTATTTCGAGATATGTATTAAAGGTACCCCATTTTGATTGCAATGCAATTCTTGGAATTTCATGGAAGAGACTGTTTTGTTTTATGAAAATTAAGAAGATCTTGAAAAGACTATTGCCTAAATTTAAGGAAAATATAAAGATTATGCCAGTAGCAAAGTTTTCCCATCATTAACTCCATTTTTTCCATGAAGTGGACTTGCCCCACTTTCAAAATATCAGGCCTCATATATAAGAATATATTGAATTTTTCTTTTATTCTAAAGTTGTTAGCTGCTAATTTGATTGCAGTCGCAGGACGCAACGAGAAATGTTTTTAGAGTCACAGTCAGTTCAGACAAAAACTTAAGATGAAAGCGACTTTTTCACTTTGTCTCGAAAAACGCGACATGAGAACAAGATCGCCCAAATCTTGGAAATATCGCTCGCCCGAAGCGAACTCATGGAGGAAAGCATATGGTAGCTAGATTTAAAAGTACCAAGTGGGAAGTACCCTTGTGCTGTCCTCTACTTCTAGGCCCTGAGCGTAGTTACCTTCGCTAAAGAAATTCGCGTCGATATCGGTATAGTACGAGTTGGCCGTTGGATGGTGCGAGGGCACAAAGTCCCCCACGTACACCGACAAGTCGTTGAAGTATCCCAGATTCGTGAGAGCAGCAGCAGGAGCGGTGTTGCCAACCAAAGCAGCAACGGAACCAGCCGTTGCGGACGCGTTGGAATCAGGGCTGCTGATGGTGCTAATGCTGCTGCTGCTGCTACTGCTACTGCTGCCGCCCGATAAACGCTGATGGACGGTTGTCAGCGCTGAATGTTGGTGGTGCGGTTGCTGCTGCTGCTGCTGGTGGCTGGGCTGGTGGTGGTTGTGCTGTTGCTGCTGCTGCTGATGTAACTGACGCGTATATGGTTGCGGGGGTTGATTGTGATTTGGCGAAATGTGTGGGTGCTGATGCACTTGCTGCTGCTGCTGCTGCTGCTGCTGCTGCTGCTGCTGCTGCTGGTGGTTGGGTTGGTGGGAGTGTTGTTGTTGCACCAACAGCTGGGAATGGTGATGATCGCCTTGAGGTGACAGATGATAGGCGGCATAGTTGTCGAAACTTTGCAACACCATGTCGCTCAGCAGTGGTTGCTCCTGCTGAGGAGAGCCTCTAAATTTGGTGAAGTGAGTGTTGGAGTTCTGCAATCCTGGGCCCTTATGGTGTAGACTATAGTTCGGCGAGTGTTGTTGTTGTTGCTGAGTACGAGTATTTTTCAGGCTTTGCAAAGGACCTGTCGCTTTTCTGGGCGTTGCTACTGCTGCTGCTGCTGGTTGCTGTTTCTGATGCTTCGAGGACGCTGACGGTGACGGTGACGTTGGCGTTGACGTGGAATTAGCACTGATCGTTGAACCGACTAGAAATGAAGAGGGCGGCATGTCTTTTGGTTGGCTTTGGCGGCTCTCAAGCAGGCGGATCGCGCACACGGCATTCACTTTCACTAAACTGCACCGCGTCACTGTCGCGGCCGTCGCGCAGAGAATTTCCAAAAATTTGAGGATCGCCGTCGGTTTTTTGTTTTTTTTTGTTTCAATCTATGTGAGGACGTCGGTACGTGTGGGTACGGCGCGGTTTATGCTGGTGGTACTTGCAGCAGTATTTAAATTGAATTCTAACGAAGATACGAGTATTAATTTTTGCACACGATCAAACACAAACGACATTCACGAGTTAGTTCCGACGAGATTCTAATGGTGGTCTTGATTTTGTGTGGGCTGTTTGTTGGCTGCACTTTGGCGGCTTGTAAGCGATGCGGGCCGCACTAATTTTAAGTGGCTGAGGTTTCAATAAGAAGTTCCGTCAGGCAGACGACGCTGGTGCACGACCACGATGACAACATGCGCGAGTAACATTTTCACAGACAATTTTCAAGTTGTCAATTAAAAAAAACGTTTGCCTATTTTCGAACTTTTCTGGGGAACACTTTTTTTTCCTATTCTATCGTATTTTGAGCACTATTTTTCGCATTCACTGAGAATGTCATTCGTCAGCAGTTGTTTCTTCGTGGCAGGAACTGCTTTTCCTGAGGCACTCGCTCGATTTCCGTTCAAACGCAATAGACACGATCACGTTGACTGCTTTCGCAAACGCTGCTTTGTTCGAGAGTTTTTCTGGGCGACGCGGTCCGTTGCTGCTGCTCACTTGCACCTCTTCTGCCTTCGACATCCGCTTCTGAACTGAACTCATGCGTCGCGCCAGTTGTTCGCTGCGCCGCTACACACTACAACCGTCCGCAGTACGGTCGGCTGAGATGGTGGTGGTGGTGGTTGGTTCTCTGCTCTCGCATTCGCTCTGCCAGTTGATGGCACTCCTCCGTCTTGTTGGTGTTCGTGTTGGTGTTGGTGTTGGTGAGAATGAATTAAATGAAATGAGCTCGCTGCTGCTGCTGCTGCCGTCTGTTCCGAGATGTACTCTCGGCGAATTGTCGACGATGAAAGAATTTTTTTAGAATTCTCTCCGGGGCAAGGAAAAGCGAGCATGATTTGTAGCGAGTACGATTATCGCCAACACTGCCAATCGAATTGCGCAATATTTGCAGTTTTATTATTTTTAACATAATTTCCAATGGTTTATAAAAAAAGACGAGATCAGTTATTTACGCATGTACGAAATTGCGTAAATAAAATTGATCAAATCATGTACTAAACGATAATTAATTAATACGCATTAAAAAAATAACCCATTCAACGTATATAAAGTATAATACATACATATGTACGAGTATATAAAAAAGAGAAGGCTTAAAAAAAATACAAACGTATCAACATCAATGTTAAAGTAATTAAATCTGAGTCTTTCGAAACGTGTGTTTTTTTCTCAACACCAACAGCAATGGCCGAAATATACAATCATACAACCTGCATACGCCCACACTCATCAATACAAATATTAAAGCAAAAACCTTCTCATTTCCATTCTCCATTCTCCACTCGCTGCTGCTGCTGCTGCTGCCCACCACCGCCGCCGCCGCCATTCAACGCGATCGTCCATTTTATGAACTCATTCTTGATTATCGCGAAAATCTTGCTGTGCATTCAAAGATTTTAAAAAAGCGTGGGCAGATCAGCTAAAGCTAAAGTCAAAGCAACAACAACAATAACACCACCACCACCAATAAAGGCAGGCAAAAAACCATCAATGATTCGCAAACGATTCGCCATGAATGAATGAAATGGAAGCGAATAGACTTAAAGGCTTGAAGAAATTAAGATTTTGTCAGAAGCTCAAGAGAAATTATCGTACATACAGAGTGACGTGCTGGAACGGATTCAATAATAATCGAGTGTACACTCGAATACACTCGCCCACTCCACGGCATGGCACAGCAAGGCACGGCACGGCACGGCGTAAGTGTAAGCTCGGCAGCAAAGTTCTCAGCTGAACTCATTCGGCGGCAGTACAACGAAGACAACGCATACAACTGACGCAATAACTACCAACAACGCGCCACTACGACACGCGCGTCGAAACGCTTCGACAAAGCCGTGCTAATGCTGGCCAATCAATCGATACACGATCTGTGCAGATCACGGCTAACTGAACCAATAGCAGCGAAGTGCCCGGAATGAGTGTCAAACTCGTGTGAGAGTATTGGAGGCACTAATTGGAAGAGAACTCATGATCTCTCTCTCTCTCTTTATGATATTGAGAAGAGTTAGGAATTAATAGCGTAGAATGGTTAATGGTTTGCACTGATTTTCACTGTCTTCGAAAAGGCTTTTTTATACTCGTAAAAATAGCCTGATATACGATAGATATTTACGATAGTATTTTCAATTTTTCTACTGCAGAAATACGTATAGCAATATATAGCTATTAATTGTCTAAACAATCAGTCGTATATACTAAATAAATTAGTGCATAATTATTTGCTAGAGTAAGATTGATTGCAGACTGATTTATTCTGCAATCTCTTGCAGGATTTACGATAGACGAATTACGTTAACGAAAGTCATTAAAAGTCAGAAGTCTTAAGAAATAATTTATTATATTTACGCAATAAAAGGAAACAGTTCAACAGTTCAACATGATTAATGATGATGGAGGCATATTTAGGACTTGTCTTCTAAAAGTTTTTAATGATATTAGAAATTATTTCAGAAAAGTACACAATTTTATTGCAGAATATTATTGGTTTTATTCAATAATTCGTTGGTAATTTTTAAAAATATGTACTGAAAAAATATACGAAAATAATTAACAGCATAAACATGTATTCATTCTTCATTTCTGGTTAAAAAAAAAAAGGCTAAAGCGTATTCCTTCCAAATTTTTTATTCTTGGTCGAACTTAGCGGCTTGTTTTCAAGCTTCGTGGGCTAAAAAAGGCTGATTTCTTCAAAGAACCAAACTTGGACATATGCAAAGACGTACATACTGGTAACATTGACGTACACATTGACGTACACATTGACGTACCCAATAACGTATTGTATACTCGTTGTCGTGGCTCGCTCCAAACTCACCAAAAACGGCCGCTAACGAACATAACCAAACTAATTTCTTTCAAAATATTCGGCAGTGACGCTGCAACGAGTAATAAACGCCAAAACGGAAGACAAACTATCAGACAACAACAAGTACAACAACAACATTGAGAAGAAAATCGAAAATTACACTCGCGCGCACTTTAAATCAAAATAATAATCAAAATGTCATCAAATTTCAAAAACGGAAATACGAAACAATATGATCGAAACTCAAGAACGAACGGCCAAAGAACTGTCGATCAGCCGAGTAAGTGATCGTAGGTACACGGTACACGGTACACGGTCGTAGGTACCTTTTGGAAGTGAGAAGAGGGCTCTCTCAGGCAAACAACAACCAACAACCAAGAACAAACGATCAGTAACAAACATCAAATTTGGTGGCTGCGCTTCCGGTTGAAGCACGTGCGCACTTTATCAAAAAAAAAACAAAAACAAAAAAACAAAAAAAAAAACACTGATGAGGAATAAAAAACAACGCAACAACTAAACAACAAAGCATTAAAAACAGAAATCCATACAACCTTTTTTTTTTTATTTTTTTTATGGGATCCATCCATTACTTACTACATGAATACTCGTAAAAACGAGACAGAGACAGAGACAGTGACAGAGACAGAGACAAACGATGGCAACCCCAACAACTGTTGAATCTCGAGGGCGATGGTAAAAAAACCTCAGGAATCGACGCGACCAGTTCGTCGAAGGGAGCAAAGTGAGGTGCCTGGAAGAGAGAGAGAGAGGAAGAGAGAGAGAGAGAGAGCGAGAGAGAGGGGGACTACTTGCCCACAAATTCATGTTCAATAAAATTTTGACCAAAAAGGATGAATTTAAGAAAACGTACAAAAATGTAAACGTAAAAAGGTACATACATAAGAAAACAACAACAACAACAACAACAACAACAACAACAACGACAACAGCAACAACAACGACAGCACCAACGACGAAAATTGTTACAAGATTTGAATACAAATCAAATGTTTGGTAAAAGGGACACAACAAACACACACGCACACACGTACCAAACACACACTCAAACACGCCCATGCATGTGTGACGATCACTTTCACGAATTGCTGAAAATCATCGAACAATCGACAATTTGTCGAAAAACGAAGGAAATAAATTAGTTACCAGACAACAACAACAACAACAACAACCACTAAAATCACTAGAAGTGCCCTTTTTCAATGCTCTTTGTCCTTAAAGGACCAAAGGCAAGGAGTTCGAAATTAAGGCTGAAGAAAATGGGGTAAGATTCGGGGTTGTTCAAAAGGATTACCATTTAACGCTATAACGCGTTGCCCGCGCCTGTCGTATTTTACATACTCGTACACCGAACGAGGAGACAAAACGAAGGAGTGTCTCGCTGGCAGCGCCTCCCCGTTCATTAAATGATGGCAACAGGATCTACAGGATTCCGAACAGCTGGCTGGATGACAAAAGAAACGCAAGGAGCGACACGATCGTCTGCCGTTATAAAGCGCGACAAGAACGCAACGGAAGGAAGGAAGGAAGGAGGGAAGGAAGGGTTTCTTTCATTCAAGAAACGACACAAGACACGCATCTTTGTTCGCTCAACAACGCTTCAAGGCTTTTCAAGGAGAAGGGGACGAACGGGATCGACGGAATGCTATGATTGGCGAAGGGTTAGGCGTACAACTTTTGGGAACAAAGAAGCCTACAAATTCTTCAACAGCTCTGTGTCAATCGCAGAGGACAAAGAAATGGTGTGTTGCTCGAAGGAATTCTGATCAAAAGCATCCTCTTCCGAGCGCCGCCGAGAGACGCACGTGCTCCTTGACGTTACTGCGGTGGAATCGATCCCGCTTGCGAGCGTGCTGCAGCTACGCGGCTGCAACCAGTTGTTCGTTCAATAATTGAATATCAGCCGTATTTCCGGTGCTCGAAGCGTGCACGTGTGTCTGGCGCAGCGGCGCTGTCGGTCGGTGCAGCGGGCGCTCCGTGCCCAAGTGGGTACATGGGTACGTGGGTACGTGTGCACTTGCAATATATACTCGTAAATCGGACGGTAATGTAAATCGGATGTCCATACACGCTGCGGCTGTCCAGCGTGAATGTGAAGCATACAAATTTCGAGTCGATTTTCGGAAGCCCGAAAAAATTAATGAACCTGTCCACTGCTGCAGTGGTTACTGCTGGGAAGCAGTAGCGAAGCAGCTGCGGAAGGAAATCGTAATCGTAATCGTAAAAGGCCGCCCTGCATCGACCGAGCGTTTAGTACCGAGTGTCAGGTTAACGGTATAGACAACGGCAGAAAATATTAACAGTTACTCAATGGATTCAATTTATAATAGTTCTTTATTAATTTTAGTATTTGAGTGATTACAAAAAAAAGAAATAAATAAAAAAAAAAAAAAAAAAATTTTTTTAAATAATTTTTTTAAATTGAATTAAATTGAAAAAAAAAATAGTTTGCCCTCCTCAAAATGTTTCCATTTTTCTTCTTCTTCTTCTTTATAAACTTATATCCACAGGATTGTTTACTTAATGGCTTCCCCCATTTTCGATCATGCCAAAAGGATCGTATGTACGTCGATTATGAAAAGGATCCTCCTTGTTTATCGTCCGTGTGCGTGTGTGTGTGTGTGTGTGTATCAGAGATATCACGCTCTATCGGAATACGAGTACATATGAGTACATCATTAGTAGGTACATCTACGGACTACCGCAGGCGGACGACCGCTGAGCGGAAATGAAACAAGATATCATAATGAAGTATTATGATATTCCCCTCCTCTTCACTTCCCCTCTTCCCGAATCAGCACACACACAAGCAGGTCCGCCATCCAATCATTTTATTGTCTCCTAAAAACGGTAGCCCTAAAGAATTATGGAGAACCATCAACATCTGAGCTGATTTGTGGAGAAATCAGAAAGCAAATCAGTATCAATATCATCGTAAAATATGGCTGTCCTCATCAACAAGCCAATACAATAATAACAACAACAACAACTGCGCTTAATACAACAATTACAATACTTATCGTATGGTAACGAATCGCTTGAATTGTTATGAAAATCGGCGTAAAAGCGTGAAAGAACGTTTAAGAAATTCGAAAGGAGCCAGAAGCTTTTATCAAAGGACATAAAAGGTCCTCCCAGAGCACACGAAAGGCATTTCAGCCGGGCGTTTTAAAGAATCTACACCTTTTTCAATTGTATTACAGAATTTTTCAGCTTTATTTCAGAATTTTTCAATTTAATTTTAGAATTTTTTAACTCAATTTCAGAATTTTTCAACTCAATTTCAGAGTTTTTCAATTCAATTTCAGAATTTTTCATTTGTATTTCAGAATTTTTTAATTCATTTTCAGAATTTTTCAACTCAATTTCAGAATTTTTCAACTCAATTTCAGAATTTTTCAACTCAATTTCAGAATTTTTCAATTTATTTTCAGAATTTTTCAGTTCAAAATCAGAATTTTTTATATGAATTTTTACAATTGTAAAATTCTGAAATACAAATTAGAAATTCTGAAATTGAATTGAAAAATTCTGAAATTGTGAAATTGAATTGAGAAATCGTCGATTTGGTCTGGCTCATAAAAAAATTCAATGCTTAAAATTTCACAAAATCATTGAAAAGTTCAACTAAAATAAGTATTCATCGCTAAGAAATTGAAAATTAATAAAAAAGCTGGACGAAACCAGCAGCGACAACAAAAACTGAAAACCGAAAAACCGTTTTGCTAACCTTATAATCATAAATGCGGCGATGCGGGGTAACCTCCCGTTGCTCCCTCTACAAAGGAAGAGAGAGAAAAAGGCAGAGATGAAGGAATTTCGAATATTTCAAATTGATATTGCGGTGAGAGCTAATGACGCAGAGATAGAGGGGGCAGGGCAAAGCGTCTGCCAGAGGCACAATATTTTTTTCCTCTGGACGAAAGTGCTTGGTGGTGTCACATGCACCAAAACTCGGCGCACCGAGTCGCGACGACACCGACTTGCTGCAACACTATAGAGCACGAAGCACCCGCAACGAAGGTCTCCAGGTCTCCGCCGCCGAGCAACATGCTACGCTGCTGCACCTGTCCAGCGTGGTCGCCGACGCTGACTATGACGGACAGCCGACAACACAACACATGTGACGCTCGCAGCAGTTACGTAAGTACGTACATATGTACGTTATACACGTAGTGATGGCGATGGCGATGCAGAACGACGACAACAGTTGTTGTGTGTTTGGGCGAGTTCGGGTGAGGTTTTTTTAATGCAATGCTGCTGTGCACTGCTGTTGCGGCTGTTACTGTTGTTGTTATTGTTGCTTAATGTCTTTCAAATGGTCCCTCTACTGATTGTTCACTTTTTCTCTTGCTCTTTCGCCTCATTTTTTTCATTAAATCGTTTATTGCTGCACTTCGCCACACCCGCGGCCTTCCACCTTCCCCCTTCGTTTTATTTCACATAATTTCTTATGGTTTTGATCACGTATGTATGCAGTTTTTCGTTGGTGTGTGTATATTCATCCCAGTCCAAGTTTGGTGCGGGCCACAGCCCGCAGAGTATCCTGTGAGAAATTCCTGTGCTGTGCTGTGCTGTCGTCGTGTACGCCGTCGAGTGACATAAGGCTGGCACTTGGTGGTGCGTTGTTGTTGTTGGTCGCAGTTGTTTCTTCTCTGCTGCCTCTCACTGGAATCCCCTAAACCGAGCGAGCTACCCGATACACGGTACCTGTGGCCGTGGCCGTGGCCGTGGCTGCTGCTTTCATGCCGATCTTGTTTGGGTTGATTTCGAGGGAATGCTTGCCTAATTTTCTTGTGCGGGCGTCGACTGCGACTAAGTGCCAAACCTGCCGGGACCGACACAGAGCGACGGAGGGACGTAGAGACAGACGGACGGCGAGACGCACAGGTACCTACGTACACGCAGGATCATTTGGCATTCCTGGCGGGTTGCCTTTACGTTCGCAAGGTGTACCCAACTCACTTCATTGCTATGCGTACGGAACTGTGTGTACTTCCTCACACAAGAAACCGGATGTGATTTTTTCCTCTTTCTTTTGTTGCTTCTTGTCCCGATTGTTTTCATTTTTTCTGTGATTCACTTTGTTTGTTTGTTTGTTATGTATTCGGTTGTTGTTGTTGTTGTTGTTGTTGATTTATTGTGCATTTGTGCAATTTCATTCCTTTGCCATTTCTTGGTCATCCATCCATCCATCCATTCATCTATTCATTACCGAAATGAGCTCAAGATGCGCCAATAAACCATTGAAGGGCTCTGGCTTCGGCAGGAAGACCAGACCGTTGAATGACCGCACCGAAGTGAGTAGAAAAGTGCCTGAGTCCATGAATCAGGTTCGAAGCTATGAAAAAATGGCTGAATGAATGAGTTTATTTGGCTTAATTGTAATCCGGAAGATTTACTTGTTCCTTCGACTGATTATGATGAAGGATTCTTGAAGCATTCTTGCGATTCCGTAAAGAAATTGTTTGCTGAACTCTCCAAGGGTCCCTTGATGTGGAAAAGTCCAGCCCGGTACAGCAAATTTGTGACCAATTACTTTTATCCACTTTTCGGAAATATACGAACAAGGCTATTTCAATAACTTTGGTTCCACATTTTTGTATTTCAGAATTTTTCAATTTGATTTCAGAATTTTTCAATTTAATTTCAGAATTTTTCAATTCGATTTCAGAATTTTTCATTTGTATTTAAACTTTAAAAACTTTACAAAACTTTACAATTATAAAAATTCATATGAAAAATTCCAAAATTTAACTGAAAAATTCTGAAATTGCATTGAAAAATTCTGAAATTGAACTGAAAAATTCGGAGGCCAAACCGAAACTGCTGCGGAAAATTGAAGAATTTTCGAAGAGCTAAAGCCTAATTTTCGAAGTCCTAAAGCGGTACAAAACGGTCTTGTTCGTTGTTCGTATTTTGATGTACCGTAGTGTAGATATCGAAGCCATGAATAAACTTGGCCCTTTTCTTTGCTTATTAAAAACCCATACAACGCTTTCGATATTATTTACTTTATCGATGCATAGTAATCGGGCTCATTTCCTTCAGTTAATTTTTTGCGATAATCTGTTTGTGACGGACGGACGGACGGACGGACGTTTATATTTTTGAGACAAATTATAAAACCTCCACACAACTCTTCGTGAAAGGAACTAATAAAGTCCATTATTGTTTACCGCGCACAAATTTAATTATTTTTTAGTTTTAGTTCATTAATTTCGTTTCCAATTACTTTTTAATAGCAGACGGAGGGACGGACGGCCATGCTTTTACTTTGCTGAAAATATCCTTAAAGTATCATTCCCACAGAGTGAGACGGACAGACAGAGTTTCATCGATGGGTGTTTTATCGTGTGACCAAAAAATGCTTTTATGCTTCATCGCGCAACAAAACACACACACGCCATCGCCGAGTGCACACACACCCACACACACATCGAATTTTTTATATATGTATGTACTTTTCTCTATCGCCATGAGAGCTCTTTAACTGTCCGCAAAATATCGACAAGTAAGGGTTAATCAATTCGTTAGTTTCGATTCGTGCAACATTTCTAGAAAGTTAAGTTAAGCAGACATAAAAGATGGCGCATTTTGTATTTTTCTAACATTGTTGTTATATTAATTTTGAAATCTGGATGAGTACAGGACCAAATTATTGGCCCATTATCATGGTTTATTCATTGCTTCAATGTTCAATGTTTGTTCAGTGCAGGCACATTTTCGAGAGAAAAATTACTGAACGCACACAAAATTAACTCAACGCACACAATCCACAACCATTAATTTATTTCGAAACGACGAAGCCATCCGACGATGGCTTCCGAGTTATGAAAATGACGCACCTGTTGCTTCAACTCAAGTCTGGTTGTGTCTGTCATCTGTGATGACGATGACAGGTGTCAAACTGTGCCATTTAGTTGTCGCTGGAGACGTTGACGTTGACGCCGAAGGGAGTGCCAACTTTTTGGCTCGTTGCATGCTACGAGTACGTATAGTACATGAACCAACGGCCAAATCGGTACAGACTTGGAAAATAGTGCAAGCGATAATTACAAAATAAAGGTATTTATCATCGTAAAAATGTAGAGCAAGTCACAAAATCTGTATTTTCTGACAATAACGAATAATTAATTGAGTTAATTAATTAATTAACTAATTTTGTTAAAAATATGCTAGAAAGAATTTTCATTGGTCACCGGTTTTTCCCACGCTCGCAACTGATCGAAAGTGTCAGATAAACAAAGTGACAAACAGCGTGGTGCACCTCGCCACTTGCACTGCTTGACCCGCGTAACCGAACAAGACGCGCTCATAAGACACGAAGGCAGTCGAAGGCAGTCATAACGTGTCGACCAGACCCAGAGCAATCAGACTGAGTGGACAACAAATTAGCAATGAGCACAAAAGAGCATTAGATGAGGGCGATTAAGAAAACGACAGTGAGGTACAACAACAATAACAACCTGCCCTGAGCCAGCTACAGCCGGTTCACATCGCGCCATCAACAGGATCGCGACTTGCAGGCTCGCAGCCGGCAGAGAGCCGACCTGCCTCCTGCAAAAGCCCTTTTTCATCAGAAGATAAAGTGCACGGAATAAAAACCATGGTTTATGGTTTAGTGAATGCGTTGCGCAGGACTCAACGCACCAACAGCCATACACAAATGGCTGAGAAAGTGTACTGCTTCGGTACCTTCGTTGCGTCGAGAGCTGCCCTCGAAAATGTACTGCTGGTACCAACGTACCAACGGCATCGTTTCGCTCTGGTGCACAGCTTCGCTGACAAATTCCTCTATTAAGTCGCAGGCGGACTGTATTTGTAAGGTCCTGCGGATGCCGGGCCGCCTACAACTTCAGTTAGCGTGAGTGTGTGTGTGTGTGTCCCTTGCAGGACACACATATTCTTATGTCGGTGGTATACACGTATATATTTTCGAGCTTTCATGACCGTGAGAATAATTGTCGCTGCGAACCGATCGCTCCAACGTTCGAAACAACCTGTTGAAGAGCAGAAAACCGTTGGGGAAGCATGGAAAGTGTTCGGTCTCGCCAAAGGACTTGGTAAAATTCTTTATAATCCACAGTTTGGCAAAGTGCTGACCTCCAAAATCACACACAATCGTACTAACGTTAACCTCATTTCATTAAGACTGAAAATGGTTAATGAGTTATGTACCTACGTTCAATTGACGTCTTCCAATATGCGATACATGCTCCAAAATGGACTCCGAAAAGAGTCTTATATGATCTAAATATGAATGTTAAAATTTATGACTTTATAAAAGGCTCAGAATATAATCATAAAAATCTCAGAAAAGAATCATAAAATACTCAGAAAAGAATCATTAAAGATTCAGAAAAGAATCCAAAAAAAAACGAAAACATTTATAAAAGGATCAGAAAACAATCATAAAAGATTCAGAAAAGGCTCAGAAATAATTCTTTTTTATTGAAATTTTCAACTCACAAAACGCACAATTTTATGAGTCTTTTTTGGAATCTTATTTAAGACTTTTTCCTGCCAGAGTCGAGGAAGGATAAAACGTTCATCTCTGATCCTTTTATATGTTCATAGAGAGCGTATTAAGAGCTCAGAAATGTGATATATTGTTTGCTGGGACAATATAACAAACAAATTATTAAATTTACGCCACACAAATTTCGTCCATTATTTTTCTTGTGTCAGTTTTTTTAATATCGATGCATAAAGAGATGATGCGCCCCTTTCGCAAGAGAGTTCACCCTCTTTAAAAGGGGCAAGAACGTAATTTGCACGTTATTTTCTTCTGTTAAAATTTTTTTTTTTGCGTAATAAAAGCATTAAACAAGTTCCAATTTAAAGATTCGTAGATTTAAAATAAATTTTTTTTTTTTTTTTAATTTTTTTTACCGGATTTTTACGCAGATTTTTTTTTCTTTAACAAATCGAGCCGAAATTAGTGGTTAATTTTTTTAAGTTGCGTTTTTATGTTCTCAATTTAATAAGACGCTTGTACTTCTGATAATAATGCCCAACCATCATACATAAGTCATCGACTAATTGTACACCCAGACGATTTTCTCTTCGAGATATTGCAGACAACAGCAGCTCCCAGCCGCAGCCCCGAATTTCTAGTAAAAAAACTCCAAACACACAAATTTCACACAATCTAATTATCTGCATAAAACTTCAATTAATTTTAAGGTAAAAACGAAAGCCGTAAACGGGAATAAAAACAGAAACAAAACAACAACTTGTTGGTCTTTCGAAGGGCAACAAGTCGCATGTCGACCGACGTGGTTAACCCCAGAATTAGAAAAAAGTTCAATTTATTAGCGAACAATTTCGTTTGTCGATAGGAAATATTGACGGAAATTAAAAACACTGACAAAAACTCTCGCAACGAAGAGTCGCTCTCGGGTCGACCAAGCCACCACCAACCAAGCCGGCCCGGCCCATCCGAACCTCCCTCGGCTGTGGCTGTCACCACATCAATAGCGAAGTCAATATAAACTGACGGAAAAAAAGACAAGAAAAGTTGTTATTACAAAATCCTAACCTAATTGATGATGAACTGAAGGAATGAGCTCAACGGAATGGGTTCCACGGCTAGATAAATGGATGGATGGATGGGCGGATGGTTGGAGGCTGGCCGGGCCAGATAGCTGTATGGCTGGTAGCAATATTTGACTCATAATGTCGTTTGCCGTTGAAACCGTGAATCCACTTTGGATCCATTTTTGATACAAAATCTAATGAAGCACGGAATGAAATTACAAGCGACAAATAAAATAAGAAAAGTAACGAGATGAGCTCAATTTTTAACTCATACTGACGGAATTCGCAAGGATTCCGAAAGGAAGGACATTTCAGTGGGGGCGGCGTCGCTTGAAGACGCAACGAGGCAACGCGCCGTTGAAATTCATCAATTGAAAAACCATTCTTAAAGTATTATTATTGTATAATAATTATTATATTGATTAATAGATTGATCGATCTCATTTCATGTGTTGTCTTCGTTTTACATTGACAATGCTAAAAACTTCCCCAAAAACTGAACTGAACTGTTTTTTGGCAGAAAGTCAGCACTTTTTAGTATGAGGCTTTTGAAAGGTTCCCGAAATAGTCGTTAGAGAAGTATAGAAATAGAATTCAAGCAAACCTAAACCATGAAATTATTTCGTTTAATGTTGAAAAATACCAAAAAAATCAAAACTCTAATTAGCAACCGCTTTGTAAGTGGTCAATTTATATAAACATCCTTAAGGATGCCAAGAATTAATTTTTAACAAACTTAATTCTTTGTTTTACGCTTAAATTAATATGTTTAAGTGATGAATTAATTAAGCCAGAGATTAAATAGATTAACAGAGCAAGAGAGAAAATAATAAATTGAATGAATTAAATGAATAAAATGATTATAATGAAATATTATACATATTTGCAAAATAAAAACAAGGTTTGTTTTAAAGTTTTTTTGCCTTAAAAAATATGGTAGTAGTTGCAAAAAATTGATTTCAAGTCATTACAGCAAAAAAAAAACTCTGTACACCAAAAAATTAATAATATCAAAAAAATAAAAAAACATTTTTATAGTCGGGTTGTTTTTTCTCATATTTGTTGTACCCATAGCAAACCCATCATATATCGTATATTATAGCCAGCAGTCATTGTTCTTTAGTGTTCTCTGTTCCGAACGAACGAACTCAACCGTAACGCTTTTGTACGGTATAAATCTGTACATATATCTATTATAGTGTACTATACGCCCTGGTATATGCTAAAACATCAGACAGACCAGTTCAGTGGTGCCTGAAATGCCTGAAAATGGCTGAAAATGTAGCCACATTTTCTCGGGCAGGCGTTGAATTCTCGTTCGTTGTTCTAATCGTACAATCTCGTACGTGAAAATCCTTGAATAAAAAGTGCGCCGAATTTTGTTTTTGGACTTATCAGCAGCAGAATCGCATTCAGCATCGGCATCGGGGGCGTTCCGTACCCCACTAAAATGAGTCACCACCGCGCCCGTCCAGCCGCAGAATCAAACGAATATGGTAATAAATTAAAGCCACAACCGAAATGCTCGAAAAAGCAGAAGCAGACAAACATACTGAGATACTGAAAGAGATACTAACAACGCACAGCAGCAGCAGCAATGACAGCAGCAGCAGCGGCAGCAGCAGCAGAAGCGACAGCAGCAGCTCATTTAAGCCGCCATGGTTTAAATGAGTTTAAAGCGTTGAAGCGCTTTCGACGCGACGACCTGAAGTACAAATGCCGCAACGCAACGCAGTCTCCAACAGTCGACACCAAAGCCAAAAGGAGGCTTCACTGACCACCAACCGACCGATGAAAAAGTTGTATGTTAATTAGTTGGCATGTGTGTGCGTCGGTGTAGATGTATGTACGGGTATACGGTGTGCAGGTCACACCAATTTGGTGGCGGTGATTAATTTAGTATATAATCATTCATGAATAGTACATTTCTCGCAGAGTCAGCAAACGGACGATTAAATATTTCGGTATGAAACATAATCAGCATAAAGAAGAACAAGATGTTCGACAACCCCGAGAATAAGAATGTAAAAGTAAAGAGAAATCGTAAACAAAAACATAACGAAATTTGTTTGCTGTAATCACTTCAGTAATGTAGTAATGTATATTAGCGATGATAATGATGATGATGATAAATAGTCAGAAAACGAAATACTCTTGTCGTCTCTTCGAAGCCTTTTATGAACCCTGTGAAAAATGTATCCTTTGAAAATAAATCACACTCGAATAAAATTCAAATGGAAAATACTATTCCAATCTCGTTTCAATAAAAGAAAAAACATCGCAGAAATATTGCAAGAAAAATTCCATGCGCGTTAAAAAATTTAACTACATAAAAAAGGTTTCAGCCACAAAAAACTTCTAAAAGAATTTTGAGTGACGAGCTCATGACGAGACTGATTTAAGCCGTCACTGCCAAAAAAAAAAAAAAAAAAACAGAAAAATTAAAAAAAAATAAAATGGATGAAGTTAATAAAAAAAATGCAATGAAAAAAAAATACAGTTAAAAAAAAAAAATTTTTTAAATTGATAAAATTCATAAAAAAAAAAATTAATGCAATGAATTCAAAATTCGCCAGTATAATTTTCAAGGTTATGCAGCAGAAATTTAGTCTTAACCTATATTCAGCTGTTGGTACATACATACATACATACATACGTTGGTAGAAAATACAAGAAATCTTCACGTTTTTCCAAGTCTCTCTACATAGACTCGAAAATTCGCTTTCAAACTTAACAAGCTGTAACAGAAAGCGTGCCACATGCAACCACGGAAAGACGAACGAACAGACAGACAAATGGTCTTTGCCATCAATAAAAATATGAAATAATAAGTTTTAAATTAATTTAACAAAAGACTGTATTCGTTTTCTTTCAGACGTATGTAGGTACTTCTCTGAGGCGGATTAAAGACCTAACGTGATGGCGCAATGTCTTTCAGCTGCATTAAGGACCATGAACATAAAGTCAAAGCTGCTGAAAATGGTATACTGGCACAATAAAATACCAATACAATATAGATTTTATAAAATTGTCCCTGAAAAGTATGCTCTGTGGTGATATCTCGGTTACAATTCTCTAATAGGTGTCCATTTGGTAAACCTAAGAGATGTTTCTTTTTTGTATCAAAGAGTTTTATATACGCGGTTACAAATAATTGGAACCTTCCATATATTTTATCGGCTCAGCGATTTTATCAAAAAAATATATTAAAATATACAAAATCGACAGATTCTTTAGCTATTTCAGAACCTGCCCAAGGGGCCTTCTTCACTGTTATTCTTCTTAACCTTAATTCTTAACTCTTCACACTTCTTAAAAGTGTGGAGGGACAATAGCTGATATTATTTTCACAATCTGTGAGCAATATTCCTGGAGCTAAACTTATTCAAAAATCTATAAATCTGGTGCTAACACTTGGTGTGTTATACTGACTGCTGTTATGGTCCTTAAAAGCCTCATAGAGACAATTACTATATCTCTGGAACCTAGAGCCCTGCGACGGGGGTATCTCATGAGTTGAGTCATAGGTACCTGAGAAGGGGGTACCTCATGAGTCAGAGGTACTCCCTGAGCATTGACCACGAGCACTTGTGACTCGTGCGTGCAAATTGTTCAGTATTATATTCAATATTGTGTTATGAGATTTATGTATGTATATACTATGTTCATACTCATACAAAAGAGTGTGTGTATGTGTGTGTGGTTACATATGTCAGCCTTTTAGATGGACAAATACATAAGTACTCTACGTAGCCTAGTTATGCTCTCAACCAAATCAAGACCCTGGCTTTTTTATTAACCGCCAGCACCAATAAAAACACTACGAAAATCGCTGCGATGATGTTCGCTCTTCAGCACAGTAACAACAACAAATACCTCAAACTCACATACGAAAATCGGGCAGAGTCAAGAGTCAAGAAAAAGCAACCATCATTCATTCCGTTTGATTGAATACTGTTGGAATCTGACTCACGGCGCTGCACGGTCGCTGCAGTTTCATTTCGCAGCGCAACGATTCACCGCGGTCGTTCATTGAATTGAGTTGATGACGCAGGTATGGGTGGATGGATGGATGGATGGACGGAGAGGTGAGGACGGCAATGATGACCGCGCACACAGACAGACCCAGCGAGCGACTGGCGTCGAATCGTTACATTTGACTGACGCTGAGTGAGTTCAGCCGCTGCTGCTTTTGCCTTTGATTAGTACGAGTACATACTCGTTGCTCGCGTGTAAGTATGGACGAGTACCTTCAATTAGATTTTCTGGCCAAGCAATTTTTTCTGGTTGTTGTTGTACTGTTGTGTTCTCTGCTATTTCCATTTATGTCTGTAGTTTATTTGGAACTTCTTCAAATGATGAAATTTAGATGTTTTTCTGGGTTCGAGCTGGGTTAAAAGCCGTCGGGCGGCGGGGCGGGGCGGGGATGGCTCCGTCTTTTTAAGCTGAAAATCCGATGACGAAATCTTTTTCGACTTTTCACGCTTCGGTGCAACCGCGAACCGAGTATGAACAAAAAAAAGAAGCATTTAATTAAAATCGTATCGCATAAGAAGCGATAAAAGAAGAAGAACAAGAAGAAAAAGAAGCGAAACAAGGAATCAGATTTTGATCATGACACGATTGTGTACCGCGTTTGTTTTTTGAACGTACAATTCATTAATAACGAATACTTGTAGCGCTTCAGGCTTCGAGCTATTATGTTAATAATAGACTAATACAACAACAACAACAAGATATACCACCAACAATATACATATATACATACATATATACGAGTAAAGGTGATATATAGTTAATAATTGAGAATATGTATAGTATATACGAGTATATATACGATATATTTTTACATAAAAAAAACAGTGGGTTCTTCGTTACTTCAGAAGGTTTGTGCATACTTCGTATAATTAAGTCGACTTAGACGTCAAAGTGCCTAAGTCCAAAAACACGAAAAATTAAGAAACTCTTGTTAATTGATTGAAAAGGTTTTTTTCGCAGTGTGTGAGCTTTTTCAATGCTCCTTTTCAGGCATTAAAATTGAACTGAACGCAACGCGAACGTGCAGTAACGAGTGTTGCTCAAGAGAGAGAGAGAGAGAGTAGCGAGTTGTGCACGTGCAAACGCAACGCGGCGATTAATCGCGTGACTCCATTGACCTTGGTTTATGTTGAGAAACGAAGTGACAGAGACACGTTATGGAAATTAGCCTACACCTGGACACCGGGAATAACGCAGGAATGCCCCTCCTACCGCTTTTTAACCACAAATCAAATCTTTTGCTTTCATGGGAACGCCGAAGAACCGAGTGTAAGAGGGCTAGGTGGTAACGACACCGACACAGTGTTCGCATGACACTCCAACGTCCAACGTAGAAGCTCTTGCGTTGCGTTGCATTGCATTGCGTTGAATTGTCACACAGTCGATAATGCGTTAATTAAAAGAAAATGCATAATGACAAAGCACAAAGAGACACAGAGAGAGAGAGAGAGAGAGGAGAGCATCATTACTCCAAATACTGTCGCCAGCGGTCAAGGAGCGAGCGCAGAGAAGCACGTGAGGTAGCGCGGCAGCAACGCACAGCAGGACGCGTACAGCGAACGGCGAACAATCGCCGCTGACCCACCGACCAACCGACCGACCGCACATCAACGCTCACACAAAATAAACTAAATTCAATTTAAAAACCGAAGCAGAACAAGCACGGAATTTATTGTTGATTATTATTATGGCCGTAAATCGTGCTATTATTTCATTAACATGTTGCTTTTTTTTCCAGTTCATTGTATCATGGTGGTGGTGGTGGTGTTGTTGTTGTTGTTTTTCTCATCGTTAACAAAGTGTCGATGCAATTAATGCATTGTCCGTCCATGCGTCCGTCCATCCGTGCGTCTGCTTTTACATAGACACTGCGTTGCGTTGTCCCTACGCGGCGGAATGCGGCAAGAGAACGCTTCGCGACGCCTTTGCATTCATTCGGGTTCTCTTCGTGTGTATTTTTAGGGAATACCAAAACCGATACTGATACCGATTTGCAGGGCCACAACTTAAAGAGGTCGCCGTATTGCTAACGTTCGGCACCGAAACGGTAAGCGCTGCAGTCAGCCGCAAACCGCAGGAACTTGTGCTGACGGCTGTATCCGAAACGTAACGCTACTCACACGAAATTTAGGATTAGGTGCGTTGGAGTGTGTGTGTGTCTGCTGTGCATGGAATTTACAATTCTATAAATGCACCGAATGCACCGAATGTAAACAGTATCCATTATTAATGGACTCCAACGCGGAGTGGCGCCATCTCCGACTACATACGTCTTGCTTGCTGTCGTAACATAATCAACCTGCTACAAAATTAATTTCCGCTTAAAAAGTAAATAAATTTAAATATCGTACATAATAAATAAACAAAAGGATGAAAATTTAATGCAAATGATCCAAATGAAGAAGGAAGAAGGAAGACCACCACAACTTATTTGGGTTACGATTCGATCTTCATCGACAGTCACAATTTCGTAGTCGATCGTATTTTATATTGTTCGGTAGACGATAAGTGCGGCGATCGTCAGCGATCATTAGCGAGAAAATCCAGAAAACTCAATTTAAGAAACAACAATCTTAGCCGCGTTGAACGAGCACCAAACGGTAGCTGGTCGTTTCAGCGGCCGGCACAAGCAAGCACGATTACTCCAGATACTCCCCAAAGTAGCCTGTTGCTTTTACGACAACATCCACACCTGCCCCTTTCCCGACCATACCGTTTTTATTGTTTTACCCACTTTTTTATGATCGAATAAATTTGTAAATAAATCCTTTCCTGCTCGTTGAAAAAGCAGCCTAATTTTTTTAATTGCTTCGTACTTAAACCTTAATGATATTTATCGTAATGGCCACTTACCGCTATTGTGCAGTGGCGGCGTTCCCGCATGGAAATTGGTACTCTTGTCACTTGTGGAGGCCGTTGTGCTCGATCCGGTGTATTCTGTGGCGGCCAGTCTGTGACCGGCGTGGTCGCCACTGTGCGTGCTCAGATAATCGGCGACCTGAGCGACAGCAGCGTCTGATCCACAAACGGAGCCCGTCTCAAACGAGGTCGCATTCACCAAATCCTCAACGCATTTCTCGCAATCTGCAAAAAACATTACGAAAAATTACAAGAGAGTTTATACAAAAATAACGACGACGACGACGCCGGTACAAATGGTTTAAAATGAAGAAGAATAATAGCCAGAATATTTTCGAAAGAATCTATAATTCTAAAAACGAAGTAAGAGCTATTGCTGAAGAAGCTACTGATGATGAATAAAGCTTGTTAGGTCGTATGGAAAAATATTTAGTTGCATTGTCTTCGAATTGACTCTGTTTGTTGTCGTCCGGACATCATACGTTCAATTGAATGGAAGAATTCAAGCCAGAGGCGGCAACAAGTAAGCGCGGGCGGGTGCTCCCAACCAGTTGCATTCTCGAGTAATCCATTTGGATTGACCCGCATCGAGATTTTCTTGATTTCTCAACGAATAAATTCTGCCAACCAGCAGAAATTTGGAGGAATGATTTCTTTTTTTTTTCTATCGTGCCGTCAGTACCGCACCGACACCCTCCTCCGCACACACACACACAGAGACACTTGTGCGACATTTCTGTACCGGCGACCATGCAAGAAATTCAGTCAATACGTCCGCAATTTGCTGTCCAAATAGAATTAGCCTTTTCTAACGAGCTCTGAAAGCGTGGTTGCTTCCTTTTTAACCCTTTTTTTTTGTCGGGCAACAATCGAATTTTGCCAGCGCCGCGGCGACCCAAACGGCGGACACACGCCAGGCGTGGTTACCTGCGAGATATTCGCCTCTTTTCAGATTTTTCGCTTTATTCTGCGCTGACGCAGAGAAAGCTAAAGGAATTACGCGGCGTCGTCCAGCGCGTCAGCAGCAGCGGAAATTGAATTCACTCGGCGACTCGATTTTTATTTAAACCACCACCGCCGCCGCCGCCGTCCCTTCTACCAACTTCCTCAAGTCCGGGCGTCCGAAGACAAGCAACAGCGGCAGCCACAACAAGTTGAAGTCAAGTGTTGTCTTCACCAACATGCGACGACTTTGCGAAAGACTACTCGACGCAACAACGAACCTCGACTGCGCCCAAAGAAAACTAAATTAGTTTTCATTTTTTAATGAACTTAAAAATTTCTAATAAAAACTACCAGAGAATAAGAAAAATTATGACGTAAAAGGCATTAGAAGTAATCGCCTTTTCGTGCCCGGCGCAGTTCAACCTTTTTAAAACTGACCCTCACAATGCTGGCGCCTCGGTTGCATTTGGTATGCGCGGCACATGCACCTCAGCGGCACATGCTTAGATCAATCGGCGTCAACGCAACGCACCGTCGAATTTTCATGTAGCATTCGTCTACAGACGTTTGCACACTTACCTTTTTGAAGAATGTCCAAATGTTCCCAGAGTATGTCGCCGGTGAAAGGCGGCGTTATCGCCAGAAAGCGCTCCTTGCCCAGCTCCACCATGTCGCGCCCTTTCATTTTGATGAACGGCTCCAAATTCATAGAGACCAAGGAGAATTCCTTTATCGCCCAATTCAGCCAATAGATGACGTGCTCCTCTGTCCATTCGCGGGGATCTGAAAAAAAGAGGTGGGAGAGATACATACATCAGCACATCAGGTAGATACTTAGATATCGTCGATAGTGGTTTTTACTGGTCTTTTACTATTTACTGCTACCAAAGAGTAATACCTAAACCGACTACTAAAGCGAGAACCCTTCCGAAAATCGTAAGCTCTCTAAAGAGTTCCATCGGACTGATCTGAAGTTCTTTACTTTACTTACCTTTGGTAATATTGCAATTCTGCACCTCCTTCTCCCAGGACGCAAAGGATGCCTTGAGGACTTCCGCCACCTTGCGATTGGTGCCCGGCGTCAGGGGCGGGATCTGCGTGGGGACATCTGGAAAAAATGGGGTGCAAAAGTTAGAAACAACTTTATAAAACAAAGAGGAAGTGGCTAAAGGGTACTGAAGAGACAGAAATAATGAAGAATGATCGCTGATAAACACCAAGTAAACTGAGGTTTGATCTTCGTTTTGATCTTCATTTTGGCCTTTATTTTGGTCTTTGATCTTAATTTTCGGCTTAATTTTGGTTTTTGTTTTGGTCTTAACTTTGTCTTCATTTTGGTCTTTGTTTTGGTCTTAAATTTTGGTCTTCATTTTGCTGATCTTTTTGATTTTCATTTTGATCTTCGTTTTGATCTTAATTTTGGCCTACATTTTGGTCTTAATTTTGGTTTTCATTTTGGTCTTCGTTTTGGTCTTTGTTTTGGTCTTCATTTTGGTCTTTGTTTTGATTTTCATTTAAGTCTTTATTTTGGTCTTCATTTTCATCTTAGTTTTGATCCTCATTTTGGCTTCATTTTGGTCTCCATTTTGATCTTCATGTTGGTCTTCATTTTGATCTACATTTGGGTCTCCCTTTTGGTCTTCGTTTTCAACAGGGCGCGGAGCGGCGCAGTGGTCGCCAATTCTTCTTACCTCTGAACTTGGTCGTATGATGTAACTGCTGCAGTTTATGCGACTTCAGACTCAGTTTGTTGCTGGGATAACGACCATAGTTGTTGCTGGTATTGTTGTTGTTGTGGACCAGCGCCTGCGGCTGATGTCCCGTGCGCAGTGGTACACGTAACCTGCTGTCCGACCAATCGATCCATTCATTCGTCATGCTGCTGCTGCTGCTGCTGCTGCCACTCGCGCGGTTAAAGTTTTGCGCCCGTTTTTTCCGTTTCGTTAAACTGCTGTTAGCCGTTTCTCACTCTCGCCGATTGAGGCTTATTTAAGCATACATATGTACGTTTTTTAATGATAATTTGTTTAACGGCCTTTTCTTTATTGAGGCTGAATAAATTTAGTTTTTTATTGCTTTCGGAAAATGCTAATTAATGAAGGAGAATAAAGCCTCTCAGCTCTTCAATTAACATCAAAACAATATCAGCCCGGACGACGAGTACACTCTCACAGCACCAATCAACAGTGCTGCGGCACCAACAACAACAACAACGAGCGAACACCGCAACACCAACAACACACACAGCGACAATTGAAGCGAGTGTCTGTCTCTAATAGTGAACGAGTATCGTGAGCAGCGGAGCAGAGTTCAATCAATCTGCAGCAAACAACTAAGACAATAACAAAACAACAACAAAAAGGGTAACGCAATTCAATTCCGTTCGTCGTAACAACAACAACTGAACGCGCGAGCGAACATCAATCGCATGAAATCAAATCAGTGACCGTTTGACCTGCGATGTCAATGAGTCAATAGATCAATGAGCGCGGCCCGCCGACGACGCTTTTGTTGCGGCGGGTGACTTCCGGAACGGACGGCCTGGCACGAGAGACGAATCGCGCCAACAACAGCGATTGTGTTTGCTCGTTCGAAATTAACACATTCGTTGCGAAGGCAGAGAGTGTTGACGCAACGTATTTGAGAAAGAGAGAGAGCGTCGTGTGCCGCATCTAAAAAAAGCAGCCGCCAGATGAGTGCGCCGGCTTTTCGTGGGGAAGGCCCTAAACCGGGCAAATAAAGCTAATCATCTCTCGAGGCTTGAGATTTTCTTCTAACCCGGACGGTTAACCTCAAATCACTAAACACTGATTTAGGGCGTGCTGGCTGTTGGTGTATAGAGCTCAGTAACTGGGTTAGTCCCTTCTGACAAATTACGTGATGGCCAGAAAATCGAGGGGGAGAATCTTATCCGGTTGCCACAAATAATCTGGACAGCTCTATTTTTAAACAAAACCGTTTGAGTTGAAAACTTTTTGGTTTAGAAAAGTTTGCCGAGGAGTAAAGAAAGAGGTCGAGAAACTCAAGCCAAACCGTTTTTGAAGCGTGGAATAAATTTGACGTACATACATATAGTATAACATATAATAAGATAAGTATATAAAATATTCATGGCGTGATGATAATAATGATGACTGCTCATTTGGTAATGAGCGATCGGTCATTAATACTTAATGAGTATGAGTATTAATACTGGGAAGAAATTTCTACCAATTTCAAAACTTTACTCTAATTTCTCATCAATTTATTAATTAAGTAGTGGCCTTAATAAAGAAAAAAATTAATTTAGTTATGAATTATTTAAAGCTCAAAGAGTTCGGAGCTCAAAAAGATTACTTTTGTTAGTGTTTTTGTTGTGTTCTTTGGTGAAGCTTGAGAATAATATAAAGGTGATGTTTTGGATGTTTTGTGAGGCCTTTTTGGAGGAATTAGAAGCATTTGCGATACCTAATATTTTTTTTCCATAAAGTGGTTTTGCTTTGGTTTAGCGCAAAACGGGTTTTCACAGCGAAAACCATTATAAAACCAGAAACACTTCATTGAAATTGTTGCTGTGAGTTTAGCGCAAAACCAAAAAGATTTTTGCTTATAGCAGTTTTCAACCCTGTTTCGAAGTTCGAAATACTAGACGCCATAGCCTTTCTCTCTTTCTATAGTCAATATGGTAAAAAGAGATAAATATTGTACACAATATTATTTTGTCAAAATTAGCAAAACATTGGTTAATAGATAAACATTAACCAATAGATCATCATTGGTCATTGGTTATAGATTTCAGTTTTGGTTTTTGGAAAAACCGCTTTTGGTTAATGTTAATGTTAAGAGTATTTTTGTAAGTATTTTTTAAGAGTGTTTTAAAAAAACTGTGATCAAACATAGTTAGTTGATTTTTTAAGCTGTTTTCGGTGTTTTTTTGTAAACTTTTGTCAACGCGTTTATTATAAACAATTTTAAAAACGTTTTTAAATGTTGAAAAACTAAAAAAAAAACACTTCAAATATTGTACTTCCTGGAAAATTAGCAAAAATACAATGGTAGAACCTTCCACTAACAAGACACACACGCACCAACAACACACGTGGCTTCTCGTACTCTTACAATCCAAAAGAATTTAGGAAGCCTATTGCAGTTAGACAATTGTCAACACCAAGAACAAATTGCCAACAACAACAATACAAACACACACACACGAACAACCACAAGCCATCAGGTTTAATTTTGACAAATTAAGGAAGCATCCGAAACCGCAACGTTGGATAATTCGTCAAATACTTTGGAAAAATTTGCGCGAATATGCAGAAGAATCGATTAACTGTGTTTAGTGAGAATTTGTCGACCACACTGCGGCGCTGTCGCTGTTGCTGCCGATGTTGCTGCCGCTGCCACCGTTGCAGGCGCTGATTAGGGAACGCACAGGTACCCAGAATGCACAGGTGTCAATAAACGAACCGCTTTATTCGCATACTTCGCGCAAAATGAATTTCTTCTCCATATTCACAAAAACAAAAACAACAACAACAAAACGAAAACGCGATTCTGGTTCTGATTAAGGGCGCCGTTGTTTCGCTTTTATTATTATGTACTTTTTTTTTTTATTATTTCTTTGTTTGTATTTTATTTTTTATGGTGTTTTTTTGCTGTACAAATTTACAGATTGTTCACACTCGAACACTTGACACCGTCAGGTACGTCGCTCGTAGCGCCGTTCAAAAACTATAAAATACCGCTAGCAAACAATGAATCGATCGTGAGCTGGATTGTCCGTTCGTTCCGTAACAGAAACTTACAAAGCGTTTCGATTCCGTGGGATTCGAGGAGTCACACTGAAACGGGGCCGCTGCTGATAGAGTCCTCAGCTGAACACACGAACAACACCACACAACACAACACAACAGCACACAACACCACACAACACAACACACAACATCGGCTCTGTCCGTGACTATCGACCTGAGGATCAGGGAGAGAATTCGTATGAGCTGAGAGCACACAACATTTCAATTGTGCCTTCATGTATGTGTTTTATAAGTCACGCTCTCTGATTCGAAACATACTCGTTTGTATGTGCTCTCTCTCTCTCTTTCTGTGTTCCAATCGAAATGTTAACCCGCCTCTCAGATACCAGTTTCTTCATAAGCTCAGATTAATTCTTTTGTTCATTCTCAAGCATTAATTTAAAAAGTTCTACATTCGACTTTTCTGCCCGCACTCTTCTGTACGATCCTTTCGACGCAGTAAATGTTTTTCCGATATTCGTTTGCCGCAACCGGAGAGCGAGAGTGTGAACAGCTCACAGCTCGCAGCACTGAACGAGCTCTCACTATATCTGAGCAAGTATAGAGAGGCTCACTCTTTACCATTGTGTTGGTTAGAGCGGAAACGGCCATCATCGTTTCAACATCATCAACTTGTTGTTTATATTCAAAAAAATAAGGTAAAAAAAATAAGAGAAAACAGCAAAAAAGCAAAGCAAATTAAACAAAGTATGGACAGACAAAGAGAGACTCGCTCAAAACATTTCGAGAGCCTCGGAGAAAGGAAAGTAAGTGTTTGCGAACACAAGGTGCGGCAGACCCATTTATTCTCGGAAGACCTAATAGACCTGATGTAATACCAGATCTATATTTTTTTTGTTTTGTGAGTCGGAAGGTTCCTTGCAAGTAACTGACTCTTAGTAGACCGGACCGGTCTTAGTAGAACGCCAGCTAGTGAAGGCGCCAGACCTATTTGAAGGTACTCATGTGTACTCATTTAAAAATATTATGTACAATATTTATTTTAACATAACAGCATTATTTTAAAATAATGTTTTTTTTTTTTAATTTAAATAATGTTTTTTTTTAATAAGGTTTTTTTTTTATAATTTAAAAAAATTTTTTGTTTTTAATTTATAATGTTGGTTTTTTTATAATTTTTTTTAAAAAAAATTTTTTTATTTTTTTTATTTTTTTATTTTTTTATTTTTTTTAAATTTAAATTTTAACAAAATTATAAAAATTGCGATTCCTTGTCATGAATGAATCTTTCTTGCTTGACAGCAGAAGCATTAAAACACATTCGGAAAATGTTCAGTTGAGCGATATTTTTTTTTATAAAAAGGTTATTTTTTGCGTAAATTTTCTGTAGAACTACATGAGTATTTTTTTAATATTTCTTTTTTGTCTTTTACGACTTATCAATTTCTGCAGAAAGTATTGAAAAAACTAAAAAAAAAAACAAACAAAAATTCTTTTGAATTCAGAAAAACGAAATGCTGTCAAGTGCAAGAAAATTTTTACAAAAAGGAAGTGTACGATTGTTGTTGTTGTTCTTTGTTGTTGTTGTTGTTGTTATTGCTGTCGTCGCTGCCTGCTGAAATGTTCGAGTATATAATATTAATAATAAACGCGGAATGGATTTGACTTCGAAGGCAACGCAGCAGGCGCAGCAGGCGCAGCAGGATGGACGAGCGGCCGGCACAAGCGCACAAACTTCTTCTGTCTTTTTCTGTTTTAAAACCAACAACAACAACCACCACAACAACTGCCTGTCTCTTGTTTTGTGCTTGCGACGAGTATAACTAAAAAGCAGCAGCAGCAGCAGCGGCGGCGCAGCAGCGCACTTGTACTCACTTGCATGTGAACAAGCTACCAGATACAAATGTATCTACAAGCTAAATGTGAGCAACGTGTCCGCACGTCACGTCACGGTCTTTACGGCGTGCTCGTAAGTCTGAAGTTATGAATGAATTCTTCGTGTTGCCTCACACCGTTGTTCTACGGACTCGAACCGGGTCCGTCCGTCCGTCCACTAAACATCTTAGGTGTACTCTTCGTCTTCTTTCCTTCTTTTTCTCCTTTTTTGGCTTTTTCTGCGGCTTCCGCTGCTTCCGCCTGTACCTCTTACTCCGCCTCGACGCGCCGGCAGCAGCAATCACGTCAATGCTGATCACGAATGCGTCGATCGGGGAGCGACGGTGCGTTGGAGCGAGCATTCCAACGGAACAAATTCGTGGGACGCAAAAAGCAAGCCAGCAAGCAAGACCACACCGCAACGCACCGCACCGCAACCGTTTTCACTACGCCACACTACGCCGGTTCAGGTATTTTATGAATGAACTGATCGATCAATGGGTTTTCAGACGGGATGAATGAGTTGATACTACGTGGTACAACCAACGGAACGGGACGGACAAACGGACAAAACGGGGTGCTGAAGAAGCCATTGACAAGGGTCGACTATAGCTGGAGGATTGATAGATAGATAGATACTGCAGTCAGCAGCCGAAGCGGCACTTGAGATTTCGAAGGGACAAGGCAGGCGGTCGGTAGGCTTAACACGCAACACTGCGATGATAAGCATGGTTACAAGAAGACATCGTGTTGGTGGAAGGGAGGGAAAGAGGACGAAAGAGGACGCTTACGACGGAGGAGCGTCGAATAACAAGTAATCAAACAGGAACCAGTAACGAGTATATTTCCTGAAAACAAAGTAACAAAATGTTGCTGCGTGCGTTGCGCCGGCAACACGATCAGAAGGCGAGCGAGAATCACTTTCTCAACGATTAACCGAACGAATGAATGAATGAATGACTTGGCTTCCTGAATGGAACAGGTTGTGTGGTGAGCAGCTCCGTGCCGGTGAGAAAATACTCGTAGGTACACCTAATTACCAGCTAAATCCAGCCAACGTTTCGATGCCGTCGTTTCTCTGAGCGTTTACTGAGAAACTTTGCTGCCTAACCGACAAAGCACCGACAATGTCGCTTAAAATGTCGCTTAAAATGTCGCTTGCGTGCAAGTGGAAGAAAAAATCAGCTGCATTCGGTTTAGAAGTTATTGCGAATATCGATGGCTGATAAATGAATTCTCCAAAGACTTCACTCGCACCAATATTACGTCATAGTATGTTGCCAAAGCCGGACGATAACCCTTAAGAGGACATTTTTACCTTTAAGAAGGTAATTTTTAACGAATATATAATCGTTTAACTTTTACTCACGACTTGGTCTAACCATGAGTCTGTTCTTGGTTTTAAGTAAACATGAGTAACATCAGTTCTTAATTTTCGTGAGTAAAACTTGAGAAAAGCGATAGTAAGTAATTTTTTTTTTATAAATCAAGTCCTTTATCAAAACTATACCTTCTGAATGCTATTCTTGGTTAGCAATATCGCAAATATTAACGCAATTCTTCTTCACAAATGTTTTGTAATCGTTTTCAACACTAATTCTCTCTTTTGATTGGAAGAAATTGTGGTTTTCGTGCTCTTTTTTTATGCTCTTCTGGCAATTAAAAGCAGAATATCTTGAAAACCTGTCGTGATGAGGAAATTGTGAGGTTGGAAACGAATGTACATACATACATACAATATATGCGTCCGCAAATTCTCGTATTTGTATGTATGGAGATGTATATGTATGTTATATGCATATGGATAAGTGTTGCCACGGAGTAAATTCGCACTTTTTATTCTTCTCTGCGCTCTTCGTAGTTTCTTTAAAGATAAAAAAAATTCGGCTCTCAGAGGAATTTTTCAAAATAAAAAATTTCACTCTTTACATTTACATTCAACTTTTCTAGTAGTTTTTTTTTGCCTTTTTTTTTATTTTTTGTCGTATATAAACAAACTGTATCACGCTGTAACTATCGGTCCATGTGATTATGAAATCACATTTGACAATATCGATATATAACCACACTAACAAAAAGAAGCATCAAAGAACAGCAACAACAACAACAACGATATCAAAATTAAAAATTACCTACACTTGCGTCTGACACGCTCTCCTGATTGACATTATTGCATAATTATTGACATTAGTGACGAAGATTCGTGGCCTTCTTACTATTCTTCGCCCCGCTGCCTGCTGCTTGCGAAAATCTGTCAAATCTGTCATCTTCAAAACTGTCAAAGTGAAAATTTGTTGGGCTATTTTGGGGACATTTGTCGAGAGGTGGTTTCGTTGTGACTCTTGAGAAGCCTGAGAAGAGTCAAAAGTCAAAAGAAGCAATCACTTCATGTATTCCTCTTTGGGTTAGGTCAAGTACCGGGAACCATTCGAGATGGTTGGCGATAGTACGCTCGTTGGCTATTGCCTTAGCCTTGCAGAGGAAGCGGCGGCGGCGGCAGCTGCTGCGCTTGAGGAAAATCAGCTTCTCCGAAACGTCCAACGTAGCCAACAACGTTGTTTGTTTTCTCGATAAAGGCAAGAAGGTCGGTCAGTCGGTCGGTCGGTCGGTGGTTTGCTGATAGAGGTTGACTCGTTCTGCCTCGTTCTGCGACATATTTACAGAGACGGCAGTTGATGAGAGACAACGTTGTGTTGTCGATAATGAAGTTGTCACCGCAGGCTGCTGGTTGGCGAGCAACTGCACGCTGCTAGAGCCAAACGCAGCAGCTCCCAACGGAACGGAAGTTATCAAGAAATAATAAAAATTATGTACTTCACCGCTTGCTTTTCTACTTGTTTGTTGCTTTATTGTTCTACTTGTATTTAAAACCTCTTAACAACAACAACAACAATAGACCCGGTGTTCTTTTTGTTCTTCGTATGGTTTTTGTTTAATAGTTCTCTGGCCGCACAGACACTGAGTCGCGCACGGCCTTTGCTTTACGACCGAGCTAGCCCTTCCTGATTATCTCTTCTCAAATTCAACAACGAGAGGGCGATTTCTTCTCTCTCTCAACCGCCAGCCTTCACCAATCACAACTTTGCCGTTTTTGCTGTTAAATAATTTGTCATTTGAGAAATTTTTCGAGAATTCAATTTACGAGATTTCTTACGTTATTAACCGCATTGGTGTTTAATTCTAAAAACAGTTCGTTGAAAGAAGAAGGAAGAAGGAAGGAACAACTCTTCAAAATACGAGTAATTTTAAAAATTGTCTTTTAATATTTCTTTGTTGGAATTTGTAGAGCTCCAACAACCAGCTGTAATCACACACACACACACACACACACACACCAATGTACGTGTATAACCAACCTTACATATTGGAATATTAATTAACTTTTCGCAGTCTCTCAATTTCTCTCACGCGCTGCTCTGCTCTCTGCCGCTGTAATGGCAGGCAATGCAGGACTGCTACATGGAATTATATTATTTAGCGAGTAAGGTGAGCAGAGAATGGTGGGGTAAGAGGAAGAGGAAGAGCATGGTTGGGGAAGAGAAAGAGCAGAGCTGTTACTTACGGGGCAAGTTTCGAACATATTACAACTGAAAGTAGCTGGAGGCGCACAAACGCCACTCAATCGATGAATGTCGAATGTCGACCGAATGAATGAATGAATGAATGAGTGAGAGAGTGAGAGAGTGAGAGTGAAAAAGCAATAAAAGAACAGTGCCGGCGAAGCAGAGATAGATGGAAAGGCAAACAGACAGACGGACAGATAGACAGACAGACACCGGAAATATAAAATTACAAACATGATCAACACATCAGTGTGCTGTAATCACACACGCACGCACACACACACACACACACACACACGTACCCTCATTCAATCATACCAGTCCATTGAGTTTCTTATCACTTCAGCCCCAGCCTCAGCCCCGCCTACTTCAAGCTCAGTTGCTGCCGGCTACCGCAGCCGCGATCAGTTCAATTCAGCGCGCGTAAAAATAGTTTCGTTTCGCCGCCACCAGATGAAAAGTTGTACAAATGTAAAACTGAAAAATTGATGACTTCGCGAAAGCGAGCATGAATATTGAATTCAGCGGACAGCTGAGAATGGAGGAAGGTGCTCCCGCCGGTCTTCCTGCCTGCTCACCGGAAATCGAAAGCGGTGAAAAATGCTTCGATTTTCGGAAATGATCGAATCGACCAAAGTGCAGTCAAAAGGTAGGTGGTAGCTCCTTTGGGCATCTTCTGTAATCAAGCAGTGCACGCGTATTAAGCCAATATCGGAGGTGACTGATCTTTCATCAATGGACAACACATTATCCACAACACATTACAGCGTCACCCAGAAAATAGCTCACGCATCGCAGCATGCAATTTGGAATGATTTCAGTCTTTAGCGTATTAATCCAGGCGAAAGTTAGTTTTAAAAGGAGAAGCTACATCGACAATATTTCTCTGACGCCACTCCTGCCGGGCACGTTGGTGCACTGGTAGTCCCTAAATTCCCATCGATTTTGCGATTCCGCGATTTTGTTGAACGGTACCGTACTCTTTACTCTTCTCTTGGCGAGTCTGCGATTGAACATACAACAACAAACAACAACAACAACAACAACAGCTACTTGAACTGCGCAAGAAAGTGAATGATGATGATCAGTGAAGTGGTCCTTCGGCAGAGGAAAGGCGAAAGGCGAAGGCGTCCCATTCCTTGCAAAATGTCTCAGGAACATATTCGTACTCGTATGGTTGCCGCCTGCTGCTGCTGCTGCTGCTGCTGCTTGTTCTTCTTCTTCTTCGTCTTCTTCTTCTTCCTCTTCTTCTTCTTCTTCTTCTTCTGCTGTTGTTGTTGTTGTTGTTGTTGTAGAGCAGCAAAAGAGAGTGCCAGCAGCCAACAGCAGCTTCAACGCGGTGCGGTGCGGTGCGTTGCCTTCGACCGTTAAAAAGACATTTGTTGTAGCGCAGCGAAATTTATTCCCACGACCGTAATCCGTCCTCCATTGCCGCGTCTGTCCGCCTGCCCGCCTGCAGACCGTTCTTCAGTGGACCTCGATGGACATCGATCTTGAAATCGCACTTGATCCTCGCAGCCTTTTCGGGCGACGCATGACGACGGACGCTCCTCTTCTACCTCCGTTTGGTTCCATCGGTTGCTTGCTTCGAACAGCTTTGCTCAGTTCACACAGATTTTATTTAAAGATAGATTTTTTCATATCAAATTTAATTTTTCAGTTCAGTTTTTTGGCAATTCAGCTCAATTGTTCGGCGTCGGCTGTACTGCAGCCTCGTGGACTCGTAGTAGAATTCAGCCGCGATGCGGTAATTCGAGTAGTCGGGCAAGGTACATACAGACGCAGGTCGTCGCGTTCGACACGGCTCCTTCAGTATCTTTAGTATCTCACGGGAACGAATGTACGATTGTGCGAAGTGAAATCCTTCAGGTTTTATCGTAGGTTCTGCTTTGTTTTTTTAAGGTTGATGTTTTTGAGAAAGCACTGTCAGGAATAGTAGAGTTATTTATTTTCAGGGTATGCGAAGTAATTAAAAAAAGTACGGCCGAAGGTACTTGTAAAACGTGCCGCCTTAAACACAAAACCATTCGTGACTTTGGTTGGCTTTAATGAACAGATAACTACGGTACAATTAACTAATCCGTGACTTTTATTACAAGCTTTCAAAATCGAAAATTGAACATCAGAAGGGTCAAAAAGTCGTTGATGACGAAGCAACTTTATGGTCTGCCAGCGAGGTTTACAAAAGCATTCAATAACTTCATCAAAAAAGAGATTTCGAAGGCTAAAGCACCATGAACTACCGCAGTATGGCTTTTGTGGGCAACAACAGTAATCAAAGGTTGTTCTTAAACTGTTTAGTATTCAGAATACTGGCTAAAAATTAGGCTCCAACAATTTAAAAAAAAAATTAAATGAACTACGATTATTAAAAATTATGCTGGCCGGTCTTTTAAAAGAGCCCGACGACGCTGGATGCTGGTCATCGATGAATGGACGGACGCGGACACATCACACTTGACAGATTTGTGCTCATCTCAACAAAGAGAAGCCCGATTTAATTTTCTTCCGCCTCCTCCTTCTTGTTCTCTTCAACGACCTTCCCCAGAGCGAGCCAATTGCAACGTCTTGGATGGAATTAAATTTAATTAATCCTCCGCCGCCGCCCACCAACAATTAAAAGAGACCTTCTTCTGAGACAGCAACGGACGACGGCAACGTTAACGTTAACGTCAATTAAATAAAAGCGTGGAGGGACGCACAACCGTCCGTGTCTGGAACCTCCGGCAATAATAGCGCTCTCTCTCTAGTTTTGGGAATGAAGATAAATAGACACATAAACATAACAAAAACGACGTGGCGACCGGCGGTCAATTGAATCAGCAGATTTTTCAGTAATCTACAAAGTAGCCCTTACAAAATCGGTGACGCCACGTCCGCCATCCGTCATCCGCCGCGACGCCGACTCAGCACTAATGAAGAGCGGCGGCGAGACTTCATCGACAAACGCACAACACAATGACTTTTTTAACAGATTTTTTTTACAATGACATGCGACAAACCTCCGCACACACACACACACGCACTCACGCATATACAGCCAACATTTACTAAATGCGGGACACATAAAGTGACCATAAAAACTCAAAGTCAGTTCCTAAAAGTCCGTCCGGCCTGTTTCGAAGTTTCTTCGAATTTGAAAGAATAATAATAATTCGTATAAGAAAGAAACAGTCGCCGCCGCCGCCGCCAGTGCATCACCGAAGAGCGCCGGCACAGGAACGAGCCGACATAATTTTTGTGGTTTTAAGATTTATTCAGACGCAAAGTGCACAAAGGCAGCGGTCCCGAAGGCAGCAGCGCCAATGACGCAGCCGTCCGAGAGATGGACACAATACACACTTGCGTCAATTTAAATATGATGTTTATGGTTCGTTCAACGGTAAACATTGTCATGATGTACATGCATCGTAAAGGTATAATCATAAACTCATAAAATCATGTCGTTGCAAATAATTAGCAATCACTTCAAAAAGCGTTTTTCGGTATAGCAAAGTAGGCGAAGGCGCCTCGAGGTCTGTGACGACTCGAACAACTCAACTGCTGCGATGTAATGAAACGCACCATGAAACGGTGCCAGTGCCACAAGGTGTTGCCACATTAAGTGCAAAGTCGACATGAATTAGACTAAAAGATGCGGCGGCGTTGAATATGAAAAGAATCATGAGCAAATAATGAGGAAAAGATTATGGGAAAGGTCGCCCACTCCACCCCCCCCCCCCACCCTTCCGCTGGGCAACAGTCATCACCAGTCTTGGGTTAATGTTGAAGAGCAAGCAGCAATCATCAGCGTGAAACAATAAAATCAATGATCAAAAAGAAATCATCAGAAGGAAACGATAATGATAATGATTTCTCCAACAAACAGAGAGAGAGAGATTTTTTCCGCAGAGTGTTTTCTGTAAACGGCGCTTCTCTCGATCGAAAAAATCGATCTTCAATCGAAAGAGTATCATATTAAAAAGCAAATAATCGTATGTTAAGGAAACAAAAGGAACATTGTTGTTATTTCGTTGGAAACATAAAAAAGAGCACTTATATTTTGATAATAATTCATGGAAAACACGGACTCTTTTCGGCAGTTGAAGAGCCGCTGCTGCCGCATCATCATCGAATCAGGCGCATCGATCAGGCCAACTGGAAAGATCAAAGGACAAAACTCTGCAGCAATTCCAAGCAGCCAAAATTCTTGAAATAAACAAAAAAAAGAAAAACAAAACGAAAAGAAAACTGAGGCAGACAGAAAGAGGTTGGTTGTGGCTTCGAAGGGATTCCACGTAATATCGTAGCGTATCGTATTAACATGCATTTCTTTGCCACTCGAAGTACATAACAAAATCATCCGAAACGCCTAAAAATCATCTTCGAGAAATTTCCCGCCTACTTTGATGCCTGATGCCCGATGCCAGTCCATCTAGAGCACCCTGAAGGCAACCAACGACCAACAACGACAGACATTCTGGCAGCTGATTGCAGTAATTGTAGGTACATTCTTTGTAAAGTGTTGAAAATTCGTTTCTAATAAAAATTCAAATATTATGAGCTCGTCCGTTGCAATGATCTGGACCACTTTGCGGCGGACGTCTTAACGGCTCGCTTGATTTCTTCATCTGCGGTACTTCTTTAAAAGCAAAGTGTGAATATTAACCCTTAACTTAGGCAACATAGAGCGCTTTGAAGGACGCGAAACGTAAGTGTCTATGTAGAGCTAAAATTGCTTGAGCCGCGTAACATGGTCATATTTTCATCAACATAGAAAGAGAAAAGGTTTTTCCATATTTCGGTCTGCCCTTTTAACGAGTTGGTTCGGTGGTTTTTAACACGCAATCCACAAAGTATCGAGAAATCGAGTTATTTGGCGAGCAGAAAATGTTAGTTTTGACATGAAAAGACATTGATTTGTGGGCACAAACAAACACTACGACGAGTACAAAAACACTGATGAAGTATTCACGGTCTTAGTGTCGATTGGTCGGGACTAAGATCTAGTCCGCATTATAAACAAACACTCTCTCTCTCTCCCCCTTTTGACCCAGTCCACTCATCACCAACCACTTTCGCCTGTTTTGGCTGCAGAAAAATCGTAACAACGATAAGCTGTAGGAAGTGCCAAACGCATCCTCTGTCCGTTCCATCCCGTTTCTGCCGTTTCGCGTCCGTTTCTCACTGAAAACTGCATTACGCGTAACTGTTTGGTATCTTGAGAACTTCCGCAATCATCGTTGTTCGACTTCCGCCCCTCTTTTTCGCGCCAACCCCATTCCCCTGCCCCCCTCTCCCCCTCTCCACGCCACCAAGCCATCAACACACGCAATGTGGAACGACGAAACGGATGCTAAAATAGGTTGATCACTTCAGGAAGCATAAAAGATAAACACGAGGTGTTTGAGGTGGTCGAGGTGGTCCAGATGGTCAGTACTCACTGCTGGCTAACTACCTGGTTGGTTACTTGTTGGTCGCTCTGTGATTTTCTTACCAGTTGCAAATTCTACGATAGTCGAGTTGATAACGTTGCATCTATCTATCGATGAAGGGGCATTGGCCCGCTTTCGTTACTTCCCGTCAATTTGAGAGACTCTGCGGGACTCGGTACGTTTTCTCGCTACCGGATTGTCGGCTAAAAACGACTTAAAACCACCATCTCGTCGATGCGGTACCATTTTTTTTTCCTTCACCGAAGTTAAGAAACTTCTCTTTTTTTTTTTTTTAAACATACTTCTCGTATTTTTATGTGCTTGCGCCATGCCATGCGATCCATGGTGACCGGATGAGCTCCTCGACGTACACACGTTATCAGCTGCCAACGCCGCGACGCAGATCGCAGATCAGGTGAGGCTGGTCGTCCAGCGATGGAGCAACCGGTTTCATTGAGAAAAAGCAGCTGAGTCTATGAATTAAAATCGGAAAAATAGAAAAGATTCACATGCGACGAGAGCAGGCCGCCGCTCGCTCGGTCAACAACAGCGGCAGGCAGCTGTTCCAGCTACTTCCAAACGCAACAACCACTGATGGGGCGTGATTTCTCGCTGTTGTTGTTGGTTGTTGTTGTTGATAATACGACTCTGATTAGTGTTGTTTGAATTTTCGTAAGTATTTGTGAGGTAACAAACACCAACAACGACACCTGCCGCTGCTTTTTTTTATGAATGAAACGATCATTTGATCGATCGTTTGATCTACCGAGAGCCCGGAATCGTCGAAAAGCCTAGAAATCGCCGAGAAGTTGTCGTTTTCTTGTTGGTTTTAAGTAATATTTCCAAAGCTTTGATTAAGTGAGGAAAGTAAATTTGACTTTTTTATCTATAAAAACCTTAGGTTATTGGGCTATATATGGACTATTGACGTTCTAGAAGTAGTACTTCCGAGAATTTAGCTTAAACTTATATTCTGTCTATTGAAAGTTAATGAATATTGCTTGAATGAGAATATTCATAAAGCGATCGGTAAAAAACCGATTAAAGTTTATATCATCAGGTGCCTCTTATTCCTTTTTTTGCCTCCTAATTTCCTACCAAATTTCCTACCGGTATAGTCAAAATCGAAACTGGAATCGCTCTCTAACTACGTACAACAACAAACCTTTTGGGCTGAGAGAATATTTCATTAAATCTACGCCCGTCTGGTAGAGTGTATGAGAAAAAAAGAGAAAGAGAGGCGAGTGGCGCCTAAATATTGAGAGTTTGTTAGTGATGCAGTATCTTAAGTTGAGATTTGGCAGGGATGATTGTTGCATTCATTTTGCATTTGTAGTACAATATTTAGTACTTGTTTGTGTGATTATTAAAACTAGTACCAAATTGCATTGTTTGAACCTACGAAAATTGAAAATCTCGTAAGAAATCTGGAAATTTATAAATAAATAAATAAATAAAAACCCCTGGACTGTGGTTAGTTGGATACTGGACAAGAATATAGTATAATGCGGCTACCACAACAAAAATTCAGTACACTATCTTTAGAAGAATGAAAAAGAAAGCCAGACCAAAAACTCGTATAGAAAAAACTGGTACAATACAAGTAATTATAACTTATTGCTTTACACCAGCGCCAGCTCCCTCCACACAAGATCGGTTGATGATGACTCGGTTTAATGAGAGGTCTGTGGAGACGTGCAATACGGTAGCCGCCTGAGCTGCCGCACAAACAAATTCCAGCATCCATTCATGCTTCATCCATTTATCCACAGCAGCATTACACAACTCTACACAACTACAACTACAAACAGAAATAAGCATGCTTTTTTCGGTTAGTAAACCGGATGTTCCTAATCATAGTCAGTTTGTTTCAAATTAAATATGTACGTTTCGCTGCTGCGGTTCGTTTTCTCTCATCAATGAATGCGCTGTGCCACTTCGGCACATCCGACCTCTCTTTCTCTCTGTGTGTTTCGCTGTCAATATCAACGATTGTCGTGGCACTCGCTAGCGCTAAATTTGCATGCACAGGCCGCGGCGATATCGCTTCGCACTCTGTGCCTGCTCGCACATTATTAATCGCTCTTTATTGTTTTACTTATTTCTATGCATTTGCTGGCCCCAGCGAGAAAGCGGCCCCTCGAAGAGGCGGCGGCGGCAGCGCGACCACGACACTGTCCGGCTGTTCGGTTGTCCGGCTTTCAATTACCATAGAAATCGCGCAGCAAACAGAAAGCATACTCTATTCCATCATGATTACTTCTAGGCCCGACGATCGACCATCGATGTTGTCAATGCATCCACTGCGTGGACAGCAATGCATTCAACAAGCCAAGCTTTTCGATCGCGATCGTGATCAAGATCTGATAAACCTCATAATACAATGAAATGCAATGCACTGAGGAGGCAGTGAGAACTCCGATCGATGCGTCGATGCATCGATAGATCCATCAATATGCAACCTCTCAAGCAACTAAGTTGTAAGCATAGGATACTGCTCTGGCGATCTGTAATTAGCAATAATTGCTCGTTTGCATCATTCGTAATTGTCATGTTTAAAAGTTCAATTAAAATTTCATTGAATCAGCCGCGTCCGACCAGCCTCACGCGGTCATTCCACTGGCAGGGAAGAATATCGCATTGAAGCTGATACAAAAAAAAAAATGAAAAGATTGAAAAAGTGGCAGAATTAACAAAGGCTTGAGCTGCAAGCAAGCAAGCAGGCTCAGGTTCCGCGACATTTGACAGCCAAAGCGGACTGCCTGCATTATGTTGTGCCTTCGTGCAGAATTATAATAGTATTTTTTGTATTTGAAGTTGCAGAAAAGGTACCAAAAGTGTCCGCGATTTGAATCGCGATTTTGATACAGATTTTAATAAATCTTTACCATAAAACAAAGCCGGACACACAGCCAGCTAACGACAACCACTAAATACAATTGCATCCAGATTATGTCTTTCCTAGCCGTTAAGCTTAAAGCAGCTGAACGGAGAGAGAGAGAGAGGTCAGCTTACGCAAGGTTCAGCTTAGCTTACAAAGAGAGGCAGGCTCTCTTGAATTTAGCTTCTCACTAAATTCATCCAAAGCTTCCAAAGAAGAAAGTTTCGAAAGCATCAAAGAATCATTAAAGATTACTCAAACCTATAAAATTTAATTATAAAATAAAAGAATACATCATGTGACGTCTTCTTATAATTATTTTATTAACAAAAACTGCGTGAGATTCAACTAATTTTATCATCATTATCAATCTCAATCCTCAGAATTACGATACATAAAAACGACTCTACAAAAACAAACAAACAAAGTCTATCTCGATTGAGTCAATAAAAAAAAAACGTTCGCATTGATTTGAATTTGAATGAATGAATGATGATCTCGGTCGGATTTCCAGAGCTCTTCTCCTCCGCCCCTCTTCACTTAATGTGCTCGTCAGTGAGACCATTAAAAGGTGCTACTGAATGCTGATGAAGATGATGAAGACATAAACTGTAAGCGCTTTTGATGGATTTTAATTAATCAGAGAATATCTTCTTAGCCTTGGACCATTTAGAACTTTTTTCCCACTGTTTTGGCAGTAATTAAAAAAGGAATTGGAGAAAATTATGAAGTGAATTGAGAGAGAAAAAAATAAAATGAATGATAGCATGGATAGTATCGTAATATTATACGTCATTTCATTCAATCTAGTATTTTCGTTATCTAAAAATTGAAAATTTTAACCTAATCTTTAAAATTCTCCCAACTCGCTGGCTTTCTATTTGTGATGAGAGAATATTATTTATGTAATTTATTTAAACTATGCCGCATATAATAAGACTTTGTAAGTTAAACTAAAAGCATTTAGTCTATCGAGAAAAGTTTATTATTATTGTCATTTAAACCGTTGCCGTGGGAGGAACATATTTAATCTTGTCTCTCTTTTGAGGAACATACGAGTATATTATAAGAGCAGCATTAGATGCAACGAGTACAACAACGAGTAGTGGTCTTTTATTTGTAGCGCTTTCTACATCAAGAACTTCATTTGGAGGCAGAGAGAAAAAAATGTATTCTATTGAGCAAACTTTATTGTTGTCAAATAAATATTTATTGTTTAATTTTGTGCACCTTTTGAAGAAGAAAAAAATTAAATGGCATTATTATGGCGTACAAACAACGAGTACACAACAACGAGTAGTGAGTGAGTGACTGCTCTTTTATTTGGACTCGAACTTTCCGCATCAAGGGCTTTACTCTTGAGGGCAGAGAGAAAAAGAGGCAGAAAAGCTTCTCCCGGGAAATCATAAAAGCAATACATTTTAAGTATTTCATTGTTACTGCTTCCGAAGCGATTGTTATTGCTGCAGTTGTTGCTATTGTTGTTGGTTCTTTTTTGTTTTCATATTCATTGGTGCATTGTTAGTATTGTTGCCAATGTGGTTAACATAAGAGAGAGAGAGAGAGAGAGAGAGGTAGAAGGAGATTCATCATTGTTGCTGCGGTCAACAGCAGCATTGAATGAACAGCAAGCACCTGGTGCGATTTGAATCCTCGGGGCACTGCTGCTATTGTTGTGTTTGCTGCTGCTGCTGCTGCCGCTGCCGCTGGTTCTGCTGCTGCTGCTGGTGCCATCGAACAGCTTGCTTGACCGCAACTAACTACCTTTCGCTGCAATTAATTGCGTGGAGCACATTCGCACACAGAACACGTCGTCATCGTCGTCGTCGTATTCTTACCGCCTCCTCCGCCTTCCCCCCCCACCCACCAGCAGCGACTTTGGGCGCACACTGCCTGAAATCAAAAATCGGGGTGCTAGAAATTTTTCCATCGTGAAGCATCGAAGCGCTGTAATAAATGCTGCACAGATGGACAGTTGGTCAGTTGGGCGGACCGACGATAGGCAGATGAGCAAATAGGCAGAGAGAGGCAGATGGACAGGCGGGTGGGACGGGCGGTGGGACGGGCGGGCGGGCGTGCGCGTAGACGAAACGTACAATAAGTAAGAAATGTGGTTAAATCTATCAAGATGGTTTCATTTAAATGGGAGAGTATATAGTGTTGTTGTTGTTGTTGTTGTTGTTGTTGTTGTTTTTGCCGCCGTCTTGCCAACGAGGGCCGATTTTCAAGCTGCTGCAACGGCGCCGGGCATGCGCGCTCATCGTTGTTGCTTTATTTCTGATTCCAGGACTGGTGGAATGATCCACCAACAACGGTAACAGCAGAAAGTGTGGAACGGACGGACTCTCCCATGCCGGCCGCTGTACATCGCCGTCGTCGCTTTTCCTAGATTATTAGAGTCCGTCTCTCTCTCTCTTTCTCTGTGTGATGATGCGATAGATTCGCGGCCGTCATAACGACCATCATAATGCCGTTGTAGAAAAACCAACGACAACCAACGAAGATGCCGCAGAAAATACAAAAAACTAAAAAACAAACAACAATAAAGAACAAGAAAAAAGTTGTTTGGTCAGATGCAGAAAAGTTTCACCTGCTTCTGCTCGCTGCTGCAGTCAAGAAAAGCAACGCAACGCAACGCAACGCAACGGCAACGCAAGGGCAACGCATCATCAGGCCTGGCTTGACACTGACTCAAGATTGGTGTTGTTGTTGTTGTACGATAATATTAACAATTTATACCTTTAGAGCAATAGCTTCACGATCGTGAACGCATTCGATGCAAACGAACGAACGACGAACGGCAGCAATTGTTTTTAATGTTTTCTCTCTCGTTGTTGATGCCGGCGTTGATGCTGCTGTTGCTGGCTGAACACCGGTTAAGGCTGATGGATGAATGACCAGTGCCCGTATCTGCTATAGTACATTGCGAGAGCCAGTCCAGAGAGAGAGAGAGAACAAGAAAAGACCGACTGAAGCAAAAAAAAAAAAAGCCATCGGTACTAATTCAGGCTTTCTGCTTTTCCTGATTCCAAGCACTGCAACAACAACAACAACAACAACCGCAAACAGTGAGCTCCTTGAAGAAAACTCGAAAGAAACTATTTTAAAACGTTTGTACGTGTGTACCTCTCCGGCTCCTCTCCGGTCGTGACTTAACACCGAAGTAAATTAACCACCTTCTAATGATTTAATTAAAACTGAATTTTTCCCAGATTTGTCGATGGAGTCGTATAAAATGCTTAAAGAATGCGCCCCACTCGGTTAAAATGACTTTGAGCCGTCGCCGTCGCCGTCGCGGTCGCTTTGACAACTCGAGCGATTTTACGAATTGTCAAAAATAATGTCTTTCTTCGTCCAAAAAATGCAGTGAGCTCGGCGGCGTCTATTTAAAATGTCAAAGTAATTAACTTAGTTTTTAAGCTAAATTATTTTGAAAGCTTCGAAGAAAGTTGTTAAAGGCTTTTCATTTGGAATCTTCTCTTCTCTTCTCTTCTCTTCTCATTCCCAACCAGCTCTTGCGAGGTAATCGTTGCGAATAAACAGCTTTCGAAAACAGAAAACCAATAAAATTCCAATATTTAGACAGCTCGTAATGAATCGATTCTAATATTTAGACTATTCATAATGAATTGAGTGTAATTTAGCAACGCGCAGACTTCGACGAGAGCGACGAAAGCGATGACAACTGAATATACGGCCACGAACAACAAGTCTTTCGAGAAAATAAATAAACATTTCGTCCGGTGCGTACGTGCGTTGGTGCGTCGGTCCGTCCGGTGCTAAGTTACGCTAAGTATGTATGTATATATTCCTTCCTCCATATACCATCGGTAATCGGTTTAGGCAGCTCGTGCTCCAATAAATTAGACTTTAACTAAATATAATCGAAATGGAATCATCGGTTTTTTTACTTCTCAGATATTTCTTCCTTTCCTAAATTAATGTGGTGTCGACGATGCGGCGTTGCTGCGTTCGACCTCAGCGCAACAAAAGCAACAACAAAATCAATTCAAATTCGATTGTGACGGCCGATCAAGTGGCCGAAAATGTCGGCGAGTGCGGCGTGCACGTTTTTTTTTTTTTTTGGTGGCGTTCGAGATGAAAGCGTTCGTTGCTGGCGGGCGCTCGTGCCACAAAGGCCACTAACATACTCCCCGCAGAGCAAGTGGCGCTTAGGATCAATCAGACAAAACCCGCTGGATCGAACTCGCCAACAACAACAATATACGGTGCATAATAATCAGAAAATCAAAACATTTTCATTTAACAGTTTAACCGTTTAACCGTTTTATTGAACTTCATGCCTTCCGAATGCGGCACAGACACAAAAGCGCCACATGATCTCTAAACGGCAGCCAACCGGGCACAAAATAAACATAAAGCGACACCTTAAGATTACAATAATTTGACTGGATTCTGTGCGATGCACACTATTCGGAGACGGACAAATTCGGGGGGGGGCATAAAGAAGTTTCAATCTGAGAACAGTACAGAGAACTCGAGATCATTTTATACGGTCTCAGCGCAAAGCGCCCACAAGAAAACCACTTCACTTGACTGTAGTGAGGGTGAAAATGAGGCATGCTGATCGCAGGTTACCGCCAACAGGGGACAGGAGGGGCAGCCACAACACCTTTACAGACATCAATATAGTAATTTAGCGATATACAGGGTGCGATTAGCATCTTGTAGGTCGGTATGTAAACATTGAATAACTTTAACATTTATTAACCGATTGACTTGATCAAAACAAGTTTTTGAAACGTCGATTCAGTACAATTTGTGCTAAATAGCCATGAATCACTTTACACCGAAACAATGCGCCGAAATAGTGATGCTGAAAAAATTGCTAGAAAACCCAGTAAAAAGGACACATTTTGTTTAGGCCAATAAAGGCGGCCGGACTTGATTGATGTTGTATACAAAAACTAGTTCAAATAAATTGTAAAGGATCAAATTAAATAAAAATGCCTAATATATGGCAATCGGTTGTTGTTTTTTTTTTAAGTTATTTCATATTCAAATACCGCCATAAAAGATGGCGCATCCTGTATAATTAATTACGAGTAATTTATGTATCGTGACATCAACTGAACGTTATTATTCTAAACTGTCTACCGAATTACTAAGAGATGATGATGATGATGATGATGATGATACTGTTGTATATAGATTTTGATATTGTCACCACCCAAAATTTGCTAAAACCTCAAACCTCCAGAATGAATACATTCATGCATTGCAAAATTCATTCGTTTTCGTTGGCGTTACAGAATCTAGATTGCGCAAAGCGCAACGCATTACGCGATACGCGACAGCGATCAGCGTTCGACTGCGCGAACAGATGAAGCGTTAAATTGCCAATTGGTTGAAGACAACAACAACAACAACAACAACAACAATAATAATACGTATCGTATAAATGTAGGTACATCCATCTGTCTGTCCATCTGTCCATTGTTACAGTAGAGCAGAGCAGACTATACGAGCGTACCTCATGTGTTGCATGTTGCCGATGTTGTTGTTGTTGTTGTCGTTGCATTGAAACAACACGCTTCACTTGCTGCTGCTGCCAGCCGGTCAACGCGGACTGGACGCGCAGATCTCGAGCAGATCTCGTTGCAGCTTAAAGGCAAAACGATACAAAAAAACGTATACGAACGAGTTCACCAATGACGCACACACACACACACACACACATACATCAAGAATACGTGTATCGATTGGATCGTTACGCGGCGATTACACGATGTTCAGGTGCCTTTAATAAGCATTTCATAGTTTTAGCCAATATTGCTTCTATTGCTGCTTAGCAGCTTTTTCTGTTCGTTGTCGTCGTTGTTGTTGTCGTTGTTGTTGCCCCATCCGTTCCTATTTCCATTGATTACTGACGTACGCGCCAGTTACGGAGAAAAAAGGACCAGTCTTGGCAGCAAACGGGCGCATTGAATGGCATTTGATTGATATGTTGTCGCTACATCAGAAGTTGGTGCTAGCGCCTCTGTTTTGCTGCTAAGACTTGTTGCATCGCAGGCTCTCCTTCCGCCACAGCCACAGCCTCAGTCGTTGTGTCAGTCCATCGCACTAAAGCGTCGTTGTTGCTTTACGATAGCGATGTGATCTTGTTAGTCTGCAAAATTATGCACCTTGATTTGAAATTACACACATGCGGTCTATATTTTGGCCTGCTTTGCTTCACTCTATATTTTTTCCAGAAAATTAACGCCCCTACAAACGCTGTAGAAGAAAAAGAAGAAAAATCGGCGATCACGAAAGCAGCCGCGAAGCCGCCGAGACGCGAATACTTTTGCGCACATCATTGTGAGGCTTAAATTCTCGTAATGTAAGCTTTCACCATTTCATCAAAAAACCAATCTTAATGTGTTAGAAGTGTCCAAAGCGCAGCATTACGTCCGTTCAAAATGAATGGAGTGACAGTAGTGGAGCATTATTTTCATGAGGTTTCATGATTTTAGACATAATTTTAATTAGATATTATTTAGACATTATCATAGACATGATTTTAGCAAAGAATATACAATTTATAGAAGGCGCATCACTCAAAAATTTCAATTTTTAGAATCAGATGCGGTCGGTCGGCAGAAAGCGGATGCAAGCAAAATGAGTGAAAAGAGCGTCACTGCTTTGAAAGTTTATTTTGCCTTTGCTTTGGTTTTCTCTGGTTTTCTCCGCTCTTTCTGCTTAGCATTGGCATCATGGCCCGAGCTCTTGCCATTCATGTGAATTGCTTCTCTTCTCTCTTCGTTTCCCTCACAATTTCATTGCTTATTATCAAAGGATTTGAACGATTTCTTTCCTCGTTCTTGGCCCGAGCCAAATGCATTTCATGTATATTTCTTTCCCTTTCGTTTCGTCGCTTATGACGATATGCCGTTGTTTGCTGCTTGTGTTAGGTAATTTTATACGTCTATGTATGCTTTGGTTGTGTGGTGGCAAGGTTGTCGGAGCTTGCGGCTGCAACTAGAAATTTTTGATTATCTGTTCAAAAATTTCAATTGATAGAAAAATTGAAAATTAAAATAATTATAAGATTGTTGATAAAATGAAAATATTTGAAAGTTTTTTGAAAAATTATTAAATATTATTTATTTGCTTGTAAATAATATTTAATAATTTCTTGAAATTCATATTTTTAAAAAAAATTTAAATTTATTTATAACACTATATATTTATATAACAATACACATATCATTTGTTATGTTTGGACAATTTATATATCCTTTTTTTATTGAATTAGAAGTTTATTGTTATCCCAAATGTTCAAAAGTCTTTTAACTTAATAAAAAAAGTGAACACCGAGGATTAAATTCAGGTACTTTTATCAAAAATTATTTCAATTTTTTGTACCGGATAAAATTCATCGAACATTCCGACATTTTTCCTCAATTTTTCAATAGAAAAAACGCAGATGCGCTACGTTCTTCTAATTGCTAAAAAGACATTCTCATCTGTCGTTTTCATCTCTTGTCACGTCTAGCGTCGTCAACTCAGCCAACTCTAGAATAGCCACACAAAGCTCATCCTACACATACGAAACCCACAGACGCTAAATGACACAAACACATGCATTCACAATACTTCAACCCATCGTTAGCCAAAAAAGAACACCTGGCATGAAGTCGTGAATAAGACGCGAGAAGAAAACACGAAAACGAAAAGTTGGAAATTGGTTGAGAGGTTGAACCAAAAGAGACAAAGTTATTAAAGAAATGAGAGAATGAGGAGAAACTCAAAAAAACACTCAAAAGTGTACGTACCAGTACGTACACCAGAGCAAAAATTTTCGGCCGAAAATTTGTATGAGATGCGCCTTCTATACATTGTATATTCTTTGATTTTAGGCATTTAACATTTAGCATATTGAAGGAAAAGGACATTTTAGCTGCGCCAGAAACCGTTTTCATCAAGGTTTAAAACGATTCTCATGTTTTCGATTTATTAAAAAATCACAATTTCAAAATCAATCAAAAATTAAAATTTACTCAAAAATCATGATTTCCTAAAATCGGTTTTATTCCAAAAATTTAATTTAATAAAATAAAATTATTTCAAAAAATTATTAATTGCGGTTAAAAATAACATTATAGTAGCAGGAGGGTTAATGAAGTTTTAGTTTTTGTTTCGTTTCTACATAGTTTTGGCTTTTTTTTTTTTACTTTTCTAAACAACAGTTTTTGTTGCCTTGAAAAAAAACGCCTCAAAGTATACAACACTTGCTGCCATGAAACTTGCCAACGAAACTCACCATGTGGAAAATAGCAAGGGCAACAACCGACGAAGTTGAAACGAAACTGAAATAGAAATAGCTTCAACCAAAGCAAACGCAGTCTACCAACAACAACAATAACAACAACGATACACAGCAGAGCGCACAAGAAAAAAGGTCTTTTTGATGGATGGATTGTGATTACGTACGATATTTATTATTTCTTTTTGTTCTTTTTTTAGAAGATTTAATGATTTCAATGAACATTTTTGTTACGTAACAAAAGAAAAAAAAGTATTATTACATTTTCGAAATATATACATACTATGTACATTCTTTCGCAATACTGAATTTATTTATTTTTTGGCAATTATTGATGATGTCTTAAACGCACTGGAAATATTGAAATTGTTAACGATAACGAGCGTTACTTAATCATGGCTCTTAAGGTTCTGATAAGCCTAAGTTCTACATAGAATATTTACAGTCTTCACATAAAAAACTCAACTAAAGTGTGTGTGTGTGTGCGTGTGTGTGTGCATCGCCACTTTCTTTGTTCTACAAAAACACATTTTCAAATTTTCAAAAAGAATGATCAAATGCATTTAAACAGAAACAGCTAAAATAGTCCAAAAATAGCTCACTCCAAAGAATGAACATATACTTTTTTTTAAACTATATATACGATATAATATAAATATATTTTTAAATAAAACATCTGCAAATAATTGCAAAATGCAAGCAAATAGTTGCAGCGAGTAAACAAAAAGTGCGACGTCCTCAAATAAATCTATAAACAACAACAACAACAACAACAACAATAACAATAACAACCAACAACAACAACATCTCAGCAAAGTCAGAAGTCGGGCAAAAAGTTATGAATGAAAATCGCGTGAAACGAAGGCGCAAGAGAATTTATGCGAAACGCAGCCTCCGCAACAGTTGGCAGCAGAAACGAATTGAGACGGCAACAACAACAACAACAACAACAATAACAACAACAACAATAACAATAACAACAACAACAACAATAACAACAACGACGACGACGACGACGACATCGACGACGACGACAACCGCTAAAACCAGTTAAACGTCTGTTAATGGAGAAGGCTGAAATAAAAACACGAAAGAGAGGCTAAAGATGAGGAAGAGGTGGAGGAAAGGGTGCCGGAGCAGTAAAGTGGAGTGGGCGAAAGTGGGCTGCAGGCAGCAAAACCAAGCAAACCGAAGCGTATTAAAACAAAGCCATGCAAGCCAGATGCGTGCGGCTGGAGTTAAAAAAGTTATTAATGTTCGGTATGAAAACACACGCACACACACTTCCATAAACATTTACGAGGCAAACAGCCAGCGACACACGCACACACACACACACACACACACGCATAAATGTCTCAGCGTATGCAACCAAAAGGAGAAAATCGTGCTGGCAACAAATGCAGATGCTGATGAAAATTCGACTGACTGTAAACATTTAAATGAATGAATGAACGAATGAATACATTAAAAAAAAAATCGGAAGCATAAGAAGAAGAAGAAGAAGAAGAAGAAGAACAACAACAACAACTCCTAACAACTACAGAAAGAGAATCAAGCGGTGAAGAATCGGTTAAAGCAAAACTGTGGAAATAGGTTCAACGCTACGCGGCAAACGAACGACGAGAGAACAGACAGACAGACAGACAAACTTAACGAAAATTAAGCGCGCCCACGGTCAACGTTGCGTGCACCTTGCTCTTCCTCTCTACCGCTCTTCTTCAAGTCAACAGAACTTCACCTCCTCAAACAAAACTAACTCCAGAGAGCGAGAGCGAGAGCGAGAAGATTGCTGCAGTCCGCACACAAAAAACTCACTCTTACCCAACATTAACAAGTTTTCTACTGTACCAACCGCCCTCCCTCACCTTCCCCCTTCCTTTGGGACCCAACAATAAAACTGGTTAGCGCGAAGTCAGTCGGCCGGCCAGTCCATATAGTCAATCAGTCAAGCGTCCACGACGCCACTGAACATGGAGCATGAAAGCGAAAAGCAGAGAGAGAGAGAGAGAGAGAGAGGAGTTGTAGTGCTTGGCAGTTATCGTTGGAGCAGACTCCGCTGAGAAAGGCGGAGAGTAATGAAAAGCAACAAAGTGTAAAACGAGAACATTAATCGGTCAACAAAAAGAAGCGTGGAAAGAAAAAAAAACGACAAGGCAACGGCAACATAATCTCTGGGAATATCTAAACGAATCAAAGGGAAATCACAGGAAGAGGAACGAAAGCAAGGAAGGAAGGAAGGAAGGAAGGAAGAAAGGAAGAAAGGAAGGGAGTGAGAAGGAAACAAATAAAAAAGAAGGCACAAAAAATTGACGTAAATAACAAAAAACTGAGGATTTAATGAAGGACCCTGCTGCTGCTACCTCTTGTTGTCTTCACACTTCAGCCTTCAGTTCGTCTGCTTTTCTCTCCCTCTCTCTCTCTCTCTCTCTCTCTCTTTCTCTTTTTTTGCTTTTTTTTTTTGCTTGCTCACGCGCTGCTCACTCAACATTTATTCCCAGCCAGAGCGAGTCCAAGCGAATGTCAATGGTTACCACGATCGTTACCGCCAAGGTACCGACGTATCCATGGGATCGTCATGCGAGGAGAGGTCGCCAAACTTCGGCATGAATGAAAACGAATGTGGTGGTGGCGTCGGGAAGGAGGAGACGAACGCGGCGAGGGTTTGGTCGAGACGTTACAAAAGTATGAATGAATGAACCGAAGTAGAATGAAGAATGAATGAGAGGAATGAATGAATGAATGGATGGGTACATGTACGAGCTTGTTGTTGTTGTTGTTGTTTGTGGTCCCCACAAATTGATGGAGGTACAAGTATGTATACATGTGTTAGTGTCTAAGAGCAACAAAAAAGAGACTTGCGCGTGTGTGAGAAGAGTCGAAACAAGAGCATATAGTCGTCGAGGCGGCTCAAAAAGGGGCTAACGAGAGAGAGAGAGAGAGACTAGGAAGAGGGACGGAAGGGAGCCTGCTAAATGAGCAAAAGAGCCTCCTGCTGCTTGAGTAATTGCACTTGAGCCAGATCGTTCAACTGCAAACAGCAACGAAACTTAACCTCAACTCATTTGCGATTGCAGAAAAAAATAAAAGCAACGCTAAACGCAAAACTAACTCAAAATTGAATAAGATTAACGATCGGCGTGAGTTACCAGGGGCGAGTTCTCTACACTTCGGCGGCAATCAAATCAATCCCAACGAAGAAGAAGAAGAAGACGACGACGAAGCACAAAGAACCACCAATTACGAGTACAACAAACAAAACAACAGCAACAGCAAGAGCAAGAGCAACAATAATGACAGCAACAACCGTCGTCGTCGTCGTCGTCGCTGCGTCGCTATAAATAAATTTCTTCTCATATACATATATAAAGTGTATGTATTGTTGTTGTTTTTTGTGTTTTTTTTTTGGTTTTTTTTTTTTTTGGATGAGCCTCCTTCTTCATTCATAAGTTTTTCGCATTCATTTGAAAACACGAATGTGTTTTTGTAGCTTTGTGTATGCGTTGGTGGCTCTGTCTGCACATTTGTGTGCGTACCTCGGTATTAGTGGCAGTCTCTGTATTTGTACCTGAGCGTGCTCATGCATGTATATCAGTTAGTCTATAAACGCTGGCCTCTCGCGAGTCCCTTTCAACAAATCGATACCGTGGCGAGAGCCGAAGAAAAAACTAATCATAGACGACGACGACATCAACTTGGCGTCAACTTTTGGGCTTGACATTGAAATGGAAATAGAGACGACTGCGAATACGTATGTATGTATGTATGTATGTAGGTATAGCGAAGTATTCGACACGGAGAAATGCTGCACCAAAGAGCTGCACTACGAGCAGGCGCCTTTCTTAAGACATCCATTAAAGAACTACTATAATGGTCGCCATTTATAGCCATAATGATGATGATGATCTAAATTTTAATGATATTCATTTCCAACCTTAACGAAAAAGATTGTGGCTCTCTTCGATATTTTGGTTGAGCGCGCTTATTTTTGTACATACATACGTCATGTGGAGTACTCGACTTGACCTTGAGTACTCGAAGATAGCATGAGAGTACTCATTACATGATACTTTTTAGAGAGGTTTGCTTTTTAATTTCATTTTAAAGGAATTTCTTGTCCGTAGTTGCTCTTTTAAAAAATGCTTTCCTATTTTCCAATTTCGATACTATTGAGATAGCGATAATCTCTTTTATTCACACCAAACGCCATCTGAGCGTTCTCTACTACTCTCTCCATTTTAATAGCTCTCAAAAGATATGATGGCTCTCAAATTGTAACAATATTGCTGTTAATATTGACTCTCTCTTAATTCTTTAACCCAAACTGGCCCTTTCTTACTTTAAAAAAAAAACGTATACTTTCTTACTCTTGCAAAAAACGTTAGTACCTTTTACCTCTCTCTCTCTCTCTCTCTCTCTCTATATATATATACACTGCAAGTATTTATTTTAGTTAATTTCTGTGCATTTTCATATATCTATCTTGTTCATGTTGTTTTGTAGCTACGCGCCGCGTTAGGAGCTTCTTGAATGCAAATGCGTTTCTATAGTTTGTTGTTGGTTGGTGGCCGGAAATAAGCGACGTGACATTCTGAAGAAACCCAAACCGAAGAAACTGTGCGCATTAATGAATTTCATAATTAAATATGTATGTTTGTTGATAAAGTGACCGAAGTCGTCGACACAGGGATCCGCCGAGGCAGGGAACGGTCTTCCCTCGGAACCAAACAACGACGCCGTCGTCGCCGTTGCCGTTGCCGTTGCCATCGTCGCCGCTTCTAGCAATCTGCGAATCTTGGCAATGATTCCACACATTCATACCTCGATTCGGCTCCGCCACTATCTTATCATTTCTATTTCTAATGCACAGATATCATACCGATCTAACCGAATACCAGAGAGACAGTCCGGTACATACAGTTACGTGGACTCTGCTGGCGTTTGATTGCCATTGATGCGATCTAGAAGCGGCAACATCTTCATTACTTTTTTTTGTAAACAGTTGTGCAAGCAGTAGCCGCCGCAAACAGACAGACAGACACTCGCTATAAGAAATGTTGTTATTATTTGTCCTTAAATTGCTTTTTTTGTTAAAAGCGCTTATCGCGTTATTGTCGGTCTTCTAACAACAACAACAACAGCAACAATAACAACAACACTTGACAGAAAACAAAATGCGGCGAAATGAGTCCAAAAAAAGACCTTGATGTTGGGAACAATTCTAAGAACGTTCTTCTTGATAATTTGAAACTTTGAATTTTTCAATCAACAAGATTCCGTTTTTGCTGAAAAACGAAAAAAAAAAACAACTTACAATTGATACAGTTCCGTTGTCGGTCGTGATTTCGATTCCATTCTTACTCGGTTCGGTGTTTATCAGCGTTTGTTGTTTTTATTTTTATTTTTTTGTTGTTTTTTTTTTAATTTTTTTTTTCTGTGTGATCAGCATGAAATATGTATGCATGTATGTATTTGCATTTCAAATAAACAAATGAAAAAGCCAGAGGCAGAGGAAACTTACCGAGTGACGCTTCATGATCCGAGATGTCTGACAAGCTGCAGATCGGTTCCTTGCTTCCATCCTCGGGCTCCTCCTTGATGAATATATTCTTTCCCTAAAATTAAGAGAATAAAATTTTTAAAAATAATCAATCGAAGCGAATACTACTACGAGTATATGTTATCGCATTGTAATACAATAAATCTGACAAAAATCTGTCAGACATTGTTTAATTTTATGGCTTTTGGAACGAAATTTGGTTTGGTGACATAGCGGTTTCGGAAGAAAAGCTAAGTTTAGCACAATTTGGACAACCAAAAACGACAACAGAAACCCACATTTTGAATACAGCCACAGGCCTCTCGATCTTGAGTGAAAAAGAACTCGATTGTAATGAGAAATTCTTGTTTTGGCATACAAGTTTTATCAAATTTTTAATATCCCAGATTTTTTAAAATAAATTAAAATATCAGTTCTCCGTAAATCACCTCAAGGTACATACGTACGAGTATATAGTAGCACACATTAACAAATTTAATTAATCACTATTGAATAAATCATTATTTATAAATCAGGAAAGAATTTCATTATGTTTAAATTATGAAAACATAGAGAAGATAACATCCATAGAAGTGAGAGATGTTGAAAAGCAGGCCATTCTTGTTTTGGTATTCATAATTCTATAACATTTTTACGAATATTACTACGATAAGAGCAGGGCAACAAATTCCAATGCTTTATCAATTCGAAAATAAATTAAATAATATCAGTGTAAATTTTTCATAGGTCTTTCTCACTCTTATACAGCCACACTCTTCTACCAGTATATACCCTCAGGCCCACTTTTCCGCGGCATTTCCGCGACCAGTGGCGCATTCAAAAATTGTAAGAATGGGTGCGTGAAAGGGTTAAATATTTCAAAAAAATCGTACAACCAAAAAAGAGAGAGAGAGAGAGAGAGCCTAAAATACGATCCTAATCGATGTGAATACGAATCTCCAATAAATTACGTTGGCGCTCAAAATTTGTTCTTGTATTTGCTCTCAATAGAATTTTGTTAAGCATTAATTTTGTTCTAACTCATTATTGTTTTTATACGCGGCACACACACACACACATGCGAAGACAGTGTTCATTTTATCATAACGAAATGGTGATGATAATTATTTTATCATTACGATGAAAAGGCATTGTATTTTCGAAATTGCTGCGTGTTGTGTTTTGATAAGAGAAATATCGCGAATTCTGATAAGAGAAATATCGCGTACTCTAAACGAAACACTAGATTGCGGCCTTTCGGATGTTTTCTGCTCTTTTTTTTTGGCCTGGATTGTCAACCAGACAGCTGCAACGAATCATATTTGTATGACTCGTCATGACTCACTGAGTCAAACATGAGCTAGGTCGCGACTCATACTCATAAGGCGTAGTTTGTCACGAGAATGCATACTCGAGAGAGCAGCACAAAACATTTTGTCTTGGAGGCTTGTTCATAGCAACTGACATAGCAACATTTTTGCGTTGAAGCAGCAGCGTTACCGACAGTCAGCGCCTGATTTGAAAGCAAATGGAAGCAAAAACTGTTTAAAACGTATTTCCTCAAAATAATAATAATTTGCCTTCCATTTGTTTTCACCAATCATATCAAATCATATCATATGAGGATCAGTTTTGACATACATACATATAAACACATGAACACATGAAATGAACCTATACACGGATGACCCTCATGTAATCACGGCGAGAAAGCAGCTGGTACTACAAAGCGAAGAATAAAGGAAGAAACACTTGTCTCTCCAGCTTGTGCAGGCGGCATGTGCGCTTATGTGTACCGCATATATATGTTATGTAAATACCTACACACACACACGTAAACCTACATACGTGTATTTACATGTTTTTTAGTGACTTTTTTTCCAAAGAATGTACTTTGCAATGTATTCCAGTATATCGATGTGAACCTCTCTCATGAAATCTTGCGTGCCTGCAGCACGAAATTCAAAAAATCTACCAAAAAAAAAAAAAAAAATTCAGCCAACTGTTCCAGGATGAAATTCAATCTTTTCTTGTATTTTTCCTGTGGATGGATGGATGGATGGATGGATGGATGGGTTCATGTGCACAGATCGGTTTTCCTTCCTTTGCATTTACTCCGATATATCGGATATCGTGTATCGATCGTTCAATTTCTCGAGTGTGCAGGTTCACTGTACTCACAACGTTCGGTCCGTCCGTCCGTCCGTCCGTCCACTCCGTGTGTAACAGGCGCGGCAAATGCCTGGGAGGAAAACGTGTGCTCAGTGAGAAAGGATAAGAAAGTAGAAAGACTTTAAGGCTCGACCTAGTCTACAACCAGTATGATCGACGATTGATCGCCAGTCGCGTTGTATCGACTTCAACATATGTATGTAATCGCATATAGCGCCTCCTCTTTCAAACGCGAAATGTTTGGTGGGCGATTAACCCGTTAATGACGTGGTTTTATGGCATCTTTCGAAATCGCAGTCGTAGTTGCGCACGCGTAGGCCACAGCCAGACAGTCTTGTACACGCACAATGCAGCCATTGCCTGCGACGAATGCGCTGCGCTGGCAATGTTGTCTCCGTAAAGGTGTCAATAATATACCGCCGCATAGACGGATGGCTGGCTGGATGTATCTATTTATGGATATGGACGGATGGACGGTCCACTCCTCTGCGTACACTGTCGCCACACAATCTTAATTGTTCGCAGCTCATGCCTGGAATAATTATTAATTTTCCAATTGCATATAAATACGTTTTTACAGGGTGCTGTGAGAGCTTATTGAAATTAAGTCTTTCCAAGAAAAACGTCTACGCTTGGAATCTATGTATAATCAACAAACAGGGAACATTTCCGGCTCCGTTTTTAAAAGCGAAATCTGTTTATATCTGAATTTCATCTTAACCTCTTCTTCTTCTTCTTCTTTTTCTTTTGGGTTTACCGTTGTGTCCCACAAGTTTTCATAAAAGAGCTGTAAAAACTAGTTAAGAACAGACACAAAAATTTGCTGCTCCATTAGGTTCGAATCGTCAGCGTTACGGCACCCTGTACCGTTTGATAAAGAAAAACAACAACAACACTTATGTCCCGAACAAGCGTGCTGCTGAAGGAAGAAACAGCTCTGGAGTTGCGGCTGCCGCGCAAACCTATTCTAAAAATACAGACTCGAAAATGGACGGAGACGACGCGTCGCATCCATAAGCGAACGCGGCGCGCATACAAATCAAATGCATCCCTGTGCGTGCATTCGTCACAATTTCAATCAATGTTTGTGCTTTTCGGACGCGGACGGACGGACAGACGGACGGACGGACGGACGGAATGATTACGTGGACAAGGAAGGATTCTTGCTGATTCTTACCTGAATTAAATTTGGTAGAAAAGTCACTTTGCGATTCTTTTTCAAACGCATGTTGCTGCTGCTGCTGCTGCTATTATTGTTGTTGTTGTTAGTGGTGGTGGTGGTGGTGGTGGTGGTGGTGGCGGCGGCGGCGGCGGCGGTGTTGGTGGTCGCGGTGGCAGTACAGCTAGTAGGGTTAGTGATGGAGCTGAATTTGGTGCCGCTTGTATTGGATGGGTGGCTGTGGTTGTTGTTGTTGTTGTTGTTGTTGTTGTACGTCACGTTGCTCGCATGAACACTGATATCGCCGCTGCTGCTGCCGCTCTGGCTCAGCAGCGAGCTGGTCTGACCAAATGCGCCGCCGCTGCCGAAGATCAGGCTCGGATTGAAAGTGAAAATCTGCTCGAGGTGGCCGCTTTGTTTGCCGTAGAAGGACGCTGCTGCTGCACTGGAAGGTAGCATAAACTTGGTCGTTGGCAGCTCGGTCTTACAAATGGCGAGTTCCATGTTGCGCTGACATCTGTTGGACGAGGACACAGAGGTAAAATAAAAACGGTTAGTAACTTAAAAAGCAGAAACATAATTTGAAACCAATAAAAATCAAGTTCATTGATAATAACGTATGTTGATAACTTTGCAAAAAACCAAAAGTAATGAAGAAGTTGTCACAAAAAGGGTCATTTTCTTTTTCTCTACTATTTTTGAAAGAGCAATAAATACACAACGGCTGCGCGCGGCCCGGCCTTTTCAAAACAAGCGCCTCAATTTTCACCTCTTTCTCATGATAATCGATTGTTTGCTTGCGCGGCCGTCTGTTTGCTCACGCAATTACGACATTTCCGATTCGGCCTCATCTCGGAAGTGACGAACGAACGGCTTTTGTGGTACCGGACCATTGTGGTACCATTTCTGTTTGTTCGCCGCGTGAATCGGCGTGTTTCCAGATAATGGAAACCATTCCATACATACGAGTACTCGCAGTTAATACGAGTCAATATTGGGACAGAGCCATGCGTCTGCGTACTCATCACATCAAAGGATGACGGCGGCGGCGGGATGCAAAATGTTACTGTTTAGTGACTTCGAAGAACTCCGAAAAGGCAGAAATCATCAAAGAAGTTAACCGCCGAACCACAATTGGTCTCTCTATGTATATCAGCAGGTACATACATACATATATTATTAGTATATGATGCAAATTTTTCGTATGCAGTATATAATATATAACTTATTTAACAAATAAACAAAAATTTGTATTTGTGTTAGGCGAGATTAATCGTAAGGGATGATACTCGTATTTACAAGGACACGTCGATAAAAGCAAGTCAATTTAAAAGGGTCTGAAATGTCAAGTAAATTGTGAAGAAGGTCTTAAAATTTTTAGCAGATTTTGAAGACTTTCGAGCATAATGCAGTCTGCTGTTTTACCAATAGTTCCCTGTTTCGAGCTTCTTGGGCTCGAATCTTTGGGGCTCAAATATGCACCAAAAGGTTGCGAATTTGCAAAAAAAGCTACTTTTTTTACTCAATCTCATAAAAAATAATGTGCATATAGTAAATTAAATGCAACAAAATAGTGCACTTCGAAGAAACCGCTACTAATGGTTGTGATCTTAGCTAAACTCTTAGAATTTTTCTCCCCGAACCTACGGCCGTTAATTGTTTGCTCATGTATGTATGTATATCGTATTTAAAACTGTAATCGTAATAACTAATTTATATTTCAATGCTACTAAAAGTAATAACTTCGTCTACTTCAAAAAGACCTTTTTGCAAATGTTCCGTAACATTAAGAACCTTCCACTTTGCCAGTCTGTAACTTGCCACCGACAACTCTAAAGGAAATTTTGTCCAAAAAGTCCAATTAATTTATTATTATTAAATATTTTGAATTTTCAATTTTGATATTTTTTTTAACGCGATTGAGACGACGCCGAGTGTCGTCTACTGATTTATTTAAAATTTGCACCAAGGCTTTATCGTGTTATTGTGGGCAATTGTACAATGATTATCTGGACTTACGGGGAATATATACATACATACATATATGTACATGCATATGTATATAAGTATGTATCCATATATTGTATGTATTAGCAAGTACGTGGAAGTACGTTCAACAAATGCTCTTGATTCGTTGCAAACGAATAAAAGCTTGTCATGCCTTCGGACAATGAATGGTTCTTAAGCGAACTAAATACAAGTGACAAAAAACAACATCAACAACAACAACAACAACTACTACAATAAAAACAACGACAAAAGCAAGCCAACTGGATGGAGATTCAAGCGAGTGTATGTATGTATGTCCGAGTGTAGTTAGTTCATTCTTTTTCGCGGTTTATCGCCGGAAGTTGACGGCTGGCTGGACGACTCGGATAAGGAACTATTCGATTAAGTGGACTGAGGAACCACTTTGGCAGCCATGTAATCTCGATAGCCATGTAATCGAAAATCGGCTGTGGCTGTGGCTGTGGCTGTTGACAGCCAGTTGGATGGAGAATGAAGAATGAAGAATGAGATCGGACCATCGGACTATGCGTGCATATATTATATGGTGATATACAATACATATCTGATATGGTAATATATAGTGTAGTATAGTAATCAGATACTATGTACATACTTATTTAGATTTAAACCAATATAATTTTACCGCAGCGTGAGGTAAAGGCAAGGCAAAAAAGCAAAGCCCTCACAAGTCAACATATATAGTACGTATATACATATGTATTGTGCCTCGTTTAATAACTCGAAATATGTTATTTTATTATATTGTACATATGTACGCTATTTCTTTCGTTATTGTCAGCAGTTTTCATGGTGAAAACTAACCGTTACGGCTCTATTTTGGTTAGTAACTTAGTAAATAACGATTTGTTAAAAAGTTCTTGTTAACGACGTTGTTAAGTTTAGGTTAACAACTAACAACGAGTATAAATTCACCACCGACAATGGTGAAAAATCTGAATGACATTTTCAGCATTTTCTTGGTTGCATATCTTTATTAAATAGCAAAATGAGAAGGTAAAGACACGAGAAGGTAAATGTTTTAAGAATTTTAGAATTTAAGATAAAATAATAAAGCCTTTTTAAAATTTCGGTTTTTGTTTATTTTCACAATTTAATAAAATAAGTAAATATTATTTAATTTTTTAATATTTGCCTAATTTGACAGTTACAAAATGGAATTTGGTTTGCTATTAAGACCTACTCGTTGATTAACAAAATAGTTAAGAAACTAGCTGTCATTTATTCGCCCGAATACGAAATTTTAACAGCTGTTAATTCTTAACTATTTGCTTATGTTGTGAGTCTGTTAATTTGATAAACCTGTAATGTGGTTGTGAACTTAGTTAATCAGTCAAAATTAGAAGGTCAGTTAGTTATTTTTATTCAATTAAAATCTGGAAAATCTTGCCAACGTTTTCTTTTTTCTGTCCATCTCTATCTCTCTCTCTTGATACTTTATTCTTCATTGTTTTCTCACTTTGCGAGAGAGGACCTCTTTACAAATCTGTTACCACAAAACTCTTAATAAAAATAAATCATTTATGTATCGTATATATATACACATATATATGTATGTATGTATGTACATATTTATTCCTTATTCCGCACAGTTTTTTGAATTTACTTTCTCGCCCTCTTCGTCCACCCGCCCGTCCGCCCGCTGACGGTGCTATTCCTTTTTCATAAATAATTCAAGAAGTTTCGCATCTGAAAACGATCTCATCTCTGTGTATTTCAGCACACTTTCGATCATCTTTTGATCGAAATCAAAAATGTACATAAATAACATTTTAATTTCTGTTCGCTTTTCTGCCTTTTAAAAATAAATTTCACAGTCATCAGATTTGTATTCGAGTCTCCGTGCATCCATACAAACCAACCAACCAGCATACACATACATACACATGCCTATATGCAGATTACATACGTGCGCTTGTGTGTGTGTGAAAAGTTTTGAATTGAATTCTTTTTCTTTTCTTCTCTATTGCCAAAACGAACTGTTTTACTGTTATCTCTTTGATGAATATATAACTATACACTTTCATGCAACTTTTGTGTGGGCTTGAAGCGCTTTTATTCATACGCTTTGGCTTTGGCTTCGGCGACCGATGATTGTCAAATACACCGAATCGGTTGGTTTGGTACATGCAAATCGATTTGATCGAAAGATCGCTTGAATTCACCGCAGCGTATGGAAAGGCACCAAAGTTACCATTTATCATATTATAATGTATGAAGACTCAATAAACGTCTATAGCAAACTCTATCAGCAATTCCTGCACTATGTTAATATCATACTCGTAGATTCCTTGAAACATTTCTTCCTTACGTAATGTCTGACAGATATTTTACGATAATAACATTCATGACGGTTCGATGTTTGATATTAACTGTAAGACTACATGAAATAATCATATATGTATAATCTTTTGAAGGTCCATAGAAGACTTCTACTATATGTCTTCTAATTTAATGTGATTTCAAAAATGTTTCGCTTCAGTGATTAAACTGATTCCCGGTAAGCGTAAATGTAAAAAGTAGATCCATTCGACCATTAAGAATAACCCTAACAAGTAGACAGTCGTAATAGTAGTAGTAGTGGTAGTGGTAGTGGTAGTGGTAGTGCTATACCGTGTGCCCTGCTGTCTTTTCATACCTACCACGCCTCTGGTCGCATTTGAAGACCAGACCAAGCCTAAAACCAGCAACAAGAGTCAGTGCCGTAGCTCTTTTGATATTAACAGCCGTATTCTGACTAATTAACTAAGCCACCACTACATTGTTGACAAGCACACAGAAACATAGTTAAGAATAAACAGCTGTTAAGATTTCGTATTGTGGCGAATAAATGAGAGTTAATTTCTTAACTCAGAAAATTCCATTTTGTAGCTGTCAAATTAGGCAAATATTAAAAAATGAAAAAATATTTATTATTTTATTAATTTGAGAAAATAAACATACATATGTACATACATATGTACATACCTACATACATAGCAATCAGAGTTAGTAGCCCCATCTGTTCAGACCTCTTTTTTTAAAGAAAAGGGTTAACGGCAATCACGCAAAATTGTTATTGTACTTCAATGGTATTGCGGCGGCATTGTATTTACGCTCATTTACTCTCAGACTGATCGATACAGCCGGACACCGACACCATTCATTGCCTCTCTCTTGCCCTCTCAGCAAACAGATTGCTTTTGACATTTCACTGGCAGGTCACAAAATAATTCCCTAAAAAAAAAAACACTCTCATACACACATAAACATACACACACACACACACACACACACACCAACAAATAACTACATTACACTAACAACTAATGTTGCCTTCGAATCAAAAGTGACCCTTTTCACAGAAGCGCCCCATCCCTGAAATCTGTCAGTCCGTCGCAACCTGCTGCAGAAAGTGATCATGCGATAGCAACACTGTTGTGCCGCAACAACAACAACAACAGCAACCACAAAAAACTGAAAAATTCACAAGGGCATTAAAAATTATTCTACCGTTTCGATCATGCACACACGTAAACGCACACACACACACACACTTCCCTTCATAAATTGAACCCTCATGTCAAACAAGTGTACGAGTAGAAGACGTCTGAAGAGGCACCACCATAACAGCCGAGATCCCGAATGCAACCAGTTACCGTCTGGTCCCTGCTGCTACTGCTGCCACAGTAACCCTGAAACGGACAGTTATCACGGAGCATTCAAAGGGGCCCACAGAAACATGATCATGTTCCTAGATAAGGTGTTATATAACCGAGTATATAATTATATATGTATGTATTTATATGCTACCATACAAATGCATACATACACGAAGTAGGTATGGTTTTTTTCATACTCGTATTGAAATATGGAACATGTAACACATTTTTTGGACCTTTTTTAATTGCATAATATTAATTTTCGGAAAGAATGAATTCGAATTTGTTTTTAGCTGCGATTTTTATTAAACTTGTTGAAGATCTTGGTTCTAATAGAAGTCTTCTGTTTTTCTACTCCGTTCGTTAGAATTTTGAAACTTTTTGGAACTTCTAATACGAACCTTATTTGATCCTCGAAAGTTTTCTTTCCTAATTGATGACGTGAAAAATTATAGTTAGGACTTCAATTTTGTGGCCTACAAAGAGATTTGTTTTCTCTGTCCATGAAATACCCAACAAAAGCCTTTGAAATTATTCAAAGAAGTTCGTATATGAACATCATAATTGAGTATCTCATTAATTGAGTATCAGAAACGTGTCTCATCTGTCGTTGACTGGTTGACCGCCAATAATCCGTCTCGGCGACAAAATTCTGTATAGTAACCAGAAATTATTTTAAATTCAGACGAATTTCTAACGTTAATCATGGGTTATATGTGAGAATTTAATCCGATTTTTAAGAGCAGTTTAAAGCAGTTATCCCTTGACAGGTTTAGTTGGGAGACAAACCGGTTTCGGCGATGTGTCAAACTCGACGTCGTGTTTTCTCGTTCATTCTCTGCTGACTTTGCTGCTGTCAGTTACTTTTCCGCTACTCTTGTAAACTTTATTTAATATTTTTTTTTTTAATTTTTTTTTATTAATTTTGTAAAAAATTATAAAACTATATTCACTAACGATATTGCATTCCTAAAAAATAAGGATGACAGACTTTAAAAATCCAGTTGGAAGAACCAATGCGGACAAGGGCGTCATAAAACCCATGCAGTAAGTTGATATGGTATATGATAAACACCCTGTATCTATTCTATTTAAGTACTGCAGCTAACAATACCTATAAAATACCCATTAAGACTAGATTCCATATAAATCCCATCATTCACTCTTGGTTTACTGCGCGTACCACACTAGTTGCCAGTTGCCCCGGGGCAACACTTACATACTATACATTTAGTACATACTCGTACATCATTTGTCTTATTCTTCTTCACTTACCAGTAACTAGATAATTTCTTTCTTTAATTCCAAATTAATTACGGCTTTAAATCGACGACTGTGTGTTGATCATGCACATCGTTTTGATGGTTTTTTTCATTAGTTTCCGTTACGCATTTCTCTTCGAAGTTTGAGAAGTCATCCAGAAATACTCTCTGTCTCTGCCTCTCTCTCTCTCTCTCTGGGTTGCCGGCCAGAAAAAAAAGGGTCTAGAGGTTAATTAGTTAGCGTAGACGCACTCGATTAACTGAAGCTGGAGCTGGAGCTGGAGCCTTGTGGTATCCATCAACCAAACGGACAACGCATGTGGCGAACAAACCCAAGAAGGGTTACCGGATCGCACGCACAAACAACACTCAGATCAGAGCTACTACGACAAACCGACAACAGCAACAACAACTGCAAAGTTGGATCTTTTCTAAACGTATATATGTACGATACGACCTTAGTAGATCGCAGAAGAAGGAGAAGAAGAAGAAGCAGTTTGTGTACATAAACTCGTATATTATACGAGTAGCAGCGTAAGGCGACAGATGTTGCTGCCTGTGTAGCTCCGGGATGGATGGTTTATGTGCATATCAATGGTTGGAGGTCTTAAGGTTTGTTTTTTTGTTTTTTTGATTTTACGGCGAACACGAAATCTTTAGAAACACACGCAGCACACATGTGCACACATAAAAAAATAGTCCATATGTAATATTCGAATGCAGTCTTTAGTATGTCCTTTTACTTTCCGAATAAGGATTTCGAAGGAGCGAGCTATCAATAACGAACGCAAAGCGGACTTTAACTTTCACTCTAAACGCTTTCTTAACTTTGTCACAGTTTCGAATTCGAATAACGACTCAGAAGAAGCAGAAGAAGAAGAAGAAGAAGGTAGCACCGCAGATCATTCTGCCGCCGGCCAGGTCTTTTCGGCATTCAAGCGAGCGAACCAACCAACATAAACAAGGACTATGTTTAAATCAATCTTCGAGTCCGTACGATACGATGCCGGCCGCAGCGGCCTGTGGTGGTACCTGCTCGAGCGCTGAGCATTGAACGCATCCGCACGAAGGACCGACTATGCCGCCATCCAGTTAGCCGAGCTGCTTGATTGTGCGAAGGCAGCTAAAAATCGTCGAGTGTAGGTAGCACAAATCTTCTTCGCTGTCGTCGTCGTCGTCGAACCAGCTCTTCGTAATTGACTATAAAATTAAATACACTGAGTATAGTTGGCGGTTGGTTTATGCAAAAGATTTCGGTGTTCGTTTTGTGTTTGAAAACTTGCACTTTTTTCACGCAGCGGGCAAGAGAGATAGATAAATACGATCAACAAAAATCTTAGTGGTCGTTTTTTGAAAACGGCTCAGCCGATATTCACTATTTTAAGATTGAAACGCGAAAATTTGTTATTATTTAAAAAGTCAACCCGCTTTTTCACACGCTCTTCATACGTCAAATTTCACTCTCACAAAACTCTGTGTTTTCGCGTCTTCTCATTTGTTTATCGTTTATTACAAAAGTCGCTCGTAAATAAATCACTTGCGAGCAGCACTCAATTTGAACTGATTTTACTCGGTCTTTCAGCCGTAGATCGATGCGGTCCGGTACGAGTCGTCTAGAAGTGGCGATACCACACAGCACTAACACACAGCAACATGTGTGCACCTCGCTCTTCTTATTCGTTGTTTTTTTTTTTTTTTCTCTCGTTTTTGTGTGGCTGCTTGTTGGTGATAACATGGAAAAGTGAGAGTCGAATATTCTTATCTACCCGCCGTCGACACTCTGCTGGGTTGTACACCGCTCCGATCACACTCTTCTAAATCAACCCACTCACAGCCTCTAATACACACACGTACGCACGAACAGACACGCAGCCACATACACACGTAAGAGAGATGTGTGCTCTTATCTAGTCAAATCGTATAATTCCAAGTGAGCATATTTTTTTTTATTTAAAGTATTAAAACGTTCGTTAATGTTGCTATTATATTTGAATACTTACTGCAAATCACTAAACTTGGTTTCTTTCTTTACATGCTCCGTTGACCCTAACCCTTACCCTTACCAACGATGTAATAAGAAATAATAACACTTGTGCTCAGAGACAACAAAAATGAAGGGGCTTGAGGTTTTACTCAAAATCAAATTTGCAACATCAAACTGAAAAAGACCATTCAAGAATACATGTATCGAATTTATTTTCAGAACAAAAACGATCGCTACGATTATCAGCGCTCTGTATAGTACTGCGCTGGTGTGAGTGCTGTTCTGTTCCGACTATTTTTTCTTGTGAATATTTAACGAACTGACACAATGGAAAAAGAGCGCTGGCGAAGGAGAGCGTTCAGAATACTCTTCATCAAATCCACTTGCTGCTCCCAGCTATTCAGAGAGTATTTTCAGCGATGGCAATGCTGTCTGAGTGAGATCTTGTTGTGCGGGTGTGTATTCAGAGTTGCCATAGTTACTTTCAAATGTTTAGCATAAATTCTGTTATGTTCCAATAGAGAATTATTATTTACATTCAAGGCACCTCGGATTGCTTTTGGGATGAAAGCAGCAACAAACGTACTTTCCTGAATATTGCTATTGTTATCAATAATACACTCACACCTCGCTTAACGGCCCAGATACATACGTTCCGGAAAAGTTGGCCGTAAAGCGAAAAGCCGTATAACGAATTAATAATGTTTAAACAGAAGATCGGTCACAGTATAGCATATTTTGGCCGTATAACGAAGTATTAAGGGCCGTAAATCGAAAAATTGTCATTATTAGAAAACGCCGATATAGCGAAATGCCGTATAAAGAGCGGCCGTATAGCTAGGTATGAGTGTATTGGTATGTATACCAATTCATAACCAAACCAGAAGTTTTTTTCAATAAGACAACACTGAAAGAGATACAAACAAGTGCATTTTATTTCAAACGCAAGAGCATGAGAATTTGTTTGGCAAAGAAGGGGTTCAGCCAAGAATAAATGTAAGTTACATGTGTAGGTATTTGGTAAATGTGTGTTAGGTGTGTATGTGTGCGTGCGCCCTGCAGCAGCGTCAGTATGCCTATATGCACACGTATCAGCCACTTCACCTGCCATTATGAACCTTTTTCTCAATGAAAACGCAGTCACTTTATCTAAAGCGATTGAATTGAGCACTTCATTCGTTTACGATCTAAAAACGTTTGAATAGAAAATAATTCAAACATCAAAGTAATCCTTGTAATTGCACAAATTGTTTATATATCTTAGAAAAAGTCCAGAAGAAATGGAAGTTCTACGAGTAGACGATAACAGGCTTTAATTACGATACATTTTGTCTTTATCTTTAAAACTATTTTGGCAAATGTTATCCTGTTATTAAGCTCTGTTATGAAATGATAGGTTGTATATATAGCGTGATTTTAAATAAACCCAGTGATTAAAAGCGAGAGAATCATGTGATCCTAAACGACTGCTTTTGGCCAATCATTCAGTATCGATCGATAGCTTTGGAATTTTTGTTGTGGAAATATTCCATCGATGTCAATTGTTTATTGAAAATACCAAACAGCACATAAGGCAGATTCGATAAAAATCACGTCGATGCTTTATTGAAAACCATGTTATTATATAACAGCAACAAAATTGAAATTTTAAGTTATAAACACATAGAAAAGTCGTCGACGACTTTGGTCGCCGCGTAAACAGAAACAGAAATGAACACATAAAACCCAAAACCAAATGTACAGAATTACAAAGGCATTAAGGCAGAAGTCATATGTATGTAAATTCGATCTATTTCTAATTTGACACAGACAACGCGTTTTTAAGTGTTCGTTGGTTGTTTAATTACAGAAATTGAGACAAACTACATAAATTGTTTAAGTCTGTGGTATGGTTACATTTAAGCTGTATTGAATATGAGGCAAAATAACCGAAAACAATTGTATTTTGTTTGTGTATTTCCAATTTCTATTTATTTAATCCAGAAATAACGGACAGATAAAAGATCGACAAAACGTCACTCCGCATACGCAACGCACTACGCAACAGATTTGTTAAATGCACACAAATTAAAGGGGATTTGTACAACTCTGGGTCTTTATCTTTTATGGAAATTTTTTCTTAGATAAAATATTCGAATGTCAGATTCACCGAGTTCTCCAGTACAAAAATTTAAATAATTCAATATTTTACTGAAATCTTGTTATTTTATTGCACTCATAACAAGTTTCGAAAACCTTGCAATCATAGGTAAGAAAAAATTTTTTCGTTCCCAAATAGAAAAGCAGGACTTCGAAAGGCCTACGAAAATTTAGTTACATAACCTTTTTGAAGCGATGGCTTCAATGAACATGGTTTTGATCGATAGCTACAGATTTTCTGTAGCAACAATCAGGTCATGTCCCGGAATTCTGCATGGTTACGTAAACGAGAATAAAGAGACTAAGAAATCTTCTGGAGCTTGCACTAAGACGGCAAATACGATATAATCAGTACTAATTCGTGCGTAATCAGTAAGGATTCAGAAATGTGCACATACATATAACGCGATAAGACCAATTTTCTGCATTGTATAAATATCGAATTGTATAAAAGTGTTCTTTTATTTGCAGAATGTTGTCTCAATCAATTTTGTCCGGTGTGCGTGTGCTTCGCGTCGAGGCTCGTCGTAACATTGGCATCATTGCTCCCGCTCTAGCCAAAGTGTCTGATCCCATTCAGCAATTGTTTTTACAGAAGGTGCGCGAATACAAAGAGAAGAGCGCGTAAGTTTCCAAATATTATAAAAATATTGCGTGACTATATGTATAAATGTTTCACACAGAGGAGGTACCAAAATGGTCGATCCCAATCCAGAAATCGAGCGCGAGATGAAAAATGAACTGGAGCGTGTTGCTAAGCAATATGGCAGTGATGGAAAGACCGATATGACAAAATTCCCCGAATTCAAGTTCCCCGAAGTCAAGATCGATCCTATCACAGCCACTATCTAAATTATTTCAAATAAAAATTAATAGAATAAATCCTTAATCCATCATGTACTGGCGCGGCGGCATTGATTTGTCGCTTGTAGCTTTCTACAAAGTGAAGACTAGCCAAGATTAGCGTCCAAAAGTTGGAAGCAAAAATCTTATGAAGTATAAAATTAAACAGACATCTTTAGAAAAGACTTTTTTCATATATTTATTCCGGATTTATGCTCTGCTGCACGGTTTCGCGCAGCAACTGCATTTTATGGTAGTCGGCTACCTTCAGAAACGTGCCGAGCAAGCTTCCGATTTCCTTCTCGCTTATTAAGGGTGCATATTCTCCGGCACATGTGCAGTACTCGGACAAGTTTTCTCGCTTCACTTCATTGCAACGCAGACAGCGCAGATCTTGCAGCATGAAGGACATCATCTTGCGCTGTGCGATGTCAATGATTCGCATTTCTATCTCTTCATTGTCGTAGGCTACAAAGCACTGCGTACAAAGCCAGACCGGTCTACGGAGAAAGTTCAATTAAAAAACCATAATTAGCTTTCAAAATAGTAAAAACGGCAATAAAAAGGGTGCGATTAAAGGCCTTTTGATATGACAAATAACCGTTTAAGTTTCTCCAAAAGGCTCACTTACATTCCGTCCTTCATGGCGCGATGCTTGTCCTTGCACAAGTCCAAATCTCTGCAATGATTGCAAGCCTTGCAAATCACCTCGGCAACTGTGTAGCTATCGCAAGGGTCAATCCACTCGGCCAAATCAGAGAACTCGCCCACACCCACGAGACGCAGCATGTTGCTGCGCAACTCGTTCAGATCCTCGGCCAGACTCTTGTCCACGCTCAGCACTTTCACCAGCGTGCGCGTTAGTTCTAATCCGGGGCTGGGTTTGCCCTTGCCGTAGTTCTTGTGCAGCTTAATCACAAAGTCGAAGGCACGATGTGATATATCATGAATCGCCTGCTTGATGGTCCGGCGCTCAGCCAGAGACCGCATAAAAAGGGTTATCAATGCATCGAATTTCTGCCTACATTCATTTTCCTCGGGCAGATGCTCGGCGATAGCCCAATTCAGTTCCAGCGAAATTGACTCTTCATCTTCCGGCGTTTCCAACTGATCGTCCAGCAGCCCTGCTTCGTCTCCTGCTAGGTCCCCGTCCCCGTCGCCATCGTCGTCGTCGTTGCGTCTCTCGGCACTCATTAATATGGTGGTAGCAGTTTCATCTACCGCCTTCGGTAGGCGTCCCTTGACGCCAGCATAGTTGGCGTTGTCCAGCCACAAAAGGAAGTCCCAGCATTGTTCGAACGACATCTGGATGGAATGGAACAGCTCCTTGTTGCGCAGACTTTGCACGACATAGTCGACGTAGCCGAGAGCGTCGGCTACAGTCTTCTTGCCAGAGTTTAAAATTATGCGATTGAAGTCGGCGTAAATAATAGTCGCGCCGAGTCGCTTAAACTCCGCCACAATCCGCAAAAACATTTTGCGCATGAGGTTGTTCAGGGAGCGCCGCAGGGCTGGGTCGTACAGAAACGCCGTACTGGAGCGAACCCATCGATAGAAGTGCACGATTTGGAAATCGGAGAATATATTCCGGTTGACGGAGACCTCACGCAGCCAGCCGTTCACCATCAAACGCATGACGCGAAAAGCCGCGGAGCACAGCGCCGTCTCATCGTAACTCGGCAGCGTAGCGGCCGGCACCGTGCCGATCATTTCCTCCAACGATGCCTGAGGAATAACGTCGAAAGTTATGGCCGAAGAAGCCCCCTCGATTTCCTGTATCTTATTCGCCTGCAGCAAGGCGCTGACCGCCAGGCTGTCGAGCGCCAATTCGACACAAACATCCGGGTAAAAGCCGGGCCTATTTTGCACCACCGTAATGCTGTCCTCGAACTCAGCCAGCAGGCGACTGTCGTCGGCTTCGCGACCGCCCAGATCGGGGCGCGTCGTCGCCGACCACCAGAGCACGAAATTATTCTTTTGCAGCAAACGCGCGAAGAACAAGTCGGCTCCGAAGAGCACCGTATCGGCTGGCATATTGCCGATCGGTACATGGAAGTAACGGCACTGTTCCAACATTAAATCCATCACATTCAGAAAGTTCAGAAAGTGACGCACGACAGCGCGCGAGCCCTGCCGCTGCCAATCCAGGCCGGACAGCAGAGCCGCATCGTCGGCAATATGAATCTGGGCCTGCGGGAAGTCCAAGAGTATGGGCATGGCAGCAGCGAGCTTGGAGGGCTCGCGTGCCGTCTGCATGCAAAGCATGGTAGGGCCGCGTTTCTCCTCCCGGTAGCCGGACAGTGCGCGCTGCAAATGTCGGTACACCTGCTTAACGTCCACCTCAATCACCACCTCGAAGTCCAGCGCCTCGGGCGGCACCTTCTCCAAGTCTTCGCTATTCTGCAGGGTCTTCACCAAAGCCAGCCGTTCGGCGGCGTAAAGGTGCTTCATGTTCGGCATCTGATTTGTGCGCACTGTGTCCAAAGCGATGATCAAAGCCTTTCGGCTGGCCAGCAGGAATAGGCCCCATATTTCCTTCTTCGCTGCGGGCACATAGTGTTGGTAGAAGAAGATCTTGCGCAGCGTTGCGCTCTTTCCTTGCAGGTATTTGGTGTGTGACTGAGGCCTGGCTTCCAGCTGTTCGATGGAGAAGCAGCAGTTCAGATCCTTGGTGCCAATGCGTGCCAAGCGCCGGGCCTCCTCTCGCTCCACCGAACACAGGCAGCCCATGTCCATGAGCGCTCGAAACTCCAGACTCATTTGCGTTTCGTAGATGCCTTCGATGTTCGGCGTGGCCAAGTCGGCCAGCATGGCCAGGCGGTTTTCTTTGAAGGCGTGCTCCGGCACGCTGTAGCGATACAGGTTGAAGGCTGGCCGCGATCGGGGCAGCACTCTGTGTACTTTCTTCCACATCTGGCCGTCCTCCGGCGGCGCCGCATTGCGCTGATTCACATAGAATATGCGCGGAACATTCAGCTTGATGCGGTGCAATTCATCACCGATGAGGGCCCACACGGTGAAGTTTCCGAACTCGTCCAGCGGCAGTATTTGCAAGATCTGCCACACCTGGTCGATCAGCGAGCGCTGAGCGCGTCGCAGGAAACCACCCAAGGTCGCCGTTGAAATGTTGCCGCGGTGATGTGGCGCTGCGTCAGCCTGCTGGGCATGCTCGCCGTGTAGCTCGTGACGCGCACGTTTGTTGCTCTGCTTGTAGCGTTGTTTTCTCTCCAGCTGCCACGCCCATTTCTTCTTCTGGTACTTCACCCATTCCACAATCTCTTGGCGAGTGGTGCCCATGGGCGGCGGTGGACCCAAGGCCTGTCGCCAAGTTGTGGCCGCCTCTGCCGTTGCATCCTCGGCAGCACTATTGGAGTTCAGGCGCTTGCGTTTCGTGAAAGTCGGTCGCCCTTCCGCGGTCCCGTCCGCCGTGCCAGCACCCAGCAAGTCTTCCATATCGGCCAGCCCCACTTCGCTGTCCGCCATTCTTTCTCTGGGCTTCTCTTTGGGTGCACTCGAAAACATCTCGCTTATCCTGCGCTGCTTCAGCACATCGTTCTTCTCCAGCATCTTCTTGTGCAACCAGTCAGGATGCTGCACGCGCGGCACTGGATTCGAGAGACCCTGCAGCGCCGCCGGAATGCTAATAATCTTCTGAATGGTGCCCCCCAGCCGTTCAATGTAGTAGTTCCAGTCTAGTATGTCGCGAATGTCCGCCCCGCCCATCGAACTGTCCTTCAGCCAACGCTGCAAATATTGGCGGCGCACATTCTCGTCCGCCTGGAAAATCGCCAGCGGTATGGCGCGTTCCGTCACCGGAGCTCCCTCCGGCTTTTTGGAGATTATGTATTTGCACGCCAGCCCTGCGTCCTTCACCATCTGCTCGCCCAAGAACTCGGCCAAGCGTTTCGCAGTCGAGATGGACGTGCTCTTCTGCGCTCCATAGTCCTCCAGTTTCTTGGACATGGACTTGTTCTCGGCGATCAGGTCGAACAGTTCCGAATCGGGCAAGTTCTTGCCGCGACTGTAGAGCACGTCCAGCCAGTAGTCGGCTACCTTGGCCACCGAAGCATAGCATTCCTCCAGCGTGCTGCCGCCCAGGAAGGCCTCAAACACAGAACTCTGAAAGTTTTTAATCAGTTGCAATTCGCCGCGTCGCTTCACCTCGAAGCCCTTGAGCTCGGCCAGCGAGCCGTCGAAATTGAAGACGGCATAGCGCTTCTTCAGCTTCTTGCCCTCTTCTTTGGCGGCCGGCAGCACCATGGCCAGGTAGGGCCCGTCCACTTCGAAGAATATAGAATTCTCTTCACGCACAATGTATTCCGGCGGCTGACCGTCTGCCGCTTTCTGGATCAGCTCGTGATATTGGTCATTAGTAAAGTGGTCCTTGACCATTGTATTCAAAACGGCATTTGGATAGGAAATACTGAGCTTCTTCTTCTTTTCGTGGGTGGTATGAACGGTGAACTCTTGCGGAAACGAACCGGGCAGAATGCACCAGATGCCATCGGTGTCCAGCTCCAACGGACGACCCACACGCTCGATTATCTCCCTCGCTTTGGTGATAATGTTCGAGCCCGTGAGACACACGATGCCAGCCATCGGCATCGAGTGCCAACGTGCGCCGCGGCGCATCACGTAGCCGTAGAACGAGTTCAATATGCACTTGTGCGCCAGCTGCAGCGAGTCGTACAGCACTTCGCGTCCCTTGGCCGCCTTGATCTCCACAGCGTCGCCCGAAGCGACTGCTGCCGCGACGGCACCTTTCGCCACCTTCGTGAGGCCCTTGTACTCATAGCGGCGGTCGCGAAAGGCGCGCACCGTGTCGACGTAGAAGCTGTTTTCCTTCTGGCATATTGTGGAGCTGCGCGTTTCCAGCTTGGTGACCTTGACCTTCTTGTAGGCCTTGCGACAGTAGTCCGTGAGGCGTTTCTTCTCGTAAGCGGCCTGGTCCTCTTTGGAGAGCTCGTGAAAAGCGCGCTGAGGGCCGCCGGGGAACAGCGGCGGAAATCTTTCGGTTTCCAGTTGCTGCTGTATGCGTTGGAACTCGCTGCGCGACGCGGGAAGCATTTCGCCGCGCCAAAGCCAATCCATTGTGCGCTTACAAGCGACACCAGGCCTGTTAAAGTCGCAGGCAGCACAATCCGTTTCGGAAACCATGGCCGACGGCTGCAAGCGATTCGTCAGAATGATATTTGGATACATGGCACCCACATCCAGATGATATATGACCGGCGTTTCCATGCGATTGGGAGCCGCACTTAAACCTGCAGGAAATGCGATAAATAGGGTTTCGCTAAAAGACCATGACCTGAGAAATGGGGTTGAAAGACCGCATGCAATTACCTTTCAGAGTTTCCTGAATCGCACTCTGCACTTCGTCCAGATTGGTAACCATCGCCAGCGGCACACTCTCCTCCGTTTCGATGGCGTGCTTGAGCACTTTGTGCACATTGTTCGCCATCTGCGTGACCATGTCGGCGTCCAGGCGAAAGCGACAGGGAATGTCGGCGCGAAAGACGCCCGACTCGAGCGCCTCCACGTGCCCGCCAACATACGTTTCCGAATCGAGCACGTGTCCGTCAGCGGTGAGTTTATTAAGCTCGTTCTGTTGTTTGTTCGGGTACACTATGTTGGCATGGAACGCCTCCACCATGAGCAGAGTCTCGCACAGTGTGCCCGAGCCTTTGCGCAGAATCTCGTCAGGCTCCATGGGAATGATGGTGGTCAAGGCGAAGATGAAGGGCTGCACGTACTTCATGTAGAGATAGTACGTGGCCACGGCATCCGAGACGGAGTAGTTCGAAAGCACTTGAGGCTGCTCTATAGCCATTCTGCACATGTCCTCGGGATCTAACTCGACCGGGTCGTACCGTAGTTTTGCCTTGGCCACCGCCTTCAGTCCCTGCGAGCCCACAGGTAGATAGGAGTCCCTTTTGACCTGGAAAAGTGTGGGTGAAAGAAAGTGAATTGTGTTTGTATGTAAATATCATGGTACATTAGAGCTTCCTCGCTTACCCAGCAAAGGCAGTCCATATGAATGGCGGGGCGACACAAATAGTTGCCGTCACGCGATTTAGAGAACCCGATTTCTTGCTTCATGTCTAAATCGTAGACTGCAGCACGCGTCTCCACGAAGGGCCAATCGAAGAAGTCGCCGTTGTAGGTGACGAAAATGTGAGGCCGTATTTCCATAATGTGGTCGAAGAACCTCTGCAGGAGTTGCATCTCGTTCGCCTCGTTGAATATTATGAAGTTGCCCTCGAATTCCGGCTTCGGAGTGTACTCGAAATCCTCCACGTCCCTCGAGATGATCTCCCGATTTGTAATCAGATAGCCCTGACCGTCGATCATGTACGATATCATTATGATTTTATCCACCTGCGCGTCGGGAAATTTCAGCGGTAGTTTGGTTGTCTCGATGTCATAGGCCAACACGACGGGCTCCGGCCGCTCGATCAAGTCTGAACGCAGCGTTATAATTGGCAATTCGAGGCAGCCGCTTCGGCACCGTATATTATACCACTGGCCGCAGAATATCTTCAAATCAATGGACACCCGCACGTGGTACGGCACGTCATGCTCTCGTATATCTAATATGCAATCCATGTAGTCCAGTTGCTTGCGTTCTGAAACGCCGCCTTCCGCGACTCGGGCACCCGCCGCACTCGAGGCCAAAGACGAGCTCAGCATCTGCATGTAGAAAGTGTTTGACTTTTCACGCTCGACATTTCTGCGAACAGCTGCCAATATTTCGCGGCGTACTTTCACCATGGCGGTTTGGTTGAGGAACGAAAGCTTAATGTAGGCCTGTTGCAGTCCCGACAAGTGATTCGGTAGGTTCAAGTCTTCCTTCTGAATGTGATCGATAGCAGCCAGTTGACCTGCATACTTGCGGCTCAGATATCGAGCCACCTCGAATGAGCTCTTAGTCTCCGGACGTATTAGGAAGTAAGGTTTGTAGGCGACAGAGTACTTGAAACGACTACCGTCCATCTGGATGAAGAACAAATCAACAGCGGACACCAGGCGACGATCATCATCTAGTATTTCCGTCTGGAAAAGTATATAAATTGCACAAAGTCAACAGACTAAAATTTATTACTGTGGTGCTACGTACCGCGTGTATATTTATGAGGTAACCCGTACGCTCCAGACCATCTCTGATGCGATTGAAACCATATTTAAAGTCAATTTTATCATTTTCTTGTGACTGGCGGTATCCGGCCTCATTGAAGAGATCCTCACTTTGCAGAATTCAAATTTTATTAGCCTATGAATATCATCTAAATATTCCAAGTCCATGGTCAAGACTTACCTCTCAGCTAACTTTTGCGGTTGTCCTTCCATTGTACCTGAATGTATTCTTAAAACAATAGATATCTAAATAAAATTCAATTTCATGAAAATTATAACACTCCAGTCAAATGCAATTCAAAATTTCGCTCATCGCCTTTGGCGGTAAAACAACAATTTAAGCAAACAGCTGACTATGCTGCAGAAATAATCTCTGCTACGATGCACTGTCAACGGCGAGAATGTCTGCTGCCAACAGAAAAATAAAAGCTTGCATCAAAACTTGTTCTGTAAAGGACACCAGGGTTAACAAGACAAATTTATAAGTAAACAAATTTCGCTCTATTAATTTTCCGAATTACTACAGAATTCCCCAATTGAACCAATGTTTTTTTTTTAATATTAAAATTCTACATTAATTAAAAGAATTTCATGAAATATATATAAAAACAATCACTTTAATTCAAAAAATTATAAAAAACAATATGTTAATACTACCACCCATTTAATGATAAATAACTATCTACGAGTATGTACATATGTTTTCAACGTAGAGAAATGTCAAAATAACATTGGCTCTTACGACTGCGGAAAAAATGCAAAATTTTCTATTTATGGGTTGGGTTTTGGGTGCTCTTGTTTTTCTTCCTGTTGCTTGTTTACATTCGATATTTATTATAAAATTGTAATTAAAGTTGTATTTTTTGACAATTCTTTGCGATGAAAAACGAAGGACATTTCTATGGATTTATACCTCAAAACGTTCATTCCGCAATCTCCCTAAGCCTAAAATTTTCCCGCAACTTGGCACCATTGAAAAACTCACACAAAAAACATGTACTAAAGATTCTTTTAGTTGATGGCAATTGTCAAATTTTTCTAGTCCACGTCAAAATTTGATGAAACTCCGCCATAGGCTGGTCGGTTTTTTAAAAGTTTTGGACTTCAGAAGATAACTGTTTCAAAATGGTATCCTTGCTTAACACAATTGATACCGGGCACGAGGATATGATCCACGGAGCCGAACTGGATTACTACGGATTGCAACTAGCCACTTGCTCTTCGGACAGCTCGGTTAAAATATTCGATGTAAAGAATGGAACACAGGTTCTGATTGCCGACCTGAAGGGCCATCAAGGCCCCGTGTGGCAGATTGCCTGGGCTCATCCCAAATTTGGCAATGTGCTAGCTTCGTGCTCATACGATCGTAAAGTAATCATTTGGAAGGAGGGCGCTGCAAGTGACTGGACCAAAATGTATGTCTAAAATTTTGCGTAATGTGATCTAATATTACTTTCAATAGGTACGAATATAACAATCATGACTCTTCCGTTAACTCGGTGGCATGGGCTCCAGCGGAGTATGGCATGATTCTTGCTTGCGGCAGTTCAGATGGTTCTATTTCTATTCTCAGCTGCAACATCGAATACGGCGTCTGGGATTGCAAGAAAATCTCAAATGCACACACTATAGGCTGCAACTCTGTTTCTTGGTGCCCTTCTACTGTTCCAGATCCGGCATTCGATCAGCGGGTAACTGCGCGTTCACCCGGCGTTAAGCGACTAGCCAGTGGCGGCTGCGATAACTGCCTGAAGATTTGGCGTGAAGACAATGATCGCTGGGTGGAAGAAAATCGCTTGGAAGGACACTCTGACTGGGTGCGCGACGTTGCTTGGGCACCATCTATTGGCCTGCCCAGATCACAAATTGCTTCGGCTTCGCAGGATCGTCACGTAATGATATGGACCAGTACTGATTTGACCACTTGGTCGTCGACTATACTGCACACATTTGACGACGTTGTGTGGAGCGTCAGCTGGTCCCTTACAGGTAACATTCTGGCTGTAACGGGCGGCGATAATAAAGTTACATTATGGAAAGAGAACAACGAGAATCAGTGGATGTGTATTAATGACGATTCCTCAGCAGCTGCGTCACAACAAAACGATCAACGGACACTTTAAACATGGATATGTCTTTTGCACCGACATCTGCATTCCCCCATTATTTGTGGAAGTTGTATTTCCTTATAATTTTTGTTACTTTCAACCGTAAAAAGTTATTTCGATTTCGATCCGCTCGTAATTAAATAGAATCAACATTATTTTATGTATACATTAAAAATAAACCATTAAAATTCATTCATTCATAGTCTACAAAGCAGTTCAAATTAGAAACGTTCAGATATGGAGCGGACTACACTTGGGTTGCAGAATAGTGGTTTCCAGCCAGCCTTCTGCATTTCGCATGAAGTTCGTTCAATTCTTGCTTATGCATATTAAAGTTCCGGCTTAAGGAAAATTCCGTTGGTTACGCTTCATGCTTATGCAAGGAAACTGAAACGAAATCTTAACGAAACGTCACCTTTTGATCACGTACGACGTTCGTAATCTCTTCGTTTGATTATGCTTTTTTGAGAGAGAGAGAGAGGGAAAGAGAGCGGGCGATTCCATTCACAGACGATTGTGAAATAAATTTCCTTAATCTGTATTTATGAGTTTCGTGTTAAATTTAATATTTATTCAGACTTAAAATCATGAGACGACTAAAGTAATTTTTTTTTCTGAAAAATTTGCAACTCGTTAGAAGCTGTCAAAATAAATTTAAATTCAAATTCATACATATGTATGTATGTACATAAAACTTCTTTTAACAAGAGGTATTTCAAATTACTCGTAATTTTTCAATTTCAATGAAATTCCTCCTTCCCCCCCGCCAACACCCCACAAACTCCAAATCGTCGACAAAAAACTAATCCATAGTTAAATACGCATTGTCTTTATTTATTTGAATATGAGTAAATAATTCAGGCGGGCGCTTAATTTAAAAACCGCCAGAATATTTATGAAACAATTTTTTCCTCCTTTTATCTAATGCTTCTTCTCCTATCTCACCCCCCTTAAAGTTACCAGTTTTGTTCCCGTCATTCGGAAAATCATCTGTGCAAACTTCAGACTCATGGCATGTGAGGACGGGCGATATGCCCTTCCCTAAACCCACCTTTCTACTAACTCCCCTTCAGCATGCATACATTCCTTCCCCCCCACGTTTCGAATCTCCACACTTGAACTCCAGCGAAGGGTAGTAAAAGCTGTTAGCGCTTTGCTTTATAAAAACATTTCATGTGATGATGCAATGAATCGCGTGCAAGCACGCCGTCATCAATTCTTCGCCGAAGGTGAAATTCGCCAAACAGTCGTGGACGCTTTTAGGGCGTAACATGTTATTAACTTTCGTAGGTCACTCGATTTCTGCTGCTGAACTTTGAGTGAACTGAATGAGCTCCGACAATCAGCAGAAGTGAAAAAATGGAGGGTTCAGGATTTCTTAGATAAGAGCGGTATGAAATTGTGTCCTCAGAAAAACGTTTCGTATCGTTTTTTAAACGATATAAACATTCTATTTCAAATAGGTACTTAAAACATATACAAATGATTCGATAGTTGGTGGCAGTTGCTTCTTCGGGCAAAAAAAAGAAACAATCTTTCCTTCTGTTTTTCGACGAACTCAATAAAGTTAGAGGCGCAGATATTGTCAGTCAGTCAGTGCCTGACCCAAATTTCACTTTTCATCAATTCTTCAAATCAAGGCGTTTGAGTGAAGAATCGCCCTCGCCAAATGCACTTGATCCACTTAAGAAAATGATAAATTAATACCAATCGGCGCGGCTGGCATTCCTAAATGGAAAGCGAAATCGAAAGGTTAACTTCCGTCGGCCGAAATTTCAACAAGCCGAAAACTTTAATTTCATTGAAATGAATGGTCATGGATATGGTCGGCAGACATTCATCCCACCACCACCACCACCCACAAAATAGGCCCCACGATGTGCGTGGTGAGATGGCGGGCAGCGTGCGCCACCACCATCGACGTCGTCTACTTCGAGCTCCACATGCAAGTTCAAGCTTATAGGAATTACTTACTCACACGGAGAGGTGATGGAGAGACGACGGAGACGGAGACGGAAAAACATGCATTCATTAGCTGCATAAAGCAAGGAAGCAATTAAGCCGCCAGAGTAAAAAGTTTGAAAATTCGGCTTTGTGTGGAACCCACCCACAGAGAAAGCGGTGGCTGTGGGTGTGGGTGGCAGAGTGGTGTTGTACCTTTTCCACGAACCGTGTTAAATTGTAATTTTGGGGACAAGCTTATCCACGGAAGAACAATTAATCATTTTTAATGATAGCCTATTGCTTACAACACATTTAAGCGGCAATTCCTTAATTCCTTTTCTTCATCTTCTGGAAAATTAAAAACATTCGTGATAATGACAAAAATTGTACTTCAAAAGGGTCGTTCCGTTCGTTTTTTTTTCTTTTTGGTAAACGCGACATTGCGCTTCTAATTTAAAACAATTTTATAATGTATGTAATTAAGGTACACAATATTTGTGTAGTAAAAAAAAAATATGATAAGTTTTTATGCTGCGGTTTTTCATCGTCCTTAACCTTAAATGGAAAATTCTCTACTAAATTTACAACGTTTTTATATTTTCCAGTTTTATAGCAAACGCAATAAGAAACATAGAGTTTACAGCACAGATATTCCTATTTATTCGTACTCATACGTTTCTATGTCTTATCTTCATCGGTCAATGTTCTCTTCATCAACGGACATTTTTATATGGATCCAATACTTAGAAGAACCGTAAGCGATTAGCTCTCATTAGCTCTCATAACGCTATAAAATAGCTCCCAACCCAAACAATTAGTCCAAAACTTACATCGCTGCAAACTACAGAACATATCTCTGTTAACTATCCTTGAGATCTCTGAACATGGCATACAGTGTAAGTCCGCGGCTGGGACTGTCTCGAATAAATCTCGCATTCGCTAATCTCTGTTCTAACCTACGTCTTAAACTATTCAACTTTTCTATTCCTATTAACCTTTTTGGCCACTGCCTCTAAGTAATTCCGAAGACAACAGTAAAACGCAATTACAATTCGAAATGTTATGAATACTGCAAATGATATGCCAACGCAGGTTAATGTCGGTAAATATTGTTTTTGTGTTCTTTTCGGTTGAGGCAATTAGTGAGAGTTATTGCTTACGGCGGCTTCTTATTCTTCTTGTTACCATATTTTTTCTCTACTGCTAACTGTCGTTGGTGGTATTAGAGGCGGCTGTGCTATTGATAGCGTTATTTTGAGCGCTATACTTTAGCATGAGTCTAAAAATCATGACCATAGGCTACGAATTCTGAGGTGTACGACGACGACGACTTCGTCACTGTTATCCTCGTCGGAACTATGTGTGTGTGTGTGTGTCTCTGCATACGAGTGTACGCGGTCCCGAGGACGCGAACGAGGCCGTTTTTGTAATTGTAATCATGCATCGCCTCGGACACGACACACGAAAATCCGTGTAGACGTTAAGAAACGACAAGTGTCTTGAGTCTCGAGCAGAGAGGACGAGAGTCGTGGTCTGCCTTTGCCATCGGAGGAGGAGGAGGAGGAGGAGGGCTAGCAGGAAACAAGCGCCGCTGTGAGAGCAGAACTTAAGCTTTGAGTCGCTTGCAAAGACGATTATTTACTTCAGAAACGCGAAAGCAAAAGGTTCTTCTATCCAGAGCGCACTACGCGGAAACCCAAACAGTTGATAAAGCTGGTCGGTTGGTTGTACGTATACCGAGAACTCCGGTATAGTTTAACACAAACGAACTGAAGGAATTTTTCAAGCTCAGCTCTCGGAATCCGCCGCGAAAACTGAGTTGAGAGTCTTCATTTGTCTTAATGGTGTGGACAATCATACCAGGAAAATTGTTCAGAAGCCTCGTCGATACCAACAACGCCCCTGGATCAGTGCGTCGGGATCGCGGTGCATCGGCGAAGTCCAGCAAAGTGTTTACCATCGATTACGTACGCAAGCGTTCGCTCTCGCTGTTGGGCTACAAGCAGATTTGAATTCAAATTTTGCCGGAAAAGTCCTCCGTGAAGAAATTTGCATACGAATTTAATTTTTCGAAGAGAACAAGTAGCATTTGCATTCCAGTCTCGTGTCACCGGATAAAGGAGCTTGTAAAACCTTCGTCGCAGGGCAGTGAAAATTCAAATTTGCAACGCCAGAAAATGCAACCGTTAAAGCGTTTTACACAGTGCGGCAGTCTTACCATGCTCTTCGGCGTCTTCATCATCCTGTTCGGTGTGAGCTCGACGGCTCTGACAACCTTTGGCAAGCCCAGCAACAATCCGCCGCCGACTCCGGGACCAATAAGTGAGTAACAGCCAAATTCTTAGCAAGGCTAACGAAAAGTCCTTCGCATTAAGAGGAACTTGCTTGCTAGTAGTATTCGAAAATAAAAAGCGTAGGCTCGAAAACGTTTAATTTTTGGGCTAAAGAATAAATAACGGGTGGGCCGTGGGCTAGTTTCTTTTAGAGCGACTCAAAGACGCCGTATTTTGTGAAAATAAAGCGAGTTTGCTTCCAAAAATGCCAACAAATTCCGATTTATACCACAACATAACCTTTTTCATTCAAAGTGCGTCTGGTATGCGTCTATGCAGTAACTCTATGTTGAGGTGCCAGCCTCCGGTTATTCTGGTTAGAGTAACAAATCATCGAAAATTTTAAAATTAAATAATAGCTGTACATATGTATTTAATGAAGAGAGGGCAGCTTCCGAAATATATACAAGAGGAAATTTTTTTATTCAATGTAAAATTAGGGTCATATAATTCAAAAAAATGGTACGCTACATGTCCAGAATATCTCGAAAACTCTTATGATCGTTCCAAATTAAAGCCCTACAACAATCCATGTGTTTCCCAAATTTATATAAAATCCTCTCCGCCTTCACGGTCATACTTTTAGGCTTCTACAACTTTATGTCGACTCATAAAAAGGTCCTTGAATTAGGAAAGAAGAATCAATGTCCCTTTCAGATAATCATAAGATAATCATAATAATCATACAATAATCATACATACAAATATGTATATATGGTACATATGTCTAATTAGTACTAATTACAACAAAGTTACAACAAACATTTCATTGCTGACTAGATGTCATTTTAATCTCTTTCTGTTGATTGGGCACCATTCAAACTCACTAACTCTTATCAGTTCTGCGCAATGGTTAATGATCTATCAACAATTAAGCATTTAATTGGGTAAATATACTATGTACAAAAATATGTACAACGCTTATGCGATATACTAAGTCTACTTGCAAACAATTTGCTTGTGTCTAAGCTAATGAAAGAAGCCTGATTGATTGATTGATTGATTGTTGGTCTTATTGATTTTATGTAAATACGATATTAAGCAAAATTGATGGAATACATATCGTTTAATTTTATCGGCCAAGCGTAATGTTTTTTATGTACTTTAAATGTGCGCAAGAATTCTTGTATGAATTATAAAATCCAAAAATTTTTTTATTATATTGAATGCATTCTAGAAGTAACTCTAAGGGGGGAAAAGGGGGGTTGGATCAATTAAACTATATTTTTTCAAAAACGTATGGTTTCCAAAGGAACTTTTCTTCTTTAAAAAATCGTTATTCTCTTTTACAAACAAGTAGTTATCGTGTTATCTTTTCAATTCCTGAACAGATCATTTTTCTTTTAATATATTACGATCATTATTATGCCATATTTTCACCAGGTTTCTTGTATGATCAATTACTACAATATTTTGCCATATTTATTTCCAGTAAAAGCACGCGAATGCAACACGCATGATGATTGCAATACAATAGAGAAATCAAGTTGTGTTAAAGACTCGAATGATCTCAAAATGCGTTGCCTCTGCGGTGATGATTCCGTACCGGAACATGGAGTTTGCCCAGATGTTCTTAAAGGTAAGTACTCAAGGGCTGTACAGTTTGGAATTTGTTAGTGACAAAATTTAACAATTGTTAGTATTACGAGTAAAATATATTTTCAACAAAAAAAAACTATATACGAGTACAATCATTGTTTTAATATATGTACATACATATATGTATATTCTGTTTTTTTATTTATATTATACCAACGAGTTTGTGATAACGAAGATTTTTATTTCGATCCTCTGAAAAAAGAGAGAATCATTGTTAGAGCTTTATAGTTAATGATTATATGGAGCATTGCTTTAATCAATACGTACATACAAACATATATACATACATATGTATATCAATAGCAGCATTATTAGCCAATTCAAATCAATGTACTTGCATTTATTCAAATCTAGCGTACAATCAGGCGGTCAGTACGAGGCCTGACCTTCTCGATGACGAACAAATTATCAAGAGCGTCCAAATTTTAATGACATTTTTCAAAAAAACTGCCTACAACTAACTCCTTGTTATGCGATAAATTGCTTCGAATAAAACTAATATAAAATTTAGTCTAAGATTGCATTCTTTATACTCATTCATTATATGAGCCGTTTATTTTGAAAGTGGTGCAAGTCCATTGTTTTTTCATTTCGAGATATTTATAGGTTTAAGTTTTGAATGCAATGCTATGCTATGCAATGCTATTATGTATGAGACTGTTTTGTTTTATGAAAATTGTATAGATTTTGAAAAAAATTGGTCTCTAAATTGAATGAAAATATACAAATCAAACCAGATTAAAAGCTTTCTCATAATAAACTCCATTTTTTAATGAAGTGGATCTGGCTCACTTTCAAAATAAACGTTTCATATATACCCAAAGGAATAATTATGTATATATGCAAATGTACTTTTACCGTTTGTAACGCATTAATAGAGGCGTAGCAAATATAGACAAATATGTGTGGTCTTGCTCAGAATCACTGAGTCAAAATTCTAAGTCGATTAAGCCCTGTCAGGAATTCTGTCTGTTTGTCTATCTTTAAAAACTACGATTAAAGGAAAACGAATAGAGGGAGTAGCATCATAAAATTTGGCGCATTTTTCCCTCACGAAGCGCAATATTTCTTAATATCAAGATTTATATTAAAATTTCTTATCATAAAAAACCTTAGCCTAGTGCAGAAGGATAACGATAAGGATAATGAAACAGAAGAAGGTAGCTTAGTGTTGGAAACCTGAGTAATGTTATGTTATCTGTGTACTTTTTCTAACGTATTTCATTTAGTGAACTGCATACAAATTATGATGTGTTTTCGTATGTGACTATTGTGTTATATCTCGTGAACTATGTTGTTCAGAAGCAACAGAGCTCTTTCATTCATTACAGAATAGAAAAAAACAAATATTTACCAAATTTTTTTTTTTTTGAGTACATAAAGTTTGTATTAAAAACAACAGATAATTTTGATATGCCAAAATTAGAGACCTTTTAGTATCTATAGACACTTGCGGTGTGCATAAAACCCAATTGGGTAGATCGTATAAAAGCACAAAAAATATTGATGATGATGGTAGTAGCATCTTGCTGAGATATTGATTTCTCGTCTCTTGTCGTCAGTGTTGAACTCACCTGCAGGATTAAAAACTACTTCAAAGCAAGTGGACGTAGTGGACAAACCTCAACCTCAACAACCGGCAACAGTTAGTCACTGTAGTCAGAAAAAAACCAGGGGCTTATTCAAATTCACTTCATATCGATTAATTCTCGCTTCGTGTCCTTCACACAAGGACACTTTTTGCCTTTCAAAAAAAAAAAAAGAAAACCATCTTCAGCGCCGCCACCTTCTTTGCGGCAACAATTATTTATTATTTTAATAATTATATAATTTTCAAATAATATATTATGTATGTGCACGCACACTTCCATACAAATTCGCCTTTATGTATGCATGTTTTCTAAAGGAATTTTTCGTTGAACTGAAATGCATGTGTGTGTGTGTGTGTGTGTCGTGCTTGAATTCAACCGTTAATAATAATTTCGTTTTAATTGCTTTTACGTTTTGCAGGCTGTTCAAAAAATGTTTTTGTTAAAGTTATATTTGCTCTGTGCATGAATAATTTACTTAAGTAAGAAGAGGACTTTTGCTTTACAAGGCCCAGTGACACACTGGCACACACACACACAGTCGTACCAACATCAACATGCACCAAGTGTCCGACGACTGTTGCGCATGCATTTCCGTTTAATAATAGTTCTTGGCGCAAATGAAAGTCAAACAACTGCAAACATTCGCTGCAGCGGACTTGTTTGTTTGTTTGTTTGTTTGTTTGTTTTAAGTGTTGAGCTTATTTACAATACATTCTCGTTTATTGTTCTTCTTGACGTTTGAAGCGCAAAATACGGGGAGTCGCCCCTGCCAGGGCCGGCCGGCCGCCCATTCATGCTGTTGTCGATGAGCGACAAAAGTTTCTATTACTGTCATCGCCTTGTCGTCGAAGAGGGGTGAGGCGGTAAGGTGCTGAGGGGGGTGGGGGGGGGGGGGGGGGAGACTTCAAGTAAGCACTGAATCTTGTAAGTAGATTTCGTGACGGACAAAAGTCCGAGGTGCCAATTTACGGCATGCATAACTGCACACACACACACACACACACACGCTTGCATTCGTAGGCCGCCTTTATCACCTAAACACACGATAAAGTACACGAAGGTTGGCGGCCGAAAGTCAAAGCATTTAATCGACAGAGCAAAAGTTTAGTTTGAGTTTTTCAAAAAGTTCTGAATTAATTGAAAGTCGACTCAGTCAATTAATTTTGTAAGTTTATGAAGCTAATGGAATTTCTTTTCTTATCCTGCAAACACTTTATGCTTCCGTTTGTAAGGCCTTAAAGGATATTAGAGGGCTATATATACGATATTACAGAGAATTACAATACTTCCTCAAGAAATGAGAAGGGGCAAACTCGAATCTACTTTTTATATTGTAGTAAATATTAGACAACGACAGTGTCGACGACGAACACAATCTTCCTAAAAAAAAAGAACCAGTTTTGATTTGGTACAGGCCCAAAATGGCCCACCTTGCCTTGCTTGGGTAATCTCGGTGGAGGTATACATAAAAATACTAAAACAATACTAAAAAAAATACTAATACTAAATACATAAAAAAAAAAATACTAAAAAATAATCCGCTTTATTATATGAGCCGTTCGGTTTGAAAGTGTGTAAGTCGATTCTTTTTCGTTTCAAGATATTTACAGGTTTGTATTTTAAATGTAATGCAATTCTTATGGATGAGAATGTTTTGTCTTATGAAAATGGTATAGATTTTAAAAAGATTGTTTTCTAAATTGAATGAAAATATTAAGATCATACCAGAATAAAAATTGTCTCATCATTAACTCCATTTTTACACTGAAGTGGACTTGCTGCACTTTCAAAGAAAACGGCTCATATGATGAGGATTGTGTTTAAAAGGACACTGATAGTTGAAAGACCAATATAGGCCGTCTGAAAAAATACTATTTATCTTCAGTAGCTTAGCATTGAATGTAGTGACCATTCCTTCCTCTCTTTCCATCTTTCTTTCTTTCTTTATTTCTTTGAAATTTTGTAACCTCTTCTCTTTTCTCTTCCGCAGGGCTTCGGCACCTCTGCAACAGTGGCAATGATTGCGAGGACGGCATGGTCTGTCAATTTGAAAATGCCAATCGCACAATAGGCGTGGCCAAGTTTATGTCGACAAAGACCAAGCTGTGCCTGTGTGATAATGAAAACGGTTACTTTGAAGATGTCGTCCACGATATTTGCAGTGGAGGTAAGTGATGATGATGATGATGATAACGATAATGAGACACAGCCGGATTGCTTCCCTTTTCTACAGTCATTCAATAAATGACAATTGAAGAAAGTGTGCTACCTCTTCTTATGCATCTATAATGAAATGTCATGTAATTTGTGCCTTTTTTTTAGTTACAATCCAGACTCTGGCCAACTTTTTTGTCATCTTGGCTGCGGCAGTAATACGAAATCTTATCTGTGACCGCATAACAAATCGATTCTAGAGAAACACGGAAGCAGTGCAATCCTTTTGATCGCAGCAGGCGGATGAGAACATCAAGCTGTCGTCATCATCAACAAAACAGAATACGTCAAAATAAAAAATCATTGAAAAAAATGCTACGTTCTATTTCTACCTGTAGAAACTTACCAATTTTGCAAATTATTAACAACCAAAGACCAGCATCCATCCATCCATCGAACAACATTTCATGCATTCTTTCTCAGTTTATATTGCTTTAATCCTAATTCTAAAACTGGTAACGAAAATTCTTGGACCACCGGCTTAAAACGGAAGCTTTCAACACCAAATACTTTTTACAAATACAATATAGAGATAGTTCTTATTCAATTCATCTTTATTAAGTCAGAACCTAATGAGAATCAGAATTATTAGGATACAATGTGATTAGATTTTTAGTGCACGCGATTATACTAACAATCGATTTTTTGAATTATTAAAGAAATTAACGAAAATATTAGCAATGGAAGATTCATTCATACTTAAAAAATATATTGAAATTTTATTATCTATAGATATATAGTTACACAAATGGTAGATATTGTACAATTTGTGTTGGGAAGACGCATAAAATCGTCGTAAACTTTTCACACTCAACAGTTGCACCAAATACAAATATTTTTATTCTTAAGAAAAATAACTTTTAGAAGAATGTAGGAGAAGAAATTTCCCCTCAAAAAAAAATATATATTTAATATTCATAATATTCAAACTAACTCCAATCCCTTCCTTTGTTTCTTCCTGCCTTCCTTCCATCCTTCCTTCCTTCCTTCCTTCCTTCCATCATATCTCTCTATAAATGCTCATTCTTATACGAGTAGACATGCCCTAAATATGTATCTACATATATACATATATCATGTGTGTATATCGTTTTATATATCGCGCCTTAAGAATACTATACGCAAGTACAATAACATATTTTCGTATTAAAGGGCTGCACGAGACGTCTTGAAAACATGTTTGCGTTGATGCAGTGCTTCCATTTGATTTCAAATCAAGCTGTGACTATCGAAAGCATATGCGGTAATGTTTTCAGCAGCGCTTCCGAAAGTCACCGCTTGATTTGAATGCAATGAAAACATTTCAGACAACCCCTGAAGCTCTCAAGACATCTTGAACAAGCCTTCGAGACATCTCATGCAGTCCTCTGGTACGTATTATATTTACTCGTTGTAAGCTCTCGTATATATCAACTTGTTATGATTATATTAACTTCATTCAATTCAATTTTCTTTTGATTTACTTTCAGAAACAAATGTCAATAATCACTTTATGTCTGTCTCTTAAAAAATATACATACTTATATACAATAGCAATAGTATCGTACTAGTACCTACATACATACGTACATACCAATAGTATGTCGAAAATTGCATGCGAGAATTATTGTATTCAGGCGAAAATTTAATCAACTCAAATTCTACATTCTCAATTTAAATAGAGTGGCGCGTATTTCGGGTTGAAAAATTGGAAATTACAAACAAAGAAATTAATAGTATCATATGTTTTATTTGCCTGTAATCATTTCGTACTAAACAAATAAAATAAATTACTTAAACAATAGTCACTAAATTATTTTAATTAATACTAAACAATAGACTAAATTATTTCCAATGATAGTGACCATTCTAATTCCGACTTATCTGACTAACCTCTGCCTAAATGCGGCTTACACGACGGTGTCATAAAAACATAAGCAAGCTCTCTTTAGTTTAGAATAGTTTATTGATGATGAAGCAGCAAGACTGAAACATATTTCCACTTAAAAACTAGTAGCCAAAAAATCCTCAAAAAGTCCCAAAAAATCAAAAACAACATGTCATTTTTATAGTGTATCGTATTTATCTACATATGTAGAATATTTTCTCAACTGCAAGACTTTCCTGCTATAGAAGTTCTGAGATATGGCTTGTATTTGTCAATACTTTGTGACTTCCAGAAGTCGAAAGGATTTTCTAAACTTCAACGAAACTTCGGTCCAAACGCTAACGGCAGATGACGCCAAGTACTCGGAGCAGAAGTAAAGCCATTTCAGACGTATCGTAGTCAAATAAAATACATTTAATTTTATTTTAAAAAAAAAACTGAAACTGACATACATAAGCTAACTGACTTAAACTGACACTCTGTCTTAAACTGTAAAATTTCAGAGACATGGAGAGTCTGGGCAACGTCGAGGTTTCTGCATCGCAGCTGGCAGCAGCCAAGGCAGAAATCTGGGTACTTAAGAAAAATCTCGTCGATGCACAGATCATTATTGAGAATTTGGAAAATCTGGTCAAGACAATTATCAGCAAACAGAATGAGTTGTTGAGCGAGATCTACGACATCAAGCGTCAGAACGTCGAGATGCAAAACGAATGCCGGATGCAACGTGACTACCAGACCATGGAGCGCAACTCAATGATGAGAGAAATACACAATATAAAAATTGTTTTGGGCGAGCGGACCAAACTTATGGTGCGTATGGGCACCAAATAAATGCCGTTGTTGTTTTAATGATTTACATTAAGACTCATAATACGTTAGCGCTATATAAATTTTACTATTTGTAGGAAGAAACTGTCACAAAGAACTCGGAATTAACCACTGCTCTACAGGATGCTAACGAAAAGATCTACGTGATGGGCATGAAGTTTCTTAAACTGAAATCGGCACGGTCGAAACACGCATCGGATCGTTCCTCGACCGCTTCGGAAAAATCCAACTGAGAGAAGATGATTGTTATAAAATGCAGAGCTTTTTTACAACCGTTTTTACAATAATATCAAAATGACAATATATTAATTAGCTGGAGTTGTAATTTTTGGAAATTGTCCTATTTCACTCTATTAGGGCCATACGAGTCAGTTCTTTAGTTTGGTACATATTGTATTATCTCACTCTTTAGTATAGTAAGGTGTAAAACCTAAAAACTGGATTCAAAGCCACTTTTTCAGTTTAGGAGTTACTTTCTTTTCATGTTTATTGCTTATTTTTCCTTACAATTGCTTATTCGTAGCTTCTTCGATTCCAAACAATTTACAATGATCGCCGCTTTTGTAGATAATATCGTAAGATCGAAAAAATATTTGCATATTTACAGTGCTTACGAGTGTATTATAAACTATAACTATATTACAATTATCATATGTACTATATTCTGATTGCATTATGGTATTTGTGTGGTAAATGTTTAAGATTTAGCTTCTTTATATAACTGACTTTTGCGGTCTTTTGCGTTATTGGTAAGTCTGCAAGGAGATATAATTTAATCACAATCGAAAATTAATCCACACTTTGATATTTTGGAATATTCGCCAACGGTTCAAAAAGATTTTGTTAGAAATAGGCCTGCTTAATTGCGGCACTTGTGATTAAAAACGCCGATCCAATCAGCAGAAATGTAATAACCTTAAGAACACTGGGCCTTCCGGAAGAGTCTGGAAAGAAATGAACCGTATTAATATTTGCTGCTCGCTGCATCGATAAGTATACTTTTCTTGTTGACCAGAACACGGGCACAGGTGCCGCGGTCAGCCTGGTAGCCGAATTTACACTGACAGAATGAGTTGCGACATTCAACACTGTCTGGCTCCTTCGGCACATAGCATTGGCTGGCTCGGACGCAGTTTTCTCCGAGACCTGAAATACGAAAGAGCTATAAATATTGTTAGCCAAAGATTTTTCTATGGGGTGGAGGTGACGGTAAGCCATTTCCACCACGGTGGCCCTTAGCGTAGCTTAATTTGACCTTATTTAGGAGTTACAAATCTTCTTATACGAGCATAAATTGACTTATTCTGACCTTTCTTGTCTTCGCATAGTCCATTCTTGTAGTGCTGCTGCTTCGTGCAAACACATTTGCTATCAATGCACGTGGCCAATAAAGGCTTGCATTGCTCCGACTCCACACACGGATCGTCGATTGCTTCAGCTGCGAAACAAATTGTAGCAGTCAAGTAAAAATCCACATAATTTCAAATGCGCTATACAAACCTTCTTTTAAGCATTCATCCCGGAAATGTACGAAACCTTTGCGGCACTGACACGTCGACTGCGGCGGCTCCCGCGCAAGGGGTTTTGCTATATGTGGCGACATAGGCATCGCCTCACAGACGCTATTCTCCACGTTGCAATCGTTGTCTGCCGCACAACCAGCGCCCACACCTAATTGGGATGAGAAACAAAGACCGTGCCTACAATTAGTCTCCTCTAATAACCGCTCGGCCACTGGCCAACAGAACCTGCAATACACTCCTCGGCCTTCTCAATGTAGTACTTCTTGCAAATACAGGCGCGGTTCGACGAACACTCAGAATTCGGGACGGCACAGCTTTCGTTATTATCGCACTCGGCACCCAAATGTCCGGGGTTGAAGAGGCACAGCTGCTGCAACTCATTGTACTCGGCATACTGGGCGCAAGTGCAACGTCTGGGAACGTCTGAATGACAATACGCCGCTCCGAACGGACTGCATTGGCTATTCGATGTGCATGCCAGATTGAAAGCGATGGCTACGATCGATCGATCGATCGGTGGACGTAAAAGTTAGAAATACTCGTACCGGAAACTCAGTACTACCAAAAAGTCACTTACGTTTTCGGCAACTACGCAAGTTTGACTCATAGAAGAAGTTTTTGCGGCATAGGCAGCGCCTGGACGATTCATCGAATGAGCTCTCGCAATCGACAGCGCTGTCAGCTATTTCTCCAAGCTCTGAAATAAGTTAAGAATGTGCATGATTTAACACTAGAAGACAAGGTTTTGTCTACTAGAGGTTAAACTCCAGTTAAAAAATACTCCTAATTCGCATTAAAAAATCTATTGGTAGTTATATAAATTATGAAAATAATAACATATCATAATGAAAAACTTCCATTTGAGAAATGTCAGAAATTAAATGAGTTCCAAAGACTCTCTCTCTCTATCACTCTTCACTTAACATCTCATGCGACTATTTTACATTTATGGAATGCAATGCAATTTTTTTCTGTATTTTCCTCTCCTTTCTCTTCTGCTAATAATACTAACCGGCAAAACATCGCGAACGACCTCTGCCGTAATAACCTGCTTCACACAAACAAATGTTATTGGAACAAATCGAGTGAGGCAGACCGTTGCAAGGTGCCGCATTTTTCGTACACGCATCACCATCTGTAATAATATGTAAAGAAAATAAGTGTATGTGCTCTTAGATACCTCACCTTACCGTGAACATACATTTTCGATCTGCGGTACCGCCGCCGCCCTCTTCCATGTTCGACAGAGTCGAGTTAGATTTATCGCCCGCATCGTCAAATCGTCGTAACAAGTGCTGATAACGTTTTAAAAGATGCGAGGCGGCGGCGACGGGCTCATTTCTGACAGTGTTGCCTCGAGAACTCGTTACTGTTGCGACATCTTTAAACTCTGGCGACAATGGCTTCGGATCCCATGATTCGAAACTGGTCTGAACCGCTACACCACGAACATCAATACTCGCGGGATACTCTTCCGTTTGAATTTCCGCGTCCGTTCGATCGCTGCGACCATTCAGCAACGGCACACTGGATCTGAATGGATCTGAAGTTATTTCTGAATCTGTGGAGGTTGTTGTTGTTTTTGTTTTTGACGGTGTTTCTATTGTTGAGGGTGAGTCCGTCAAAGTGTTATTGACCATTTGACACACGAATTGTACACAGCGAGCATTCTCGCCCAACTCACTACAGTCGCTGTTAACGACGCAGGCGTCATCAATTTCTAAACGATGAAGTCACAACGACGAATAAGAAATATTGAAAGTTATTAATTCCACTCCACTATTGTCCATCCTTACCCATTGATTTTCGGCGGCAAATATTTCCATACCTCTGGTAATATCCATTGGCACATTCACACACGTAGTTCTTGCAAGACACAGATTGTCGATCGTATCCAAAATAGCAATCTGTATCCTGAAACGAAATTGCTGAGTAATCATCTAGCGTATAACTTCAATTGTTAGATAAACTGATTTGATCGTAAATAAATATCTTATTTAGGATCTAGTTTTGAATTTCATTCAATACCGTTTTGCATGATTCTCCCAAGCCATTCAAAGGCTTACATCGGCCTTGGAGGTACGTCTGTCCATCGGCACAATCACAGACACCGGATCTACAAATGGCTCCAGATGGCATAAGATTGCATTGAGAGGTTTCTTTGCAGGCGTCACCAAACTGTGACGTCTTCAGACATTTTGTAAAGTCGCTCGAAAACACGCTCTCAAAATCTTTGCATTTACATTGACCAACTTCAGGGAAGCACTCTGCGCCCTCGGCAGAACAATCCGCACTAGATTTACAAGGCCAATATACACCATTGGAGCCTACACGAGAGTTATTAAAGTTACAGTAAATCAATTATTCTGTTGCACCGATTTTTTAACTCTAAACTTTTATAAATATTCTTTTCAAAATACGAGTACATAAATGTGCAACATTCATTTATGAGTAAAGTCGCTCTAAATGAATCCAGTTTTATCTAAAGATCAAACTATCATAAACAAAGGCTATTAAAACAATCGTTGTAAAAACTGAGCGTCCGTGTAGTAACGAAGCTCAACATTTTGCAACCCATTGCATAGTATGCATACCTTTGCAATGCATACCTTTTAGCTGAAGCACGAAGCATATCAACCACAGCAGACGAAAGAATTTCTTCATTATCACTTACAAAAAGTCACAGAGAGGAAAGTCACAGAACAGAAAATCACAGCCGACAGTCTTATGTTGTGAAAGAAACTAAACTGACACTCTCTACAAATTGACTTAAACTGTCAATTACAAAACCTTTAATATTTTATCCGGGACTATTTTTTAAATTAACTATATCTAATCTAATCGCCTATAGTCCAGCTGGTTAATTTTGATTTTAGCTTTATCTAATCGTATTGAATTCCAGTTAGTCATAATTACTCTGTGAAAAACTTAATTAAAATATTAAATTTAAATATTTCAGTTTTACAGTTTTACATTGTCAACAGATTACATCTTATATGTAAAAAGAAGAGTTTTCTGGTCTAGATCGAAAGATTTAAGAACTTAAAATATTATATCTATAGTATATTTTATTAAAATTTCTAAAATTAAAAATCAGAAACTAAATTAAGAAATTAAAAAATGGATTTCTGAGTGACTCATTTATAAATATGATTTTAACATTTTTGTGGATTAAAAACTTGAAAGAAAAATTACACTCAAAACAACTTTGAAAATACAACAGAACTGGATCTAAAACGAAATTCTTTTTTGCAGTGTGTAATCAACTGAAGTGTTCACCTGCTACCACTAAGAACCGATAGCTTATCAATTATGTTGTTCGTCAGGGTTTCTTTGTTTGTGCCAAACACCTGAGCCCTCATAAAACGATATATTCATGATAGCTGGGAGTTTATATACATATATGCATTGATTACTTTGAATATTTGTTAAATCTACTTTTTGAGAAGTACATATGTACAGATAAATTATAAAGCTATAATTAAATGCCGAATTTAAGTAAATTAAATAAATAAAGTTAATGAAGAAAAAAATCAATTCAAAATTTTAATTTGGGAGACTCCCTCCCTGACCCTGAAATGGAACGAAAAAATTAAGAGTTTTCTATTTGTCTTTTTGTCAATTTCTTGGCACTTTCTATTTGAAATTTGTCACTTTCTTGTCTTTTTACTATAATTTCTTTATATATTCATTAATTTTTGCATTTATTTCGTTTAATTATACAAACAGTCAAAATTTTCTCAGTATAAATTACTTTCGACTCCCCAAAATCTTTAACCCTTCCAAAAATCGAATGAATTAGTCGCCAATAATTCAGTCTACGCCACTAAATTAGACAATTGGTTATTTCCAAGAAGTCCGCTTCATAATAAACTAATGCTTTTATATAAATAAAGAGGAACTTTTAAGTACACTTAAGAAAACTTATCTCCACACAAAGGAAAAGTATGTATATACACATATGTATGTATGTATGGTTAATATCTCCTTTCAATATTTAAATGGACAAATATTTGCTACAAATATTTAAATTCTACATAATCCAATTTCTTAATCAATCAACACAAAGCACAAGTTGCAGTGGCGTATTTGAGGGGACGACGCCTCAGAGGGTGCGGACCCCTTATCTGGAAAAATTAAAGAAAGAAAAAATGCACTGCTTCCAAGAAAAAATTTGCCACTTTCTTGGTTTTTTTACTATATTTTTCTAATATTCAAAATTTTTTGCATTAATTTGTTTTTAATTACACCCAAAATTTTCTCAATCAAATAACTTTTGACCCCCCCCACAAAAAGTTTGGACCCTCACTAAAAGCAGCAAGTGGCGCTATATACGCAAGCGCTTGACATGTATTATGCCTTAACGCGTTCAATTTAAAAAAAAAAAAACATTGTGACAACAACAAACGAAACGTCAACACGCCACCTGTATCGTACTTGCCACAAGAATTGTTAATGTTGTCAACCTGTGGAGCTCTATTCGCCAAAACTTTGACTCATGGAAGTTAATTGAAAAATTTTCCGTTAAGGCTTAAATGTCCCTGAATTACTTAAATTTATTCGTATTTGGTGTTATTTTCGATTTCATTAAAATTTAAAATTGAAAAGCTTCAAAACATAAACATAAAATATTGTTTGATGATTAATCGCATTAATTAAAATTAAGCCCACACACGTACATGGCTGTCAAATAAAATGCTCTAATCTTTTTTTTTTTTTGCATTAGATCGTAATTACTGTGTTGGCAAAGTTTTGTCGCGCCGGGATTTTTTTATTTCGGGATTTTGGAAATAATCGAGATTTTGTCGTTTCGGGGTTTTGTAGCGTCGAATTAAATTATGCTTAACCAATGCTACGTGCATTGAATTCACTAATAAAAAATTATACAGATTTTAAATTATTAATATTCCACAAAAAGAATAAAGCACAAGTTTTAAGAGCAAATATTTTGATAGCTGTGAAAAATAGAAACGCTTACCACTTCGGTTATTATACAATAGACAGTCGTTCACCGTAACGTATGTATGTATGGATGTGTCTGTGTGAGAAACTCTGGATTCACTATGGAATATGAGAGCGGTCTCGTATCGGCAATGACGACAGTTGGTGGTGGTAGGTAACTCCAAAACCAGCCCTCCAAAAAAATATGGCGTGCATAAAGTGGGCTGGTGTCGTGTCGCTGATTGACGGTGTCGCTGTCTATTTTTTTGCTCTTATGTTCTTGTTCTTGTTCGTGTTTCTATTCTTTTTCGAATATTCATCATACAAAACAACACAACAACTCCACAACAACTCTGACCTCCGTTGCCGTTTTAGTAATTCGATCAATAGTCATTAATATTTTCAAAGCGCACTAATTATAATTAAATTAAATTATATTTAGAGATTTATACATTTTTTTAATGTATTTTATTTTAAGATCTAATGTATCTTACGACATGTTCTATTGCATTCTGAGCACAATTATCATTTACACAATGTTTTCTATTTAGTATTTAATTTGTTGTTGCTTTTTGTTTTTGAAAACTTAAATATATACACAACGCTCCACAAATAGCACGATCAATTCACTTCGCTTTCGCTTTTATTTTCTAATAATTTTAATTACTTTAATCCGCGCAGTTTCCGAAACACTAAGGGTTCAATTTGCACAGTTGACTTGACTGAAGTCAATCGGTCTTCTCAATTCGTAATAGACTTCATGTCTGTAGTGCAATAAGCGTTCCCCGTGCGGAGGGAGCGACCGTTGCGGTTGCTTTGAGCTGCTTCACTATTTTCTAACGCTTTAACTGTTTTGTCTTTCTTCCATGCCTTTCCATCACTACGGCAAAAGCAACAATGCTTTTAGTGAAGTACGATATCATGGTAATGACAATAGCAGCAGCAGCAACAACAACAACAACAACTAATAACCACGATATCACGGAGCAACAGCAGAATAAGTGTACCGTAAAGAGAGTAGAAAGTGCCGATATCGATTAAATCGATTGAGTATAAAGTTCAGGATAGAAAAGGATTTGGTAAAACTACTAATTTTAATTATTTATTTATTTATTTATTTATTAACAAAGTTTATTTTTTATTAATTATATCAAATAAACTTAAATATAGGCACTAACAACTAAAGGTATTCGGCCTACTAATTTTATCTTTTATTCAGCTTAAACAAAATTAAACTGAATTTTGTGTATATTTTACAAAAAATTTACATATGTATATTATTTAAAAAATTATGTTTTTATCCCTTTTAAATGCTGCCACAAATATTTTCTCACATTTTCTGGATTAAAATGTTTTATTTTTCCTTTTGAGCAAATAAAAGAAAAGAGTAAAGTGTCATATCTATAGTATAATTCATAATTCTTCAATAACTTAATATCCTCAAAATAATTTGATAACCTGATTTTGCTACTTTCGCCGCTGTTGGAAAAATTATGTCTCCTTTACCGTACAGGACAGTCGGAATTAGGTCAAATGTAAAAGAGACCGCCTGCCTCTTCCTTCAGAGCCGCAGCCATATGCCGACCACACCAGTAAACCAAATAATGCAATAATATTGTCTGCCAGAAACACCATCACGACGCGTCGTAGCGACGTAACAACGTATGCGCTTTGAGCTGAAACGTACAGCAGATGAGCGCTACTTGGAGACTTTACTGTGGACGATGTGGCTTATATTACCCACCAGAGACTGCAGGTGGGTATTGTACTCGTAATTCTTCGGCGTCATTCTTCTTGAGATTATCAGAACCCATATTTTTCAAGCGCGACAGCAGGTTTCATCAGCTGTTGACTGTCTTCTCTGGAAAAGTTACTTCAGGGGATAACGATCCGTTATTTCGCCCTTGCACGCTCGTCATCGTACAGGTATCGATTATGGCGGCCGAGCTGGGCCGTGAAAATCGTAAAAATGGTCACTTTTATATTTAGAAACGTCATAAAAGTACCCCGTCCTACCACGCCGAAAACCAAAATCGTTAGCAATAAACTGAATACACGCTGTCCCTTAACGTATATTAAATTGTTTATAAACAAAAACCGAAGGCATTCCATCGGGCTGCCCGAACCGCCCAATTTACTACCATAAAATTTTATTAGGATTTGGATTTAAATAAGACATGTCGCGGTGTAGAAATGTGTGAACTATAATTTGAAGCAGAAGAGGAAGAAGGTGACTTATGTATGTATATACATATGTACACACATTTGTTACTGATCTGTATCAAACAAAGTAAAAAATCCGATTTTTACTACCGTCATAAGAGTAGAATTTCCGGTTTGCAGGAAAAAATCCACCTTTATATTGTACGAGTCCTCACTATCAAAGGCGTAAGAACTCAAAAACCAAAGACGACCGCTTTTTAGTTCAGGCTAAATTGTTAGTATTATGGAGAGTGTTCTATTTTCGGACTCAGTGTAAAATTGCAGCATATGTTTCTATAGTTTTTTATCTCCATGCTCATCGAGTGGAAGCAATTGCCTTTCGATCGCGGGGGAGTAATCAGTCTTCCACCCTAAAAATTATTTTATTTAGTGCTCGCCCACCATTACACCTTTCATATAGCCCGCTAGATAATATCTTTCTTCTCATAGCCATATGCGAACACGATAAACAATTGGATATTTTGTGCCCTTAGTTGTCTCTGTTGTTTATAGTATTCACATACGTTTGCCCTACAATGAAAGAGTGGATACATTTAATTTATCATTTCGTTTGTAGCACAATGAATACGCTACACGCGCTACATGGAGTTGAAGGAGGTCTGATCTTTCTTGAGACTCGAGGATGCAGTAAACTTAATAAATAGTTAAAAAATAAAAAATAAAATTAAATAAAATAAGAATAGTATAATGTTTCATCTTCTTGTGGCAAACTCAGGCATTTCATTTTCTATTAAAAACTGTTCAAGGACTAAAAGTCATTAACCCTTGCATTAAATTATTATTATTATTATTATTATAAATTTTATATATTTAGCCTAAATTCAAAGAATGAATATAACTTCTAACGGAAAAGGTGTATATTTGAACAAATAAGAGCGTTAGCTTCCGCCTCGCCGAAGCTCATATACCCTACACTCGCATCCGTCAAAGGGATAATTAAAATGGGTGGGTGACGCCCACTTTTATTTCACTTACAGACAGTATATTTTGTTAATAGATCAATTTCCAAATTTTCAACACCGCTCAACAAACATTCCCAACAAACAACTCATTATATGGTATGGTATATCAGTGGGCGTGTCACGCCCATTTTTGGGACTTAATTTTAGTCTGAGACGGTGTACTCGGAAATAAAGTGTTAGCTTCAAATTCACTCTACAAGCTGAGAAAATAACTAAAAGCACAGATTAATTCATATTTGCTATAAAATGTAGACGTGGCACTGGTCCGATTTTCCCAATTTTCAATACCATCCTAGGATAACAAAGAATATTTGTACCAAATTTCATTTCATTTCAAACACGATACTAAAAAGTTAGTATGTACAAATACTTAGAGGTACCAAAGTTTTCCACAAGGTAATTATAGGACTTCACGATTATTGCGAAGTTTTACAATCAATAAAAGTTCACAACACTGAAGCAGAATTTTTAGGCCGATATACTCGTATCAATACATCACCCGGTTTGAGTCGAAATGACGTACTTCGTCCAACTAGGGTTAAGAAGAGAGCAACTGACAATAGTTTTACAGTTCTCTCAACTCTTTTCGGAGTTGGTCATCCGAAATCTTTTCGGATGCTCTCAAAACCAATCATAAACAAAAACTAATTTTAATAATGAAACTGAACTTGATTTCATGCAAACTCATGACGTATTTGCAGATTTCACGCGTATGGTAAAATACAGATACTACAAATATCGCAGTAACAACACTATTTTTTACATCCGGGCGTGACAAAGTGACAAATTCTACAAAAACGTGCTCCTACGATGTTTACATGCACCACAACTTTCCAAGCTAACGGCACCTGAACCGTTAGTACCTGAGCAAACCTCGAACTGTATAATTCAGTAAATTCTAAGTGTGGCTTCTGGAACATCTTTTGAGCGTGTCGTTCTTTACTATCGTATCTGTGGAAAAATTAATGTTTTAATCTATCTTGTTTAATTTGTAAATTAATTTTCAGACGGTTAAAGTTTGTTGCTAGCCAATGGCTATAACTTCAGGCCCTTCAGGCCACCAAAAGAAAGACGATGTTATATGTGAGGATCTGTCGTCTCAAGCGACGCCATCTAATCTGTGGGGCTCCGTACGCCTTACTTATACGCTGTGCGTCTTCTTTGCGATGATACTACACTTGTGCATGCGCAACGCTTTGAGCTTCACAATTCTCTGCATGGTCAAATCAAATCCCGCTCAAGCCCACTCGTCGAGTGCAGCAATGTTGGATGAGTTCAGCAAATGCGGATCCTTGGGAATAAACACCACTCATCGAATAAGTGAAGCAAGTAAAAATGCGGTCCTCATTAAAATACCATGGCTCATGGTCGATCTAAAGCCCGTGGACCTAACAATTTCATAATACGTATTTTATTTTTATTAAAGCGTAGACCATCCATTTATTTCTTCAGGATCATTGAAGTTTTTTTTTTTTAATTACGTTTAGATAAACGTTTTTTTATTCGTTTATTCGAAGCCTTAATTCGTCCGTTTCATACTTTTAAAACCTTCACTTTTTTAAAAATTTTTTAAAAATTCACTTTTTTTAATGAATTTTTAGTAATCGTTAAAATGTATTTGCAGTATGCAGAATTCAACTGGACTCGCTCCGAACAGTTCCTGCTTCTTGGTTGCTTTTACTATGGGTATCTGATCGCGCTGCCGATTGGAGGACGGCTATGCGACAAATTTGGCGGAAAAATTTGTTTCATGCACTCGTTGACCCTGCAAGCCATATTATTTATGTTTTCGCCAATTTTCGCCCGTCAGAGCTATACTGTTGTTTTCATGATGCGTGCCGTTCAAGGACTTATAGCGGTAATAGTAGAATGAATGGTAAACGGGCTTATCTCGTCCTCGTTTTTATGAAATTTTCCCCTACATTTTCAGGGATTTGGGAATCCGGCCATCTACCAGCTGTATTCGGTTTGGGCTCATCCCACCGAACGTGCGGCTCTGATTTCTTTTGGCTATGGTGGTTATTCTCTTGGGTCCATGTTAGTTCCACCAATCTCCAGCTTTTTGTGTGATTTTGGCTGGCCCATGGTGTTCTATTTTATAGGAGCTATATCTTTAGTCTACGGCCTCTGTTGCCAGTGGCTGATATACAATACCTTTGAGAGTCATCCACGGATAACCGAAAGAGAACATTGTTATCTAAAAGCAGGCAATACTTATACGAAGGTAAAGTGTAAAATATATCAGCATACGGTTAAGAAGATACGGTTGCACGCAGACCTATTTGCGCTACTGCTTTCAATATTTTCGAGCTTTAAAAGGCCAAATCTTTGTTAGTTTTAAAGACATTTAGCCAGGGATTGAGGTTTATTGCGCAATAAAAAACAAATATTAGATTTTATAACAAATAGAATAAGAAATTCTGGTAAAATTCAATCAAATCGGAAGCGATCTCTTAATCTCTTCTGCTCAATTTGTGCATCGAAGTCTTTAATTAGAGCTTGGTCAATTTAACAAAGAATCAAAATAAAGTCATGGGCGAAAATAAAGCATAAGATCTAACTTACATATATACGAGATTGATTGACACCGATCTATTAAGAGGATCGATCCAGTGTTTGGGATCACAGTCTTTCAGTGGCTCAGAACTCAGCGTGCTCAATTCTGCATATTTTCAGATAACTTCTATTCCATGGAAGAACATTTTAACATCTGTACCAATCAACGCCTTTTTCCTTACGCATATCTGTCACACATTTGGCATAATTGTTCTCACGTTACTGCTACCAAGGTTTCTTAATGAAACCATGCGGTTTAGTCTAAAAGAGGTAATTAATTAATAACTTGATGTGATCTCGCAGTCATGAATTCTTTTAAGACCGGAATATACTCATCGGCCCCGTTTGCTGGATCATGTTTATCCAAAGTTATAACAGTCGCTTCGTGCAAAGCATTTCAAACCAAGTTTAATGAGAATCTCACGCTCTCCAGGCGCTGCATTTATGCTGGTTGTAAGTAATAATAGTCTTGTCAATGATGCATTTACGTACATTCTGTTCGTCTAATTTGTATTTCGCATTTTTAGGTAACTTTCTTACCATTGCCCTTTTGACCGCTGTTATAATTCTCGATTGCAGTCATAAGTACTTGGTTGTTCTTTCGATCCTGTTTGTCGGAATGACTACCGATATTGCCTTTTCCGGTGCTTACTGGATCAGTTTGTTAGACTGCGCACCCGCCTTTGCCGGTCTTCTCTCTGGTATTTCAAACTCATTTGCTACGCTGGTCGGCTCGCTGGCGCCGTTGGGCATATCCAAAATCATTATTGTGGTGAGTTATGAAAGCAAATCAAACAATCAAATCTTAATATCTCTTTTACAGTAAATACATATGTATGTATTTTATTTTTACAGGGTTCGAAATCTGAATGGAACATGGTTTTCCTCTCAATGATTTGTGGGTATTTCGTCTCCGCCATTGTTTACGGATTATGGGGAAGTTCTGATACTCAAACGTGGTCCAAACCAGCAAGGCCATTCACCGACACCACAGTTAATACATAAAGCAATATTACAAAACCTGTAACAAATAATATTTTTATATTAAGTTTTAATCAATGAATCTGTTAAATGTAAATTTTATAAGTTACCTTTTGTCGTTGCATAGTTATTGAAATAAATGGGTCTGCTACTGGTTCTTAGCCCAGCAGTGGTTCTCAGCCTTTTTATATAAGTATGTTTTAAGGTTGTTTTTTTTTTTGAGAATACTTAAATCCAAATCAAATTATTTTGTCCTCACCATAGATACATTTCAAAGAAAGAAAATAAAATAAAGAAAATAGAACGCTATATTCATTTAGTAGAGACATTGAAAAAGTTGGGTTATGTTGGTTATTCAATTTGAATTCCATTTAAAATCAATTTCTACAACTAAACTCGTTTGTTTAAAACTTTCATATATCTTACAAACTTTCAACCTTCGTTATAGTAATTAATAAGTCCCACACTTCCGGTTTGTGCATGTAATTTTGTCCACAAAAAAGTCAACCAAGTAAAACGGCTGCGTACTTTTCGATGTGGTTCAACGAGGTTCAACACTAACCCAAGTACACAATGTTCATACAATTGTGTACTTACGTCTTTATTCCGTATACTCACGTGAAACGATTCTTGTTGATTTTGCTTTATTAATTTTCAGGTTTTTGCTGGTAAACAACAAAATTGGATAATAAAGGAGCTGAGTCAAAGAGAATCGAGTCGCGTGACTCTTACGGATTAAGGCCAGATTTCGGGCTTAAGACAGATTTCTATACAAAAACAAAAACAATTTGACAGGTTAATCAATCAAAAAGGTTGTTTAATACCGCTGTTCGGTTTAATTATTTTAACTTTTAGTTAGTTATTTGCTAACGTGAAACATTGGCTGAAATCAAATTTGTACGTTGCTTGCACAAGTTGTGCATTGCAATAGACTTGCAACTGTTTCTTGAAGTTTCTCTGCCAAAAGGTATTACCGAAGCAACAAGAAACAGTTGTAAATCTATTGCAGTGCATACTTGTGCAAGCCACATACAAATTTCGATTTCAGGCATTGCTACATCTTAAAATCTATTACATTTTTGCACTGCTTCCTTCTTCGTTTATGCTATTCTTCCGTACACCTACTTCGTATGCCAGAAATCTTTTCATTTGCTTAGCACTTCTTTCGCTTTTCACTCGTTCGCGTTCGTCGTTCGTACAAAAAGGTTGTTGTTTGTACTCATTGGGGATTTTTAAGTATTGAATCAAAATTCTTTGTGTTGATAAATTTTCAGTATTAAAGAAATATTGCAAAATTTTCAGTGTATTTTATATAAATTGTTTTTGAATTTGGCAGCGACCGCGAATCACAAAAAAGCAGACGTAAGTCATTTAATTGTAGGTCAAAATTTCGGGAAAGGAAGAGATTCAGAAAAAAATTTGAAGGAAATTTATATATATGTATACGTATATACAAGTGATCAGAGGAGGCAAGACGACTAGATAATAATATTATGCATTTTTAACTAAAAAACAGTATTAACTAAAATGCGAAGATATTCTAAAGGCCACGAACCCAAAAAGAAAGTACATATAGAAATTTTGTTAGCAGATCTTGCTTGCCAGTTTTATTACTTCATTAACTTCGCCTCTAATTTATCAATTGCCAACGACAAAACATTTTATTGAAGGTAATTTTATACCTATTTTTAGATGGTTGACCTTTGATGAATATGGACAAGCAGGTTGGGAGATTTTCAAATTAAATTCTGTGACTTTTCATTGTCTCCTTAAAATAGAAAGCAAATAAAAATGTTTACAGCAGGAAAGAAAATGAAATCGCAACTGTCCAATCAATTAGTACAAAAGTCCTAAAGAACATACAAAAATCTCCAACTTATTCGTGGAGCCTTCCCTACTCGCATTTATTAATTTTATTATAATTAAAAATCGCCTGTACAAAATGAATATAAATTACTACGGACGGCATATGCATTATTATTATTATACTCACTCGGCTTACCTTGATTCGAAACATTGGCCTCTGGTGGTTGATTGAACAGGCGCACATGCGGATGTGTAGGTAGGCGTATGCATGTGTGCACCTATAGAAGCACCTGAAACTGTATTTACATTTTTTTACAACTGAATTTGGTGTATTTTAATACCAACGAAATTTTTTTATACACTAATTAGTTAAGTGCGCAGTTTCAAAGAATTTAGACCCGATATTAATTGCTATAAAAATTTTTTGTTTAACTTATTTCGTATAACCTCTCGTATATGTTGGCAAAGATAATCTGTTAACACAATGAAATTTAAAACGTTTTATTCGAATAAGTTATGAAATATTAAAATACATTGGCTGGTTCAGTTGCCGAATCAATGACCTCCATAAAACAAATATACGAGTCTATAAAATGTCCAATGCCAACTACCAACTCTTATGGCCAAGCAAATTTTGTTATTAACTAGTGGTTTATTATTATTACCAGATATTATATATTTAAATAAACAAAAAACCCACTCTCTTTCCAACTATTTTCAGCCAAAGCATACCTAAATAAAAGGCGGTCAATATGATTATGAAAGTTCCTTCCAATGATTGGTCAGACCAATTTGAATACGTTATTGAAGAAGATGATTCATTGTCCGATTTGGAAGACGAACAAGATTTTTCAGATTACTTGTGGATGGAAAATGAAGAAGAGTTCGATAAAAATGTTTGTTTCTTTATGCATACGAGTGTAAAATTCCAAATTCCATGTCTAAACTCTTCCTAACAGGAACTGCAGCGTCTTGAGGAAGAAGATCTTATGAACGAATGCATTGAAGCAATGCTAGAGGACGAACTTGAGGCCGAAATAGCTCAATGGAAGGAAGCAAAGTATGTAGTACCTTTTTTAAGAAGACGAAACTTTGAGTTAGAGTTTAGTATAAAATGCTAAAAAAATTACGAAAAACACTCCAAAAATGCAATTGTCTTTCATAAAAAATTTGCGAAAAAGTGTAATCAATTTAGATCTGTCTGTCTTCTTGCCGACTTGTAGAACTAGAGAGAGTATATTTATAAGCTGCGACCAGGCGAAAGTTAACAACGTGTAAATATCAGAATAGGTGCCGTACAATATTGTAGAACACATTTATGTTGTCACATGGTCCACAATCACGCCAAATGGAAACCTTTTTAAATATACAAAAAATAAATGAAACGCACGTGCTTTATCAAAGATTTTGAATTTTGTATTAAAGTTCGCTACAGCATTATTGGGAATTATACAATATATTCTATACTCTACTAAAATAAAAACAAAGACCAAAACTTCTTGTATTGAGCAAAACGTGACACAATCATTTTTTCCTATGGCAAAATTAACACCGATTGTCTTCCATATAGTGGGAAAAACACACACACATATTTTACCTGAAAAGAGAATTAAACACTATTTCCAACAACAAATTCTTCCGCTGTAGGTATCTAACGCTAATTTGAAATCATCGTAGCTTAACCACAATTTTCCCAATTCCCGGACCAGACATAAAAAACGTTTTATAAATGCGCATTATAAACGCATTAAAGCATGCATGAATTGTAACAAAATTAGTTTTTAATTATAAGAATTATAAAGTTTTTATGCTCAGCTGTAGTTAAACGTATATCATTTTAAACTCATATTTATATTTAGGATGTTAGAAGAGAGAGCCCTTTTGTTTTAATTCAAAACATGGGCTATATTATATGTATTTCTTTTTATTTCAGAGCGGAAGAAATAAATGTTGCGCTTTCATCGATGGAGGTCAGCAGTTGTAACGTTGAACACTCATCACTCAATCCTCTAGCCGATGAATTCATTCCACAGAGTCATTTCATAGACTTGGGCACATCATAAAAAAAAAACTATATGGAAAAGAAATCCAACCGATCAAACTGAAGCAATTCAATTTATACATGTCTGTCAACTGAAACCATTCATTACGCCATATAATGTAAGGGTAAATATTGCTTTCGGCGAAAGAGGAGTATTACTAAAACCCAACCAAAAAAATTTCAAAACTAAAGAAAGCAGAAATAAAAAGCCAAAAACTATATAATTTTAAATTACAATAACATTTTCCGAAACTCGTACTTTCAAATGGACTTATTGCGATTGAGATATGCTACGATTACGAACCGAAATCGTACGACGGACGATCTTTTCGTTTCTCACACGAACACACATGGCAATTATCGATGTTACTAAAATTTTATATGTACATGTTTGAATGTGATAATTTTGTAAAAAATGCGACAGCGCTGTGCATTTTACTAAGTGAACTCTCGTTTTTGTACATCATTTCTGCAAACAAACAACTCACAATTTAATGTTAAAAATATCATTTTTAATACTTACAAACGGGAAATATTTCATTTTCTGGAATAGTAGAACGAAACCGAAATTTCATATTGTATGCAAAATCTTTGTTGTACATAATCTTGAGACTTTGTTAATTTGTTGTGTAAGCTTTAATATAATTCGCTTCTTGAAAGCTTTTCTATTTCTAATTGAGATCTGTAAAATAACTTGTAATTTAAAAACAAAAAAAATAAAAAATATGTAATGTATAAAAAAATAACTTAATTAATCTATTTACGAAAGAGAAACAAGAAGCTAAAAGTTAAGTGAAAAAATACATAGAAACTGTAATAGAATTCGGTGTTAAAATTGTATATGTAGGACTTCTCTTTTATTACATTAGGACCTTTATGCTTTTATATACGAGTAGAGTTATCTTGTCTGCTTATTCAGTATACACAAAACAGAATAATCTTCTCAATCCTGCTTTGTTATTTTCCAAACTTGTTGTTGTTTACCAGCTAAAAACTGAAAAATAACAAACCAGAATTGTGAAGATTTTCCGGTTTTGTGTATACCGAATAAGCAGGTTAGTCCTGAAATTTAAAATGTTTACATTAATGTAAAAGAACTCAGTTAAATATCCTAAGTAATAAACTAAAAGACTTGTGAAGCTTGAATATCCACATTAAAGTAATAGCAGCACTTGTATTTGTAATTTTTTTAAAGGACTGTGAAACTGAAGTGTGATTTCAAAACTTTCAAATAATAAAAAACTACAGTATTCAGTCCAAAACAGAAGTTTTTATTTATTACAAACTTTAAAAATGGTTGAAAATTTAGTATTCCTACTTGCCCAACAACTCAAGGTCCCAAAGGAAGAAAGGAAGGTGGTAACTGTGGAAAGTGTTTACTCGTAACAGCTGAAAAAATTAAACAGCGGAAGATAAAAACAATATTAATTTCATGCAAAAGATGCAAAGGAAATCATAAACATAAAAAATTTATAAATTTAACCGGTTTTGTTTGGAGTTATTGAATACTATAGCCGTTAAAAAATCACCACATACACTTTACCTTACCCTAATACGGTTTGGGAACGGTAAAAATTAGAGCATGTTAACGACAAATACCGTTCCAGTTGTCTGTCCACCTTACCTGTTTAGGAAAAGAAGAGCTGATATTTGAAAACATATGCTGTTTTCTTTTTGTTCTGCCACAAAATGTAAACATTGAATATGTTCCACATAGGCAGCGTCAAATTTTTTTGACGTTACGAAAATCTCCGAGGTAAATCGCAATTAACTTCCACACTTCCATTCATTGGTACAGTTCGAGTGTGTTCAGACAGTCGAAATAAAATATTTACATGGCAATACTGCCAATGATTTTAACTAAAATACAGACAAGGCTGCCATGTACCTTTGAACTTGAATAAAATCCCAAAAGCGATTAAACCCTTCATTATTTAATTGTTTAGCACAATCTAATAAAACTTTCAATTGTGTATGTTTCACTTTTATGGAATTCATTGATTAGCAAGTGAACGATTCAAAGCAAACTACACATTGATTTCGCTGCAGCTTTGAGTCGCTTTTTTAAAGATGACATGTGATAAAATAGAGCTTTGTTTTTTGCTCCATATTCAATGTTCTGGAATTTACTGATAATTCTTATATTTTTGTATCCATTCGGTTTGCTTTTTAAACATAAATAAATATATATTGAAAGTTAGAATTAGATCTATTTTGGTTAAAGTAGGGAGCTCTGCTGCAATTTGTGGCATTGTGTAGGATCGTGGGTAATCCCCAAAAAAGGCATGGCAGCTCTGAATAGTGCACTCTGCGTGTGAAATATGGCGTAGAGTAGCTGAAAAATATTTTTGGGTAATTTAGGTTATTTCACAGTGTCTCTCTGTCCACAAAAATTTGTTTTTGAATCTCCTATTGACATCGGAAAATAATTTCAAAACAAGCAAAAATGATAACGATTTTGGACTATCAGGGCGTGTGCCATGGCTGTTAATCACTAAATGGCTTGCTCTGCGTTCTCTGATTGGCATCAGAGTGGTTGACCCCTGCTTTCGTAAATATATTCAATAGAAGTAAAAGGAAATACCTTAAAAAGTTCAAACGCAGGCTTTAAATTAACAATCCAGTTTGGTTCCTTGTGATATGTTTACAATGTTCATTATAAACCCGTAAATATTGACAAAAAGCTGTAGACAAAAACGAAATAACAAGCAGGATTTCTGTTTTTGTCATAGATGAGTGCTTCATTGGCGAATGTAGCTTCTGGCGGTGGCTCTGCGGCCGATAGTCTGCGTGGATCTCCTGTTGGCGCCGGTGGAAGCGCTTTGATGTCTAACTTATCCACAAGCCCAGCACTTTTCAGGGAAATACATAAAAATACGTGGCTTAAGAGGCTTACCGCTGACGGTAAGAAGGTTACGGTGGGCCCGAAGGTAATTTGCAATGTCGCACAATCCAACACCTTTTAATCTAATGTTGAATGACTTTTAGAAGTCGGAAAAAAGTTGGGTGGTCTTTTGTGTTCATGATGATTCACAAGCTCTCTTAGAAGGCTACGCGGAGCCCCGCCAAGCAGCTTCACATAATCCAGAGTGGATCGTCTCCATGCAAGGCACGCAACACATTTCACATGCCCTTATACCGAACTCGCACGAGTTCGAGTTTGTCATAACACTCCACAATGAAGTTGTGAGGTTTCACGCGATGTCATGGTAAGTTAGTTGTAGTTCTAATTTGTCCCTGACTTACGACGAACTCTCTTTCGTTCGTACATCATAACAGGGAAGTGATGCAAGAGTGGGTAGAAACCTTGCGCTCGAAGTTGCGCGAGATGAAAATTCTATCTCCGCGGGAAAATCTTTACACAAAGCTACCTGAAGTTAGAGCTCCATTATTGCCAACGAGGGATCCTACTTCGCCCCTGCCTGCTCCGCCGCCAGTCCCTGCAGCCTTGGTGCCTGGCATTGAACGCGTTGTGCCACAAAGCCTACTTCACTCTGCAGATGTGACAAACACAGAGTTATTCGAAGACGTGGAGAACACAAGAAGTGCGGTGAGAACAATTTCAAGTGGTCCGTCTACAACAACAACCACCAGCAGCAGCAGCAGCACGACAAATGTTACCCAATCTACGCCAAATTTGTCTCTTGTTTATACGTCGCAATTTTTACAGACTCCAGTCATTTCTTCCATGTCGAATACATTAACGCAAAATCTTTTGAATATGCTATCGGATCCCATAATTGCCTACAGCGAACAACTCTTGGAAGAAAATCTAGCCGCTCAAAATCCTTTGGATGAAGCAGAATCATACAGAGACTTCTCAGATGGCTGTACACCTACAGCCAGTGTAACGCTTTGCTCAGATTTAGAAAAACAATCGAACGATTACATGCAGGAAGTTTTAGCATCGGAAATAGATGTTATTCCTGAAGTGGGACTTTTTGGAGGTACGTACGTCTCTTGGTATTTTATCAACTTAATATTTTTTAAATGTAAAATTATTCATTCAACCTCTCGGTTTCAGGTCAAAATGACAGCCTTGATGATCTAATTCTTCGCGAAAGACTAATTCCGAGGTAAGTAAGCTTAAATGTATGACGTATGAACGGTGTCGCGTGTAGGCAGGGTGCACTAACCACACTAACCACAGGCAATAGTGCCAGCAAAAATATTACGACGCGACAGCAGCGTCGTCGTTAGACCTTTGACCAATACACTTTGTCAAATCATACAGAATTTATCCAAATTTATTTAAAAGTAACGATTTATTACTAAAAAAATATTGTTTTGATAAAGCATAGATGGTAATTTCTCTTTATGGTTGACCTACCAGTTGGCCAACTGTCAGAAGATGTAATTAAGAGGGGCCATAAAGACTAAAGAAAATGTAGACAATATCAAATAAGTATGCACAAAACAACCCGAAAGAACAAAACACAGTTTAATGACCAACCATGACCAGGAGCATGATGATGAGGATGATAACGGTAACAATAAGGATGTAGAATAATATTTTTTATTGTATATTATATCTAATCAAACTACAATAACTTAGTGCAAAATTGTTTTTTTATAAAGATATGAATACTTTGGACAGTTGACTCGCAATTATACCTGAACAGGTACTTTTCCGAAACAAAATTATTAAGGAGTGTTCTTATAAATTTTCTAAACAGCAGTTCTATCCAAAAAATCTTATTTTACAATATATTTTTGTCGTTGTAAATTATTAATTTGGCCTTATGTGCGACGTCGATATATCGCCCTGGTTGTAGGGTATAATAAAGGACGACGGGTGCAACTAAAAGATTTTGGGAACTCATTTCCAACACTCTGCCCTTGTGAGACATTATTGTCCTGTATCCTCACGCAAATAATCTCAGTTAACAAAGTTGTTGCAACAGAACAATTGAACTTTCCCACAGATATCAAAATTTCCTCACTTCTTTATTATTACAATGTATGTACTACAAAATTGTATTATATTTTTCATTATATGTTTAATAATAATGAAAAATAAACAAGGAATTATTGAAAAAAGCCATCGGAAATATGTACATATAATAAATGTATAATAAATATTTGTAAAATGAATGAATTCGAGGAATCTCTCATTAAATTTCATTAACTATGCTTTGATATTTCTCCTCCAACACCTTTAGAGCATCCAACATTCCTTCTTTGCTCCCATTCTCTCCGCTTATGAAAAGGTGACGCAAAACGGAAAAGCACTTCAATTTCACCAGCTTTAGTTGCAAACCCTGAGCCCATCCTTGTACTCGTAAGCGCCGCTTATGTTTTTCCTGCATTTTCAACTTGGACTTTTTAAGCTTCTGAACCATGTGGCGAGCGATTGTATATTTTTTCATATTAAAATCCTTTTCCAACTTCATTTTAATGACATCCTGCAGGGTGTTGTCGTAGCCGGTGATGGTATTAAAGAATTCAAGATCGGCGGAAAACTCTCGGAAAACATGATAGAAAATACGCAAAGGAAATAGCTCCTCCTTAGTACTCAAAGTCTTTAGAACAGCTTCTATGTCCCTTAAGAAAGTCGCCTTCATGCTATCATACTTCTTGATACTCTTAGCGCTTTCGTACTCGTATTTGGCAGCGATTTCTTTTAGCCTAACATTTTCGATTTGCTTCTCGGTCAAATGCAAGCGTATCAAATGCAACTCTCGACGCAAGTAGACATTCTCCGTCTGGGTCTTATTGTCCATACATTCAGTGAAAGTGTTCATCACCGGCTCACTCGGGTTCTCCACTCTTTGCTGCAGCATTTTTTGCAGCGGAATGCGGTGCGAAGTGTAGGTAACAGTGGAATCGTTTTGATCGCTGGTGAAGGTCTGGTTGTCCAGCTCACGCAACACACTCTCCAAGTCTCGGTTGCAGTTCTGTAGATCTGTAAACGGTTCACTCAGGTGGCTCGTTTCTTGCAGTTGGTGCTGCATCAGAGTGCACAGACAATTGCGCGCTACTTTTTCGGATTTGCTGGTTTTGCCGAACACTTTCACCCACTTGTGGCACAAATCAATGTCTTTGGTTTGATTGTGCCGCAGGACTATGTCGCGTAACGTTTGCAATTGTTCGGCGTATAGTTTGTCCAATGTTTCGCTGTTGGCTTCATAGTCGCTGCTCTCATTACTACAGTTTGTGGAATTGTTCATTCCTTTGCGATGTTATTTTATTACAGTTTGTTGTTTGACGCAGAAGCATAAAAAAGAATATATATTCTTTTTTGAGTTTAATTTCAAATACAGATACTTTTACGAATGCCGAATTTCGGTTTTCGGGGATTCAGTACAAAAGCGGTTAAACTATCATGTTCTCGATCAGTCGAGTCACTTTCATGGCATATAACGAGCGCGCCATCTTTTATGTCGGTATGTTAACATTGAATATCTTTAACATTTATTGACTTGGGTAAATTGAATTTCTTTAACCGATTGACTTGGGTGAACATGTTTTTGAAACGTCAATTCAGTACAATTATATGAATCGGTATGAATCGCTTTACATCGAAACAATGCGCCAAAATAGTGGTGCTCGAAAAAGTGATGGAAAACGCAGCAAAAAAAGGACATTTTGCCTTGGTCAATAGAGGGACCACTTGATTGGTGTTGTATTCAAAAACTAGTACAAATTAAAGGACCAAATCAAATAAAAATATCTCATGTATGGAAATCGGTTGTTTTTTTTAAAGTTATTCAATATTCTGTATGTAGTATTGTATACTGTATGTAAATAGTTTTAACGCAAAAGATTATCTCATGATGTATGTATTAAAGATAATCTCCATCGCGCCACAAAATCGTGTTTTTGCACATTGTTAAAACTTTCGGAGTATCTTTCTTTAGTCCGCATATAAACAACAGTGCAGGCGCCTCCAAATTTGAGGCATCCTTAAAAATTTCGTAGAAACTTAGAGGTTTTTCTTATTTGGTTGTTTTTCTCATTTGCGTAGGCCGCATACTTCTCGATCACTTTCTGCTGGTGCCGCCGACAATGGCTGTAGGCAGCAGCTTGCGTATAATTTGACAGTACACCAAAACAATAGTAAGAAAACACAACCTTCCGCCAACACAAACAACATAACAGAATTGGAAATTGGTGCAGTTGGTGCGGCCGAATCAATAGCAGTGGTCGCCTGCACCTCTGTGGCATCCATGACCACCACCTCAGCCACAACAGCTCCGTTGTCAAATGTAACAATAATCAAAGTAACAAACACAAGCAGTGAAAAACATCCGCCAGGAACTTGCGAGTTGCGCTCTAGTAGCCAGAAAGGAGCTGGAGAGATATTCAAGTTTCCAGATGAGGCCAAACATGAAGATCAAGATTATAAAAGTAATGTACAAATTATTCCGTCCAGTTTGAATAGCAGTACAATCCAAGTAGTCAGCGGCGCGAACACGTTCGCCGCGGCAGCTCACCAATACTCCGCCCCAGCAACGAAGAACAATGCAACACAACCCATCCAAGCAGCAGCAGCTGCTGATGCAGCGATCGCTGCCAGTGCGCCGGCGAGCCAGTCATCGCCACGCTCGCATTTAGAGAATCATCAGATTACTACTGTGCATGTGGTAGGTGCGGCAAAAGGCCGCGCGGCCCCCGGTTCCTTATATGGCACCTGCTACAGCAGTACCGAAACACCTCAGTTGTCCAAGTCACCAAGTCAGCTTCCAAATAAGATTATAGTCCCGGCTAATACTTCGGGAGTAACGAATATCAGCGTCAACAGTGAAGAAGACGAGATGAAAAAAAGTGATCCTGTGCCGAAAAATAGGGCGGTCGATAATGGCATGAGGCACAGTGTGACCCCGCCTTCTCGATATGAGAAGATTTTCCTCTCATCCAGTATTCCTCTCATGGCACAGGGGAGAGGTGAGGCGCTAATGGCAGCCAAAGAAAATGTGTCGCAAATGGCGGCAGCGGCGCGAGTGCCGATATCACCAAAACTTTTAGTATCCCAACAACACTCCGAGGTTTGTCTCTTTTCTATGGCATTTAATAGCATCGCTATTAACACTCTACTAAGACCGCTTGCGTTTTTTAGGCTGCTCCTATTAAATTCGAAGGATGCACTCCTTTATTCACGACTTCATCGTCCCTACCTTCATCGCCAACACCTAGAGTGGCGCTCTCTGCCATGGCAATAAAAAAGCAGAACCCAGCCAGCCCACAATACGCGTCACAAAATTCCTCCAACACTTGCGGTGACTCGCAGCAACAGCAAGCATCAACGTCGTTAAAGCAATGTAAAGAGTTGAGCAGCCCGGCAATGCCACGCATATCAAATGCGCCAGCGCCAGCTGTTCCAATACGGACGAGGTATCTTACTCGTGGCCTAACTGAAGCCGTCATTACTGCTCGTCCCAGTCGTAAGGATCTGTGCCTTCTGAAGACGTCTGTGAAGACGAAAATGGAGATAAATAGCAATGGCGCGGCAGCAGTGTCGTCGACCAACAACAATATCGAAGGCACGTCGACCAGCGCCAGCAATGGGCCACATCCATCTCAAGCTGAGGTAATCACTATGAGATCTGAGCCTACGGAACAACGCAGGCGCAGCTCGTCCACTTCAGAGGCGCAATCTCAACGAACACGTGCCGTGAATAATAACGAATTCGTAAGCAATCGTATCGGGATGAATGCAGCCGTGCGCATGCAGCCACCGCCGCACTCTGCCGCACATACCGCTGCGACTCCAGGTGCGCCAGCCGCAAATCGTCTGACGCTGCGGGAGCGACAAGTAATGCAATTGCGTCGTGAAATCATGCATCCGGGTGGCGTGCGATTAAAGCTACGACGCAAAGATTGCATCGGCTCCATTGCGTGGGTAGACGCATTCGGAGCGGTGTGGTGCGTGTGAAAACGAAAGCTTTGCTTGCGTGCACTTAACTCACCGCAGATTTGTTATCTTTGCAGGATAGCCGGCTGGAAGCACCCAGTGCTGTACAATGCACTGCATATCGGTGACCAACTGGTGTCCATTGCCGGGGTGACAATCAGTGCCGCTGCGGACGCAAACAAAATAATACGAAACACAAATACGCTCTTTGTAAGTTTTGTCCACAAAATGTTTCCTTTTTTGTCGCCCACATTTTCCTACTTCAAAATGATACCTTAATGTACCTTAAATTTCGTTTAGGTTGAGGTCTTAATACGCAGAATTCCTCTGGGCCGTGGTTATGCAATACACAGAGAACGTGAAGGCCAATGCTTGGGATTAATACGGGATGGCAATACAGCCACTATCGTGGACGTTGTACCCAACAGTCTGGCAGCCAGACACGGCCTGCCACCGAAGGTAAATCTGCCTCCTCGATGCCCTTTTCTTTTTTTTTGTATACTATATAGTAGTTATAACGGTCTACTACAATTTACAATTTGCAGGCGCAATCCTGTGATGGTTCCACGCTAACATTTTGGGTGCTAACCGAAATCAATGCACGACCATTGAATTTATTTTTTAAAAAACATGAAATTCGCGACCGTCTTAGTTCGATAGGTCGCGATATATCTATTTTGGTGCAACCGTCGGATCTTATAACAAAACTGAAGAAGCAATTGAAGTCCCTACGCAGCTACAAGGACTATCTTGTGCAATAATGGTGATTAAATACATGATATTCATGAACGTAGTTTTATAAGATCATGGTAAGAATCAAACATAATCAAAAAAAAAGTAAGCGGTTAGCGCTTACCACCACTCACTTAATTTGTTGTATAAATATTTCTATTATATACGTTTATAACATAAGCATTCCAGTTATTATCATTTTACTTATGTTTTATACAAGTAGGAATATTTACTTAAGTACAGCACTTAATAGATTTTTACATAAATACTGAGATATCTATATAACTATATATAAAATCGAAAGATTCAGAGTTAGGAGAAAGTTTCTTACAACCTTTATATAACATGTTATACATATATCACTTATTCATACTTACATACTATACTATACATACATACATACATACATACATACATTCATCAATTGCTAATATCTGAAGAAGTTTAGAATTATTTACGCTCCTGTAGTTTGTACTTTTTTGAGATATATCGTAGTTACCTTCTCTAATAAGTTATTTTCGGTGGCGACAGCTTAAGGGCGAAATTATTATATAACATATATACATACCTACATATACATTATGTACTCCAATAATATTAGTGCGTGCAGCGGCTGCGGCAGGACGATTTAATATTTTCAATTTACATGCAATATTTTTAGTGCCTAATTAGTTAAGCATATTCTCAAGAGATGAACTTCAATTAATGAATGTGCGTTTTTAACACTTAAAGAAAAGTTTTTTCTCCATTTTGAAGTGATAATTTGTATGTATTTCAAATTATATGAAAATAAAAGCATTCAATTTCTTAAAACTATTCACAAATAGTATTTTTAACAGCATCCTTCGTCTTCTGCTTCCACACGCGGAAGTTCACAACATTCGGATCCAAAGTAGAATAAATATAAATGGGCATCGAGTTCGTCATGAGCCACATGGTTTCCTCGTTGTCAATCTATGGAAAGATTAATAAATATTATCCAAAATGAAATATGATGTTATATCGACCGGTATCGATAGTTTCTTTAAAAATCAATTGTATCGTCCTCCCCCAGGAGGCGTATAAATAAATAATTCGCTATCATCAATGTCAGTTGAGGGCTGGACTAAACACTTGTAATAATTTAGAGACATAATAAAGTAGTTCTCAGAAGATTTTCACAATTTTTTCCGAATTATTCGCATAAAAGTGTAGAAAAATTCGCCCCAAAAAGCTATAAGAATCCACTCCATCCATGCTGTGCTGTGTCCTTACCGTTAAATCACTAGGATAAATCATACGCTCGGCATCCTGAGCAATGGTTCCATGATTCTCCGGAGAAAAATTCTTATTCGTATTCCAGCAGCCGACACCATTGCGCTGTATTTCAGCGTAGAAAACTACTCCGGTACTCGCATCGTACTCGTGCATGGTCGACTGCCGCATCAGACCACGATGTCCGAGTAGTATGAAATCACTTCCGTGATCGGAACGCTGTGAGTTGGTTTCGTTGCGCAGAACCTCTGTGGAGACCATAAACTCGTTAGTGCTGGCCATAGCATGAAACAGAGCTGTCCTGAAGCCATTGGAGCGATAAGGTCCAAGGGTTATGGAAAATATGCCATCGTCCCAGCGAAAACGTTGACCGCCAATCAATAAATCCCCTCCCACCGGATCGAAATTGAAGTAATTATGGCTAAAGCGCCAGATGCGATTATCTTGAAAACTGGAAATTTGAACCAAGTTAAACACAAATAAACTAATCACAAAATTGTGGCTGTTTGTAGCCGGCATCTACTTCGTCGTACTCCCTCTTCATAGCATAGACAGCAAAGACAAATCTCACAACAGACTGTCCTTCTATCACGTAAGACCATTTGGTCATTTGATGAAGTTTATCAGCACGATGCGGAAATGTCATGCGTGATCTGTTCATACTTAGTTAAAGACATTAACTACAGCGTTCATGCGCCAACGTAAAACAATATATTGTATGGTACGTAGTATATATACACATACGTCCCTGTACGTACCTGTACACATACAACTTTCCATTAACAAGATCGGGAATATACGCAAATGCCTGTTCGCAATTATCTGATGCGACGTCGATGGTTATGCTTGCCAGCCCTTGACCAGTAGACACAATTTCTTGTGGAATTTCAAAACGGCGAACAATATGATCTGTCAACAGGTTAATGGCCCAAATCGATGGACGTTGGATCTGCATTTTATTATCTACGAGTACATAGAAAATGCCCATAAGTTACTGAAAACACTATTAAAATCGAAGATAGACCTGGATACTCCAACATGCCGGTATCGATAAACCACAAACGCTTGCAGGCGTCAACCGTGGTACGATAGACCGACGTCAGCCTTGAGCCACTTGACGCCGACTTTCGCTAATAATAAGTTTTTGATTAGGACTATGAGGTTAAAATGCAATATGTAATACTTTCGCGGCGGTGCCTGTACGCACATTTAAAGAGTTAGTCTCAAAATTCGGGTATGCGCGTAGCTTGGGACTTGGGTTGTTTCGCTCCCTTTGGATATCGATATAATTAAGAGTGGATGGGACTCCGACTCGTCTTCTGGGCACAGTGATGAATAAGCGACCATTGAAATGCGTAGCTCCCATGGGTACATTGTTATATGGTATATATGCTGAGGATATATTGCTGACATTATCGTCTCTGCCCGAACGACTTTGGATTCCGACTGGATCATCTCGCGAAGTTATCTTCGGAAGATTACGTTTGCTCCTTGTGTGGCGATATGCCTCTTGATCAGGAAAAATTATTGCTCCTGTAAAAATGGAATGTACGATATTATATACATTATGCATATATATATATATATACAAAAAGAAAACAATTATTCCAGCGATTCATAAGCCGAACTGATTACTGCAAATGGTGGGTGAAGTGGGTTTACAAGAAATCGCTCATCATAATTCGCGGTCAGAAAAAACTTTATTCCTTTTTTATTAACGTTTTATAATTATAATAAATCTTAAGAAAAGTTAGCGTCAAATGATTCGAATCATCGCGTCAAATGATTCGAATGATTCGATGATTTATCGAATCAAAGTTAGAAAAGTCGAATCACCGCGTCAAATGTTTCGAAGCCGGAAATTTCAGCAGCAAAGAACCGATGCATTACGTTACGCCCCAAGAAAAGTTCTATGCATAACAATTCCGGCATTAGTCCGTCTTGGTGTCATCGAGTGTCAATTTCCTCATGGGTCTGCCTTAGCGTTATCGAATCAATCCGATTCATGACTCCTTTGTTTTGCTAAAGACTGGATAAGTATGTATACATGACGTATTTATCACACGTACTTATGTATCATATAGAAAGCACCTAAGTCATTAAGTATTCGCATATTAACTGATAATCAGACAGCGTAAACCGGTGGATACATATTTTAAAAATGGTATTATTTTCAATCAGTTTGACAATTTGACTTCATGATATTCAAATATGTATAAAGTATGCATAATACATAAGAGAAAATATAGAACGATTAACAAACAGATAAGAATAAATAAAAAAAAAAACTTACTAAGTTGTTGATAATAATCACATTAAAAGAAAAAAGTTGTCATGATAATCAACTTATAACGAACTCATATGAGAAAAAACTTATTTTAGCGAGAACTTCATTCGAATACACACACATAAACGTACGTAAACATACAAATTAAATGGCTGGATTGGTAAATTGGCATGTTCATCTTTCTTTACCATCTAGTCTGACAGCTGTAATATCTTACCAGGATTGGGATGAATAGGCTTACTCGGCATTCCTCCATCCTCACTTCCTCTATTGTAGAAATCAATTTGTTTCCAACCAAATATTTCTATAAGATCATAAGCTTGAATATATGGAACAAGGAACAACAAAATAAAGATCGTCAATGATATCATTTGTTGTCTTATCAAATCCCTCATCTTTTTCTTATTTCAAAATATTTTTAAGTTGCGTGAATGTAATTAACGTATTCCGAACACTACAAAACTAAAAACTATATTGATTGAGCGCTCAATAGAAGATTCGTATTTACTCATATTGGAGAACCTGTTTATTCGGCAGAAACTACAATAGAATAAACTCTGGATTATCGCTGTTATTTTACGATAGTATCCGTTCATTCCGTTCGTATTCGTATGTCACTCCATTGCTAAATGATGAGCGAATTCTATTGAATCGATCTTCGCTTTTATACAAGCTTTAATATACGAACGTAATTCCGTAGAGTCCATGCAATTACTACTAAGGACTGATATAAATTTAAGAATTCCTTTTCAAATAAGGGAGGCATTAAGGTCAGGTCACGTAACTAGGAGATTAGTTTTGGTTGGATTATTTGTCTTTTACTTGATCTTCCTGGTCCAAAAAAAAGATGATCCATCTAATATATGTAGGTCCAAGCCCTATACTACTGCACTATCAAAAAGCGCATATTAAAAAAAATATTTTACACTATAATAAAATGAAAAAAAATATTTTTAGTGTTTATCGTGTGCCGTCATTTGATTGTAATTGTTTGAAATTTGTCCGTTTAATTTTTGGCTTAAGCGAATCTTCAAATTACAAATTACAGATCGGCGGGCATTGACCCACAGTGATTTAAAGTAAGGAGAGGTTAAGTCACAGCACAGAGGAAGTTGCGGGTGTGCCTCGCGCAACAAATAAAGTTTGAGCTCACCCTTTTGGTACTGGAATAATGGCGTTACCTATTACGTATTTTTTTCTTAGCTTTGAGACGGGGGCGTGCATCGGCAGTTTTCTCTGAACGAGCCTCAGAATTAGTTTGCTGGTAAAACTGCATTCCGACAGAATGCGATTTTCGCTACACGCTATGGGGCGATTTATTCGCCCGGTTGTAATACAAGGAACTCCCATAAGCTGTTCCGACAAAGAAAAGTTGTTGTTTACTTACGCCGCGACTAACCCTTCGCGGCGCGATGCTTTGTGAAAATTTAGAAAATGTCCTGGTGGTAGAATTTTTGGAGTTGCTGAAGTTGAGATTATCAGTTATCGTTAGACAGTTGAAAGTTTAAGGGAAAAATTTTGAAAAAATTACCATTTTCTGCACATATGGAATCTTGCTATCTATATATACACCGAGTTTATTTGTTTACTTTCGCGACTGACTCGCGTTCCGTGTGAAAACCAAGTCAAAATCGCCCCGCAGCGCGCAGCGAAAATCGCGTTCTGTGTAAATGCAGCTTAAAGGGTTTACTTTCGCGACTGACTCGCGTTCCGTGTGAAAACCAAGTTAAAATCGCCCCGCAGCGCGCAGCGAAAATCGCGTTCTGTGTAAATGCAGCTTAAAGGGTTAAGCATAACAAAACCGCCAGCGACGGCGATTACGACAGCAACTCTCACGAAACATTGTTCGTAGTTATAAGGACCAATGTGTACAGATTGGATCTTTTTCTAATTTAACACACACAGTGTTCTTTTTCCATTTCTTTTCGTTTTTTTATTGTTGAAACAGAGATTTTGAAAAAATTAATGAAATTCGTTGGCTGCAGTTTTGCTCATTACCTGGGGAAACAATTGCATTTCGTGTTTTTGCTTTTTTGATTTTTTTCTTTCCTTTCGTATAAGGTAAGGTCGCCTAATTGTACTTTATCTATATACATATTTACAGCATTACCGCCGTAGACGAACAGATATGAAGAGCTGGCGACGGCACTGACAACTTCAAAATAGATCGAACCTGGCAACACCACTGGGCGACTTCATATTATTTTGACATTGTAGTCGGTCGTCGTGTCGACATGAATTTTGATGTGTGTTTAAGCTATATATAACTATAAAAAGTAAACTGCGAATAGTTGGGCAAAGCAATATCATGGAAAACGAAGAGTTGAATCGGACCGCTGCGAAAAAAAACGAGTAGAGAACGAAGTAGAGAAGGAAATCCACACTCGTAGGAAAAAAGCCAAAAATTCAACAATAGGGAATTGCAAGTGCAACAAATTTTTGAATATTTTGTCTGTATACAGATGTTTTATCCCAAGAACATTTACGAGCGCTACAATATATTTTAACAGCAGAGATCATGGAACGTAAGTGAAAGTGCCGCGGAGGTTTTACTCGCTTATGCTTCATCTCGCTTGCATGGATGGCATCGTAATTAAGCGATTTTGCAATATATAATTTTGTAAGTACGAAGAAGAAAAAATGCCTAATAGAAATAAATAAATTAAATATAGTGCTCTACTTAGGACACTATTCTCGTCTGCAGTCAGTCGAAAATTCCGAAGCTGCTAACAGGCTTCATTGGATGTGTACACTTTAAGTATAAACAAAATTTCATTGCAAGGTTTTACTGACGACTCTAATGGAAACACAAAAGTCGAACGAGTTACGCGTGAGACTCCGTAGAGTAAAGTCTGCAACTGGCAAACAAAGATCGGATGCTGCAGCAGCTGTGCCCAGCGCAATTCAGGCGTCGCGATTAGAGGCGAAGTCTGAAGCGAGAAAGGATGATTTCGCCACTGCCCACTTTAAGCTCACTGCCGCTCTAGAAGCTGCGGCAGCACAAGCGTCTGGACTTAATTTTGATTGGTGCAACTCGAAGAGAAGTGCGTCGGCCGAGGGTGCTATGAAAACTTCCAAGACAAAATTGGAGGGACTAATCACACGGCGAATACAGAAGATCGTGCACGAGCCGAAATCGGTGAAAGATGACTTTGAAGAGGCAGAAGCAGGTTTAGTGGAACTAGTTATTTCTACTCCATTGAGTAGTAGTTGTTCCAGCGATGACGGTGACGACGACGACGACGTGGAGGAGGGTGTCGTGGAACTACAGGGTGTTAGCGCTACGGACGTTTTTACCTCTACCTGCTGCGATGTGGCACGTACACGTCGGCCGCAGTCTTCTTCCAACAAGAAAGCTAAAGCCGGAATATCTCCGAGTGGAATGAAAGCGTTGTTGGTAAATGAGGGTTCAGGTTCAGGTTGTTGCAACAACCAACCGACAGCAGGAGTGTCGAGTATACTGGCATTACCGCCATTCGATCCATATGCGCCGCAGTTAAAAGTGCAGCTCATCATAAAGCAAATTGTTTCATTAGCTCAACTCAAGCAGCGGATTGTGGATAGCTCAAAAGGTGCAATCAGCAAAAATGGACCCATTCCAGAGTGCGAAGTGGTCGCCGAAATGGTATGTAAATCTTCGCAGAAATAGAAATATGTGAAAAGATTAAAACAGATCATAGCTTTCTCATCATTACTTCGATTTGGACATCGATGATAATCGCACTTTTAAAATAATCGGTTCATATATTGTATGAATACGAATAAGCTAAGCGCGCGAAAATTTGTTTGGAAATTAGTTCAATCGAACATTTTATTATCCCAAAAATAAAATCCACCCTCAGTGAGAATTTTTTTCGCCGTTATTGCCTTCGAAAACTGATCTCTCTTTTAATAATTATAATATATTTAGGTTTACTTTTAAAGCTTTAAAGTTTCTTTGTATACTTTTGTATATTAGAAGCTCTATGTCTAAGTTATTATCTTAATATTGTAGAATATAATTCATATATATATCGTATATAAAATGTTTGTTGCACACACATTCAAGGAATTTGCAAATATTCGCGTGAAACATAGTCTGGATGAATTTCTTACATTTTGCTCCTGTAAGAATTGTCTCGTTTACCGCGAAATTGTTGTTCATCTCATGGTGGATCAATTTAAGGCTCAGCATATGGTAGTTATGTTGGTCAATGCTCTCATTAAAGCCTACAGTCCGATGCTAAAGTAAGTTGCTTCGCACAAAAAAAAACCGCACTATTCATAAATATAAAAATGTTTTTTGTTTTTGTTTTGAAGAAATGCAACAGCTCACAATAAGTTTGAAAAATTGCTCGATGCTAATAAAGAAATCTATTGGATGACCTGCGGCTACATTTACAACAAGATGGTTGAACACATGTACTTCATTTATGATGAAGCGCTGTCGGACAACATGATTCTGGTGCTATTTAGTGCAATGTAAGTACGAGTATATTGTTGTGTACTCGCGTACCCGCAATCCGCTCCCGAACTTATTACTTTAAAATAAAACGCAATGCTGTGCATGCACTTTTAAGTCCAATTACCCCGTGACAGATATTTCGTACGAATCTCCCCTTTTTTTATTAAATATTAATGTCTTCTTTCATTTCCTTTGTTGGTATAGTCTGCTCGTGAATAATCCTTTGCTGTTGCTGCAGATACTCTCATTTCATGTAACCTGTATTGTCAAGGCTTATGCTGAGGGCTTTATGGAGATAGTGGATCCCGATAACAATAAAATACCGGCAGAAGAGATGCTCACATGTACGTGTGCGCGCTCGCTCGCTCGCTTGCGCAGCCTTAATAACCTTAACCTTGTATTATTATTAGTAGAATGTATGTACTTATTTATATTCATTTAGATATACTCGATGGCTACGACGACCTCTGTCGCATCTCAGAACATATAACTTGCTATCTTTTCGCCTTCGAGAACGACTTTCTGCAGAAGTTTTCGTTGACGTGGACGTTGTTGTGTCAGCGCTTGTATCAGCAGCATGTTTACCTAAACCTAACCGATACGATGTTAGCCTGCATAATTACCGTAAGTCTGAATTAATGAAGTCCGTTTTTTTTGCCGTTTGGAAGCTTAACTATCGTATCTTTTTCTTAGTTAAAAGAAGATGCTCTAACAGCCCGACATGCAGCTCTTATTAAAAAGTACATACGATTCGATGACAAAATGCTGTACGTGGACAAGCGCTGGACGAACATATGGATGGAGTTGAATAAATTCAATCTCTCGGAAGTCGAGCGCAAGAGACGCATGTGTCTGATGGATGTGCATCGTATTTTCGAGACCGTTGTACAGGATGCCATAGAACTGTCGTTGCGCGAGAGTAGCGACGACAATGATTTCTATGATTTTCAAACACTCGAAAACCGTCAACTCGCCTGGCAAAATATTATGGCGTACATGAAGATGAAGTGGCCCGATGGTTTCTTCGATCCGCCGAACAACGAAGTTTGCGAGGACAAATGCAGAAATTGTCAAGTGTTGCTGGAATATCATGCAGAGTATGTAGCAACCAAGTGTGTGTGTGTGTGTGTAATGTGTTTATATTAAGAAATAATTTATTAGCTTAAAATTTGTATGAAGTATGAATGTAACGGGTGATGGCCATCTTTTATGTCGGTATGTAAGTATTGAACAACTTTACAATATTTATGAGCCGATTGACTTCAGTAAACTTGTTTTCGAAACGTTGAAATTCAAAAATCAATTCAATAGAATTTATTTAATCGCAATAAATCGCTTCATACTGAAACAACGCGGCGTAATAATGATGCTCGAAAAAGTGATGGAAAACGCAGCAAAAAGAGCACATTTTGCTTTGACTAATAGAGGCGGCCACTTGATTGATGTTGTATTCAAAAACTAGTCCAAATAAATTGTAAAGGACCAAAATAAAAAAATACTTTATACAGATATGGAAATCGGTTGTTTTTTTAGAGTTATTCAATATTCAAATACCGATATAAAAGATGGCGCACCTTTGTATGTACATATGTAAGTGTATCTGGTTAATAAATCAATACGAGTAAGAATAAATGTATCTTCTTTTCTCCTAAGTACTTGCAAATGCATTACGTGCTCCATCGCCGGCGGGCCATCGCCCCCAAAACGTAATCCGGACAACACGTGCTATAAGTGTTTGGCTCTGCTGCTGGTGGAGAAAGAGGTCACCTTCTATGAGTCGAAAATCCTAAACGCCTGCGCGTTAAGCGATGACTTCTTGTCGTTCGTCAAGAACAACGAGAAACGCAAGCGCAGCACTTTGGAGGAATTGGGCGTCGAAGTGTGTTCAACGTTGGCAGGCGAAAATAGTCCTGCGCCTCTTGACGCCGACGACGACGACGGCGACGACCATCAAGACGAGCATTTAGACACCGCCGGTGGGGAGGGTGGCGGTGGTGGTGGTGCTGCATCATATCACTTGGCGTGGGCGGTCTTTAATCATTTGAATAGTGAGACTCTCGTCGCCTCCGAAGTACGCTGCTCACTAACGATTTACCACGCTTCCTTTCCCGATTTCAGATCGCAAACGTTTTAAGTATACCAACATCGAGGCAAAATACTTCTGCAATGAGTGCGAGTTTCAGGCGTGTCGTCTGGCGCGCAAGATACTGAACAACGAGATCGCATCCGCTTTGTCGCTGCACTTGATACGCTACTACCAGCCTCTGTCGATGAGTCGCGAAGAGCTGCGCTCCATTCTGCCCAACATAATGCTGTACAACCGCAAGATGATCTCCTCGAATTTCGGACTGGATCTGAACGACGTACACGACCTGGTAGTCAAGATCTACTGGACCTTTGTCATCTCAATATACGCGACTTACTTCATCGAATTCGAGGCCAGTTGTCCGTTGCGCCTGGAGAACTTTATGCTGGTGAATAATGACATCAAATTGCGTGCGGAAAATTTGATCGGCAACAAGGACGACACCAATTTTGTGCTATTTTTGGATAGAATCAAAGGGTGAGTGTATATGGCTTTTATTCTACTAAACGTTAAGCAAAGTTCATGGATCAACAACTACTTTATCTATGTACATACATACGTAGCTTGTCTTGTGAGAAGGATGAAGCTGAGACCGAGTAAGTGCTAACCAAAAGTTTTAAAAAGAGACAATATTATGTACGTTTTTAAAATCTCATTGCCTGAACTTTTCTCGTTTTCTGTGCAGAATGGAGAACTCAGAGGATGATAATTCGGACGAAATAAAAAAGAAATTGGAAGATATTTTAAAAATATGTGAAAGAGCTCAGTAAGTTTCGTCTATTTCTTTTCAAATTTGTGCAAAATGCATCGAATACGTTTCACCTCGCATTTCAGCAATCCTCCATTACACGAAAAGCATCCTTCCACGGACTCATCGAGGTCTACCACCGCAACGACCACGAACACCACCACCGCGACCACGGCGGAGAGTAACAACAAAAAAACCTGCAAGGATAAGCCGAAAAAATGTAAAATCTCTTAGGTTCTTTATTCCTATTTGTTAAGTAATGATTAATCATCATCAACATCGTCTTCTTCTTCTTGTTATTCTTGTTATTCTGAAGGTTGCTTCGACCACTCGGATTTCGGCGAACATTGCAAGGAGAACCATTCTAGCAAGAAGCGCATGAAGAAGGTTAGCACGACGCACTAATGCACACACTTTGCTAACTCATACACACACCTTTCTCACTCACACACTTGCACACTCTCCTGCAGGAATGCAATCACGCACGCATGAATGAAACACGCGACAGGCTGCGCAAGAAGCTGTCACAATTGGTGAATGCTCGCAAGAATATGAAAACAATTGTCGACAAGCAGCAGACTGCTGCGGCGGGCCATCAACCCACGAAGTTGAATGCGGCGGCCACCAAGCTGCCAGCGGCAGCAGCAGCAACCAAGGAAGCGGCATCTAGTTGCATCAACTCGAAAGTGGACGCGGACGACGACGACAGCTTGGAGTGCCTTAACACACTGTGCAAACGCATCAGCGACTTGAACACCGGAATATCGGAAGTAGAAGAGGCAGCCACTACCGTGATCAGCGCTAAAAGCAGTAATCAACCGCCCTCATTGTCAGCCGTTAAGAAGCCCCTCGCAAATAGTTCAACCGCAGCTTCCTTCGCTCGCGGCCGACTTGTGAATGGTACAACAGTGGCGGCGGCAGGGGCGGCGACGGCTGGCGGCCCTGCACAGGCGGTCGACAAACGTGCCGGCGGTAACACCACAACCACAGCAACTTCGTCCGCCACCATCGCTTCGGGTTCGTCGACGACATCTACCACCAAAAAGGTCGGCAACGGCAGCAATGGACTGGACATGGTTAATGAGATCTACGAACTGCTCGGCAGCTATTCCAAAGACCAAACAAAAGTGAAGAAATGGATAAACGAAACGCTCAGCTACATCGAAGGCTCCAACGGAGGCAGCAACGGCAAGCAGCAGCCACAGCCCACCAACGCCAAAAAGGCGGCCAAAAAAGCCAAGCAGAAACAACGCAAAGAGGAAGAGAAGCGCATCGCAGAGCTGCACGATTTGCGAGCGCAATTCCATGATTTATACTTCAAGGAGTTTAAGGACAAGCACGAGCTCAAGGAATCGAAGAGCAGCAAAAAGCGCGACAAGAAGAAAATCTCCGAACTGGAGACGAATATTAAGAAGCTGCAGCGCGCCAAGGCCAAAGTGGAGACGGCAATACTGGAGCTCATCGCGACCGTAAAGCAGACGAACACTGAATTCAAGTTTTCCTACCTGCCGACAAAGGAACAGCAGCAGGAGAAACTAAAACAATTTAGTGGCGATGCGGCAGAAGATACCGACAGTAATAAGGCGGCAGTTTTCGCTAATGGAGGCCTGCAACAGACACTGTCACAGCCACAGCCACAGACATCACAGCCATTTATGATTCCTTTCCAAACGCAGCCAAACCCGAGTGAATTGAAGAGCTCCAACATTGCCACCGGCAGCTACAGCTTACCATACGCGCATGCCAACAACTTTCCATGTCATCGCATAGAAATGCCGTGTGGCGTTGCCGGCGGCGGCGGCATGATCCATCCACCGCCAGCACCGATGTGCTACGCGCCTCCGCAACGCCCGCAGCTCTCGCAGGAGGTGGTCGCTGCAATGGCAGCGAATGCCGCCTGCAACGCTTCGAACGACCCTTCCAAACGTATCGTCACTATTCGTCGCGTCAACTTGCCCAATGTTCCGGAGCCGCAGGTAACTGTGACGGCCAAGGGCAGTTCGCCGGATAAGGACAAGCTGCTCTACACTTTCGTCAACGGTCAGCTACTCCAGAATGGTGGTGGTGCCGCCGCCGCGTTGCCGCCGCGGGCTCAACTTCTCGAACTGCCTTTGCAGATGCCAAACGTTGCCGCCGCCGCCGCCAGCCCTGCAGCTAGTCAGCAGGTCAGCTCAGCACCACCACCACTTTCTAAGACCCAGCGAAAAAAGGAGCGCCGTCGACTGGCTCAGAAATTAGCTGATGAGGCGGCCAAGGCGGCTGCCGTCGATGCAGACAGACAGAAATCTGAAAAACTCGAATCCATCAGTAGCGGCGGAGGGAAAAAGGAGGCCAGGATAGCAAATAAAGGCAAATATGAGGGAAGTACTCAACCAAAGGCCACAGAAGTACTCACCGTAGATGCGAAGCCGTCCTCCACCTCGAAGACCAAGAAGAAAAAGAAGTCGGCAATCAACTCTTCTTCCGCCTCTACTACGTCCATTTCGACAGCAGACGCGGCTGATTTGATGGCTGCTCCTACACAGCGGCGCTCATCCTCGTCGACATCGTATTCAGCAGCCATCCCTTCGTCGGGAGTGTCCACAAGTAGTCAGATAAACACGCGCGACAATTCCATTGCCAGCCAGAAACCGAAGCCGGCGAAGTCGGCTCAGCTGCTTCGGAATAACGCACACCAAAAGCAGGCAAAGCAAGGGAGCAAACAAGTAAACAAACAACCTCCGACTCCCCCTACCCCTACCCCGTCCCCTCCCACTACCACTCTGCCTCCGCCTCCGCCCGCCATTCAGGAAGTAGAAGCGACGCGGCCAGTCGAGATAAAGGCGATCCCCAACGCGATTCAGCATAGAAATTCGAAGCGTCGAAAATTTATCGACAACGGACAATTCGACAACAATCCCTTCAAATCCTTGCACATTCAGGACTTTTCATCCGACTCGGAGTTTTGTTCCTCCTCGACCGATGAGGATGAGGATGAGGTTGAGGAGAGCGATGTTGCTCCCTCCGGTTATAAAATAGGCACACCCATGCACATTAACGAACCCATAGAGCCACCACCACCACCGCCAGCAGCACCAGTACAACAAAGAGCCGCGAAAAACAAACAAAAAAGGGAACAACAAACTAAAAGCGACGTCGGAGTCGAGGCCGCCAGGTCGAAGCAGCTCAATAAAAAGCAACAGCAGAGCAAGTCTCTCTCGAGGTCGCAACAACTGCTGCCGCTAGCGACAAAGGAAGTCGGCGGCGATAGGCGCAGCAGCGAAATGTCGCGAGGAGTGTGCCCGAAAGCCTCCACTCAAAACCACCCACCGACCCACAGAGCAACAAATAGAAGTTCCAAAAAGGAGCAGCCCCCCTCCCAAAGCGAACCCGCCCAGCAGCTTGTGCCGCCCGCTCCCGTCAAAAGCCAGCATCGGCAGCAACGGCTTAAGAATACCGCCCCACGCCTCGAAAGCAGCCAGACTCAGTCGTCGTCAACAAACAAACCCAGAAACTCTTCCGCTCGCTTTGAACGCAAGCCTCCGCCCAACCACCAACGATCGACCGGTTCAACAGGTTCCTCCGCTAAGGACAAGACCCTCTTGGTGGACCATAAAAATAATATGAACACTAGAAGCTCGACCCGCGGACCTCCTCCTCCAGCTTCGGAGCATACCACAAAGATCTCTTGCGAGATGACCACGACGAAGCCGCTTTCAAAAAGGGCCCTGAAACAGGCACAGCGCAACAAACACAAGGCTCAGAAGCAGCACACGAACAACGACCTATACGCCGGCATACCCAACAACATGGGCTACTTTAACCCCAACGATTTCACGGTCCCTTCGCCGCAAATAAAGCAGCATCAAAAGCAATTCCAACAGCTGAAGCAGTGCCAGCAACAACAATACAACAGCATACAACAGCAGATGCAAAGCCTCTGGCTGGACAGCAATCATCAGCAGCAGCAACAGCAAAAGAACAGCCCACAAAACAGCTTCTTAATGGCCGCCGCTGCCGAACCTACGAACCAGCGTCCGTCCACTATTGGCAACGCACACAATAATCCGCCGAACGTGAGTATTATGGACCAATTAAATCGCGGCGTTCAAGTCGAAAATCTGTCGCTGCCGCCGGGCATAACGTTGACCAAAGTCGACCCGGTAAAAAGTGAACTCTTGCGTAAGAAATCAGAGTCCATCAAAAAGCTCGCAAGACCCTTGCAGCAGCCGCAGCAGCAGCAATCACTGTCGCAATCATTCCACCCTGGAGCCACGATTATTGCCCCTCCCGTTGCTCCCGTTAGTCGCTACTATGGCATTCCGTATGCCGGTGTAGCGGCGGCAGCAGCGTTGGGACAAAACGGCGGCGGCGCCGGTAGCGTCATCATGCTGGAAACATTGCCGCCATCCGGCAGCGCTGCATGCACCAACACCAACAGTCAGGAGGTGAAATTAAATGCAGCGACACCGTCAGCGCCTGGAGCAAACGCAAAAACTAAATCTTCCAAGAGCAGGAAGCGCAGAAACAAATCCAAACTTGTAAATAGCTCACATCAATCTGGCCATACCGGATTATTGGCCAGGCCGGATCCAGCCGCTGAAGCAACAAACGCCAATGGACAGCCCAAAATGGTGACATTACGCAACCCAATGTTCCACAACGGGTCACCGGCTACCACGGCCGGCAACATACTGCAGCAGCCATCTTTAATGGCAGGTAATTAATTTCGTTGTGACCCTTCTTCGAGATAGAATCTCTGTAATAGCAGCCACAATCTCTCAGGTCGGCCAATCGGCGGATTACCAGTTGCAGCGCCTTTGCCCATGGACCAGCCGGCTTCCATAATCAAGAATGAGAACGGCATGTTCACCATACGCAACCCCGCATTACAGCAAGCCGTCGCCAGTGGGCTCGCCATGGGCGGCTACCGTCAGTTCGGTAATGTAAACTATTATACGCCTCAAGAGGCTGTGGCCGAGGCTGCGAGGGCCAGCCAGCAAAGGCTGGCCGCCAATAAAGCAGCTCTGCCGTCGGCTGAAATCTCTACATTTTCCTACTTTTCGAATTCCTCAATTTCGGAGCTGCCTCAGCATAGTAATGAGAGCGGCGGCGGCGGCGGCATCGACTGCTTGGAGAATGTGCGAGGAGACGATGCAGAGCAACTGCCACCGTCGGGCGTCACTGATAGTTCTTCTTCTTGTCACGAATTCTCGCAGGATGCACGCCACAACAACAACATAAGCATAAGTTGTGCACGCATTATGAGCGGTGGCGGCAACGGCCTCAATGGCGATTCCACAGTCATAGGTCGCCCTCCGCAGCCGCCCGGAAAATGTATTTCTGCCATCGGCAGCGAAATGAAGAATGCCCAACAACAGAAGCAAAAATCGGCGGAACACCAATGGATCAATTTCGGCCAAGAGCTGACCAATAATGTCGTCAGCTCCTCCGATGCGCGTAAGAAAATTGTGTTTACTTTTTTTCTTAATAGTCTTGTACGCCTGGATAAACAGACGGACAGTTAAGTGTCCGTGTGATGAGGGCAGTGTTTTTTTAAAGCAAAATTTTGTATATAATAAGATAATTACTTAACAATTTACTTGTAGTGGCTGGCGGCGGCGGCAGCAGCTCTTCATTTCTTAGCGCAAGCGCATGCAGTGCCATAACAACTTCTCCCATCCAGGAGAAATATCAACAGTCCAACAATTACTATAATGGATTCGTCGACGTTTTTCCGGCGACCAGCAATAGCAGTCAGATGTCCACGTGTGGAGGACGGTCGAGCAATGCTGGCTCTTTATTCGACACCTCGGACTGCCACATGAGCCACAACTGTGACGATTCGCCGCCGCCTACCATCACCGGATTTAACCATTACCTGGAGGGCATTCCAAACACAGGCGTTATACGGTACGACGACGCCACTTTCTTGAAAACGCTCATGCCCGGACAAAATCTCAACAACGAGGTTTGAGAGATCAAATTAATATATTTTACACACGCGACATACGAATTAGAGCACTACATTTCGAAACAGGTCTCTATACACAACATCAATGACTCCAACTTCGCACGCAATACTTCTCCCTTAGCGCATCGCGTCGAAATCTCGCCCGTCTATGCCAGCCGGTCCACTTCCGAGAATATGTACGACCACTGCTCTAATTCTTCCGCGAACTATCGAGATAGTTTAAGTGAATACGACAACGGCGGTAAGATTGATTAATACGATAAGTTTAATGTAAATCGAATTCATCAAGTACATACCTATTTGATGAGTCTCTCTCCTCGTAGGTGCCAATCTTTTTGTACCTAACAATCTGATCAACTTGACTGAACTGGAATCGGTTAATCGAGACGTGGATTCATTCAAGCAGTTCAGCTACGACTTCGAACAGAACAAAGAAAAGAGAACAAAGGTTCATCTAAACCTAAACGACTTACTCATCAGTAAGGCGGCAGCAGCGGCGGCGGCATCTTCTGCCAGCAACCGAACTTCGCCGTATATGGATGAGAATGCAATGGACAAATTTGTTCAGAACATTAATACGTTGCAGTTATCACCGCCAGTAGCACCGGCACCGGAAACGGACGAGCAGTGCTCCCAATTGAGTAGCGGCGGCACTGCCAGTAATGGTGCCTGCAAGGGCACAGCGAATGGTTGGTGGTAAATCATTGTTGGTGGCATCATTGTATGATGCAACGATTCATACATAGAATGCATTGAAAGGTTTATTTAATAAGAGTGACGACGTTGTTGTCAATTTTTGCAATCTCTGGATACGCTTTTGAATAACTAAGTCCACAATGCAAAACAAATTACACAACAAACATACATACGCTCTGTAATATGTACCACAATATCACAGAAGACAAATTTGGAATACTATTTTGTATTCCATTCCAGTTCATCAGATCAACTAGAATGAAAAACAGTATTTTGAAACTAAGCGTGTTAAAATGATTTTAAACCGTATTGAATGTAAACGAGAACGCAAACGAACATAAAGTGAAAAAGGTTGAGAAGAATATACATAAATAAACACTTCGCTTTTTATTTAATATCTGCTTATAACCCGGATCGCAGTAACTGAATGTTTGAAATATGTAAATAAAAACAACGTAGATTGTAATATAAACGAATCGACTTTTATTGACAGCAATTAGGATAAGAATTACACTTTCAAGCAGGGCTATGTCGTAGCTCCGGAGCTGTTCATATTTGAAGGGGCCGGAGCTGGAGCCTTACATAAACTACCTAAAGGGGTCGAAGCTGGAGCTTTAGTTCAGCTACCTAAAGGATCTGGAGTTATCTTTAGGAGTCCAGCACCTAAATTTAATGTTTATGCTTCAACTTTTTAAGGCAACTACAACTATAATAGTATGTGAATTTTAATAAAATTCGCTATTTTTGAAATTATTATTATTAATTCGGCGCGAAAGTGTAGTCATTAGGTTGGGCTAAAGCAAAGTTTAGGAAAATTATAGCTCTGGATCCTGAGGCGGGGTTGGGTATTTTTTTAAAATCATTACTCCGGAGCAGGAGCGAAATTGCTGACCGAACTTTACATCAAACTTTTATCTCTTCTCACAGATGAAGTAAAGTTTTTGTGGAAAATCAAACGGTTTGATCGATTTATCTGAATCCAATTGAAAAGAAGAAGGAACAGCATATCGAAGGATTTCGAAAGGAACATCACGCCCTTTCGAAAAACTTTACGAATATCAAGAATCAAAAGAAATTGCATTATGCACACTCATTATTGTTTTATGATGAGAATAAAATGTATCGTATAACAACTTTCTAAACATTACATACATATGTATTAGCATTCAAACAGCAACGAACCGGAAGCATAGCTGACGCTTGAGTCGCCCATTTCTCTGCACTGACTGCTCTGTGCATATTTTAAAAATTTAAAGCTCATGGTGTATCCCTGCTTCTGGAGCGCCTTGGCGGCGTTGAGCATTACACCGATCGGATGACGTCCGCATATTGTGTTATTATACTTGCGAAGGTATTCGGTGAAAAAGGTTGGTTCCAGCGTTTCGATTACGTCCATTCCCTGCATACAATGCAATTGTGTGTGTGTGTGTGTATGTACATTATTATAAAAGAAATATGAAGAAAAATTTAGATGGCGGCGATTTTACATGAGTAATCTCTTACTTGTTTGTCTAGTTTTTCAATGGAACGATATATTTGACCACAAGAACGATCGTAATATGTATAGCTAAAGCGTTGGCCCCAATGACAGAAGTCTGACGATATAACGAACAGGTTTTGTGGATCCCTAAAATAGTTGGCCAATAGCCCGCCATACAATTCTTCCTGTTCGGGGCTTAACGAACCTACCAGTATCGGAACAATACTGAAATTATCTTTGAAACTGTTGGAGGGAAAAGATACTAGAATCGTATTCTAAAACAGAAATGTGTATGGTCTCTTACTCTTCCATGACCTTCGCAATGTACGGCAAATGCATTTCGATGCTGTGCTCCTCTTCATCGGTTTTCATATCCATCCAGGAGAAGTGACCAGTCTTCTCCAGTTCACCATTTACTGAATTTGAGAAATATAATCAAATTTAGAACGAGGCCTTTTCTATTCATAGTGATCATCATTATCATAATTCCTTCGACATTACCTTCAGCATCTATTTTGAGATCATATAATGGTGTTTTGTACTTCTTGGCTATGGACAGGGCACAACCGCGTAACCGAACATGGTGCGAAGGACCCAATATAAAAATACGTTTTCTAAAGAATATGTACGGGGGTATATGAGGGTATGAAGGATAAGAAATGGAAAGTATTAAAAACTTACACTACCGCTGGACTGACTTGACGATAAGCGAAGGCACCGCAGGCGCCACAATAAGTATATCCAGCATGACTAGGGGGAAACATGAAGCCATGGTTTGTATTAGATTTTTTTGTAATTTTATTGAAACTTACGGTGCTATAATGGCCCTCGCAGGCCCATGTGAGAGTTCTGCTGCGCTCAGCCAATGATCGAGTTGTCTAGATAATTCGGGACCTAAAGCAAAAACATATATACGTGGATGAAATGAATGTAGTCACTATTTTCGGCTACATATTGGGAGAATCTTTATTTTTATTGGTAAACGGGAGTTAAGTGAATCTCTTGAAAACCATAATCAACCCTTCTTTGTACTTACAAAGTTATATATTTTTAAATTATTTACTCCTGTAGCAAACTAAAGTTATTAAAGCCAAGCCCCAAAATGACACGCTACATAGTTACCAAAGTAAATAAATGAATGCTATGGTACCTGGTGCCTGTAATAGCTTTCATTGAATTTTATTGAATACAGCAAACAGTATATTATTTGTTAGAAATTTCATTTCTATTTTACTCTAGCTCTAGCGAACATAACCTTGACTAAAATTGAATTGTTCAGAATGCTCGAAGAAGATAAAGAGGCGGATTTACTTTATACGAAAATTAGACAGGAGCTGACCTCAATTATCAGCCAGAGGTAATATAAAGTCATTATGTATATGTACACTGCAATGAGCTGATTTCGGACTTTGTTAGTAAGACCCAGCAGACGGCAGAAGGCTCGAACAACGTGGGAAGGGCAGCATCAGCTACAGCACCAACTAACCCTACAGCTGCCATTAAGAACACAGAGAGCTTAAACGATCCAAAGGAGGGCTCTAAATATGAACACGATGATGCTATTCGTGATATTCGAAGCGCGATCCAAGAACCCTTTATCGATAGCCACTTGCGACATGAGATCGACAGCGATATTAAGAAAATGCAGATAAATTTACAGCAAAGCCTTGAACTATTTCACACAATTGGCGACAAATTCGAATCCATCTCATTCTCAGGCCTCACGAATCGTATCAGGGATTATATGCGCGTAAACATTGGCAAAGATGACGACGTTTATAAAACATCCAAGAACCAGGAGCTGCGAGGCATTTTCGAAGAGAATTATGCCGGCAACAATATGGACAAACTCACTGCACAAATGGGCGAAAGTTTTCAACAGCATCCGGGCGAATTCGGAGACATTCCCGAGTTGAGTACATTCTTTCAAACATGTTCCCAACTGCAGCGAGGTTTGGAAGATATAAAGCGCCAGCGAAATGATTTTTTGGAACTAGAAGACAGAGCCAACCATTCAGTTGCGGCCTCCCATAAACGCCTTCATGAAATCTATCGATCTTGAAGTTCAAACCCTCCGGAAGAATTCGAAAATTGTGAAATTTTACTATACGTAAAATATCGCCGTCCTTGCGAAATATTTAGTAATATTTAGTACATCAATAAATTATATCTTCAGCGATGAAACCAATTATCTTTAACTATGTAAGCTTGACTGACTGCAGAAAATTATGGAACTTTCAAAATCGGCTTATATATGAGTCATTTTATTAGTGGTATATAGTGGTGCTGGTAGCCCATTTTTTTGATGTATCTAGATATTTGAGGGTTTGCGTTCGATTCAATTTAAAAATATTGGCAAGCGTTAATCAATTCGTTAATCAATAAAAATGTACACATGTACATATGTAAATACACGACTAATCAAATTTATTAAGAATTAATTTTAGTTATTAAAAAAGCGGGATATAAATAAACCAGTGCAAAATGCAAATTACTTAGTTAAGATAACTAAAATTAACACAAATCTTATATTTTAAACTTATTTTACCTTTAAACTGATAGCCTTTTGGAATTAACGAAAACTCTAAACCAATCTGGCTAATAAAGCTATACTACTCGTATATATACATACAAGCTTATTTTTATTTTTAAACTCGGCTCAACTTCTTGGATTTGCCTTTTTTTAAAAATAAAACCATTATGGATGAATATCAAACTGACCTGAATCCGAATACCAGCTGCCTGCATGGCAGGCACTCCTATTCACCATCCTTAAAACTTTCGATTGGATTGTTGACACTGTTCACAAATCAATGTCTCATTAATTCTTAAGTTCTAAGAAACATATTTCAACAGGAAAATATAATTTAGAAGTTGTATATAGCAAATTTTTTAAAGATATTAATTGAAAAATACCACACTCCCACCAATTAATCAGCCAGGAAAGTTGAGCAATTTCTCAGAAAATAATTGTAATAGAATTATTCAATAGCAATAGACAGTTGACAGCGTAAATAGTAGCCAATGCTATTGAAAAAATCAGATGGTATAATTTGTAAACTTGTAACTTGTAAAAGTTAAAAGTGTAACTTGTAATTTGTAAAACTTGTAAACTTTGCCAGATACCATAGAAAAGAATAGAAAAAAAAACCATAGAAAAGAAGATATCATGAAATATTTCATCCATAGTTGCAACGTAATGTTCTCGATATGCTGTAAACAGAACCAAGGCGGCGTAGGGATTTTACCGCTAACAAATGCCAAAAATTACAACTACATTCTGTTTCGATATTAACGCCTTTCGTCACTGGTCTTATTCTTACAAGTAAGTGGTTTAGATTTTCTAGCTAACGAAACGAAATTTCAAGCAGAAGAGAATTGCATTGTATAAATATTAACAATAGGAATAATATAAAGAAAATCTAATAGTGTAAGCACGTGGGCATAAATGTTTGTTAGCGACCATCGCAGCAGTGATTTCGAGCAGCCGACAACAAATTAGCAGCGAGATTGCAATCGCCGCCTTGGTTCTGGTTATAGCATATTGCCAGAATATGGTTATAACATACCCTGATAGGGAGTAAATATTACTTTAAAGCTAATTAAAACTAATTTTTACCCATTCCTTTTTTCAAATAAAGAACGGAAATATCTTTCCCTAGATTGTAAGCCACCCTGTTCATTGATAACTATCGTTATAAGTAAAAAATTCACAATAAAACTAAAATTTACTACTATTCCTTTAAAGTTTTAAATAGCAAGTTTTCGCCTTTAAGTTCACTTTAAGGTTTGAAGGTGAACAATTTTAGATTTTACGAAGTAACGAAGTAATTTAAGTAACTAAATTATTTTTATCTATACATTTTAAATTCTAATTTTTATTATTTTTATATTCTTTCGCATTCATCTTTCTCATTCGCTGACGATTTTTATGGGTTTAAGGAATCAAGCTGTCCCAATTACCATCGTATTTGCGAAAAAAAACCCGTTCATACTTTAATTGCGTGAATATGTTTTTCTCATTACTAGAAAATTGACTGTTATTCAGAAACCTAGAAAAATAAGAATATATGTATATTTCGATATTTAGGTATTTCTTTTGCCACCACTTTTTATATAGATAACAGCTGGACTTAAAGAAAACTGACCAATAAACAATATTTTATTCTGTGAATTAAAGGTAAATCCTAAATTCAGAATTACAGTGGTTTTTAAGTGAATTATAATAATTTTTTTAGGATATTTGTGAGTAGTATTTATAGATGAATCTAAGTCTGCCATCTAAACGCGAGTTTAGGAGCAGGAAAAGCGAACACTGTGAACAGCGGTTACATAATATCAGCATTTTGTGTTTTTCAAGAAATTAACGTAATTAATGCTTTAATCCTATGATATCTTATGATCTTTGTACTAAGACAGAACAGTTTATGTGAGCCTATAGAACTATGTAGTTAGTTGAGTTTACGATTTGTAATAGCAACTCTGACCTTAAAGACACCAGGCGCCATATTAAAAAAGCCGCTCTCGAAGCAACGTGTACTTTACTAGTTATTTTCTTCTGGATATGTCGTGAATATTGTTATTGGACCGCATTGGTAATATTTAATAAAAATTTTAGAAATAGCAGTAAAAAATGATAACGTAGTGTGTAAACCAATTGGCAAATTAATTAAGTTGTACGAAATCTAATGGTTACGGTGATATCTCCATTATTATCACAAGCGTTTCCATATCATTACTGAACGATCACAACTTTGGTTATTCGTTGATTTTTATTTTGTACTATTTCTACTCGTTTCTAGACGAGAATGCAACATCGCGTCACTTCTATACTAAATTCGGTGTATTCTTTCTTTTTCCGCCATTTTGAAAGCTAGTTAGTGTACAAGTTGAAAATTTCACGTTCGTGAATGAGTCGCGTTATTTGTGAAAATCGGAAAATCCTTTTTTTAAAGGTTTAAAAGTTAATTTTTAAGGAAAATAATATTTACAGGTGTAAAGGCTACAATTTGAAGTGTTTTTAAATCATTTGAGTGTTACGGTGCGTTTTTCCAAAAGAATAATTGGCCACGATTCCCAGTAGAAATTACTAAGCAGCACATCACACGCACAAGATTCTTAACCATTCTGAAGAAAAAAAATATAAATTCAACCTCCGTTCCTCATTGACTACTTTTACATGAATAACCTAAATTCCTTTAACTTATGCAGAGATCCTGTACATTCATTGTGTAAAAATTTTATTTTCAATTTTTAACAAAATGGTAAGTCAAAACGGAGCAATGCTATAAACATGAAATCTTATTTTATTAGCGTCATTTATACATTATACACTGTTATAAACGGCAGTGGTTATAGAATACTACATAATTATGCGCAAAAAGAACTCTTATTTTGACTTTGTTTTTTGTTGGCAGACATTTCGCGCAAGGCATTCCCTCGAAAAATTGAAACAAACGAGTAACGAGCTGGACTACATACTAACGAGAATTGAAAGTGTGAAGTGGAAAATTGTTCCTCTTAAATTATTTATATTTTTCAAATGTCGCATGGAATTATACTTCGCTTATAATGCAAATACATATATTGTTGTGAGCTTGTGCTTCATGCAGCAGTTTTCAGGAACCAGCGTGTTCAGCCAGAAATTTTTTGGATTCCATGTGATGTGTTCACTAAATTGAATTAGGAAATATTTTACATTAAAACGTACTTCTGCTGTAATTTTTATTATACCTAATGGTTTTTCGTTGCGAATATAATTTCCTTTTTCATGGTTGTGGATTTGTCTTTGAATTAGGCGTTATACAACGTCAATTGCGATTATTGCTTGATATAAATTCAGGGGTTTCACAAATATGTAACGTGTTAAGTGTTCTTCTGTGTTAATACAAAGATTGGAGCTGTTGCTGTACATATAATACATTGTGCCATACTTAAGGACCCCAAATGGGACGGGTGGTGAGTGGCCCATCAAATTGATTGCTCTTTCCTCAAAGACTTTTGTTAATGTCAGTTTACATTCGTATTTCACGCTACTGAATACATTTCGTAATCATTACTTTTATATTTCATCTTATCTCGAAACTGGTAATAAATGAATGTTGATAGGACTGATAATGAAGTCACAGAACAATCTGTTTACATGATGTATTCGTTTTTCCATATACCGATGCAAATTTTATACCTGCTTTCCACTTTTAAACATTCTAAAGTACATACTAATTATTATTATTTTAAAATTAAATACAAAGAAGTTTCTTAAGTATATTTAGAGGTTTATACTTATTTATTCTTGCTTTTTCTGTCTTTATTTTAATTAACATTACCATCTCTCTCTTAATTTGTGTTTCAGCTCTTGCAGATCTAAATTGACCAGTATGAAAGAGTCCACAGCCAAAAATTATAAACTGTTTAATTGAAATACAATTATTCACTGAGTGCAAATCAATAACAGATACCCAATTTTATCATCACACTTAACTTTAAGCTTAAACCATTTGGAAACTGTAGTAGCATTGATTAGTACGCACAACAACAAGCAAACACACCCAAGTAAATTTCGTAAAATTAAGGATCCAACTCATAAACATAACGGCGCGTAGAGGATTAGGCACAAAATATGGATAAGAATATGATGTTACCGAAGCGCTCGCGCTTGGATGTGAAGGGAGCGTTTGCTAACGGCCCTTTACAGGCGCGACCGCTGGTAGCACTTCTCGACGGACGCGATTGTTCTATCGAAATGCCGATTCTTAAAGACGTCGCGACAGTTGCATTTTGTGATGCTCAGAGCACATCAGAAATCCACGAAAAGGTAAGAAAACCTCTCCTTCCGAAAAAGGCGTAATCTATTTACTGCCAAATTCTTTTTCAACTTATTTTCTAAACAAAAAACGAAACGGACAAAAGCAGAGTGTTAATGGATGGCATAAGAAAATTGTTGAATAAGTTTTAGTAGTAGTAGGTTGTACGTAGTAGAAGGCAATCCCAGCCTCTTATGAGATAAGAAATTTAATTATAAAATTAAATTTCATGGTTTTAGGTCCTTAATGAAGCAGTTGGTGCACTTATGTGGCACACAATCATTTTGACAAAGGAAGACTTGGAAAAGTTCAAGGCGCTACGTATTATTGTACGCATAGGTAGTGGTACTGACAACATTGATGTTAAAGCAGCCGGCGAACTGGGCATTGCCGTATGCAATGTGCCCGGCTACGGTGTCGAAGAGGTTGCGGATACAACAATGTGTTTAATATTGAATCTTTATCGACGAACCTACTGGCTGGCAAATATGGTGCGGGAGGGGAAGAAGTTCACTGGACCCGAGCAGGTGCGAGAAGCAGCTCATGTAAGTACATTGTTATACCAATTACCAATAATTGTTATAATATTACATTGAGTGGAAGAAGAAGAATATGTGGCTAATACTAGAAATAAATAATTAGGGATGTGCTAGAATCCGTGGAGATACCTTAGGACTAGTTGGACTGGGAAGGATCGGTAGCGCTGTGGCTCTAAGAGCAAAAGCCTTTGGTTTTAATGTAATATTCTACGATCCTTATCTTCCGGACGGCATTGACAAATCTCTTGGCTTAACACGTGTTTATACTTTACAAGATTTACTATTCCAATCCGATTGCGTTTCGTTGCATTGCACGCTGAACGAACACAACCATCACTTAATAAATGAATTCACAATTAAACAGGTGAGTTGATGATGGGTTATTCCATTGACCGTGTTTCGCTCGTTTGTACACGAAGTATTCATGTTTATTTTCTCGATCCAGATGAGACCTGGTGCATTTTTGGTAAATACCGCACGAGGTGGACTGGTTGATGACGAAACCTTAGCGCTCGCTTTGAAACAAGGCAGAATAAGAGCTGCAGCTTTAGACGTTCACGAAAACGAGCCCTATAATGTATTCCAAGTGAGATATTTATATTAATTTTGTGTTTTTTATAAATTGTGTTCATTAATTCGAAGTTTAAGCATGATTTAGCTCTAAAACAAAAAAGCCATAAATTAATTCCACTCTGAAAAGAGCATTATTACTGCCTGCCCAGTATGTATTGACACAACCTTGATCTTTTAATTCTTCCAATGTCTCAAAGAAAAAGAATATCAATCAGTATTGAAAAGAAATCGCATATCGTTTAGTGACTTCAAGGCGAAGAATGCAAAGAAGTGTGAGCCACACCACAATCTGTACAGTTTGGAAGATCGCGATACTCCAACTATCAACAGATAGAGACGGCATCACTTAAACGCAGTTTTGGTGTTTCCGCAGTTTCCTCAGTAAAGGCCAACGAATTTGCAAACCACTACGGAATTGAAAACTTTAATTTCACTGCATCGTGGATTCAACGTTTTCATGCACGGCAGAATATTGCTTTTAGAAAAATTCGTGGCGAAGGTAATAGTTCGCTAGTAAGTGGATCTAGTAATTAGTCGGTTAAAGTGTGGCCAATACTGATCGATGGGCACTCTCCCACTTTGAATGCCGACGAAACTCGTTTGTTTTTCACTGCTACCAGTTAAATTATGGATTTCATTAAAACAAATAAACATTTAGCTGCGCATACAGCCCCACAATTTATGCGAATGCATATTTATATTCATTATATATATTTTATTACTGTATTTGCTGGTACCTTCAATGTCGTTATAACCGATTTTCATTACATTTGCCAATTTTTTTGAGGAGACGCGGTTGTTTCAAGCGTCGGCGGTTTTTAATTTCCGACCGAGGTAGTGCAAGAAAGCCGACGCTCGAAAGTTGTGACGCTGCATTCTGGTCAGGCAGCTAGGCTGTTTTATTAATTACGGAATTAAGGCGTTTTCCTGAAAAGTGGTGCAAGTGCACTCTTCATTTTGAGATATTTACAGGTTTGCGTTTTGAATGCAACGCTATTCTTATGGATGAGGATGTTTTTTTTATGAAATTGTATAGATTTTAAAAGAATTGGGGTTTTTCAAATTGAATGAAAATATAAAAATCATACCAGAATAAAAGTTTTCTGATCATTAATTAAATTTTTTCATGAAGTGGACTTACACACCTCCAAGAAAACGGCTCCATTAACAACTCCAAAGGGTATATACATATCTGTGATTGCAAGCAATAATCGTCTAAGTCTAAATTTGCTACTTCGAAAAAATAAGTTTGATTGTTAAAACAGTTGATTGTTTTTTTTTTATTGTTACTATAAAGTTCAGAATATATTTGCCAATCACCAAGATACCGCTAAGATTAAAGGCCAAATGATATTTAAATATTTCGAATTATTTTAATACAAATAAAACAGCAGTAAAACTTATCGTTTATTATTTTATCAATCGCAGGGAGCCCTGAAAGACGCTCCAAATCTTATATGTACACCACATGCAGCCTTTTTCAGCGATGCATCCGCAACCGAACTACGCGAAATGGCAGCAACAGAAATACGAAGGGCAATCGTCGGCAATATTCCAGATGTTTTAAGGAATTGTGTTAATAAAGAATACTTTATGCGAACACCAGCATCTGCTGTCGCTGCGGCTGCCGCGGCAGTATACTCAGAAGGTAAACTACAAATATTATCCAATCCAGAGAAGTGAAAGTGAAAGCAAATATATTATCTAAAACTTACGATTATAGATATACTCCAGCATAACAATATAACAGAAATAAATAAAATAGTTAAGTATGGTCACTTAAGCATTAAAAGAAAGTTAATTTCATGATGAAAAGCATTGAAACGAAAGGAAGAAGTAGTAATAGAAGGGAGGAAAACAGAAATACAATTAATTGCAACTTATTCTTTCATTGACACTTTCTGTTACATTAAATAGTTCTCAGTCAATATTTTTAATCACATTGTTTGCCTTCTTCGAAATAGTCCTGTAATGTTGGCCTGTAATGTTCTCGTCGTGGTGGCTTGCTCGCCAGCCACAATTTTTAAATGCTTTGACTGACATATGACGAAACTTTAAAGCATTTTGCAATTGACTGTAGCGTTCAAAAATGCCATATTATTTCTTTAATATAGATTTTTGGAGTCCTCAATACTTCAGCAGCTTCAATATAGGAAGGAAGTGCGTGCGCTGAGTAAAGACAACTTTCATGAAGCCTCATTTTGTAATTTTTTGTTAAGATAGAAACTACGTTTTGATTTAATTCAATTTCTATCTGTGAAATAAATAAATATCGCCGTAATTCGTGGACCTAATTTGATTTTGAATACGTTTGCGTGTCCAGCCTTGTTATAATTTGTAAAATTTTAATATTTGATAAATTGTAAAGTTCCGTTTGTAAAGATTTATGGAAGAGTGTTTGTTTGTGAACATATTGCGATACGTTGTCCTTCTGATGCCACCGAACGTGGTGGCATGCATTTAGAATGCTAATGCTAACTAATTATAAGCATTTTCTGTTTCTGTATATTTCGTCGGAATTAATTTAAAATTTATTCGATTAATGACTTTTCTCAATAGGCGAAAAAGCTCAGTACTAAAGCAGCAGTTTCCAAATTGCAAATTTTGTGTATAGGAAAAATACAATAGAGAAAAAATCCAAAAACAATAAAACCTTCGAAGCGGAATAGCTTAGCTACGGGCTAATAAGATCGGTTTTGTAAACAACAGTTAACTAACGCCAGTTCCAAGCCGACGTTTTTAAGTTGTTACGTTTTAATCAATTCAACTGAAAAGCAGAAAAAATGTCCATTCACTGCTAATGCTTAAGCGATTATGATAACAGTTTTTTCCCATTCCTAGACTTTAGCAAACTTCTCTTTAAATCCAACATTTCCATTTGAGGAATCGAATTGAAAATATGTATAGTTTCTCATACATTAATACGTTTCGAAAAAGCCAAGCCGTCAATTTGTTGGAAAAATGAAATGTTAAATAGTAATTTGTTTGTGATTAGTCTGCCGCCGCCTATCTGCGACGCTCCAATGTCATAAAAATTATAAATTAAATTAAAGAAAAAGAAAACGTGACAAAAGAAAACCCAAATTTAAAACTCTTACGCGCAGCGAACGGCGCGAGAAATTAATATTAAAAGGTGAAACTAAACCAATATTGATGATTCTTGTTAATATAATACGTTTCGTTTCTGTGTGTTCTTCAAATGCATTTTTAGAGCTTGTTTTGATTAAGCTTGGTCCATCCACGTCAGTATGGAATTTATGACAATTTATGTATGGTTAATTTACTTTCTAAAGCGGTCCTAATTTACTGCGCTACGCGCAAATGATCATAAATAGATTTGCCGGATTCCTAAATTTCCACGATATGCTATGCCGACTACGACTGACTGCATCCTTTTCCTGTCGGTTTATAAGATAATTACTTACATTTTCTTCAAAATTCTTTCTTTTCAATTCAAATCCTAAATGTTTAATGATATTGTTTTATTATATTGTTAACTTTATTAAAGAAGATGCCCCTATTTTTATTTTTTAAAAGTCGCGAAACTTGAAAGTAGTTGTATCGTCGTCGTATTGTTCACTTATATTTAATAATATTTTCAAACATTTCATAAAGTAGAAAGAAAAATTCTTTGAAAATCTCTCAATTTTGTAAGTTAGCCAGCCAGCCAGCTCAGCCCCAGCCTCAGCCTTAGCCTATCGTCATAATTTAGGAAATGCATGAAAAAACTTGGTCCAGCAGCTTATAATCGAATTATAATTTTTATGACAAAACCACAATTGGTTGCAAGATATTTGTTAAATACGCGTAAAGAGAAACTACTACTGACTTTCTTGCATAAAAATACATACTACATAATTAAGCAAGGTTTTATAAATAATATGTTGCAAATATTTAAAAATAAAAATAACTTGATGGATAGCAAGTAGCAACAAACAATGTTTGTACGAAATGAAACTGAAACTGAAATTAAATATTGCTCTAAAATGATCTCATCATCCTCGTTTAATTTCGCCTTTAAAAAATAAATTTTCCAAAAATTCCGAACCATAACAAAAGAGAGGTTATGTACGAGCAAGCTAAAATGAAACAGCAGTATTGATACAGATTTTGATGAAAATTAAGTTTAGAATAATTTACTTAGATTATGTACATTATGAAAAGAAATTGTATATGTATATATGATACACATATATCATATCATATCATATGTATGATGTATATCGTGGTTATATAATACACATCTGAAAATAATTTAAAAAATAATTAAAATTTGAAAAAGACGCAAGGAAGGAAGGAAGGAAGGAGGGAAGAAAGGTTTATAATCAAATTTGTATCATTAAAAGAAAATTAATTTAAAAAACTTACAGGGTCATAATTTCAGTTAAAACTAATGAATGAAATGGACACACAAATTGCCCAGGTCAGGTCAGGTGATGATTTCAAACGGGCGCTGTAATAGTAGATCTTGTTAAAAATCGAACACAAAATTTTGCTTAAGTTAAATTGTATGAAATCCTTTCAATCGGGCATTGAGAGATTGATTGAGCTCTTGTTGCATTTTTCCGTGGAATATGATGATGCTATGCGTGCATTCTTTGCTGGACAAATTCAGAATATACATATATACTTATACATACATAATTATGAAATATCAATTGCGCAAATCGCACACCCTTTGTTTTTCTACTTATTGATATTGATATCATCAGTTATCAGTTAAGTTAATGTAATCATTGTGTTCGTAAAATGTTTACAACACAATAAAGAGCGATTGAGATAAGTTGCATACACGTATACACGTGTTGGTAGTAGCACACATACACACACACACACACTCTGACACTGAGCCTACCTACACCCAGTCGAAAAGTTTCTAATTTTTTCCAAATGCTTCTTCAAATAAACAAATTATAGAACTTAGTATACTGAACACAAACAAATAAGAAAGAAAGTTTTAAAAGTTAAGTAAAAATCTGAAAATAAAAAGATACAAAAATCTTTTATTTTGTATTGTATAAAATATTTTTATTAACTGTGAAAGCTAAATAAAATAATTTTTTTTCAGATAATTGAACAAATAAATAAAAACTTTAACACAAACGCGATTTGATTTGTCTTTTCTAACATTTTGAGTTGAAAATTTCTATAGATGTAAACAAATTAATCAATAATTTTTATGATTACATAAAGTAAAATGTTATGAATAAATCAATAGATTGTGGGATGATGGAATCATTAAAAAGAGCAAGCACTTAAACGAAGTATTCTTAAAATTAAAATCAAATTCGTTTAATTATTATTAATAATAATTAGTAATGGCCTATTAAAACATACCGAGGCCTTAATGAAAACGGAAGGAAGTCAGTATAAAAAATTGTACCGTTAATAAAAAAACTGGATACATTTTTATTGTTATTCACAAACGAACGGTGATACATTTTCATTTTTCCTTCATGCTGGCGTCATCTCATAATATTCCATCATTCCTTAATATTTTAAAGAGCGAACGAACCCAGAAGAGTTTGTATTTAAAACATATGGAAATTGACGAATACGGTTTAAGGCGGGCGGAGTCGTCTGCTAAAGAGGTCGCAATCTTATATTGCTAGAGCATTACTTTTGTGGTAGGTTAAATGAAGTTTATTTTAGAAGAATACCGTTTTCATTTTCTTTCAATAAATCAATGTAGAAAAGAAAAATTCCATTAATAGTAATCAGTTGCAACTTATCCGGCATACTATATAGATTTATAGACTATATAAATATATATATAGTCTAGTGCGCCATTTTAACGGTATGTAAACATTGAATAACCTTAACATTTATCAACCGATTGACTTGAGTAAACGTGTTTTTAGAACGTCAATTTAGTACAAATAACAATTTGTACAATTAACCATAAATAGCTTCACACCGAAACAACGCGTCGAAATAGTGATGCTCAAAAAAGTGATGGAAATCGTAGCAAAAATGGCACATTTTGCTTTGGCCAATAGAGGCTGCCATTTGATTAATGTTGTATTAAAAAACGAGTCCAAATAAATTGTACTAGTTGTTTGTTCACAACTATTTTGTTAATTTGGTCCTTAAATTAAATAAAAATACCTCATATATGGAAATCTTTTTTAAAGTTATTTAATATTCACATAGCGACATAAAAGATGACGCATCCTGTATTTAGATCACATGAATTTTTCTTAGGCTTCGTCGTGAAAAGATTCGTCCGAAATGTTTGTACCTTGCAATACTTAAGCGATGATAAGTTATGAGCTGAACCGATTTTATTTTTTATACGTTTCAATTCAAATCTATTCATAAGTTTTATAAGAATGTTCTGACAAATCTTTTATCCTGTTATAAAGCGGAAATCAACTTTATGTGTTTATTTCTTCAGGTCAACACAGTTTATTAATATTTTGAGTTGGTTACATGGACTTCAAATGTGAAATCCATTATTTAGAAAAAAGATTAAACGAGCAAAAATTGGAATTAAAATCCATTTAGTAGATCATTTGATCGGTTCAGTAATGCAAGGTATGAATTTTTTAAGCTCATTATTTTACGGCGCATAAGGATTTGAGGCTTACATTTCTATCATTGATTTTTAGGAATTAGAAGTCTGTAAAGGCATTTCTGTGTGTACACGTGTAGCCACTGCACAGGAACACGTACATACATATTTGGACGTACATCTTGAAGTTGTAATCTCCAATTGCCATTTTACATGTCCCTTTTTATTTATTCCTCGATATATCGAATGTGATTACTTCGAGCGAATGGTATGATGCGGTAAACTTTACCACAAATTTTTACTATGTATGTACTATGTATCGTGCAGTTTACATAGTACAGTTTACATAGTAGTAACTAAAATGTAATTGAACTTCCAAAGAGTTGGGGTAGAGTGAGTCGATCACAAAAACGTCGGTCGAGTAATGTAGTAATGTATGTACGTAATAAATTTTATTATTCTTCAGGAAGCGTTTTGCGATTCTCCTATTTTTTCATGAACAAATCCTCGCGAGTTTGTCTCAATCAATCAACGTCTTGCCCCGCCCACCACCCAATAGTTAAAAGTCCAACTTTTTTGTTAACTATAGGCAGGTATAATGAAAGAACAAGACTTTCTTTAACTTAACCCAAGAGGAAAGGGCTTCACGTTTAAAGTGAGTTTGAAGTTAGTGAAGATGAAGAATGCATATCTCATGAAGGTAAGTGCTTTGGTGCGGCCCTGTACACCATTACATTTACAATAAACCGGAATCTTTTCAATGTATTGCCTAAAAACAATGCCCTTAGCAATAGAAATTTAAAAAGTTTACTCTAAAGTCAAATTGATCTACGAAAGTCTAAGTTACTTTTAAAGTTTCATAGTAATAAAACGAATTTATAAAAACTCTACTTTAAAGGAGTTATTGTTAACTTGTCCTAAGATTTCTGTTATTGTGAACTTGCTCCGTATGATTGTTTGATAGATTTCATAGTATGTTACATTCAAACTTTTTTCAAGTTTTTAAAATATAAAATATTTTTTTGTCACTTTAAAATCGCCTTGGATGCTGGTGAGTCGAAACTAAGAAATTTTATTTTAGGAAGTGATATTCAACAATTTTTTTAATTATTACTACCGGTCCAAAATTAAACTCGACTTTAAATTTCTTTATTACCAAGGCTGAATGAACACAAGTGAATACAAACGTTTTTATACTACGCGAACTTTTCTTCTGCAGCTTCAATACTTTAGTATGAAATTAAGATTCTGTCGAAAAATTGCAAGAATGTACGAGGTAAAATTAATCGTATTTTAAATACATTCTGCAAATAATTATTCATTGATTCCGGTGAAGTTATGAATGTGACGCTCCGTGAACGAACTCTTCAAGTCACCAAGCCCATAATTATTTATTTATTTATTAAAAGGAAGGAAAGGCTTATTAGAAGGAACCAAAAAAATACTGTTAAGGAAGACTCATGTATGAGGGAGTAAAGTGTTGTGTTAGGAGGGGAGGGGGGGGAGGGGGGTTGTGTTTAATAGTTAAGAATTAACAGCTGTTAAGATTTCGTATTCTGGCGAAAAATTGAGAGCTGATTTCTTAACTACGAGTATTATGTTAATCAACGAATAAGTCTTAACAGCAAACAAAATTTCATTTTGAAGCTGTAAAATTAGGCACATATGACAAAACAGAAGAATATTCGGTTCTTCAAAGCTTTCCTCTATTGAACGATATCTTTTTTTTTTTGTTATTTAAACAAACTTCTGTTTAAGACGAATTAAACGAAGATTAAGTCGTTTTTCCACGAAACTTACACATAGTAAAATCGAATTATTTTCGTAAGTTAACGAACGGTAACGCCACATAAACGTTCTCTGCTCACAAATCAACGTACATACAATACATTCATTTGTTCTTCGCCTTACATTGTAAAAGCCATTTTATTTAAATGAAACGTACTCATCCTTAACATTTATTTAAATATATGTATGTACAAACATAGCTTAGATATAGATATACAAACAATTCCGTTATGCTCTAAAATGTGTACAAACAGGATTAAATGGAGGATATTATACAGGCCCACTGCAACAGGCTCACAGCACAACAGCACACGAAGCACCACACACTGTAGGAAGCGCTCTCGCTCCACCACCACCACCTCCTCCTTCAGCAGTCAATCCCTCGCCAGTTCCTTCGGTTCCGCCCGTTCAATGTGTGCCACCGCAGGTTGGACTGCAGCTCGGACTTGTGAGTAGTAAACCGGTAGGTAGTACTTACTTGTGTTCTTGTTGTTGTTGTTGTTGCTGTTGGTAGTATTGTTGTTGTTGTTGGTTTTCGAAGTTTAACAATTTTTTATTTTCTTCATGTATGTACGAAGTATTTATGTACATAACGTCATTGCTATTATGCAGAAGCAGCCTTCCTGCAATTTGTGGTGTTTCTTTTTAGCACAGTTTAGCAAGACCGATCCAATTATCTCAAATAAAAATATATCAGACAAAAAGGAAATTCTATTTAGAGCCGTTTTATTCATTGTCATTTAAATTCCTCAATTTTCAGTTCATATTAATTATATGTTAAAAATAACTTTACGGTTACAATTAAGGAGTTACAATTAAAAATTGTATTTTTTCACACTCGATTAAATTGAACTGCCGTAAGACGTCAGTTAAATTTAATTCCATGTTAGAAATTTCCCTAGGATATTTCTTCAAAACGTCGAAAAACTTCAAAAAAATTATTTCAAATATTTTCAAAAATATAAAGACATGCTCAATGTATGTGTCGCATAACGTCAAAAAACTTCACAAAATTAATTTCAAAGATTTCTGAAAACTTCAGAAAAATTTGAAAAACAATAAAAATGTGTAAGAAAATTTGCAAGATTTTACGGCATAAGAAGAACAAAACTCGGATTTTATAACGCAAAAACAAACTGAATTTCATTTGATTGTTTTCAACTGCAGATAGCCTTTCTGCATTTTCTTTTTTATTGGTGTAGAAAAGTCATTTCAATTGTGAGTAAAAAATCCGAAAACAAGGAAAATCCTCAATTAAAGGCATTAACTGACCAAATTCGGCAAGTTAGCTAATTTGGATATTAATTCCAACGTCCAGTTAGATAAAGGTCAATTCGGCCTTAATTTAGGTTGAAAAAAACGCATTTTGTTAATTTCCCTTTTCAATCCCGCAATTAAAATTAACTTGAAGTAAACGGCCCGTAATCCCGAAGCTATTTTAACATACATATAATTAATATAAACTGAAAATTAAGGAATTTAAATGAGAGTGAGTAAAACGGCCCTTAGTTTAGTAAAGTGAATTTTTATATCGTGTAAGTTTTTTTTAAATGCTCGCCTTAGCTTTGTCTGTAATTTAAATAAAAATTAGTTTCGCTTTGAACGCTTCGAAGATTCATCGAATAAAGAGCATCATTGGCCATTTTAAATTGATCTGTTTGAGATTGTCAGATTGACATATTGAGATCGTCGTGTGCAGTTGATTATGATTTTGAGCGCCTTCGATTTTGGCAAACGAAGAAACGAAATATGGTCTTAGTAGTAGCTTCTTCTTAAGCGGAAGCTTTGTGAATGATGATAACTTATTAGTACTTAAACTGCACTTACTGTACAGTTTTTAGCTAACACATGCTCTCTAGTAGAGCCATCCGCTAAAATTTAATATAAGCCGATAATTAGCTAAATAAACTGATAGAAACATACAGGGGTATTTGAGATTCACTAACTATTGAATCGTCTCGAAATTGCATTGCAAACAACAACAAAAATCGTCTCTTTGTTGTTGTTTGCAATGCAATTTCGAGACGATTCAATAGGTAGTGACTTTCAGAATACCCCTGATAATCTCGATTATTATAGTCCCTTTATATAGTCAAAGATCAAACGGTTATACAAACTAATGATGGCAGACCACAATTAATATAATTGTAAAAGTTTTAAATTAAAAGTATCGTAAAATAGAAAGAAATATATAACTTTAGTTTTTGTTTCGTAAGTCATATCACCATAAGCAACACTAAGGTACATATTTCAGTTTTTATAATTGCAAGCGTTCTTTGTCAATTGACACGCTCGCTGGTGTTTCAGCGGCCCTGATTTAAACTTGTTTTTAATCTAGATTGATATAACCAAGATTATGGTGTTCTCCTTAAACGAGTTTGTTGTACGTACGCACATCTTATCGTAGTTTACACTTTTCGTAGAGTAATCGTACGTTTGTTTACTCGTGTACATTTTGTAGATAACGCTGAATTATCTTTTCGTAAATATTTGATTTCGTGATAACTTAATTTTCCGAAAATGACAATTGACTTAATGCAATACTAAAATTGGTGACTTGACTCTCTGACAAGTATGCATTTTAATACTCGTATATTGTATTATTTTTACTTGCTGCCGAAAAAAGCCGGAGAAGAGTGTTAGTTAGAGAGTTAGAAGAGAATTAGTTGTAGCATTTGATATTTCCTTCGTAATTCTATGGCATTTAACAGCCTTTTCTGTAGCATTGATCCGCAAGTTGAGATTGAAAAAAGGTTTGTCCGATTATGTTGTGTACCACCGTAATATACATGGAAACAAAATGGAAACATTTACAATCAATACTTTAAACCATAATGGGCCCCGTATAAAAACTTTGGGTATTTTTAATAGAATAAATATTATTAAAATAATTTTTTCAAAATACATGGGTTTTTTGTTTTGTAATTTATGAAATAAGTATGGATTTTTTTACCACCACTTTCACTTATGGAAAGATTTTAGATTCTCAAGGAGGCAAGGTTATTGTAGCCTCACGCAGTGTACCCGTCCGGCCCGTTATTGACTTGTATAATTAACATATGTGGTACCTGATTCCTTTAGGTACCTCCCGCTCTAAAATTATTTAATATTATTACTGTACGTAGTACAAGTGTTTTGTGCTAAAAGAATGCTGCTAGCCCTTTTTATATTTCTTAATAGATTAAACTCGGAATTATTCAATTGTGTTATATACGATGCAATAATATGTACGGAAAGCATTTCATCACATTTCATTCAAAGAGAATTTATCTATTTTATTTTTACTATTAGTTTACTATTAGTTACTTCTTATCTTTCTTGAGTTTATAACCTAACCTCGTTTCCTTCCTTTAAATTCTCATGTCAAAAGATTTACACTTACCAAAAAAAGCTTTGTCATATTTTGTGTGCCACCGGCCGTGTGTGTGTGTGTGCAATGGTTGGTAATTTAAAGTCTTCTAGTTTAAAACGTACATACATATATTCGGAATCGTGTCTTTGTGGCATTGCCCTTCTACTTTTTCATTAGCAATCAAATGTACATTCTTTATTCGTTTTATAAAGGAATCAAAACATTGTGACAATTACATTAATTTGAAAGTAGTGAGCTATGAGCTGGGAGACCTGGAAAGGTGGCCAAAAGTCAGATTTAGGAGAGTTTTTATTTGAACAGCACAATTACGTACAAATATATAGGGTTTTGAGATCCCTGATTACAATTGTGGCATTAATTATTTTTAGTGGTTTAAGTCATTCGTCTTATACTATGTCTTGTCAAGTTTCGGCAGGTTAGGATTTTAGTATATTCCATATACTTTAGATTGGCCACCTACTTTTGCTCACTTTTCCCGGTCTCCCAGAACATAGTGCATTGGTTTAATTGTTAAATTCATTCGACAATCGATTTCTTATTACATGAAATTTTTCTTCATGCTCATCTATACTAATATTATAAATGCGAAAGTAACTCTGTCTGTCTGTTACTGTTTCACGGCTAAAGCGCTGCACCGATTTTGACGAAATTTGGTGTGGAGATAGCTTGAACCCTGAGAAGGGACATACGCTACCTATTTTATAAATTTTATATTTTATAAAATCTAACCCTAAATAGGGGATGAAGGATTGTATGGCAATAATTATATTCAAACTCGATTTTAAATTGAGTAGACATTGTTCTGGACAGAATAGATGTCAATAATAAATGAATTTATATCGGGATAGGACACAAACAAGCAAAAACTATCTCTTGAGGCCCTCAAGCTGGCAAGAAAGATTGCTCAAATTGCTAGAAAGATTTTAATACGATACCACGATTCAAGCAACTGGCCGATCAGTTTTATATCGATAAGTTTGTTAAGATTGAAAGCAAACGACCGCGATATATGTAAATATATCATTAAGCCAAACTAAGTTTAGAGCAAGCACTATTAAACGCGAACGAAGGTGCGGGCAACAGATAGTATAAAATAAATTTTAAATTGAATTATTCACTCAATTGCTATACTGTCCACCCATTGACAAAATTAGAGCCTGTATTTGTTTAAAACATAAAGCCATGATATTGAGAGTAGAAATAAAAAAAAGAGTCCGTCGTTAACAGCAGTTATGTAAAATGTAAATACTCATAATATCAATCATACATTAAACTTGCTTATTACGATAATAATTTAGAAAATTCCTTCATTTTACTTCCAATATATTGTACCATAATAATAGGATTGATAGCTTTGTAGTTATTTCTCGGAGTTTTTGTTTTTGTGGTATTTTTAATATGTTTGTATGTGTTTCGCTTTTCTTAATGAGAGAACAAAAACTTCTAATGTGGCAAGAGAGACCTTAAATTTTCAAAATGCTTATCTCGTTTTAGCCCCTGAATGCGCCAGACCCTAATAATCACCATTCGTCTAGTAAGCCGGAGCCCTCGGAAGTCCAATAGTTTAATAACACAAACCGAAAACAGTAAGAGTGGTCGTTCGGTCAGCCGGAAAGGAAAGGAAGAAGTCCAAAAAGAAGGATGCAGAAAAAATTGTAACAATCTAATATCAAGAATTCGTTCGTAGAACCCAACCAAACCTTGTTCCCAATATTATATACAATGTGTTAGGACGACATTGTCTAATCACAATGGATAATATTCACAACACTTTCAGCGGCAAATTTAAGTACATAACATACGTGATCTTTGAAAACGCGACGACGATGCATGAACTACTATACCCTCATACACATCTGAACATACGTTATTGTCCCCTTTTTGCGTCTTAGCCGCTCACTTCATAAATATCCTTCAACCATACTGTAGTTCTCATACGTTACGTTACATTTAAATGCAATAGTTACTTGCCAATTTTTTGTAAAACTCTTCTTGTATTATTTTTTTGTAATTTCTTGATTAAGTTTTCAACCATTTTGTGAATAACACACTCTCCCTCTCTCTCTCCACGCAGCAAAAAAACTGACATCAGTTATTAAATACCTTTATATAGCAAATAGCAACAATGATCCCAACATACACTTAACACAGAAACTACGCATAGAAACAACATACCTTATATGTATATCCCTTCTTAGACAGCTCCTAAAAGTATGTATGTGTGTTCCATTGGTGGTGCACACACATACAGTGTTTAATTCAACCGTTTTTTTTAAATGCAAGAGATTTGATAGTTAAACGATGATCTATCAGCACACAGCTACACCGACACGTAGCAATTACTGCATTAAGAATAAAATGCTATTCCAAAAGAATCATATAGTTTTCCCTTCGAATAAATTGTAATTATATGACCCATGATAAATAATACATTGAAGTTTATGCTGTTATGTCTATTCGAACTACAAAAATATAAAAAAAATACAAAAAGCGTCACTGTAACCTGCAAACTGTAACCTTTATCCATTGATATAAATTTTAAGTTCTTTACGAATTTCTTTAAATGGATTTGTTCAAACTTAGGCTGAAGATTTAAGAAAGGAAAGCAACTTTTATGTTAAATTGAAACCTCGACTCAAACTTGATTCTGGTAGATAATAAGGTATATAAAAGATAAATAAAATCACAAAACAAAAAAGCCGTTTCTATTTTGAAATCGTATACCCACATTTTTTGGAAAACACCCAGGGTAAAAGTGTAAAAGCTCTGGGCCTTACTGCAGCATTCATTGTAGGAAATATTTTATCTACATCAAAACTCTTAAACCGACTAAAGAATGGCCGCGACCAATCACTGCAACTAGGCATTATCATCATCGACATTGATAGAAAGAAAAGCAGTTATTTCTCATTTAAAAATGTTTTACAATGAGTAACAAATATATATGTATTTATATTTATATATGTACATATGTATACATAAAGGATCCTAATATGGAGGCTTGTCAAATCAAAAGAAACGTGAAAAACGTGGCCGCAAGATTTTGAACGCTCCAAAGAGTGTTAAGCCGATCAAGCCGTATTTGATGGTGTACTGACAAACACGGGTACTTATACTGGCTGGCGGAATCTCCATAATTACCGGAATAATCTGCGGGTCAACACGACCCCAATTCCGGGCAATACCGTTCGCATGACCAATACCGACCACACCAACAACACGCACGGGTCGTGTTGATTTCGAGCCATCGGCGCAAGCTTGCGGCAAGGCGGCCAGTTGCAGCGAATGGCATAAGAATAAGTCACGTTCTTGTATGAAAACATCCGAAAATCCAGGAAATTCACCGGCCATTTCTTGCATAAGTTTCTCCAAGAGATCCCTTTGCTTGCACTCCTCCACCTCTTCAAGGCTAATAGTATCTTTCGAAGTAAGTTTCCATACTAACTTTATTGTCTGCCACAGCGAGAGAGCACGCAGCGCCCGCTGCAATGTTATTCGTATTGGACGATCACCCAAATGCAGCATGCAGCCGGGCAGTTTGTGAATCTCTTCGAAAGCTCTCCGGAACTCCCCTCCCGGCGCCATGCCCAGATCTTTTGCGAACTGTGCGCTCATCTGAAGCAGCAACATGGAAAAAATGCCATTGATGTAGCCGTTCGATTGGATCAGACTCCGAATCTAGGAGAAATCTAATGTATAGGAAAATTTTGATTTTGTTAAAAGCACTAGATACAAACTTTAGCCAGATTGAAACTCTTCGCTTCTTCCAGCAATGTTTTCTCATCGAGCTTCAAAATGTGTATGCGTGATGGACACAATTCGACCATCACCACATCCGGACGGACATTGCGTATTACCTGTTGTCAATCGAAGTCAAATAAATAGAAAATTCAGTTCTGCTATTGATTAATTTTTTCTTACATAAGACACGTCGTCTTGCGATTCTTCACTGAAATGGGCCGTTCCCACTAAATAAACCTTGCTGCCGAAAGGCGTATCTAGAATGGTCACTGTGGAGGGTAAATTTTCTTCAAACTCTTCCACGGTGTCGTAAACAGTAATTTCTCGCTTTCTTTCCGGCTTTTTGGCCGAGGAGACCTTCCCATTTGGCCCACTTTCGCATATGGTCGCACCAGCCTGCGCGCCGAAGCCAATCTGGTCAAACGATAGCTTTTCGGTGGTAACACTTGAATTGTCTTTATGCAATAATGCTTCATTTGTTGAACGAGACCTGTCGCCTGCTGATCTCGCACTTGATTTGTAGCTATGCTTTTGAGTATCATCCGCTCTTCCTAAAAATTTCTTTTTATCTTCATAAATTGGTGGACTTTTCTGCCCAACGGGATTATCTTCCGGACCGCATGATTCCGAAATGGGTTTTTCAGGTTTACTCTTCTTGCTGGAATGATCACTATCATCATCACTTAATTCTATAATTGACGAATTCTGATTAGCTGCTTTAAATATTGAATTAGGGACGAGCTGCGACTTCCAATCAATTTTTGGCGAATTGGAAACCGTGGATTTGGATTGTATAAATCCCAAAGTGGCATTCGTAATCGGTTTTTCATCGCCTTTATCAGTACTATTGAACAAATTAAATGCGCTAGCATTCAGTGTTACATCAAAATCGGTGGATGTATTGCTTTGTGTATTATCTCGGTCACTATTGGCACTTTCTGTTAATGATTAAAGAGGTTGTTAATGAATATTTTATGAAAATTCTTATATTCGTTAAGTTTTCCGACAGGGTTGGATGCTGATGCGTTTTGGAGTCAGCCATCAAGTTAATTTAAGATATTTTAGAAATAGTTGTAAAATTGTATGTTTTATAGTTACCGTTGAAGGATGTATACGCTGTTAAGTTTTCTAACGCACTGTCGTAGATGCTAGTGCTGGTCCGAGAATTATTTTGTGATGCATTGAACTTTGTTGGTGAGTTGATTGATGTGGAAGAATTTTCCAAAATATCAGAAGAGCTCTTCATAATTGAACAAATTATTTATGAAATGTCTCCTAGCAAAAGCAATAACCTCCAGTTGTAATTATGTACTCTGTATTAGAGAACATAAAAGGAACACTTTTAATAGACTGACTTATTGGAAAAGAAAGTAAATCCAAAAGAAATCAAATATACTAAAAATTTTTCTTTCCATCAATAATAGGTTCACTTAGATATCAGTACTATGCCATATTGCGCAGAAAAATATTTTTAAAAATTCTTTTTGTTTAGCAATAATACCAATACCGTTTTTTTAATATCAATTTATTAATTAAAAAGAGGAATACGAACGCAAATGAACCAATTTACGTGAATCAACTTCAAAATCGTTCGTCCTTGCCTACGTACACAAAATTGATGTTTTTCGTGGTGTTATTTTTTTTGACACATATTTTATATATTTAACAAAATAAAAATTGAATCTAAAATTTTAAATGAAAAACCGAATTAAGCTTCTCCGTTCGCTTTTTATGACTTTGGTTTACGATCTTCAATATCCAGTTGTCACGTATACAATTCTTGCAGCTGTCAAGTTTGGAAGGGCCTAAAGGGGCCCCAAACGATACGAAACATTGCGCAAAATTTCTGCGAGTTGCTGTTGTGCAATCTTTTGTGCCGTGTAGAATATGGATTGACGCAATAATCTTCGTCTAATTAAAATCCCACAATCATTGAACCAGCTGATAATAATCGATTTGACGCTGATTTTTTAAACTTTGTAAACTCTACGTATAGCGTACGTGAAATTTTTTCACAATTTTTAGTAAATAGTACTAAGGTACTAAGGAGGTAGAAGTGCCCCTATAAGTAGCCAATTATCTGTTTCAAAGTCATATAATAAACACAAAATGCATAGATAAACATTCATCCCACACATGTAAAAGACTGACCGATTGTGCAAAAGAGAACGGGAGAAAATGAATTAATGGGATAGCAAAATTGCGCCGAAAATCCAACTTAAAAATAAAAATGAGTGGAAGAATGCCTGTTTACCACCTAAATTGTCAAATACTAAACAGCCCGGCCAATGAAAGTTGTGGCTACACGATTCGTTGTGTGGCTACACAACTTTTATGGGCACGACGGTCATCCTTCCACTGGTGTACAACGGCAAAAAGAAAGGCCTTTCTAAAACATATAACATCAATTTTATTTTCTAACCGTACGTTTACACGTACAATTTTGCAAGTTTTTTTTTACAATGAACTTCCACGTGTAAAGGAACTTGCAGCCGATTTTTGAAAAATTTCGACATTTTCGACGGCATACATATACTAAACTTGGAAAGATTTACTTGCACGTGTAAAAGTTTGACTTTTGTATTTTATTGCGATGTGTTTGGGCCTTTATATTTTTTTTTTGCAATTGCAACATTTGTAGGTACTCGATGTATGTAATCATTTAACCATCATAGACGTTAATTTTTGAAGGAAAATCTGTTCACTTCTTCAATCCTATTAATTTGTTGTTGAGCTGTTTAAATTTTAATAAATAGGAGATTTATGTTATAAAATGGATCACATCCGGGGTGAAATAAATACGGTTTTAAAAGAAATCGCTAAAATGGAAAATTTTGTAGCACTTAGCCTCAGGCGCGAAAATATTACTACTGAAGTTGCATTGTTATTAGAAACAATGAAGAATGTACAAGGCTTAATGTCAACATCATATCAGGAACTCAATAACGAATTAGAGGCCCTGGAGGTGGAGCATGATGAGCTCATGCGGCGCATGCGCCTGCAGCAATCGACGATATTGAGCACGTTGCTTATCAAAAAGAAAAGTAGACCAGAAGAAAAAGATTTGGATGAATATCAAGTTCTCTTGCGACCGCCATGTAACGAGGTCGCAAGTGCTAAGAAGCCGTTGCCGGGTTCAACACGCAAAGGACTAACTGAAAATTTATTGAAATTAAATTTGAACAATAATGTGTGTTTTAAAATCTGCTCTCTTCTTCTTAATGGAAACTCAATGAAACAATTCTTAGGTCCATTTGACGCCAAAAATCACCATCACCGAATACATGCAGTCGCCGCTGGTGAAACGTTCACGACCCGTCCCCATACCATTTAGTTTTTTAGAGTTTGAAGTGCAGCTAACACCGAAATTGTTTAATTCGATTCCAAAGTAAGTGAACGTAAAATATGGATATCTACTATATTTCCCAATCGCTTTCTTGCCAAAAGATATATGCGCGGGCGTGAGAGTCTGGAAGAATTAAACGATTTTCTGGAGTTGATAATAATACCTTGCTTCAATGAGAAATACAAATTGCAACACCGACAGCGTAGCGCTGTGCGCAACAGCAGCGCCGATTTCGAATTATGGAAACTTTATAATGAACAGGCTTCGTATCTGCCAGGTGAGAAAATATGCGCTCAGATCTCTTTATTGTTTTACTATGTGTAGCTTGTAGGCAAATATTTTATTACACCGGGCGACATTTCACGCAAAATAGAAAAAATGCTTGATAAGAAACTTCTGAATCGCATTACAATGCTCCGTCACATTGGATTTCTGCAGGAGAAGCGCGTTTGTCAGACCGTTTGTTACATTTGGACGGCGTCCAAATAAAGAACGGGTTTTCTTCAATCCTCAGTATTTGTAAAATATAATCTACACAGGATAATATAATTTTTAAAGTCATAATTGCAATAATCAAACAAATCGAAACAGTTTTCGCAAATAAAGCGATCTATATGAAATTTTAAATTCGCTTTTGTCATTTTTGGTATATACAATATAAGGCAATATAAAGCGTAAATGTAAATGAGAAATTTTTCCCGATTTTTATTAAAAATATTAAAATTAAAACAACAATTCAAAGAATCATAAGCTAAAAGTAATGAATTTCATCAAGCCATTCTAACATTACTGCATTCAAATAATAAATACCTTTTTAAGGAAAAAAAAAAAAAACTGTGCAAATGTATAGTATATATAAATGTAACTGGGTTTAAAAACAAACAAATATTAATTGAAATTCTACATACATGCATACGAGAATATGTATAGTATTCAACACAAAATTGCATGCTATTAACAACAAGTAACAAGTTAACATTCGCTGCATGCAATACAAACTATCTGCAATTAAGGCATTTCCATAGCCTTCAAGGCAGCGTCTTCGTCTATGTCTGGGATGATTGATTCAAACATGCTCTTCGGAAACGCTACATTGCCGATTATAACCACATCGTTGGGATCCGTGTGCTGTTCTTCCACACCGCCCGCCTTCCCTTCAGTATTGGATGCAAGCTGTTGTTTCTGGGCTTGAACTTGGGCTGCAACTGCAGCGGCGGCCGCCTCTAGCTGCAGTTTTTGCATCTGCATCATTAGGCGTGCATTGGCATCCAAATGGGAATGACGTGCGCGAATATGTTTGTCACGATCGCCACGTTGGCGGAAATTTTTAGTGCAGAAGAGGCAGCCGAAGGGCTTCTCGCCCGTGTGAATGCGCTGATGATTCTTGAGAGCATCAGCGCGATAGAAACGCTTGCCGCACTCCTCGCATTCGTAGCGGCGTTCTCCGCGGTGAATTAGACGATGCTGATAGAACACTGAGCCGGTGAGAAAGCGCTTGCCACAAACAAGGCAATGATAGGGACGCTCGCCAGTGTGGCACTTGCGTATGTGGTCGTTTAAGTCGGGACGTATGGTGAATTTGCGGGTGCACCCGGGTTCCTTACAGGCAAACGGTTTCACGCCTGCGTTAAAACAGAGAGATAGAGAGGTAATACTTCCGAAATATGAGCGGAAATTAAACAGATTTATAATTATGTGGAACCTTGATGAAATCTCAAATGTTGCCAGAGATGACTGGACTGCGTGTAGGACTTTCCGCAGATATCGCACAAATACTGGCGGGTCTTGCCCGACGACCCAGTCCCATCCTTATCACGTTTGTATTTTTTGTAATGTTTGTCTTCGTAGTGAGCCACACACTCTTGGGCATATTCAAACACCGCATCGCAATACTCACAAGGTAATTGCAACACTCCCAGAGACTTGTGCAAGCGTGGGAAGAAGTGGTAAGCGGTATAGCTGAGAAGAGAGAGGTTATTATGTAGTAAAAAGTAAAAATTCTTCTCCATCTATAACCTCATGTGACAGCAAATGAGTGTGGAATAAAGAAATAAATAATTGAGTGTGATCATCTATTTTTGATAATGCTTTTCTAAACTTATGGCACAAATGTTCCCATTAGAAGTACAACAGGTTATCGCTTATCAGTAATCAATCTGTTACTAATTACTAGGAGCGATATTTTAATGTAACTCTATTATAATTTAGTTAACGACGAACCGATGTTCATGCAGTTGGTCCAATGACTGGAACTTATTTTCGCAAACATTGCAAACAAAATAGCGCTGTGTAGTGGCCTGGTGCACCTTCAGATTTTCACGCATAAACACGCATTCCGCTTGCCAGTGCGTGAAGATTTCCTTGGAGGTACGCATGTATATATCACAAGAGAAGCACTCGAAGCGACGCTCTGGCAAATGACAAGCCGAGTGGACAAATAAATAGGACACTTCGGAAAAGACATAATCACAAAACTCGCATTGCAAAATGCAGCTGAGTATAACCATCTTCAGATAGACGGGAGTTTTATCCTCCTGGAAGGGCGAAGTGCTGAAAGTGCTGGTTTTCGCCTGCAAAATTTTAAGCACTTCACTATAAAAACAAATCCAAACCATCTCTTCAAGATGCTGCTCTTCTAAATACCTCCATTCCAAGAAAGTTCAAAGCATCGTCCACATAACTTTCATATGGAATTTCTGCTGAATTGTCCAGCTCTGTTTCTTCTTCTCGACCACCGGGAAAGTGCGCACACAAGTGCCTGTAGGACGTCGAGAGCTCGAAAAATATACGCCCACAAAGTGTACACTTGATCACCAAGCGCAACCCGTTGACATTCTGCAGTGAACTAGGTACAGAAGATGTCTTTGCACCATATGGCCCCGGACCAGGCGTTGGTATCAAGTCCATGGCGTGTTTTTCCATATGGCGCAAAAGCCCAGAGGCATGAACAAATTTGCGCTCACAAAGCGTGCATTCATGTGGGCCGTATTGCTTTTTGTTGCAGTTGGAAGTATTTGGATTGGAAAGCACCGAGTTTTGCCCGTTGCTACCGCTGCTGTTGGACATTGAGGCAGCATTCACGTCATACTTGAGTTCATCCTTGAGAAAGCGTCTAATGCGAATCTGATTTTCACGCAACAAACGGACGCAAGCAGGTTCAGGTGCTAATAATGAGTCGTCCTTGGGTTGCTTGTTGTTGATAGAGGTAGTTGTTGTTAGAGACGGCATAATTAAATTATGATGCTCATCATAATCACACACATGCGATTGAAAAGATATGATATCGAAGAGACAATTACAATTAGAGCATTTTACAATGCGATACGCCGTTGAGGGAAGTTCCGATTGCATGCACACTTTATTCTCTGAAAATATGAATGTCTGTTTGAGGTAGAAGAATCACTAAAAAGGATTTAAAGAGTTTGACTACCAAAATAAGGGTTTTTTGATTGTGATTCCAAAAACTTCAGTAGCTTCATTTCTTCCTCGGTAGCATCAAAACCGAGAGGCGGGTGCGTTTGTAGCCCTGTTGCGTTCTCAGTAGCGGCCAAGTCCAACAATACGGCCCCTTCGACACTGCTATCCTTCTCCATGAGGTTGCTCAGATCCAGCACTTCCGAGCTTGTCTCAAAAATGTGTGGCGAATCTCTTCTGAAGTCTGAATGGAAGCTTTCCAAACGCACCTTAATATCAGTATTACTGTCCATGGATGGACTCAAACTATCGATATTACCATTTTCCTTATAATCCGAATTGAAGTCTTTTAATTGAGCAAATAGTTGCTCCGAGAGCCATGCATCGGAATTTTGAAATTCTTCCACATTTGCAAGATTGTTGGAATTCATTCTACGTTTTGGTCTATCGTTTACTGTTTTTTTGAAGATTGTTACATTTAAATGCTCAAAGGAATTCTATAAATTCGCTTTCCGTTTGCAGATATTGAATTTTTTTAAAGTTCAATATGGCGCAGATTAAGGAAATGGGAAATTTGAAAGCTTTTCCTTGGTGATTTTGTTAATTTTGTTTAGTGGGGAGATTCGCTGGGTTTACAATACAAAAGCTCTGATTTTGAAATATGTATAACTATGGTCACATCATGGTGATGGTGAAACCGCAAAAAATTTTATATGAAGAAAAATACGGGACAAATTTACTGAATCATATAATATCCCCACCTCACTTTGAGTGACGACCCCAATTAGTCATTAGAATTCTTAAAATCGATTTCTGGATCCTTACTGTGATTTTCGTGAGCCTCCGGCTGTCATTCTGACAACTATTCTATAACCAATTTCAAACTGAATAGTATTAAGTGCACCCTACAAACACGAATACGATATGTAGCAAAAGACAGCAAAATACAGTATTTATTACATTATAATAATAGGTTCTTAAATTTTACATAACATCTCAAGGTAATTAAGTAGATTAACCTTGCGCTAAATCAATAAACACCGATAAAAGTCCTGGTTTTAAATTATACCCAATATCAATGCATTTATAAGTTTGATTAATTTTTGCCTCTTGATTAATTTTATGCATTCAAAATTTTAAAAGTATCAAGTATCAAAAACATTTTAAAAGTATCAAGAAAATAACTTTTAAAATCTCCATGTAATAACGCCCAAATAAAGTTAGGCTTTAGTTTATTTTGCAAAATTGGAAAGATTAAGGGCCAATTTCACAATGTCCGGTTAGAGTCATTGTGAAATTGACCCCAACTTTATTATTTATTTCGTAACACCGAAATACATATTTAAACTGCTCCTACTATATTTTAAATTCTCATTATTATAATACATATTTGGAGTTTTTATACTAGTAGGAAAGAGTTCTAGAAAAGTACGAAATACTAAGATTTTGGCGTTTTCATCAAGGGTGATATTGTTATCACACGATAAGAAAATATGTATGTAAATACAATCATGACGATTGACGCATATAATAAGGTCATCGAGTCTTATTGAATAAATATTGTCAACTGACGTAGGCTAGTTGGAAATAAGGTGCTGTCAGCTTGGTTATTTTATTTTTAATAAGGGATGTTTATTAAAGAAAGGGATAAAAAAGTTTTGAGAAAGGGGATATTATTCTTAAAGTTCCATTTAATTTCAATTTTATTGTGTTAGTTTCTGAAGAATAATGGCCTATTATATTAGAATTAAGGCCAACAAATTGGCTTTACTTTAAATTTACATAATATTATTAACGCATATGCATTTACACTACCCCAGAGGCATGCAAATAAATGGGGAAACTAATTATTGAACAGAAGATACATTACTTCTATTTGTGACCAGCCGGAAATTTTCATGGAAATTCAAATAAAGATATTTTAAATATAACCGTACACCATACGGTTACGTTGATCGTAGTTCCAACAAAAAATATAGTATTCCCGAATTTACAGTTATTTTATTTTGGTAAATATGCAACGTATTGCTGTCATCGGTGGAACCGGCATGACCGGACAATGCGTTGTCGATTATGCTTTGCAAAAAGGTGAGTCATTGCATAAACGCCCAATTTCACTTGCACTCGTAATGTTCCACTACTGACAGGTTTAAATGTACGTCTTCTGTATCGCTCAGAGAGCACGGTTCCAGAGCGTTTTAAGGGAGGCCGTGTAGAATTAGTTCAAGGAGATGTGTTAAACTTAGTCGACTGTAGGCGGATAGTTGAGGGCGTTGACGGTGTTAGTATTATCTTGGGAACCCGCAACAAATTGGAAGCCACAACAGACCTGTCCACTGGCACGGCCAATCTTATTGCGGCTATGAAGGAAGCAAATATTAACCGCTTTTCAATCGTTATGTCCTCATTTCTGTTTCGCGAAAATGCTGAAGTTCCGGTAATGTTTCATTCATTAAATGATGAACACAAGCGCATGCTGGACTTGACAAAGAACTCTGGCCTGGATTACATCGCAGTTCTGCCGCCTCATATTTCTGACGAACCGTCTAGTGAATACATTGTTCTACATGATGACTCACCGGGCCGAATGATTTCCAAATATGATTTAGCCAAATTTATTGTAGATTGTCTTGATCAGAAGGATCATTTTGGAAAAGTTTGCGGTGTAGGTAAAAAGTTAAAGTAGTTAAGTGCAGGAAAATTTTTTTCTCATGGAAACTTTTACAAAATGTAAAAATAATATAAATATAAATATATGTTGGAAATTGCGGGGTGAGTAAATGTAGTTGCATATTTTCAAACATAGCCATTACCAAAATAACCTTAACAGGAGCGCAAATTGATTTGGAGCTTTCTTTCCAAGTAGCAGCATCATACTAATTTGTATGCTTATTAAGTCCGATGAAAATGATAGGCCAAACATGTTGTGGTCATTTGGGTTGCACACTCGTTCACTAAACACCAAAAATGAGCCATGAGACAAATTTAAGGCCGGGCAATAATAAAAATCATAATTGCACCACGAGCAGGATGTCTCGCTGAATCAGAATAAAAATATTAGAGCTAGCAACGCTACAGACAGTATTTGTCTATGCGAGCTAGATATTTTATGAAAAAAACCGACGCGCTTCCTGCTATTATGGTACTTGTGCCAAATGCCATTGATTGTGTTTTTTCCCATGCAACAACTAATATAATGTTTTTATGCGATCATTCGAAATTCTTGCAAGTCGTCACTTCGTTTGCAATTTTGTTTGTGTAAATTATAATTAAATTGCAAAATTTTTTTGGGGACGGTATTTTTAGCTGCGACTTTGAACTTGACTACAATTTACATTGGCACTGCTGTGGGCTATGAAGTTCAAAGATGTTCTGGCATTGTGTAATCATTTTGATTTAGCTGTGTGTTGAGGCAGAGATCTTAAAGGCATAAAAAAGATGCCGGTGGTTGATAGCGTATTGAACGACATATACAAGGGTCGGTCATACGTTATATTTATAATACGATATATCGTATACTCCTTCTCTCCATTTGCGTTTGAATATTTAAAAAGGAAAATTAACTCAACTAAAATTCAGCAATAACAAATTGTGGTTACACGGATCTTATGGATATACATCTAGTACTAAATTTATATCACTAAAAATATTTATATAGTATCACGACATCATCATATACGAGTACTATTTCCACAAAAGACCCAAAATGGATCTAATAAAAAAGTAAAATTCCGACAAATAAAAAAATTACTTCAGATTTCTTTATTTTCTTAACGTTGTTTGTACATTTGTGTTTTAAAACAGATAGTATCCGTTATCTGGGCTTAAAAATACAATTCTGCATACGTATAATTAACAGTTTGGTACATTTTTCCATAAAATTTCGGTTATAATTTCCCATAATTTAATAAACTTAATCATGCCTATATCTTACATAAATTGTTTTAAAAACTCCTGCAAATAAAAGTTTCTCTCAAAAACCAATTAATTTAAAAGGGATACATTGGGATTATTATCTGTGTTGCTATTATCTATAAGTAATCAGCTTTTACAATACTTTTTTCATGTACTTCTTTTTCGCATTCTGCAGGCTAGGTAGCTCGCAATGACGCGGCCCATACATTGATATGCGCGGACAATATTCGTAGCCTATACGTTCATAGAAACCATCCTGATCGACGGTCGACAAATAAATCGTCTTCAAATCTAATACGACACGACAGTACTCCTCAGCAAATTGCATGATCAGTTTGCCGAAACCCTGCCCCCTAAAGTTTTTGTCCACCACGACGGACTCGATAAAGCATGCCTTCTTCTTCGCTGAGATCGAACTGAGCTTACAATGGGCTATCACGCGGCCCATAGCATCGGTGGTTAATACTAAACTTACTGGCAACTTATCACAAGAAGCTTCCAGAGACCGCATGCGAGCGGTTTCACTGCGTGGCCATTCGGAGTTGATTAACGAACAGGTATCCTTCATTAACTCCGGATACTTGTGAATGGGAACGATATTAAACGGGCTGCCAGACGCATTGACTGGTGGAAGACCCTGCGGAAGTAGAAATTTATTGTTGATAAATGCGTGTATAAAATCTTAGCGGCAGAAAACTTAAATCACTTAACGAACTGCTATTATTTTTATTATAATACCTCATAGTAGGACTGCAGCTTTCTATACCTCATGGCAAAGAGACTAAATCTCGTTTCGTAGAGACCCCCGCCAATAGGAAAAGCTACTATAGCTGAAAATATTATAATGTGAAAAAATAATTGCTTATATTTAATGAATGTTTTAACATCGTTAAATTTTTTAAAATTAAGGACACCGACAAAACAAGGAAATTTTTCCAAACAAATATATGCTGCCTTTATTGAAAGTTAATCGCATTTATTGCTCCTCTTATAGCCCTGATTAATAATCCATAAAACTATGATAATTGTGAGATGCTTGGAGTATATTTTTCATTTGTTATTACCAATTTTTCAACACTAAAACTTTTCATTTCAGTTATGAATTGTTAAAATTTTTATCGTCCATTAGTAAAAGAATTAAATAAATATATATTATATTATATTATATACATACATAAATACTATATTAACAGTTTATTTTAAAGGTGATGAAGTCCTTTTTGTTAATTGGAGATATTGTACTGGGACTGCAACGCGATTCTTATGAATAAGGAAATTTTGTCGGTATATAATATACTGCATAAAAGCTCCTGAAAGGAATTTTAATATGACCACAAGGCCACAAACAACTTTTGTACTAATAGATATAAAAATACTGCTTTATACTGTATAATGTATATGTATGTAAAATGTAGACACTTTCTAAAAATACAATACAAAAGTGGCAGAACAATTATTACATTCCATTTCTATTCAAATTTCTCCAAAAAATAAGACACACCATTTTATTTACGGTATGGTTGGGTAAATTTTGGAATGGTAGCATGTAGTCTGCTACTTTTAAGTATTTCAGCAACCATTCATCAACGGAACACAATTTTTAGCTTGAATAAGTAATTTGTAATATCAACTACATATTGTTATTTTATATTAAATCTACTTTATTAACAACGTCTTCCAGTGGCAGATTCCAAATTTTGAAGACTGCCTTCCAAAAAGTAAAATTTCTGTTTAATTTGTTTACCATAAGTTTGCGTTCTTATCTTCTTGAGCAACACCTCTGCGAAAAAATGCAACGAATTCAATCCTTCACCACTTATGCCCGCGTAGAAGTTCGTATTGTTTAGTATCTGAACTGATTATATATTTTGCTTCTGTATTCTTTGAAATTAATAATTTTTAGAGAGTTCCTAGAGATCAAAACATTCAAAGTTGTATATTTCATATTAATTTTGCCTCACATGTTCACTCTATTTTTAGAATTATACTTTTGTTATGAGAAGAATATAGTATATATATATGTGCATATATGTATAAAAACGCAGCTGTTTGAGGAGTGCCTTGTGCATGCATATAAAATGAGCTTGGAGTCATTTTATATGGATCAATAATTGGTTTTTTTTTAATGCAGTGTGTATGGGTTTTCTCCATGCAAATGAAATGACATATAACATATATGGGTAAATGACCAGGTTACTGGGAAATTTATAAATTTCCCTCTATCTGACAGAAACGAGGTTTCATAAGCAAAACTTTGTTTTTTACTTGATATCAATTGAGTTTTCAAATTTCCCCATAGCCGGGGTTTTAGATTTTGTATCGAGGGAACCTATACAGTTCGTTAAAGATAGCGCAGCTATGATAGCTTTTTTGCTAAGGAGCAACGACAAATATTATACATGTAGCCACAGCAATTTAATTTTTGACAATCATAAAGTCGTTTTTTTTAAAATACGACACTGGATACCAAAGCTTGTATAATTCATTAAAAACCATATGGATTGATAAAAACTGATGGCATATAAATTTATAATAATAATAATCATAAACATTTTTATTTTTTTGTTGGCCAACCAGACATAATGCTTTAGAAATTGATATAATAAAATTTAAATTAACTAAAACCTTCAAAGTTGTATTTTTCTTAAAAGCTTTTATTTCCCTTTTTCTTAAATACTCTTCCCTCCATAAGTTTAAAATAGCAAAGTTGGCAACACCTTAATTTAAGATGACGTTTACTTTTGACAACTTTTATTAGCAAAGCAAAAGCAACAACTTTTTTATAGTTCGGACACGGAAATCCGAATATTACCATAGAACTTGGAGTTTCGCATTTCATTCTCAAGTGTTGAAAACGAGAAAGGTACAATTACTACCATAAGTTTTGACTAGATTTTGGCGTTTTTGATCTCATTACCAATGTCAGTAATTTATAGTGTCTAAAAAGTGATTAATAAAACCAGTTAAGGTATTTGTTTGGAACTCGTCTTCGTCTATCGCTATTGTATAAATGTAGCCAACAGAAACAGTGTACATGCTTCATGAAAACGAATAATTGGTTGTACTTAGTTGTTTTTTTATAATTACCTTCAATTGTTATGTTGTCAGATTGTTTTGGAAAATTTGTTATCAAATTAGCTAGAGAATTCTGAATTAAGCAATAAACAAATACGTTTTTAACACCAGTTGATTGTAAAACAAAAATAAAAGTAAAATGCTCTATAAATAATAGCTACAAGTTTACAAAGCTTAAAAATAGAACAGAAATCATTGGCCTTTAATAAAGATAATTGACAATTGCATGTATTTTAAATTATTATAGAAGAACAAACAACGAATCTTTATATAATTGCAAATACTATTCGCGTGAGAGAGATAGTGAAAAGGGAGACGAGGCAATAGATGAGAATGTTATCCAATCGTCAGATTCCTCAAACACTTTCCCAGGAGAACCCTCTGTGGGTCTCCTGGCATGATACGCAAATGATGGCCTCCCTCAACCCTAACACGGTCATGGATTACTTCTGTCGCAAATCAAATCCATTCTACGATCGCGTTTGCAATAACGAAACTGTAAGAATGCAAAAGCACGGAGCAGCGTTTAGCTTGGAACACTTGAAGTAAGTTTATTATGTACTACATACATACGTCTCCGTCTCAGCTTTTTTACTTCTTCTTTTAACGGTTCTTTTTTAATTATTAGCAATATGGTCGGTGTTGAATATATTTTACTGCACGTGGCCGAACCAATTCTCTACGTTATTCGCAAACAGCATCGCCACAGCCCTACGGAAGCCACGCCCCTTGCAGATTACTATATAATCGGTGGAATGGTATACAAAGCACCAGACTTGGCGACAGTTATAAACTCTAGAATTGTATAAATGATACCTCAATAATTACGTGCTTCTTTGTTATTAACAAAGTTTATATAGCTTTCAGCGGTGACACATTTGCAGTCAGCCTTCGAGGAAGCCAGCAGTTATTCCCGTTACCATCCCAACAGAGGATATACCTGGGACTTTACAGCAAATAAAGCGCGTAAGTTACAAATATACTGACTGTATTACTGTAAATGAAAAAAAAACAGTATAGAAGCAAACTATATTATTCTGATAATTATGTGAGAACCGTTTCTCACATAAGAAACAAGAGGTTGCAAAGTTTGTATGAGGAGTATTTTATTTGTGGCGAGATTTGCTTGAAACTTGGTCTTAGTGCTCTTTGGTATAATTAATCAAAAACATATTGCGGCATTTTTAAAAATCTGAAGGTTTAGTGGTCGGAAACACTTCAATTTTATTATTTATCATTTTATCAGCTCTGTTCAAAATACTTACTTTCTTAACCCGAAAAGACTGGGAATTATGGGTAAGACAGGGCGCTAAAAAGCTATTTATTTATAAATCTTTTTGTATTGATTTAGTTACGGATAAATCAAAGGCAACTGGCAAAAAGGATTCCAATACTGTCAAGGATGACACTGGCACTATTTTTCAGAAACAGCGAGTCGACATGCTGCTTGTGGAACTGTTGAGGAAGTTTCCACCGCCGGTGCCGCCCCAAATTCACCAACATCAACAACCTCAGCAGGCGACACATCCGCCGGCGGAAGTTGGCAGTAGTGACATTACAAGCACCGGCATCAATGGAAATTCTTCGATTCCCGCAGACGGAAGCCCCGGATCTGGCGCCACAGCGGCGGAGGCCAAACTTGAAAACATTGACATGAAGCCCCCTCCGGAAAAGAAAATTAAAATCGAAAGCAAACCATTTTGAGAAGTTTATTATTAAAATTTAAGTATAATGAATTTTTTATATATATATGTATGTATAAAATGCAAATTATGCGAATGGCGGTGTATTCTAGTACTTCATTTAAATATTTGTATGGTCAAAAAGGTTCGACATTTTAAATGGCAGCAGCAGTAATGGTGGTCTTAATCCATTTTTGGCAGCAGCAGCAGCTTCGTTCTTGTAGAAACGTCTTTCAGAAAAGTCGAATCCTCCGCATCGATTTAAATTGAAAAGCTCTGAATTTAAAATTGGAGCAGAACTTCAAGTGAAAAATTAAGGAAAGACAAAAAAAAAAAAACAACTAATAGATTTAGACCAACACTAAAACACTATTTTTCTCATCGTAGCTTCCTTTGTGTTAAGCATCAATATTTGGTTGCGTCGAGTGTAGTGTCATGCTATGATTGGTATAGTCAAGGATGCTCTTAAAGGACTGCTTGCACAAGTGGCAAACAATACTTTTGCTCGGCGTACGGTACACACCCGCGTGTGGCGTTCTCTTCCTTGCGCTTGTAAGGGACGTTTGTTTTGCGTTGTTTGTTATTTGCCCCTTAACGTCTTCCATGGCTGAGTTCAATTCAGCAAAGGCTTCTGAAATAGATAAAAAACTTTATTATTATCTACATACCACCACAATAAATGCGAGCGAAATGCACCTTTTTTCCCCTTCAACAATAGAGACGACTTTAGCGCTGAATCACCTTGCTTTGGTTGATGTTTGGAGAAGGCTTTCGTTGAAGGATTCAAAAATACATGCGGTAATTGTGCCTTCTCAACGTGGTTTAAGTCTGTCAAATGCAATTTTTTTTTATCGCTTGGTGGAATCTTGGAGCACTTTTCTAACAAATGGATATTCAGAGCACGAACAATAGCAAATTTCTTATCGCAGTATTTGCACTGCGGAATAATCGACGCAACGACGTTTGTTGCGTTTTTGTGTTGTGAGTTGGCGCGAATGTCTGTAGAAGAGGATTTTCGGAGCATGGAAGAGGTGGGCGGAGAATCTCCGCCATGAGAGTACTTGTGAGCCTCAAGTAAAGACTTTATGAGAAATGTTCGAGAACAAATATCGCACGGAAATGTGGCGGCATCTTTCTTCGTGTTTGGGCCAATTCTTGATCTCATTATGTCCGGGTCTTTAGATTGCACGGGCAGAACCGATCGCATCTTTTCATCGATCTTAGGTCGGGATTCTTTGACACTGCCCGCAAGATTTAGGTCTAATTTTTTTGTGTTCTCCTTCAAAACTCCCTCTTTTAGTTGGTTAAAAGCAAGACTTGACGTTGGTATGGCCGATATCGGCAGCATACTTCGACGAGATGGCCCTGCCAGCATTACACTGCGTCTTGCTGCTCTAGACGACGATGTGCCAGAAGTGATCGTTGGCTTATTTTTAAGCAATTCTAAGCCATTGCTTTGCCCTGTGGATATCATGGATTTTCTTGCGATTTTGCGAGCCGGGCTATTCAAGGTTGTTTTAACCACAATAGACATTCGGTGCGTGAGATTATACGTGCGCTTCTGTTGCTGGGGCAAAAGAGAATGTCGCCCTCTTGTTGGTATATGCTTTTCTATATCGCTTTTGGGCAAAGCATTTTCTTCACCCTTTTTTGCAACTTTTTCCGATATTTGAAGAACTTTATCCAATATTTCAGGAATCTCCGCGAGTTCGTTTTGGATTATAACATTCGGGTTGGTCGTTGTGCTTTGCTCCTTATGGGCGAACGTGCCTGAGTGATGGTTACGAGCTATCTCCAATTCTGATTCTCGATTAGATTCTATTGCTTTCAAATCACAGCTATCTGGAAAATTTACGCAGAATTAGAATAGATTGAACATAATTAAAATGATAGTTTGATAATAGGCGTTCACTGTTACAGAATGCCGGTGTGTTTTTTGAGAATACACGTTTCTTACTTTGAATGGAATCCGCAACCAATTTCCGTAAAGTCATCTCTTCCGTTGACGACACTACCCCTTTGTCCATACCGAAAGGCTTCTTTTTGTCCAACATTGAACTATTAACCATTTCTTCAGCTAATGATGACATGGAAACGTCTTTTTCCGGCACAGCATTTTCTTTGTTTTCTTCGCTGTTTTCATTTAAACTTTTACCAAAGCTGTTCAAAGGCGCTTGGAAATCAACACAAAGATCAGATTTATGAACACCTTGTCGAAATTGTGCTTTCGTTGGAGTTGACGAAAGTGCTTTATATTCCTGCAAGATATTTTTTGAGATGGTATTGGACGCCACTCCCGCGACGTTTAAAGGCGTCCGTTTTTCAACTTTTTTTACAGTTTCATGCAAGTCACTAACATTTGCAGCTTCCAAAGTGCTGTCTTGATGGCACTGTTCCATGCTTGTCGCTTTTACATCCTGAACGGACATTGTCGAGAGATCTTCCAACGCTTCCAAAGTCTTATAGGCTGTGTTAGATATTGTGCTGTTGGAGTCAAAAGATAAATACATCGACGCTCCAATGCAACTGAGATCGTCATTAACAATTTGTCGGGACATATCCATTTTTCTAAAAATTCAGCTCCCCACTGCTTTTTCGAAATATTATTTTGAAGAAATTTCTACTTTTAACTATAGATACCACAAATCCTTCAGATCTATCACTTTTCAGAAGCGTTGCTTTTTAAAATAACGAGCCTAGATGTCATTTTTCATGGAAAAGAACAGATTTCATATTCCAGTGAAATTTTTCATACAGCTAAATTAGCGTTGCCACCCATTTTTTGTTTAATATAAGATAAGAAAATATAAGATAACAAAATTAATTGTGTGTTAAAAATATATATGACGAATTTATTTTATGAGGGTTATTGATACATGTTTCATCTTCTGTTACACAATAGCACTTGATGGGGGCTTTAAAGACTATTTTATACTTTAAGGAAACTCCTTTTCTATTGGTTTTGAAATAATGTTTTTTTGGAAATTTGTATATGAAGAAAGTTTGCCCACGCAGCACACAAGCATTTAAAATATTTGAACGTTGATAATTAAGTGTGTGTGCCAATTAAAGCTAAAACAGCAAAAATCTAAAATACAGCGGAACTGCTTTAACACTTTCCAATTTAGCCACTATTTCATTGTCGACAATGTGCTGCGTTATCGGCATTTCCAGCTATTTAGCCGGATTTAGTCTCAATTGGCACACACCCTAAAAGTTCGAACTTAATTTACCCTTCGGACTAAAAGTAATTATTTTCTTATGAAACAAATAAACGGATATAAATAGAATAACTTTTTATTGTATCAAATTAGAATTAGATTCTAATCTACACACACATTTGTATATTTTGCTAGGGACAATTGTCGTAGATAATTGATTTCTCCCTTGATTCCCATGAGAGCCTGCGTTACTTTGACATATGGATTTGTGTTTTAGGCGTCCGCACGAGACGACACCTAAATTCCTGTCGTCTTATATACGACACCTAAATTCCTGTCGTCCTATTTACGACGTTATGACCTCTGCTATATTACTTGTAAATTTCTTTTAGTCACCTCACATTCACCTAGTCGTGCCACTGCACTTACTACTAGCACTGAAAATTTCATCTAGTACACAAACCTTTTAGCACATTGCAACTGATGGACGCATTATTTAACCCATTCACTTTTAGACCCAGTTAATTTTGTGAATACAAAATTTTACCAAAGGTGACTTCTAGACGACGGCGTTCGACTCACTTCTGGTCATCGTCTAAACGTCTCCATTAAATTGTAATTTTCAACAAAATTTACTTTTGGAGTTGAGTATTTTCAGTAGTTTTTACCGATCAGCTGTAAGGCCGGACTGTTAACTACGGGCGGAATGTTCTCTAGAACTACGAGACTTGTCAAAGTAGAAATCAGAGGTAAGGACAAAATATGAAGGTATATTTTTAAAGTGTATATCACGTGGATTTCAGTGTATATTTTTTATAACCTAAGCTATAATTTTAAACCTGAAAATTCAAGAAAGAAGCTTGCCAAAAATCTTCAATTAACTCCTTTCTATTAACCAAAAAAACTTTGTTTTTATCAACCGGCTAATTGAACTCGTGTACGGTTTGATCGTCCAGTAGAGAGATTATTAAGATGGCCCCTACGATTTAAAAGATAAATCTTTAAAGAAACTTATAGAAAGTAGAGAATATGCGATTAAGCGTGATTTTTTCAAACATCTTTTGATTAAACAACTGCCTTCTACTTAGAATTAAATTGGGCGAACATGGTTTTCGAGTTATAGTGCTTTGTGTGGAAAATAAATTTTTTGGCGGTGTATTCCCTAAACCTGTGAACATATAGCTATAAATTATTATAAATTTTACCTTAGAGTTTTCATTTGGCATAGTTTTAGATAATATGCATTTTTTTGGCAGCCCAATGCAGTAAATTCGTCCAAGTTTTATAGAAACATTGTATTTCTTAAACCATTGAAGTTGTCACAATACAAAAACAATATGTTCCTAATTTGTTCATAAACCTTTAGCAAATATCTATTTTATTATAGATTTCAATACAATAGTAATTGTCCGAGTTCGGTTTTCGGTTCGAAATTAATTGCAAACCTTTCAAATTTCAATTACTAACTCCTGCGTTACAGCACTTAAGTTCTTTAGTCGGCGTTTTCTTACATAGTTCAAATGTAAGTACTCTACGCTCCGGATTTCATGTCTGATTATTTTTGTACTGCCCTCAATTCCTTCCAGAATATGCTTAGTTCAAGCAGACATATTGTGCTTCATACAGAGCTTCATTGGCCTTTTATGATTTACAGCAATGTAGACATCAGCCGAAGATGTTGCTTGCAATCCGAAAGCAACTGGCATTCCTTTCGTAGAAAGCATTTTACATGTATTTCCTTGCAAAATAAAAATTTAAAAAACTATCGTCAGACTTGTAACCGGTCAAGTTTTGAACTTTTGAACCCAAAGTAAATACATAATTATTTTTAACCATTGTATGCCTTAAAATTGCACCTATTTTCAGTCCAGCATCTTCAGTGTTTGCACGAGCCATGTCACCAGGAAGTATCTCTACAATTTCGAGCTTTGTGCTGCCTAACAGCCAACCCATCGCTGATTTGGAATGTCAAGACGCTTTTGAGAATTTAACCGAGAAGGAAAAGCTGTATGCGCATTATTTTAGCAAAGCTTCTTGGGATGGCGGACTGATTTCAGTTGTCCAGTCGAGTCCCGAAGCGCCGTTAATATTTTCACTTTTGCATCGGATTTTTCTTGGAGAACCACTTGATGAGCTGAAAGCTAAAGCCTTGGAAAATGGCTTGTCCGCGGACGAGTTTACGGCAAGTCTTTCTAGAAGAAATCGTGAAATATTTTTTTAATATGTACACTCTTTTTCGACATAGGCTTTTCTGGTATATGCATGCGGTATTTTCTCTAATGCTGGCAACTATAAAGGCATGGGTGATAGCAAAATCATTCCGAACCTTGAAGAGTCTAAATTCCAATCGATTGTTAAATTTTCTAAAGCCTACTCCGCGGACAAGCATGTCCCGGCAGTGTTTGATAAGGTCCTTCCCTTAATATACGCACTGAAGCCACGTAACGAAGTACTTGGCTTTGCCCCAAACGGAATCACAACATACTGGTCGGATAACTGCACTAAGAAGGACTCGGAAATTGTTAATGATTGGCTTACGCACAAGCGCCTTGAGCCGTATATGTGCCGTACCTTTAAAGTGCAAGAAGATGGCCGCACGATCTATGACATCAGGTTAAGTTCGATTGAATGCTCGGAGAAGACAGGTCTAACGCTGCCCGTTGAGGAATACAAAGGACATCATTTTCGCGTTACACGCGGAGATTATTGTGAAATTTTAAAGCGTGTAAATAAAGAGTTACAAGAAGCTCAAAAATATGCGGCCAATGAAAATCAAGTTAAAATGCTGGAGCATTACGTGAAGAGTTTTCAAGACGGCAGTCTGGCAGACCATAAAGATGGTTCGAGGTAGGTGGTGTGTTATTTATGTAGGTGTTCAATTAAGATATACTCGTAATAATTGCTAAACTGTGTATCACTTTGTTCTTCCGTTAAGTGCGCAAAGAAATTACACACATACAGGGTGCGCCATATTTTATGTCGGTATGTGAATCTTGAATAACTTTTTAAAAAACAACCGCTTCCATATATGAGGTATTTTTATTTAATTTGGTCCTTTACAATTGATTAAAGACTAGTTTTTGAATACAACGTCAATCAAGTAGCCGCCTCTATTGGCCAAAGCAAAATGTGCCCTTTTTGCTGCGTTATCCATCACTTTTTCGAGCATCACTACGAGTATTTCGGCGCTTTGTTTCCGTGTGAACCAATTCATGAAATCATTTGATAAATGTTTTCATTCATCAAATTAATTGTTTAATACAGACAAAAAAGATGGCGCACCTTGTACATACCTTATTTTTTCTCACTTCCATAAGTTTATTTATTTATCATACATATGTACATATTTCACATATCGATTACGCCTTCTTTAATTCGTTACAAACGGAAGAATATAGTTGTAAATATGTTCATAGGTTTTTATGAAAATATCTGTGCACATACGTAGCATTATGTCTTCTCCTTTTTGAAATATTTCCCAAAAATATCAGCTTGTTGCGTTACTTTTGAGTAACTGCTGCTTTTACAGATGGTGGATCAAGGACAAAGGGCCTGTTATTGAAACATATATTGGTTTTATTGAAACTTATCGTGATCCGGCAGGAGGGCGCGCTGAGTTTGAGGGCTTTGTTGCCATGGTTAATAAGGAGAGCTCTGCCAAATTCTCAGAGCTGGTGAAGCGCGCTGAGAAGCTGTTGGAATATTTGCCCTGGACACAAGAGTACGAGAAGGATTCTTACTTGAAGCCTGACTTCACGTCACTCGATGTGTTGACCTTTGCCGGCAGCGGAGTACCTGCGGGCATAAATATTCCGAACTGTAGGTGCCGATCGCTTTAGTAGTCATTTGCAAACAATATATTAAACAAAATGCTTACCCGAATTTACAGACGATGAAATCCGTCAGGATGAAGGCTTCAAAAACGTGTCTCTCGGCAATGTTTTAGCCAACATTAACCGCAAAGATCCCATACCTTTTTTGTCCGAGGAGGACCAAGAATTAATGAAAGAATACAAAGTTAAAGCTTTTGAGGTACATAATTTAGCCACTTTTCAAATGCATTGCGTGGGTCGCTTTTTTAAGCCACTCTTTTGAAGTAGGTTCAAGTCGGTCTACACGAGTTGCTGGGTCATGGTAGTGGGAAGCTTTTCCGCATCAACGAGGACGGAACTTTCAACTTCGACAATGACAACACCAAAAATCTGCTCACTGGCAAACCGATCAGTACCTGGTACACACCGGGCGAAACTTACGATACCAAATTCGGAGCAATTGGTTCGTCCTACGAAGAGTGTCGTGCCGAAGCGGTCGGACTGTATCTTTCGCTGCAAAGAGACATTCTGGAAATCTTCGGTTTCGAAGAGCCTTCCGAACAAGATAACATCACATACATCAATTGGCTAAGTCTTATATGGAATGGCATGGGCGTCGCACTGGAGATGTTCAACCCTCAGTCGAAGCAGTGGATGCAGGCTCATAGTCGTGCACGATTCGTCATAATGCGAGTGCTGTTGGAGGCTGGCGAAGGTTTTGTCAAGATTGAAGAAACGGAGGATGGCAAGAATTTGCGTCTTACAGTTGATCGAACGAAGATACACAGCGTTGGCAAGAAGGCCTTAGAGACTTTTTTGCTGAAATTGCAAGTCTATAAATCCACAGCAGACATAGCATCAGCGACCGATATGTATGAACACTACTCAGAGGTCAGCGAGAAGGGATCGCATCCGTGGGCAAAGTGGCGCGACATTTGCTTAGCGCACAAGAAGCCGCGTATTATACTGGTGCAAGCCAACACCGAAATCAGCGATGGAAAAGTGCAATTGATGACCTATGATTCTACGCATGAGGGTTATATAAAGTCGTGGATGGACCGTTTCCCCGACACAGACATCGACGACATTTTGGAAAGGATTGTCGAACAGGATAAGAAGTACTTTCCGTGTGCCTTCGCAAATTGAGTTTTGAAAATCATCATTAAAAGAAGTTGGCAAACGACAGTAAGAAAAGCATTTGCTTTATTTATTAATTTGAAAAAATATAATTTGTATTTGCATTTAATGATAGATTTGATCTGTACATTATACATGTCGTCTTGTTTTCTTATATGTACTCCTAAATATTTAAAAGTTCAAAGAGAAGAATTTTTACTTATTAATGTTTTATATATTCAAAAAGGAAAAAAGTAATGCCTTCAAATGAGTCTTTTACAAAATTCATTAAACACAAGCATGGTTCATGGACTATACTATACTAAACTTTACAAATTTGGCAGCCAACATAATTGAAGATGTTATTCTCGCCCTCTGAATCCGGTGGCGTAATAATGAAACGCGCAAAGGTGCCGCCAAGGTTTTGCGCCAATTGTCCCGGATTTATAGTCAGGCAGTCACTTACCACCTGTAAATGCAGATGAAGAAATGGTTCAGGTTTGCAAAGTATCATCTGCGTAATCCTCTGCGGTAAGTGTAAGTTATCTCATACTCACCCTGATGAAGCATTTTTGGGCACTCGGCAATATTAAGATATTTGGAATTTTTTCAATAGTTGCAAATTTGTTTGCCAAATGGCTATCAAAACACATTTGATGCTCTGCCGGTGGACTAAGTGGGTAGAATGAACCTTGATTCAGGATATAGTTGATTGTGCGCTTCACCTTTTCTCCCGCATTGCTTAAATAAGAAAACAGGCAGAGAGAGATTAGGGTATAATACTTTTATGTACTTAAAACCTACACAGCTAACTCATTGCTGATGAGATGATCCACAATATCCGTGGACGTCACGCCGATTGCGATGCCATTCAAATCAACTATCGCCGGATCTGGCAAAAGAGTCACATTCGTGTAGTGCTTCTTTATGCTGAACGGTGGAGTGGGATAAACGGGATCGGCGTTGGCATCTTTGTGTGAGCTTACTATAAGTACCGTAGTGGCAGAGCTAACGACGGAGAATAAACGTATCTAAAAACCTAAACGTAAATAGGCTTCAGGTTGGAACGCTTACTTACCCAACGCTCTCCACTATACCAGCTATCATTTTCTCAAAATACGATTCGAACGTCTCCGCTAACGTTACATTTTCGGTTATAAGTTTGTGATCCGCTGCGAGGAAAGGACCGGTCAGTATCAATACGTCCGGTCGGTTGTTCTTGCAATATGCCATCAGATCGTTCAGTGGCTCGTACACCAGATCGTCGTCGTGTGTATAAGGTCCGGCCGCCACGACGAAACTCAACTGATCGGCAAATTTTGGCCGTGTAGGTGGCTCCAGACGGCGCTCAGCTATTATTTCGTCAACCATTAAAATGTCGCCCCGTGGATTCATGCCGGAAACCATCACAACTTGGCCGGGGAAAATGCCAACAGACTTCGTTTTAGAGAAATTCAGGCGTACAGTGCGACACTTCGTCTCGTCGGAGCCAACCAGCAGTGTCGACGAAGCATCTAAACGGTCTTCATTATCACAAAAAATAACCCCTATCGATTTTACTACATCCTGAGAGAGAGAGGAAAACATCGCTATCAAGCTATGATGGTCCGCCCGTCCCGCTTGGTTAATCGAATCGACTCACCTGTGAATGCACATCGACCTGACAGAGTTTGTAGTCCTCATTACCATCGTGTCCGAAAACGTTATGACACAGACTTTGTCCAATGTGGAAAATGCGATCGCCCGCAATGTCAACTTTGTCTCGAAGGTTATCGAACATATATCGTCCGCTGGAACTACTTAAGGGTTCACCGTCATGCACCAACAAGTGGCGAACTTGTTCGATTTTCGATTGATTCACGGACGACCATTGAGCAGAGCTGATCAACTTCGGATTTCCGAAGGTGTAGACGACTTTGCCGGAACCGGGAGTGGCCAGATGAGTACGCGGCGTGCCACTGCTGTAAGGATAATTCAACTTAAATAATTTGCTATGAACAAACGATGGAACGATGGATGGACGGACGACATGAAGTGAAAGAGTATGGTGGATTTCGTGACCCCAACAAAGATTACAAAGTTTTTGGCTTTTCAATGCCAGGCTACGCTACCTAAGGGCTATAGCTAAGGGCTTATTTTTGACATGAAGCGACATTATAATCGTGCGAAATAAAGCCAAGGTTCACTTACATTGGTGAGTAACTAACGGTGCTGAAGAGCGCTTCGTTTTGACGAGCGGGCGTTCTAGCTAAGGTTCTTTTAGTCTGAAACGATAAAAAGTTATGAATAAGAGATTAAATAAATACATTGAGAATGCGATTTTTATCACGCAAGTTCTGTAGAGATTACAAAGAGCAAAAAAAAGTTTTTGCTGTTACTGAATGAACTTTTATTTTATATAATATTTTATAAAAAAATTTATAGACTTCTGTTGCGAAAATTTACTTATATACGTTTTTTGACGCTGTAAAAAATACGTAAATTATCGACAATAAGTTCACTTTTAATTGCGTTCGTTGCGGAAATCATTATTATTAAAGGGAACATGAAACCGACACCAAGGCCTTTGGAAGCCACTTAAAACAACAATAATAACAGCCATAATAAAATCGAAACCTGCGTAATAAATCCTAATATTTTAAAAGGTTCTTTCTTCGTCATGTAAATAGTATTGATGAAAACACTTTGTGCTATGAAAAAGTGGTGCTACAACAAAGCAGAATCGACGGCAATAGTTTCGTGTGAAAATACGGAATAAGGTCATTAACAAGACCAAAAAATGCTACATTCTTTAATTATCTTTTTAATTTATTCAATATGATTTTAAAATTAGGTCTAATGAAAGCGAGGCCTGATTGATTACTTCTGGCATTTTTTGTACCTATTTGCTGTTGGCTGACGTCTAGCGGCTGCGGCAAATCTGAACAGCGCTCCTGAAACCTATTAATAACAATATCGACAGTAACGAACAGTATTAGAAATTGATTACGGCTACGATGAGGTTAAGCCACAGGGACTTAAAACAAACTTTCTGAGGGAGCTCAATCAGAGTAAATCATTAAAGATGCGGGTCGACGGAACCAGCATATTTTAGAAAAATACCAAATCGAATTTCAAGTTTGAGAAAGGATCACAAATGTTTGTCGATTCATTATTATTATACGCAATTATTTATTATACGCTGCACCCGAAGTTATATATTCACTTTGTTTTTCCGTTTATAACGCATTATATTAAGCGTGGTAGTTGCAGTAGAGTAACGGTAGAATAACGGTTGAAGTGAATTCTTTCAACAAATGCGTTAGTTCTAAGCATACTAGCTTCAGTATTTCAATAAAAACTGCTTCCTACTTCTTTCGCATTCATCGTATGCTATTAAAATCCATTCACAACATAATTTTTAACCTCAGGAGCACCCTGAGCACCTGTCGTGATGTCCAATTCATGCCAGATGGTATTTCTGTTTACACGTACCGCCTTCAGATCTAATAGTACCAGCATACTATACTCAGCAAGGCTTGGCAGTCGCTCTTGCTGCCGATAAAGTTCTCCCTAAACGCGTTGGCTTATAATCATCCCCTTCAAGGAGTCAACGGTAGTGTGGCGGCCAGTATACTACTACCCTTACTTTTATATACATAGTAGTAAATAGTGCTGTGCGGGATGTCAAGCGGGATTATTGAATAAAGGTTCAATAAGTTAAACTGTAACATGACGTTGTTGCAATAATTGACAACCAAATATCTGGCGGCGGCGGCCAATTTAAGCGATAATTCAAATCGTATCGTAACGTGACGGTCCATACGAACCTATCAGTATTTTGTCTCTCTCACCGTCGAGCTACGATACCGTCAATCTTGCTCGTAGCTATTCGCTTCTTTATGCTTCCCATATACTCTTACAATACGTGGGATGGAACGAGATAGCTTTATAGCTCTTTTATTCACTGGTACTGCTCTCATCAGACTGTGTTCTCTCGCTGGCACTGTTTCCCTCGACCGTGCTCTACTTTTTATAGAGTTGTTGGTTGTTTTGACGTTTGTACTAATCGCCACCACGTTAATTCCGTAACGTCCCGTTATGATACGTTTAGAGTAATTAAACCTTAAAGGCTCTAGTCCATAGAGTTCATTAGACTTCGACTTTAACGTCAAAGTATTGCTATGGCCCCATGGAAAACTTCGGCTTTATTTAAGCCTTAAGAGCAGTTATTATACAAAATGTCTTAAATTTGAACACAACCTAACTTAATGCAATTTGATGAAATTAAATTTTAACGTTAAATTTAAATATATCAATATGATCATAATTATACAAAAAATACAGTAAATACGATACATACCCATTATACGAGTATTAATTACTTGAGTTACATGATATAATATTAACAGCGTCTAGGCCTAACTATGACAACGTAATGACATTATCTGCATTACTCACTTTACTCATTATCTGCATTTCTTACTCACCATTATCTCGCCCGAAATGTTAAGCCAACAATTTATGGAATTTAGTGTTAGCTCAAAAGCTTATCATAAATTAAATTGCGATTTAAAACATTATTAATTTCAAGGCACAAACAAATATTCAATGAAGATCGGGATCGGGGTGCCTCAACTGTTGATGTCGGACCACGGACCAACGTCTTTGCCGACGTTGGCGTTTTCGGCTCTGGTGATATCTTCTCTATTGAATGCGATTTGAACCACGGCTGCTTGGCTGCTTGGCAATTTCTATTTACAAGCATTTTGCTGTGGTTGTGCCGTGGCGCATTCGTTCTGTTGTGTTGTTTTGACCCAACTTAATAGACGAGCATGAAATCTAGTCACGAACTTGATTATGAATAAACCGTGCACTAGATCCATGTTCGCCGACAAAATGGAGTCAGAGAAGAGATCACCGTGCAAAATGAATGGTCTTATGCGGATGGAGAAAATGCGGATATTCTATTTCGTTGAGCGCAAAATATCTGGCGGGTAACAGCGCCGTAGCAGCAGCAGCGAAGTGGAGGAGGAAGGAAGGCAGTTAGATTCGCGAAGGATGTGAAAGGAGGATCGCGTATCAGATACAAAATGACACTGACACTGTACGAGTACTAGTAGTTGGCAGCGCCGACGACGATAGCGACGGAGCCGCCTGCCTGATGCGCCAGCAACAAAACTACAACAGCATAAGAAAAAACAACTGTTGCAGCGAGTCAAGAGGGTGGAAGTACGACTAAAAGCGACGCATTGCGGCGAAACGGTGGCTCGCGATTAGAAAAGGCCAGCAATCAAGTCGGCTTACATGGCAGGAGAACTGACATTTTTATTTATTTCATTTGTGAGCAAGACGAACAAAATTTAAGTGCTTGTTATAGAGTACCCCACGACTGCGGCGACATTAGCAACAACAGATGCAGCAGCATCAGTACGAGTGAGTCGGCCTGGCCGTAAACAACACACAACACATGTCAGCTAACTTCACCTTAATTACACCAATAAACACAAAGAAACCTCCTTTAAGTGGTCATTACTTCAGAAATGGCCGATCGCCTTCAACAACAGCAAACAAAAAAATGGCCGTCTGCCTGCTCGGATGATGCTTGAGAACTTTCCTCCTCCGATGGTTGCATGTGGATAATAATTTCCTTAAGAAAATCGTACAGAAACAGCTTCGAGAGTAAAAACTGCGAGAGTAGCCTCAGCACATCTTTAAGCAAAAACACAACAGCTTGAACATCATGGACAAAAACAACAACAACTTTCGACCTGGCCGCGAAAGAAATGCACACGAATGCTGCTGCAACGTTATTAGAAAATGTTGCTGCCAAATTTTCATTAAAAACAGCATGTAGCAGTTGCTACTGAGCAGCCAGAGTGTGTAGGGCACAGGATGCAGAGCGACGGCGGCGCAATGCTGGATGCCTGAGGAGTCGATTGTTGCGGCGCTGAGGCGTGCAACCTCTGATTTCTTTCTTCTTCTTCTTCTTTCATTCCTAAATAAGAGAGAGCTTCGTACGACTTTATAGGATTTACCGGAGTTTTAAATTAAGCGCAGCAGCTTTTAGAGGCTACGACTATTGAGCTAAAGCCGCCTGTCTAAATTGACTTAATTTGATTGTGGTTTTGTTTTTTTGCTGGTTTCGCGGAAAAAATGACCGTTTTCGAAGCGATCGAATTTTTTAATGGGCTGCACCAACACGAGGTAACATTTTTACATTTTTTGTTCCATTCACTTGAGTTCTATTGCTCGAATTGGGTATTGTACGAGTATATTGTTTCGGCAACGGTTGAATGGTTATTTTATCCATCCATTGGTTACTTGAGTACTTAGTGAAAACGTGCGAGAAAGTCTGTGGTAAACGAATTGAAAGCAGAGAATGCGGTTGATTGAAGAATTTGTTGTATAACGATTTATAAATTAGAGAAAGATTTCATATTGACATCAATTTAAAGCTATGAATTGCTTTAGTAAGAGCGAAGTTACATTGCCAATTTCGTATTGACCAATTTTTTAAACTGTTTTTGTTTTCTGTAGAAACTGTTAACTTCTCTCTCCCATTCTCTTAGGCTTTGGATAGATTTCTACATAAAAACAAAAACAATTTGACAGAGTGGTCAATCAAAATTTAGCAATGTAGTTTGGTACTAACCAACCTCAGGATATAAATACAAGGTACACTCTGGAGCTGGAATTATTAGTACGAATAGAGCACGGAGTTGCCAGATCAATAAACAACAATCATATACCATATGAAATACTTTCAGGCTTGGTACTAAATATGGACGTACATATTGAGAGCTTATAAAAATTAAGGACGTAGTATGTATGTTTTCAAATATCAAATATTAAAATTTCAAATATTAAAATAATAAAAATTAAAAAAATAAAACTTCTACCTTTCGCAAGAAATAACAACAATAAAGCGTTCATGTAATCACTGCCGAATTTTTCGCTTTAAAATTTTAAATTTCAATAATAAATGTAGAGAGATAATTAGCATTTATTTCAGAAACAAGATTAAAGTTGTTCTTATTTAGATGGAATTTTTTCTAATCGAAATTACTTTAAAAGAAGTTATCAGCTTATCAGCCGGCAGCATCCTTCACCTTTGAAATGCGTTTGCTTAATTCGAGAAACTGAAATATCGTGCAACAGTTTAAAACGAAATCGCAAACGCAAATCTTACTTAAGATTAATTAAAAACGAATGAAATGTAAAAAAAATACATTATAGCAATGCATTAATGAAAATGCACATTGCACATATGTAGATAGGATACTACTAGACGTACCACATTCACACCTACATCATTAACATCATCATCATCATCATCATATCTTGATTTATAGATATTTACGACTTTGTTGCTATTTCTTGCTGACATAATCTCGTGTGAACATTTTCAAACATATTCAAAATGGAAAAAGAAACTAAACAAATAATTACAATCATAATCAGATAAAATGCTTCTACGATAAAAACGAATTGAGAAAAATCTTACATACGACCACTGAGTTAATTCGTGCACAGCAAGTGATTGAGGTGGTTAAGAAGGAGAGGAGGCAAAAAGCAACGACGCCACAGTGAGTTCTTCTGGTCTTGGTTAATACTCGCAGCCGGTCTGGGCCAAGTTGTAGATTTGCGTTCAACGAGTCTGCCGCACGAATTGCGCGCTCATTTCAGTTAAGAGTCAGCTCAGTGGCACCGAACTGACTAACATGGTCACTTTTGTGTTTCGACTTGATGGTGAGTTTTTTTATTATTATTAGTGGCTTAAAGATGGCGGAAGATTCTTGTTATAAATTGTCTACCTTTCACCGCTTCAATTCGAAACGGACCGGACGGTCTTCAGTGCAACCGTTTAATAAAATAACGTCTTCTTAAGAAAGAATAATCATAATGAATGAATGAATAAATGTCCCTTAGCTTTCCAAATATGTACATGAAATTAATTTAACAATGTTAATTAAACATTGATAAACATGTTTTGGCTAAGAATATTTCATTGAATCGTTAAATGTCAATAAACGAATCTATTTGAGTCTAATATTGATTGATTATGGAGATACGAGTACTAACTACAGTAAGTTAAACTATTTAAAGCAGATTTTCTCCAGGAGAGCTTTAGTTTGTCGTACATCATGCATTACGATATTTTAATGCCATTTCGCTGATTTAATGATATCTATTTTGGATAATTTCAATTTCAACTTTTTCACAATTGCACCACTTTTAAGAGGTTATATAAAGGTATGGGAATCACTGCGGTCTAATTAATTGAATTTATTTTTGAAAACTATAAAACAATACAAATTCGCCGAAAATGTTAACGACGATTGTGTTACGCTGTTGTTGTATTATTGTTAAATGAATTTATGAAGTATTAAGCACAATAGTATACATGCATACATATGTAAATCTATGTATACAAAGCAAACCGGTTTTTTATTGTAATTTCGATCTATGTAAAAAAAAACATCAACCAAAAAACCGAACCAAATAAAAATTACCCAAACAAGCGCGTTTGATATCAGAGAAGAAATTAGCTGAAATCATTACATTTCTCACTACGAGTATAAGAACAAAAGGTGTCAAAAGCCATCGGCAACATGTTGGTTGACTAATTACACCAACAAAAATGTTGTGAATAAAGAAATAGACATAGTGAGAAGTGAATAATGGAATAAAATGTTTTGCTACGCATCGTTGAAAATGTTGATTTCAGCTTCAGAGACAGACAGACATTATTACAGTGGTAAAAAAAATAGTTAAAACCGTTGTGAAACTATGGATTATTAAATAATAAATGCAAATATAGAAAAGGTTTTCCCAAACCAGAAATACATACATATATTTTTGCATACATGCATTTCATTTATATATTGAATTTTTATTACATTGTATTTTTATATGTATATATGTATATCGTATATAACGGGTGCGCCATCTTTAATATCGGTATATAAACATTGAATAACTTTAATATTTATCAACCGATTGGCTTCAGTGAACATGTTTTTGAAACGTACATGTTTTTTAGTACAATTTTTTAGTACAAACATGCTTCACACCGAAACAACGCGCTGAAATAGTGACGCTGTAAATTGAAAATACAAAGTCGTGCATATCGTCAAAAAATATCGTGGCCAAAAAGCACGGTCTGACAACATTCGTCGTTTGGTGTCGAATTTAATTGAGTATTTGACAGTGGTAGATCGTCGACATGCTGTTTATTAACGTCCAAGACGTTCCAATGAACCGGTTTAGGCGGTAAGAGAGAGTGTTGCCAAGAACCCACATATCTCGTATCGTCACCGCGCTCAGCATTTCGGCACAGTGGAACACCTTGCGTCGCATTTTGAACGATGAGTTGCATTTGTTTTCGTTAAACCTGCAATTGACTCAAAGAATATTGCCGACAGACCGTCCAAGTCGCTTGGAATACGGCGGGTCACATACCGAAATAAAAGATGGCGCACCCTGTAGATATTATAAACTTCTATTTTCAATGAAACTATGTTTTGTTCGTCTCAACTATTTTAAATTCATCGTAATATTTCTGTATGGAAATTCATCTAAATCTCAAACTGTCTTGGAGTGAGACGGTGTCCGTGTTGTTTGAAGGTTTCCCTAATACTTAAACCATGCTAGTAGACTAAAATTATCCTTTTTTCTGGCTTCCTCCAATTTTCGAGCCGTGTTAAATCGAAAAACGTGTTTTCATTGTGTTTTTTCCTATAATAAACATCCCTTCTGCATTAAAATCTTAGCCGTAAAAGAATCTCTTTAAAAAAATCTCCAAAATTAAAACCTCACTGATCAAATACAATATTAACAGGTACAATTCGAACAGAAAACAATTGACAGGCACAATAATAACAGGTACAATTTGAACAGAATACAATCGCTAGCTTCTCTCCCACTGTAGATTAAAACATTTGGTTTCACGAACCGGTGTAAATGACCTCACAAATAATAAAAGCCACAATAAGTGTAACATCGCAAACGCAAAAAAAAAAAAAAATACGAGTATACTGCTTTGTTTGTTGAAGTGTTGTATGAATTTTTATGCACAGAGCGACATACCAATAGGCCGGTTCAGTTCGTTGCTGGAACTGTATACGGCTGAGTGATTCCACGGAAGGGAGATTGGTTGACTTGTGAACAACGATCATTGTTTTGTGGACGACAAAATATGAAGTCGGTTCAATTCGTTAAAACTATTACCAAACAACAATGGTTCATTCTAAAATCTAAGACGTTATAGATATGTATGTATGTACATAGATATATATCGTATAAGTCGTGCAGAAGCTAACGTGTTTAAGTAAAAAAAAAACAGGAATTGAAAAAAATTAAAGTTTTTTGCCGTTTCAAGATTTTTCAAAAATACGAGTTACAGAATGTGATTTTGGTTGAAAAGTTGAAGCTAAAAACCAAAAAACGTTTTTTGGTTAAAAAATTAAGCCGAAATTTTCTACCGGGGCTTTAGTACAATACTAGTACTAAAATCTGAACTCTGGTTAAAGAGAGATTTAAGTTTGGTTTTTAAAAATGGTGTATTATCAAAAAAGATCTTAGAAAAAAATATGAAAATCAGAAAAATGGACGAACAGAACAAACGAGGGCCATCGATTGTTTTAAGAAGGAAGCTTAAAAAAATTACCATGAACTCATAAATCTTTCTCTTCTCTTCATACAATGTCAACCATTACAACAGAAGTACCACTTCAATCAGTGAAAAAAAAAAACAACTACAATGCATATCCAACATTTATGTGAATATATTTCAATATATGTACATAAATATATTCTTACGACCGAAGGCTTCTTTGTCACTGGAGGAATGAAAGAAGGGGACTAAATAAATATGAAATTGATGAATAATGAAAAACAAGTCAAACCGCGCCGAAAGATCGGGAATCAAGTCTACAAAAATATATGTATGTATAAATACAAATACATATGTGTATATAAAGAGAGAGAAAAAGAGAGGGGGAGAGCGAGAGCGGTAGCGAAATTCCTATTTTCTCTCTAACGCACACAAACACATAAAACAAATTTGAAATTATGAATAAAGCCTCGGATGCCGCTTGAGAAACAACGTCAATAAAAAATACGATATTTGTAAATAGAGGTGAAAAAATGATCCCGTAGGAAAAAGGCATTCAGATTCATACTAAAAGTATGGTTATATCCATACATGCCTAAGTTATACTCGTTCACATAAGAACGTATACGATTATATGTTTGTATTTAGGCAATATGGATTTTTCGTCTTCTCAAAAAATGATTTTTCAATTTATCCTTTGAAAGAACTTACAATGGGAAGAAGGGCTGGGATATTTCGGTATTCATCACTGCTTGTGATTGACTCTCTGAGAGTTGGCTGTCTGAAAGGCGTAGTTTGCATTAGCGCAGAAGTATTCTCCAGCGTCAAAATTTCGTGGTTGCCGGAGCAAGCAAAAGCTCCGAAAAAAAAATTCGTACATATATACATATATATAAAGCATATTCACAACGCAGGTACATACGCATTTTTTTAATGTATTCTGCATTCATCAGACATCACCGAAGACATCATCCTTGCGTTTGGTGTACGTAAGGGCTTGACACCACGCCCTGGAAAGGAACAAACCCAACTGCTGATCTATATCTTTAGATATAATGCCAATGAATTTTTTACCCTTTGACTATGGTTCTATACCACTCAAGTTGTTTAGTCAAAGTCTAGTTTGGATTAGTTTGTTTGAAGCGAAAAGACCCAAAAGAGAAACGCTGAATCGATTTAAATGCGGCTTCCGACACTATGTTTTAAATATTTTTGGGGGAATTTGCAAGTTTTGACGGCAGGTAAAAAACCTATGATATGTAAAATAATACCTAAGTAACTACTACTCATTTTTCTCTAACAACATAATTATTTCTAAATAAAGCAGGCCTATTTTCTTTAAGATCAACAATTTAAGAAATTCACAATTAGAGATCAGATAACTAAAGTGTTATCAATTTTGGTACTCTCATACAAGCATCAACTCTTACACAGAGGCGTAGTCTTTGGAGGGATCCAAGGTCATAACAATTGAGAAAATTATTGTTATTGTTGTTCGATTCAAAGAAATAAATGCAAACATCAATAAATATATAAGAACAATTTATTATTGTATGTATAGTAATAAAAAGTGTTTTAGGAATTCTGTTTACGAAATTTACAGAAATATTCCCTGTAAAAATCGTCTGAAAGAAAAATCCGCGAATAAATTCCACACTGTATTAAAATTATCAAAGTTTTCACCGAATGTTATGCTCAGAACGCCCTTTTTAAAGACCTGAATTCAAAATAAAGCGGATGGATGGATGCGATGCCTACGGTACAAGATTCGACAAAGTTCTACCAAAATCTTTAGTTGGTAAATTTTCACAAATATAAGAAAAATTTAAGAACTTTCTGTGGCGGACTTCCTGAACTATAAATCAAGGGGGCATTCCCCCTTTCGCCCCCCGTTCGCCTAAAATGAGATCGGAATAAAGGAAATGATAATAAATCATTCGTCGAAAAATTCTCTCACTAGGGTTGCCAGCGGCTGTTAAGACTTTTAAGGAGAAATTTATGACCATTTCTACAGGTAGACAGAAAGTCTTCAGCGTTCCCAAGGTACAGTTGGCAGGCAAGGTAAACTACAATTAAACTAACCAAAAATATAACAACAACTTTTGAAGGGTTGCCGCCAATTGGACAAAACACACTGAGCAGAGAGCCGTTGCTGCTGGGTGGAATTTTTTTTTTGTTTGTTTTGTAAATTTACAAGAATGTTGATGATACTCGTAGCAGTCATAAAAATTATAATGACAGTATATAGCGTTATTACTAATATTATTGTTATATAAAGCGTAAAGCGGAAGGGTATTTTTAAACACATAAGCGTAACGTGTCACTGCATCTACTGGCGTTTTTAATGAGTGTGGATCTAGTCACAATTACTAGGAATCAATGTGAAAACACTGGACCCTCACCCACTAAAAACAGCAGTATGTATAACGCGACGCGATGAAAAACGGTAACGGTAATACTAATTTAATTTCAGCTTAACGTTATTTAAAATGAAATCGAATAGAGAGAAAACGCTTCATCGTATTTAATATACTAATATTGAATAATTGCTTGAATAAATGCTTAAAATAGTAACATTTTTAGTGGTATTTTTTTTGTTAACGAAGGATGTTTACCACAGGGACAGAATTAATATCAATATCAACATAACTTCTTATATTCCTCCTAAATAGTAAAGAAGAAATTATTAAATTTTATAAGCAGTGAGTTACTTTTACCCACTTTAATAAAGGTGAAGTGAATCTAATTCAAATTAACGCGGTAATCAATGAAAATTTGGAATTACTTGCCGAGGAGGGCATAATGACGCAAAAAACCGATGAAACAATTTCTTAAAAAACTAGATGAGAAATCTGTATACGTACATACGTCTCTAATTCAAAGCAATTTACAAGTAACTGAATATAACTAAACTTGCACATATTTAAGGAAGTACATAATGTACATACTTGTATATTACGTGCAAATTCCCTACAAGGCGGTTTACATATTTCTAGGTTTACCAGATAACTGCTCTCCACTATTGCTGCTGTGATCGGAATATATACATACGTACGTTGGAGAGAAGACATCGTATCGTCGTGGTCGATACACTTGGTGGTGTTTGTGTTGCGTTGCGTGTCGTTAGCAATAATCGCAACAAAAAATTAGCAAAATACGATGTGTTTAATTGGAAATTTTTTATTTAATCAAATTTCAGGTTATAGAAATTTGAACACGCAATTTTAACTGTTGCTTGATGACGTTCAAGTGAGGTGAGGACAGTGAATATGTACAACAAAAATAAGTATTAGCAACAGAGACAACGCTAACGGACTCAACTCAACTCAGCTCAGCTCAGCGTCAGCAGCGTTAGCAACGACACCATCGTCATGCCCATATAAACGAGTATGTACGTCAGTATACACACAGTACGTCTTTCATATACTGGAATCTGTAGCATATACGCGATTGATATCTCTTCGTATGTATGCATCATATAAAGTTGATATACAAAGGAATTGCTGATCATGCAGGAACGATCCACCGACCCCGACGTTCGATAGCATTCTCCAGCAGAAAAGAAACTGTTGCTCGCTCTGGACGCCATAAAAACTCTCGGCTGTTCATTTGCTTTGTGCTCCGCTGTTCGTTCTCGTACATACAATGCTCGTATTAGCATTTGTATAAGTATAGTTACTCAGAGACGTAGACCATTGTCGTCGGGAAGAGGATAAGCTTGAGCTTGAAATACATGGTCTGGTGGTATAATATGCGCGATGGAGTCGGAATATCAATTATCGAAGTGTTTTTTCTGTTATATTAAATTGAAAATGTATTAAGCGGAAAAGGCCGCAAACAAGAGGCCGCAATAACAACAAAAATGTAACAATCGGCTTCATTATATTCGTAGAAGTAAGATAGCACAAGCGCAATGTCTTCCGTCTTTGCTTTCAATTTAATTTCATTAATTTAATTCACTTTATTTTTTATTTTGAGTGGGAAAATGTCGATAATTTAAAAATTAAGTCGTTACAAAAACTTCGAAACTTCGATCAGCTTTCTGCGGTGTTTTTCAATACAAGGTATACTTTCTTTCGTATGGTTTGTAGTTTTTTAATTTTATTTTCTCCTGCTGCTGTTTCTTTTATTCCGGTTACTTTTGCGGATCGAATCGCACGCCATTTTTTTACACTTTTTCATAATATTCGAATTGAGCGTAACGTTTTGACTGCACAGAAGAAGAATAAAGTCAAGAGTTCAGAAATTTGAACGCTTCAGAGCAAGAATCTTTGAAGGCGCTTCAGAGCAAGAATCACACCTTCACATACATATGTATAATAATGTGTACATTTAAGTATAGACTTTTTTGTCTTTTTGGCTAAATTCACCAGACAGTAAACATCACACGATCTTCACTCCAGTAACTCTCTTATAAGACTAAACTCAGGTTTTAAATTGCTTTTAGGAGCGAATGCCATAGCGCAGACACAGCCACTCGCAACACAAACAAAGCAAAAACAACAACAAGAACCACAACAACAATCCAAATGAACATTCGATCTCCAGCTGCATGTAGTGGTTCTTAATACAATGCGAGTGTACCAGAACGACGCTATACATCGCCATCAGGCTTACCTTAGTTGCGGGTTAAATTTTATGGCAAGCCCTGGTGGTGCTCACGATACAAACAAACGCTGCTACAAAAAGTACGCTCTCCCGCTGAAAGCGACCGATCTTCGCGTACCCGTAAGAAGGGGTTCGTTGCGCTAGCCGATGGAGAAAAAGGCGAGCATTTTCAGTTTTTGCCGTAAACTGGTATAATAGGAAGGGAAGAAGCAATGACCTAAAATATACGGCAGTCTTTAGTCTGTCAGAAACTAGCGATGGGAATGGAAGCAAATTAACAAGACGAAAAAAGACGCATCTGACGGGTACATACGTAAAGATCAGTAACTATGTTAAGTTTCGATGTAAATATAATAGTTTCCATTTCCATTTATATCCAGCTCGCTCAGTTTAAAACTATGAGATATGTTATGTATTTGGCAGTTTTGGCCCTACTGACATTTTGCCGGCGCCGGTGAATGGATTATAACAAAATCGCCAGCGACATTTGTGCACTATTGGAACACAATTACATTTCGCTCAGCGACCAGTAATGGCTAGCAATGCCAGATTCGACCTTTTTCGAATTTTTCAGCTATTGTTGAAAATGTATATAACTATACATTTATATATATGTACATATATATAAATTGTATATAACTATACAATTTTCGAATTCTCTTATCGACCTCTCTGTAAAAAAGGATATGAATTTCGTATGTACCGCGTTGCTATCAACAAAAGCATTAGTATTACTCCCCCCTTCGGTGACAGATCGAACCCTAATTACATTATATCGACCCCAAGGGGTCTAAAGAGATCGATATCGACCTCGGTGACAGATCGAACCCTAATTATATTATATCTACCCCAAGGGGTCTAAAGAGATCGATATCGACCACTTTGGCGCCCTGGTCTAAGCTATAACAGCTGCAAACTAGCTATAATGTTGTAGTTTTTAGCTGTAGCAATTTATATGTATATACGATATGTACATATGTATAATGTAAACGACGAATGTATAAAAATCAAAGATTTTAATAATAAAACCAGCAAATTTCTTTATCAATGGAAAAAGAATAAGGAAATATAAAAAATAGAAGCGGGCAAAATCGCGCCAATTTGGAATAGATCGAATCTGGTAAAGGCGCTGGGCGATACCATCGCTGGCGATTTTGATTTGTTGAAGCAATTATGTTAAGTAGAATATGATAAGAATTTCTTTTAACCAGTCTTTATCTGAAAATGTTGATAACATTGAAAACCTTATCCATTTTACTAAATTAGTTAATGAAAATACTTAGTCTCGGGAAAAAAATATCAAATGAACGTATTTTATTGAACGTTTTTATTAGGCTGCTTTCTTTCATGTTCGGTACAAATTTTATACATACATACATAGTATGTACATATATATTTAACGTAAAAAATTTTTTCAGAAAATGTGTCAAGAAATGTTGAACAAAATGCGAAGGAAGTGGTTTATCAAATTTTAAATAATTTTCGTTACTTTTTAGTTCGTTGTAAAACGTTTTATATACAAAAAACATTTTTTTTATTCGATTTTTTTTTATTTGATTTTGATTTTATCATCAATCAATCAATTTTAATCATTAATTTTCTGGATGTTTTTTACAATGTCTTTACATTATAAATTAATTCTGATACGACAGTTTCGTCATATGATTTTCATCTGAATGAACACCAAAGTGGAGGCAAGAGGGCCTGCTGACTGACTGATCGCATTGACTGAGTAATGATACAGTGCACTTAGGGTCAATAGCATCAGAACAAATATAAAAAGAGAGTATTATGTAAATGCGACGACAAATTAGAGAGAGGTATCGGTACAAAACTAAAACAAGTAACTAATACCAAGATTAGAAAGCGCAAAAAAAGACGCACATAAAATAGATGAAAAAACCAAGCAACAATTTATTACAACGATTCTACCAATTCAGCAGTACTCGCTCTCCCTACGAAATTCATCTTTCGCTAGTATGCACAATGCTAAGGGTGGGTGGGTTTACATTATCGTCGAAGTACACTCAAATATCAAATTGTTTTTTTACTTGCCGGAACGAAAAAAAAAACAAACACAGAAGTGTTCAACAAGAACAAAGAATACTTCAATGCTGATATAAACTCGCTTTAACATACAAGAAAATAACTGAGGCCACAAAAAAGTTCACAGAGAAATACTATATTTTAGATACAAGTAAATCGCAGATCTCTTGACTGCCACCACATCAGACCAAAGTACACAAAGAGAGGAAAGAAATCACAATCTCACCTTCCTCTTACATTGGAAGGTGAGATTCCGATTGCGGAAAGAAAGGAAGACAGTAGTTTTGGAAAAGGTACACGTCAAGCACAATAGTTTCGTTTGATTCCAAGTTAGAAGAGGAAATCATAAAAAACAAATCGCTTTAAATGAAAAGTCGAAGCAAAGTTACCCTTCAGAATCATGGTTATGTTTGGATCCAAAATATTTAAATAATATAACCTAATTAAGTACTATTTAATTATATTTTTTAATCCAATCCAAATGAAGAGAACCGAAAAAGAGGAGCGAAAAAATTATAATGTCGTCTTATGGTATTTCATAGAAAGCAGAAATGTTCACTCGTGGACCAGAACGTAAATGTGATATGGATCGCTGAGAATGAACTCTTTCAAAGTCAAATTATGTAAATATTTGTACGTCAGAGAACACACATATTATTTGATATATTTTGATTTTTGTACCGCGTGAGTTAAAATAATGAGGGGAAAAAATACCTGTCCTCTTCCGATGATTTTAGCAAATGTTAATTAGAAAACTTTTTAATAACAAATTGTTTTTATTTCAACTATATATATCTTAATTATTATTTTAGAATTTGAGTATTTTCGTCTACCTATGCGTCTACCTATTAACAAATACACTTACAAATGTTAATTAGAAAACTTTTTAATAACAAATTGTTTTTATTTCAACTATATATATCTTAATTATTATTTTAGAATTTTAGCCTTTTCGTCTACCTATGCGTCTACCTATTAACAAATACACTTTGGCGGTTCAATGACCACTGAAAAAACTACTCTGAAATACAACAGTCGTAGTTGAATTAAAAGGTATTCAAATTATATGGAGATAATGAATACAATTTTTATCACGATCTCACCGAAACAATGAATTTTAATTGCGAAAGAGGCCAGCAGCGGATTTTAGTGGCGGCCCAAAATAGGCCGAAAAAGTATACGCTAAATACAAAACTAAAATATCTAAATATGTATTTGAAAGCTGTAAGAATTAAGTGTCAATAATTGGTAAAAAATTTTAACAGAAATGAAATTTTATTAAATACATATTTATTTCTCTTCTTAAATCTCATTAGTGCGCTTTTAATAAATTTTTCAATAAAGTTTATTACAAGTTTAAACTTCATTACAAGTTTAATGCAACACATAGAGATTGCAATCTGATTGCATCTGGATAATGATCGGTAATGTCGTGAACGCTACTATTGCTTTATGAAGTAATGAAAATAAAAATTTATGAAAATAAAAAGGTAAAAAAAGGCCCTTTGGAAAAGGCCCGTTTTTTGAAATGGTAATAAAAGGCGAAGAAATTGAAGAACAACTCTTTTATATGTACATACATGCCAGGATAACTCGTCTTGTATACGATTTCGTGCTGACGTTCAGGTCAGCTCTTGCGATATTTAGGAAAACTTGTTTAAAAAAACTACGAGTAAGTAGTCCTTTAGAAAATAGTCTAAATCTTTCACTATTAAAAAGTCTTTTCAAACAATGCGAAGTATAGTATGTACTGAAAAGATTACAGCACAGAAGATCGCCGAAGTGCTGCAGCTTAAAAACGATTCGGTTATAACTGGAGTCTAAATCCGACGATTTTGGGCTATTTTAAATGGCAGAGTTCACAAAGTTCAAAGGCATTTTACTCGACGGGAGTAATCTAAAAAGATGCTTAAACTGACTGCTTAAACTGGAAACTTGGCCAACATTGCGCTTGCTGCAACGATAGCTTTTCAGCACAGTGGGTTGATTAAAATCAATTCAAACGATTTCTCTTTTGATTTTTACTTTTTGTTTTTTTTAGATGACAAAAGAAAAATATTACGGAACAAAAACTTGATATTTTCAAGAATAAATATTCACATAATAATATGCTGCAGATTTTAAAATAACAATTAAAAAGTAATAGAGGCAATTTTGAAGACACTTGTTTAGTATCTATGACGGAATGATGATGGTGTTATGATGTTATTAAAATACTACAATTAAAATTTTAAATAATTAAAATTTTCTAGAATTAAAATAATCTAAAATTTAATAATTTAGATCTTCAACCTGATTCGATTGATCTTTCAAACAAGTTTTAGAATACATGAAGGAAATATTTGATTAGGGTCAAACATTTTCGAAATCAAAAGTTGTTTGGTTACTTCCTAAATTTGAAAACGTTCCTAGCGAGAAGGAATAGCTTTATATGCCTTGAAAATTATAAAAATAAGGTTTTAGGGAAGACTTAAAACTTCTTTGTATATTTAAAGAGCCCACTTCGGCTTGAACTCCTAAATTTTTCAAATGGCACCACAATCCAAACATGCATAGCTTGGCACAACAAGAGGCTGTACCACCACCATGTCGTCCAACGAGTACGTTGGAAGTTTTTAGATACATCGTAATACAAGTCGAAAAACGCAAAAACGGGAAGAAGCAAAAATTATCAAAAAATCTCGCAAAGCACGAAAAAACCAGTTTCTGACGAAAAACTGAAGCAATAACCACAACAACAAACAGCAGAAAACGGCCAAAACCACCATGGAGACCACGACGCCGATGGTACAGGTCAGAGCAGTGGAGTACTTGATTGTCACTGTGTGTACAGAAGGTAGGTGCACATAAATTGGTCATAGTGGCAACGGCCGTGGAGACTGTTGTCGGGTGTTGTTGCGAAGAGAAGTCGTTTCGTCAGGCTCTGGAGGTATCGGGAGAGGGGGCCGTTCAGACCATCTAAGAAGCGAACATCCAAGTCCGATGCATATACACACACACACACACACATTTCTACATACATAAAATGTGTACCTAAAGAATAAAAGCTATGTGCATGAAATGAATGTTTCCGTAGCGCGGTTTTAACTTTGTTTTGCTTCTTATGTAAAGTCAAAATCTCAAAAAAGTGCTGGAAAAGCAAAACAAAAAGACATGCTTGAAGGCACAAAGTGTTTGCAGAAGTAAAATAACGGCTTTAATGGGTTGACTTGTTTATTAACGAAATCTGAATTTCAAAAATGTATGGTAACTTTAACAGATCCGAAAAAAAACTACATAATTATAACGTCACCCACACCACACAGACCTCAGCCCGTTCGTTGAAAACAGATGAGATAGCAATAACTAATGAGAACAGATGAGAAGTATGTACGAGTACTACACCATGTTGCAGCTTCAAGAAACATACTACGTATAGTATAACAAACAACACCAAGAAGGTAGAGAAGAGCGAGCGACCATGTTATCAATCAATCAATAATTTCTTACACAGTCGAATCTATTTTCTTGAGGAAGCGTGTATAGTACAGAATTGATTTGAGTAGAAAAACAGCAGGATATAACAGAAGATGAGCAAGAAAATCCAAAAAATTATTACTTTGGCTTGAGATAGCAAAATGCCGCGCGATTGGGTTCATTAAACCAGCAATGAACAAAACAATGGAGATGGCAAATGAAGATGAAGAAGAATCAATGAAATGATGCTACATACATATATGAACCAAGAAACTGACAAGGAAAAGAAATACAATTTAAAACTTTCAATAATGATGGAAGTGTTGTCAGTCGTCAGGCAATAAAACTTGTTGCAATAGAAAACGTAAAAAACAGATAGAACATAACTAAAGAAGTATTCACGAACATAGTATACAATATAGCATAGTATTTATACAATATATACGACCAATACACATATTAATGTGCGATTATATAGCGTGGGTATATGGGCATATAGAAACTTTCGAATAGAAGTGAAAGGATTTCGACGTATAGAAGCTGAACCCGCTTCTAAAGATGGTACCAAGCACAAATAGAATTTTTTATGTGAACAAAGTCAGCAGTTTGTTAAATCCACTTCAATCAACATCATTGTGATGGATTATTGTCTTGTGGCAAGATTTGACGATTGTAATAAGTACATACATGCTTTCCAATCGCCCCGCCTCTCCACAAATCAGCTAAAAAATAATAGGAGTAAGAAATCGAATAGACAATCTCAAAAAATCTGTAAAAATAAAAAATCATAGAAAACGAAGAGAAGGGAATCAATCGTAAGGATCGGTTATATATTGCCATGCATTAGCCATACTCAAAAAGTTTTTTCGAGACCAATTCAAAAACACATAATCTTGCAGATATGATGATGACATCTATACAAACTGAACTGAAGCAAACAAACAAACATCCATTAGATATAGTATTATATAGTATAGTATAGTATAGTATAGTATAGTATAGTATAGTATAGTATAGTATAGTATAGTATAGTATAGTATAGTATAGTATAGTATAGTATAGTATAGTATAGTATAGTATAGTATAGTATAGTATAGTATAGTATAGTATAGTATAGTATAGTATAGTATAGTATAGTATAGTATAGTATAGTATAGTATAGTATAGTATAGTATAGTATAGTATAGTATAGTATAGTATAGTATAGTATAATATAGTATAGTATAGTATAGTATAGTATAATATAGTATAGTGTAGTGTAGTATAGTATAGTACAGTATAATATATGGTATAGTATAGTATATAGTATAGTATAGTATAGTATAGTATAGTATAGTATAGTATAGTATAGTATAGTAAAGTATAGAGTATATTATGCACTCCCTCACAATTTTAACGTGCCCAAAATGCAAGGGTTCCGATGAAAAACAAATCTACTTTTGTATCACTAATGGCGCTTACCAGATATAATTTTGAATATAAACTTGTTAAAGACCCGCTTTATATACAATAAATATACACAGATCTGATATATACGTATATATATAAGTAAATAATAGAAAACTTCTTTGTACGAGTACTAAGGTACTTATAGAAGTTACACTCGGAACGCTGAAGCCGCAATCTTATTTCTTTTACCCTTCCAGCATCTTAGCAGTAAGTTTTAGAACTGAATAAACAATAAAAACAGCAAATACAAATGCATAAGAAAAATACAATAACTCTTTTTATAACATTTTAGAATTCTTAAGACGGAAAAGCACTGCTTGCTCCACTCAATGCAATGCGAAACAGAATCGAAAGGAATACAAGACATCTCAACACATAGTCGTGCTGTACCACTCTCAACAAACTGCAAACATTAATCGGTTTTCTGATGCTGCTGCCTAGCTGCCAGGCTGATCATGATCTTCAGGTGGTTTCCCCGTTCCAAGGGGCGAGACGGGTTGGGTTGGTTGTGTTGTGGTCTGTGTACGTGTTTATGTGTGGTTGCATGCGCTGCGTTCCCCTGTCATATTATTCCAACAATAAAATACAATACAATACATGAAGCTGCTGCTGCTGCTGCTGCAGCTCGGCTGCGAGTACAGAAGGTTCAACAGCACAAAGCGCCTTCGGTTGCCCCACGATGTTCCTTCAGCGAATGAAGTATTCTTCTGGAGGAACGTAGATTTATATACTGGCTGTCTTCTGGTGCGGTGTTTCGGTGCACCCAATGGTTCACGTTCATCTGTGTTCTGTGTGGAGAATGCCAGCGGACCAAATTGCGATTTACACAAGGTTTTTCCCGCATTATTTTCCTTTTATTTCAATTCTTGTTTCTCCCTCTTTCTACATGCAGCCTCTGACTGCAACTTCTTCAATTCGTTCCCGCTTTTTCGTTGCATGATTGTTCGTTTGCGAAGGACTGGACCAAGCCCTCTGATATGATGCGCGGCTGCGAAAGCATATCGCAACATTGACGTACATGACGTACTTGTTCTGGAAGATCTGTGGCTGCTCATGTTTAAATGGCAAATATTATGTACTATGTACTGAAACGAAATGCATAAATTTGACGTCGGATTCTTACTTCCTGGCCTTGAATATGTGCTATGTCTTGATGCTTCGATTTTATGTTATTGCTACGTTTTTCCACTATATATATATTCAAATGTATGACCCTCCCTTACCCTTAGCCATCAACTGTAACTTATAATCTACAGGAAAACTATCTAATGACTTAACAATTTACTATGTATGTATAATAATTTGATTTTTTCTATACTATCAAAAACTGCATTTATTATTTAAAGAGGTTTTAAGCAAATCGTAAGGTAAGCCATTTATATCTTATAGCTGTTCCGTGACTAATATTAAAGTAACGCAGATTTCGCCATTTGGATTTGAAACCTGGAAACTTTTAAAATGAACGCACTTGACGAGGAAAGAGTAAAGTTTGAAAATAAAATAATACGACCACGACGAAAGTGCTGACACCGAAACAGTGAAAAGAATGAACAACGAACAGAAGTAAATTTCAAAACGAAGCCAAAGGAACTGTAAGTTAGCAAATGTAAATGCTGAATGCTTTGTATCATCATCCACCATCCATCCACGAAAATTGGTTTACGCATCACAGCATACTTACACTTACGAGTATACCTCAAATGCGATAGAAACCTTACGATAAAACACCTTCTTAGTAAAAGGTATGCAAATAAAACATGATCCAGCAGCTGCAATTACCACTAGACAAAAAGGCATTGTAGCGACGATATATTGCAACGATATGTTGTCGTTCACGTCTATATCATTGCCATTATCATGGTCAATAAAGTCAGCAGAGTAAACTACAAAGCACTACAAAAATCTATTTACGTCCGAATAGTTTGCGAGCGGATACACACCATCAAAAACATATAAAAGGCTTCGTGACATGAAGCTAACGAACAGTTTACAAAATCTGCAAAAGTGTGAGCGTGTCTTCCATAAAACGATGTTTAGAGAACAAAAGATGCTTCTTCAATAGCAAAAAGAATATATGTAAGAGGACGCTATAGTATGCCCCCTTGATAATTACTTTGTTTTCATCATATCAGAAAATTCTTATATAATTTGAGGTCACTTATTGTTAAAGAACTTCGTTTTCTCGTATTACGTAAAGATTTTAAGAAATGCGAAGTTAAATTTTAAATTCAATTTTCGCTTCAAAAACTTGGAAGCCGTTTTTGTAACGATTATATTATACGATTTTGTTTATAATGATTTGTCAAAAGATTGTTGAATTCGTGTTATGAGATGTAAAATAATTTTTTTTCCAATATTTACCTGCTTGCAGTTCAGGAGTTGCACGAGTTCATCAATCTGTAGAAACTTACCTCTGGAGTGCGGCCGGCTGTGTATGAAGCCAATACGCCATCAACTGTAGCGCTTTCTATCTTCTCATCATCATTAGGAATGTAGTCACCATTATTGGCTCCGATGCCGTAAATAGCCAACGGATTCACTGCCTCCACCGGAGCGTGTTCAAGGTCCGTTGGGATAATAGGATACTTTGAACCTTTCTTGTTGGCATATCTCATCCCTTTCACATTTTTTGCTTGTATTTCTTTATCCAGCTGGCGTTGAAACTCTTTCAGATTAGCTATTGTCGGTTCGCTACTATTATATTTTGTGATGGTAAATGCAATACACTGTTCAACGAAGCCGGTAACATCTTCGATATGATATGTGACACAAAGCTCCACACCTTAAAAATAAAATATAAGCTGTATTCCATAAATTTAAAATCCCAAAATAAAATTTTACTCACATTTTGCAATAACCTCCAGCGAAGGTTCTATTCCAAGTTCTGCGAACTGTTTGTTTATGTCCTCATCCATTACAAAAAAATGGCAATTTTCTTTGTATCGAGAACTTTTTAGCGCGTCCTAATATTGTGCAGATAATTTATTTTACTTATTGATTGTTCTGATACAGCGTATTAGTGGTTTGACTAATTTCTAAGATTACAGCGTCATCCAAAAAATTAACAATGGCTTGAACGAAGCCAAAAACCAGAGATATTCTGCAAACCAAAAACATATTTCCAACACCTGTCACTTAAATAAATTGCGCCAAAACTAATGTCATAAAGTGATACCAAATTTTTCTACAGCGCAGATATTAGTACAGTACGAAACAAGAGGCGCAAATCAAAATTAAAATACAGGTATTCGTAAAGGTATTCTTAACATATAAAATAGTGTTATTAAATTAACAGAAGCTGAATATTTAATATTCGCCGTGTTTCTTTTGTCTCCGAAGGTCGTGCCATGCAGAAAGATCTTGTATGCAAAGACTTTTACTTACTTTACATAACCACTCCCGCGGCCGAAAGCGGCCATGCAGAAAAACTCTGTATGCAAAAGGACTGCATTACCGAGAGGATTTGGCTGATTAAGGGTTATAATCCATGCCGCGGCCAAAGGCAGAAAGACCCTGTATTCAAAAAATTTTAAAAAGTACATTATACATACGTGATTGTGAGCTTTAAAATGCATTTTCTCCTAAAATCCTGCACCGATACTGGTAAAAAAAATATGTGCAGAAAGCTAAAAAGCTCTGTTTTCATAAGAATTATATAATTGAATATATTAATTACACATTTTTATTGTAATTATAATTATATCTTTTTAAAGGGAAAAAATTAATGAATAGGGGGGAAAAAGGACTAAAAACATTAAATTTAAGTTTTCCCCAAAAGTGTACGATTTTGGATAAAATGTTATTTAACATAAATGAAAGAAGTTTTTAATATCTTTGCATCGATACCTATGTCATCTGAAAATTTTTTACAGTTTAGGAGATATAGACGGGAAAATTTCAAACTTTAAATGGTTATAACTCTTAAATCAGACAAAAACAACAACAGCAAGTGGAGAGTTTGTGCAACGGTAAATCTGTTCCAACAGTTTTTTATTCATTCAATACTATCAAACGATTATATTTTAAGAATACTCCTATGTATAAATTCTTAGCGCATTATATGGCACAATACTGCAAAAGTTTGCTAAACGATTTAAAACTGTACTTCAAAAGTGACAGCTGATTTGCTCAGCTCAAAACGCTGTCGGGAAAAGTTTAGCCCAAAAATATAAATAATACTAGGCTTCCCAATTTAAAATAAAGGAAACATGGTGATCGGTGCATTCCCGGTTGCCAAATTGGGGGCCTTGGCGATTAGGCAGGTCGCTAAGCCTCTTGCTAATATCATAAAAGATAATGCCAAGGGCCACCCGATGTTTCGTAATTATATCTGCATGCCGCCAGCACAGTGTAAGAATTAAATAAAAATTATTGAAGGCAACTTACTGCCTTGGCATTAACGGAAAGTATTATCTCAGTGGTTCAATGAATTTAAATCATAATTTTTTTCAGTTTATAACTGGATAGAAGTTAAAACAAAAATGTGGGCACTTAATTTAGGCAAGCCGGTGTCGGTTCCTCCGCTGACTGAAGCGATGGCTATTGAGCTGGGTGCCAATATGCTCGGCGAGTTTATCATATTCGTCATTGGTGCCGCGGTGCTCATATTCGAATACACGAGGTAGGTTAAAGTAAAAAATTTGGCAATTCGCTTTTTATTCAGCCTTTTAGGCAGTCCCATAATGAAGCTCGGAAGAAAGATATCGAAAAACAATACTATGCTGAACTTACAAATACTCTAACAGAGATGGCCTTTCGTTTGGAGCGACAGGATACCCAGATAAGAGAAATGACACGCGTACTAGCGGACATAGGTACCAAAAGAATACAAATATGAGTATTCATAATAATTATCAATTTATTATTCGTTCGGTCCGTCTGCTCAAGACATATTATAGATTACATATCTAATTAAGAAAGTATTATTAGATTAAGTATCATTAACTTACAATTTAGAAAGCGTCAATTAATATTCAGAAATTATTAATTGGAAGGTTGGACGTCGTGCTCTTTACACTATACATACCATTACACTATACATACTTTCTGAATACCAACTAACGCTTTCTGAATTACAATTGAAAAGTCCTTTCGCGAAAGAAGTAGAGATTAAATCAGGAAGTCCGATTGCAAAACAGTTGTATTGTCACCAAAGCCATGCTTGTTGTACAAAAGCCAGCAAAAAGCCAGCTTTTTATAGGCCTGTCCAAAGCTGTTCGTAGAACAACACAGCTTGGAAAGTCTGTAGACGTATAAGGGTTAAATAGTTTCCAATTATAATTTTTCTAAGGCGCACGTGTAGCTTTGTTAAATATCCGCTTGTAAATTTATGTAAATTATTTGTTCATAGGTGATACAGCGCCATATACCGATACCAATACAACTGAAATCAAAATCCCAAAAAAACCAGATACGTCAAAAAAAGGCAAATCAGAAAAGATCGAAACGAAACTCCCGGCCTAAAATCCCCGAAACCAACTCGAAAAAAAAATTTACCTTAATTTTCTCAAATCGTTTTTTCAAATTTTTTTACCACGCATACCAACCTTTAGATTCACGGTCAATATTCAGATGGCACAAGGAGCAGCGACTTCCTGAATACGCGCCTTTTGATCCCAGTCGTCCAGATCAAACGCCCGAACCACATCACCATCCGGAAAGGGGTATGTACGATCCGAATGGTGGGCTGTTATTCAAGGGTTTACATTTTCTGGAATCCCAAATTTTCACAAATATGACGAAAGGTACCTCTGGCAGCAGTTAAGAGAATGAATCAACAACAACATCAAAGTAGCAGCGACAGCAACAAAAAAAAGGATGACTGTGTGCATCAATTAAACACACAATCATAAACATTTCTGCCGTTTGGAAATTGTACTATGAGTAACTGCTCTGGTTTGATATCATTCTAAGCTGAAGGAACACCGACCGCTCTTGGTAATTCTGAGTGCTGGCACTTTAGTCATTTCAGGAAAAACTATTATTTACATAGTTATTTTGTTAACTTAAAACGTGGTTATAAACACAAGATTTTCCTTATAAGTTGTAAATATTTTAAAATTATATGACTTAAGTAGATAAAAGGAATGTAATGAAAAAGTATTAAATGTTTAATACTCGTACATATATTAATTTTAACAAGAGCTTTGAAATCTTCAGCTGTATGGATAATAAACTTATTGCCTTCTTTATAAGCGAAGAGCATGAATTTTTCAAAACAACTGGTCGATTTCAGTTTTACGAAGAATCCAAAGCAGTAAAGTTCTTTCAAATTAATGCCAGGAATTGATTGGTTTTGAAGATTTTAATCTTTATTGATTATGATTTTTTTTGCCTTTATTTTAAACAAATCTCAACAATTCATTGACAACGATGAAAGTATAAAATGTTTCATAAGTGATAATTATTTGACTTTGGACCTTTCCTGCACCAAGTCCTTTACATTCCAATGGACTTGGTAAAACTCCGTAAAACTGTTCGTGAAGTAAATGTAACTTATAGTATAGCTTGTTCTAAATATTTACTGCCACTATGTTTCTTGATACACTAAAAAGCTCTGAAGCTGACACCAGTCTTCGGTATCCTCAATTAATTCACGCATATATTCACCAAATACCGTACAAATCCTATACAAACTTCGCTTTACCGCATTTTTCAGCGTAAGGAAATGCCGGTCGAGTTTTGTGCCATTCAAATTCACATTATTCAACTTGTCCAGTTCCATTTTCAGATGAAGAAGCGTTTTGATTATTTGCGGCAATGTGTTTTGCACCACTCCGTATTTATCTTCGAGTAAGGAAGCCGCACATATGCCAGCCAAGCCTTGGCATAACCACACTATTGACTGAGAATCAGAAAGTAAAAAAATCGTTTTCGCACCATCTGGCTCACCGAACACGTAAAACAAACCAGGTATGGTGCGAAAAGCCGTGCGATACGCTTTCTCTAGTTGTTGCATGAAGTGATCAAAGGCATCGGTGCCGCGCTGGCAGGGATTTGGAGTTTTCTGTTGCAGATTTCTGTTGCCTTGCAACGCATTATTTGACTCTTGCTCGGCCATCAAGCGTCGTATGCAGAAAGTTTCATTGTACTGTCGTAACAGAATTTTCTCTGCAGCATCAGAAGCGTTGGGTTTAGCAGCAGCCGTAAACAAAGGCAGGGTTTTCATTGTGGAAATATGTTTGACCGAAGATGCCAACTCGTCTGTGAAGGCATTGATGAGACATAAACATTGGTTTGATATCTGAATCCAGTTGTATGGATGACCACCTATATGAAAAAAGCACGTTATTAAATAAAAATCTGTTAAGAAAATTTAAATTTTTGCCATTGAAAGTAATACAATTAATTGTATTATGCCCACCTGGCACTGAAAGTGCGAACAGTTCAGCTCGTTTAGTCGCCATTTTTTGCTGTGAAATGTTGAAAAAGTACAGAGCAGCCAACTTTTGAATTAAAGGAACCTTGGTCTGCGTTAAGGCTTCAGCTAAGCCAATTTCTGAGTTTGATTCCAAGGGAATATGATTATGGTCGATGACGAAGTTAATTTCTTCAGTTAACATAATTGCGAAGAAACTTTGCAGCAGATGCATATTGCAGAGTATTTGTGATGAGAAAATCCAGCTGTAGAAAACCAGACGAACATCCCAAATAATGCTAAATATGGTTACTGGCGTGTCATCCACTTCTGTGAGTAGTATTTCCGACAATTGCTGGTTCACCAAGCCGCCCAACAACCAAAATGCAAAGGCAAAATATACTGTTGGCATGAACATTTTGATAGAACAGTCATGCATTGTAGTGTAGAACACCGACCGAATTTGGGCCAACTTCACTTCTTGAATTGTGGGGAATTCTACCTGCGGTTCTTGACGCAAGATTGATTTGATGAAATAAGTACAGCTGGTTACCATGCTGGCGTACAAGAGGAAAGTGTAATTAGAGTTGATGCACTTCGAGCCAAAACAGTCTGTAAAAAAAGCTCTAAAGGTTTAAGGTTAGGTGAGGCACTATCCTTTTAATGTAATTCACTGATACCCACCCATAATTTGAATGCAAAAAGCGAGTATATAACCAGGTAGTAAGAAATCCAATTATAATATGTGTCAATAGAAAGACCGATTTCCCCAGCGCATTTCCTACAAACCACTTAAATCGGGAAGAGTAATATTTTGTCGGCTTTAGATAACACTTCCCGAGCAGAATACTATAAATGACGATAGCACTGATCAGCGGAATTATAGACAACCACGTGTACGGGGAGAACATAAGGCCAATGGTGTTCAAAATCCAATTAACTGGCTCCATTAAATGAAAATTCACAAAGAACAAGAAAATGCACAGCAGCAAGAATTGTATCCCGGTGCTTAAAGCCACAGCACAAAGGCACCGAACCATACATTCTTTCTTACACTTCAGCGTCGTGCTCGTTGACATTTCAGTGGTGGTAGCTGTACAGAAAAAATTGATTCGAATCGGTTAACTTTATATTTTTATTGAAATAGGAAATTTATTAGCGAATAACTTACTTGACAGAGTTCTAATTTCAAAATTTAGAATTGCGGTACAATACAACCAACCACAAATTTTATTGTACCCACTAGAGATAATGTAGTGCGAAGCTCTCTGTACACAAGCGTATTTATTTATTGGGGTTGGTGAAATCGTCGAAAGGAAGAATTCGATATCGTTACTTTTTCGTATGGGTGGTCAATTCGTAACGTCAAAAATTTTGATATGTGTTTTCGAACTGCTTTTAAAATTATGTAGTGGTTATTTCATACCTTTTTACTGATAAAAAGTTTATAAATAATAAATACAAATTTAAAATTAATGTCGTATTTTTTATATATTCTAAAAATTATCTATAAATAATGTTTTATCTGATTACTTGTTTAGCTGCATGGAATGCACTCTATCCCAATAACCAATGCTATATTAACTTCCTACTTTAATTTCAATTTTTATGTGTGTAGTAGATATTTAATTTTTTTTAATTTTAATTTTTGTGCTTAATTAATAAAATTTTTTGATTAAGTGCAAGGCAATTGCTTCAAAAGAGTCAACGCTACCTAAAGCAATTATGAAAAAAATTTTTTCAACATACTCGATATATCATTCGCTTGCAAATTGGCAGTAAATAAAAACAACTGCCAATGGTTGCATTCAGAACGGTCAAGCCATGTTGGCTTTTTCTTAATTTTTGTCTGAGGGGGGATGAAAGGTCAGAAGGGCTGACAAAGCATTCGCCATTTTTTCTAGCCAAAAATTTGTATGCTGCATCTGTTCAGAACTTTCTTCTCTGTCACTAATTTTCAGTGTTTTATTTCCTTCTCGTGTGGCGGCCACGTGGAATTTGGCATAAAGTGTTGTTGTTGTTTAAATGTTGTTGTTTTTCAGCAAACGTATTCAGAGCACATGATTTATTCTGGCAAGAAAAAGCCAACAAGGCTTGACCGCTCTGAATGCAACCAATCTCTCCCATATTGTGTACGTGAATTCAACAAAACATTAAAGCAAGAGCAAACCGAGTTTAATCAGCTGATTGAATGATTTGTAGATCTCATTATTTCTATTCACAATTTTCACAACTGTTGTGATTTCTCATATTTTGCGCAAGGTTTGCCAGTTTCCTTTTGATTTATTTTACTGCGAAGAGTCGATAAATTATGGGTAATAAATCTTCATTGTTGCTTCGGCAAGAGGAAATTGCCCAAATTCAAGAGGAAACTGGATGTAAGTTCATAATTTAATTTTTAATAATTTCAACCAAAAATTTTCTTTGTAAATGTGAGATTAAAGAAATAACATGTTTTGCGATATCTAAATATACCTAATATTTCATTTTTTTCTAGTTACCGCAAACCAAATTGAACGGCTTTATTCGCGATTCACTTCACTGGACCGTGGCGATTGTGGCACACTCTCACGTGATGACTTCCTACGCATTCCCGAGCTAGCTATCAACCCTTTGTGCGAACGCATTGTACACGCATTTTTTGTCGACAGCACCGACGACAGAGTTAACTTCAGACAATTTATGAACGTCCTGGCACACTTTCGCCCCATAGCACCAAAAAAGGAAAATAAATTGAACAGCCGCGAGGAGAAATTAAAATGTAAGATAATTCTTATATAGAAGCAGCAAATTTGTAAAATTAATTAATTCTTAGTTGCTTTCAAAATGTATGATCTTGATGACGACGATGTCATCAGTCGGGACGAACTACTAAGCATTCTTCACATGATGGTCGGTGCTAACATTAGTCAAGAACAACTGGTTAGTATTGCAGAGAGGACGATTTTGGAAGCCGATCTCTGCTGTCAGGGCAAAATCTCGTTTGAAGATTTTTGCAAGGCTCTCGAACGAACCGATGTCGAGCAGAAAATGTCTATCCGTTTTCTGAATTAAAATTCTTTTAAATAAACGGAGAGTCCATTGACATAAACAATTAAATTTTATTACATTTGGTAACAGAACATTTTTTTATTGTATGTTCTTTGGTATTATGCAAAACTGATTATATTTCACACGAATGCTATATAAATTGTAAAAATTTGGCAGAAAATATAGTGCAAACACATTGTGTGCTGTTATACATTAAAAAAAAAATTAAAAATGAATTTAATAAGTAGTCTAAGCTAATTGGTTAACTTCTTTTTTTTCAAATGTAATTTAATTTTTAGAAAAATCTGAGTTGCTATACTACCCATCTATGATCGTGGTAACGTACGATTCACACAACTCAAGATGATTGTATAAATTTTTTCGAAGTACCTTTCATTGTAGAAAAAATACCTGTCTGAAAACTCCGCGAACATCGAGAGTTTCCAGAGAAAAGGTCTTATTTTGACTAACATAACTACGACTATATACGTAACGCTCCGTTATGACGTTTATTTAAATATATGGAATTAAAGTAATAGTATGTAAATTTTAACATTTATGAATAAATCGGCTTTAACCAAGTTATGTGGTAGACGATACTGCCAACTTTTTCAAATGCTCCATGAACAATTGAAGGGACACGTCGTCAGTCAACACTGGAGCACCACCATCCTAAAAAAAAAAATAATATATATAATATAATAATACGTATACAAATATTATATGATATATATTATATATAACAAGTAATAAAACATTTATTATATACAATTATAAAACTACAATATTATTAGTAGATATAGAATTATTATTAAATTAAATAGATAATTGGCAAACCCACAAGTTTTTCAGTTTTGAGGCTTGTGGCGTGCAAGCAATTTTTCGGTTTATAGAATTTGATCAGCATTCTACAACTGTACGAAAATACCCAAATTTTATTAGCAAGATCCTTGACCGTTGTCCTTGATAAATTATTGTAAATTTTTTAAAACAAGTGCAGTGTTGGAAAACAAAATTTTTCAGCTAAATGAAATTCGTGCTGTTTTTTATGACGATAACTCCATTCGCTCTCCTGTAATCAAAATTTCGACAGCCAGACAAACGGATATATGTCCCAACGCGCGTATTAGGTGTTTACACGGTTACCCTTTACCCATGGGTGACATGTATTTTGTTGTTGTCCTAGAGAATCAGAGAAAACTTCGCCGCGTTTCGCCACCCAGCACTGGGGTGATATTTTGTACCAGAATATTACTTGGATGACAAGGGTCAAACAGTGTTTCAATGGTGAAAAACGTTTGGTATCAAGGGTTATCACGACACCCATGGGGAAAGGGTGACCGTGTAACATAGCTTTATTACTCAAATGAGATGCATCCATGGACACACTACCAATCGTGCTAGTGTGCTTTTCATTCAAAATTTAATAAATTATACAATACTGTAGACAATTTACAACCCTGGTGTATGTTTGTTCGTTCGATGTGTGAAAATTTGAACGCTTTGGTGGTGAAAGTGGTGCAATTTAAATTTGCCGCTAATTAAACCAAAATTATAGGAATGTGTATAATGTATTTCCCAACACCATAAAAATGAATACTCATTTGAAATTTTTTTTGTACTATCCTCCACCAATTGATTAATGATTTTAAAATTATCAATACTTTAAAAAGTCCCCCTGATCTGCAAAGAGGGAAAATATAAATACCGTTGTCATGCCAATTGTCGGCTGCCGTTTGCAGTTTGATGAAGAGTACCAATTTGGTGAGCATGCGTGAGTGAAACAGACGAAAACACACATAAAAGAAAATAATAAAAAATAATTATTAGGTAAAATTAATAATTTTAAAATGGTGTGATCTGTAGTGATCCGTAGATAATAAAAAGAGAAATAAAAAAAATGTACATTTGCTGAAAGTGGATCGTAAATATGTAGAATAATAAATACATATGTATGTACTATTTGCCGAGCCGTTGATTTTGAAAGTGGTAAATTCATTCATTTTAACATGATATATTATGCTTATAAATTGTACGACATAAGAAAACCTTGTGATTTTTACGTGGAAATTGGTGAATCCTTTTCACAAATATAACTCGCTCGTCACTCACCTGACCATAGGCGTACATGTTGTTATGCGTTTGCGACGGATTAACCTTCGACAAAAGAAAGCGGGCTTGTGAGCCGCCGTGCTCGGTATCAATGTAACGCGGCATCGGGAAACGTGTCTGCAGTATTTCTTGCGCATCATCGACAGGTGCTTGCAGCAACTGTTTGAAATTCTCATATTCCGGCATATCTTGGTATTTTAAGGAGCGCCATTGAGCTATGGTTTCTCCGTGGTAAATTAAAATCTGGAAAAAAGTGTCCATCAACAGTATACGATCTGGTTGTATGGACGAAGTGTCGAGGAGGACTGGCTCAGGTGGACCATTGAAGGAATAACTGTAAAGAATTGGCTGAATCATTATGAGCGATTGGGTGAGATCCTCACGCATCAGCATGTGTCGATAGAATGTGGTCTCGTCGGGAGAGTTATTGAACACTTGGAGGAACTGTGATCTACGCAGGTGGTACATGAATTGAGGAAAGAGGCTGAAGTTTTGCGCCAAACGAAAGCTGTTGGGATCATCTTTGCTATATTCGCCGAATTTTTGACACTAAAATGATAATATAATGTATTGTATTAATAATTCTGCTTTAATTTTAAAAAATTGTTGTAAAAAGCTCACGAGACGAATCAATTGACGATCTACCCATCGCAGTATGTCTGGACCTTCGTCGCTTTCTGCGCGATAAACAACCATACGTGACATGATGACAGCAGCCGCCTCCTGATCGAAACCGGCGCTTATGTGGTGAATATTGGTGGTAGCATCAGCCCAACTGTTATGGATTTCATAATTAAATTGATTAATTAAAGCAATTTCACGCTTGTGCATACTTTCTGGCAAGCGTTGTCACGCGTATCCTCCGCAGACCACTCGGATGTTGATATTGGGTTATAAACTGCACGCAACCACGCCCACCCTGCGGCATTGGCGCTGCATGTTGGTTCACTACCTCAAAGAAAAAGGCCATCGTAGAACTGGGATTTAAGGTGCAGAGCTTCCACTGCACGGTGTTGCCCATTCCAATCTCAACATCAGACACCGACGGGCTCTTCACATTCAACGACACACACGAGCCAATTCCTCCAGATATTTTCAACTCCCGAGAGCACTTCACCTCCAATGTCCCATTAAAAGCCATTTTTAAATCTCCCCGGGCGTCGCGCGCGAATACTCGTTGAAATGTCTGCTTGAACAGGGACGAGTTGAAGGAATCGCCCATAACCATGTGACCACCGGTAGAATTGCAGCACTGCTTCATCTCCATTAGGCCTGTCTGATCGAGGGCGCACGAATAAATGTCAATGCAATGTCCATTGGTCGCAGCGCGCAAGGCTAGAGCATCGTAGTGCTTAATTGCTTTCTTCATGTACCGTACATTATCTTTATGTATGTCGTGGTGCGAGCGTATGGGATGCTTTAGTTCGTCATCAAGCACTTGTCCGGGACCCTGAGAGCATGGCCCCCCCACAAAGCTAAGAATACGTGCTCCAGTGTTCGGATAAGTGCACTCCAACAAGCCCACAGCTATGGCCAAGGCGGCTCCTGTCGAACGCAAATAGCGTTTGCCGTGCGGAACGGGCCAGGGATCGCGTTGGAGCTCACTTAGTAAATCGCCTAACGCAATGTCACATTTACTAATTGGCTGCAGAAAACGGTTGGAAGGGGGCAAAGTGGAATTTGCACCAGGCAAGCGCGATTGTTGACCAGGCTGCATTTGTGCAGGTTGAGCTGCGGATGGTATTCCCGAAGCAGTCCCTCTTCCTATGCCCAACATATCCTGCACCTGCTTAGCCGTCAAATCTTTAGTTCCGCGGAAAACATAACTTTTGGAACACCCGTCGGTGCCAAGTTCGTGCACTTGAATCATTTTGCCAAAAGTAATCAGACCAACTAAGGCGTTTGGAGGAAGTAGACTTAAAGACATTTGCAGAGAATCTTTCAGTGCTTCGAGCTCCTCTTCATCCATGCAAGTATCTACTAGAAATAAAAAGACTGGTGGCATGCTCGGTGCGCGAGCAATGGTGTACTCAATGGTACTGAAACTTGGTATCAGTTCAGCCGGCTGATGTTGCTCGGATATTGCAGCGTATTGTGGAGGAAACTACACATAAAACCGAGATTTTGACACAATTTTATGCAGTATACTCCTATAATAAGTACTTACTGGATTTCTTTGGAAGCAAAAGTTGCACACCCAAAGTTTGGCTCTATAGTCCACTTGACACAGTGGATTTAGTATCGCTCGACAGTTACTTCGTGTGCAGAACACGGGTTCATATTGTATTGGCGGCAGGTCTAGGCGCTCCTTCAGAGGTTGGTAAAGGCATGCCAAAGGCACTACCAGACGGCTGGCATCAATGCGACTAGACGGCCAAACGTTCCATGTCAACCGCACACCGTCGCGATCTTCATTTTGCTGGATAAACTCTTCATAAGTAGTCATAATATAAAGTTTTGTGTGTGGAAACACACAATAATCATAAACTTTCGAATTTCTATTTTTCTCAACAAGGACCAATCAATTCTATATAAGCCACGTCAGTGGAAGTGACATTTTACTGGAATTTCATTTAATCACTGGAATAAGCAATTATGTACATATAATATTCCAGATTTTAGTATTGCCAGAAACAAAAAACGAATTGAAAAAATTAACAGAAAAATGTTATAGTTTTACTAATGCAAACATTTTAGTGAAATAAATCATTTATCCTTATTAATTATCTTTCAAAATTAATTTGAACTAAAATCCGTTAACTGACGAAAAAACAATTTCACTGTAACGGTTAACATTTTACAAATTCATGTAATGCGAAAATAACACATGTAATGCTAAAATAACACATGTAATGCGAAATAACTGATTTGTGTGTGTGCCAATTGTGACTAAAACTTAGCCAAAATTTACATTCCACCGGAACTGCTTTAAAACTTTCCAAAATCGTGACAAATGTGTGCAATAGCTTAGTTTGGTTGTACAATTAGCATCCTCGATTGCTCGGCTACTATTTTATTGTCGGCAAAGTATTGCATAATAGGGATTTTATACAGCCATACAGCCATTTAGCCGTATTTAGTCACAACTGGCACACACCCTTAGACCACTTTTATAATTTTGGACGACCAATTTTTTTACTAGTCAACATTGGAGCCCTTTTTAGGAACTGAATTAAAAGTTTGAATATGCTAATTGGTATGAACAAATGTTAGATACAATTTGGCTAATTGGCTAAACCAGTTCCACTGGAATGTAGATTTTAGCTAAATTTTAGTCACAATTGGCACACACGTTTAGAATAATTATACACCTTGATTCTATATATTAAACTCCATTCTTTGACCAAGTGTAAAAGATACTAGGGAATTTTTCATAGAGAACTGATAAGTTGTATTATCTATACAACTATTTAGTTGTTAATTATTGTGTTTAAGAGAAGAAAAATTCCCTTTTCTGAAAATACAAATATTCGACATATGTAAATTAATAACTGTTATTTTCATCGGCTCATTTCTTGGCTTAAACACAAGCGACAGAAATCAACGACAAGAGGTCGTCGCTTAGCGATTGAGCAAAATAAGTGCGAAGAAGGTGAACAAAATTTTAATAATGTGGAATGAGAATAAATAAAGAAGAAGAAGAAACCCGAAAAATCTTTATCAATGGAAACAAAGCAACCGAGCATAAAATAGGGGCGTCAATGTTAAATATTGAATAGATCTATTTAATGGCTATGCCATTGCTCGTCGCGCCGCGAAACTGTTTGTTTCTCGTTTCCCTATTATTTTGCCATTGTGGCTGTTATGATAACGAGTTGGCTCATACTCGTTGATTCAAGTATAATCAGTAACACCAATGTTAGGACTGCAAATTCACATGAAGTCGGCATTGCAACTGTTAAAGAAGAGAAAAACTTTTTTCTCTAGTTTTAAGATGGCGACGAAAAAAACGCGTCTTGTGTGATTATTATCAAAACAATGTTCAATGCATCGGAATAAATTTAGCAATAAAAACAGTATATTAGATGAAATAAAAATCAGAGATAAGTTGAATGGCCTCAATGTGAAAGTTCTAAAATAAAGTTATAAAAATGGCAACAAATATGTATCGAGTTGGAGGTGAGAAAAATTTCTTTTCCTTTGTTTCGCGTTTCGTTGTCATCGTCAGCGACTTCGTCTGAGGCTCCAGTGAACAAAGTGAAAATGATCTAGTACCTGCTTCAGCATCAAAAAAAAATCTAATACCATAAAATTTTTTTAACACATAAAATTTTTTTAACATTTAATGCTTGGCCAATGAAATTTTCAACACGCATTCAAGTTTTTAACTATATAGATTTCGTTGGTTTGGCGTGCATCGCTGCATTTTACCTTAAAATTATGATAAAAAACGATGAAAATAATATGATCAGATAATGGTGATAATATGGTCAGATAATGGTGCAGGAAGGATGATGGAAGCGTCTTTTCATAAGGGACACCTAATGTATTAAATTTAAAAATTAGCGGATACAAAATCTTAATTCGTTGAAATTGTCATACAAAACTCTCTTAACTTTTTACTCCAATTTATTTTTACAGATTAAAATTTATGTTCACAAAGTTTAAGATTATTTTCTCAACATATAAAAGTGTGTAATTTTGGCTTAAACCACCTGAAATTGTACAATTACAATTTGTACAATGCAGTACACTAACATAAAGGGAGAATTCAAAAAAATACCTACATTTATAGTAATTTTCAATGAAGCCGTTAAGGTAGATCTTCATAAAAAATTGTAAATTATCTCACAAGATTAACTTCATTCGTAGACTTCTTTGAGAAATTTTCTTTCATTGTAGAAATACGTAGCGTAATCAGAGCTGCCCCGTTTTTACTAATAATTTTAAAGGGTTTTCTTTTCTTAATATTTTTATTCTCAGGGACTTATAAGAAACGTTTATAATAATTACGAATGTATAGTAATTTATTAGTGCCTTTAGTGCCTTCAAGTTATAAGATTTGGTCTTCAAGGATTATATTTCGTCTTTTTTCTACAATGTATAGACTACGTCTATGTTGAAACCGCTCCAAATACTCCCTTTTTCATAAGACGAATAGAAGAACTAAACAAGAATCAGTCGGGAACGGTCGAGGCGAAAGTTATGTGCTTTTATCGTCGACGAGATTTGCCGAATCCATTGGTACAATTAGCTGATAAACATCAACGTAAGTAATATTGCTTCTTATATAAACGATTTAACAAGTTTTTCATTTATGATAGTATCATTCCAAGTCATGTAAATATGAAAAGGTTAAAAAATTTAAAAATTATAGCGCAACCTAAATAACCTAAACCTAAATAAGGTAAATTAATTGTTGGTTTTATTAATTAGAAGTGTGACTGTGGTCCATGAAGCACAGAAAAAATCGGTCAATGCAATCATTTATGCCCGATAGATATGTTAGCAGTATGTACAATAATAATATGTACTGAAGTGAACCATTCAATTCATTCGAGTCTTAATAGTTAAGTACTTACGCGTTAAACGGAGTTTGTATTTATAGCATGTTCGGAGCGTCTTCTTGAGGTAATTTAGGGTCTAAGATATATGACAGTTTGGAGTGGGTGAACCTAATTTATTTTGAAAGTTCTGTGTTGTATTCTATTTACTTGTTCCGAATGTGATACGAGAAAGTTTTTATATATATGAAAGTCATATATATGAAAGTTTTTGATCAAGAAATCGACTTGCCCTTCATGTCAGACTACATGGAATACTCGACTCAGCAAATAATAGTTATGTTAAAAAATCTTTAAAAATAATTATTTTCATATTATACAATATATTCTTCACATATTTGAAGCCTTTGCGCAAACATTCTCCAGTGGACAAGTGTAGTACATACGTGCGTTGTTCGACGTACTTTCAACCATTGAGCACAGATAGGTAGGCGCTTAAGACTGGCAAACGTAACAAAAGTAACTCTTGATTTTTGCTTTATTTTGCGCATTTATAACATTCCATTGAAGTATTGCAAGGGACATCTGCCAAGGATGATTACCGACTCCGTATGTCCTTCAATCGTAATTTTTGCTTTTACGCTTTTTACGTTGACCAGTCTTTTTTCTTTGGCATTATTATGTAAACAACTTTTTCCGCTTCCCGGCATTGTTTTCAATGTTTCCCTTCAAAAGGCACAATGATTTTTCCATATGTTAATTTTTTCATATGTCAAAAGAGAACAAAAGCTACAATTTAGTACAAAATTCAGAGTTAAAATAACTTCGATGTAATTTGTGGGTTAATTTATGATAAATTACAAGCGGTATGTGATGTATTGTGATGTATAGTGATGTATTTTGATCTTTTAAAATACTTCGAACTTTTGTTCCCAACCGGCCCCCCTTCTAAATACGAAACGCGTTCAGAGCGGTTTCATTTTGCAGATCGATCGATTGAGAACACGTGTGTTCATCGTGGCACGCCCGTGGCCAGTGAATGGCTTCCTCTCACAATACAACACACAATATCTTGAGACAATAGCTTTAGTATTTACATTTGTATACATTTTAGAAGAAAATTTTAATACATAAGCGACGAACATGAAGATTGGATAGTGATGGTTGATCGTGATATAATAGTTTCTTCATGTTTACCTTGCAGCATCGCTGGATGAAGAACGCACAAGTCCCATTCACCAATCATCGGGGAGTACCGCTTACGAAAAAAGTGAATCACTATCTGCAAAACAACGACATCAAATCAAACACCGGGAGCTCTTTCTGTCTCGACAAGTTGAAACATTGCCTGCCACTCAAATACGAGGAAAATGTTCGGTGACGCTGCTGAATGAAACGGAATCTTTACAGAGTTATCTCAATAAAGACGTGAGTCGTAAATTTCACACCAGTTTCGATTAGATATACGATATAAATTGCATATAGCACATATTGTATCTTGTTATTGGTGATAGTCGTTTGTGGTCCTCATTTGATGTTGTTGACGCTTGATTACATTTTGATTGACTACACTAAATAAACTTGTTCGCATTTGTATTGTAGGATACTTTTTTCTATTGCCTGGTATTCGATCCCAATCAAAAGACATTGCTTGCTGACAAGGGTGAAATAAGGGTAGGAAGTCGTTACCAGAGTGAGATTCCTCCCATGCTGAAAGACATCACAACCGACGACCGTAAATTGGACGAGCTCGAAGTGAATGTCTGGACGCCGTACCACAATTTGACTGATCGTAAGATTGATCAGTTCCTGGTAGTCTCCCGTTCCGTTGGCACCTTTGCGAGAGCCTTGGATTGCAGCAGTTCGGTGAAGCAACCGTCTTTGCATATGTCAGCAGCGGCTGCCAGTCGCGATATTACCTTGGTATATATAAATAGTACTTCCTGACTGCTTTGCTTTTATTTTATTGATTCAATTTATTTATTTAATATAAATTTTCTGTGTGTGTGGGTGTGTGTTTACAGTTCAATGCTATGGATATTTTGCATAAGCACAAATACTCGATCGAGGATGCAATGTGTTCGTTGGTCACTTCAACAGGGCCCGTGCTATGTCGCGACGAAATCGAAGACTGGAGCGCATCTGAAGCTAATTTGTTCGAGGAAGCTTTGGATAAATACGGCAAAGACTTCAATGACATCAGACGCGATTTTGTATGTATAATGAATGTATACTCGACCATGTGTGTCTATTGTGTATCTGAATATATCTGCAGCTACCTTGGAAAACGTTGAAGCAAATCATTGAATATTATTATATGTGGAAGACTACGGATCGCTATGTACAGCAGAAGCGCGTTAAAGCTGTGGAGGCCGAGTTAAAGTTGAAGCAAGTTTACATACCGCAATATAACACCACTAAAGGCGGCGGCGGCGGCGGAGGAGGAGCTGCTGCTCTTAAAGGCGGTCTGAGTGTATACAATGGCACAACAACCAACGGTGGTGGTGGCACAGACCTAACAAGTACCAACAAACCGTGCGAGTCATGCTCTTCCATGAAATCCTCACAGGTTCGAATTTGCTGCAATGCAACTGAGCAGTCCGTGCATGCAGTCCGACTGCATTTATCTAATTGAGTGTGCTCACATTTCGAACTATTAAATGTCTTTGCAGTGGTATCCTTGGGTAAGCGGACATCTAACATGTCGCCTGTGCCAGAACTGCTGGGATTATTGGAGAAAATACGGCGGCTTAAAGAATCTATCTCGACACGACAGCGAAGGAGGCGAGTTGAAGAAGAAGCCTCTGCTGGCCGAACCACCGCCGCCCTTGGTTGAGGAGGAGCGAGCCAGTGATTTGTCCAATCGTCAATTGCATAAGTACGTATTGCTTAATTCACTGCAAACGAAGCGACTTAATACGCAACAATTTTGAATTTCAGTTTTAAAAGAAAACTTTTTTTTCTGATAAAGACTCGCGAGCGCCAATACTCACTACGTTCTTAATTTAAGCGTATTTTAGTGACTTATTATTGAATCTACGAAATGCAACCTAAATCTTGCATCTAAATCTTTTGCATTAATATTTTAATTTTATAATTCTCCTAATAATAATGAAAAACATTTTCGACACAGATGTTCCATTGTGAATTGTGGTAAAGAGTTCAAATTGAAAACCCACTTGGCCCGACATTATGCCCAGTCTCATGGCATTGCCATCAGCTCCGGATCGCCGAGACCGATCATGAAGACTCGCACCGCATTTTATCTGCACACCAATCCGATGACAAGATTAGCGCGCCTCGTGTGTCGAAACTGGATCAAACCGAGAAGAGCGGCTCGGCAGGCCTCGTACGCAATCAATTCGCAACTTGTTAAACAGGAATGTAAGTGTTACCGACAACCGATGATGACAGGCAGCGTTTTTAAAAATCTTCTTCTGAACCTCTAAAGTCGCAAATCTTATCGCTGGCAAGTCACCGACGGACATCAAAAACCTTATCATTTCGAAGAAAAGGGATCGCGGCAGCGTCACAAAAATAGCCAATCGCTTGGGTTCGCCCGGTTCGGGTCCACATGAATGGCTAGTACTGACACCGAAAGAGAAAATGCCAAAACCGGATGTGGTCTCATTCCCAAAACCGCCGAAAGCCGCCGACGGCAGCTTGCTGTATGATCGTATTCCAAACAAAGTTATAGATCTTGAGAAGGATTTAACCATTATTATGCCAACCCCATCACCAGCCGGTATACGCAAGCGTGTACTCGAAGAGCAACAGTTTAATGGAACGGAAGGTACGTGCTGTGCTAAGAATTTGCAAGCAAATTCTTGAAATAGGAATAATTATTTCACGTTCACACTCTTTTAGTAACAATTGTACCGACCGGACCGCCAGCTAAACGGCCTAATAAAGATCCTATGCCGTCACATTGTCCGAGTCCTGAACAATTCGCAGCATTGATGGCAGCATCCGGACAACCTTTGACTAGACACCATGTAAATAATATGTTATATGTAGATTCGTCTAAAGTCGTTTTTCTAATGTTTGAAGGTTTGGTTTGCTTTGGTTTGGCTGAATATAAAGGAATATGGAATATTCTCCAATATGCCTAATAATTTTGCCTTTCGTTAAAGTGCAGAAAACCAACGCCAAGCTTTTATACTTTGCAGCCTTTCTTCTCATACATTCATTACAATAATCCTTTCAGTTGAACGGAAAACCAAAAATCGCCCAGATGGCAAGGACGGGCAATGGTCGCAAGCAGGTTATAAGTTGGATGGATGCGCCGGACGATGTGTACTTTCGGGCAACGGAGGCCAGCAGGTAGATTTTCCTCTGTTTGCTTTTCCTCGTCAATGCTTTTTGGGAAACACGGGCGTTTTTTTTGCTCTTTGATATTACAGAAAAGCAAGAAAGAATTTATCACCAGCTGATTTACGCCGTGCGGCGCGTAAACCTTGGCGGAATTTGTCCCTCAAAACAACGGCACCGACTAGACAAATTGACCCTCAGGTTGTGATACTAGACTGACCATCATCAGCTATGGAAAAGCAACACATTAAACATCATTCACCCTTTCCATACACCATGGAAGCGCTATTAAATTAAGGCACCTCCTACATATATATATCCACGTTTATATGTATGTTCGTTTGAATGTTTGTTCTCGTGATGTAGACAAGCTTGAACGCGTTGCGTCGCGTCGTCCCTCGTTGCTTTTAGCTTCAAGTGTACATAGTTGGTTGGTTGGTTGGTGGTATTTTACTGGAAGAATGCAAGAAATTGAAGAAATCAAAAACTAAAACAACGAGGCCGGCCATTCATTATTGCGGATGTGCAGTAGGTTCTATATTACTATTATTTGTAAATGATATGAAATTTAAGATAATTCAATAAGTCTGGGCTAGAAAAAAAATATGCGGGATGCGCGAATTAAAGTTTTTGCATGTTCATGAGGTAATTTTTTACTTCAACTTCCTTTTCATAAAAGTTCGTTCCATAAAGCATGTGCTTGCTTAGTTTACTGTCGAGGTCCGTCCTCCTCCTTCTTCTCTTGCTATGTAATGCGGGATGCCCACGAAAAATGGGGATGTTTGGATTTAGTCGATTTTAATGGAGCTACAATACTATATTGTGATTGGTTTAGCTCAGCTACTTTTAATTCGGAAATAGTTTGACTTTAGTTGATTTGCGTTGTTCTAATTTTAAATTTATATAAGCTTTGGTTAAAATTCCTGGAAATCTACAAAAAAAAGGTTACTAAAAAGTAAATAAAGTCAAAAAGATTTCATAGCTTCCAATGTGATTAATATTTTTGTTAAAAATATTTAATATTCCTCAAAACAAAAACTGTTCCGTTTAAATTTGACTAGACGTTATAATAGACATAAATTAGTAAATCAAACCGCCCCCTTTCCCTCCTCCACCTAACCAATGAAACTTAGAGAAAGCGAGAAAATGTAGAAATTTTATAGAGTAAATAATTTTCGTGTCCTTTTTTTCATTTTGTTTGAATACGTTTTTATATTGTACACTTCACTTCAGCGTTCATTTGCGAATGTTTTTTCTTTTTTCTGTAAAAGGAAATGAAATCACAAAACCTTCACTCCAGGTTTTCTTAGTTTAAAAATAACTAAACTGTAGCATAGTTTTATAATGATAGTAGCTGTAACGTATAAATACAAATATAAATATAGCATAGCAATACGTAATAAATAAATAAATTAAGATTAAGTTTTTCCTTATGTGTTAAGAGACTTGTAAAAATCAGTTAAAGGTTTAAAAAAAAAAAATGAACATTTAAACAAAATGAATTATGATGATTCATCCTATTAGTTTCTTTCCATTAAAAAACAAAATTGCAGGAAATAAAATAGAATAAAAAAATATTGATATGACTTGCAAAAATGCAGAACACTTGTGTTTAATATCTCATAAGCATGAGTTCAAGAAGAAGAAAAAGAAGAAAATTAGAATTTCGATACATATTTAAATTTAATATGACTAGAATAAAATATTTTCAATTTCATGTATAAATTTTTACACAGGTTTTCCTAATATATAAATAAACATAAACATTTTATTCTACAAACAGAAGTATTGGATACTTTGTTGTGTGTGTGTATGGGTTATGGGTCGATATTGCCTAAATCTCATATATGTACATATATTTAAAAAGGTAAAAAAACTTGCACAACAAAATGACAAAATTTTATTTATTAGAAGAAAACTTGTTTATAATTGTAACGTTATGAATGACAAATCAAGAGTTACGCTTACACACTAATCGGAGAAATCCTCCATCCTCTGCACTGAAACCTAATCGAATGGATTGGCCACTTTCCTTATAGTATAAATGTGAACTTATTATGATGCGCTACTATTCAACGATCTCCTTGGTCGTGTAATGAGCATTCCAAGCAATTAATAGTCTTCTGAACCACCGTTGTAAACCCGCGCTAAATAGGGAAGAGCCTTCTCGAATCTGCTGCCATCAAAACGTAATCTTTCGTAACATATTAGTTAAAGGGATGGTTGAAAGGCTATCTTGTAAGATGTTACTTTTACAAATAAATATTCCGGTTTACTCGTACTTATCCTTAGAACAACAACAAACAAAAGTTAAGATGAAGACATGAATTGGTTTAGTATAACGTACGTACAAACACCAAATTGTAACATAATACTTTTATTAATTATCTTCCACGTCAGCCCCCGTGTAGTTCGCTATACAAAGAGAAGCATTCGTTCCACCAAATCCAAATGAGTTTTTTAATGCAATACGTCGTCTAGTATCAGCATTGTTCTCCGTACACCATATTTCTGGCTGTCGCACAATCTTGAGGTCTATCCCTTCACCCAAGTGTTCGATGTTTACAGATGGCGGCAGTACATTTTCGGCACAAGCTTTAATTACAAAAAGCGCCTCAAGATTGCCAGAGGCACCAAGAAGATGACCGTGCGATCCTTTCGTGGAAGAGACGCGTATATTCGAGGAACCGAATAAACGTTTAATAGCATGTGATTCAATTTTATCGCCCAGTGGGGTCGATGTAGCATGCGCGTTCACATAGCTCACCTCTGCGCTCTGTACGTGTGCATCAGCAATGGCTCGTTGCATAGCTAAGTAAGCGCCGGTTCCATCTTGACTCGGGGATGTGACATGATGAGCGTCTCCCGATACTCCATAACCTAATATTTCAGCAATTATAGGAGCCTTTCGCTTCACTGCACGTGTCAATTCTTCGAGAACTAGTATGGCAGCGCCCTCTCCCATGACAAAACCGTCGCGTTTCGCGTCAAAGGGGCGAGACGCAACCGTTGGTGTTTCATTGAATGCAGTGCTGAGGGCGCGCAATCGACAGAAACCAGCCACCGAAAGTGGATCTATGCAAGATTCTCCACTACCACACAACATTAGGTCCGCATCACCGTTTCGTATAAAACGCATTGCATCTCCGATGGCATGAGCTCCCGTCGCACACGCAGTGGAGACGCAGTGATTAGGACCCTGCAGTCCGTAGCGCATGCTTATGTGGCCACAGGCCATGTTTGGCAAGATGCGCGGTATAAAGTACGGACTGACTCGGTTATACCCTTTGGAAAGTTGTTGGTAAGCGCCATACACCTCTGTAAGGTCAAACATACCCATTCCTATGCAAACGCCACTACGGTATCGGTCGGCTTCATTCAGTTGATCTGTATTCAAATTGGCTGACTTGATGGCCTCTTCAGCAGCCAAAAGACTCAGTATTGTGGCAGAGCTCATCAGCTTCAAGTCACTCTTACTGAATTGCTTTTCAAGCTGGAGTTTTTCTTTGGGTACTTGTGCTGCAACCTGGCAAGGTAATCCTTTGAAACGATCATCCAATTTGGTAACAGCAGATTCACCCGCAAGTATCTTATGCCACGATTCTGATACATTATTGCCTAAAGGGTTTACTGTACCAAACCCGGTAACGACAACTCTACGCCTTTTGGAGTCTGTGGATATTTTTCGGGACAACAATTCTACTCTACGTGACAGACTATCATATACCTTTAAAAACATATATAAAAAATTACGTCCATGGCACTTACTCGGCGGCGAAATTGTCCACGTTATCATTTTGTATATTTAAACAAATTGTTCCAGTGATAACGCTAGTCGAACTTTGGTACACAATTCTCGGAAAAGTGTACCAGCATTTTTTGCATGGACACACTCAGTATTAATTCTTGAAGGATTTTGTATTCGAACTTCTCCCCGATTATTAATTTTCTTAACTTTTCAAACCTTTAACTACTAAAAAGTAATTTTTTTAAAAATCATTACCTTGAGTTAGTGTCGTTTGTATCTACTTGGCTATATCATCATGGGGGATTTCTACCTCCTTGGCACCTATTACTATCTTCTGGCAAACACAAATTGACAACAAATAAAAACACGTGTGGAAAAATCTCACGTGTACTGTATGTGGGTTCACAGATCATAAAAAAAGGTTCCAAACCGCTTTTTATCAGCTGGTTCAAAGAGTGTTAACATTCATTATTTCTGATGAATGAATACTTTGCCAAAGAGAAACGGGTGAATATAGCTTTAAAGCTGCTTTCAGACGGAATGCGATTTTCGTTACGCACTGCGTTAACACTGATAATTTTCTGTGAGAAATTTTCTGTAAAATAAATAATTTCCTGTCAATTGACATGACGGTCAAATAACTGCCTATTTTGGTGGTTTTTCTTTCTTTTTCTCGCTCTTAGAGAAAATGTTTGAAACGCTACAATACGAGTTCGTTTAACCACGTTTAATCAAACCAAAGAAAACCACAAATATCTCTTATTTTGCAACCGTGGTCTATCTTTTTGCAACGGGTAATTCAGGTGTTGAGATTCATCAACATTTTGACGAAGTCATCTCGCTTTATGTCTCTCATTTTGGCCCTCTTTAAGTGTTAATTTTTTTATATTTATATATGACGTTCTGTCTGACGTCGGCTTTATTCTCCACATTTATTCGTAAGCGTATACCCGCGACAAAAGAAACACGGCTAATATAAAATGCGAAACTCTATTTTACCAGCTGATTAAAATCGATTACGTTTTTATCGTGAGGCTCTGTGAAATCGAATATGGTACCATTTGATATGGTACATATCGAAATACTTATCGAAATAAAGGGAATTATTATTTAACAAAAAGCTGCATCACTTCCACACCAAGTCATATGTTTCTAGAATTTATAACACTTTTCAAAGCAGGCGGTGAAATGTCTCTTTAATTTATCAGCAAGGAATTTTATTGCCATCGTTTTTTACGAAACATTCATTTAACAAAATATAGTTGCTTAAGCTTTTATTGCTCAAGATGCTGTTCCTTGTTCGACAAAAAAGGATTATTTATAAACTATCGAAGGACTTGCACAGCACGGCCTGCAGAGCTGGATACATTGTCCTGTAAGTATTATACATATATCGTACAAAAAAGGGCCCACCAATCAATTAATTCTGTGTTATTCTATGCTGGCACAGTGTACCAGAAATTGGGGAAGGCGATGATGCAATTGACGGAATGTTAAAAGCCAATAACCTACCGGCTTTTAACAATATAACCATTGAACATTGCTTGGGTGCTATTGGACAGCAAGCGTCGTTAGTAGAGAAAAGAGTTAAAGATATCGAAGTCGGAATAAACCAAAGTGGTGGCAAAGTAGATTTAGCCAATTTATTCCATGAATTGGACGAGGTTACCGGCCCTCTAGAAACGACATGGGGCATTGCTAAGACTTTATATTTGGGAAACAGTACCCTCATTCCGACTAAGAGTTATTTAAATATTCACGAACGAGCACGAAGTGCCCGTGCTTGCAAATTTACAAATAAAACTATATACAACAGTCTCGTAAGCCAACAAGCTCTGGACAGCCAACAAGGAGATATGTCCATAAAACGCCTGGTAAAGAAATATGCGCTTGAGGGAAAGTTAAACGGTCTGGCGCTACCGGACAACCAAAAGGACGCCCTAAGAGAAGTGCTGTCACAATTGGGCAAAGAACGCGCCAACTTTAAAAACAAGGTGACCATGTCCAATCATACATTTAGCCATGTCATAACAAATTACGACGTGATGCGTGATTTTCCGCCTACGTTCTTGGAGGCCACAGCCAAGGATCCAAGCTATCCCATGCAGGGTCCCTGGAATATAACACTGCACCCGCAGATCTACGACGGCTTCCTCAAGTTTTGTCCCGACCGGACGCTTCGATGGAATCTCTGGCAGGCCAATGTTCGCAAAGCATCGGCTCAGACCGAAAAAAGTTTAGAGAACAGCACTCACCTTGAAAAGATAAGAGCCTTGCGGAGGCAGCAGGCAAATATTTTGGGTAAATACTGAGTGTATTACGTTCTCTTGCCAATGCGTATAAAGCATGAGGAAATTTCATATTCCAGGTTTTCCAACATACGCCGCCATGTCAATGGAAACTAAAATGGCTGGCGACGTTCATAAAATTAGAGAGCTGTTTGTTCAACTGCTGCAATCTGCCGGGCCGGCACAATTGCTCGAGATTGAGAAGCTGCAAAAATATGCTGTCGCTGCGGGCTTCAAATATAAGTTGGATGCTTTTGATGTTGCCTACTGGCAGCGCAAGTATTTGGCCAACGAGTATGGCTTGTGTGAGGAAACACTCAGAGAATATTTTCCTTTGCCAAGGGTGATGTCTGGACTTTTGGCTTTGTCAGAGAAGCTCTTCAATATCAAGATTGTTGAGCGGGGCGATGTGGAGGTGTGGCAACCGGCCGTAAAGTATTTCGATGTCTTCGACTGCAATGACACAGCAACGACGGAGCCTGTTGGCGGCTTCTACTTGGATTGGTACTCAAATGAAAATAAATACGGTAAGAATAACGGCTGGATGGTGAGCATACGCAATCGCAACCAAGCGACGAATAGCAAACCACTGTGTGCTCTTATTTTTAACTTCACGCCGCCGGTGTGCGGTAAGCCGTATCTTCTAAGCATCGACGATCTGCGAATAGTGTTCAAAACGTTTGGCTCGACTATGCAGCATGTACTCACGAAGGCGGAGTACTCGGATTTGGCAGGTCTGTCGAATATTGAGTGGGATGCTTCGCAGGTAACCGGTCAGGTAATGACGAACTTTTTGGACTGCCCTCAAACGCTTAGAGAAATATCAAGTCATTTCTCCAGCGAAGAGAAGTTACCCGAGGCGGTAGCTACGAAAGTTAAACAGTTCAAAACTAACTTGGCCGGTTATCATTTGTGTCAGGAACTCTACTTGGCCCACCTGGACTTGGAACTGCATCAGTCCACTGATTTTTGGTTAGACGTCGTCAAGAAACTTTGGCCGTTGTATCACTTTATGCCATTGGACAAGAAGGATTCGCACCCTTGTTCAATGACCGACATATTTTCGGGCGATTGGGGCGCTGCTTATTACAGTCATTTGTATTCGAATGTCATTGCGGCCGATATTTCGGAGGCGTTTGAGCAAAAGGCTGAAATGCAGGCTGTCGGTAAACGTTTCAAAGACACCTTCCTTTCGGTGGGCGGCTCAACTCCGGCTGCCGAAGTATTTAGGCGTTTCCGCGGTCGCGATCCATCGCCGGAGGCATTGTTGAAGTCGCTGCAGATTTATACGCATTCACAAACCTCGGATAATTTATAATATTTTTCGTAATTTTATATTGTTAGCTTTAAATCGAGCAATCAATCGCTTGCTTTTTGCGATCTTACACCCATTTTAGAATTTATTCTACAACACATAGTTTAAAATAGAAATAATTTAAGAAACTTCAGTTTTGTTAATGTTATTGTATTGTTTTTATGTGAAGAAAGTTAAAAAAATATTGTATAACGTGTTTGATTATCACAAAACTGGATTGAGTTGATTGCACTTTTTTGTCTAAGGTTTATACATTTTAGCCTCTCATTTGTCTTAAACCTCGGTAGTTTATAACTGCAAAAGACAATGGTTGCATTCAGAACGGTCAAGCGAAATGATAGTTTGCTTTCTGAGGGGGTAGAAAGGTCAGAAGGGCTGCCGAAGTTGTTAAGGTTTTCGTCAGCCCTTCTGACGTTTCTACCCCCTTAGAAAGCAATTGGAACGTAAGAGTAAGAGATCGTAATCGTAACGTAAGAGTAAAAAATCACGTTTGAGTTTCAACAGTTAATGAGGAAAAATTGGTTGAGTTGTAAATTTTAAAAGGACTCTCTTTTTTTCGGTTATAGAAACCTTTGACTGAAAACAATCAATGGTTATCGCAATATTGAAAGTATAATTTGCAGGCGACGAACGATCGCGCCAAGAATAGATCTCATTTTCGCTCGACACCTATGAAATCCCCGGGGTCTGGATGTCCACGGTAATTAATCCTATGGTACTATTTCGTTTATATCAACCATACTTGCTTTATTTAAGTAATACTATTATAATAAGTGCATAATAACATTTAACATATTCGCTTCCATTATATACAATACAAAAGGATTAAATAATCTATAATAAAAAATAGATACATACTGAAAAACAATAGGAAGAAAGGCAAACAGGAAGAAGAAGAAGAAGCTTAACATAAAATTAAAGTTACAAAATATGAGTTTGCTTCGTTTTATCCGATGATGTTTTTTCGCGCATTTTGTTTTTTTTTATTAATTATTGATTATTTTTTTCTCGTAAATTTTGTCTACATTTATATGATTCTTGGTGTCCTGTTGTTACAATAATAGCGGAGATTTACTACGTTTTTTCGCTCCATATTTCAAAAGCTACAGAAATACTCGTATTTTCATTTAGAATATGTCTGGACAATCTGTCCAGTTCTGCTCGAGTTTGTGTTCCCAATATGTGCCCTTGTAGACATGAACCACATTATCGGTGCCTTCTTCTTTTTCGCGCGTAAACCAAAGCGGTTGGTAGGGCGGATAAGGACGGCCTTCTTCCGCAGCGGCTTCGGCTTCCGCCTCGCGGGCCCGACGCTTCAGACGCTGCTTATCTTCCAGGCGCAGCTTTTGCCGGTTGCTCTCATCCCAGTTACCTTCCTCCATCAAACGCTGATCGGGACGAAACCGCGAGTCGGTGGGAGCGACTCCTTCTTCCATTTCGTTAAGCTGACAAGCAAGTGTTGTAAAATTGTAGTATTTGTCACTGTCGGGAGGCGGCATTTCTCTGCTCCAGATGGGCTTGTAGCTAGCGGTCTTGTAAATGGGGCTGTCGTCAGTACCGGATGTCGATAAGACCGACGAGATCTCAATCCGGTCATCCCAAGTACCGCGCAGTACCCACTTTACTTCATTATTACGATCCATTACAACGCCTTTAACGCGTCGCTGCTGCTCCCTCGAAAAGTATGAGTACGGAATATACTTTAGGAGACATTTCACGCCCGAAGCTGAGTTCAAGCCGGTGATCTCCATTTCTCCATGCTGATCCACCCAGAGCTTTCCAACGATGATGTTGTTGACTGTTGTTGTCACCTTCCGCCATGTGTACTTATTGCCAGTGGCATTGAAATTGACGTAAGCGCTGCCCAGCGGTATAACCTTGGATTAAAGGCGTGGAAATGCTTTTTAGTGTTGTGATTATTATGTGTTGTTGTACGTTGTATAACTAACTATTCCCCCCCAAAAATGACAGCTAGACAGGTGTAGAGTATACGAACTTCGACCAGGCGGGAGTCAACGCTCTTACTTTTACATATTTATTCAACTTAGTAATCAATATTAATAGGTTTAGTTTCTTATAGTCTAAAAAAGGAGCCACGTCATGAAAAATAATATAACAATCGTGAAAATAATTACAGTACATTAGAAAAAGATGGGAGACATGCCGTTTGCTTTTTAGTTTTTATTATTTTCGTCTCCCCTCTTGCAAATTGAAAACAGATGTTGGTATAAAACTTTAACTCTCTACGTTCTCTAGAATCCTTGGCTGCTGTTTGCCCACAGATTCCACAACCTCCCCACAACGTTACTTGCCTTCCGCCGACTGTTTTAATACAAATTTTTAAAAAATTTAAATATTTAAAATTTTTTTTCTAAAAATCGTCTTCACGTTCGTATTCATAACCGTCCATAAACATAAAATATCTGCAATATTTTCGTACCAATTATACGACTAGAATACCTTTAAAAATATAAAAATATATATATAAATAAAAATAAATATATATAAATAAATTAATTGGAAAAAAAATTTAAACTATTTGGAAATAATCATTGTGATACTACAGGACTCACCCCTCCGTACCCGCAACAGACCAAAAAGCAAGAGAGTTTATAAAGATACTGCAAATACCTGCAAATATTTTCCCCTGAATTTGCTTGTCATGGTAAATTCCTGCCAGCACGACCACTCGCTACCCTCGCAAAAAATGGCGGCCATTGGCGGATGATGAGAAACCTGTTCAGCGATGCAGCGCCAACCCAAGTCGTCGGTGCGGTCGCATTCGAACGTTTCACCGAGCAGTGGGTTAAACGGCTTTCCTGTGCGGTTGGCTGTGGTCGCGTAACTCGATATGGTGAAAGCAGCTACATACGCCAACTGTTCGCATTCGTCTTTACATTTAGCAGCAATGTCCAATAAATGTGCGTACTCGTAGTCTTCGGTGAGACGTTGCAGCATAGATAGCGGCTCGTTAAAATTCACTGGCATCGGTATCTTGGAGAGTTCTTTTCCGATGCAATTTTTCATAATTGACCACAGATTCAAGGGATAATTCGGTTTGTCCGGGACCCGTGTTCGCCTCTGCTTAACGACCTTAGTTGGATTCGTCGGATTGTTTGTCGGAGGGTTCGGATTCTTGGAATATGTGCTAGAAGATGCTACAACTAGTTCGTCCTGGACTTTCTCAGCGAGATGGTCAACCGAATCGGAATTCGGATTTGACCTCTTAGGATTGCATTTCGTTTGCGAAGCGCTTTCAGGAAGAACGCAGACCTGCTGCGGATTTTTCAACTCCTCATTTTCCGAAGAGCTGCTTGTGTGCGTCTGCTCCGGCGAGTTCTTGCGGCGCTTTTGTATATTCAATATAAATGCATTGTCCTCGTCTTCCGCTTGAGGGGAATCCTCCAAACAGGCATTTTCTTCTGCATCGAAGAATTCGTTGTCATCGTCGTCCGAGGTCACAGTTGCTCCCGAAGAGACTTTCATCACTGCGCTTCCCGTGGGTTTCTTATGCTGCACTAAATGAGCTGCTTGCTCCAACTGAGTGTGCTGCTTGGCGAGCTGTTCCACGAACTCCTCCAACCTCTGGCGCTGCTCGCGTTCATGCTGCAACATTTTTGACCATTTGTGTCCTTGGTTCTCTGCTGTGCGCAAATAATCATTACAGGCGTTAATCATGGCGTTAGAAGTTATTCGAAAGAGTGTGGCCCGCTCATTAACTATTTTGGTGCGACCGGCTAGGGCTTCTTCGTCATTCGTCTCGAGGTCGGAGAGTGCACGCTGCAAGGCAACACCATGCTTTGTTATGAGATCATAGCAAGTTCGGAGACTTTCGAGGCGGTCCGTGAGATCGTGAATAACACTATTGATCTCCTGACTGGGTATTACTTGCGCTGTTGTCTCCTCTTCTTCCTCTTCACTCTCCATGGCACGGATGGCCTTTGCCTTCGCCAGCTCTAACGCAGTCACCCACGACTGCCGTTCGACTTCGTTCGCCGCCTTGATGTGGAAGGTCTGAGTTCCTCCGTTCGAAATAACAAATGTGCACGAGTCTACCGTATGTATGAGAGCACCATGCAGCGAAATAGTTCCACGGCAAGTATGATTAATTTCAGCCTGATTGCGATAGTAGCTGAGCACACCTTTGGACAGCACAAACCAACGGCGTTGGTAACCCTTGATGTAGTTGGTCCACTTCAGCAACCACCCTTTCATCTCCGGGTCACTTTTTTCAGATGACGATTTTGCGGGTTCTGTCATCGTTTTTTCCGCTATAATTGCCCGCTTGACAAACTAATTGATTCTTCAATTTATTAACTCTGCAAAAGAGTAAATGCAAATTTTTGCGAGGAGACGCAAGATGGTAAAACCAACGCCACGTATTATGAAGATGGTTTTAATCACGTCCCGGAGCAGTAGAATAATTATCGTCTGCGTTTCCTACTAACTTTTCTTAAAGCCGCACCGCACTTCCTGATGAAGTTGATAGATTTTAATGCGAAATAACTTTGTTTTCCTTTGCGAAATATTGGAAATTTTTCACATACCAAACCCACCAATCCAATATAAAAGAAGAAGAAGTTAGCATATACTTTGACACGAGCTCTGACATAAAGGATCAACATCAACAGTGTTGCAAGTGCATAGAAAATAACAATGAGCTTCTCTATGTACATATTAAAAATTATTAATAGATAGGTTGCATTCAGAACGGTCAAGCCATGTTGGCTTTTTGCTTAATTTTTGTTTGAGGGGGTAGAAAGGTCAGAAGGGCTGACAAAGCATTCGCCATTTTTTCTAGCCAAAAATTTGTATGCTGCATCTGTTCAGAACTTTCTTCTCTGTCACTCATTTTCAGTGTTTTATTTCCTTCTCGTGTGGCGGCCACGTGGAATTTGGCATAAAGTGTTGTTGTTGTTTAAATGTTGTTGTTTTTCAGCAAAGACTCAGCAAACGTATTCAGAGCACATGATTTATTCTGACAAGAAAAAGCCAACACAGTTTGACCGCTCTGAATGCAACCATAGATACCACAGATTTGTTCCACAAAATTTCGATGCCACATCCCTTTTTTATAAATGCCATAATTAATCATAGGTTTATTTTTTGTTTCTTTGAAATACGAATTTGAATTTAAAAAAAAAATACAAGACGAAGACATTATTCATAACATTAATTAGTTTCTGTCTTCCTATGTTAAAATTGCGCAATAACTTTCTGGCGGTCAGTGCAGCAAAAATATTTTTTATTGGGGGTGGCTTATCAGCAAAAACTTGGCTTGCGTTTGGTGTATGTCCTACCTATCAGCCTCTAGCGTCGGCTGTAGTGGTAACTTCTTATTGGAAAAAAGGGAAATTTCGGCATGTTTGTCTCGCACAACTTATTGAATGGTTTTTTAATTTGTTTGAAAAAAGTTGGTACATTATGGTACATTTGGACTATACTTATAATTTAATAGAGAATTTTAGCAATCTTAATATGTAAAAACATATATATATATATGTTATATATATATATATATATCTATATATATATATATATGTCTTATATATATACATATATGTGTACTTATATTAAAAAAATAAGTTGACAGCATTAATTTATTTTTGAAATACAAAGTACCAAAACTCAATATCCATTAAGTACAAGTGGTACAAGTTTGTACAACAGAATGCGAATTTGTACATTACAAATGAAAAATTTATTATTATTTAAAAGCTTATCTGATAACATTTCTATGTTTTTAATCAATAACAAAGCCTTTCCTATGTAAGCACGTTCTCGCCTTACGTTTTCCCCATTACCAAACTCTCCCCCGCGCCACTTTTCCGATTAAAAGTGAATATTGCTAAAAGTGGGTGTCGTACTCGAGCATCACGTTTATCAGAAAAAAATTCAGCAATTGCGACAATAAATAAAAGACAGAGATCATGATGAATTTTTAAAAAAATCCTCAGCAATTGAATTAAATTAATTCAAAATGCTGACATATGCATTAGAGCACTGTATGAGACGACCCAAAGGCTTGTTCAAAACGTTTTGAAACTATCAGGGGTTGTCTGAAATACTTCCATTGCTTTCAAATCAAGCAGTGACTTTTGGAAGCGCTGCTGAAAACATTGTCACATATGCCTCCGCCAGTTACGGCTTGATTCGTAGAGACGTCTTATGCAGTCCTCTAATCTTATGCATATAAATCTGAAAATCTGTAAGAAAAACTGAACTCTTCTCCCAAGGAATATATTTGAATACAATTTGAATGAAAGGTCACACAAATGCTTTTCCTCTGCATAAATTTCAATTAAAATACCATTGGTTTTATTATACAAACATAAAAATAGAAAAATCTTATAATATTTACAATATTGTTGATGTTTTTTTTTCTGAGAATTTGTGGCTTAAAAAATCTTATAATTAAGTCCCTACAAACAAATTAAAACAAATATTAAATTATATAGGTGTATTATCTTTAGGTGTACATATAATTAATTATAATCGAAGATGCCGTAGTTAAAATAGCGCACGTATGTAGCAAAGTCACGTGTATAGTCGTCGTCATGTAAATCAGTTTAAAAATATTCTGCTTTATGTTTTATGAGTTCGGTATAAAGTCTCCACGGAGGAGTCTCGTTTTCTAAATAAGTATGTATGCATTTGCTTTTCAAAGTATCGTATGTTTGTATGTATATGTATGCACACAGGTATAAATAAATAATTCCGATATTAATATAGTATGAAGGCTTATATTACGTTACATTCGCGTTTGATTTAGCACTCACTACCTTTACGATATCATTAGTTAAAAGTGAGCATATTTTGTTTTTTTTTTCTGTTTAAATTTGAATTTAATGGCGCTGTCTGTCACTGACGATGTTTGTGGAACGAAGACAAAATCAACGATATTTTGCTTGGTATGTTTTTTCTGTAATCCATTGTGTTTCCTTCAGGAACGAGCTGTATTTTTTGTGGTGCGGTGTAGTTTAGAATGTAGTCGAAGGTCATTCATTGAGGTGAAATATTTAAAGATGCGTTAATTTCGAAAACACAGAACACATTAACTATAAATTTTTCACGCTAAACAGCTACGCGATTTGAATTCAGTAAGAACTTATTTCATAGCAAAATTAGAATAACATTTTACAATTATGTATTAAGAATATCACATGATAATTTATTTAAATGTATCGTATATAAAATCTAAAGGTTAAGAAAATATAAATAATTTCATTTCTCGTCGCTGTAACCGAGCGTTCATAGTGCTTTCTTTTCGAAGGACGAAGGAATTTTTGACAGAATACCGGGTGAAATATCCTAATTATTCACAATCATCACTAATTAATCTTGCGATTTTGAGCACATTATGTCCATCTTTAAACAACAGTACCACTCTCCTCAATGTCCTCAGTTAGTGGCCGTTTTCAATATCAATCTCTCGATCTTTTAGAAACGATGACGTTACATGAATACATAAAACAAAAATGCAGCGTGGATTTAACTTGACGGTGGCGGTGTGTCTGCGTGTGTGTGTGTGTGTCGATAATAAATTAAATAACGCTAGAAGAATATGATAGAAATGTAGCAAGCAAGTTACATGGTATTATAAGCGGCTGCATTAAAATTTTGCTTCGGCAGACTCAGTCTGGCCAATGGATGGGTCTTGCCGTGCTGCTGCACGCGCCGTTGCTGATGGTGAGCCAAAATGTTTTCCGTCATTGTCTGGGGGTGAGCGACGGACGAAGACATGATGCCACAGCTGGCGCCTTTCACTGGCGCGGGCGGTGGCTTGCTGTCGTTGTAGCCATGCTGCGGCTTGCCCGGTTTGTATTGAGCTTCGGTACTGCTGTGGTGGTGGTGTTGGTGCTGGTGGTGGTGGTGGCGATTTTCATAGTAAGAGCGCGGCCTGGTTTTAATCGAAGAGCTTGTAATTGTAGTGATAACTGTTGCAAGCGGCTGAGTGAAGGCGTTAGAAGTCTTTTCGCCAGAGGATGATGACTGATATCTATGTACTAATCCCTTGACATTATGGTCAGCACCGGGTTCACTGATCGTTTGGGCTGCATTGTTCGGATCGTCAGGACAGGACGCGGTGGTTGCTGAATTTGTCTGTGTATTAAAGTAACTATTGGCAGTCGGTAAAGTCACATGGTCGACATGCTGCGCCACTGGCGAAGACGGCAATGACTGGTGCCCTTTCTTCGACGTCGCAACCGATCTACTACCGCCGGCCTTCAGTTCGAAATTCTTCTTCAAAATCTGCACGTTCCCCGAGACGTTCCGCTGATCTTCCGAGGAGGCCGGATCGTGTGGCAGAGTGTTTTTGTTCTCAATGTCGGAGATCGTGTAGGACTCGGGCGCTGAGGCGGAGAAGAGTTCCGAGCGTAGCGGTTTGCTGCCGTCGCTGCGTCGCTGAATGAGACGCCGCTGCTGACAGCTAACAGCGCCCGCCGACGACACAAACTCCTCGCTGTTGCAGCGATTGGAGAAGCGGCAGCGAGTTGAAGCGGCCGCGGCCGACTGGCTGCGGTATAAATTCGAGTATCTCTTTTGGCCTGCTGTGCCCGCAGCAGATGCAGATGACGAAGACGATGACAACTCTGCTCCATTGCCCTGGCAAAGTTTCTTCAATACGGTGGACTCCTCCAGCTTCTGTTTGGTGCGTTTAACGGTGCCGATTGGTGGTTCTTTGCTTTGGTGGGCGGAGGAGCTCAGCTTCGAGGCCGGACACAAGGAGCCAGGGACAGTCTTGTTACTCATGCTTAGTTCGTGAATTTGGCCCTCAATTATGGCCGCAGCAGTTGCGGCACTACCGCCGTATTGAAAGCTATTGCGGTTGGTGTCGTAAGCGCCCCAAGAGCTGTTGCGCGTGGGCAAACTGTTGCGCTGATCGCCCGAGCCCCAGGACGAGTGCCGAAAGGGCAGTTCGCGGTGGCGCGTGCGAACGCTCACAAAGCCCTCGCACGGATTATTGGTAATCGAGGAGTCTATGCTGCTGCTGGAGCTCTTCCTTGAGCCGGTAACGAAGCCACTGTGTGACTGAGACTGGGCCGACAGATGGTCCAGGATAATGCCGCCCGTGCTCGCCGCCCAGGACTGCGTCTTGCGCGTCTGCCGCACCTCTTCCTTCTCAAAGACGTTATCAAGTTGGGAGGAGAACATGTCGCCTGAGCCGCCGCTGCAATTGGTGTCTCGGCGTAAGCGTATCGAGTTGCGCGGCGTCGATGCCGAAGTAGGAGCTTCGATTGCTGACTGTGCCGGGAGAGTCGATGTTTGGGTTATCAGCTTTGCCGAGGATGTCCAGACGGGACTGCCCACGCCCGGTTTCGCACTAACACTTTTTTGTGCGGGTGCTGGTGTCTCGGCAGCACCATCGGCATCTGCTTTGGAGTTACCGACATCCACCGACACGGCCCGCGAAAGCTGTAAATTGAGCGACTTGCGATCGTCTACCGATTTGCGCTCTCTGAAGGATTCCAAGTCACTGACGATCGTCTTAACCGAAGTCGGCGCAGCGGCATTGGCGGGCGGTGTGTGCTTCTGTATGTGCAGCACTTGATTCTGCGTGACGCTGTAGTTCTCGCCGTTGTTGCCGGGAAAGCGCACATTCTTGGGCTCGTCGGACATGTTGCGCTCCGGCGTTAGGTTTTCCAGCGACTGGCTTTGTTGCTTTATAACAATAGTCGTGTGCCCCTGGAGACCCTTCGGTGAGGTGCTGCTGGAGCGTCGCATCAGCTTGCGATGCTTGTGTTCGCTGGCGCTGCTCAAGCTGCTGACACTGACGATGCCGCCACTGACTTCGACGTCGGTGCCGTCACCGCTCACCGCATGCGTTTTGGATTTCGTCTTCGATTGCGACTGATTGAGAGCTTGAATAAGTGGCGTGGGCTCGCTGCCCGGCAGCAGGCGGGCATCCTTCGTGCTCTTCAGATTCGTTTCACTTTTGCTGCGTTGAAGCTTCTCCTTGTTCTTCATGGCGTCCAACATGCCGCGGTACGTCTCCAACTGATTCAGAAAGTTCTTATTCGGCTTTATGCAGTTGCGGCGCTCCTTGACGTGCGTCATGGCCTTTTGGAACTCCCAATTGTACGCTTTCATGGCATATGCAATGACAACCGATGCTGAGCGCGACACACCCATTTTGCAATGTACCAGCACTTTAGAGCCCTCGTCTTTGGCACGGTTGATGTAGCGGAAGGTGTTGTCCCAATGCTTCAGTAGGTTGGTCTTTTCATCGTCATAGACGCGCACATTGAAGTAGTCGAACATGCCCGGAAAGAAGTTGTCTATTTCGCGAGTGACGTTGAGGATGTGACGAACCCTGAAAAGTCATCATGCTTTGCATTAAAATTTAAAGAGAATTTAAAAGGCAAATGCAAAACACTGTTGCATTGTTGTCGTCCTGTACGGACACTCATTGGGTGCGATTATAAGACGCGACGCAAAAGGTAAAACATCTTCAGTCGGTGTCGGAACAACTTAAGCGGTTTTACCTCTGAAGTACAAGGTGCGCCATCTTTTATGTCGTACATGATGTAAACATTGAATAACTTTAAAATTAATCAACGTCAGTTTAGTACAATTTTAACCAGCAATCGCTTCACACCGAAACAACGCGCCGAAATAGTGACACTCGAAAAAGTGATGGAAAGCGTAGCAAAAAGGGCACATTTTGCTTTGGCCAACAGAGGCGCCCACTTAATTAATGTTCTATTCAGAAACAAATCCCAAATAAATTGCAAAGGGCCAAGTGTATTTTTAAGGGCCAAGTTAAATAAAAATACCTCATATATGGAAATCGGTTGTTTTTTTTTTTTAAAGTTATTCCATATCCACATACCGATATAAAAGATGGCGCCCCCATAGAGAAAGAACGAATGTTTTTCTTCGAGCCCCTTAAAAAATTCTCAATACTCTTTCGACAATACTTTTACTTTATGTACCCATTTTTTTGCAGCTCTTCCAAGTTGCTGGCATTCCATTCGGAGCCCAAATAGACGTGATCGAATATTTCCGTTGGTGCGTCCATTTGGCCGAGTATTATGAGCATTTCTTGATCGATAAAAGACTTGTATTCCCCCAAATCCATATCTAGGTGCTCCTCCAGGCGGCCCCGTATATATTTAGAGGTGACTTCGTCCAGATCGACGGACATCATAATTTCCTTTAGTTTCATCTTGATAACACTTTCGGTTTCTTCTTTTTCAGTTGGCCTAACGGTGTGTGAGGTAATATATGTATTTTTATTTTTTTTTTGGGTAAAAACGAACGCATATAATATCGTAATAAATCATCACTATGTACTTATTTCTTATGGCATCCGGCGAAGGAGGCCGGCGGCTTTCAATTGCATCCATAGCATTCCACTCGTTCAGACAGGATTGATCGGATTCAATGCGATTCTCGTAGTAAGAGAGCCACTCGTGCGAGGGCCCGCCCGGATAGAAGTTGTTCTCACGAGCCTTTTGAGACACTTTATGAAGAGTTTGCAGCGCAGACCTACACAAACAACAACAAACACAATTGAGAAATGTTCAAATCCAAAAGATAGGTTAAAGGCTGTATGTACCACATGGCCTGTACAGATACCGGCTTGAAAATATGTGTTTTTCCAAAAACAGCAACACTGAAACCGCTAAAACGACGGAGATAAGTTCTCAATTGATTGCAATATTATAAGCAACGACTCATTTTCGTGTGATAAATGAAAAATTAGTATTATATTTATTTAGATAATAACAGTAATTATTATAATTATCATGTACGATAATGGTCATCCATGGTTGAAGGACCATTTATTGTCCATCCATTTATCGACTTACCCATCACCGTCGAGATGAATGGTGGTGTCGGCCAGTATGGGTACGACTAATCCAATTGTGGCACGTTCATTGCAGTCAATGCCTAATAAACACGACTCCTCAGCCGTTCCCTCCGAGCACTTGCTTTCGTCACAATCGTTGCTTTTTGTTTGCTCAGCATCGGCCGACCTTACACTTGATCGATTTATTGTGGACGAATTTGAGACCACCAGAAGGCGGCGTTTTTCGTCGTTGGCCTCCAAACCGGAATCTATTTGGGTGCTTCTATTGCTATCAACTGAATTTTGTCGCAAAACGTTTATTGATGAGGGCGCTGCTGCTGCTGTTTTTGCTGAAACACTCCGTCCGGTTTTGTTCTTTCGCTCGGCGGTAAGGGCGGCATGGCAGCGATTGCGTGAAGTAATCACCAAATATCTTGTGCGGTTCGGACGCTGCGATTCCAATTTAACAGCCTGCAATTATCATTTATCATTAAGAATAATGTGTTCTAATTAAAGTGCACGCCCATTATTATCACCATTTTCAAGGTTTCTCCATGCCTTAGTAGGTAAAACATGGACTGCAGATGTTGTTGTATGTCGGAGTTGTTGCTCTGCGTGCTGTTTGTGGATATGGTCGAATCGGTGCTCAAGCGTCGCTCCGAATGCTGCGGTATGTCCTTCAGATCTAAAACCAAGGCTGTGTCTCTTGCGGCAAAGAAGCAACCGCTACAGTTTTTCTCAGCTCTGCTTGCATCCTCTTCCTCAGTTTCACTATCCTGCAAGAATACGGACCTCCTCCGATATTGCTTATAACAATTTAAATTGCTTAGGGCAAGTTTCCAAAAAAATCAACTCATTTCGAAGCACAACAGAACAGCACAACAAAAAAGAAACTTATTTTCAGTAAAAGTGCATTGAAAATTGGAAACTTTTTTAAGGAAGCTAAGTGAATTTCTGTATGAATTCACAGTAAAAATAAAGCGATATCATTGATCAATTAATGTACGCCCACTTTCGGTTTACCTTTAGGCATAGAAAACCTCTCATTTATCACACTTTCAAAGCATTCCAAGTACGAAGTGCGTATCATTAGGAAAATAATTGAAGTTAATAGATTTTTGGCAAATCTCTAAAGGACAAAGTTAACCATTATTGTTCATACAATTGAATGGAATGTGCATTTTTGTATCCACATTTTCTTCTTCTCCACAATTACATCGGAGCCTTTTTCATGTCGCTAGCAGTAGAGCAAGCAAAACAAAAACTGCGAAAAGGAGAACCGCAGCAATGAGTAATAATTCTCATATCTGCGCAACGCACTTTTCCTTTTTTGCACAACGATGATACTAATAACGAGCAAAAGGCCAACCCAAAATAAAAATATAAGAATGACAGCAGGGGCAAAGAATTTTTTCTGCATTACTACTTTCGTAATCACAATCGTGATATTTGTTATATGTAGGCTTGTACCCACTATTTCTCGCGAGTCATAAGGACATAAATTATTTTGGAATTTGTTCCCAATAACTTTAATTTTGCTTAGTTCTCTTACCGATTTGGAGCATTGTGGAGAGCCAGCAGCACTTGGTGATCTTTGCACAGTTACCAGTGCCATTCCTAGTTTTACTTGCACTCGTGCACGTTTGGCAACGATTTTCAACTTATTCACAAAATCATTTTCTCTATTTTTCAGTTAAAATAATAGTTTTAATTTGAGAATCGGAGAGTGAACAAATTAATTCCAATGAAGAAGTCTAGATCGAAAAACTATTTTTTCCACAGAATACGAAGACATTTTGCCAGGACGCCATATTAATTTTTGTTCGTTTTGTGACAGTTCGCATAGAGCTGCCACACTATAAAACGAAAACACGTGTTTAATTACATCCAATTATAATATGAAGTTATGACATTTACGAGTGTAATTTAATTAAATTTTATTTACTTTTAATATTTACCAATGATTTTAATAATAAGACGATTTGAAGTCAAAAATAGCTGTAATCAAGGTGGCCGTAATATTTGATTTGAGCAAAGCTTTTTCTTCAACTAAATATAGCGCGAATCGCTACTAAAATAAACAAATCAGCTGCGTGTTTATAGAAAAAGCAATATGCCATATTTGCAGGAAATGCCAATTCTAAAAAAAATTTTTCTTTAAAGTTTCAACTGTCTTACGACAACTGATAATCTTAACTTTCTGGTAGCTTCCAAAATTTTAGAACTGTACTCACAAAACACTAACCCAAGTATGATATGTTGTAAATTTTCACAACACACCACGACGCAAAAATCTATACGCCGTGAAAGTAAATAAGGTTTTTTCTCTATCTGACGTGCTTATGGGATCTCTGTGTAATACAACTGGAAAAAGTTCGCTCCGCAGCGCGAAGCGAAAATCGCGTTCTGTGTGATCTCCGCTTAAAAGAGAAAAAATGAAATCGCAGCTAGCTTTTTGCAACTCAAAATTTATTGGCTCAGCTGATTATGACTTCTAGAGATATGTATAAATGTGTAGGATTATGTTTTGATTGCTTTTTTTGATTTTGGAATAGTTTTTCCTCCTAAAATGACTTCAATTTTCGAGGAAACAGGAAATAAATTGCTGCCACGGATTGCGCTTATAGCGTGTGGATCGTTCAGTCCACCAACACCGATGCACTTAAGAATGTTTGGTAAATTTTTTAAGGTTCATTATTTCATGCATTGAACTTTCTTATCCATCAAAGAAATTGCCCGTGACCACTTCGACGTCCAAGGTACGCATTATGTGGTTGGCGGAATTGTGTCCCCCACACACGACGCATACGGGAAGAAAGGCCTTGCAGCAGGTTTACATCGGTGTGCCATGGTTAAACTAGCGTTGCAGACTTCTGCTTGGATTCGTGTCTCGGACTGGGAGATAACACAGCCGCAGTGGTCGCGAACGCAAAGTGTTCTTCAGTATCATCAGAACTTTATGAATAACTTCATCAATTCACCTCAGATTGATGATGAGAATGGGCATCTGCCCGGTTGGTTGCCGGAGGGGCTGCGTGATAGAAGGGACAGGGTACAGTTAAAATTGTTATGTGGCGCAGATTTGCTAGAATCATTCGCAGTACCCGGATTGTGGGCAAATGAAGATGTAAATCTCTCTCTCTCTGGTTAAGTGGAATGTTTTACTGTTTAAAATGATATTTCTTTGATATCTTTAAAGATTGAAGATATTGTATCTAACCATGGACTTGTGGTAGTAACGCGAAATGGAGCTAACCCGGAGAGATTTATTTTTGAATCTGATATTTTGACTAAATATCAGGTATATTTGTTTGGCAATAATTTTAGTTTTTATTTGATGTGTCCATATTTTGCAGCGCAATATAACGCTTGTTACGAATTGGGTGCCCAATGAAGTTAGCTCGACGATGATACGGCGCCTCTTGTCCCGGGGCCAGTCGGTGAAGTATTTGATTGATGATATGGTTTTGGAATACATTAAGGCGAATGGATTGTTCAATTGCAAGTCGTGAGTGTTTCAATTTCGCGTTCATATCGCGTTCATAAATATTCACATCGCACATACTGCTACATACCATGACCATGTAGATATATGTATGTATTTGAATGCGTGAATTATAAACGCTGAAGTAGCTTCCGTTTTATCTGTTTAACTGCATTTTTTTATTCGAAGTCTCGAATGGATACTTCTTGTATAATTTTTCATAAATATTCGTCTAAAAGCTAATTCTGAAAAACACTCAAGAAGGCTTCCGTAATGTTAGTTGTTTCAGATGACGCTACAAACTCTTAAATGACAAAGCAAACCTTCAAGATAAATATTATCCCACGCAACAAAAAATCTGTATTAAATGGAAATTATTAATGGAGCGTGAGTGTTATCAATATTATATCACTCTTTTACATTTTAAAAAAGCTTTTGTTTTTAAAAAAATAAACTCAAAGCATGGTATACGATAATAATCGGTTGGCTGTTGATAATTTAGTATCGCTAGACCCAAACCAACTGAACGGTACAGCAGCACCTATGTTACCACTAACGTAATCAGAATAACTCCGACTTATTTGATTGATTTAAGTTAATTATAAACTTTACTCTTGACTACTGCTATGTAATGTTGTCGCGATAGACGCGTTTCGTTTCGTTTCCCAAAAAACTAATCAAGATTTCTTTGAACGCATTGCTTGCTTTACCTATAATGGAATGCAGTAAGTATATAAAGAATGCCGCACGTGCATCGCAAGATATATGTAATCTGGAGTTTACTAACCAAGTTAAAATGAGTGCCTCAACGTTTGACCGCACACCATCCGACGATGAGGATGCCGATGCGAATGACGAAGAGCGAATGGATGAAACAGACTATTTAGTGAAATGTACACTAACTAACGTAAATTTAGATAACCGCAAGCCGAAAGTATTTTGTTGTGGCGATGAACGCGACGATGTTTCTAGAAAACTGATAAATAATCGTTCATCTCCAGGGCAAGCCGTGAAGGTGATCATACGTGAGAAATCGAGTGGATCCGAGCGCTTGGCAGATTCAGAGGTAAATTTTATAGTTCCGGCATTGAAGTAAAACAGAAAATAATTCATTCCTTTGTCTTTTGCGTCTTGCAGAGAAAGTCTAAGAAGCTGAAAATTACTCAAGCTACCCGAGTATAAGAAGTTTACTTAATCGAAATAATATTCAAGCTTGGACAGAGGCGCATGAGGCAGATGATGAGGCGTATGATGAGGCATATATTGGATCTTCAGGTCTTCATAAGATGGTGACCATTGTGCGTCTTCAATTATAATAGTAGGATAAAAGCGGAATTACTAGAGTTTTTGTTAAGTAGATTTATATACATAAATTAGTTTGGAAAAATTAAATTTAATTCAAAGAGAAGGTCACACAGAAGGTCAGATTTATATATCAAATCATGATTTCGGCATATAACAATCGCGAGAAATATCTTGTGGTAGCAAATTAATTTATTCAAATTTAATAATTTTAGAATAAAAATCGATTTCGTAGATCGACATAAGATTAACATCATTGTTATTATAATGTTATGCATTAATACCGTGAAGTAATGTCTTAATACTGTGTGAAGTAATAATACACCAGATAAAATTCTGTATTTGACTAGATCAAAGACACTAGACATACTCGTAGTTGACAGGAGCTGCTTCTGCATTATATATTATGCGGGGGATTGTTTTCCTTTTACTTCATTAATTATAGTATTAAAATATAATTTAGTAAATTAATAAAAACTTTTCTACACTGAGGGCCCTGTAATGATTTAATTAAGTTGTGACATTTATCCGTGACATGTTGACATGACATTTGTTGAAAATTGGGTTAAAATTCAAACTCTGTTTACTATACATACAACCAAGCTTGTGAACCATTATAGGGCCCCTAAATGTTTTTAATGAGCATGGAATGGAGATGATTCGTTGCAGAAATGATCAACCTGTATATAGCTTTTATTTTCTGTGGGGGTAAACTCATTTTGGGTATGAGGAGTTCCAAATACGCCACTGAACTGTTATAGTTCGTAAGTTTCCCGCGGAAGGAAAGAAAGAAGGAGGGAAGCAAAAAAGACAGACAGACAGACAGACAGACAGAATGAATAGAGATATCGTCATGAAACTTATGACTCGTCGGCAGTTATGAATTGCTTACTTTTCTGTTATGAAGTTCCTGATTGGTATTAAAAATGGTTAAAATAGAACCCATTTTATAATAGAAGGATCTCAAGGTGAAATTTTGTTTACTAGTGAAATTTTCCTAGTTTACTGCATTCAGGAAAGACATAGCCGTGATTCGTCAATTACTATACTATATATTCGAAGGTTTTGCTGATAAACGCGAAGTTGTGAATTGAGAGATCGCAATAAATTATTATAAAATTAAAATACAAATTAACGTTAACCTCAGTTAACCTTTTTAGTAAGTTATTTTTGAGTTTTTTGGGTTTTTGCTTCTATGAGTTATGTGTACATGATTTTTTAATACTCTCAGGATATTGCAGAAATTTCAGCACTTCCACATTCATCAGTTTGAGACCGTTTATGAGTACCAGAGAGTCCATTGACATTGTTGCAAGCGATTCAAGGGCTTCACTGCTCTGCCATGCGTGCGATAGCTTCTGCATTGTTCGAAATGTTGCTCGTCTAAGAGTATAGAATTTCATCAGACCGCAATAATGTCAGCACAATTCTTCTTAGTATAGTTCATTAATGTACAATTTTACGCATTTTTCTTACGATTCGTAAATGCTTTTTGTCACAAAAATAAAAACGTTTATTCCTTCAGTATATACGGTGTGATAGAAGGTTTTCGTAGGCTAGAATTCTGTCCTTAGTTTTTCGTGTTCCAAATAATTTTTAGGATCTTCTAATACATTTCAAAATTTTTTACTAACGTAATTCTTTGGGAATTAACTTCTAATGCTGCGTTGGCAGGGGTTGCCAAATTATCTTATACGAGTACAACAGCTTACATACATACAGAGGTCACCGCGTGGTAACAATGTGCCACATTGTTCGAACAAGTAAGTCCATTTATTTGGTGATTACTATCAGTTTAATATAAACGTTTTGACTATCTAATATGCGAGCATTTAGATTGCAATGAGTGGCTGAGTTTGTAGCAAGTACTCCAAGTACAACTGTGTTGAGAGAGGGCAAAAGTTTGCAAAACGCTGTTCCAGATTATGAGCCGCTCTTAGAAAATGAATGGAAAGTAGCAATGAGAAGCTCCACTGCAGTTGGCCAAGTTGAAACGCAGCTGCAGTAAGTTTCTATTGCTCTGTAGAAATAGTTCTATAGTTACTCAGCTCTAAAGGCTTAGTTTTATTGGGTTAGTACAATATTTCATCTCCTGAGACATAGTATTCTCATTGTATGTGTATACTCTTAAAAAACTACGGTGTCCAGTGGAGGGCTGGAAATGTTTCGCCAGCGCCGAATGCGTCCTTCGAAGACGCCGTTTCACAACGATCAGCTACCATTTCTGTCACGTTCGCGCTTCAGTGCGCTGCCGGAATTAAGTATCATCAATGATGAGACGGAAAGGCTCACCCTCTTCGTAGCTGTTCTCTATGTCATCGACTTATTCGGCATTTTTCCATTTGTCACACTGCCTGGACTTCTTGTGGATTTAGGCATCTTCGGCATACCCTTGATTGTGTTCGTGTTGATTTTGCAAATATATACATCGTTCCTGCTGAGCGAATGTTGGACCATGGCCGAGGTGTTGGATCCGTCTATTGTGGAAAACACAAGGTACCTATTTACCTCAGTGCTGTGAAGCCTGATTTTTTACATATTAAATTTAATGGTTAAAACATATATATAATGTTTAGGATTTATAAATTATACCCAACCCAAACGTTTAACCGTGTACTATACGAGTATAAGCGCAATTTAATAAAGCCTTGAGTCGAAAACGCAATTCCTAAAAGTATGCAGCGATAAAATCAAGAATATACCGCTTTGCTAACAAGCAGTTAAATAGAGTTTCCAGGCATTCCCAAAGCGGTCTTCATTTTTCGACCCCCGAAATAGTTGATGTTTAATATTTTTTCGTTGTTTGTTTGCATGTCGCTCTGCCTCTTTTCAGTTGTCCTTATGCGGCTATCACCGATTTGGCTTTTGGACGCTACGCCAGTGTATTCGTAAGAATTCTTTTGAATTTCAGTATTTTCGCCACAGGCATCCCGAATCTTGTGGTGGCTTCGCAAAACCTGGAACTGGTGGGTCAACGGATCAGCGATGGCGCGTTCTTTTTGTCCTTCTGCTACTGGGTGCTGATTGCGGGCGCATTTCTATGCCCGCTGGTGTGGATTGGCAGTCCGAAACACATGCGGTAACCGAATTATGTTATGTACAATATATCAGCTGGTATTTTCGTTGCATTTGCATTGCATTTGTAATTTCAGTGGTCTTGCCATACTGTCGGTTTGCGTCGTCATAGTTATTGTGGTGCTGCTGTGGGTGTGTCTCTTTTCTGCCGCTCCTTTGGGTCCACCCTTTGAAGGTGTTCGGAGAGGTGAGTGCGATAATTATCCGAGGGAGTTAAATAACGTGTAGTACGTCCCGTTCTACACAGGTGTGCCATCTTTGATGATTCTTCTGAATGGCTACAGCGTGCTCGCTTTCCAATTCGACATTCATCCCATGCTGTTAACTCTTCAAATCGATATGGAGCGCAAGTCGCATGTTTACTGGGCGGCCTTCAGTGGCATAATAGGTTGGTCCCAACAAACATATATAAGAGGTAATGTGAGGACCAGACCAGAACCATCCGCCTTTTACTCTACAGTTAGCAGCTCGATCGCCATATTCAGCTCTATTATTGCTGCGTACAAGTTCGGTTCTATGATCTCGGATAACCTGCTGGAGACTTTGCCGAAAAGTGTGCCTCTCTTCGGCCTGCTGATCCTGATGGCTCTGCAATTGTGCTTCTCGGCAGCTGTTGGTAGCTCGGCAATGTTTATGCAAATCGAAAGTTATTTTCATGTTGCTGAGAGTAAGTTATACGAGAATATTTTATGATTCTCTACAGTTTTGATTTACGAGCTATCGTTTGCCCTTGTTGTTCTCTCGACAGGTCTGTCCCTGAAACGCATTGTGATACGCTCTTCCGTCGTGGCACTGCAGGTTGTGATAGCTGAATTTGTGCCCTCTTTCGATGTGCTGATGGGTGTAGTGGGCGGAACAATAACAGGCCCATTGGTATTCATAATGCCCCCGCTGCTATATCGACGTATCTGCTACATGGAACGCTTGCACCAACGCATCAGTACGGAGGCGGTTTACGGTAGCATACCGCTTGATCTGAATTATGAACGCGTCCTGCCAGCGGCCGCTCAGGCTCCACGGCACGTATGGTTGTCCATGGTGAGAGCATGCAAACGGATGCATTGCAATCTGTCAGTGTCAGTATTGGTGCTCCTTTTCGGCATCACTGCGGCCATTTCTTCGACCTACTTGAATATCTTTCAACTCTCTCAGCTCTTCCGTCACTCTTCACCCTGCTTTGGAAATTTCACAGCGACGAAGGCAGGAAATTAGAATTTTGGGGTATGTTGCGGTGGTACCTTCTGGAGTTAATGGAATAGGCATTAAATTCAGGGAGACAATTTCTGATTCCCGAAAGCATTAAAAGTGTAGATTCAAACGGTGATGGTGAGAGAGAGGGTGGAGAGAGGGGGAAGGGAGAGAGATAGAGAGATTAAATAGTTATAGTAATGAATTTAGTATTGAATCAAATAAAGTTCTTATCTGAATTAAAAACTTTTCAAAAATAAATTTTTACAAACATTTTATATTTTTTTTTTGAAATTAAAGCTAGTAAGAAGTTGCCGAGATATATGTACATATCTTAATATATTGAAAACGAGTACTCCTCACTTTACGACCGAATTCCCTTCCGGCGAATACGTCGTTAAGGATCGATACTTGTATTTATAGAATCGTGGTGAAATTATGAATATTATTTAACAAATTGAAATTTATTTAAAAAACAATCCGAAAAAGTGCATAGAAAACCTATATATGTATGTACATATAGTACGCTCAGCGCAGATGACACCATTCGCCACCGACCGACCGACTTTCAAGCTGAGAAAGTCACCTCCTTAACCTGATTGGAATTACTTTATTTTTTACACTGACACTTTTTATTTAGAAAGTGTTCGGTTATCTTTAAAATATCGTTCATTTATTGTTTCTAAATTGACTGAGCATGGATTAATTAAACACCAGATTTATGGCTTTGTGAAAGCAATCGACTGTCGGGGAAGGCTTCTTTCATCACATCCACAAATTGATAATTAACTCGGACGAAAATTTATTGAAATAAAGAAGAAGAACAAGAAAGAATAATTAGAAACCGAAAAGAATTACAAAGGAAACTTTCGAATTTTCATTCATGTTGGGCCTTTTTGCTCCTTTTGGGCTTACATATATCGTATAAGTAGAAAAACCGGTTGCGGTGATATGTCAGTTTCTTCAGCATCCTTTTTCGTTCGCTGAAATTCGTTTCACATTCGGGAACATTCTTTGATCACCGCGGAACGAGAAATTTTTAAATTGCGAAGGTATGAGCTGCAATCGTTGTCCATTGACCGACCGACCGTCTTTGGATACATCCTCAATCGTATAATGAGTTAGAGAATATGTAGGTTTCTACAATCAGCGCATTAATTGCTCATTAATTTATTGCTAGCCACTTTCGCACCACTTTTTCTGACGCTCCTTTTACCGTACATTCTGGTAACGAAGCGTGAAATACTTCAATTCATATTAACTGAAATTACTTAAGTATGCTTTTTGCAATACAATTGATTAGCATAAAACCGTTTAAATGCTGATTGAAGTTTTCTTGAGCCTTGAGAAACAAGGCTCCAACAGGGAGCTTTCAGCTTTCAAAAAGTGAATAAATTCTCACTCGCAAACTAATCAATTAACAAATGACGTCAGAGGCCACGTTAATTGAAAATATTAATGGTAATTGGTCGTCGCCGACTTCCTGAGATCGCTTTCTAATTTCAGAAGTTTAACTTTAAAAATGAAATTACGTTCATTTTGTGGAGAAAGGATGGCAATCATTTGCCGTAAAAATCACTTGATTGACAATCTAAAATAACTAAGTTCAAAACTAAGTTATAATTAGTTACTTTAAATACATTTGAAGAAAGTTTTACCTACATTCCTGAAACATTTTGTAATAAATCCTTATTAATTTATTTGGATTTATTGCATTATGTACATACGAGTACATTAAAAAAAAGTCTTTGGCGCAGAAATCAACAAAAATTTTTCGAAATTTATTTATTAAAACGATTACCTGTTAATTAGCTGTTAATTAAAACGAACTTTTCGGACATCTTTTTTAAATGATATTTTGTGTTTTCGAAGAAATGAGGTATGACCGAGCAATAAATTACTACGAGTATTGCCAGCCAGCATTCAGTAGAAAAGAGTTAAAACGGTTTTTTAATGCTTTTTTGCTTTTTCAGAAAAGAGCAATCGAGGATGTCTTTGCTTAAATTGCTATAGAATTTCATTAAAATGCACTTAAAAGAAATTTAAGACCTGACAAAACGATAAATCTTAGCTTGATACGATATCTTATGCATTATTGTGACCGTCGACGGTTATTTAGTGGACGATGATTTGGTCGATCATCTTTTCGGTCTTTGATTTTATTGTTTAGAGGTCGTTTCCATCATCATCAACCATTTCAAAGAACTTTGACAAACATAAGTTTGAGCTAAAACGAAGGTGTTAACTCCTAATGAGATGAAATGTTGGTCAGTTTGCTTTAGGCTGGCACAAAGGCAGATTGAGGGAAAGGAAGGGCGGGCGTAGAGTTGACAGGTGAAAAGAGATGTTGCATAGACTGAAGAAGTGAGTGGGGTTCACTGACCTGTTGAGCGAAATTTTAATTTAATTTAAATTAAATGAAAAATAATTGAAATTTTAAATTAATGGAGGGTTTTATCTATAGAATGCTTTCATTTTGCGAAAATGGCAGGCGAACGATGATGTTAACGGATGATGTTCTTAACCGGTAAATAGTCTTAACCTGCGAAGAGATTTTATCCTCTTTGTATAATTGTAGCAATTTTTAAAATTTCCAAAATCTAAAATGGTCTTGAAGAAGTGGTCAGGAATAATAAAGCGTTATCCGGTTTTAAGCATGTCTCATCCAAAACATATTCAGTGACGACTGATTCCAAATAACAAACTGTCTGGACTACCGAACATTCAGTCCTGCTGACACCATAGTCACCGAGCTGCTGTATTGATTTTTATGTTCTGCCAGTATTTAAAGGGAGAATTTGTTTGTTGCACTCATCAAAGGAATAAAATAATCTCGTATGAATTTTGAAAAGATATAAAATATTTGCCAGCGGATAGCTTGCAACGTAGATGACCATCCATGGCCGCCGATTGATTAGAACATTTGTAGTTACTTTGCAACCCTGCAATCACGTCTTGTAGTTACTCTTCTAACGAACTGCCAAATAGAAATTTATACTATACTCCAAGAAAATTATCTTTATGTTCGAAAGAGGATTTCCGGAGAAAAACCAAAAGCGTGTTTGTTAGAAATTCTATTAAAAATTTTTTCAGACGAATAAAGAGTCGTGCTCGAATATGGTGCGAGATGGTGTGTGGATGGATTGAAGAATTCATTCCTTCACTTAATTCGATAGAAACAAAAATAAAGTGATGATGCTATTGATTTTTATCTAACTCATTTTTGTTTTTATCGAAAAACACAAAAATTTTAATGCGTCGAATGGAAGATGACGCGCTCTTGGTGTGTGTTGTGTATACCTGTGTATACAACATCGAAGGTAAACTAAAATTCTTCAAAAAAATAATTTTCACACCATCAATAAAGTGAACGTTATTTACTTCAAAAATTTTATCTTATATTTCCAAGGCAACAAACATTTTATTCAGTCTAATGTTTTTGCAACTTTATGTTTTACAGACAAAGCACTGTTTGAGATTGAAAATGGAAAAGATCGCACCTGTTTCATGCCTTACTTTTTAAGCAAGTATAAATTGATCCGTTTCTAGAGGTGAATTTCTCAGCTGATTTTCTTCCCGGGCTTGGCGTGTTGGAGAAAGTCATCTCACAAAAATTTGAGTGTTGACTAAATATGAAGATTTTTGTTGAGAAAGTCGATGTTGTGAGTTAATAGGTCGAAATTATAACGTTTTCGTTTTAAATTTGAAGAGGTCAATTAGGTTTTAGAGATGAAACTTGAAAAAGAAAAATTGAAATGTTGTTATTAAATACATAATAGTTTAGCTAAGCATGAATGTGCAGGTTATTTAATGATTAAACAAATAAAAATATGTACCCAAAAATATGTAGAAAATACTTTATACTTGTGTATAAAAAATTGGTAATTAAAAAATTAAATTTAAGTTTGGAACTGTACAGTTTAAATCTTTAATCTCTAATGATCTCTTCGCTGATATTGTATAATACTCGTATTTAATTAATGATTCTGAATATAGCGAAGATTAATATCACATGATGAGATTACAATTATTCAAAATGGTTAAACATAAACCATCGAATGAACCATCTGGTTAGGATTCCGGAATTCCGCACGTCCTCCGAACAGACTAACTGACTGACGTTAGTCAATCAGCAACAAAGTGATTCTTTCTCCATTCTTTAGGTCTTGCGTAAGTTTGTTTAATTGAGCGTTTAATAGAGACCTTCTTGAGGTACATAAGTGGTCAATGACGTACCGCATTATTAAACGCAAACAACAGCGCAGTCAATAAAAATGACGTAATTTTATTCAAATCATGACCAGCGAGCGGGTAACGAACGCTTCCATTTTCTACTCCTAAGAGTTGTTATTTATTTATTTAATTTTTCAATTTTAATATTTATTTTTGTGCATTTTTTTTTCTCTAAAAATAGATTCATTTTAATATTTGCCTTCTAACAGAACAGACAAGAGAAAATAATAATGGCTATTATTGATAAAAGCTTACCGGATATATTTATCGGCTCGACCATCAGGTAAGTAGGTACTCTCGTGGCGTCATCATCCACTGACTACCTTCGGAAATCGTGAACAGAACAGAATCAGGAGAATCCGCTTGAATGATTTTATCTATTCTTAAGTATGTACAATAATGCACAGAGGATACTGCTAGTATGTGCAATAGACTTGTATGTATGTATGTATGTATGTATGTGGAATAGACTGGTCTGGCCGCACGTTTGTATGTAAAATCATAAAAATTCTAAATTCAATATTAGGCAATATCTGCCTAGATTAGTTTGGAACTACATAATATTAAAAAAGGCAGTTTTTTATGCGTGTCAATAAAACTTATTGGATTTGGTTGTTTGTGGCTTCAAAGGTCAAGGTGAATGAGCAGACTTTCTGTCAGAAATTTTTCAAGTTTAATTTGAAGGTCTCTCTCGTAGTGCAAATCTAAATAAAACAAATTAAAATTGTAAGAAATGTCTATAAATTTCTTATATTCCTCATTTAAAAAGGACTTTCCTCTAAACTTGTGCTCTTGAGTTTCGAAGTGTTTACTGAGGCCAGTCGTCACTTTTCATCAGTGTCGAAGTTCCTTTTCATACGATTTTCGATAACGATTGCGATTAAGATTTCGATTGTTGAATATATGTATATATTTCGAGTGTTTTGATATGTTGAATAAGAATATGTTGTAAAAAGTTGTATATAAGAAATGGAGAAAATGAAAAAGGTAAGTTTTTTTCGTTGCAAAATATTGCATTACAATTAATTAATGAAATTACGATATTTCCAATAAACACAGAACTTTTCCTCCTTTTTGTTCTTTAAAACTATAAACTTTAACTGGAAAAAAGTTCCTGTAAAAAGTTGAAAACTGAAAACGGAAAACGGCTATCATGTCTACAGCCGAAAACGAAAATTGGATCAAGTTGTGCACGGGCTGGTTAACGGTTTGTGTCCACATTACATTTGCATAATATTTCAAAGGTTCGAAATTCGCATTCAACTGTTCGGGCACTTGCGAGTGGTATTTATTTAACACTCTTTCTGCTCCAATTTAATTAAGCCTGGTTCAGGAGCGAGGTACTGAAATCGCGAAAAAACCCGAAGCACGTATCGGATTAAAACATTCCCGGTTGTGACTTGAATAATGAACTCTCATGACTACATCTGTTTAATGTCATATATACCTTGAAGTATGCAGGCACAGGCACGGCCACAGACGGTAACGCTATGATTGATTTTGAGTGCCGCAACCACTGAAAAAATTTTGAAAAAGTAAATGTTATCACAAGAAATACATTGTGAAAAGATCTTGTAGAAAGTTGCTCGTTCTGATGCTATGAGAAAGAGCATTCTTTATGGTTCCAAATTTCCATTTAGTTGAAAAAAATGGAAAAGCTGAAAAAAGTTGTTTAGAATTTATCAGAATTTCTTGCATTTGTTTTTTATTAAATCAAATAATGCACAATGTGCGACAAGGACCGAGTCAATCAATCTGCGTGCACGTATGGATGTAGGTCGTAACAACTGCGGATCGTTAAGGTCACACTCGTTAGTGCATATGCATGAACACATATTGGTTACTACGAGTAATCATAATCAGTGAACTAGTTTATACGTACTCGCTATAGTACAGTGCGGTGCATTGCACAATCGATGCCCAAAACTACTCTGATCATGACAGACCAGAAAGATGTTCATGTAAATTGAGAATTTATGAAGAAAAACATCTTACATGAAACTGATAATTTGTTGACATGACATGACTGGAGAACGTAACATTTACATGACTGAAGGGAAACTTTCATTTTTCTCTTTCTTTACAAAACCATTTTGCGTTGAATTCCATTTCATTCTTTTCGATTATGAATGAGTAATAGATTCTTTTATCGAAATAAAGGTAATAAATGAAGGAGGTAGTAAAAAGTCTAGTGGTCTAGTATACCAGTGCTGGCGTACCGATTTTAAATACCGATACCAAATGCCAATTAAAATAAAATGCTTAAATGAATAAAAGAAAAAAAAAGGTTGAGAGACAAACTGAAACGACCGATCAAGATAATACCTGTTTGAATTTTTACCGCGTACACATTAAGGTGCATCCATTTAAGCGCTACTACACTTGACCTAGTTACCAAATTACTATTCCAACAAACTAGCTTTGAAATTAGAACAGATTTAAGAGATTTTTCCTCTCAATTATTGAGGAGAAAAGACGTTAAAGTTGTTTGGTATCTTGTCTGTTTGAATTTTTACCGCGTACACGCCAAGGTGCATACATTTTAAGATCTTCTCTACACTTGACCTACTCGTAGTTGCCAAATTTCTATTCAAATAAATTAGCACAATTAGCACTTAGCAATTAATAGAATTTTAAGTCAACGCGAAAAAGGTTCGCTCGCCGTCACTGGATGGATTATACTGAATTATTATGAGTTTATTTAATTAAGATTTATTTTCATACTAATCAAATACGAGCTGTTGAAAATGGATTTTGCTTGAGTACTTAAGGGGCACTTTTGAAATTGAAGTAATTTCAAGATACGCCTAGTGATTGTTAAGAAAATAAAGAAAAATCTTGGTATTAATTAATGATGAATGAGATCAGGCCAGGCCCAACCACCGAGTTTTAGCGAACAGCGAACGTCGATTATTGGCGCCAAATGGATTTACCTTATTAACTCATAGTACAGTGGCTCCGCCACACACACATACACACACATTCACACAGGCACAAACTTATATCCATAACCATTTTTTGAACATTGATTGTGGTAGGATTGAAGGTTGTACGTACCAAATGACTCTGCTGTCACGTGCCGCGATCGTATCGTGTTGGCAGTACGTCATTTAGGCGATGATAACAAGACAAAAACAACTATTTCATATACGAAAATATTGCCTTATTATTTTGGTGCCTAAAAATCTTAAGGAGACTTATCTACGCGTACAATTGATTTTCAGGGGCGAGTTGTTTAGACACATAATTGCTGAAATAAAGCTGGCGCCTTGAATAGCATTAAGCAGTTTAAAAAATTTAAAAACTTAACTAACGAGAGATGCTCGGGATTTAGACTCTGAGTATCCCAGAAATAAAAATGTCTTTATTACGTCTTTATGTAATTCTTACTTCCATTAAAATAATGTAATTATTATAGATATTGATTTAATTGTCAGTTTTAGAGACAATTTCGTAGATTTGTTGTCAAAATGCCAACTAAAACGTTGTGCAGGAGTTTCGTAATTTTTCGAAATTAGCTGTCATCATCATCTCTAACGCAATTCAACCTGACTCTTTTTTCTGCTCAACAGCGGAAGCTCTTAACCGATACTCTCCTCCCACCGGCGGCGAGTGATGAATCGGCGGCGGCAAAGCGAACGAACGGCTTCGCACATAGCGAATAATTAAAGCGGCTTTTGAGCGCGTGCCGCGTCAACGGATCAGGTCGCCGGTCGCCGCTAAGACAATCATTTAATCATTATTTGCACTTTTCTAGGCCAGTATGGAATTTTATTTCTTGCGGTCGCGGTCTTTCTGCGGTCGCGGAAAATACGAACTTTTATTTAGGCGAACTTTTTAGAATTCATTCTGACTTCGGAAGAGGGGGATTTTCGTCGTCATTTCAATTCGAACGAATTCCATTCAATCTTCGGATTTGAATTGCAGTACGATGAGTAGAGTACCGCAGTGCAGATACCGGAAAATACCCCCCGATCGATATATGTAATGAATCACAAACACATTTAGGATGAAGCGTTTTTAATGAAGCGTTGTTGTGAACCACACAACAATTAAAATTAAAATTATCCGTTTTTAAATGTATTGCGAAAATCTTGTTGCTCTGAAATTTTGCTGATTTTATCAATTTTTATAGTTTCTTTTGTTCTTTCTCGTGCCATTTTGAAATCAGGTCTCATTTACGCGCGACATAATTTAAGTTATTAAGTTATGAACTGAACTTAATTTGCATGTATTAGTTGCTTGCTTTGGTCTAAAACCTGCCAGAAACTGCTGAAACGTGGCTCGGATCGTTTCGGCAACGGCAACATCATATCTCATTTCTGTTACTTCTGAATACTTCTCAAATTTCTGTGATTTTTCAACGAACGTGGTTAATTAATGTCAATGAATATAACAGTATCTGAGGGTTCAACAACCTGCGAGCGGAAAAAAAGGAATGATAAACTCATGCTGCGCAGGGCTTGAAAGAGCGGCGGGCGCATCGCATCAGCATCGTTTTCAGCACTGATGAATGGCTCATTTGATGATTCATGTTTAGTAATGTTCATTTAATGTGTCATGAAAACCGGTTTTTGTGTTAATAATCTCTTAAGTGGGTCATCGATATTCATTTAGGTTTTAGTTAAAAAGCCCTTGGCCTTGGTTTTGTTGTAATGCCTTCGCAAATTGCGTATGCTGTGCGATTGATTGGAAAGTAAGAAAGACAGAAAGAAAGAAAGAAAGAAAGAAAGAGAGAAAAAGAAAGAAATTGTTAGTGGCTTGATTTGTAAAATGTTTTGACCATCATCATTTAACAATCAGAAAGTCTTCCCATTTAAAATTTAACCCAGCCACAAACGAAAATTCGCATAGCCCTGGGCCATTGACCCGGATACAGTAAGGCAAAATGTTTTAAAAATATCTAACAAAATTAATTATAATTAACATAGTCCAAAGAAATTCTTAAAGGAGCGGTTGTAGGAAAGCAAACCTTCATTTCTATATATTATAGAATAGAATTTGTATCATTATTAGTACTTCTTTCTAATTGAATTAAGCCTCAAGCTGCCATTAAATCATTATTTTCGAAAAAGTGTTTACAAAAATGTAAATTTAATTTTAATTTAATTTTAGAAATAAATTTGCAAATATGTATACAAGTATTATGATTTTTTATGAATAAAAATATCAGTTCCCGTTGGTTGTCAGTGTGACATTGAACATTTTATCCTACGACACAAAAAGCAGTTACGTTTTGGGTTTTTTAAAAGGTCGGTAAATAAGAATTACCGAGATCGAAAATTCGTCCGCCCTCACCGCTTGCTGCGCCAGTTCGTACGCGCTCTCCTGGTTTATAAGCGAAGAGTCAAATAAGCTGACATAAGAGACACATCATCTGCACAAGTCCATGCATACATACATACATACATACATTACGAATAAACTCAAATTGTCAAATTTAATTAGAATTCTTTCTTAATGCTTTATTTGGGTAATAAAAGTGTTTTCTTTAGGGCGGTTGAGCCTTCTTCTCAAACACTTCTCATTTGTTATACGTACGTATAAAAGGGTCGAGAGTCGGTCGTATTGTGCGTTGAATTCTTGGGTGTCAAATTTACTTGGGGTGTGTGTGTGTGTGTGGTATGGCCCAGCCAGCGGTTCGGATGTTGGCTAGCGTAAAATGAGACAGACGTATTAATGCTCAAGCCCAAAACATCAATTTTACGGTGCAGCTTTCGCCTGATGTCGAATTCAGCTGGAGATCGTGCGTGCCAGCGTTTTCTGTTGCGCTTTAAAAATTCTTTCTGGGGATTTCTTCCGTTTCTCAAGGAATTAAAGAATTTCCCACTTTTTGATTTGATCTGATCTAGAAGTGAAGAAGTTCGTTGTACGAATGGATTTTAATTTCAGAGTTTGCTTCCGAATTTGAGATTTACAGAAGTTCTCAATTTATTCATTCATTTGAGAATTTTCCTTTCTTTGAAAAAGTTGAAAACACGCTTGTAAATATTGAAGATAGAAAATGAAAGAGGAATCTTTTTTAAGTAGGCTTTCTGTTGAACTCCTTTTCTATTGATTGAAGTTAATTTTTTTTATGTGAAAAGAAGAGAGTAAAATGTAAAAAACTTAACAAGAAAACTAAGAAAATTAATTCAATACAACAGATACGTTACGGCAGATTCGTTTAGGTTTCGAAAATCTAAAATTATTTCTTCAAATCTTAATCTGAAATTTTGAGTATCTAAAATCATTTTTGCAAATCTCAAAAATCTCAATCTCAAATTTCGAAAGTCTTAAATCATTTCTGCAAATCTCAATCTCAAATTTCGAAAATCTCATATAATTTTTTCAAATCTCCAAAATCTCAATCGCAAAATCTGAAATCATTTCTGCAAATCTCAAAAATGTCAATCATCTCAACCTTAAATTTCGAAAATTTCAAATCATTTCTGCAAACCTCAGTCTCAAATTTCGAAAATCTCATATCTTTTTTCCAAATCTCCAAAATCTTAATCGCAAAATCTCAAATTTTGAAAATCTGAAATCATTTCTGCAAATTTCAAAAATGTCAATCATCTCAATCTCAAAATCTCAAATTTCGAAAATCTCATAACATTTTTCCAAATCTTAAAAATCTCAATCTCAAATTTCAAAAATCTCAAATCATTTCTGCAAATCTCAAAAATCTCAATCACCTCAAATTTCGAAAATCTCAAATCATTTCGTAATCATGTTGCGCCGTAATGATCTTTACAATTCTTGAAATTCTTTGCTTGAAAGAGTCCAGGAATTTCAATGTTTGGAGACCGTTCGTTGTCGCGTTTGATGCGGCCTCGTTTCAGTCGTCTGTTGTTTTCTTCTCTTTGGTGGAAAACAAATACAGCAACAATGTTTGCGACAAGCTTGAAAGAAAACAACTTTGAACAACAAAATGCAAATGCTGATGACGCTAAACAGCTTCGCCCTCGGTGCAGCTGGGCCTCTTCCGGAAGCAGAGGTCGGTTGTCGTTGTTAAAGACGGTCAGTTCGTGGCACGAACAATGAATGATTTGCTTGCAATTAAAATGCGTAAACTCTTCCGTGTTACTCCAGACGGAATGAAGTGTGGAGGGGGGGGGGGGGGGGGGGGAGGAGTGGTTGTGGTAGTTGTTGTTGTTGTTGTTGTTATTGCTGATTTAATCGATGTCTTAAGCAAGTGCGACAAGCTGGCTCGGTCCATGCCTGTTGACTGTGTTGGTCGTTACTTGAGGAGGCGTACGGTAATGTTGTTGGTGGCACTGCTATAACCGAACGTTAACGTTAACCGTCTGAGTTTGGGTGCAGCCAGCGTAGCAGGCAGTTAGTCAATCGGTCGGTCGGTCGTTCGGTCAGTCACCGAGTTGGCGACATTCCTTCATGGTCTTCCTCCTTTCCCAGAACTCCTTCTTGTTGCTTTTCACTCGGTGATGCTAACGCGAAATGTCAACACTTCATTGCTGGACAAACTTTACAATTTTACATCTATAAAAGGTTCGGATTTGGGTCATCGTGGCTGAATCGTGGAAATCAACTGAATTGTGTTAATTTTGATGAAACGGTTACTTTTCAAAATCCGTTAAAATAATATCAACGCACAAATGAAATAATAATACATTTTGTTTAATATAATATAAAAGGCTAATGCGAGCAATATTTAAGTAAATACAATTATGAGTAAAATGATAAAAGAGAGCAACACAGAGAGTGAGAGAGAGTTACGACGAAAGAAAGAAAGAAAGAAATTTAATTGATTTTGTAGAATTTCATTCGAAATTCTTTGAAGAAAATTAAAAACAAAACATACAACAGACTGTAAATTAATATTTTATTATATATTTTATAATTATATATTATTATAATTAAATAAAATTATAAAAAAAAAAAATTATTTAAAATTATAAATTAAATTTAAAATTTTTAATTTTTTATATTTTAATTAGTTATAAATAATTCAAAACAATTAAAAATTAAATAATTAAAAAAAATTATTTATATTTTCATATATAATTTTTTTTATTATAAATTATAATATTTGTGGATTTGTCGATTGTGTTATATAAAAAATTTTGTACTCAAATTATTATATTGTATTATATCGTATTATATCGTTATATCGTATTGTAAAACTTTACTATCAATTAAATTGGATAAAAAACAATTTTTTTTGATTTCTTACTTAAGCCGACTTAAGCTATCTTACGATTACCTTGGGTAAAAAATGTTTATAACCACCTTCCAATGTTTATATAAATACGATATACGCTTCTATAGTAAGTAAGTAAGTAAGTAATGAATAAAGACGAGTTCTTGGAGCAACCTGATTGCCATACATACATACGTACGTAATAAAAGTTTGTTTAGGCTGGCGCCTTGCTGTCATTATGGGCGGTATGACTAGTTTTCGGCCCGCGTGTGTGTGCGTTCTTTATTACATCATGTGCTTCATTATGATGCAATTCACCTGCAACCTGCAAATTATGTATATTCCTACAAAACAGAAAACAGAAACAAATTCAGTCCGAGTAATCCTATCCGGCAACTGCTAAAAATAGCACGGCCACCGACGAAAATGTAAACAGGACGGAGGAGAGCCTGATGTGACGCTGGCTGGCATTGTCACGGATTCAATCTGGTGCAACAGGTTCAGCGACATTGTGGAATAAACTGAAATCGGCGTATTTGTGTTCTTATTTAATGATGATGAGCGTCGTTGTAAATATATCCCAGCAGAGGAACGCTTTGCGTGAGAGACGCAACAGCAGCAGCAGCAGCATTGCGCAACGCATTGCGTAACAACGTTGCAAATTTTTCTTCACCTTCCATCACCTTCCGCCATCGAAGTTCGGCTATTAAAATCCTCTGATTCTGAATTGAGTGCTTCTTCGTAATTGTCAAGAAGTAATTTCAGATAATTGCTAAAGAACTTGGTAATTATTAAGCTTAATTGATTTGAAGCTTCTAATCACGGAATTTATTCAGATTTATTCCGGTATAGTTAAATACTTGTTCTTAAAATAGATTTGTGACAACAGCTGCTCAGCGTTAATCTTAAGGCTCCGGCCTTAATAGACGGCGTCAGATACCGACTTTGAAGTGCTGAACTGTCAAAACGGTTTAAATGTGCGCCTAAAGTCTGTCAGACTTCGACTTCAAACGTCAACGTATTGCCATGGCCCAATAAAAACTTCGACTTGATGCAATTTAATGTACTAAAATGTAAACAAACTGCTGTAAAATGGGCTGACGCAGTCGAAAAGTTAAAAGTTTAGCAACTTTTGACTTTGACCGATGCTTTGCTTATGGGCTAATGCTCGTACGAAAGTATACATTGAACTCGATTTGACAGTTCAGAACTTCAAAGTCGAAGTTTGACGGACTTTATGGGCCGAAGCCATTATGAGGCAATGCCCATAAACAACGCGTGTGTCAAAGTCGAAGCTGCGTCAAAAGTTGCTAAACTTTGAACTTTTCAACAGTTACTATTGAAAGAGAGATAGAGGTGTTGTTGTTGTTGATCAATGAGAGCTCTCCAAGTAAACACCCTGCTATAGATTATATTGTTTAATCAACACTTTAACTCAACACTTTCACTTCTCATAGTATCCGTTTTCTATGTAAGTAACTATTTAAAAATTGAAAATTACTAAATGACAACACAATTTTCAAATAAAGAACTTCTGACTGCTTCTGTGACTTTACTGATGGTTACTAATTAATAAAGTGAATTATCTTCCGGTAATTTAGCGCGTGCGCTAACCTTCAGTCTTTCTATAGCCTGAGCCCTTATCTCACACCGCACCGCACCGAATCCATGCAGTCTTTATCCAATCTTTTAATCTGAAGATTGGACTTGTGCAGTCCATTGAAATGTAGTCAATTAGTCGATTTGATGATGGCTAATTTGTTGCCAACTGGTTCTGCCGGTAATCGAGAGAAGTCGTTCCCTGAATGCGGGGTATTTTGATTGTTGCTGTCGCAGAACTGAACCAACCCCGACCGATCCGAGGCCCCGTTCTTCGCACAAAGTGGATAACACTGTTGCCACGCCCGCTTATTCTCGCGGTCTGTTAAAATTAGTGGATGTTCTTGAAGGAAGAACATCTTGGTCCAGATGCGCCGCCATAGCTTGGAATCAGTGTCAACTTGATTATTCATTACGTATAAATGCTTATCTTATTTCCTGTCGGCCGTGTTTTCTCTCACTCCGCGTTCGTTGTACGGAGTTCAATGATCGTTTAACTCGGTTAAAAGTTTGAAGCTGGTTTAATTTTGGTCCACAAAAGTTTAGAGCGAGAGAGAGACGACAGCATGAAAAAAGTTAATACACAGCGACGATCATTGATCGACGTTGAACACAACTAATTTCTTAATCGTCTCAAAATTTATTTGATGTCGTTGCTCACCGCGAACGATCAGCGATCAGCGATCAGCATGGATATATAGATAGCTAGCATGATGTATCAGAGAGTTCACAGTCGCATGCGTCTGGGCGGAATGCTTTGTGGCGGCGAATTGAGGCATGAGACCGTGACGGCTATATGTACAATATAGACACAGTGAACAACGAAGGAGCGAGCGTCAGCGGCGCGAGCCTGCTCTCATGATTAATTGCTGATAAAGACAAAAGCGACGACCACTTGTTGTGATTTCGTGTACTTTCTCTGAATTTGTGTGAGGCTTTAGGGCTGCTTTCGGCGATATTGCTTGATCCACAAGCTCGATTCAAAGCAATGACCGAGGTCACTTTAGATCTGTAACAACACTTTCGTAATTCGTAACTCAGAATTACGATCCTAACAACTAACTTGTATGTTTCTTTTACTTTTTTTTGCGAGCGAAAAGATTTTACTTTCTCTGAAGTGATGATGATTGCTTCAAGTTTTTCCAGTTTTCATCCGACACGTCAAAAATAGACTATGTAGAACAGTTTCTGAATGAAGACTAAGCAAAAACTTTTTTCATTATTCTTTATTTTCTGAAAATAAGAGAAGAAGGCACGTGCACGTGTCGGTGGAACGACAGTGGTTTTATTATTGTATTGTATTTAATAAACAAGAGCATAAAATGTATAACAAATGCAAAAATATATGAAATAAAAAGAATCATTTAGGCATTCTTTATCATTCAAAATGGTGCGTTGTTTAATCAAGAGCGAAGATCTCTATTTTTAAACAAGTTGTGAAATTTATTAAAATATGGCCTCTTTTGTGTTCTTTGTTTTATATTTCTTGTTATTTTTGTCCAAGTTTTTTTGGGATCATTTTATATTTGTTTATTTGTTTTACACAGAAAGTGCTTACCTTATATTATTTCTTATTTAATTAAACATTTTTAAAGATTAAGGAAAGTTAAAGAAGGTGTCTACTTTATAGAATGCGCCTTTAGAATGCGCCCAGAAAAAATGAAAATAAACTAATTCCAAATGAAAGTATTTAAACACAATGAAACCGATGGACCGATCACCGACCATCAATCTAGCGCAGGCTCATTAATAAATGACTATGAAATGAGTGATGATTAACGAATTTACAAATGAAACCTCTTTGTTAACGCCAGTTCGTTCAATAATATTTTCACTAAAATGATGGACTTGCCATAATAAGCCCTGTTGCCAGCGCAGAGAGTGAGAGAGCGGAGAGAGAGAAAGCGTTGCCGTAGGATATAAATCTGTGTAAGTCGCTCAATTTCCTGCGTTGTCAGTTGAGGCATAGAGTAAGAAATAACATAGAGTTATTTCTTACTCTATGGTTGAAGCCAGTCAGTCGCGGCTTATACGAGTATGAGTTAATAACACGCGATCACGTAGCAGGACTAATGTGATTTGCATTTGCAGACAGACGGTGGAGAAGCGCATGCGCATGTTCAGGGCCGGTTCCATCAGTTCCAGCACTCAGACAATAACAGGATTTCGAGAGATAGGTTTCGTTCTTTGCATAAATCTTCTCTAACTTCTAAAGAGAACAGCAGCGGTTAAGGCCGGCCCTGGTCGTGATCTACGCGGGCCGGGCTTATATACTCACTTGAAGTAAATCCAGCTCTACTGCCATCCCGGCCTTGCCTCATGCCCAAACACGTGCTTTAACAGAAGTTTCCAGCAGATTGATTAGTCATTAAAGTCTTCTCCGCGGAATATGAGTCCAGCCCGTCCGCTCATCGCATCGGCATCGGCATCGGCATCGGCATCGGCATCGGCATCGGCATCGGCTGCGTGCAAATTGAGGAATTTCATTCATTTTGTTTCGTAGCTCTTTACGTCCCAGCATTTGACATGACGTTAATCTTTATTGCCGCTGCCGCTGTGTTCGTGGGGGGGAGAGGTGGGGTTAAACACGACGATGCAGGAGGAGGCATCCATCGTGCCGCATTGCACAATATACCATCAAATGTCTGTCTGTGTTTTGGCGAGCATGTCTGCGGGCCGGATCGGCGAGGATAATTTTTTCACAAAACTCAACTTTCGACGGCTCAACACTTCGTACTGTTCTTTGATTTTTCGCCATTTCGAAGGAAAGTGATTCGCTTGCGAGGAGGACTGTGAGAAGGACTAGAAGCGGGCTTGCGCAGGGAAACGAAGACTATGAAAAGGATCGAATCAAACCAAGAGTTTTTTAAGTCTGATGATGGATGATACGATGAAAGGTCATACACGGATAATGTTAAGATTGGTTGGTTTATTTGGTTCACGTTCTGATAGATTTGAAGCCAATAGAGCACCAATCTGGAGCACCAGAAGTATATAAAAATATATATCAAACTGAACTTTCTTTTATTACATCGAAGTGACCATTTGACGCCAGTGTGCAAATATTTCGAATGCCCGAGAGACATGTTGCTGCCATAGATGACAGCAAATGAACAAATTCAAGGTCTTTTCAACAACGATATCATTTATAATGGTTCGGCCTCCTGTGTGGCACCGAGCTTGATGCCAGAGGCAGTAAATAATTCACAAAATGGTCTGGTAAAATGGTTTTTCTCTGAGAGCAATTCATTAATTCAATGCAAGCTCTGATGGCCTCTAATGAAATGAAGTCGTGGCTTCCACAAGATATACTATATATATAAATAGATACCTATATACCTATATATACCTCCTCCACCTCCTTGCTGTAAGTGGGCACAAGGTTAGAACATGTGAAATGCAGTCGTCGAGTCGTCGAACGAGAATAGATCTTACCCGAAGATCTGACCCTGCGAGAAGTTTGAAAATGAGAGCAATGACTCCGGTGTGGTGGATCTTGTGGAAGCTACGACTTTGGTTCATTTGCGCACCGAACCTTCCTCTCCACCGTCGTGCCACTATCCACCCAACCAGGACCGTGGTCCTGCGAAGCAAGCCACAGACCAACGCTACATTCTCAGACCAACTTTGTCGATTAGCCAGGTTCTATTTTTAAATTCCTTAAACGCAACGCAGGTTCTGGCTGATGGCTTCGTTCCTGTTGCTTTGTGCTTGGAAAATATTTTATTGACAGGAATCCCTGCCACGTCCATTACATGATTATTAATGCTGCGTAGCATTCCGTGCTTCTGCCGCGGCGTTTATTGCAGAGTATGTGCTGCATGTGGTGGTGGCCCTGACCGTTTTTGCCGTTCTTCGTCGGCCATTCGTTTCGTTGCGTTGTCGCTTGCTGGGAACGCACTCCGGAGGGGCTACTTTGGACTGGTTGCTTGTCCAGAGCTCCATTGCTGTACCGATGCTCCGTTGATCCGGTGCTCTGGGGATATTTTTAAACTGAGCTCTATAAATAGAATTCTGGTATTTTGATCGACGTGTTTTGCGGCTGGCCATCCACTTTGAAATGGTCATCTGCAAGGGATTGCGGTCACCGGTACCAATGGCCACCTGCACTGGTGCGCGTCTGCGTATAAAGTAAATTGAAATCGGAGGGAGGCTCTGGACTGAAAAGGAGTAAAATCCAATATAGTATGTAAGCGTATTATAAGCATGGAACGAACCTTCATGTACGAACCGACAAGCGAGTGATTACGGCCATGCCGTTCTTTCTTCTCGATCACAATAGACTGGTAAAAAGTGCTGTTGTTTCAAAGGTGAATCGAGGGGGGAGGGGGGGGCCCATTGTCAGACATGTTTGACAGACATGTCAGTACGCCCGAATTTAAAATGCTAAAAGAATTGTTGTATAATTAAAATGGTGCATTATTGAAGACAAATAACATGAGAATTGTTTTTGTATATCAGTGTTTTTGATGGTCTCTGCTTTGATGCGCCACACATATTTATATACTGTATATACTATATATATGCCTTGATGTTTACTTTATTACGTACTAGAGGGTTGCATGAGACGTTTCGAATGATTCGAGACTGATATAGCAACATTTTTAGGTTAATGCAGTGCTTCCATTTGATTTCGAATCAAGCCGTTACTATCGGAAGCATCTGTGGCAATGTTTTTGGCAACGCTTCCAAACGTCACTGCTTGATTTGAAAGCAATAGAAGCATTTTAAAGCCTTCGAGACGTTTACGTACAGTCCTCTATTACGTACATATGTACGTACTCGTACAAAGGGCTTACACCCTTCGGGGTGTAAAAACTCTCGAAAAACTCTCTAAATCCCAAATTTCGAGGTTAAGTGCAAATAAGAAATGTGGCCCCAAAAGGCCACAAGCGCGGCAAATTCTTAAGAAAGCAGACCAACAACAATTTATCAGCACATCCGAAAAGTCGTTGCACTTCTTCCTGTTCTTCTTCTTCCTTGGCTTCGTCTGAGTTTGGGTAATTTTCATGCTAACCCGGACGGACGGACCGATGGACGGATGGACGGACGGATGGACGGACGGAGTTGCGGTATCTTTGACAAAATCGTCAAACGACTTTATACCAAAGTAAATTAATCTCCCCTTTTAAGTCACATATGGCTGCTGGAGTCGCTGGAGTCGATGCGAAGTGAAGGGATTTCAGTGATAGCGAAATTGAAATTAAAAAAAAAACAACAACAAACTTTTCGCCCTCTGCAGCGCCAAGACAAATGTTGATCTTACCGAGCAGAACGTCCCGGCCGCAGTTAAATCAATTTACGAACTCATGAAGCATTTACTCGGAAGATTCGCAATAAAGCATTCTGCCAAATGTTCCTTTCTGTAGCGCCCAATCAGAGCACAAATCAATTTTGTGAAGAGAGACTTCAAAGCCGCTTGACTTTGACTGACCCAAAATACAGCCGAAAATTAATTGCCCTTCTTAAAAACTGTTAGGCAGATTTTTTTTTGGATTTTTTTGGAAGAAAACGTTGCAGGACCGACAACGGGATGCTTTTTCGTGATGCACACGAAAAACACCAAACAATTAAGTACTAAAGTGATTTGACTCAGACTCTGTATGTACAAAGTGACTGTGCAGGTTTTCATTGCAGACTCTTCACTGACAGTACATTCGTGCAATATTCCAAAAAACCCTAAGAATATACCGCAAGAGTGGTTTACTTTCAAGGATATTGAAATCTAGTTGCGCCCAAGAACTTATTTAAATACATTTTACTATTGTAGCTACATCGTGAAGACGTTTGCGGCCTATTCTTTTAGATTTGCTTTCATCTGTTCTGTTATGCTATGTTTGTCTTTCTATACCAAAATCGTGATGTTTTCCATTTATTTCCGAGCTTTTTTGCGAACAATAAACAGGAATCGCATTTCAGCGGTTCGGCGCTTCTCCCTCGAGAAGTCTTTTCTTCCAGCCCAGAGGTGTTGCCGATGATTTTATCTACTCATTTCAAATTTGCCACAATCATTGCCACAGCGTTAAAGAGCGGCCGACAGAACCACCAGAACCGGAGTCACTATTTCATGTTGCCACTCTACACAAGCGGCGCAACGCGTATTGTACCGATGCGCCATTCTATCGTATGTTATCTGTAATCCGCTGTCCGGTGGTATCTATCTATCCTCTTGGGTTGATGGGATGACGCTGACGCTGACGCTCGGCGACAGCATTTATTATTCGAAACGCTTCTTAGATCCACCAGCAAGAAGGAACAGCAGAGACTAGCATATGCACATACGTATGTACCTCGGGTTGGTGCGGGCTCCTGGTGCGTTGCTGCAAGTGATTCGTAATCAATTTGCGAGTATTGCATTTTGGTTGCGAATATAATTCAGTTGGCAGCGCACAGTTGTTGACAGGTCGGTGGAAAACACTTGGCCATAACCAAGCACGGCCAACAGGTTTGCCAACAAGGGACCGACCGACCGATCGAGCGAGCGAGCGATGTTGAATCAATTCGTTGCCCATAAGACCATTATACCACAAGAAGGGTTAGTACTCATAAACGGTTAGGCGAATAACCACCATCATAACATGCAGAATTTCAGGTTTGAAAGGAATATAAGAGTACTCGTATATCCTGAAAAATGGCAAAGCATTCATGGACACTATTTCAGATTATCATACAAAGTATACACGCTTATTACGAGCTTATGATAGAGCAATTATTTTAAGGAATTTCTTTGTAGCGCAAGATTGTTGTTGATGGTCAATTCGCGTCGCAGCGCAGCGATGTTTCCGCAGCGAAATGCGCCTTCATTTCGCGTGCGTTTTGCACGCACTTGAGGGCGACCGTGTGGACTTCCAAGCAGCAATTGACTTTCGGTGCGTCAGTCGACAAACCGAGCAACCAACCAACCAACTGCTAGATAACAAAAACAATATTCTCAGATGAAAACTCCGCGATAATCACTGCGCGTATGTACTTCAGCCTGTACTTCCTTTCATCTTCATGAACAGTCTCTTATACAGCCACAGAACGGTCTGTGTCCGCATCATCATCATCCTCATCGTTGTAGTTGTGCCTTGTGTCCGAGGAAGGTTTCGTATACCTAGTAGTACAATTTGTAATCGGATATTGTTAAGGCTCTTGGAGCTGTGCTGTGAGTAGATCGGTGCTAGTTGATGCTGAATGTGCTACGCCGCCGTGCTTCCGATCCGTTGCTGACGTTCACGTGGTGCAGTTGGTTCGTTCGTTGTCTGCCTTCGGTCTCTTCCTAGTTGCGCTTGAGTGATGGTCTCGTTAGATTGGATCTCAGTCAGTCAGTGCGTCAGTGCTGGGTCGACTGGTCGGGCTGGGTTGTTCGCCGGCTTGGCGCAGTCAACTACTTGAACGCATCTAACTTTTCTTCAGTTGGCAATTTCTTTGATTGTTCCCCGCCATTTCCCGTAAAGCAGGCAGACTTGTGGCGAGTAAGTCTTTCATTACAACAAGTTGTACGCTCTACACTTCACGCGCTTTCGCCGTTGAAGTGTGGCGCTGGCATTGATTTTGAACAGATTTTTTCCGCTTGAAGGAAACGCTTTATTTCGTAAATTTAATCTGATGATAGCACAGCCAGCCATGTGGTATCAGTGTGTTTAGGTCTTTAATAGTTCTGCTGCGAAAAATTTGTGTCAGTGTGAAGAGTGGAGAGTGTCTGTGACAGTGTCCTTATCTCCTTCACTTACGTCACACGTCCTGGCGCTCAGAAAGTAAATTCCAAAATATATAGATGAAGTTTTACTTCTATCCGGCACGCTTAAAGCCTCTGCCGCACTGAAGACTGCAGCAGTTGCCGGATAAATTTCGTTATTCGCTAAAAACGCTCTTATGTACAATCAAACATAAGTTGAGCTGTCACAAAAGCATCTACACAACAACACACACACAAACAAGTTTGCATATTTATTTATTTAAGAGCATATGTACACACACACACACACCCACACATAGACAGCATAAAATGCCACCAGCTATTTGGCGCGAACCTTCATTTACTATGTAAATTCGTCTGCGACTCTTGCGATTTTCGTTCTCGGTCGGCGGCGGGCGGCGGGCGACGCGATGACGTTGATGGTAGCGTAGCGAAGCACGACGAACTCAGGCGGATTTTTTGGCAACAAACGAATTATTTGCTGAATACTACGGTAGTAGTATTGGTGGTTGTGCGGGGTTGGCCGTTTTGGGAGCTAGCGAGTGGGTGGCGCGAGAGCGGAAAGTCGTTAGTGAAATGTAGCTGTTGAAATGTCATTGTCAGGAACAGGAGTCTCCGCGTCAGGAACAGGATGTGGCGCGGCAACAGCACGTTTCGAAGCGCACATCTGGTAATGGCTTCGAAAGCAAATATTTATTTAAAACTCCATCGTTCGTCTTTGCTGGTGAATCTTTGTACTCTTCACATATTCGTTAATATTTCGTTTCTAGAGAGAATAAACACACAAACACACACTTACGCCGGTAGAGAAGAGAATGAAACGAGAACTTGAAACTTTTGGGTGGTGAGAACTTCATTAAAATGTGAATCAATTGTGAGATGATATGAATGGGTTTAGAAAAAAAAACATTCGTTTTTGCTGTCTTCTTTATTGGTTTTATCATCTTATAGCTTAAACACAGTCAAAGCGGCAAGCTGCAACTTCAATTCTCAGCTGTCAATATTACATAGGCTCTTATGAGACACGAGAAAAAGAATAAAATTTTTTAAAATCCTCGAACGTGGTTGGACAAAATATTTTGCTATTTAGGGTCGCTTTCCCAAAAATTGATTGAAATGTCGTTTTTCTCTTAGAATAATCAATAAATTACTTAATAATAGCTTCGGCTCATAAAGTCCGTCAGACTTCGAGTTTGAAGTTCTAAACTGTCAAATCGAGTTCAATGTATGCTTTCCTACGAGCAACGGCCCATAGGCCCATAACCATCCGCCAAAGTCGAAGTCTAAAGTTGCTAAACTTTTAACTTTTTGACAGCAGTTTGTTTACATTTTAGTACAGTAAATTGAATGAAGTCAAAGTTTTCATTGGGCCATAGCAATACGTTGACGTTGAAGTCGAACTCTGACGGACTTAAGGGGCCGAAGCCATAAAGTCATAAAAACTCACTCACTCACTCCCAGAAAACTGAGAGAAACATTTTGACAGAACTAACTGAGAGAAACCAAAGAGAGAACTACATACATTTTGCTGTAATATATGTAGTTTCTGGCAGCCTTCTCAATTTCAAAATTGTTTGCTAAATTTCCCCACCATTTCCCCCACCCTGTTTGTCAATGTGGTTGGGGTGGGGGGGGGGAAATTGGTCGATCTGGGAAAGTAAATGGTCGGTGGTGGATCAGCGTAAATGTTGCACAATAGACGACTTCTGCTCAATGCTTTTCTAGCGATCGAAATGAATTGAATTCGATGAATACACAAGTTGAATTTCGATTTCGCTTAGAATCTGCATAGTACGAATGCGTCGGTGATACACTTTGGCGCCAAAAATGTGCCACGAACGAGCAGCAGCAGCTGCCCGGCTGCTTGCACGAATGATAACATCAAAACTGAAACATCACAAGCCGTGGCGGGACGAACGTCTATGCGGTGGCAAGTCCATTGCATTTAGCGAGCGATTCTTTGCTAGGTTTTACCTGAGCCGCATATAAATCGGCCGCAGTGGTGGTGCGTCGGTGGTGGTGTTCGCGGGCCGCCTGTTGCGGTGCCATCCATCGGTGGTACCGAAGCCTAATGAATGGGGCATTACAAACACCGGGAAACTAGTCGATTTTGTAGCCATTCGCGTTGCGGGAACGTGATCTGGATCTGGAATAAAATTTAATTTACCGACTGCAAAGGATTTTTAGGGGGACGCTGGCGGTAGGGGATGAGCGCTATAAATTAAATCGGTATGTTGTTGTTAACGAACTTGTCCCATGACGAATGCTCTGGTAAGTCGTGTTAAGGCGAGGTAGCGAAAGTGAAGTGAGGGGGCTTGGAGTTTCTAGTGTCCCCCGCAGTCCCATTGTGGGTCACTTTGAGAAAGGACATTTCACGTAGGTATGAGCACGTAGCTGCTGTCAAATCGGTTCCTTGTCAAAATATGAAGAGTTCCTGGTAGGTCTTGATCGTGGCGATTTGAGGAGGTTGCTAAGTCCGTTTCAGCCTCTACGGTGATGAGTTAAGGTGGCAGGATTTCCTGGTTTCTGGATTTTGTCACACAATTCTCCATTCTTGGCGCCACCCAATCTTTCTTCTTTCTGTAGAATTGCAAAGAATTCGACTAAACCCTGCGCCGCCGTCTTCTGTGTCGCGCAACCTTTGATTGGAGCCAATGTGAGGGTGCGAGTCCAGTTCAGAGAAGTCCTCACCTTCGCATGGTGACTTCATTCTGCCAAAACTTCCTGCTCACGGCCTCGCAGTTGGCGCTGCGCCAATAGCAGTCAAGAATGCAGAGCTCAGCTTGGCGTTCTAATGGTGCACCGTCACGAGAGTGTTCTCATACCATATGCCGACGATGTTTGTCGGGCGGCGGGCAGCGAGCAACGTGGTGTCAACGGCGGTCGATGGCGGTGGTGGTGGCGGTGGCCGCTGCGGTTTGCGCCACTTGTGGCGCGAGATAGTGCTGGGTACTGCTGAATGCAGGAATTGCAAAACTGAAAACCGTATCTAGGAAAATTCCTGCGGCGCTGAAGCAAAACGAACAGCAGCAGCAGCAGCAGCAGCAGGCAATGTCTGGAATAATAAAGGCACCAACCACTTGATGGGTTTCTTGTAAATGCTTTATAACTGCGGCGCATATTAACTATGCTGAGATTAACTATGAATTAAACGATGGAGGTTTTCGAACTACGCGACCATGGGAACGACCATGTCGAGTGCGGAAGACGGACCAGCAGCGAACACGCAAATCATGGCGAAGGAAGATTCCTAGGAAAGTCTCGAGTGCGGCCGAACTGGTTAACTAGGTACGCACTAATTGCTGAGCCGAAGGCACTGTTGGCAGAAGTATGTATGTTAGATATTACAACAACAAATACATGTTTTAAGCGACCCAACAAAGTAAATTGTGTTTAAGCTGCGTCTCTCTTTGGGTTGTTGTTGTTGTTCTTCTTTTTCTTCTACATGACATGAAGGTATTTTATTTTTAATGAAATTATTTTCTGTTGACACAAAAGAAGTTATTTCATGCGATAAAATAAAAACAGTCTTCAAAAAAACTAACCGAAAAATACCATATGGTCAATATATTTATTTGGAGGGTGGTCGGTCAATGCTGTAGCATCGCCATCGCCATCGCCATCAGAAAATCCACCCCGTCCCGCGCGCCCGCCGGCAACGGGAAATGGTCAATGAAAGCGTATGAGAAATGCTAGAATTTTACTATAATAAAAAGAAAAGTGAATGGAATAAAGGAGTAGCCGAAACTCAGGGCGGTTGCGCGGATCCGTGGAGATGTTGCATCCGCAACGACGAGCCCTTAGGATGGGTGGAGGAAAAGTAGAGAGAGCGAGAGAGAGCAACCCATCGAAGCGGGCTGTTTTTGGTCGCTATCGCAGCGGCCATCGCACACCTGACACGTGTCAAGGCCAATAAAGGCCTGAGCGACAAGCACTCGGACAGTCCCAGCCCGGCAAAAGAGTTTTTAAGAGGATTGGTATGATGGTCTGGTGGTCTGATGGTCTCGCTGACAAAAAAGTCGGCCGCCTAAAAAGCAATGCCGATAAAATTGTCTCAAAAGTGAATTGGTTTTTTTGTAACTTTGAAGGATTTCAAGGAGGCTTCCAGCAATTTATCAATTCATCAGTTGATTCTGGATTCTGGAAGTCTTTAAGCCTTTAAAGCCTTTCGACACAAATTCGTTGGTTCGGTGGAACGAGATTTTGGGGATCTCGTTCGAGTATTCGAGATGTCATCTCTATAGAAAAAGTCGCGGTTTTCTTATTTCAACGAACATACCTCTTCACGGCCATGCTAAACACATTTCGAAAAGTTGCAAAACTGACCCGGTATTGCCGGGTTTTTTTGGGGCACATAATCTGTTTATTCTCTGTGTATTCTGCCGGCGTGTGCGTGGGTGGCTGTGCGCGTGTGTGTGAATGTGTGTTTTTAAATAAGTGTTTGAAAGAGACATGCGCATTATGGTAAACTCTGCACATCCCAACAAGTTCGATCCGGAGATGATGCGCGAGCCGGCAAATACTTCGGCGAGAACATTGCCGACGAGGACGGGGACAGGACGAGGACGCTCGCAGAAGCAGCCGGCGGCCAGCAGGCGACATTGAAAGTCGGATGCAGCAACTTGAGCAGAAGAGAACCGGTCAGTTCGTTTTCCGCTACGCAGTGCGTTGGTCAGAGTGATGTTGGCAAAACTGCTGAGAACAAGCGAATAGCAAAAACTGAAAAGGAAAAAAACGCTTAGAAATCGGTTCTGAAACGTTAACAAAAACTTCTTCTGAACAAAAACTTATTCAATCATAATTAAAACCGCAACAAGTAATCCGAGCCGATCTGAGGAAATCGTCGATGCCACTTGTCGACGCGGGCCCGCACCTGTCAGGCTGCGTTGACGACACTGACGTCTCTCCAAATAAAGCAGACGCAGCCACTGCGATCACGGCGGCCAGTAGCATCAGCTTTGTACACGGCCAACTACAAAACTACAGATCATCGCATCTTTTGCGCTAGAATATAGCAAAATAGGCAGCAGCAGCAGCAGCAACAAATGCAGACAGACCCCAACAACAACGGCGGCCGGCACATTGCAACAGCAGCGACAGAGTGCGATTTTAACTGCAAGCCTTGTTCAGGACCACGAAACCAAAGAACTAAAGAGGGCTTAGGCAGCAACAGCAACAGCAACAGCAACAAAAATTGCCACACAACAACGTAAAATAAAGGAATAAACAACGAATAAACGAAGTCAAGAAGACGAGATGACATTGAATATACTCGTAACGGCGGCAACAACAAGAGCACGCCAACAAAAACTACTGCCAGAGAACAAAAGACGAGTCCTCCTGATACTCAGAAGCAGCAGCAGCTTCTCTGCCTCGACCACGAAGACGCTTGCTTTTGGCCAAGAACTTGAACTCCCAAAGTTCTCACGACTTCAGCCCAACACAGAAGACACATACGAAGACGCACAAAAAGACGACCGATGATGATGGCTGGCTGCGAAGCTGGCTGGCTGGCTGGCTTGCAATACTGACCAATGTCAGTAAAACAACAATAACAATGTAATATCTTAAGAAGCATAATGCAAGCAAGCCCGGCTTCATTGTCAGTAACCATCAGACGGAACGTTTGTCCGGCGCGTCGCTCGGGGAGAGCGCGCAAAACGAAGGAAATGCCGATTGTACAGAGTCTCAGACTCTTGTTGAGAGAATTGTTATTGTTGACGTCTACGCTAACGCTGAACGCACAGCCTACTGCGACTGAAGCGTCAATGTCGAGGTAAGTTCTTCAACTTGACCATCGTCGACGACGACTATCAACAACAAAGCGAGAAGAAATCAAGTGCCGAAGAATGTCGATGGACGGGGACATTTGAAACGCACGAGCGTCCACTCTCTCTCTTTCTCTCTCTCTCTCAGCTGACGGGAGCTTCCCTGCAAACTTGCAGATGATGGCAGCGACGCAGCATTGTCAAGATCTCGTAGAACAGAGAGACAGACAGAGAGAGAGAGAGAGAATGAGAAAGAGAGGATTTCTAAGCTTCTTGTTCTTGCTCGCTGCTAGGTTTGGTTCTGATGAATGTTGTGTTTGCTGCTGTTGCTGTTGCTGCTTCTGCTTCTGGTGGTGGTGACGCTGCTGCTGGTGGTTTGAGCCGGCTTGGTGGTGTTGTCGCCGCCGCCGCCGCCGTGATTTGGTGTTGTTGCTGAATGTGCCGCTTCGCGAGGCTATAAAAACAAGCGCCGAGACGATGCGACGGCGAGTCTCTTTGAATCAAACGAAGCGGTTGTATCTGCCAACAACAAGCCGTGTTGGTCGCCGTGAACAACAACCAACAGCTTCTTGGGATTTCTCCAGAATCCAGCAAAATCGAGCTGTCAATTTTGAAAAACTGGTGTTTTCTAAACTAAAAAAGTGAAGTAGCAGAAGTTCAAAAAGAAAGTTTACCATAAAAACAAACAAAAACTTTTTTATAAACTAAAGAATTAAAAGAAAATTTGCGGAGACTTTCTGGTGACTTTTAGTGACTTAAATTAACTTTATCGCGCAAAGAAAGGAGGCTTCAACGTTTTTTGTGAAAAACTTGTGAAACAGTGTTTGGTCCTAAAATTTCAGTGAACAGCTCGAAGACTTTGGCGTAATATTAAAAAGAAATCGGCGGAAACCAAACCAAAACCTTTCCCGAGTTTCCTGAGAATATATATTTGAAGTCTTATAGAAAAGGTAGGTCCTTAAGTTGGAAGATGCTCTACCATAAGTTCATATAAGGAGATTTATAAAGGACTGGGCCCTCTCTCTTTCTCTCTTCACGAAATTAAACGCGTCCTAAATAGTTATTGTTCGCTATCGCAAAGTTTTTTGGATATACGATAATAATTATTTCTTTTTTAAATAAAACAGTTTTTCTAAAAAAATTAAAAATTTTAAATTTTTGAAATGAAATATTCAAATTCAAAAAAAATTTCAAATTCTTGAATTAAAAAAATGCTATAACGGACCGAATGAGTTTTTAAGGCTGTCTTTTAAATCGACTTCTCGACTTTTGAATTAAACAATTAATGAATTAATTGTTATTATTTAAAAGCACAATTAGGCATTAATCAATACAAACAATAACCAGGTTGCGTTTGGATAAAGTCATATTAACTTAATCTATTCAATTAATCAACTTCTTTTTCTGTGAAACCACAAGAAATCTCTTTTTTCTTTACTTCTCTTGAACTCACCTCAATCGTGGTGAAACGTTTGAGCTAAAGACTTAAAAGCTAAAAGAAGGACAAATTGAAATAAAAAATTTGTTATATTTTTTCCAAATAAATACCATTTAAGACTACTAATTTCCTGCTTAATTTCCTTTTATATTTAACCCTGAAGTTAAATGTTGCGAATGAAGTCTCGTGGAAGGAACGCGTTTCATTCAGAAAATTTGCACAGTCTTTCTATTTAAAACGACTAGCATGCGACACACACGCACACATACACAGACAGCGATGGTCGCACTCTTTCCTTCACCCCAACTGCCTTTAACTGCGATATTTTCTACAGCCATATACATACATACACATACACGCATAAATTCACTCACGCAAACAACGAAGGGTCATAAATTCTGCTTAAAACAATTTTAGTTTGTGCTCGATTCATTGCTAGTGAGCAAGAAATAGACGGACAGAAGGACAGACGAACGCACGGACGGACCTGCCTGTTAGTAGTTTGCACTCTTTTCTCCGCCCTGCCAAGCGCTGTACACGGTCGCCCTCACCACACACACACACAGCAAGTACACTACTGAGGCTGGTTGGGCGACAAGTCTACGAATCTTCAGTCAAAGGATTCCGTGGCCTCGGTGGTGGTCCTTGGCGGCGAAGGAGTGTCGCATATGAACACAAAGGATGCTGCGCGCTGAATATAACCCGCGAATTTGCTGACAGGTTGAAAGGTCGGTTGGTCGGTTGGTCGATTGTTTTCATGAATGAATATATGTACTATATATATGAATGAGCGGACAAATAAATGCATGAATGGAAGAATGTGAAATGCATGGAAGGGAGGGGGTGGGGGTGACATGCCAGACGGGTTGGTTAAAAGGGGAAAGGGTGAGGTAACCTATTCTAATTGAAATTTATACGTCAATTTACAGAAATACACCGCAAGCCTCATTAAATACACCGCAAGCCCCCGAATTGGGATCAAGTCGAAGTATTCAGGAGCGGGGGCGGGGGAGGAGGGGGTAATATTTCATGTTTCTTGTCGGGAGAGACATTTTTTTAACGTTAAATTATGTTTTAAGACGACCTTCTGGCTCATAAATGGACGATTTATTTTGTGGAATCGAGCAAGACATCGAGTATTTATTGACCACGAAGGTGGAGCTCATTATGAGCATTAATTTCAAATCATGAAGAACTGTTTTATTATTATTATTATATTATTATAATTATTCAACTGGCCGATAAAATTTGCGGTTAACATATTCTGTGGCTAATTTTATCCAATTCTTCCGGTTTCTAAAAATTAAAAAAGAAACTGAAATATTTAACTTGTAAAAACTCACTCACAAAGTATTCGAAGTAGTCACGAGTATACACTTATGAAAGCAGGCATGGATTTATATTTATGCATTTATGCATTTATAATTAGTAAAATGTAGATAGACTTTGCTCTGCTCTAGTCCATTATTGGCTCTGACGTGAGCCACGTCCTTTTAAGCTGAAGCATCAGCATCATCCATCGCCCTTCCAATTACTCCCGGCAACTGCGCCCATTGCTGGCCACTCGCCTTAAGTGAGTGACACTCAGCAACGCCTCTGTGTTGTGGCGGTGGACGTGATACGATGGAACAAAAGCCGGCGCCGGCAACAGCACCGGCACCGGCACCAGCAGCAGCAGCAGCAGGTGTTCGTTTCATTTTACGTGACGTGATATTCCGGCTTGCAAATTGTTTGCGCTTTCGGCGGCCGAGTGTGTGCGACCACATCGTGTGCGTCCTTTCTGTGGGTGGTTGTTCATGGAAGAATATGATGTGCCATGATATTGTTCGCCATAGTCATCGTGATTTATGTTCGCTTTTATGCAGCAACATTTTGCCGTTTGTGCGGCCAACCATCCTTTACTGTACGTCCTCAGTGCTCAGTAGTCAGTGTTCAGTGCTCAGGCCAGATCTCATCCCAGGCCAGATTTATTGATGAACAAACAAACTCATAGGGATGCCAGCCGCAGTCGCAGTTGCAGCCTGAAAAAAGCTGTGCGCATTTTTAAACGGCCCCACTAGTAGCCGACGCGGTTGGATGTTTCGTGGGATGCGTGTATATCAGCATATTTATGTGTGTGTGTGTGTGTGTGTGTTTGTTCATGTGTAGCGCTCATCTGGTGTATACTGGATTATTTTTGCTTAAAAGCTATTGAAACGGCCAATGGCCAACTAAAGCTGTAGCCAACAAACGGCGGCTGGACTGCAGCCGAAAACCAAAGCAGAAAAACAAAGAAGCGCTAACAAATTGGACAGATCGCAGCGGACCGGACCATGTGTCAGGATTAGGGCTGGTCAGGTCTCATCCAAGTTTAACGTTTGCTGCAACTGTTCCGGTTCGAAGCATAAAGACTGCGGATTAAATCTGGCGCGACAGACTGTCGTACAGACAGCATAAATGAAACAGAATACAATTTAGTAATAATGAGTATTCGTCTGGTGCCTGCATCTGGGGCAGTGCAGACCAAGTGCTGAGTTGAATTCTCTCCGGCAAAACTTTCCCCAAAAAAAATGAACACTTTCACTGCTTTCTTTTTGGCAGACTGTCGTCGATTTAAAAACAAATTCTTCCTTTTTCCCCAAAAAAAAAGGAAAACGAGAAAAGAGCGGAAACTGAAAATGTCTAGTCGTAGTTTGACGCGTCTGCCTTAGAAGGCGCCAAACGCACACACACACGCACACGCCAACATACCACACACATCCATCCCCCCACACTCACACACCTAAATTGTTCAGCCCTCTTAGGAGTTTTGTAAAATTTTCAATTTTTCCGAGCGATACAAGCTTCCTTTTTCTGGTACGTTGCGAGATTTTCAAGCAAAGCAGATACATACGAACGAGTCCTTACAAAAAACTGCAAAAAAAATTATTTTGGCGCATAAACAGCCAGAAGTTTATCTTTTGTAATATCTTCTCTGTCATGTTAAGGAGGACGTTTTTTGCCGTGTCTGCTTCTATCCTTGCAAGAAAGTACACACTAAAGAAAATAAATTTTTCCAGGAGTCGGACGCGCTTCTAACTGTCGTCGCTCAATTTTGTGCTCTTAAATTTCTTAATTTCATTTTATTTTCTTAAAGTTCTTAAACTTATCATCGATTTTGATCGTAATTGCAAGTATTTCATAATTTTTTTTAAAGCTCATTTGATGTATGACATTTTCATTTCATGACATCTTTTATACCGTAGAAGATAGAAGTAATGCCATTTATGCCTTCTTTCATTTTGTTTTCTAACATAACATTATGTCAATCTACTTAATGTAGATGAAAATATCATAAATCAAATGAGCTTTAGAAATGATAAAATATTTTCAATTACGCTCAACATCGATGACAATTTTAAGAATTTTAAGAAATTAAAATTAAATTAAATTTAACTTTTTTAAAATTTTATATACATAATTAAATTTTATATTTATATACATACATATATGCGCTCATAATTATAAAAGTGTCCCAAGTCACATTTTTTGCGTTTTGTTATATTTCAAGAAGGTTGGCGTTATATTAAAATTAAAATAGCTTACAAAATTAAATAGCTCAATTTCTCTGAAATTTTTTTGCGAAACTTGTAAGGAAATGTGTTTTTTTAAGGCTACAAATGACTTGAAAAATGACATTAAAAATTAAAAGAATGACTTAAACTAATAAACACTGTATCTTGAGGAAAAAAACAAGTTCAGAGAAAGATATTAGAGTTTTTATTACAACAAAATAAATTTAAAAAAATTGTTTATTTACATTTAAGTATTTATTATTTTTAAAAAATTAATTTTAACTAAAATTTAACGTAAAAACAATGTCACTTTAATGGTTAAATTTTTATAAATTCATAAAATTTATTACAGATTATATTAATTTCAGAGAATGTAATGCGAAATAACACAAAAAACCCACTTTTTTTGGTTTCTTGACTACCGCACTTTCATAATTATGGGCACATTACCAATATTCACCAATTATTACGTCACCAATTATTTATTTATTAATATTACATATAGCAATTATATTAATTTCAGAGAATGTAATGCGAAATAACACAAAAAAACGCACGAAACTTTTTTTTGCCTTCTTGACTTATCGCACTTTCATAATTATGGGCACATATTGTTTTTATTTTTGTACAAAATAAAATGAGAAATATGATTTTTGGAGCCAAAACCTTTTGGTCCATAAGAATGACGGTCAAAACAATAATTTCTATTGTAATTATTATATTATTAATATCAAGTATAATTGTTATATTATTATTATTATTATGATAGTTGTATTATAGAGAGAGTTCATTATTTTGAAGTAATTAACTAATGATACATAAAAAAACCACATTAATTTCGTTTTATTAAGAGTTCTTGAAACACGTCGTTAGAACGAAGATCTACATGGCAATGGTTTAACCCTTCTGCTGTAGCTTATTTTCAGAAATGAAGCGGCCGACTCCGGGACCAAGTTAATTGTTTACGGTTTTTTTTTCTGGTTTTTAGTTTATTCTCAGGCTTGACTAGCATTTCAGTTTCCACCGTTATTATACATACCTCTTTTCCCAAATACAATTATACATTTATAAATTTTGCTAATGCTTTTTTGTGGACTTTTTATTATTATTTACTTCTTTATTGCTTCAAGAGTTCTGGTGGTTTTCTCAGCTCGGTTCTCGGTTTCTTTGATTTATGCTCTGCTGCTGCTGCTGCTGCTGCTTGATAATGAAAATACATAATTTAATTCGCGACTAAGGCGATTTCGTAAGGTTACCACATTTTCCAAATTTGCAGCTCTTTCCGCAGAATTCTTTGAAGAACTTCGAAGAACTTATGCACGGTTAGGTGGTTCTTTTTCGTCAAACTTCTTGCGCGGTACACTTCTTTCTGTCGAAGTCGAAGCCGCCAAATCTGTAGCGTACGAGAAGTATCGTATCGTTAAGGCTTGATGAGCATGTGAACAAGAGAAAGAACCTCAACGAAGACAACACAATACGACGCCGTACGAGTATATTACGAGTATTATATGACTGTAGTTAAAAACACTTAAAATCTGTCTTGTTTTTAGTAACCAAGAAGTTCGAAGAATTGTTGTTCCGTCCATTACTGTCCATTAATTATTTCCGCTTTTGCATGATTTCAAAGCGGTCGCTGATGGAGCTCCAGGCCAGTCCGCCGCCATTGTGACTGATGTGACTGTGTTCTGACTGTGTTCCTCACCTGTGTGTTGTTGTTGTTGTTGTTGTTGCTGCTGCTGCTGTGAGCCGTCGACCTCGTTGCTTCTCTTGAAGCCAAAAACCCATCAAATAATGGGTAATCATCGTTGGCGATGTTCACATCAGCAGTAATCAATTTGACCAATTTATCATGAAATAACCAAATGAAATGCTTATACATATACATATATATACATACATACATACTTGTATACCATACAGTTATAGTGATGATGTCTTGATCGCTTGCTGTCTTGATATCCATGAATTTCTATTATTTTTTCAGACTTTGATGCTCTAAAAACGCTCACACAGTCAGTCGAAGAGACAAGTTTTTCAGTACTTAATAGCTATGTATGTATATTGCCGCCTATAATGGAATTTGGGAGCGTTAAAAGCATATCCAAAATGGGCTAAAAGCTACACATAATTTGTAATTCGACAAATTTATTACGATTTTCTCTGCTACAATACATTTTTCATTGCTCTACAATAATATATTTTCGATTTTCTTCTTATCTAAATCCATCTGAAATAATCTAAAATACATTTAAACATTTTTTCAACCATAAAAATGACGTCAAGAGCGTACATTAGTCGGCATATACGACGATGCGAACTATAGAAATTGTGAAAATGTCCGTCTGAAGAGCTCGAAGGCAATGCTCGATGACCGAGTGAAAGGCAGAAAGGCAGAAAAAACCAATACCGGAGCGAAATTGGTGGTGCGAAATTGATAACGGTTCACAGATTCGACAAAACAAAAGCACAAAAATTATTCAAAAAGTTCACAAAGACTTGTCCGTTTGCCGGAAAAAATTCTGGCAGCAAAAAAAAAAAGCAATTCAAACAAACTCAAGTGGATTAAAAATTCGTGTTACGCCTTTTCGGGCAACATTTCTATTGCTGTGTTTTTTCTTTTTTTTTTTTTTTGTCAGTTCAGGGCCAAAATGATAATGATGCTTTCAGCTGGAATGCAGAACATCAAATATTGATGGATACTTATCAACATTTCTTGCCATTATATCATTATTTAATCAGCAATTCATTAAAAATTTCATAAAAAATTCTTATATAGAATAAACATAAACTGAAATCTTCTACGACAGAGCGAAAAAAATTTTGGGCTATGCCGATTTTCGTAAAGCTTTGTATTAAAGTTATTGGTCCCGATCATTTCGGCAAATGTTGTTGAACCCTGAGAACGCGTTGAATTGCAAAAGTAATCCATTTGCAAATGATTAAGAGTCGTACGCTTCTAAAGCTTAAAGGTTTAGCCTTAACGATGTTGTATAAATCTGCAATTTCTTAAAAATTTGGCTTTGCTTGACTTAAGAAACACGAAAGGCAGGCAGGCAGGCAGGCGGCAGAAGGCCGCCGCCATGTCCTTGGCAGGTAACAAAATCTTAAGCGGAAGCTCTTTGCTACCACAGCAGACAGCCGACAGCAGACTTTCTTTAGCGCAACGAGCAGGCACTTATTTCATTTGAATTTAATCCGCGGGACCATTAAAGTGTGGCTATAAAATGCCAGATTATTTTCGAATAAACACCAAACGCACCAACATTTCATTCTGGGTCCGACGTGAATTGAAACGCAGCGTCTGCAAACCGGGGCAGAGCCGAGGTCGAGACATAAAATACATCTAGAGGCCATTATCGCCAAAGTCTCTGATGGCGACTACTTAGTACAAGCTTCGAAGATTCTAGTCTGCAGCCAAAGTGCGTGTCGCGACCCTTTCATTACACACAAGTGCACACACACACACATACACACATACACACACACACACAAACACATACATGCCTACAATAAAAGGCCATTACGAGTTCGGTTAATCCGAAAACTATTTGCAAACCTGAGCGTATCCAAATGTGAGCACGGCACGGCATGGTACGGCTCAGCCCACAAGTGCTGCCATCTGGTTGCTAATGAAAAGGGTGGCTTGGCTGGCTGGCTTTTACGAGTCATGAGCATCATCATCATTATCATCAATTCTTCGGTCTTTGCAGCCCAAGTTTTGGTGTTCGGTGCAAAGTGCTTATCCAAATTTATGATCGCGGTGCAGCGGACGGACGGACGAACGGACCGCCAGCCAACGGCCAACGGCCAACATCCTTTCATCTCTTCACAAAGGTTCGATGCTCGACTGCATCGACTGCACGAAGAGCGCCTTCCGCTGCTTGGAAGCACCACCATTTTTCATATCAATCTGTCAGATGAGAGAAATTAAAAGATCCATCTGCCCGATCTGAGCCATATTCGCCATATTTCGCATTGGAAATAATGCGAAACAGCGCGATTCCTTCGGTTCTTAAATCTCATCATATTCATTTCACTTTAGGCCACTGCGCCGCCGTCGCGGTCAAGCCGTTGCGGCACACCGACGCGAAAGTGTTAAGCGCGCATGTGTATGGGTCACTCCCGCTTGTACTTCTATCGTTCATTCTCGCTGAGTGTTCAACAAATACAGTCATGACGATGCACGTCAGACGCGTGGGACGGCTCTGCGTCTCCGGGCGACATGACATGACGCACGTCGAATATACACTTTTCGGCAAAAGACACTTCAAAAACCAATTTAAGCTTTTAACGATCAACTCGACGGCCACCGCCGCGCCACTCTCGAGTACCATGCAGAGCCATACGCGTAGCATGTAGAGCAGACGCAAACGCAAACGCAAACGCAGACGCAAACGCAAACGCAGTTGTGCATAAATCTGAGCCATAATTATGTGGACCACTGTGTCATTGCGCGAGCAAAGTCTCGGCTCCCGGCAGCTCAACTCAATGCCATTGCGGTATCTGCCATGACCGGCGGCGAACCTCCGGACCTCCTTTCCCCTTTGGGGCAACTAAGCCCCAAATGTGGTGTGGAAGAGCTGTCATTCGCCGATGGACCGCCGTGCGACACATGGCGACGCACGTGAAATAAATCACCGCGCCGCGTCGCTTTTTTAATAGCGACTATAAAAATAAGTGCGCAGTGTTTAAAGTCTGCATAAATAACGACTGCTTAAGACGCTGACGCGACAGCGTAACCGGAGCATGCGGTTGCGTCGTTGCGTCGTTGCTGGACCAATACTTTCTACGCGGCACATGAAGTGCGGCGAAAACCGTCGTGCGTCGCTGTAGCGAAAATCGTAGAAGAATAGATCACAACCGATCGCCGATGAGCGCGCTCGGCGTTGATGCTTCAACAGCAGAAAGAGACGGCAGGGAACGGACGCAACAGGTGGTGAGGAAATCATTAAAAAGAAACAGAAAGAAAGAATGGAACAAAAAATTAACTAACTCCGAAAGCAGGGCACGGCGAAGCGGGGAAGGAGAAGCGCGATGGTTAAAAAACATGTAGGTTGGAGAAACTTATTATTGTCTTTACATATCTACTTAAATGTGAAGAATATGAAGAAGCATAAAAATCTCCAAGAGATCGCAAGAGTTCAACCTCAAACAGTTGATGACGGCTTATTAAGCGTGATTGGCTTTGGCTGTGAGTGAAATAACTGCACCGAACGGAGCGCAGCAAAACGAAACTTCACAGACCTCAAGACAGTTTCAAATTTGCTTTCATTTCAATCCAGAACTTATTAACACAAATTAGTATAAAACAAAATAAAATTAGTCTTGATTAGTCTTGATTTCATCGATCAAGATGCAACAGATGGATTGCTTTTAAGCCGTTTAGTGGGCCCATTTAATATTATTCATACCGAAGTACGATGTTAAAAAAGTAAGCCGAGATTCTGTGATTCCCAAGAACCACCGGAAAGATCATTAGCAGCATTTCTGCAGGTGGTTACCTTCACGGTTTCTCAGTAAAATATATTTCTATACTGTATATTCAAACGTTCCTTCTACTCGTACCGAATAGATCTCATTCAATATTTTCATTAGTTTAAATCATATTCTGGCTTGAACATAAACGAAATGTTTAAAAAAAAATTAACTAAATAATTTTATATTAGTTGCAATATTTATTTCGGCGCAAACTTACTTATGGTAATGTTAACTTAATTTATTATTCACAGTTTTTGTCTTTACATAGTCTTGGCCCGAATTATATTGGTCATTTGGTCACATACAGCTTTCGTTTTCGTTCGCCTCGGCCGGTCGTCCGCAGGTTTGTTCAGTTTTCAACCTTTAGCGACGACTACTCGACAGAGTGGCGCTACCGGTTAGAAAAGAAGGTGGTGAAAATTAGAGCTTCTTACCTTTTTCGGGCGATACGGACAGATTTACGGAGTGGCCTTTGCTCTTCTCTTTCTAATTTAAAATGAACATTACAAAAATTTGTGCTATAAATTTTATAGTTATACCAAAAAAACTTGCTTTACCAAAAAAAAAAAAAAAAAAAAATAAAAAAATATGGCAGACAAAAAAAAAAATAAGAAAATAAAAAAAAAAGAAATTCAAAAATATGGCAGAAAAAAAATATGAAAATAGTACGGTTTAGTAATTTAACTCTTTATATAATTTTCTAATTTTTAATGAGATTGCACCTGCCCGCCATGGAATGGTCTTGACTTAGGGAAAACACTAAAAAAAAATAAGCTAAGGAAAAAAAAGAAGTCCCTATCGAAGAAATGGTTCCATCAGACGGTTAATCGTCCAGTTAATCGTCAGGTTTCTTTTTAACTGAATTGCTTTTTATTTAACGTTTAATGATGAGTTAAATTTTATTGAATGACCGATCGACCGATCGATCGCAAGTCGTCACTTTCAGCAGACACTTTTTGAACAGCGCGCTTTACACGAATTAAGTATGTAAAGTATTGTAAGAACTTTCGATCGGTCCCACGGAGCGTATTTAACGCTTCATGTGAACGATTTTCAGCTCCGAAAACTAATCGAATATCGCTTGCGTCGTTGCTCATTTAATTCGATGCTTTCGGATTCATCGGCTGCTTTATTATTATTATTATTGTTTAAATTGAACTTCATTTCATTAGCATCGTAATCTCCAGACTAACTTATTATTATTGTTATTGGCTGCTTTTTTTAAATTTTATTGTACTCGTATTTATTGCTTTTAATGACTTTGTTGTGCCCACACTTTCTTCCCACAAAAACCGACTGAAATCAGTTCGCATTGGAGACGCGTTGCAATGTACTTAAATTCGAGGCAAAATGACCTAAATTGAGTTAGTTAAAGAGGCATGGGTGTTCATCCAGTTCATTACTGTAATATCATTTAGCAGCACTTGGCTTTTTTTTTGTTTTATCGTAGGTACTATTAATACTTTTATTTTGCTATTAAATATTTATAAATAAAATTATAACGTATGCGGAAGCATAAAGCAAATGCAGATTAATTTCTGCATTGTTTTTGTGAGGAATAATTGAAGAAGACGTATACTTGAAATCAATCAGGGAGCTACTTTAAGCTGCCCCCGACGACTCCTCCAGTCGACACCTCCGCAATACTCGAATACTCGAGCTTCAAGAAATCCAAATAAAACCGACAAACGCTCGATTCAACTCAAACGATTAAGTTTTTGCCTCAGCCCAGATAGCAATTTGCATTCATAAAGGAAGCGGGTGAAAAGAAGAAAAAGAAGAAGAAGGCAAAAACAAGCAGCAGCAGCAGCAGCAGCAGCAACATTATCACAATTGTAAAATGGTAATGAATCATATTGAATCGCAGCAGGCGATTCGCGTTTTGAGCAATAAAGCGAAGAAGTTTGCGAAAGAGCAACAACAACAAAGACAAAAACCAAAATAAAAACAACAACTGCCAACACAAACAACAACAAAACCATATTCTTTGAAGAAATTATACAGGACAAAAGGACACACACACACACAGCCAGACAAACAGAGAAGCCGCAATGAAGACTGGTTCGTTTGCGTTCATACAGTTTTGTTGTTGGCGCATCTTTGATCCTTGCTGCAAGAGCGCTCGAAATAGGGATGCACACCTTGCCACCGCTCCATCGGGCAGCAGTCCTTTAAGTGGCAGCGCCGTAGCGGGGCAGCGTGCCAGCGTCAACGTCGCCGAAGTTGTGCCCCTTTCAAGACGCGCTCCCTTCAAGAATATGGCATTGTTTGTTATCTTTGCACTCAAGTGCTCGCTGGCTCACTTTATGTAGTCATGTCGTCATTGTTGCTTGTTATTGTTGTTGTTGTTGCTGTTCTTCTTCTTCTTCTTCTTCTTCTTGGCACATTGTTGGAGTGCACTTGAGTGTGTTTCGCTGGGAGCATGCGAAATTGTGCGTGCCGTTGTTTTTCGACTGAAAGAAAATGGACAGGACTGGGTGTCTCGAATGATTTAGAAGAAATCATGAAAATTTGTGCGCGAATTCTACGTTATATTTTCGCAGCCATTTGGTGAGATGCGCTAAAATGATGATGCCTTTAAGGAAAATCACGTTACAATTCTTTACCTTTAATTGAGTGACCTTTGAAGTACATGACGAATCCACCCAGAAACCAGCTCCCCCTTTTTTCGAATCCTTTCAGCACTTTTCAGTTTGTTTTTATCTGCTGAGTATTCGAATTTTCTTAAGGACGCAATTTTCTCTATTTTCTGCGTTTGGAAGTTTTCCAACACAACACAACACAACACAAATATGGAAGCATTGAGCCAGTGCGAAAGAGACAATTGATGAAATCTGCAGTATCTCAGCAGTTTTATTTGCGCTTCTTCAGCTCAGTCCATCGGTCTCACTTCCTGCGCGACATTTTGACCTTGTCAGTTTTTGTTAGTGCTTTTTCCTATTTTCTGCATTGTGGTCTGCTGCTGCTTCACGCTGCTTCACGAATGTCCTTTCTTCTCAGTTCACTTTCAGAACACATGATGACAATATTAAATCGTAAAGAGTTAAAATTATTAAGATTTAAAAACGAGCGTGACTTAAAAAATTAAATTAAATTAGTAAAAAATTTATAATAAAATATTTATATTAAATTGATTTTATTAATATATTAATTGATTAAGATAATATATTAAAAAAATTACATAAAAAAGGTTTCAGGTTAAATGTTTTAAGGTTTAAAATGTTTGTCGTAGGTAGAGATTAGATTAGTTCAGAGATACTTACATATATATCTCTAAAACTATACTTATATATCTCTCTACTATTAGATTAGAGATACTTAGAGATATATAAGTATATCTAATCAAATCTAATCTATCTCTAAGTATGTATACGATACATATACGATACATAATGCGTACATATTTTTTGCCGGGGAGATTTTTTTTCTCGAGTTCTGTATTTGGCTCTTTGAAATACAGAAAGAGAGCGAGAGAAGAGAGAATAATAGTCAACAAGAAGAGAATTATTGAAATTCTTTAAAGCTTGAAAGACTTTCTTTTGGGCACCTTTGATACGATATTATAAATCTGGCGCGCCTATTCAAAATTTGTACGGCGAAGCGTGAGATTAAAATGTTATTCTGGTGAAAACCAAAAAAGCTACATACATTAAATTAATTTTGAATTTACATATTTTTTGCGCATTTGCCGGGAGTGAGGAATAAGGAATAATTCAATTTTAACTCAATCTTAACGTGATTATGGAAAATCTGCTAAATCCAATAAAAAATAACGAATATTGAAGCGCTGTCTGTCGTTCGCTCTTGTCAGATGAGGCCAAGACAAGATTTCCGCAAAAGTTGCGGAACAGTTAGGCCGCGTTGGCAACAGTAGCGGGCTTGTCTGCTTGCCTGGGTCGCGCCGCCGCCATTCTCACACCCTTCACCGCATGCCATAGCATATTTTTTTCTTAATTGCTATGCAGCCAAGCTCGATGGTGGAGGGCCAGGCCTCTCTCAGCAGCTTCTCTAATTAATAAAAGACACGTGCTTTCATCCTGAAATAACAAGGCTGAGAGACTGTGTGTGTGTGTGTGTGTGTGTTTGTGTGGCATGAAGACGTGCTGACAAGATTGCTGAAAAAAAAGTGGCGACGAAGGTTGCTACAAAAAGATCTTTAAATTACACAACATTTGACAGATTGACAGCTCCTCGGTCACTTTGACAGTTCCGCACAGATATTTCTTACTTTCTAAAAGTGTTAAAGCAGATAATGATTGAAGAAGAAGAAGCAGAAAAAGAAGAAGAAGAGGAACCGTGAATATTTTGGCATTCCAAAGTAACTAAACACAGTTTACAGACACAAGTTTTTTTTTTTTTTAAAGTTGATTCTTTCTTTCTTTCTTTTAATGCTGAGCTTTAGTTAGAAAAAAGAAGAAGAAAGAAGAATAAAACTTTCTTTGGCGGATTAAACAATTTGCTTTGTACTTAAGTAGATATTTCCGTAATTATCGTTTTAATTGTGAAAGTATTCATATTTCGTGAGCTTTTGTTTGGAAGAAAACCAACCAGAAACGAACGACTCTTTGTCGTAAAGTGAAAATATGAAGCCGTTACCAGTCGCGCGCACTCCGTGACTGCAACAACGTTTACACTGCTTTCAATTTGACCGACCCATGAACTTTGTTCGCTCTGCAAAGTAAGAATACTTTCCGTTTTTCCGCTCAACAATGAATGATGTTTGCTTGCGTTGTTGCAGAACATTTTAATTGTTAACAGTTGATGGCACATACTTGGAATATTTAACTGGCCTGACACAAGTTCATGCAGCTACAGAGCAAGTAAAAGTAAACTACGCGGAGTGTCGTCATGAATGTCATCAAGGTTGTAAAATGTTATGGTTTCAATCGCTTCGAAATCTAGCTTGACCTTCATTTCACTTTCCATCCCTGAAGAAAGGAAAGTATCACTCGCGAAGCGTCGACGGAAGAACCGAAAGTTTGATTATACCGAAAGTGAATCGTGAAAGATGTACGAAGACAGACGGAGACAGACGGATTAAATCCCGCAGATTTCTAAAGCGCGCTATAATGTACCTAAAAATTAATATACACTGTCATTTAAAATTCATTCGCATTCATCTTTCGGGAGAGGTTTATGCGTCTTTCTTTTATACAGGGTGTTCCTAGCATAGGATGCATCGAAAGGTTAGGGCGTGTAGGTTGGGTCGAGACAAGAAAAAAATCGTATGGGGAGGGAGGGTTATGTCCCCCCCCTGTTTAGGAGCTAGACGGAATTTTCTAAAAAACTTACTTCAAAGGGTAAAAAAGTAATAAAAAAAAAACCACGACACCTATGATACGTTGAGAGGATACTTTGGAAAGCCAGAATCTCAGTGCTTCATACACTTTTTAAATCTAGTCAATTGGTCAAATAGTTATTGAGAAATTTAATGATAAAGTTGAAATTTTGAAAAAAAAACAACTAAAATGCAAAAAGTTTCACTGAATTTTTTCCAAAAACCTCGTCAATGAGTAAAATTTTTTTTAAGGCAAAATTGCGATTCTCGTTAAAACGCTGAAAAGCGCAAGGTTCTACGACCTAAGGTTTCCTAAAAAACAGCAATATTCAATAAGTTACCGAAAGTGGGCGTAAGCTGGATGGATACCATTTCGTTACCAGTTCCGAAGGTAGCAGTTAGTCCAAGGTACCCTAAGGCTAAATTTTAGAAATAAGGGGGGAAAATTAGAATGTTAAATCTTTTATTAAGGGTTAGGATAAGGGTTAAAATAAGAGTTATAATGCTTGTAGTACGATATACATATGTATACTATATGAAGCTATAGCGATTATCGATTTGCGCGAAATATTACGAGAAGTTGGTCGTGAGACGAGTTAAAAAAAACCTGTGTTCAGAAAGTATTACACGAGAGATCGTGCAGATTGAGCTAGTTGTAGTATGATAGTTTTACGAGCGTGAAAATGAGAATTTCTTGTGTAGGTACTTTTGGGCAAAAACAGTGCTTCCACTCATGGGCACATGTCTATCAGTTTGCACCTGTCGAAGATAGCCGCAGACAGAGGGACAGACAGCCAGACAGACAGACCGCAGACGTTTCTGATCTGCACATCCCTTGAGCTCACAATAAATTTATTACCTAACTGTAACATGACTCAAATAAGCTCGAGCGCTCAACAACCGTTAAGACTTTTACGACTTTTTAAATGATTTGTCCCCGAAAGACATGAACCAACGAACGAACGAACGAACGAACGAACGAACAAACCTCCGCAGTAAGAACCGCGCAAGCAACAACAACCAACCGCGGAGAGGACCGCGAAGAATTCGCTTTATTTTATTTGCGTTGCCCTCGTCGCATCGACAACAGGAGCGAAGAAGAACCAACATCTGGCCATAAAAATCTTATTAACTAGTTAAATATTCTATGAAAGTCGCGCACGGCCAACAACACCGAATAACCGTTAGTGTTCCGGGCAGCCTAACTAGATAGATCGTAACTAACTAAAGCCACAAGTGCGCACGAAAAGTGTGTTTTCTCAAGCGTGTGCCTTAGTGTTAGTGTCGGTGTTAGTGCTTGTGTGCGCGCGCATGTAAGATTTTTACGATTTTCATGAACAACTCCGACGCATTGCGCAAGCCAAGAGTGTAGCCCGAAGCGGGCGGCCATTGATTTGCGGCAGCAGTAACAGCAACGCAAGGGCAGGCTGCGAGTCCGTCGCCAGATGGCTTTTTGCGCCACGGAGCGCAGCGCAGGGACGATCCTCTTTAAAGATGGTAATACATATGGTACATACATATGTATGTACATATGTAGGCTGCTGGGTCTTCGAGTTCAAATGCCTGAGCGCCTGCGGTAACAACGATGTGCAGCTGTGCGGCTCTGTAGTTCTGGTGCCAGACGGTTGCTGAACGAATCTCCGGCATGACACACACACAGCGCAGGAGTGGGACCGCCCGACCGCTAGCCCCACCCTCGCATTTGGACGGCGAAATACTAGAACATACTGGAACAAAAAATATGGAAGCTTTTAACTGTACGAAATTCATAAAACTGTGAGACTGAGACTTAACTGATGCATTTAGGAGACTTTCGAAGAGCGCGAGTTTTTAGGGTTAAGGATTTAAAAATAGTGGGCGTTTATATACGCACTTTGTTTTATATGATAGAAAAACGAGGAAATACGCTACTACTCGGGCACATTCTCGAAAAATGTTAGGGCATGGTGTCCCCCCCAACCAATTGTTTGTTTCTGAAACGCTCTAAAATTCTCGCGAAAGACTTCCATAAGTTTAAGTTGCGCTTTATTCTTCACGATTACTGCAAAATTACCACCATTTACGAAAGCCCCTAACACCCCAAAATCACCACTCCTCCCAAAAAAAAAACCACCCCCACCCCGGAAACAATTGGGGGCCATCAATGAATTGAGAATCCGTGTAGTGTTTCACTGACTAAACTCATTTCTGGACTCTAATAGCGATCGTGCTGCAGCTCTCCACATTGAGAGAGCTCCCAATGGAACACTGTTGCTGCACGGCACACCGGGACTCGGAAGAAGTCTCATGCCCATCACCAGCGCCATGATAAACGCCTGATTAACTTCCCAGCCAGCACTTTGTACATTTCTCCCCGTGACGTGGCGTAGTCACGATCACAAGAGAGCGCAATTGTGATACGAGTATCTTCAAAGTGAGAAGATATTCCGAGTACTACCTATCGATGGTAATGCTTGATACGCCGCAGCGACTATGGGCCGCCGACATGGTCAGTGCTTGAACGCACTCAGAACACAAAACACACGCACGCACACATAACGCGTGCGTTGGCGACGTGACGCGACGCGATACAACAGAAAACAACTGACTAATGTTTACTTGAAGACTCTACGGCATCGAGTTGTGTACATACGTCCACTTCTGCCAACACCTTTTTGTTCGTCGGTGCGTCTGTTCGTCTGTTCACCTGTCCGCAGTGCCAGTCATTCCTAGTCTGATTCTTGCAAATTTATTGGAACCGCAACGTAAGAGATGCTAACGTTTCAGCACGCATGCGCTGCACTCAACCAATTCGCCATTTTCGCGGGTGCAAAAGGTGGCAAGAAAGGAAGGAAGGAAGGAAGGAAGGAGAAGGAAGCAAAGTTCGCCTTTTCGACGTTGCGGTTTTCGAAGAAGATGTTCTTGAAAAGATTGATTGTATGATGATGATTACGATGATTACGGTACGTTACGAGGGCGTCGTGTGAGAGTGCTAAAGAAAATAACGGTACATACATACGTACATATGTATGTGCATCAGCAACAGCAGCCGATGATGCTGCTGCTGCTGCTGCTGCTGCTGCCTGCTTGTCGTCCATTTCAGTCAGAAACAATTTCAAGTGTACTCGTATTTGCAACGTGCGCGCTTGGCGAGCTTCAGGTTTAGAAGCGCACGCGGTTGTTGCGCTGAACGTGCTGCGGGCTCACAATGTTGGATGCGAGACCGATTTCGTCGGTTTTGCAATAACTAATTGGGATTCAAATGAGGTGGTACTTTTTATGCGCGCTTTGTTTTTATCACTGACAGCTCACAACACTTTGTATCGCTCTGATTGGTACCTAATCATCCTCCACCAGTAACGACGCAGCATAGTGGCCGGAAATTGTGCGGACTTGTTCGACTTAGCTTCGATAAAAAAGGTACGAGTATTTTCTGAGAAAGCTATTCAGGAGCTATGGTTGTATGAGGCTTCTCCTTGCAGGTATTACGGTGGTATGGATGCGACCCTTCCTAGCTTCCTTCTTTTGTGAAGCGTACAGCTATTAAAATTGACTGCGAATGGACTGTGTAACAAAGAGCTACCTTAAATGTTATTTAATTTTTTCTGCACAAAATGGAAATATTTGCATAAATATTATAAATTCAGTATTGCATTAATTCATAGAAATATTTTTATTGTTTTGCAATGGCTTTTTGGCCAGTGTAGCATCTTTCTCAAGGGTTTTGCAATAAGGAAAACCTTATAAAATAAAAAGCTTTGGTTTTTAGAAAACCGACCATTTGCCATGAACCCTTAGAGGGCTTTTCTTGGGAATTTTTCATTGTGTTTCTGGTTATGGTCACTGAATTCTGTTTTAGTTTACTATTTAGTCCTGCTTGGTTTTGGTTGCTTTGACAAAATGGTCAAATGGTGGTTTCCTTTGCTATAAAAGCTTGTCGCTTATTAAGCGTTAATGATTCATCAAAATTCTTAAAGGAATTAATAATTACATATATCGAATAGTTTCACAAAAACAATACAATTCTTCTTTAATTCTTCATACAAGAAAAGGCAGGGAAGTACAACAAGAGGCATGGAAGGCATGGCATGTGTGGCATATCAAAATGTGAACCCAAAAATAGCTCACGGTCTCCACGTGCTTCTTCCCAAGCAAAGTTTATTTATTCAGCCCACCCTTTGCGTTTAATTGCGAACATGCTCGCCAATGCCCGAGCAGTTGCTGCTGCTGCTATACAAATACAAATACAATCGTATTGGAAGGAATTTATTGATTGCGGGCTGGACGGGTTGCGGAAGGACGTCCATAAAGTTTGATCGTTGTGTTTTTTTTCCGCTCCCGCTCGCCGCTGTTTTCGATCCTCAGAAAAAGGGGATAAAGTGTAAAATACTTTCGCAGTGAGTGCAACAAGGAAGGTTCAGTGCACTGTCTGCTCGATGAAATCCTGCATCGTCATCGTCATCGTCACCAACTTCATCATCGGCATCGGAATCGTCAACGGCATCGGCAGCGGCATCGGAATCGGCGTCGACGTCAGCGATGCTACATGAAAATCCGCCATAATTAGATATTCCGTTTGACTCGTCGTCAGAGGCTTGATTTGGCTGAACGGGCGGCGAATCGAGACAGTTAATAGCTCCACATGATTTGAATAATATTCTCACATGCGCTCGACTTCTCGCTCGCCCTCGAGCGCAACTGTGCTCTCCGATTTCAACTCTCGCAGTTCATTAATACGATGACGACGACGACGACGACGACGACGACGATGACTCATACTCATTCTCCCGGCACTGATCGTGCACACTATTCATTATCCATCCAGCCTCTCCACTCGCCAAATTCTTGCGGTTGCAGCCGCGCACATGCCGTAAATCACAGAAGTTCCGCGAAAGAATGACTTTGGTGGGATTTCCGGGCATCTGGTGGGACTCTTAGTCAGTTTTGCCATAAGCACAAGCTTTCGTCTTCCAAACTGAGTCTTCCCAAAAAAATACCATCTTAATATTTCGAGGTTTTACTCGTCTCATTACGTTTTTTATAATACATAATATCATAAATTATTACAAAAATTGTTGGCCTTTACACAGTAAAAAAATATTATTATTATTATTAAGAGGAGCGCTCTCTGGCAAGCGGAATTTTCACCAAAGAGTTTGAACAGAATATTTAAAAAAGTTTTTTTCTTTCACCAATTCGTTTTCGAGAGTTTTCGAGCATTTTAATGCGCCATCCGAAAAGCGTAAGCAAACACATCAATAGCTTGTATCAACAAAGCGCGGTGCACTTCTAAATAAATTAGATAGCATGAGCCTACGGCCCTTGCATTATCAGAGAATAGGAAAAAAAAGGTACATATGTGAAAGATCGGACTAGGAAAAATGTTCCTTGGTTATTTGAATATCGAGGGAAACCTGTCTGTATGCTCGTCCATTTTTTGTTTACGTTAACGATGCACATTTAACGGCTGATCTAGCGTTAAGATCTGATGAATGGACTATGTTAATGTCTTGCACTGCAAATGGAAGAACCATGAACGATACAACAAAACTGTAAGACGTGGAGAACAACAACAGATGTAAATATTTATCAATAGTTCAGCACCAACTTCATACATAATTTAGTAGTTCTTTGCGTACAAATGCAATTATACAATTCTTCAGCTTTTCAGAATTATAGACATGCAAGCGCCGCCCCGACCAAGTTCCATAGTAACCATTGTTGTTAAGTAACCGCGAATGCTGGGCGATGTATTGTTCCGTACCACAATAGATCCTCTCGCGTCGAGGACAAAGAGTGACAACTATTAGGGTTACGAAAACGGCTTCGGTACTCCGATTTGTGTTTTCTGGAAGCGCGTCCGAAGAAGATCAACTAAAGGGTGATCAAAAAATGAACAGCTCTGAGTTAGATATCTTCTTGAGTCATTAACTGTCTTAGCAAAAAATCCTTTGCGAGTTAAGTTGGCAACGACTGAGCGAAGAGAAAACATTTTGGTCGATATCTCTGTGAAGAGCGACAAAAGTGTTTATGTATTTGTAATAATTTACACAAAGAATCGCAAAAGGATTTTCGAGTTTCGCTCCACTGACCGTTAAAATGTCGTGTAATCTCCCTTCACTTTAGTCCTTGAAGTCCATGCATGTTATTTCAATCGTAATTGAAATGACTCTTCAAATATTCCAATGTTGAGATGACCTGCATCGCCTTTGCCTTTGTCATTGCAATTTTAAAGCAAATGATGTTTAGCCCTCTCGTAAACGCTGAAGAGGAAAGTTTTCGAAATTTGGGGTGTGCAGGCAGGCCCTCCCCACCCCCACCCCCACCGCAACACTGACACCTACAACAACTGCCAACGGAAATAAAAAAAAACAACCCTTAACACGTTCATTATTTGCACAAATTTCGGCATTCGAGGCTAATTGTGAAAAATCGCACCGTTGCCGCTTCAGCAGATGTCGTCCCATTTCGGCTGAGAGGGTGTGATGTGAGTGAGCAGGATAGCAAACTTGGTGGAACTTGTTTGCAGGGGCAAGCATTGAAAGAGAGCTAATATTGAACTATTATTAGGTTTTTCCCTTAATACGACGACGAAAGGGACGTCGTTTGTTGATCAAACGTCGTTCAACAAATCGAAAATGTACGAGGGTTAAATTGAAAGAGGTCCATCCATACTGTTCTTCGAAGAAACATGTCATCCACTCGGAGCAAATGCAACAATCTTTTGCAAAATATCTCAGCTTATGCTTCAATCAGCTCAGCATAAATAAACATAATAAAAAGCTGGAATTACGAGGCTTATTAGGTTGAGAGGCTTCAACAAGCGCAGCGCAATATAGGTTTCACGACTAAGCCCTTTATTTTATCGACACAGCAATCTCGCTGTGTATTTTGTTATAATTGGCTAAGCCACCAAACATTGCCCCCCCCTTTTAGTCTTCGTCCCGAGAGAGAGGCAACACGTGTCAGAGGTACAGGCGTGGTGAGGCGTTGGTGATATTCCTCCTTTAGAACATTATGTTACACTGTTCTTATGCTATAAAACATTTTGCTTTATTGACTCTTCTTTCTTTCTTTTCAGAACTCATCAGCGTAATGATTCGGAGACGAGCGAGTCCTTTGGGACTCGAGACAGCGATTGCGGCGATACTGGTTCTGGTGTTAATGGTACTAACGCGGACCGAAGCCGGTAAGTGGTTTCGCATGTCGTATAATAAGTCGATAAAGGCACATAAAATTGCATTGTGATAATAAATCAACACAAGAAAGAAGGGTAGAGCGACAGCAAACAGGGCGGCGGGTGCTTTCAGCGGGTGCCTTCAATACCCCGAAGGGTATTTCGGACTTGCGAATGCGTCAAGAATTGGCCGTGCGATGTGAACAGTTTGCGACGTTCGTCTCGGTGCAAAAGGCGAGAATTGGCTTTCACTTGCCAATGCAACCCACACCCACACCGACACGCGCACCTTATAAAGGTGCCCCCAGCTCAACGTTTGTTTTGAGGCCTTCAGGCCCGCGGGATTTGACGCTGCAGTTATTCAGGCGAAGTCTTTACTCTACGCTTCATTAAAGCATACTCGTATATAGTAAGTACTCTTGTAGGAACACGCTCTCATCACTGCAACTGAACACCTGCCCCGCTGCTGACCTACAGCGAGCCCGGCAAACGGCAGTTTACCACAAATCCCACAAATTAACATCATCTGTCGTTTTTCTAAATGAATCCTGCTTCACAGCGACGGGGTCAGTGCATGCGTCCGATATTTTCATTTTGTGGGACCGACATGCCGACGAGCGTCTGTTGTGATTTCTTCCTCGCGCCCGTTTTTGGACACCATGCGTGCCGTTCCTCCTCCAGCGTCGATTTAAAAGCGTGTCATTGACACCGCAAATAAATTGAGTTCTTACGAACTCAATGCGCGTCTCTGCAGGCGGACAATTAAATTGAGTCACTATAAAATTTGTTTCAATTAAAATAAATTATTGAAATTTCGGCATGGATTCGTTCCGTGCACGAAAGCGAAGCAGTGAAGTGAAGCGAATGGATGGATGGTTGCTGCAGGCGGTATTAACCCTTTGCGGACGGAGCCGCTCGACGAAAGTCGAACACCTCGAACGTTTGAAATGTTTAGTAAATTGCTGCCTTCTTTGAGGCTAATTATTCGTTTAGCATCATAACAATTTTCCCCGAACCGCAGGCGGCATGTGCTGCGCTGCATTTTAGAAACCTGAAGTAAACATAACCACACTTAATCTTGCAGCCACCATCAAAATTCTAGCATTCCCGACGAGAAGTTTCCACGCAAATAAACTTCTTCCGCGCCTCCCTTCCTTCCACCTTTATTAACTCCTCTTCAGCTTGATCGAATTTTGCTTTCAACCAAAACACTTCACCTTCAAAAACGCTACCATGCCGACACACTTCAAAATTATAAGCTCATTAAAAATACAGTTAGGTCTTGTGCGAGTAGTATCTGCCACCGCCATCGTCATCGCCATCGCCATCGCCATCGTCAGAAAGTCACAACGCAGCAAAGTTCGATTCACACCGATTCAAGTTCAAACTCGAGTCTTCAAGCCTGAAGGTCAAGGTCGCAATAACTGAAGCCACAAAACTTGAACTGACTTCGGCCTCGGCAGCGGCCAGAGCGGTGCGTGTTGATACCAGAAATGTAGACGAAACGCGCTGAAGAGGTGAAATTGAAGCACGTCCACAACAATAACAACAGCAGCAACAAAAAGGAGTAACAATATGATCACGACGATGGTGATGGTGATGGTGCTGGTAATGGCGATGACGATGGTGATGACGAAGAGAATATTGATAATAACTTGTCTGTCGTTTTCGTCTTCGTCGCTTGCCTCATTATCGACACTTCGTACGCCGCTCCGCGCCAAGCCGCGCCACGCCAAGCCTTTGTAACAAAATCCATGCTGATGCGCTGTGGACGCTTTGGGTGACGATGCCGATAGCTGTGACTGGTTGCTTATCATTTGAAAATAACGTAATTTCTGGTCAGGCCAGTCGCAGTGCAGCTACCGCAAAACGACACTGCAGCTGGCGCTAAAAGGTGTTTTCATAAATCAATTGATTGGTTATTAGAGCCGCTAAGGATGATGATGCGGATAAAACGCGGGCGACTGCGGCGGCTGTCTTGACAATGCGTCTCTTTGTGGGCGCGTGTGTGTGTTTGCTGTACGATTAAAGTCTGGGAATCATTCAGTGGGAATTAATTTTTTACAATTCTCGTGAGAGAAAATAAGACTTTTTGATAAATTTTTAAATGTTTTATAAGTATTTATTTTATTTTATCTGAAGTTAGTAGAAAGAAAGTAAAAATTAGGATGTTAGTAAGACAGCTGATAAAGGAATCAGGGTTGAATGTTCGCCCTAGGTGTTGCCATATACTGATTTTGGTAATCTTAACACTTTAGAATTCCGAATATTTTTTTGCGGAGGCTCAATTTTATAATGTTTTAAAAATTAGCGCATATAAAAAATATAACCAAAGATACTTTAATGACAGTAATAAATAATTATAATAAGAATGCAAGAATATTACAAAAATAACCAGAGGCGGTAAAAGTTAGAAACGCTAAAAAACTAAATTAGTAGTAAAAAGCACTTTTTTATGATAATTGAGTTATTATTAAGCTATTTAGTTGTTAATAACCTTGATGTACTTAGAAAGGGGAGAAAATTGAGGCCCGCTTTAGGGGGGCAAACACCGCTGCTCTTAACCAAGCAATCAGAGAACTGTTAAGTCAGAGCAAACTCCATGTTCCGAAACCGGTTTATAGCAGAACAAAGCACTCCAAATGACTCCTGCCGCGCGCTCACAAGGCGAAAGTTTGACGCACAAATCTTTTAAAAGCGAGAAGCGCTTAACCATCCATGCACTTATTCCCAAGAAATATCAGTATGAATACTCGTACCAATACGAGCAGCGAAGTCGAGGAGCGTTTGTCGAGGCGGCCGAGAACTTTGCTAAGTAGCCAAGAAAATAAAATTACATCCCAAGAGTTCAAGCACCTCAGCGATGGATGGATGGATGGTGGATGTGTACACATAATAACGGTTCCAGTCCGATGCCAAATTCCAGAGCCGACCCGCCGACCGACCGACCGACCACCAGTCAGTCGGCCTAATAAGTGATGCACGACGACAGCCGCCGTTTTTAATTCACGTGAACGGCTCGAAAATAAACAAACGCCGACTGAGCTAACAAATCTTGTTATACAATAATTAGAACGATTAAAGCGCAGTTGTTGTTGTTTGTTGGGCGAAGGAAACGTCTTAAGGGGCGGAAAACTGCCTCTAATTAACATTGAGGAAATTAAAGAGCGAGAACAAGCCGTTGAAGAAGCCAATTTGGTGGGAAAATTAGCTGTTCTTGTTATTGTTTGAGATTTCATTTCGGTTAATAAAGGTGGCAGCAAATTCGAGTTCAAATTCGAGCTCTCCGAGCGTGGCATTTGATGAACTGCGGGAAAGTGCTTACGCCGGAAAAGATCGTACTGCACGATTAGCGATGTCTAACGCTAGTTAGTTGCCTTTCTCACACGTTGGTCCCCATTAAGACACGGCTGCTCTCTCCGTCCCTGGCTTTAGGTGTTCAGGAAAGAACACCATGGTAATTTGTATTTACTTCTTAGCTAATCAACGAGCTCGGCCTGGGGGCCTTTCAGATCTAACAATGCACTTACAGACGTCTCTAAAACGCGTCCGAACTTAATTTTTAAATTCAACATAAAAGGGCTTAACTTAGGGCCTGCTGAATTCAACGATTTCAACGATTTGTCGGTATTCCTTTAGTGTGTGAAAGGCTTTAAGCTTTAAAAACTCACCACTGTAGGGCGCCTCGATTTTTTTGGCCAATGCCTGCTCCGCTTTACATGAGCTGTACGCAGTTTTCATTATTTAAGCAAGAAACTATTTCTCAAATGTGTATTTCGCCAGAGGTTGCCTGCCGATTTACAACAAAAAACGGCGCTTTATTTTTTGTGTGAATATTGTAAAATTGCTTTTTGCAAAAAATCCCTAATGCCCACCCCCAAGCTTCCCGGGAGGGATACCGAGTCATCGTTACGCATACTTACTTGTTATGTTAGTTAAAGAGATACAGCAATTTCCATGTTTACCAAAGTTTACCCCAAAGTCGTGCTCTTTGCACTCATGCTCCCCCTCCCCCCCCCACAAGGATTCAGGTACTCTGGTCTCAGGCAACTGGTTCTCGTGGTCGTCCTCACAGCGAACAAACGACCGCAAACGAAATTCTTCCGGTACGCAATCGGTCAACGGTCAAAATTTTAACGACAAGCTTAACATATCAAGCACGTTCCTGAGGAGGAAAGTGTCCGTCGCTGGCGCTGTCGATAGAAAGAACTTATTTGACAACCATGTAAGGCACACACATACATACATACATACACACAGTACCTACACGCACGCGAGCCAGCGTGCCATTAATCAGGAGGCAAGCAACTATGGCACAATATGAGAATGTGAATATTTTAAGTATTCCTTCTTCTTCTTGTTGTTGTTCGTCTCCTTCTTGTTCTTCATTTCTTTCACTTCTCAGTCGACGCGTCGATTGATCGTTTATTCGCATACACGGAGCCACGCGAAAATGTCATTACGCGATCTTCGGTTTCAGTGGCATGCTGGAGGCGCAACAGCAACAACAATAACAACAACAACAATAACAGCAACAACAATAACAACAACAACAAACACACAGCACAGCACCGCATAGCAAAGTCAACTCATCTCCATCGGTGCAGCATAAAATACTACATACACTACGCGTTGCGTTGCGTTACGTTGCGTTGCGTTCTCGCGACATTGATCTTCCAGCCAGAATCGCAGATTTATCTGTTAGTTTTATGAACGCATGCATGCACCATCGTTTACCGTTGTCACACGCCAAAAATGCCACAAGTTTACCTCTTGGCCACCCCCCCCTGCATAATCCTCCTCCCTTCCATTCGTAACTTCCTCTAATGTCCAGGCGAGTTTCGACGAGAGGACTTGTTTTGACGTTGTCCACGTTGGGATCGTTTTTTAGCTGCTGCATAAAAAACAGCAACAACGTACGTGTATATATGTATGTACATATGTATATCGTAACCAGATTATAGCAGCTTTTATAGAATGACAAGCATTTTTTCGAAACTCATATTTTTTGCGTCCTCTGTTAGTTGAGCCGATAAAATCATTAACTCTTCATTTAACTCCGCGCGTATGTGCCGGTGCGTTGGGACGACGCGAGTGCGAGAAGTACACACGCACACACACGAACTGCTGGCAACGGGGAAATGTTAGCGTATGTACGAGTATGTTGACAGTTGTTAAGAGTTATCGACCGGGCCGTCGTCAAGGAATGGAGGAGCTCCTGGTCAGTGTGTGTGTGTGTGTGTGTGCCTGAATAATGCCCAAGTAATCGCCATTCACAAGAGCGGGAAGATGTAATCCGAGAATGGTACGAATTCTGAGTCACTCTCTTGCCTTGGCCTACAAAGTCTTCTTACATGCCGAGTACCCGAGTACAGCGTTCTTTAGCTTAATTTCCAAGTAATTTGATTATTTTAAGTCGTATCAGAGCCGAATTTCATTTTTAAGCCGGATCTAATTAGAGAGAGCAGTTGAAAACGGGCGCGGAGCATAGTTTTTTAACTTTTCTTTAGCCTTTTAAGCCTTTGGGGGGCATGGTCGTCGAATTCCGTCTTGTAATACAAATTTAAGCAAACCATTTATCTCATTTAACTCAAATTTTACCAACGCATTACCAAGAAAACGGAGAGATGAATTGTTATGTCATAAAAAATGGATGTTGTTCACTAGATTGGACCTCTTGTGATAGCTTCTGTGGAACATAATTCAAATTCTATGGTTATTCTATGCTATAATTATTCATACTCAACGTAAATATAGCAGCTACATTATTTTGTAAGACCCATTATTATTATATGGTTACGATTTGGAACTTAAGGACCGTTCTTTCTACACTCGGTTGGTAAATAATAATGGCGCGGAGTCATCTTCATGTATTTTATGTGTTCTTTGCATGTTTGCAGAAGATGCTTCCTTGTTTTATCACATTGTCTTAAAACCAGTCTTGGCCTTAGTCGTCACTAGAGATGCACAAAGCGATAATTAAGTACGGAATGAGTCTAGTTAGAACTTAAAGCAACAACCACCAGCTCAGCACTCTAGCAACTTCTGGATAAAACAGCGGAGCATGTGGCCACACCACACCACAGCAGCAACGTGACCTGTACGCGGAGCCGGACACAAGGATTATCTGATGCGTAAAGGTGCCAGACCACCAGACGGAGATAAGATCACTTTAAAAGGCAGCGAGCAGTTCGTTGCACTCGAGCACTTCCTCCCAAAGAGCACCACCACCAGCAGCTTAAGTAAAGAAATCATTGGCCAATGTCCGATAGATCATCGGTTTTTTTTACACCAATACCTGCTGCCACGACTGCCAGCTTCTAATTACCATTTCACTCTGTAACTAGTTGAATGCTTTGCTGCACGGACGACGTCCGTCGCTTAAATCTCAGGCGACGAACCGTAAAGCAACCGCCAACATTGTACTTTTTCCTTTTCCTGCCGCCTCCTTCGGGCAACGCTGCAACGCTGCAAAACTGCCTTCTTGCGTGTTTGGCTTTTCTCGCCTGATTGTTTACATGTTTGCTGGCGATGCACTCGGCTCCGCCATTGCCGCACTTCTCGACCAGTTTGGCTGCACCAAACGGCGCCAACTGAACTGCCGCAAATTGCCGCACAACCGCGCTCGAAATCATTAGGGAGTTACCGGCGGCGCCCCACTGTTTTGCTGCATCCTTCAATTAGCAACAGGACTACAGCGGCGGCACACAGCCGAGCCGGCCGGTGCTTTATTTATTGGTGCCGCTGTTGGTGTTGCTACGAGTACGTTCTCGCTGACAGGAAATGTCATTATGACAGCTCTTTAATGGCATGCAACAATGTACTGTCTGTCATCTTCTGGCTTCTGGATGCGACTGTCACCCGGGCTTGATATCGCTCTCGCTCGCTCGCCGGTCTAAGCGGATCAACGGATCTGTCGGTTGTGTCTTTTTCTACAAGAATTAATTTTAATTATCGTAATTCCCTTTTAGTGGAGCATAAAACATTTTAATTGAAGTCGGTAACAAAGCACAAAAGTCTAAATCTGCCTTCGGCAGACCACAGACTTTGCTTAAGACCACAGAAGCGGCATTAATTCTGCCAATAATGAATCTGTATTCCCGGGAGTACTGCGGGAAGCACGCTTAACTATGTATTGTACGATAATTACGCGAAAAAGGATTGGGAAGGGCCTTTGTAGCCCTTCGCCATTTTCAAGTCTTATGATTTTCGGCTTATTTTTTCCTCGCAACCAAGTTCCAAGTTCGAGCTTCAAGTTGACTGAACCATATTACTGTACACATCGGCAGATTTTGAAATGTGTTATTTATAGTAGACTTTATGTCAACCAAGAAATGTGGCTTTGGTTGCAAATAAAAGTTGTATGAAAGGTCTGTGACTTTCAGAACTGTCAGCTCAATTAAAATGCACTCAACTCTGTTTTTACGTTATAGATGCGTTCCCAAAAAATTCGCGTAAAAAAAAACGCGTTAAAAAAATCGCGTAAAATAAAATCGCGTAAAAAAAGATCGCGTACCCATACAAAAGTATACGATCGGCGCAATATTTCCACCAAAATCATGCTTTTGACTTTTCAATTTGAGTTACAAAAATGTTGTTTTATTCCTAAAAATTCTTTTAAATTGACACTTCGTAGACCGTGTAAAATCAAATTTAATCGCGTAAAAAAGGAGTGAAATATTTTTTAAAAATCACGTTAATGCAAAATCGCGTAAAAACAGAACTAGCTGCTTACGAGTACGATAGATAGATAGATAAACTGAAATGATGATTCCCATCCGAAGCGAAAACCTTGAGACTAGTATGATGAAAGTCCTAAAATGTCTGCTTGAGAATCAGAAATGAAGGGTAACTTGAGCTCACCATCACGAACTCTACCGGATGGCATCCTCTTCCATCCCATTATCTCATCCATTTTCCGGCAGGCTCATCCATAATCGCCGATATAATCACCGCTACATGAGATCCATAATGTTTTCATCGTTATTGCTGCTATACGTACATATATTACGAGTACGCCATGTTTGTGGTGGCGTTAGCAAAGTGCGTTAGGCTTCATCTTCTTCACCCATGTACACCCGCGCGCACTTGCATGCCGCAGAGTTGCCGCCTTTTGGTGGGTAATTGGTAATTGCCTTCGTCGAACGTGCAGCTCAGTTCTGAGTTTCTGTTGGCAGTAGGTACTCTCAGTACTCTATCTGTCAGTGGAGTGGCTTTTTTTGAACGGCCAAAAGACAGAATAATTTGCCTACGAAGATGGACATCGATCGCCAGGCATGTGCATGGTCCAGCGGTCGAACTGCAGCGCTGAACAACCAACTCTGACGAAGGCAATATGATAATGTCTATCAACAACGTATTGGATCGCGCTGCGCTCCATCATTCGCGGCGAGATGCTGTTGTTGGATACTGGATTACGATGCCAATTACGTCATAACCAGCAGCGGCTGCGAACTTCGGATGCGGACGCGGTTCCAATCATGTTCAATTGCAGCTGAACAAAGTGCGGCCATTTCAGTACTCCCCCATTCTCCACACACACACACACACACACACACACACAGACAAAGGCCGAAATAGGTAATAGTTGATTTTGATGAGCCACGGAAAGAAGGCAGTCTTTAATATGGAAGCTGATTGGCTTCAAGAACGCTACTGATAGCAGCTGCGACGAGTCCAGTGGCGCATTGGATGCCAAAGAGGCAGAGAGTATGTGATCTCCGACCGCACAAACTGGAGATAGCGTTCGTTCATCTTCCTATGAAGCAACCTAGTATGTAGCAACTAAATTGGGATCATCTTCTGCGCCGCGTTTGTACGTTTCGTGGATTTCGCGAAAACTGCAATTTTTTTTATATGGTTTTTCTTTAAAGACACAGGAATCAATCATCTCAGCTGCTACGTTTAGTCAAGAGTTATTCGAAGCCATATAGTAAAAGGGTCTATCTATCTATCTATAGCTTCGCGTATGCCACGCCTCACTTATTAGACTTTCATAGACTGCTCTTATTATTTATTTCTGTGAAATTTCGGGTACTTTCTTGCGGGTAATGTTGGGCCTTCTGGGTTTCCTCGGATACTACAGGAAACCTTTAGTTTCAAAACCACTTAAATCCTCTTTTGGTGTTGAAATTGAGTTAGACCAAATTGTCTATGTCGAAGTGTCTCATCGAAGAGTCCGTCCGGTTTCGTTTGGAGTCTGCGAGGAGGTGTTTTGTATGGCTTTAACAGGCACTTTTCTTATTTTATGGCTATGCTTCGGCTTTATTAGCCTTACTGTAATAAATTTTGTGAACCATGGTGCAGTATTGCGGTGTGGCACTACCCCGGCGAAGAGCGAAAGAGGAATCTTCTTAATAAACCTTATTAATAAACAAAGACTGAAATGCATAAACTCAAGTAAGTACTTTCACAGCATTCGAATTGATGTGATTATGGCTGGATCAGGTCTCGCTCTGTGTGTTGCCACCAAGCATCCCAGAGTGCTATGTTGAGAGGACGTGTTACCAAAAGGGTTCGGATGATTTAAATTTTTTTCTACTCAAGCCTTTTTTTTAATGCAATGAAATCTTCTTTCCGACGAATTTCTGAATTTCTGAAATCTTCTGCGAGAAATGAATGTAACCGCAGTCAGTCGCTTTGAAAATCGGGAACGCAAGTGTCAGAATCGATTTCAGCCGTGGTTGTTCGCCTGCTTCGCCCCGTACTTGCGCCTCCTCCCGGCCCGGAGCTCCTCATGGTTGTTAGTTGGTAGCGTTCAACTGTGGGATTGTTTTGCGAAAGCCTTCATGCCGTATATTCGGATTTGCCAAAATACAGCAAGAAATCTTCGTCTTCACACATGAGCTTCCTCGCATTAACTAGCTTCTGGCTAAGAACGGCGAACGCGAGTTGCGGCGTGGAGCGCGAGAGGCAGAGGCACAGACTTGTTGGGGGAAGCGGTCTGTCAGGGCTACCTGCCGAGTGTTCGCCGGTTCGGAGCTTTGTTGACTTGTAACTCGTATTTTATGGTTTCTGCACACATTTTTACACACGTCGGTCATTCAACTTCATCCCGGACTGCATGCGAGGCTGCAGTTCGTGTCGCAAACTATGTGGGGAGGAAGATGATGATGGTGTTGGTTGTTGGTGGTGCTGCTGCTGCTGCTGATGATGATGATGATGATGATGGCGGGCTGATGAAGACAGCGATGGTGGAAACGAATACGGCAAAAACGCCAGACCTCGCGTGCTGCCACATGAAGCCAAGATCAAGAACAGCACAACCACCGTCACCACCGTCACCGGCGGTGCTTCCCGCTCCCTGCTTTTTGCGGTTGTTGATTGTGGCACCTAACGAATAACAGCAGCAGCAGCAGCTGCTGCTACAGCAGAAACGGCGATGAACTGCAACAGAAACAAAGGCTTATCATGGTCATGACTCTTTCACGGTTCTGATGCTTTCGTCGGCAGCGGCTTCCTTCTTGGGGCGCTTGCTTGCAATTTGTTGTTGTTGTTGTTGTTGTTGTTTCTGCCCATTTTTGTTGCTGTTGCACATATTCATCATGGAAAAGTGGACAAATAAAACGGCAGAAATAACGACAACACCAAAAAAAAAGAAAAATTGTTGCATAAGCTGAAAATCTTCTGTTCCGTCTGTCAACTAGTTGCTTGCTTTTGCAGGTGAGTTGTTGTCGTTGTTGTTGCTTCACTTGTTACGTATTTAAATGCCGTGGAATTGATTTTTTCGACATGGCAACGCCATTTATTGCTGTTGTTATTTTTAGTTGCTGTCGTTGTGGTTTTTACTGTTGTTGTTGTTGTCATTGCTGTTGCTGCTGTTGTCGTTGTCGTTGTTGTTGTTGTCGTCGTCGTTGTTGTTATTGTTGTTGTTAATATTAAGGTTTTATGCAGTGTCTATGTCTGCCTGTTATTGTTTCTGCATATAATGCGCCGGACCTTCTTCAGTTGCTGACGGTCATGATCACGGTCATGAGCGTGGAGGATGCCAAAATCTGCGCGCCTCTGAATGACAGCAGTCTGGCATTCACGCAGTACCCAGCAGACGCTGTCTGCCTTCTTGGTCAGACACATGGATCTTCCAATACCGGCGCATTCTTTGTTTTGAAAAGCGGCTTGCCCAAGTTGGGCCGGCCGTCTACTTGTCACTGTTAGTTTGGCAAGCAAATCTTAAGATATCGTTTCCTCCACGCCCCCCTTTTGGAGGCGTTGTTATGAGTTTTTGCTGCTATAACTGCATTCAGCTTTCAACGGTAAATCTTAGAAAGTCGGCTTCTAAAATACGCGTCAATCACGGTGAAGTACGAGTGCCTTCCATGACTGTATGTTTTTCGTTTACATGCAGGACAGCACAGCACTGGACTCTTTTTAGAGGACAGTTCAAAAGTATGTAATATGATCTATAGCAAAAATAAATGGTTAACTACTAAAGCTATATTGTTTTCTTATTAACTTCAAATAAAACAAACAATATCGGAAATATGATTTCATCTAAAAGCGATGTTGTCGTTTCACCGACATTGATTCGAATCGCATCGCATCAACCCTTTGCAACACTCTAAATGCGCATGGTCGCACTAATGGTACACATTCAAGACATGAACACGGAGATCACTTACGGCCGTCCTGCTGCCTGCTGCCTGCTGCTACCTGCGATTCATAAAAAACAATTTGTCAAATTATTTTCCAACCGTGCAGAACTTCCTACACGCTGAAGAGTCGAGCCGCTGAACTTGTTATCGTTTCTGCCACTTTTGCTTCCAAGCAGAATATTTTCTGCATGTTCATACGTAATATGAATGCGCTACACTAACCGAACTCGTATGTCTCATAACAACGTTCATACAAGCGTCAGTCAACTCAAATATTGCCAGAAGCGCTAAAGCGGGACACTGAAGTACTGAAAAACATACGCTTTAGCCTGTGGACTAAGAGAGAAGGGGAGCAGGAGGAGGAGAAGGACAGACAGTCAAGTCAGTAAGCCAAAGCTCTGCTCATATTCCGAATATTACAACCAAGCAACCTCTTCTTCAGCTTCGAGTTCTTCGAGTTCTTGGGCTTCCACGGTGATGGGCGTCTGCCGGAACCTTAACGGAATGGCTGGCATTTTGGCTGCGTTCGTGCCAGCCTGCTTTGTTATGCGCTAACAGCACGTTTTTCAACTCGAGCACTTGTTGAGCGCAATCTGTGTGTGTGTGTGTTGCTATTGTTCCCCCTTCGTGATTGTTGGTGTTGTTGTTAATGTGTTGCCGCGAGTACCCAGGAGTAGCAATCGCAATGCGTTCTTACTTTTGCGTGATTTTCTCCGCAATTTCCTTTTCAATTGATGTGCGCTGCGGGCCGTTGTCTGCGTCAACCTGCGCGCACAGGACTGCGTACTATATTGACTGTATCATTAACTTCGCCGCGTTTAAGTTGAGATATATGTATCTCTTTCTTAAAGCTTTGTGAAGACATACTTAATACTTTTATCTGCTGCCATTTAATTATAAATATGTTAAAAATTTTTTCCTTTTTTTTCTTTTTCAGCACCGTGGCAGGACATAACTGAAATTCAACAATACTCAGGTGAGTTTAGAAGCTTAGCGTAACCAAAGACCGGCTGGAAATAAATGACGAGCTAAAAGAAAAAAAAAAAAACAAAAAATTTAGACTCAGCTGCAAAAATATCATTAATTATAATAGTTTATTATAGTTTATAGTACGAATTTATTACAGTTAAGTACGTTTTTATACTGTTCTGTTTCTGGTATTGGCTTAGTTCTATTTTGTATTGAATAATTGTTGTTTTATTGTTTATGTCTAACGCTTGACTTTCCCGTGTCGAATTGTTGGTATGATTATTAAGAAAACTACTTTCAGTGCAAGTATTATTACCTTCATCTTTTAAAAGTGCTCAAAAAATAAAGTGCTCACGGTAATTAAGTTCAGGCTGGCTTGAACCTGGAACTCAAAAGCGGAGAATCAATCTTGTGCTGAAATGGCTTATTGGCTGAAAGGTTTATTTACATTTATTAAAATTTCTTTTATATTTTTTTTTTATATTTAATTATTTATTTACATTTCCCAGAAAATTATATTGTATTTTTTTTTTTAAATATTTAAAGTATTCACAGTGTATAGTAATTCATAAATATTAAAAAAGTAGTATTTATTAATCATAAAAGTATCAAATAGTAAGGTTTCGACTAAGGCTTTAAGGTTTATATGATATACATATATAGGCCTTTAGGAATTCCAGCAAATCCGACATTCGTACGTCGGACGCTTGTCGAGGCGGTGTTTCCGGCTCTTTTTATTCGCTGCTTCCGCATTCCTAACGTCTCGCTGCACGACACGGACACGGACACGGACATTGTTTTATGAAGGAGCATCCGATAATTATGTGCTTCTGCTTATGAAAATAACAGAAATATGGCAGCTGTAGAGAAAAAAGTATTAATTATTAAATTAAGAGGGTGAGACTGGAAGATTGTACATACAGCCAGGTTTAAAATTCGCCTCATAAAGCTACATAATTGTAGGCAAACACTTAAACCGTTCGTAATTTCATTACTTTCGAGCCAAGATACCGAAAGCACTCTGTCTACTTATGGCAAAATCTTTATGGCAACTAGCAGCCAGAGTTGGCCGGCTGGCATTGTCCGGCCGAGAGGAAGCGGCAGCGGCAGCGGCAGCAGCGTGCATAAATTATAAATAATTCAGCACACTGAATGTGCGAGTATGCAAACTCGATTAAATTCATAGGTTAAATAATAACGCGGCCAAAGCGAACAACCCACTTTTTGTGATGCTTAAGCATCGGGGTCTGGCTTTTATTTGCTGCACAATATCGGTACCTCTGCACCTCGACGTACGTTCGCATATAAGAAATGGTGCTACCTCAAATACACCATCAGTCAGTCAGTCTCTTTTCCATGATTCGCATGATGCGATTCCACTGCGATTATTTGGGGAATTCACAACGTTAAGTATTTATTTATTCTCTGGGAATGCGTGCTAAAGAAATCCAAGAAGATGTTCCACTTTCGCGAAGATCATACACAGCTCCGCGGTACGTGGAGGTACTTGAACCAATAGAGATTTATTTCTATGTACGTTTTATGAAGAAAGATTTTTCTAAAATTTCATTTAAATCTATACTTAACGTATATAATAATTCTTCTTCTCTTCTGATAACTATTTCAATTGATATTGTTTTACCAAAATATATCATTATATATTTTACTTGCCAGCCATAACTGTCTAAATCCAGTTACAAAAACAGTGAATTTTTACTTTTATTGGATTTAGAACGTTGAACACCACAAATATTTTTTTTAACGTGTAACGTTTATATTAAGGAATTTATTCTCATAAAGTTTTGGTTTTGAATTGTATAAACAATTTAGGTTTAAAATTTCTCTCCTGATAAAAGTTAGTAAAACAGACTTAAGGCTGAACTATAATAGTCACCAGCGAGCATAAGCTAGTGAGAGAATTGAACGAACTTAATGTCAAATGCAGAAGAATGGCTATAATAGTATAATAACGACAATGTTTAATCATATGAACAGCTGTTTTCGTACAGGTAGTGCGACTGGTTTCGCTCCTGGCTTAAGCAATACAAATTAAACGAAATTTTAACGAAACATAGTAGTTATTGCACAATATGGTTGCGTCATACAATAATGTATGTGTCATCGCTCCCTTGTAGAAGTCAGCAGAAGCCTGGTTCTTTTTTTAAAATTCAATTTTTCGGCAAAAAATGTCGGAAAACTTAACGAATATAAAGAAACAATTAATGGTATATGTTTAAAACTTTTAAATTACAAAATTGAAGTTAATCTATACAATCGCTCAAGCTTAACTAATAATAGAAAATTGCTCTTATAGAAGGATGCTACTACAACTACAATCATTACAACGAAGGAGACCGAATCCTGACGAATGAACCATGTCTGAACTGTACCTGCCATAACAAAATGCTGATGTGCTACTTGCGTGTGTGTCCGTTTACGAAGCCGATTGGGCATGACTGCATTGTGGAGAAGCGAGAAGATCAGTGTTGCCCAATAATAACATGTCCAGAGGGTAAGAACACGGACCATTCCAGCCTTTTAGTTCGTTTGTTAGAAAAGAAATCGTTAGTAATTATACGATACTTTCCATATATAGTTCCTGTAGATGTAGCAGCTCACCACACACCCGACATGGGCACGGAACTGAGTATTCCAGAGAAATATGGCTGCAGTATCGGTCGGAAATTCTACCCCGAAGGTGCCCAAGTGCCGTCGAATCCGAATAAACCTTGCGAATTGTGTTATTGCATTAAGAACCGGACCTCGTGCTTGATGCAGGAGTGTACTCTGCATATTGAGGGCTGTACACCCATTTACAATAAGGGCTCCTGTTGTCCGGTTCGCTATAATTGCGGTAAGTGCATGAACATAATAAGAAGTCGAAAAAATAATTAAACTGAAACTGTTCTACATGTTGTGTCTACAGATCATGAGAATGATGTCCTGGAACTAGAGGACCACTCGACCAGTAGTACCACAACCACAGTGCGTCCGACCCCGGGCTTTGTTCTCACCACAACCACCGGCTCATCGGTCTCCATGGATTGCATTCATGACGGCGAGGTATATGCAGATGGGTCCTCTCTCAAGGGCAAGAATCCCTGTGAGCACTGCTACTGCATGCGCGGCGATATCGTGTGTGCAGTTCAGGAATGCGAAATGCCAACAATGCTCGCTGGCAATGGCAAGTCATGTCATCCGGTGCCAGCGACAGAGGCTGAATGTTGCCCGAGTAATTACGTGTGCATGGATGAGCTCTCCACCAGCCAAGTGACTACTGATACTCTTCCAACATACACTACGCCGCCACGGACGGCAGTAAATGGTAGCGCTGTGGAGAATGTTCCCGTAAAAGATCCGCACAGTTCAGTGTCCGAAGAGGACTTGCAGTTGCAAGCTCACATTGATGATGATGATGAGAGTTTGCCAACAGAAGAACCTGGAAAGGTTGTGCCCGTAAAATCAAAGGATAGAAATGAGGCGGCCAGCAAGGAGCACGTTACTGAATCAAAGTTTGATTTCATTCTCACAACCACCATTCGGTCTTTTGGCGAAGATGAGAGAAAGACTACAATTACTGAGGCTCTGGTGGAGGAAGAAATGGCCAAAAAGACCACAGAAGCGGCGCCGTTCAAAGAACCTGTGGACATCACAACAACTACAACAGCATTAGAAAAATTCGGCTTCAGTGAAGCGACTTCAGAATCTGCAGACGATGACTTCTATACCACTATGATCTCCGATAGAGTAACATCAGGAGGGTCAGTTGCTGAAACTTCAACTCCAAAGCTGAACGAACTAAGCCACGAAAACGAATCTACAACTCCACAATCCAAGCTTTTAGGAAGTGATGACTCAACAGTAAAGCCGTCAAACCTGAACGAGGGCTTTTCCACCCATCCTGCCATCAATCCAGATCTAGAATCCATTAAAGATAGTGACGAAATCTTGGTGACGTCTCATGAAATCAGCACAACCGAAGAAATTGATGCAAAACAAGAAGAGTTAATTGAAAAGGATGTCGAAGGATCAGCGGAAAAAATGCATAACTATGAAGAAACTACACATTATTCGCCTAAAACTGAAGCTACTGATGAGACGGGAAGAGTAACAACGGATGTGCCATCAAGTGTGGAACAGGATGAAGAAACCTTTAAAACTTCGCAGGCAGAAGAAGACCAGTCCACAACTCTTAAGAGCATTACAGAAAAAAATACAGAGAAAGTATCTGACAACGTAACCACTAAATCCATTTTGCAAGGAGAAGACAGCTCAGATTTGATGACAGAAAGCAGTACTCAATATCCTTTAGAATATAAAGAAGGAAATAAAATAACTCCGCCGAAAACCACAGACGAAGTTAGATTGGAAACGATGCAACCAACAAGAGAAAATTCTGGGCAGCAAGTGACGATGTCCTCCGTTACGACTGATGAGGAAACCACTGCAGAATCCTACCACAAGCCCGCTACGGAGATCCTACCCGCTAAAGATTTCAGCGAAGAAAGTGGCATGACTGCACCAAAAACTAGTACCGAATATTTAAATGCTGGATCCACCATTATCAGCCTTGATCACACTATTGCCGACACGAATCATGACTCCACTACTTCAGCTTATATACACTCTACTACTTCCGGGAATTATGAAGAAGATGACAAGGAGTCTGTAACCAAGTCGGCGACTATGCGTTTTCCAGAAGAAAGCGCCACCAATGTCGATATTTCGGTTAATTCAGTAACCATTAAGTCGAAACCTGATAACGCCATGCTGGGAAAAGATCCATTCGCGTTAGATAAGGACAACAAACGGATAAATCAAGGAATTCCTGAGATAATTCCTGGCGAAGGAGATTGCTTAGTAGAACAGCAAACGTATCCAAATAATTCCGCAGTACCGTCGTTCGATGAATGTAAGATCGCTTGCATATGCCGCAGTAGCATCGTGATATGCAAATACATTGAATGCCAAATTCCCGAAGATATATCCAAATGTGTCCCGAATCCATCTAGTATGAATAAGTGCTGCCCGGAGTACATTTGCGGAATTGAAACCGCGGTGCCGACAACACAAGAAACTAAAAAAACCGAGTCGAGTGTAGAAAAGGATAAGATGAATCCCGGGCACATTTCAGGAACCATAACAACTTCACTGCCCACAAGATTGTCCAACGAAAATGCTGTATCAGCGTCGACTTCGATGCCAATCGATGAAGATGCTGAAACCGCAACTCAAGGTTTTCTGATGGAAATCGATGTTCCGACATTTAGCCCGGAGGAACCCATGTCCCATGTTAAAAATAAAATTGATGATCAAGTTGATCTCGGCACAATTCATCCCGAACTTAAAAACGAAACTAATCAGATCCATACCGGAGAAGAAAAAGAAGAAGAAGAAGCAACAATCTACCACACTTCTGTGACAATGTCTCTTCCAGCGAATACACTTTCTGAACACTCAGTAACTCACAGTAACGGAGGAGATTTGCTAACTCAAGGACCAATTATTAGAGACATGGTCACAGAGAAGCCTTTCGGTGAGCAAGAGCCTCCACAGCAGTCTACTGTCATACATTCCGTAGATAATACACCGCAGATGCCGCATAAAAGCGAAGAAGATGTGATGTCAACATCAACGGAAAAGCTCATGGTCCCAGCCAAAAGCACCACCGAGTATGGACTTGTAACAGACCAGTCCTCAACAACCAGTACTCAACAGCCACTACTTGCACATGGTCAGGTTCAAGAAAGTAATGATTCTTCCATAAGATATGATGACTCTCCAACCCGGACCTCTATGACGTACTCTGATAATACTGAAGGGCCCATTACTCCTGCTGTTAGTGATTCTGAAATGATTACGGAGGCCGTCTCTTACACCTCGTCTGCTCCTTCCAAAGATAGCCATAATGAATCAACGGATGAGGAAAAGGCACAATTTACCCTCTCGGCGAATGCGACAGAGCAGACACCGTTATTAGAGACCTCCAGTCTCTACTTCACCGAAAAAGGAGATGAAGAGGCGATGATCTCAACTATAGTCGATGAGAATGAGAAATTCGCTATCGATGGTCTTTCCAGCTCTACCGTCGGTGCAATGCAAAGCAAAGATCACATGCTGGATCATACTACTCCTGGTTTTACCGAAGACGATAAAACCTTCGAACATGAAGGCGGCAAATATCCTGGTCTACAGGAAGATGACAAGGATAAAGTTATGGAATATACTACTGCATCAACAGAAGAGCGCGACGGTATTGTGGATCATACGACTGACCGTTTCAGTGAAGCAGATAAAACTAAAAATGAATCCTATACGAATCATGAAAGTGAGACGAATGCTGCTGCTGATGATCTTTTGAGCTCTACCATCGCTTCAGCAGGTGTTAGAGACGACATTCTGCATCATACGCCTAGTCCGTTCAGTGAAGACGATGAAGCCTTCACACATCCTGTTGCAGAGAAAGATGATATAGATGAGCCTATAGGCTATACCATTGCTCCAACGCAAAAGGCCGACATTCTGGACCATACCACTCACCGTTTCAGTGAAGAAGATAGAATTAAAAATGAATCATATGCGAATCATGAAAGTGAGCAAAATGCTACTGATGATCTTTTGAGCTCTACTACCGATACAACAGAAATTACAGATGATTCTGTGGATCATACGACTCACCCTATCAGTAAAGGCGGTGAATCCTTTAAACATCCTGCTGCTGAAGAAGATGGCATAGGTATTGTTCCAACGGAAAAGCACCTTGATATTTTGGATTATACCACTAAACATTTTATTGAAGAAGGTAAAGGAACGGATAAATCTTACACGAATCAAGAAATTGGGCCGAATGCTTCTGATGAACTTTTGAGCTCTACCATCGGTGCAACAGAAGTTAGAGATGATACTATGGATCATACGACTAATTCTTTTAGTGAAGGAGATAAAATTAAAGATGAATCATATACGAATCATGAAGATGAACTTTTGAGCTCTACCATCGCTGCGACAGGAATTAGAGATGATCATACTCCTCACACTCTCAGTGAAGAAGATGAACCCATTAAGCATCCTGTTCCAGAGGAAGATGGTATAAATGCATTTAAGGGCTATACTACTGTTCCAACACCAAAGCCTGAAGACATTCTGGATCATACCACCCATCGTTTCAGTGAAGGCGATACAATTGAAAATGAATCATTTACGAATCATGGAAATGATCTTTTAAGCTCTACCGTCGCTGCAACAGACCTTAGGAATGATACTCTGGATCATACTCATCGCCCTTTCAGTGAAGAGGACGAAGCCGAAGCCACCAATCATCCCGTTGCAGAGGAAGATGGTATAAATCAACCCTTGAGCTATACTATTTCTCCAACAGAAAAACAGCAGGAAATTTTGGATTATACTACTAAACGTTTTATTGAAGAAGGCAAAACGAAAGAAGATGATGAATCATATACGAATCATGAAAGTGAGCCGAATATTACTGATGATCTTTTGAGCTCTACCATTGCTGCAACAGAAATAAGAGATGATGCTCTGGATCATACTCCTCACCCTTTCAGTGAAGAGGATGAAACCTTTAAACATCCTGTTGCAGAGAACGATAGCATAAATGAACCCTTGGGCTATACTATTTCTCCAACCGAAAAGCCCGATGATAGTCTAGATTATACGACTAAGCGTTTTAGTGAAGAAGACAAAGGGAAAGACGAAGAAGCATTTAAACGGCCTGGCATTGAAATTATTGAGACTGATGATGATGTACTTATAAGGCACACCTCTCCTCCAAAAACCGATAGTATCACTGAAACTTCCATTGAAATGAGAAATGAAACCTTTGATGAAGCTTTGCAAGGTGTTACTACTCCTTCTTTTGAAGATGAGAAGAACCAATCCGTAGATCATTCCGGAAGACCGGAGAGTATTCAAACTGCTGATGAAACGAATGAAACCATCGATGAAAGTTTGGAGTCTACAACACTTACAAGTGGAAAGTCAGGAAAGCCCATTAATGAGATTGTGGATCATACTATTGCTATAAAAAATAAAATCGAGGAACTTACTACTATCGGATCAATTTATGCTGAAAGTCCTACAACGGCCTCTTTCGATGACTTTAAATTGGAGACAATGGACTCTAAGACAGATGAACCTTTAGACCTGCAGACTATAGCTCCTGAAATGAGAGATCATCATAAAGAAAATATTAGCAAAACTGCCATTTCCATGGAAGAAGAAAAGCCTTTAACATTTTACCCTACTGCTTCTACGGGCGCGGACAAAGGAAATGAGAACGTAGAGAGCTCTACCATTGGCTCAGTCTTTACATCTGCAAACAAAATGGAGGATAATTCTCCTAAGGATTCACTTCCAAATACCAAAGCACCTATGGGTGAAAAGGAAATGGATAGAATTGATGATCTTATGGAACATACCATTTCTCCAATAATTGATAGTAAAACTGAAGAGGAAGAAACGATAACAAGTACAATTCCTAGCACGGCCTCTGGAGAAGAAAAAGTTGACATAGGTGAAGTATTAACAGACGCAATCGCTACATCTACACACGGTAAATTTGAAATTACTGATTCGATAGAGATCACCACTCCTACATTGGCCACTGATGCCAAAGGAATTAGCGACATTTTATCACACAATGTGTCCTCTGAAGCCCCGAAAATATCTGTTGAAGAATTCGAAACAAACGTTACTCTTCTTGATACCATAAGTACCATCCCGGCACACACTCTGCTCCCCGAAACTAATGTAAACCAAGAAGAAGCTTTTAGTGTTCAAACGACTTCAGTAGTCGGTGACTCGACGGTACTGGACGACTCAGATGAAGACTCATTCGCTTTCTCGACAACCGCATTTAGGACAACAGAGCCAGCTCGTACTCTTTCTCCGGATACCGAAGATGTTGCGAAAGGCTCTGGTGATGCAGTGACAACAACGCATAAGACACCTTTATCAAATGGTGGTGATAAAACGGAAGAATCCATTGTTGTAACCACACCAGACAACTTTACTGATGAAGCTGTCGAGGACTGGATAGAGAAGTCTACTGTTTCCGCTGAAAAGACGAGAATAAAAGAGAACATTCCGACCAAAGAAGACCAAAGGGATAGCTCTGTATATGAAACGACACTTCTGCCGCCAGCGGAAAATAAGCACGAAAGCACCGAGGATACTCCATACAGTACAAGCAACTCGACTCTCTATGAGCCGATGGATCATACCATTGTTCCAACCATTGATGATAGTGACCACAAAGACGTCAGTGACGCTGTGTTGAGCGTCACTAATGACACCCAATTTATTGATGATAAGATCGACGTCTACGCAACTACAAATATTGCTATTTCTGAAATAATGGACGATAATTTAACTTTAGCAGACACCGTGGCACCAACTACGGATGTGCCACATAAATATATCGATAAGGAAGGGTCAACCGCCGATAACACTTTTATATTCTCAACCATTCCATCATTTCCTGGAAAAACCAAAGGATCTACTGAGGATTCTGCAACAATATCCGCTCTTGACACTACTACTGAATTTGAAACATCAACCGGAGAACTTGTTGATAAAGCTCTGATCCATACTCCCGATGAGTCATCGAAACATACGCCCTCGATCTCAGTCATTGATGGCAAAATAATGGACATCATTGAATCTCCTGAATCTCCTCCAACCGTATATTTAGATACTGATAACTCCCAAGAATCTGAAAACCCCAAAGAATCAATTCCAGAAACCACCACAAATCAATTTGGAATGGATAAAACAACCATTTTCCATATAGATAATTCTACTGCTAGCTCTAAAGGAAAGGAAAATACCTACACAACTTCCTTCCAAATTGTTGGGGGATCTTTCGGTATTTCCACGACACCTCGCTCAGAGAGCCTGCCGACTGAAAATATGTTAGAAGGAGTCTATTCTTCTCCTGCCCTCATCCATGAAACGGATCAGGCAGTGCCTGATATTCCGAGTCAATCAATGACTGAAGACATCATAAAAGAAACTACTTTCACTGAAATTGCGCCAATCGAAGATGCCTCTCCCAGGCGTACAACTACCACCAAGATCCCGTCCGGTATGAGTAATGAAGTAAACGTTTTGAAAGATTTAGCATATTTTATAATTCTTATATTTCAGAAACAGTGAAAGGAGAAACATATAATGAAGCTTTCACATCGACCCTTGGCCCTGAAATAATTCCAGAAAATGAGAATATGGATAATTCTCTATCCCACATAATCAGCCCCTTGACTGAAAATGAACAAAAACCACAATACACAAGCTTGGTCCCTGAGAATACTCAAACTTATGATGATACTCAAACAAGTACACTGGCCTCTGTCAAAGATGATGAAAGTGACATGCAAGAGGCGGAAAAACATACGACAACAGTAGACGAGCCCTCGGCCTATGTTACGGGAAAGCCACAAGATACAGTCGATAGAAACACAACCGCAATTCCAAAGCTCGAAGTGGATGAACAAACACTTCATACTAATGCAGATGAAGACACTTTAACAGTTACCACTGTTTCATCTGTTGAAAGGATCACAACAAATCCTTCAAACTTGGATCATTTTGAAATTCAAACCGAAGACGAGAATGTTTCAATGACCACTCCTGACGTAAAGAAGAAGGACGATAAAGCACCAGAAAAGGAGATCATCGGCAACTTCCCAAATGCCGCCGAACCAGATCAAGCTGGAAAATCCAAATTTCCTGAAAATGAAACCAAACATAATGATGAACGCCACGAAGTTTTGTTGCCGCAACAGACGCTTTTAAACGCCACCAGCGAACACAGTATTTTGTACACTTCTCCAAAGCCCGAACAAATTACGTCAAAACAAGATGGCTTAGTGATTAACGCCGCCGATTTCCAGGAATTCACTTCAAAACTTCCGGAAGAAGTAGGCACATATGACGACTTTGAAAAAGAAGGCCACATTAAGGCGACTGACCCTCCTACCTCGACTGTCTTTACTACGGCTATTGTGGATTTCACTAAATCGCCAACAACAACTACTCCATCAACGACACAAACGAGTGAGGCATATACTACCCCTTCAGCGGCTACCGCACAATACCCCCAACCACCAGCACCACCGATCTACGGGCACCCCCCGCAGTACCCAGCCTATCCTGAAGACGAGTACACCGATGAGGACGAGGCTGAAGTTTTCGGCCCTGGTACCTGTCGCTATGGCGGAAAGCTCTTTGTTTCAGCGCAACAGATTCCGCGTGACGATCCGTGCGACTTCTGCTTCTGCTTCAGGAGTGACATCATCTGTCTTCAACAATCTTGTCCACCGCCTATATCTGGCTGCCACGAAGAGCCGATCAGTGGCTTCTGTTGTCCCCGCTACGAATGTCCGGTCTCAATGGCTACGACATTAAACATCACAACGAGCACAACGACGACCAGCACCACCCTTCCTCCCCATTTCCTGCACCATGCCTATAAAGGCGCCGCCGAAAGAAATGGCTGCCACATTAACGGAAAATCGTACAGAGTGGGTCAAAAGATCGATTCAACCAGTGGACCATGCATGCACTGCACGTAAGTAACAAACTATTTCAACAAGTTGTGATAGGTTCTATGCGTAGAAGGAAGGAAAGAATACCATTAGAAATAGATTTTATTGAAGCTTCCAATTTTACAGTATAAATAACTAAGCCTAAAAGTAGGCAAGACTTTTCAGCGATGTATTTTTGAACAGAGGCTTTTTACAACAATTCATACATGCGTACGAATGTACTCGTTCGTGTGCATACGTTCGAAATTTAATTGGGCGGGTGCGAATAGGTTTAGCAAGCCGCTCTTCTGGCTCATGCGGCGAATTTTAGACAAAATCCAGGCGTTTTCTATCATTGAAATCAATCTAAAAAACTTATAAATCCATTTAAAGACGCAGACATTTTTAACATTTTTAATTTCTTTGTTCAAGGTGTGGCGGCGATGGACAAATGAAGTGTGATCCTAAAACTTGCTCGCCGGAACCGATGTTGCGGCAGATGATTGCTGTTGTCGCGTCACGCAGAAGATGAACTTTCGGCCATAAAATCGAAGATAATTTGCTCTTAACAAACTAAAAGGAGTACCGACATTTCTATAGAATTATTTTGCAACAATTTCCGAGGGCTCCCGCTGCCGACAAAGCCCAACAAGTCCATAAAATGAACAAAATGATTCTTCTCCCTTAAATTTTCAATAAGGTCTTTAGATTATCAGAAGCAACCAGTGATATTGTGCTGTATACATAGTATAGGTACAATTAATTTAGTTCGCAATCTTCTGCATTATTACGAGTATATTGTTTATTGCCAATTCCTGCAGTATACTTTGTAACGACATTTTGTGCATGCTTCTGTGGACCGATGATATTATGGCTCAGAAGGATGACACAATATTACGTTGTGAAGTGCTGGAGGGAATTGTTTATACATATTTTACGTTTGACGTTCTTTTTCTAGACACTTTTCTATGTTTGTAAGCATTTTGGCAATTTGTGCAATTTGTCTTAACTGGTATATGAACATTTATATATTGCTTTTTAAAATAATCGTGTATTTATATCGTAATATTATACATACATACATATGTACGTATAACAGGGTATATTATTCTTGTAATGTTGTATTGTTGCTTCTAGTCTTCTTTTGTTGTAAGAGCAACAGATCCCAACCCAGCCCAGCCCAGCCTACGAATCTGTAATTATCTTTGCCTGAGTCCGTATGCTTCAATATGGACGAAAATCAGTCGAACGAAACTACATATTTAAAAACCATCTCAATAGAACTACGATACGAAATACTAGGTTACGTCATGTGGAGACTACCTCTACGCTAACTTTAGGACATCGCCAAGTAATATCTCCATTCGAACGCACACATTCGGTAGATTGTAAAGTTTTAATCATTACTAACTCTAACGTGCTAGCAACAATAGTGATTTTACTATTGCTTGATTGATTGAAAATTCGATTGCCGGATCGAATTACAAGAACATAACCTATAACATTTCATGCACAAATGCTTCCTTCCTGACGCGGACGAAGTCTGACTCTGTAATGTCGGCCTTATTTTCAATCACTCGAGCTTTAGGACTGCATCGAAAGTTTTTATACAGTGCCACACGCACGCAGTAGAATTTTATAGTTATTATTAAATCAATTTCGTAGCATCTAAGTGTAGATTTAAAATATAAAAACTTACGTAAGCTTGTGTTCTAGTACGGATAAATTATTGCTTCACTATATTATATGCACCTCAAGGGTATTTGATTTTCTACACAATCTAGACAGAGTTACTGAATTTCCGCAAATAGCTTAAATAGTTTTCCTTTTCATGATATCATTGTTATTTATGATTTAAAATAAAAACTGGCCAGGAAAGCTTGCAGACCTAGGAATCTTGGTGAATGTATGTAGATATTTTATAAAACATAAAGCAAGTTGGAATACTGTCAATGTGTTAGTGTAAAGAACGTAGGCTCTAAGGTCCACGTACATCGAGGTAATTTTTATATTGTTTAAAAATAATGACTAATAAAGAGAGCATAAAAATATAAATGTTTATGTCTATTTTATTTTTACAAAATTTAAAGAAAACTTACTAGCCCGGTTTTTGATCCAGACTTAAACAAGTGATAAACGAGTGATAAACATCGAGCCCTTATTTGTATTTTATACAAATCCATACATACCTCGAAACCGAAAAAAGAATAATGGATTTGGTGTTAGGTTAGGTCGTTAAAAAGGCCACGTAAAATTGGATATCGCAAAGTGACCCTTACCTGAAACAGAGAAGACTTCATAAGTCATTTAGACCGTTTTTGGACGTGAATATCAACTTTCTTTTCTTGTTGGTGCACAAAGGTTAAGATGCTGTTACACAGGCTCCATGAAATAAACACCAAATGAACTACATATTAGGCACAACCCAGATGCACACACACAAGACAATCACTTCCGTTTCTGCTTTGCTATTTTCCAATTTTTTTTTGTTTTTCCTGGGAGTTAATCTTATAAGTAAGATTTTTTATTTACAAGATTTGAGGTTTACCAAATTTTTTACAAGATTTACCTTGATTTGAGGTTCGAAATTCTTACCCACCTAGTGTCGTCTCTTTTTACTACATTAGTGGTGGTTTCTACAATTTGTAAACAAACTCAATAGTGGTACCTCCGTATGTTAATTTGACATAATCAGTAAATTTTAGCAGGATTTATTAACACAATATTTTCATTGTCAAAATAAATTCGTATTCTTTGTAAACTGTTGTGTGTTATATAAATTATAAAATTTTATATGTGTAAGATTTTTGGGTAGAAGTTCTTCAGAAACCTGAATAAAACCTTGGTTTTCGATTTTGAGTAGAGAAAACCTATACAGTTTATTAAAAAAACACAGTTTTAATGGTGGCTCATAAATAATATATTTCATAGATTTGTGCCCATTACAATTGATACAAGCAAAAACAAGACTGTGCAAGCTTTTAAGTGTGGTATATAAGGGTTTACGGATTAAAAATAAGAAATGGCAACCAGGTAGAAATCAGCTGATAAAATAGAGTTTCGAATTTCTATCTCTGCTTTGGAAATGGTGGATCCACCGATGGGTCCACTCGAGTGACAGCATTTATTCATGGTGGCATTTTATATAGAAAACGAAGGTATAGACGAAGTTGGCCATTTAATAGAAATGCAATCTGTGTATTCAAGTCTTTATAACCCTTTGATTGATTTACTCAATCCAGAGAAACGTGATTCATCATGTCACATATGGCAAATGTGAATTGGTTGTTCATCTGTGGTCTGTCATTTTGTTTGGGAGGTGTTTTGGTGTTGAGTGTATTGCCACTGGGAACCGGTAAGAGATTTCCTACAAACGCAAGAAATTTATATTCATTCTGTTTATATCCGTAGATTGCATATGTCCCATCAGTGGAAACAAAGTAAAAAAAAGTGGGGATGCTCTTTTAAGTCAGAGTCAGTATGAAGGGAGACAATTGCGTGGCTCTCACAATTTGGCTGTGCTGGTACCTTTCCGGGACCGATTCGAAGAACTTCTTTCATTTGTGCCATATTTAACAAAATTCTTAAAAAAACAAGGCGTCAACCACCACATCTTTATCCTTAACCAAATCGACTCCTATAGATTCAACCGTGCCTCACTTATTAATGTTGGCTACCTATTCATTCGTGATGTTTACGATTATATTGCCATGCATGACGTTGACTTGCTTCCGCTAAATGATGACTTACGCTATGAATATCCAGAAAAAGGCCCGTTGCATATAGCATCACCAGAATTCCATCCAAAGTATCACTATGACACTTTCGTGGGTGGAATCTTGTTAGTCAAGAATGAGCATTTCGAACAAATGAATGGCATGTCAAACAAATATTGGGGCTGGGGCCTGGAGGATGATGAATTCTACGTGCGCATTAGAGATGCTGGCCTTCAAGTTAACCGACCTCAGGGTATAAAAACTGGCGTTAACAATACCTTTAGGTAATTTAGTCCCATTGTTCTTTCTCCACCTGTTGAAACAGCCTTATTTTCAGTCACATCCACAACCGTCATAAACGCAAACGTGACACCCAAAAGTGCTTTAATCAAAAAGAAATTACCCGCAAGCGTGATAAGCGAACGGGACTCAATACTTTGCAGTACAAAATCCCAAAAGTAAGTGAACTAACTATTGACCGCATCGCTATTACGGTGCTAAACATTTTGCTGGAATGTGATAAGCAGGATACACCTTGGTGTGACTGTTCTGGGTCTGCGGGTTGACTTCAGATTTATTCACAATATACTCAAATAAAAAGATAAGAAAATTAAGATTCCGTATACATATTTTTATTATGAATTTATTAAACATTACTACTAAAAGCATGGTATTAGGTACCCTTTCAATAAACATGAACCATACCGTACAGAAAGGTCCAGAACAACACATAAGTGCAGAGCCCTCCCATGAATCCATTGGTGAGCAAGCTCTGCCTGTTGATAAAATATTTCTTCCACTGAGAGCCAGACTTCAATAAAACTAGGCACCATAATCCAAAAACAGCAACAAAGTAAAATAGGAATCCTAGGAGACCACTAAGCCCCAAAATACCTAAAAATAAAAAAGGTTTCAAGAAAAAATTCACGCCCTCATGGAAGAATTTCCAGGCTATCACATCATACAACAAAAAAACTGCGAAATTCATCGTATTTAAGATCTATATTTTGATCGTGAGCATCAGAATTAGAACAGAGAATTAGCGACTTAAATCGATTTCAAATGTGAGCCTGAACGTAGTATAACTCACCAGCAGCACATCCTGATATTGCGGCCATTGACGTGCGGCAATATTCCACCGCTGAAACGTTGTTACGAATAGCTGCTTCGCTGTAAGCAACGACTTCGCCCGTTTTTGTTTCTCTAGATTTTACACGTCCTGACATTTTAATAAATCCAATAAACGCTGTGTAGTATTATTTCAATTTATTATTTTAATTGTTATTTATTATTTTATTGCAAAGCAATGTATAGCGCAGAAATAATTAATCGCCTCTAGTATAAGGGTAGAAACAAAAACAGTATTAATACTGTTAATCAACATATGACTGTGGCAGCTGAATAGATAATAATGCAGAGTTGCCACTTCGTAATTTCCAAAAATTCGGCCTGGGATTGATGAAATTTTTTAAATAATTTTTACAGGGTTTAAAAGATTTCTTAGTGCTCTATTTCATAGCAAACTTTTGATTGACCAATCTGTGAAATAAATTAACGATTTTTACTCTCTTGCTAAATCGATTTGATGTTGTGTTGCAATACAATCAATCACGCGGCAATCTGTACAAATGGTTTTTGTAGTGTTCTGAGCCTATTTTGACTATTTTATACAGCGGTAAGGGAAATTAGCGCAATAAACGGAACTTAACAACTAAATATAGTAAATTCATATGTACACTAATATAATAAATAAATAAATACAAGTTGACTTTTTGTACTTTTCCATGCCCTTTTTAATGAACTTCTTGTAGTTGTGAAGAAAATGAAGATTGCAGTTTTTTGTTTAAATAAGCTTCTTTTTGCAATGACAACGAAAATTTTTCCCTCCCAAAGACGAATACTATTTTCTTTCACCATACTAGAACACTGTTTTGAATGGAATTTGGCCTCGTCGCAAATGTTTTGATTGCCCTGTGGACAGTGTTGGAAAGTTTCAAACAGAAAAGGCATGGTACATATTTTTTTGCTGCAATCTAATCGAAATAATAGAGACACAAATATTATTCTACATATAATTTGCTAAGTTTATTCTATATTTTAGCTATAAACTTAATTTCGCAAAAAAACAATCTTCAATTATTTATCAATCAATCAATCAGTTAATTATAAGGTGTTTATTTAGTCAACATAAGCACAATAAAATTTTTGTCTACTCGCACTGAAAATTTTATCTTGTACACAAACCTTCTAGTGAAAAAGTCCACCTACAAACTAACGTCAAAGTTTGCTTTTTTGTTACTTCTATATTCATCATTCCACCGAAGATTTTTTATTTGAATTGTTTTAAGGTAAGCAAGAAATTCGTTAAATCTAATTAAGCAAAGATAATTGCGGACACAATAGGACACCAACGCTGTCAAATATCAATAACTTTTAGCGCATTCAAATGCATTATGTTACATAACGATTTTTATTAGTTGCTTAATATATGTACGTTAATTATATCGTACTATAGTTTTATAGTTATCGGGTTATAGTGGCAAACGAATTTCCAGATTTTGAATTTCAAGAATTTTATTCCCGACTCCACCGTCTCAAACTAAAATATACTTTAGAAAATGGGCCTAATGGGCCTGGCCAAAGTTAACACTTTACTACTTAACGATTTGTGACACTTTGTATTTTAAAAATACATAAAATAAGAGTACAATAAACGAACATAATTTTTATTTCCAACTATAGCTTGGATACTTTCAGAAGCAGAAGAGCAATTGATGTTACAGTGAGTGCATTTTTCCTTTATGGCCTCCTTTAGTCTCCTTGGCCAGTGCTACCTCATCTTCCACCATCACCTCCCTTTCCACCGTTGGAACCGGCATCTTTATCACCCCCACTATCGCCTCCTTTGCCACCACTTCCACCGCCATTACCACCTCCTTTGCCTCCACTTCCGCCGCCAATACCACCTCCTTTGCCACCACTACCACCACCGCTGCCACCACCGTTGCCTCCACTTCCGCCACCGCTGCCGCCTCCTTTGCCACTTCCTCCACCGCTGCCACCGCCTTTACCACCACTTCCACCACCATCTTCACCATCTGCGCCGCTTGTTGTTCCCCTTGCTAAAATACAATAGAATAGAAAATGAACTTGCTTCAATTCAATCCTTTTTGGAAGTGTATTTCCGTTCGTTTTCACATACCTGAGCCCAGAAGGACACATCCCAAAACAAGCATGAAGATAAAAGCGGTTTTCATTGCGACCTCAGAGACACTGTTGGAGATAATAGACTGCGACGATTTACGCTGCGGCTTTAAATACACGCTTCTTTAAATACACGCAGCTTTGTAATTATTCGCGTTGGAAAATGTAACTTCTACTTTATACATACAATATTTACATTTCCATGACAAACCGGTTTGGAAAACTAGAAGCTGAAAGTACGCAAATAATAATAATAACAGCAAAAATATAACAACAGCAAGTAGTGAACAATTCAGTAAGTAACGTTATAACACTATTACCTTATTTTAATCAGCGTAATATTACTAACAAGCTTTTGATTACCGAGAACTTCATAAAAAATATACAAAGCTGCCAACGACGCCAGAAAATATGGATCATCGAAAGATCTGTGAAGATCAGTAACCAGCTTTACTTTATTAACGAATAGTTAATAAACTACAATGTGTACTCCCTACACGTGAAGGGATGAGAGGGTATAGCTTGTTTTGAAAATTATCAACACTTATTCAGAGTCTGTGAACCGCTGTTGTAGCTACAGAACATCAGTCCAGATAGAAAAACAGAATGTTTGATAAAAATTTATTCTATTATTCTTCTAATATTGTATAATCATCGCAGCTCTAAACATCGGACAGACGTCAAAATACGTAACAACGCAGTGCATTTGCAAAAATGGGTATTATAAATATAAGAACAATAAAGAAATATTTAATTATTCGAACTTACGATGGAAATATCTAGAAAAGACATAAAAAAAGTAATGAATTATTTGTTTGCCGAATCTGATAACATTTTTGTTTAATTGAACTCTTTCTTCAGTTTCTCTATCTGAGGCGGTTCAATTTTTCTGACAGCATTATTGACACGCCTACTTTATACTACTGGTGTTATGAATATTTTTTGCTGTACAGATTGTTCACCGTCCTTTCATTCTTTCAATGAAATTTGAGGAAATTTGATTCTCGAATTTTTAATGCCGCAAAAAATTAGTATCTTTCATAGTACATACTCTCATAGAAACGCTTCAAGAAAATTTGGATGCAGCACCGAGTTGCGCTGCACTGCCTTTTGCCGCCCGATGGTTCTCTTCGAAACGAATGGCTCAAATGAGGAATGAGAGACCAAACAAAACATGCGCAGAGCTCAGTACAACTGCTAGATTGGTTCCGCAATTTCTCTCGCTGTGGGGCAGAGAGTAGTGAAAATCGTGTGTGGTTCTTCTATTTCGTCGCTGTAAAAATATTTGTTCGACATTAGAAATAACAGCAGGTGCTGCTGCAATTGCTGAGGACCTGTTAGAAATTTCGCATGTGCACTGATTTCTAATACCAGTCTAAAATCATTAGATGTCGACGGCGAAGCAACAACCATAAATAAACCAGCTGCAAAACATCTACAATTTCGCATTCACTTCTTCGCATTTGAAAAATTAAAGAAACTGTTAATATGGACAAAACGGATGGAAGGAAACGACAAATTTTCTATGGACCTCTAATTTGGTAAGACTTGTGAAAATGTGGACTTTTCTATTATTATCGTATTAGATTGCAAAGTATGAAAAATTTGACAATATTAACTAACCATTGACAGTTTAGCTGAACAATTTAATCAATCTTACTTTCGTTGATAAGGACCATACTATATTTTATTCCAATCTGATATACTTTAAGGAGTTACAGCTAATTAATCTATGCATTCTTTAATTTATTGCGGCATTGTTTTAGGGTCGTAATTTGTTACGATCTTTATTAAATTTTCAACTTTAAATTTCAAAATTATTCATATTTTCGCAATATAAAATTTACAAACTTTCAAGCAAGTTTTTTTTTTATACGAGTATACCAACGAAATTTGTAAAATTAATACAAATTATTAACTAATAATGAAATTAATTGTGTTTATAAGAATCCGGTGAAGTGTTGTAGCGTTGTAGTGTTTCCGATTCTGTGAATATATCTTCATTATAATTATAATGCTCTACCCATCAATTTAAGAGTTATTACTACAATTACAATAATAGTCCTTTTTTTCATCATTAATTTTTTTTCAAAATGTTCAAAATTATTTACGTGTTTTTACACAGTTTTTCGGCCTTTCTGTCTCTATTACCTTCTTCTTTTTTTTTTTTCAATGCACAATTGGGCTAATACTGACATTAAAGCTAATATCATATATTGTATAACCACTATTAGAACGAGCAAAAAGAGAAAATAAAAACAGAAAAAAATAAATACTGTAATAAATACTTAAACATTTTCTCCTTTTGCTGAACTGAATTTTAAAAAATTGAAACATGATAAAGTATTGTAATACATAATTTAAGATACATTATTAAAATAATTTCAATTATTTTAAAAATACATTTTAATCAATCACCCTGTATATAAATACAAAAGACATATATAAATACAATACTATTCATTTTACAATATGAATATTTAGTGAATTAAAATAAAAACGGCTAATAAAAACGGCTAATAAATAAAACATTTACTTACTTTTTATGAATATAATTTTAGAAATATTTAATCATACTCCAACCTTTTTTGTGTCACTTTAACTTCGATATTGACGTTATAAATGTTACTAATTAGAAAATACAAAATTTAAAAAAAAATTAATTAAACAATTAAAATATTTTAGTATTCTTATAATGCCTTAAGGCCCATACAGGCACTCCGGTACTTCAAATAAACCGACATTTTTCTTAAAAATTTCTGCGTAAATTATATAACAAAAAATTAAGGAGGAAATAAAAAGCTAAAAGCAAATAAGTTCGCATGCAGTCAAGCTTCATTCATTCGTTTTGGTTGTTCTCACTTCACCGAGACCGAATTGCCGGTAGCATTTGGTACAGAACGCTGATTTTATGATCGCATGCGATAAATCTTCAAAAAACTTTATTATAATTTTAACAAATTGTGTGGGTAGTATTATTTTTATCAATTATATTATAGTATTAATTATAATATAATTATATACATCAAGTACTCGTATCAATGATACTCGTATTATACCCTAAAAAATGAGTTTATTTTCCATAACCTCCACTACCTCCACTACCGCCGCCGCCACCTCCCCCTCCCCCTCCACCTCCTCCCCCTCCTCGACCACCAGGCGCACCTGGCTGACCCGGACCTCCACCAGTCCCTCCATTACCACCGCTACCGGGATATCCACCTCCAACACCACCTGATCCGCCTCTGCCGCCTAGACCACCATTACCACCAGGTTGTCCAGGTGTACCAGCAAACTCTACATAGCCTTCTCTGCGAAAACCTCCGCCATAACCTCCAAAGCCTCCATCCCCACCAGGCTCTCCAGGCTGGCCAGCAACTCCACCTGAACCTCCGCGACCACCCCAAGCAGGCGATCTTTTATTCCTTTCGTAATCCTCCAACTCACTCGATGTGCCAAACGTTACAAAGTTTCTGCGCCCATCCGGCCCAATGGGATCAGCCATGTTTCCATATCCAAATCCGCCAGCACCACTGCTTCCACCTTAAATTGATCACTCGGGTTAAACACTTTTGGGATTAATACAACCTGTAGTCTTTTTTTCGGGGACATACCGCCTCCTCCGCTACTGCTGCTGCCTGGACCACCGTAGCTATAACTGTAACTCCCTTCCCCAACATGACCATCACCGTGGCCGCCATTTTGTCCAAAACCGTATCCGTAGCCGTATTCGCGCCCACCGCTGCTTTCGCCTTAAAGCAAAATACAATATTTTCAGCTAACTGAACTCGGTTCAAACGTCGCCGGTTGCACTAGAATCTCACCATAACTCAGGCTTATGCCAGCCAGCGCTAAGCTGAAAATTGCCAACCCCTTCATGTTAGTTTCAGCGACTGGCTCTTGTAACTAAGTCGAATGCCGCTCAGTAAACGTACTTTATACGAATATAGACTTCAGTATTCACGTGTTAAGTTCTGACTAATTGATACTATGCGGTGTGAATTAGAGAGATTTAGATCTAGCACGTTATTAAAGCTCATCATGTTAATAGAAATTATTGGGAATTCCGGTAAAAACACTAATATTGTACATTCAGCAGATACGAATATTGTAGCTGTTAACGAACAAGCGCTTTTTGCCGATTCAAAGATTAAAATACTTGTTATAAAAACAATGATGACTTTAAGTGAACAACTATAATTTCGAATTCGAATCGAAGTTATTCACCTTCACCTCACTACCGTAAAGATAGTCTGTCTTTATTGAGAGTGCATTACCAATTTCATGGTAATATCTGCAGCCAGGTACAGGAGGCCACCTAGGAGGAAAGAATGGGGGCTCTTTTTCTCGGAGGGCAGATATTTGGGCGCTGTAGATGTTTATATCTTTGTCTGGGTAAAAAAATGGTGGTATAAGAAAGGTCTATTCTCCCATTTAGTGTACCTACGAAAAAAAATTGTACTAAATTGAAAAATATTTCATCTTTTTTTGAAAAAAAACACCGTCAATAATAAGAAATAATTTTTTCCTTAAAGCTAAAATCTCCTAAGAATCGTCTGTTACATTTCGAAAACCTAAAGGATAACATTATACTCGTATGATTAGGTTTTCGAGCAAGAAATATGTCTATTACGAAAAACACTTTCTTACACTACTCTTCATTCTTACTCTTCATTTAATTAATTCTAGTATTACAGATAACTCGTGCCATAAATATTAATGTCAACATTTACAACTCATAAAAAATATTAGTATATATATTCGCCGTCACAATCTTAACCGCGATAAAGGGGTTCCCTGAAAAAAAAAACTACAAAGAACTCGAACGACGACACAATTGTTCAAATAGGTTTTGAAAGTATAAAAAAGCGCTCCCGCTTAAGAAGCTATTCATTCAGTCTACATTATCGATAGTTACAAATGAAAGTGTTATTATATATTGCAGTTCTGTTGGCCGCTGTGATGTCGATGCTCGGTAATTTAGTCAAGAAGGATTCATTTCTGACTACTTGTGCTCTCTTAAACATTGTTTAATCTGTACTGTGATGGTCCTCTTTTTTCAGCTGCGCCTGTTCCGGGCGGTGGCGGCGGTGGTGGAGGCGGCGGTCGCGGTAGAGGGTGTTCCTGTGAGCCGGGTGGCGCAAGTGGCGGCGGTGGCGGTGGCGGAGGTGGACCTGGCGATGGCCCTGGCGGTCCTGGTGGTCCGAGAGGTCCTGATTGTGTTCTACCGCCCTGGATGAAGTGTTAAATTTTAGATACATAATCTGTTATTCCGATCTAATACGATCTAATACGCTTTAATAAGCAAATATTTCAATTTTTTATAATGCAACAAATTCTTCTTCTCGCTATTTACGAACAAGTTTTTGAAACAGAAATTCTTGAACTAAAAACAGAGATCCAACGCGCTATGTCTGAAATTGTATCAATTTTTTTTCATTGTATAAAGAATATGAATTGATATAATCGAGTTTTCAGCCTTTTTGTAATCAGAACGTATCGTTAGAAAGCAGATTTCATACTAGTCATCTTCATCGCTGGACCCATCTCTTCCAGGAGATCCCGATCTACCCGAACATCATTCGCTTTTGCTGCAACCAGGAGCTCCATCAAGGTAACATAGAATTTTTATTAAGATGTTCGCAAGAACTCCCAAAACTCTTCAAAGAATATATGTATGTATGTACATACTTTTAAGAGATTTGAAATATTCATACTTTTAAGAGATTTGGGGGCTTGAAGTCAGCTTTGTTTTTTAAAGGAAAAAACCCTATGATTTAGTAACTTTCTTTTGGCTACAACTTCATCACAAAAGTCTCTTGTCTTTTAATTAATCCATCTCTTACATGCGCCTGGGTGTGTCCACCGTGTGTTAGAAAGAATAGTGCCTGCTACCTCTTCTTCATTTCGAGGTTTCTGTTTGACTGATTGTTGTCGAATGGCGCCCCAGAAAAATATAATAAAATGTTTGTTCTGTTGCCCATTCTTCTAAGGTGAATTCAATGTGTTGACGTTGCCTCGCGGATACTTTGAGACTCGTTGTATGTACATAAATACATACGAGTATATGCTTAAAGACCTCTGCCTAACTATGCTGTGTGGCGCTCGCTGCTTGAGTTAGTATTTCAACGGTTCATTGGTATTGGACGACCGCTTTCAGATCTGCGCCTGCCCCAGTGGGATCCGACCAGTCGGCTTGCTGACGGTTCTGATTCCCGAGTCGCAATTCACTACTAAATTTCAGTACACCAAATACGTACACGACGCGGTCTAATACGACTTGCGGTGATGTAGAGCGATACAAGATGTTCTATCTATACATCAACTGAAACACACTTGCAAACATGTGTCTTCCCCGAACAGGAACGAGCCGACATGTATCAGTTTTCTGCTGCTTGTGATGAAACCACGTATGAAAATAGTGTATAAAATTTATTATCAATACTTTCTTAGGCCTGAGAGAAATGTATGAATTCTCAACGCAGAGCAGAGATGCCTCGTCTCGTTGCACCACCACTCATCCGTTGCATTCCAATGCGAAGAGTAAAGAGCGAAGAGAGCCTTTCGCTGAGGCGTCTTCTAACAAACACTCTTGCTGGTCTGATCGCTTGAATGTGGTTGCATCACACTAGTAAACAAAAAAACACTTTTCGTCGAGAATTGGCTTCGCAATACGTGCGCTATTCTGCTCTCGGCGGCGTTATGCCACCAGTTGTTGGTGGAGTGGTGAAACTTGGTATTGTGGTGAAGCTGTTTGTGTACCTGTTGCTCTTTTAGTATTGTGTGCAATATACATGGAGCTGTTTTTGTAAACATAAAGTAAAATTATTGGCAACGAGTATGCACACATAAACAACAATGTTTATGCATTGTATTACGATATAGTTTATACCACACACGGGGTGGGGTGACCGCGCAATCATAAATCAGTGTAACCGCAAGATTGCTTTCAATTAAGCTGCCACAACCCGAAACCGTAGACTAAGAAAATGGCTACTGCTTTTTGCTTTAGTTTTAAAAAGACAATTTCGGAAAAAGTTCCGCCTAATTTCTTTCTATCATTTAGCAATCATAATACACTGTAAATCGTGCACCTTCATTTAATACGATACGATACGAGCGTGCCTATGCATATACTTTTGACCAGAAAAACGCATACAATGCTTGTGTAGGTATGTACATATGTATGTATAGAAAAAAATCAGGTCAAGCTAGTGTTGTGTGTCACGGAGATTGCGTCTTTTACGAATGTGTCTGGCTGGCATACACAATTGTATCTCATGTCATTGCTATCATACCGACGATACACAAGGCTCGCATTCACACTTGCGTCCGTGTGCGTTTCGTGTACAGATGACGTACACGTATGCCTTTTCCGCGAAAGTGCTCAACGGCTGCAATTTTGTGTGTGAAAATAACATTAGGAGAGCATCAATTTTAGAACGCTAATTCAGTTCACGCCTGCAATCGACAACATCACACGTTGACTTACACACTCGCTACCTTTTGAACTTTTCAACATCAACAAACAAATGATGCGTACGCACAATCATATTCTGAAAAATCAACGATAATCGGTAAACGCCTTGGCAGTCCGTTTGTGTCTGCAAGATGCGATAAGAAGATAGGTAGAGAATTTTTAGAGGAAACGATTAACTTGAGCTTATATCTTAAAACATATTCAATTGGGAATGATAAGCCAATGCCATCATATCATCGTTAAATCATTTGAAGCCTTTTTAGAGAAATTTAGCATTTAAGATTTTTTTTTATGAAATGCAACATAGCAAAATGACAACATAGCAAAAACACAGTTTGCAAAAAACTTAAATTTAAAATAAATTTTAATTTTTACTATTTATAAATACATATTTCAACAAATTATGTATATTAAAATGCCTCTTAATTTCTTTTAATGCAAATTTGTATAAAAAAAAAACAGAAATGAGACGACACGAGCCATTAAGAGCAATAATGGAAAATACTTTTTGTTGTTTAGTTTGTGAATTGTATTAAAAAAGTGAATCTGTTTAAACAAAACAAAAAAACCGCCTGACCGTAGACAAGCTGCAGTTCTCTCTGTTTTAAGTAGCCGCCAACTCACCGCTCAAATTCGTGCACGAGCCCCGAACAGCAACGGCATTTTGTGATGGCCCAGTTTTGGTGCTGCTGGGAATATTCAGCAGACGCGGTGATAGACTGATAGACTTGTTGAGAGAGAGAGAGAGAAAGAGATAAAGGCAGCCATAGTATTATTAAAGCGTTTGCCGTCACAACACAGTGCGATATTGGGTCCAGTGTGCCGCCAAACTCGTCTAAACCGATTGTGAACATTTGTTCGGATTAGAAACTGTTTATGTCGCTGCCACTTCTGAGAACCTGGTTCGACAGTCACAAGTTCGCAGTTTTCTAATGCTAGTCGGCGTCATCAGTCGCAATATGTATGTATGCAAGGCCAAGGCGCATTGTCGCCAGCTCAAATGGTTTAACAGCAACTTGAAATTGGTTTAACAGCAAGTGCTTACAAATTGTACTAAAAAAATATACTCGTAAAAAGTTAAAGTTAAATCGCTGTAACCGGCTCCTCTGTTGATCTCTTGTAGTCATTGTTGCTCGAGCAACAATTTTGTAAATATTTTTTCTAAATTCACAAAAGTTTGTTTTAATTCTGGTATATTTCTAAGAGCACTTAACGGTTTGGGAACACGTCTAATATACCATTTCATGATAGCTTGCAGTCAGCAAAGTTTCAAAATTTACTGAATCATGTCAAAGTTCATTTAACTGGAAGGAAGGAAGGAAGGAAGGAAGGAATTCTTGCCCGAAATATAATTAAAGCATGGAATAATAATTAGCACTCGTTCTACTGTCATTGTCGCAAATTATGAAATTGTAATTTCTACAATAAAGCCGATGATAACTTTATGACGATATGAAAAAATTTGAGATGATTTTATTATGTTTCTTATTGATAGATATTTGTTGAATATGTAGACAGCTGGATAGACATTATGAATTAATACTCTGAATAGCTCTAAATAATTAACATGATCCTGATCTGTCCTGTCCTGCCTTGCCCTGATCATACTTAACTTTTAATAAAATATTCAAGATACGCCGGCCAGGGCAGCAGCAGAGCAGGGCAACTCGGATCGGAGATGATTTCAGCTGTCCTCATCAAATGGAGCATCGACTTTTAGCTGGATGGGAGCGCAGCAAATGTTAGCAGCGTCTGTAATAGGTTTATCATATTGCTCCCACTACGCCCCACTGCGACAGCTTAATGCCAAAAGACATGAGAAACTTTGAAAGCATGAGAAGTGGGAGAGTGTGCAACAACAAAATTACTCTGCTAAAAAAGAGTAATCGGAGAGAGAGGTAGAATGATTGAGTGCGGCCGCGTTTACGTTTTCATTTACTAACACATACTTACATACTGCAAACCACAACCCTGTAGGAAATGGCCGTTTACGGTAAGCTATATTACCGACAGTAGCCAGGCATCATGGCGGTAGCGGTGTCATGGAAAGTTTATACCCAAAACAATTAGAAACTTTTAATTAGAAACGATTAGAAGTAAACAACTTTTTCTGCAATATGTTTGAACTGTTAAACGACATCAGGAACCGCCACAACGAAATAATGCCTTACAAATTTCCATTAAAGTGTAAATTTTAAGGAAAGGAATGGATTTGCGGGAAAGAGGAAGAAGGGAAATAAGTAAGCAAACAAATTGTTCCACTGACAGGCATATGGACAGGTGGACAAAGAGACTGACGGCGGACGGACGGACAGACAAACAAACAGATAAATGAAAATTACAAGCGAACTGAGCAACGCTAGATGGTAATCATAATATCAGGAGCTCAGATCACGATAATGAGTGTGATGCTCATTTGCTATTTTTGTTGAATTTGTAGCATTGTCGTAGTATAGAATTATACGAATACATACGAGTAGCATAAACGTACATACATTGGTACAATGTACAATGTACCACTAACCATATGTTGTATGGTTCGTGATTGTACTCACTGCATGTATTGTAGTAGAACCAATTTAAAAGCTGCCTCAGATGGGTCCAATCATTATCGTTGACATCTAGCAATTTTAGTAGAAAAACAATGTACGCATTTTTTTAAAGCCTAAAGCCTTGGACTTTTTATCACACTTTTTGTAAAAGTTTTCTGCATTTACAAAGAATTTTATATACATATTGAGTTAGAATTTGAAACTTAAAACTGCTCGAATAAGTATCGCTTATTTTCAACACTTAAGTTGAGATTTATAACCGAAAAGATAAAATTTCATAAGGGCTGAAAAATTAAACCGAAATGTTTAACGGGGCAGTCTGACAGATCGGCTAGAGATGGTATTTGACCAGAGACATATAAATAGGCTTCAATTAAATAGGTTTATAGGATAGGATTTATAAGTATTATAGTGTGACAAATAATAATGACGACTGGGTTCTGTATAGAGACGAGACGGCCTTAAGATCTACATACATATATAAGAGTAAAATCAGGGCTAAAGGGATTCATGGATATCATACCGTGGGCCATCTGTAAGGCAGCTAAATTGTGCAATTTGTCGTTCAAGGACAAAATATGTGAAACATCTAAACATTTTTAAGATATGTGAAATATCTAAAACGTTTCACTAACAATATTAGTGAAACGTTTTAGATGTAACCATCTATAGTCTTCAGATCTAGCTAAGTTTCTATAAAGTCTTAATTCCTGGGAGCGATTACAGATTGCGCCTTCACTTACTAAGCATTCCACATTCGCAAAAAAAATTCTATTACGAATTCTGTGTTCTGTTTTTGGTGGACGAATCCACTTTTTACAGAACATATTTTCTTTATCTTTGTTTTTTTTTCTTCACTTTCATTTCATTTGGTTCGTTCACAAGCTCCTCTCTCCGCCTGAAAATGAGTAATAATATATTTATAACTCTGTAAATATTAATAGATTTTCTTGAGAAATAGGATAGAACACATTTGCTATTTTACGAATATGTACATACATTGACTTTAAGACATCTAAGAGTTAATTACATTTTTATTACGATTTTAAGTTTAAGCAAGTTTTTACAACTTGCTTCGAGAAAACATCAATGTAAATAAATGCAATATCTTTGGAGAACATACATATTCCTTAATGCGTACAATAAATGAATCTTAATGCCTAAATTGTAAATAGTGGAGACGCCTAATGGGTATGGTGGTACAGAAAACCGCCTGCAAAGAGAAATGATGAAATAAACTGAGAATGTTATAGAATAAGATGTACCTATGTACTTTCTTCTACCTGAAACCTTTGTCAAAATGCATTCCAGCTCTTTACTTCGACAAAATATTCTTGATTTTGTCCACGCCGTCCTCGAATTTGTCCTGTAGCTGCTTTGCAGTGCTGTCATCCTCCCGGTAGTAGAAGAAGTAGACGAGGAGCCCGACCACGATGAACACAACAAGCAGCGAACAGACAATGGATACGAGTATGTTGAGAGCGCAATTGAAGCAGCTGTCAAAATTTCAAGAGAGACGTTTTATGTGATTTTATGTGAAGGTTAATCGTCGTAGTTTAATAATAAAAATATATTATATATAATTTTTAATCTAGAGTTAATTTATGTATTAGGGCTTATAATATAATGTTATTTCTGTGCTATAACAGCTTTCATGGCGACGCAGTGTACGCAGTATTCTTTGTATATTGGATTCTGCTAAAATTTCGAATAAAAAATGTCATTTTATCAGTTCTTAATGATAGTTCGTTTTGATTTTAATAAAAATTTCAAAACCACTTTAGTAAATCGCAATTGCTTTGGAATTTTAATGTGCCGAAAAGCCTTTAAAACACACAAAAAACAGGAAATGAGAGTGGCGTATATATACGATACATATATTGCAACCCATGGCAAAATCCAGCTAAACGCCACTGATTACGTAATTGTCTATGAAGCGTTGTCTATTCGGGTAACAGGAACAGAGCAGATATAGAACGGTTACGTCATAAGAAGAACAAAAAAAAAAAGGAATGTAAAAATTGTGAGGCCAAGCGGGATGCGCTGGCGGGTAAATTCTAAATCCTCTCGATACACAACCTTAAGATAATAAGTGGAAATTGGACACTTCCCCTTCAATAATCCAACAATGAAAAAGGTTGGTTGCGTGAGGGTTGAACGTGAGGGGGCTACTGGTGAAAAGGAAGTAGAGGATAAGTCCTTTGAATACTCCTTCCGCAGTTACGTCATTCTGTGGCGGTATGATGGCATTGGCGCCAAACCAGTCCAGACGTATGGCGTCGTTCTATTTATTAACTCGAATTCTTTGTCGAACTAAGTACTATTTAAAATATGAATGTAAGTCGTTTAAAAACCGACTTCTTTTATAGTTTTCGACTTAAATAACTGACAATAAATTTTTGTTTTTAATTACATTTTTAGTTTTTCACTTTGGACTAAAAATTTTTAGACTAAAAGAAAAAAAAATTTTAAAGATTTTTAAAGATTTTTTAATGCGATATTTCAAAATAAATTATAAAAAAAAAAGCCAAATTTTTTATATAAAAAATATTTAAAATTTTTCAGTTAATGGGTCTTTGTTCACACCAGTGGCGTATAGCGCCCTTCTTTCCACTTGTTTTCAAGAGACGGACAAACGGAATTTTTTTATTTTTGGTTTTTTTTAACTTTTGCATATTTTTTAAAATATTATGGAACTCCAAATGCTTCTGAATATATTTCTATGTCAATAAAGATTAGCCACACTAAATAAATGACAAAATTTGTGTAGTCAATATGTATTTTATATTGTACATAGTGCTAATCAGACATTTCTTGGTCACTCTTCTGCACGTTATTATTTTATGGAGTTGTTTTTCCCTGACATTACTAACTACGAGTATTCAGGTAAAAGTATTTCAGGTGTGCAGAGAGATGTGACGTCTCTCTTTTTACACAAAACAGACAGATTTGTTAACCAAGGTTTTACTGTATCTTACTTCTAGAGAGTGATGATGAGAGTGATCTCTCATTAAAATTTCTCTGAGATTAGCTTGACGGCTGTTCTTCTTTTCTGTCTACGCCACAAAAAAACATTAACAACTTAATTAAAGCGTTTGATGCTCGCAGATACAATGAATTTCGTATTCTCTAAGTAAGCTCTTACCAGCAAGCTATATTCCCGGACAGACACTTGCACATCTTCACCGCTCAATTCGTTTCGGGCGTATTAAAAAATTAAATTAAACCGTCGTAAACGGAAACACAACTCGTGATTCTACTCTGGCACAAAAACTCCACGCACACCAAGAAGCCAACCAAAAGCATTCACTGACAGCCGACGACTGACAGCAAGTCGGAAATTTTTCTCAAAATTCAACCACCATAGATGAAACGAACAACAACAACAACATGTAAAACGCCAGTGATACTGCCAGTAATGACATCAGAAATGAGAGAGAGCAGAGTTACCAAACGGTTTTTAGAAATTTCATATTATTTTGAAAATCCATATATAAAATTTTTTCGCAGATTCTTTAAAGTTCTTTATTGCTTCGTTTAGGAGAAAAACTTGGGGACACCACCCTGTTCATTCGTCCTCCTACCCTTGCTGTAGGATTGACCGAATACTCACATATGGCCTCATCCATTTAGCATCAAAGCTTTTCCACCTCATGAAGCTCTTCTTTCCTTACCTCCAGCGAAGAGTGCCATATACTAAAGCACTCTTCGCTGGAATTATACGCACCTACGAGTATATAGAATAATCGCATGCAAATCAGCGCATTAACCATGAGTTTATTGCAGAACCGATTGCATTGGAGACAAACCGATTTCGCGCTGCGCCATCTTTAGTAACTTTCTTCGCAAACTGATTCCAAACTGCAACGACTGGCCCTGTCGGAAATTTTTTCCAGATCTGAAGAACTAAAATGTTTTGCAAAATGGTATAAAAAATAAACTTAATTTCATTTATGTACGAGTATATAATTCGATATCACTTCTTCTTCTCAAATTTCTTCAGTGGCGGGCAAATCTTTTGCCGGAGGGCCGGATAATTGTTTCCTAAAGTATTCGTGGGCTCAAGACCAATTTCATCACATAAACCAGACTAAATATTTAATAAACTCTTTACATATACTTTTAACATGAAGAATACATTAAAGTGTTTAATACTTGTAAGCTTTTTTTTTAAATTTTGGAGATATTTCATTTAGCTTAGAAGTTATTTCATTCATATAAAGCTAATTGATATCGCCTGCCCTTTCAACAGAGTTTTTCAGAAAACAAAAAAGAGTTGGAGAAACGCTTTTTTCACAAATGTTAAGTAAAAAAATATGTAGTTTGTAAGATATTTGTTAATATTTTAATCACTTTATTTGAGTCATAAAAACTGTAGAATTTAGGAATTCGCTTCGAAAAGTTTACACTTACGACAAATAAACGTTGCACATAACTCGTATTTAATACTAACTTTAAATGCTTATGTGTAAATAGACCGTTCTGCCTCAAATCAAATGCAGAATTGGTCAAAGTTCTTAGATGCTAATATGTACAGATTGATATTGGTACAGATTCGTACTGCGAATATCGTTAAATACGCGCAATGAATACTATCTAAAGTGTACTAATAGTTAAGTAGCTTTAATTTCATATGGCAGTTCCTAATTTTACTAAATTAAGTGTTAAATTAAATGTTATTCATAAGCTAATATTACACCCGCGCTATTCATAAGCCTCCGCTTGCGGCTCTGCAAGGCGAAGTATGGAGTACGCGTGGTGCGGACCGCTCGGCCTTAACCTTAAACCTGCTGCGGTCTTTCGAGGAATCTAGCTTGATTAAATAAGACGACTGTATTGTATACGCGTAGTAGGAAAATTGAAGTAACTTAACTAATAAACTATAAAATACTATTTCGTGGTACATCGACGACCTCTTTTTACACTGCTCTACTATACAAAAATGATATTTACAGATGGTGCTGCAGCATTCGTGAGATTTGTTGCGCATCCTGAAAACAATCCTCTCCAGGATGGAAATTACTGATTTTATGCGGTATCACAAGTGTTTGTTTGGAGTCTGCGGTTTATCGATTCACGGGAAGCTCACCGGTCTTACTCTGCGACAGTAGCCTCGTTATGAGTACTGCGGGGACTCGCCGCCAGAGTTAATCTTTTTTACGCGACTCACGTCGTCGTAGGCGATCGAGAAGACGCTTTTCTTATCGGCGATGGGGTTACGTCGGCCCATGCTATTGAGCAGAGAGTTCATGGCGATGCCGGAGTCGTGGTCATCCTCGAGCGTTGAGACGTTTAGTTGCTTTTGAGGGGCGTGAGGGGCGGGAGGGTGTGTTGCATTTGGGTCTTGGATGTAGAGGTTGATCTTGGCATTGGTCAGTTTAATCTCATTCTCCTTGATGGGTGATGGCTTCGGTCTCGTTGGTCTGCTGCTGGCTGATTCTTTCGTTGCGGCAGATGGCGGTGTCTCCGGGTACATGTAATGTGGCAATTTTGTTGGCGCGGTGGGCACATCTGGCACATTCTCTCGCTCGAAGCGGTGTTCGGAGTGCTGAAGTAAGGGATGGCTAGTATCTGTTTCAATTTTGGGCTTGTATTGTTTATTCATGGCGATGTCTTCTTTGAGAAAGCGGTTGCCCTTGGGCGGCGACCTACGCGGCGCCGGTTCTGGCTTGTATTTGTTGTCTTCGACAACGTGTGAGTCTTCAGGTTTGATATTTAATCGTGTCTTTGAAACACGCCTCTCTGGCGCTGCTCCTGCATTTCGCTTCGTACCAGGCTGAGCTCGAGTGGAATCCGCAGATATGCGACCACCGCTACCACCGGATTTCTTCTTCTCATAATACCATTCCATGTATTTCGGCACTCCACGTACGTTGCGCTCGGCACCGCTCTCCAATAAATCCGTTTCGCTTAGATAAACACGATCCTTCAGTACACGTCGTTTCGAGTCGCCTAAATCCGTGGCGCCTGTGGCGACTCTCGATCCATTACTTTCATTTGATGGATAGTTCGACTTGGAAGCGCGGCTTTGTGATGGGTCCGACTCGGTTTGACCCCGTCTTGAGGAACTGCCTCTGGAAGTGTCCTTGCGGGAAAGCCGCCTCTTAGCATTGAGTCGATCCTCTCTCTGCTCTGACGATGAGCGCGAGAAGTATTCATTTTGCGCCCTTTTGCCCACTGCGCCGCTGTCGCCAACAACAACCTCGAATCTGTGATTGCTTCGATAGCGATCGGGTGCTACTTTACTCCTCTGCCGCTTCGGGGAGTGTGTAGTCTTGATGACAATTTCGTCCGCATCAGAATCCATCTCAACATCCCCCTCCTCAAATTCATGTACGCCTTGCTCCTCGTACTCCTCGCTTTCCGATTGTTCGTTGTATTCCACGTGATCAACGCGCATCTTTCGTCGCCCCGCCGCATTGGGATTGCCTCTCCCTTCGAGCGAGTCGGAGATTTCCATGAGCACATCGCGATTTAGCGCTTCAGCGTTTCGCTTAGTGGCAGCGGCAAGCTGTTTTTCTTCGTTCTTCAGGCGTCTGAGTATGCTGGTTTTCGTGTCGCCCTGATAGCGTATGGGCTTCTTAGGCGGCGATCGTTTCCGCAGTTCATACAACTCGTCGTCTTCTTCTTTGATGGGCGTTTTAATCTTTCGTTTGACCTCCTCCACCATCACAATCCGCTTCCGTGGCTGATTCAGGTTGCGATGCTTGAGGCGCTTCTTCGGTCGTTTGCGTTTCATCCAGTAGACGCCCTCTGGACTATTTGGAGGGCTGAAGCGAACGTACTCATACTCCTCCTCAGACATTGAATCGTCGTTCTCGCTGCGCGCCTTTCGACGCAAAGGGAGAGTTTTTGAATCTGCCGAGGCTCTTTGGATGAAACCCGCATCCGTATCGACCTCGGTTTGAGTTCCCGCCTCGCAGTCTGTCTGGGTTGCTATGGCCATGGACTGGCCCGGAAGACTCTGTGTCTCTAGCGCCACCTCCTGCGCTGTGTATCTTATGTCTAACTTCTCCTTTTCCATTAGAATTTGTCTGAGAAGAGCATTTTGCTGCTTCAAAGAGTTCTCCAACTCATTCGTGAGTGATTGGTTCGAAATAGCCGGTTGCATTTGGAGCGGAAAGCCTTCGGTTGGCATCTGTAGAGCGGCCTGGTCCGGCTGAGTGTGAATGACTTTTACCTCTGGCTCTGTTTGCGAGTATATGATACTGTTGGGGCCCGATTTTCCCACGAGAAATGTGTCTCCCTTGAGGGTTGAGTTCTGTTGTTGCACCTCGTTCGGCATGGACTGGATGTACGTCGCACCCGGGACTATGTGATAGCGTTCCCTAATAATCTGTTGGCCGTTCGGTTGCTCCTCGATGAAGCGGCGCATTAAAATCTCCTTTCCGCTGTTATCAACCATCAGTAGGTGTGGGTGCAGCAGATTCGTTGTAGGCTTAACCGGCACGTTGACGTAAATGTTGTCCTCTTCGGCGGCGGCGGCGGCACCATCGCGTGTTCTATCTCTGGTCACTAATTGTAGTATCTCAGCATTGCCATCCTTGATGAAGTACTCCCTTTTGTTTCTGAGGCTGAGGCTCCGGGTGGTGTTATAGTCAATGTCACTGCCACGATCGATTTCGTGACGGCGCATGGAATCGTCGTCAATCTGTTGTTGCTCTTCTGGCACATACCGTTTTCGTGCGTGCTTTTGCTGAGCCATTGCTGCACGATTGGCGCCACTGCGTCGATAGTGCTCATTGACTTCAGCTGGCCCCTCCCGTTCGTCGATCACATCCTCGATGTAGACATCGCGGTCATTTATTAAATTAGTTCTAGAGTTATGGAAACTAAAATGAGTATCGTCTTTGGCTGTACGGTTATTGCTGCAAGAGACAGGAGGAGACAGGATTTAAGGCTTCGACAAGTTAAGTGTGCAGTTGAAGATGCCAGACAGTATAGAGAATGCGTACCCCTTACCCTCCACACCAGACATATTTTAAAGTAAGAAGTTTATGTCGGTTGAGATACGCATTCTCTATATTGTTCGGTGTTCTTCGGTGGCTGGAAACTTACTTTATTCTAACTCGTCTCTGCTGTTCATCGGCCGACCGGATTTGCCGTCCCTCGTCGACTTCGCCGTGCTCATCGACGCCGGACGGATGGCCTTCTATGACTTCGTCAGGCTGTTCACGGCCGTCGCGGAACTCCCAGCGTGTAGGCTTCGTTCGGGGATCTGGCGGCTTCTCTGCTGACCAGGCCTCGCGTCTGCCCATCCATTCTGCGACCTACATACGAGAGTATGAGGAAACGACAGTTAGAATCGATGCCAACGCATTGCAATCGTTTAAAGTTCGTGTTAGAAGAAGCAAGTGCAAGAGAGTGCATACATATTTCGTTAAAATAAAACTTCATTTTTCCTTTTTTGTTACAATCAAACTGAAGAAAGTGTTAATTCTAGTACATGAGAAAATTAAAAGCGTTCAAAGAGAGTCAGCACTACGATCATTCCGGACTCTGTGGCCGAAACATAAGTGAAAAAACGAAAACGGTGCATTTCAGACATCGGCGCCAAAATGGCTCCCGGAGTGATGTTAAAACGTGACGTTGCCGAATACACACACACTACCAAATCAATCTACTTGTGAAAATACAGCAAAACGTGTACAAAGTGCAAAATCTACCTGAACAGATTTTGTTTGTTTTCCATTTGCCATTTCATGAACTAGATGAACATCGTCTTCAGTTCTACTGATATTAACTATTCTTTTGCTACAAGAGAAAAAGAGAGCATTAGAGAGAGTATGAGTTGCGTTACAGTATAACAGTAGAAACACAATCGCGCGGCGACAGCCTGAGGCAGCGAAAGGGAATATCTTCGTTGATGCCGGGCAGCGATTTTGCAGTTGGCGAATACAGTTTTTCTCTCAAAAAATGTGGCCACTTTTTACCGAAAATCCAAAAATCCGAAACATTTTATGAACAAATAAACGGAGCGACGCACTCTTCAAAAACGAGAGAAGATAGAATACACAAAAAAACATTTAGACGTGAGAGAGCGTTGCTGGCGGCTGTCGCTGCGAGATTGTGTTTCGACTGTTAATGGAGATTTTTTTTTAGCGGAGAAGGCAAATGATACATGGCACACCAAAGGGACGCTTTTCAGTTGTTACCTCAGGAGTTAATTTCTTTGATCTCGATATTCTATGAGAACATCATTGTTCCTCGCCATTGTTACGCAAAACGAAACACTTAAAAAGGATCCCTCTGGGTTCTTTAGATGACTTTTGTATACTCATGAATAGTTTCGAGCATTTCTCTAAGGATTTCTATTGCAACTTGTATGTCCCTAAAGCCTTTTTACCAGCTTTGTGTTTGTATACATACAATTGATGAGTTTATTAAGGTTCTCTTACCTTGTTGCTCCATACAGAGGACACCAGGAGCAAATGCAACACAGCAACAAAATCAGAATGGTCAACGCTACCAGTGTGCCCAGCAGGATAAGCAACCAGAACAGAAGCTTATTTTCGGCCTTGTAGAGCGTCTGTAAAGGAGTGAGAGTCTATTAAATAGGTTACTCCAGACTTAGTTTATTGGCGCCGGTAAATAATCACTACTCACGTCCGCCTCATCCGCCTCACCGCGCATCATTATAGCATAGGAGCTGTTGTGCTGGGAGAGGCGCTGCTGTATCTGCGATATGTCCACCACAGACGAGCTGTCGTACAGCACAGTGGCCGTGACGACGCTGTGTTCCTGCATGTCCGAACCGACTCCGGCTATGTTTTTGGCACCGGGCTCATCAAAGCGCAGCGGTCGAATTTCATGTATTATCACTTTGCCGCCGGTGATTGTTGAGAGAGTCTCTTCCGTTTTCGCCTTGTCCGGCTTATGGCCGGGCACAACGAAGGTAACAGTCCGCGTGCGGCTCTCAGGCGGATAAATCCTGATGGTGGTGGTGCTGTAGCGTATCGGTACACCCAAATCGTAAGCACGCGCCGTTAGTGTGAATACATTGGAATCGGTCGACGCGTCACCCGCCGTTTGTCTGCGACTGCGGGTGTTTGTGATTTGTTTCCTCGAACGGAGATAGATTTTCTCGCGAACCGTCAGCTCTCCAGTTACCTTGTGCAGTGCAAATTTGTTCTCGTAATTGCCATTGATGATTTCATAGCGCACCACATTGTTTGGGGCCGTGGCGTCTTTATCCACCGCATGTATTATAGCCGTTGAGGTGAAACTCTGCAGATCAGGCGCCAGTATGAACTCGTACAGGTCTTTATCGAACATGGGCGTTTCGTCATTGACATCGATAACCTTAATAACTAGAGGCACCTGGGCCCGGTTGCCGGAGCCATCATTGTCGCGCGCTTCCACATACAGATGGTACTCCGGCATAACTTCTCGATCGAAGCCATGGTTGTTAGTGGACACGGTTATGAGCCCGGTTTCGGCATCTAAATTGAGCGAAGTGTTCAGGTAACCTAAGATAGCAGTGTAGCGGACCCGCCCGCCCAAGCCTTCGGTGTCCAAGTCATCAGCATGCACCTGAACGACCTTCGTGCCGACGGTCATATTTTCGGGCAGCTCCACTGTGTAAACGGTCTGGGTGAAGACAGGAGGATTATCGTTGACATCGTTTATGTAGACTGTCACATTGACAACGGCAGACAGATTGGTGGCAGGTCCCAGTTCCTGTGCCAATATCTGGAACTGGACTGATTGGCGTTCCTCGTAGTCCAGGAGCGCATTGTCGCGCACGCGTATCAGAAACGAGGCACTGCGTTCGGCAACATTCGGCGAGATCTCGAATGTGCCGTTGTTGTTAAGCAGAGTGAGGGAGAAGACACCATTCTTGCCGGTGTCGTCGTCGTACACGCGCGGAACGTACGGATCGGTAAATGTCAAAGCGGTGCCCTGCGGGGCGTTTTCATCAACGCGACAAACATAGCTAAATTTGGCAGAAAGCGAGAAGATCGGGTCAATTCTTACCAATTTAGACGTAATTCAGTGATTCTAATGCAGAAGAGTTTTAAATACTAACTGGTCATTTTCAAAGTATGGCGGCGAGTTGGTTCGCTCGGGCAAAAAGAACGCCAATTGTACAGTGGAAGCCATTGCCGGAGGCTCATCACGTCCCACCTTAACCTCTTCCGCGATTACCGTAAGTAAGACCGGATCGCCGATATGCGTGATGGCTGCGATGTCCTCCAGCGGCCGCATTAAAAATATTTCACCTGAAGGGAAGGAAATAATACAAAATACTGTAATAACATACAACGATTATTGTAAAATAAAAGAAATTAGCTGGCGCCCATTACATTGCGCCCACATCCAAAGCGGCTGCGACTGGCTACCGCTCTCTTATTCTACGCGCGGCCAAATTGAAAATCGCAGCCGCTGGCAGTTTGCCTGCAGCTGTTGTTTACAAACACCTCCACTGACGACTTGTTAGTTTTTAGCATTATGTATTAATTTTTGTAAATAAAGCTTTGGTAAATAATCAAAATCTTTTTGCTTGTAATATCATCAAAAGTTTGAAACTGCATCATATTTCAATTCATTTCATAGCAAGAGTTAAATGTAGAAAATTAAAAAATTCTTATTGGTCAGAAGCTGCCTACAATTCAGTTCTATACTACAGACCAAGACTGCAAGCCATAGCCTGGCAATTTTCTGACTTTACTTCGTTTTAATCGGATTCTTTACGCCGTGAATGCATGCATAAGTACACGTAGTCGCTCGGCGCTGCAGTTCATTGGCCTCTGCATCCAAAGTGCAGAATGTCTGCCCGCTCAAACGGCATCGTTGGGTCGAATCGGCCAAGTATTCAGGCAGCGCGACCGACTCCGTGTATTCGCTTCGTTCGTATATTCGCGCAGTGTATGGATAAATATCGTTTTTGGTCGTGGGTCACTTTGGTATGCAATTTAAAATCATTGCAAAGACGGAGACGGCACAAAATAAAAATGCAAAAAAACAAAAAAAGCACGAATGCAAGAAATACTAGAATCTGGCTGGCAAGTAACTGCCAACCGGGGGCCAACTGGTGTCCCTCGCCGGATTGCGAGAGGCTGCGAGAGAGCGGGGGGAACACCGTCGACCACGACCACGACCAGTTGCCAGCGTCGTTGCAGCCGAAGAAGGTGGCGTAGGTTCGTGGAAGTCTGCTGGCATAAGAAACCGTGACTAATACTTCTGCAGCTTGGCTGCATTCGAGGCATGTTTCGCGGACTTCATTGTAGCGAATGACGACGGTGTGGGAGAGGCTCGCAACCGAAGCGAAGCGAAGACTCGTGACAAAGCAGATTGTCGGCAACAAGTTTTCATTTGTGTGCAAGTAACCACGCACTTGGAGTATATACGAGTACATTGCACACATTCGCGAAGGTAACTAACTGATTTTTTAATTTTCTTAAATTATTGTATTTTTTCTTTAATTATGTTGTCCACTTTGATGGGTCGAAGAAATCGCAGTCCTCATTTAAGCCGCTTGAAGATTAGCAGCGTCTACTTAAATTAAAATTTAATAAGCTTCAAGGCCTAAACGATTTTATCTAAGAGAAATTAATTCCTCTTCTTCGCTTAAACGTGGTGATAACTGAAGATACGAGTACTCGTAGTAAAGCATACGAACATAATCGGCTTTAATAAATAATAAACGAAGAGGGAGGCTTCTCTCGATTGCGAGAGACAGGAATCGAGGTAACACAGCGATAACAGTGAGCACTGCTGAGCTGATAAAAGCAGCTTCCATCCATTCTTTAGAACTCGAACGCTTCTGCACAACTTTTACAAGGTTTTTCGAAGTTTTCCTCGAAAACATCATTCATCTTCATTGTGCTGCAAATCTTCGGTCCGTGTTCTAACAATAATAACAACAACAACTTCTTACCAGCATCGCTAACCTGCGACCTTAAAAAATTCCGAGCTCGAATTCCTATAGAAGTCCACGGAAAAGAAGAAGAATTGGTTTCATAACTCAAAGCTGGTAACCAGCCGCCACGGGGCTGTATAGAATACGGCTAAACTCGGATTTAGGAGACACAATTCTTCGTAGAGAGAAGAAATATGCTGAACTCATTCCTGGTGTTGTTGTTGTTTTTGCCCTTATTAAGAAATAAGCGAACGAATAGTACCGAACCACCAGTAGTGATGCTCCCACTCTTGCAGCCATCGCAAGCCTCTCTTCCGCTCTTGCTCTCTTCCAACCACCCACACACACACACACACACATGGCTGGTGCATTCGCATCCAAGAGTGTTTGTTGTCCTTTGTACAGCCATAAAAAAATATTGGGAAATAGTCGTAGAAATTAAGACTACAGACACCAAATCAAGCAAAAATAAAATCTTTAAAAAAAAGACAAATGAAACTAAATAAAAAAATAAAAAATAGGAACTGCCTTACCGCCGTTCTTCGCAGAGTGGCCTCGCGGACGTAATGAGACCAATGAAACGGTTGACCTTTACATATATAAGAACATTACAATTCAAAGTCTGAGAAAGATGTTCGCAAGACTGCGAAATAAGGCATCCTCTTAAGTAGTTTCCGTTTTCAAAAGTGTGAGAAAAAGCGAAAGGAAACATGGATAGAATTAGCAGAACGAATTCCTGACTTTCAAAACAAAAACGAAAGAAAAAGAAGAAGAAGAAGAAGCACAAGTACAACTCACTGGCCGTATTTTTTTTTAATCTCCTCTTTCACGATTTATCACAATTAAATAAGCCGGACCAAGTGGCGTCTACCGCAGCTTGCAAAGCAATCCGGTGCATTTAAAAAAAGAGGATAAAAGAATCAAAGCGAAAAGAATGTTGATCTCTTCCTTGACATCACGGCACATACAAATTACTCGGCGTAAGAGTTAACCGAGAAGGGATTTCTTTAGTGGTACTAAATTACTTTGTTGGGTAAAAACTTAATCAAATTTTGGACTTGAGGGCTTTAGTCTACGGAGCAGGGCTTACGGGGCATCTGTCGGTATAGGAAAAGACGCGTGAAAGAGCATCCTGAGTAAAAGAGCATCCGTGAAAGGTTATAGTACAAGAGAAGAGTCCATAACACGAAAATAGCTACTCCAGGACTTGGTCTGGAAAAAGGAAACGGAAAGGTTTGACAACGCTGGAGGAGCTGGGCAACTTTGAGAAGGAACTGACTATTGCCATGTGGGACATACATATGTACATATGCTTTAGGCCAAAGAAAGGTTAAGGTATATTTAGATCAGTCGTAATTTTTTTGAAGGCCCAAAAAACATTTTTTAATTTTTTAATTTTTCCGTGCCATGACCATATGCAGATATGTTCTACCTCCTTTTGTCGTACGCTTCTGGTGGATGGGCATTCACCGACTTTTCTACGCTTCTCTTGCAATTGGCCAGCTAAGCTCCCCTCGAAACAACATGTCCGATTTCCTATGTCCACGTTTACAGATGGGCCGGCGCTGCACTATCACGCGGCGCATAAATTTACCCTTAAGGAAATCTGACTTTCAAATTAGCTGGTTGTGAGAATTCGATCCTATTCATAATAGCGGCTATAGTCACTGGCAAGCAGACACATTGAAATGCGTAAACGATTTTTACCTCGTCCACGTCGTGGCCCAGTTTTTTTTTGCTTTGCGGCTTTGAATGCTACCGAACGACCCAAGCAGTTGTGATAGTTTAGTTGCGGCGCGATGCTACATAGACAAGAATTTATTCAGATTTCGAACATGCTCAAACTTTTCGCAGAGGTCTTGTTTTCTGGTGAACTTTACCGCAAGACTTAGATTTAAGGTATGTGACGCTGCTTTTTCAATGCTGCTGGGCTCCTTCATATTTAAGAAGACGTTTCGCATATTTTATTTTGGTGGTTACTTCTCAGCCTACATTTTTCTTGAAGGCACAGCCAAAAAAGCAGCAGTTAACAGAAACCATTTTGTATGTACATACATATTCGGAATAAAAAAAAAAGCCCAGCGGGGTACCCGTAAAGTTCGTCCTAAAAATGCATACCACGAGGTGTATACTACTCGTACTCACCACTTGTTTCGTTAATATCGAAAAATGAGGTAAACGGATTGCCTTCCGACACGAGACCGTATCTGACCTCTCGCGGGTTTCCTTTGTCACCGTCTTCGGCGTGCACTTGAAGAATCTGCAAAAACAGTAGAGAATTAAGAGTTTCAATAGCAGCCAAATGAATTTCTCTTCACCAACTTTTAATTAAAATTGTTCAGTTTTAAGTTTTTGTCGGTAAAATTTTAAAAATTTTGGCATATGAGAAAATACATATTCTCATATTTATTCTCTTCGTATTCTTAGCGATTTTTAAACTGACTTTAAAATCTTGCCGCCGCCCACGAATCAACATTCCACAGGGCGTATTATTTCCTCTTCAGCGCCATCAATCGGCGACCTTTTGGTAGCATGCATGAACCGATTGATAGCATGAGCTTGCATAAAGTCCCTTCAGTTCGAAGGAATCACAAAGTCTCAAATTTCAACATCAGCTCTCATAAGTATTTTGTGTGCATGTTTGGGAACTTAGTCGTGAACAAATTTATAAATACGGAACAGGTAAAAAAAGTATTGTTGCATTTTTTTGTGTGTTTCACACAAGAGAAATGTGAGAGATGTGTAGAGATTTGGTTGATGTGGACGGACGGACAGACACACTCACCTTGTCGCCGGGAAGAATACCGGCTGGCAGCTTCGTAACCGGCGGAGCAAGAGTGAATACCGGTGGCTGATCCTGCACATCCTGTACGATTACAACAATCTCCATGCCGGCAATGTTGCGGCTGTCCTGGCCAGGCTCTGCGTAGGCGTCCTGAAATTTGTAAGAAGTAGAAAAGAGTAGCATTAAAATGCGAGCCGCTGTGATTTTTAAAGGTACTCCCAAGGAAAATTAAGACTAATTGAGTAATGGTTTATTCATTACTCCTTTTTGCTCTCTCCCTCTCTCTCTCTTGGTGGTATCTTATCTTTCTTTGAGCGCTTCGAAAAAAAAAACCGATCAAAAAACCGATTTTAATTTTTTTAAATTTAGTACTTTAATTTAGTAAACTGTGCTAAAAATTTAGTCCGGTTTGTATAACAGAGACCACGGTACAATTTGTTCTACTACGAAAAGTTCAAAAGTTAATTTCTGTAATATTAAAAAAAAAACATTGTTACTTTTTCACCGATGGCAACCACTTTTTACCGATGGCAACCCTATTGTAAAAGATGAAGTGCTTTTAGCGAAACGAGCGTCATTAACTGTAGTCGTTTTACCACTTTTTACAATCCTTTGTCATATAAATTGCTTGGTAGTACGAGTAGAGTAAGCTTATGTACTTATTTTTTCTTCTGGTATATCACCTCCGCCCGCCACTGCTCTCATCGTCTGAAACAAGTTCTCTCACTGAATATTTCTCTTTCTTCTTTCACAACAACAACAACGTGCAGCCAGCTTTGCATGGATACGGTGAAGCTGCCTCGCTTCTCTCGCTCAACCCCACGGCTTTTGTTGTACTGATTTAAAAAAAAAATAATAAACTCTTTATTCAAGCGTTTATTATTATCTAATTCACTTCTGACTGATAAATTTGAATACATTCTTCAACCTCAGGCCGCCCGATGAAGAAAGCGGTTTGTTGTTCTATCGTAGCAGTTGTTGTTGTTGTTTCTTCTTGATTACCACGCAAACAAAGCAGAGAACTTCGAATGCATAATGCAGGGCGCTCAGACGCAGCGCATGGAAACAACAAGATTGTCGTGCAGTGAAAACAAAATCAACGATAAAAACAACATGACAAAATTAATGCAAACCACAACAACAACAAGAACAACAACAATGACAACAGCAATAACAACTTTTAATACAAAAGAGATTGTGCTGCCAAGTTTCGAGTCAGCATTTGAGAATGTACTTGGCATCACTCCAAAATGCATTACGTTGCTTTGTCCGCTGATTGCAGCAGCAGCAGCAGCAGCACCGTACCAAGCCGTTTCTAACAGCGGCAGCGGGAGTGCGTCAAGCAGGGACACGGCTGTGTATTTCTGCTCGCCTGTTCCGAATGTTGGGCGATGTTGTAACTTGTTAACATGGCAAATAATGATGGCGTCGAGAAAGCAGTGCAGCAAGCAGTGCATTGGTTAGTTAGAGTTGTTGCTGCTTTCTACACACACTTGCAGAGAGAGAGAATGCGAGAGAGAAACAGGGAGAGAACCAACGCCGTCATCAGCGCTGATCGAAAGATTTGATCGTTGTTGGGTTTGAGAGAGCGCGCGGACGAACATTGCGATGCGCACGCAGAAACGAACGAATGCTCTCCGAGTTGCTGCCATGCCACTCTTTGACAACTGAAACATTGTTTGTTACAAAACATTGTCAATGTTTGATGAGATCCAATTTCGAGCGCATCGCAAATCGATATTTCAATGTCATGCACTGAATGTCATGCTACTACTGACCCCAATCGTTGGCGTATATATGTATTTTATTACTTTTAAAATAAAAAAAATTAAAATAATGCTTTCAATGAGGACTGTCAATTTTAGCAATGCAACTGGATGAAGTTACTCTGTCAAGAGCAGGAGTATATAGTATACGATACTTACATTCGCTAACACTGTCAGATGATACATGGCCTGCTTCTCAAAGTCAAGTGGTCCCAGCAAGAAAACAGTGCCTTCTGTGGTCTCCGGTGATACAATTTTTTGTCTTATGGCAAAGAGAGGCGAGCCCTGAAAGAGTTAAAATTCTTAAAATGCTTGGCTCTAATACTGCGCTGGCATCTAAATGTACCCAAAGCTCGAGGTAGACTGGCTTTTGGAACAGCGGATTCTTCCTGGCGATCACGTAATCCAATTCGGTGCCGCGTTTCGCATCCTAAAACGAAGACAACAATTTCTTAAAGCCTGGAGCATTCAATTTGTAATCTTCGTAATCTTTGAAATTCCAGCCTAAAGCCGGCTAAATTACTTTTAGGAGCAAATTTCGCAAGATACTTAATTATTAAAGAATTTATTAGTAAATTTAGCCTTTTGGTAATTTTTAGTTAGTACAAACAGCACTATTTTAATCTATTGTCTTAAACGACATCCTAAGAATTCTGCTTCTGGGATCAAACTTATCTAAGGCTTGAAATCTTTAGGTAATTTTTTCTACAAACTTCTTCATTGTCAGTGATGCCATGGTCTGCGGCCCAAAATTGGCCATTGCTTCAAACATACTCTTACATTCAACAGTTGATATTTACTGTTCGAGTGTACTCGTCCACAAAACCAGTTCGCAGACAAAGACGGAGCTATCCGAAAGCCTATTCTAAGGAGAAAGAGAGTAGAGTAATGTCTGAGAGTCTCAACCTTTTCCGCATGTCGCTTGATGTGATAAATTAAAAGCCTTCTCGAATACTATAATCAATAAATTGTCTATTCATGCTGCATCTTCTTACAAATATCACATCTTTCCGTCTCATCGTTAGCTATTCCTTATGAAAAGGAATCATAGATCATCGATTGTTTGGACGGTTGAGATTCTTGCTCTCAATGGGTCGGTCGGAAGCATATTACTACGTTTAGAAGGTTAAGACCTCAATTACGCTTTCGGTTTGAAAGCGCCGTATTTCACGGGGCTTCGTGGAATTTCATCATGACTATTACTAAAGAAGAAGATGCATTAATCGACGGTACTGAAGTTTTCGGTCAGTTCTGGCTGCTGCCGTTATGAAGCGACGAACTTAATGGCGCCGCCGCCTTTAATCGCATGATTGTTAAGTGCATTATCGGCGTGCTTTATCGGCGGTAGCAGCAGCAGCACAAGACTGCAGAAGATATGTATGTGAAGACATTGAACCATGGAGAAAATATCAAGGTCGAACGAAAGGTTGTTTAACCTTTAGCCGGTTAACTTAACGCGCAAAGATATAACAAAATATTTTTCCAAAATAGTAAAAATAGTAGATTTCTGCAAGACATTCTTTTGGGGGCAAAACAATACAAAACTTACTTCTGGAATCATGATGATGCCCGGCTTGTGCGGAAAAATGAGGTCGTGCGGGGTCGTGAAATTCGTGGCCGTTATCGAGCAGAGCTGCGTGGCCACGCCGCCCTTCGTGTCCTTCACCGACACCTGGAAGTCGTAGTAGCGACCAGGTTCGAGGCGGCGCTGCAAGACGACATTCGCTTGGCAAACGGAGTTGTACTTCGTGCAGGGCAGCGACTCGATCTTCACCGTCGAGGAGGAGGCATCGCCCACGAACTCGAACGTGAGCGGATAGTCGAACTCCTCGTCCGTGGCGCGCAGCCGGTATATAACCGAGCCAACCTGCGCATCGGCGGGCACCAGCACCAGGCGCATACGCGTCGACGGGTCAAACTTGGGGTCCACGGCGTGTACGTTCGCCGGCCAAAGCAGGCTCACAACGAGACTGATTATTAGCATGTGATACGCGCTCGCCGAATTCCAGATGAGGCTACGGCTGGGGGGGCAGGGTGTGGGTGTGAGAACCCGGTAACGGAAACAAGTGCACAAGCGCAGGTTGTGTTGATAACGAGCAGCACCGACGCAGCAGCTGCTGCCCGTGCTGGTGCTCTTCGGTGGCCCGCTGGTGGTGCTGCTGCTGTTGATGGAAGCCATATCTGCAAAGGAAAAAGGAAACAAAAGTTAGGAGAATTCGGTTTTAAGCGCGATTCGCTGCAAGCATGCACAGCAATTACGGGGGGGTCACTCGCCCCCAAAAAAACAATATCTAATAAAGTAGAATTCTGTTACGTAAATAGGTTTTTAGTGTCCCTAATGACGTTTTTACAAAAATGTAGGAAGCACTAATGGTGACTTTGCCAGCAGTTGCCAGAATTAAAGATGGGCCCACTTGCACTTGCAATTACCAACTAATTGTCTTAGCCTAAAGAATTTTGTTAACTCTTGAAAACGGCTGGCGGCGTCGCACGGCAGCTTGCATTAAAACTGGCGCGACGTTGCCAACCGTCGTTAAAGACTGGCGCCGCTTTTAAATTGTTCTCAGCTTCATGTTTCTTACTAAACTCAATGGAGTTATCGTCGTTGTTTAATCGTTCAAACGTTTAACAACCGCTGGAATACACATACATCGCCATACATATATACATACGTACGTTGTCGCATCTCGTGCTGATCGTGTGAAATCGCGTCGCAATCAACGTTCGTTCATCTGATGATTGGTCATTACTAACGTGGTTAAACGAAAGTAGTCGTAGGTTCAACAGCATGCAACACTTTTTGCCGTTTGTAGCTTTTGTGGTAATAACCATATATGAGTTCCAGTTGAAGTAATTATTGGCATGAACAATCCGTACCTTAACAAAATGGTCTTGGACATGGCCCTAAGGGTGATGTGAACGCTTTCCAGCTGACCTAAAGTTTTAATGCGCTTTCTTGCGTTTGACTCAACTCATTTCATTGCTTTATTTGATATATATTGGAGTCCATTGGAGTCCCGGGATCCTTGTTGTTTACTTGTAACTCGACAGGCAGTATTATCGATATGGCGTCTATGCCGATAGGAGACCTCTATGGTCTCCATAATGACGCGGAATAATCCCACATCAATATTTTAAAGAAAAGCGGGGGGAGACCCTTCCTTATTATGATCAGGATGAATATGTCAACATTTTTTTTGTTTAAAAATTAAATCGAAATTTTTGACCGTGGGGGCGGCTGCTTCTTTAAGCTCTTACTTCACAATATACGTTATATCCAATATTAGAGTATGTATATATGTACGTTTTATATCTCCCGTCTCACTTAAGCGGATTGAGCATTCGCTTAACGTTTCTGGCGTTAATGTTAAGATATTGCTATAATCCGATTATCAGCTAATTAACATTTTAGCTGAAAAACTATGAGAAATTTGAAATCCTATAGACCTCGGCCTAACCCAAGCGAACGCGATGACGGATTTGCATTTGTTGGAATAATTTAAATTTACAATATAACAAATAATAATAATAATAATACATAAACACAAGACAGCAACGACAATGTGCCATGAAGCCAGCACGACAACGCGTTGACGGTGCTTTGTCACGGTGACGTTCGTCGGCTTAGTCGCTTCCGTAGACGCGTGTCCGCGTAACCCCAACCACCATCACAATCCACGTACCGATTTTGGTGGAGGAAAATGGTCGTCATCAGCGCGAATGCGGCGGCGAACGTGTGTCGCTTTTTTGCGGCAAATCCGGTTTCGTTTCTCGCTGCAGCTGCAAAATTTCTATGGCAGAAGCGAGGGGAGCGCTCAGACGGAGCGGAGCCAATGACCAGTTACGTCAGCCAAGATGGAAAAACTATGGTACACCAACGACCATTCCAAACAGTTGGTGCTTCGGTTGTAACTTTGGGCCCAACATCAAGACGACGACGAGGTGCTCCGCTTCGACTTCACTGCCCCGGCCCTCATGTCGGCTCATGTCGGTAAGGAGCACTCTTAGAGCTGTTGCACAATAATCGCCAGAACAACAACAACAACAGCAGTCAGCAGTAATGGCGGGAATGCAAGTAGCTGGTCTCCCTCGCAACGGGGGCAGCACCAAGCGAGCGCACACGGAGCACGGAAGACGGAGCACGGAGCACAGAGGCGTTGAAGCATTTCGCTCCATGCGGGCACCCGACTCAGACACGTTTCCTTAAGCTGAAGGATGACGGAGCAGCTCTCGAACTGGTTCTGGTTGGTTTTGGTGGGCCGAGAAATCACTGGGTTACTTTTCAGCAGCAATCTCCTAAAAAACTCCAACAGCTGCTGGGTAAAGCGTTGCTGGTAGGAGATTAGTTGTAACATTAGCCTCTAGAGATCCTCTCGCCGGGCTTAATTCGAAGACTAAGGAGAGCTTCTTAATCTCGTCGAAGAAAACCAAAAGAAAGAAGAGATTACCGCCGTGACAAAGGTTAAAAGGCGCCTTCCATCAGATCACAAACTTGGGCGCAAATACATAGCTCACAATTTTTCTTTGGGGTCAAAACAGACTTCGGACGAGGACCACAATAAACTTCCAACATCGACACCAACGCGGCAGACCTCGTCGAAGTCCAAATGAATTGAAAGTTGGTGGAGTTCTCTCGACGAGAGCTCTTGTAATGGTACTCCATTAACATAGAAATTGTTGGATAAACAACAGCAACAACAACAGCCGCCGAAGCAATAACAAAAGTGTACCTGGTTGAATTCGTGGTGAGGCTGAAGTATTCAAGTTTGACAAGATTTTGGGCGTTGTTCGCTGAAATGGTTACACGCCAACGAGGAGGGAGTGGCGCGGCAGTGGTGCGGCGCAGCGAATTTCTGGTTTCCTAAGAAAACAGAAACCATTTGCTGTAGCCTGCGGCTGTGCCACGTATGGTGACCGCCGGCAAGACGGGGTTAAATCGTGGATGGATGAAGCTCAATGCGATTCAATTTGCGCTGGCTGGATGATGATGATGCAACCAGGAAGACAACAATAAACGATTTCGTTGATTTCAGATTCTTGGAGAGCCGAAAGTCTTTCCAAATGAAAAAGAAAAAAAAAAAAAAAGAAGCGAACAAAAATTTTGATAAATGTTATTGGTGATGGTGGTGCATGATCGCATTACAAAGCAATAGGTTAGCCAAGAGTCTAAATAAGCCAATGAAGAGGCGGCAAAGGTACGAGTATAGACGATTTCATAAAATGTTCAGAAAATGTATGCATTTTAAGGTCATAGAAAAGAAGACCAAAAATGGGATAGAACATTTTCTGTGGACTCACAAAAGCTATGTGAAATTTCATTTAATCCATGCGTTGAGCATTTATGCTACTAACTTTAGTTTAAATTAGGTTTATTTTATTTTACCTTCAATATTCCTCACAGTTTGATATTCTACAAGCTTCTTTTGTTAACTTAATGCAACATTTCTCGCAGAATTCTCAGAATTAGTGCGATTTTTTTTCACAATAAACATTCTTCATTGCCGTGAAGCTAATTTCGACATTTAAACTGGTTTAATTAAGATTAACATTCCGAGAAGTCACTCAAAGAAAACCAACCCATTTCCAGTCTTTCGAAACGTCCAGAAGATTCGTTACAGAAGCGCACGACAAATTGCTGTAAACACTTTTTTTTCTTCATAAAGTGTATTAACATAATAGTACTGAAAGCTGCAAGCGATTTCGCCTCGACTGTAAAAACCTTGTTCTCCGTAAGAATGTCATCTCTCGGAATTTGAGAAGATATCGAGAAGACGAAAATGTGAATTTTTCTCGTCTCGTGCGTCTCGTCTCTAGCTCGAGATTTGTGAAACAGTAAGAGTTTTGGACGGAGGTGAATCAGTGCGTCTGGTTTGAACAAAAGATCGCAGACAGAAACTTCTTCTGCAAACTCATAGAGCCATCGAATCGTAAGCCTCATCGTCTAACCATGCATAATGTCAAACATAAGGCGAAAAAACTTAAGTTATCGCTATACTGCAGATTGTCGCAAACCAACTGCGTCTACTCTATCAACGTCTGACCATCCGCCTTCCTAAGAAACACTAGAATCCGCGACCACAAAAGGTGTTTTCAAAACTCAATAAAAGTTTGAGTTGAACTAAAGTAAATCTTCGCAGTCAGTCCTCAACAAAACTGCATTTATTTGACGTAAGCCTGATGTAACCCTGGTTAATAGAGCGAACCAAGCGTAGACAATGAGTACTAATAATAACCTTATCATCATTTATCATTTCTTTTGAAATGTTAAACCATCAAAGTACGCTGATACCTTTTGTTTAACGAATGACAGCTGACAGCTGACAGTTCGATTCGAAAAATTGGCTGCAAAAACGAAACTACGATTATTAAAATATTGCTGTTGCGTCAGCAGCGCCGTCATTAACCGAAAGTTCTCATCGTAAGCGATTCGATTTGTTCGGAAGCCGAATATCGCTTAAAGCCATATTGATTACGCTAAATAAATCTACTACTGTCAATTATGCAACGCAGATTTGGTAACAAATTGCCGACGATTGAAAACCATGACCGAGGAAATTTCCCAGGCCTCGACCCATATTCTTTTTAAACCCGGCTGGTCTTCGAACCGCCTGAGAAATCAGCTCATTAGCGTTAAACGGCCAGCAAATAGAAGTATGAACCCTAAGGCCAAAACTCTGCTCTTCGGCGGTCTCTGCCGAAGGGTTCAGTTTGACCAAGAGATTGCGTAAATTGTGTCTAACGAGCATAGAAATCACAATAAGAGGTCGGTCGGTCGTTGCTTCCAATTGGCTCCGCAAAGCTCAAAAGACTTTCGCTTTTACGTCTGACTTCGCGAATTGAAAACCTAAATTTCATTTCACGACGCAGACTCTTTTGAGAAACCGTAGCGACCGTAGCTTTGAAATCGTTGGATTTACATAACAATCAGCGCTCCCTTTTATGTCCAACGCGTTCTGCTTTGGCATCTAATCGATCGAGATTCGGTTTTTGAATGATTTATGAAGTCGTCTGTTAGTAGATGACGTCTATAAGAAAGCGGTAACCACTTTGATTAAGGAACATTCCATTTCTACACATTGGATTGCGCTATAATCGAACCTACAATGGGTTTAAGCTCAAAACATTGATGATATCTGGAGAAATTATTTCAGGGTAAGGCCGTATCTCAAATAGTACTAATGGTCCTGTTAGGTATTTTTTTAATCTAAGAACTCTTTAAAAAAGTGTCCACAATCATTATATTCATTACTATGAGTATTCTTCGGCCAAATTGCCAGCAGTGTAATGAAAAAGTAGAGTTAAAAATAAAAGCTGGGCCTTTGACTGATAGGTCAAATCTTTTGTATTTGCGAAAATTTGAAAAAATGCACACTCCTTGCACTTTAATCGCTAAAAGCTCTTTTCAGTCTCGTAAAAGCATAAAATGGCAATTAACTCATAAAAAAGACCATCCTTAAAAAACTAAAAAAAAAAACCTGCTTCACTGCAAAAATCTATTAAATAGCTTGAGATGAGATGAGAGTAGGCTGGGCAAGAACCGGACTGGCGGGCAAGCGCTGCTCATACTTAGGACGCATCGTTGTTGAGACGTGTCAGAAACAACAGCGATGACATGACAGAGATGACAGCAAAACTTGAGAAAAACCACGCTGATGCGCGCAGTTCTGCAGCGGTTAATGACCGCTCTACTCTAATCCTTCTGCGTGAGAAAACCGCACGTGGCGGTTGCTTTTCTTTTCTCTCTCATTGTGACTGAATGGAATTCCTACGCGATGCCCGCTGAAGAGATTTAAAAAAAAAATCCTTTTTAAATAAAAAAAACTCTCTTTAAAGCACAGACTACGAATATAAATAAGGTTTAGTAGAAAAGAAGTGGCGCATTTCTCGGGTCTTTCAACAAGAGGTATCATTTTAAATTTAGCGTCATTTTTGAACTCTCAACTTTCAACTGTCATTTTGAGGTCCGGAGGTCAGGAAGGACTATTGGTCGAACCTGGTATTCGAAAATTAGTGGCCCACGGCTGATTTTGGGATGATGGCATGAGGAGCGACTACTGTTGGAGTTTGGGTTATGTGAAAAGGCTCCCAAACAATACACAAAACGACTCAGTTCAACCGTTCTTCATTTCTAATTTATCGCTTTTATTGCAATCGAATAAAAAGGCATTTTGATGGGCAAAACTGAAATAAAAAAAAAAAAAATAAAAACTCCAAAACTATGTAGAACCAATTTCGAAAATCGAATTAGAATTCAGCGTGCCAAATGAACCAGGTCTCCCTGAAATTTCATTTCTGCCTAAACTGGAAAACCCAGAATATCTCCTGGTGCCGCCGCCTACCTTTTCTTAATGAGCGCTTTGCTGCCGCTGCTGGGAGGGGATCATTCGGCGGTGTCTTCTTGAGCGCAGTTGCTTTAACGGTCGGTTTTCCTGGCTTTCGTTAAGCTTTCAAGCAACAAACCTAATTCAGATGCCAAGCGCGTTTCAAAAACGATATTAAATATCTGAAAATGGCGACATGGTCGTCGATACACACGTACCAAGGCCACTTGTGGCTATTTTAACTGACGTCGTCGACTGACGATGTTGCTGTAATTGTTGCCACTTATAGGATAACTTTTTTCTCTTCTCGACTAAAAAGCGATTTCTTCAAATATTCATATGAGTTGATGCGAGGAGATCAAATGGCCGCATTCACATACACGCACACACGCTCTTCTCCACTTCTCCAACACGGAAGCACATAAATAAATAAAGCCACTTTAACTGCTGACCAAAATCAATAAATAAATAAATTTCAAAATCAATACAACTCTTTGTACGTTGATGGCACAAAATGATCAGAATGGTCCACGACGCAAAAGCGGTGAGCGCGGTACGCTCGACTACTCGGTGTGTTCAGCTTAACGGAGCGCGACCTTGCGTTTGTTTATACGCCAAGCGCGTCAGCGGATGACGGTTACAGCAGATTTTGTTATTTTATTTAATTACATACACACGAATTACAATTCACTTCACTTCAATTCAATTCACTTTTTTGGTTCAATTTTTTTATAATAATTCCCTTTTTTTTATTTTAGTTATTTTCAATGTGTGTGAAGTGCACTTTCAGGGCACTTGAAGACGTTTCGGAGGCGCACGAAGTGGTCGTATAGCGAGCTCGTTCGGTTCGGTGAGGCCGCGGCTTGCTAGAGTTAAAACAATTCATTGCTTCAGAATTTACAAAAAGCGAAGGTTTTAAAAAAAAAACAAAAACCTAAACGCCCGCGGCCGCTGCGTTTATCGGCGTAATTTAAATCATTAGCGACGGCATCAATTAAATCATTAGCGTCACTTTATCACAATCCGACGAAAAGGAATTCGAGAAACAAAAGCACAATCCACTCGAAAAGGAATCGATCGACGGTGGCGTGGCGTGACGTTCAGGATTCTCTTCTCACAACTCCTTGAAGCGAACTGGCGGGGCCTCCCGTGTAAGTTAATCCAATGTAGAAAAGCGGCTGCCGCTTTGTTGCCGCTTTGTTGTTGTGGAGTTGTGCCGCTTAGCACTTTACGGAACGGAGTTACAGTCTTCCGCGCTGCACTGATCGACGTGGACGAGGTTCGAGGTTGAACTGGCAGTCAATCGAGCAGAAAGACGCTCTCTGGCCCAGACTCTCGCAATCATGCGGCTGTCATGGATGGAGCCAGCCAGCAGCTGCAGACCAACTCGCGACGAGTTGGGCCCGCCACCACCACTCTCTGGATCCAGCTGGACTTCTTACTTAGCTTGTGGGAACTTTTGAAATCAGAAACGCTCAGCGAAAACCGGTTTGCGCAACACGGCAGCGAAAAAGTGCGGGCAGCAGGCAACGCAAGCACACTCACTATCGGTTCCTGTGTCTCTAAGCTGGTGGTACATCGATTGGACGCTTTTGTTTGTTTACTTTTTAAACAGGTTTTACGTGTCTCTGCCGTGCCTGTGCGACGCGTCGTCTTGCTCAAGTCGCCGCCTGGCTGTTGCTTTTCAAAACATTGCGGTCGGAGGCGGCGAATGTTTCGTTTACGAGTTAAATCAAGCGTTAAAAGAGTTCGTGGCACCGCAGAGAAACCAAAACGAGTATGAGTCGGAGTTGGACTGGACGGACTGGACGGACTGACGGAGATCGCAAAAGTTGTCTAGAGATAGTCTGAAACTGCGAGTCTCGTTCGGTTCGAAGGCCGTTGTTGCGGCCTGGAACTGCTTGCGTAAATCTTACAGATGTTCAATCTATCTCAGGTTATACTCGTATTATTATGTATTTTGTAACGCTTCTCATACTCTGCCAATTTTATGTTTTCAAAAGTTAGTTGCGGTTCTTGAGGAAACTAGATATGTATTTATTTATACCGCGAAACCTGTCCTATCTCTCTTTCTCCCTTTATGCAGCTGCTCCGCCTCCTCCTCCTCCTGAGTCGGTAAACGGTTGTGTCGTATTTAACCAAATGCTCGATTTAGTTGCATGACATGCAATTTCGTAGCCAGACATAGTCGACAGCCGCTAAATAACTTAGTGGAGTGAAGAAGCCCCCCCCCGACCTTACAACGGTGCATACTCTTTCGGTGGCGTTTCGTCTGGATTTACTGGAATGTGCAGAGAATCGCTTTTGAAACTACGAATATACATATAAACCCAGAATATATACACTTAGAAGGTACAATAGTCTTGTCCGCGACCGCATTTGACTTGTCTCGTACCTTAAGGGTGCCTGCCAATGATGGCAATGATGACACTTGTTATAAGTAATGACAATAAAGAAGCTATATTGAATCTTCCAACTTCGAAAATCTCCGATCTTATTTTACTTATTTTGATCATCGTCATGCGTCCTTTCGTTTCGTAACCTGCTTTGCCTTGTATTCTAAGATTATAATTCCGATTATGTCTTTCAGACTTGCAAAATCCGTTCTTTTCTTGGTTTTAATCTCAATTTGACCACTCACCCTGTGCAAACTATGAACATGAGCCATGCACGCATTTAAAAAGTAGCTACACTTCTCCTTCCCCCCCCCGTCCCTGACTAATGGCTAACTCTTAGGTGACACTTTAAACCGCAGCAGCTTAAAGGTGTTCTTTCTATTAAAATACGAGTACACGAGTACAACACGGCTGTGCCTGTCCGTCTGTGAGCACTGAAGTCGCGGGAACATGGTCATGCGTTAACGGTACATCATCGCTTATATCATCGTCGCAACCGTCAACCGTTGGTTGAGACTCAACCAACTCAATCAAGGCGATGGCTCCCAGAGACTTTCTTCTTCCATAAAAAGTCTCATAGAGTGCAGGAGAAGCGGCTCCTCAGCGGCTTCCGAAGTTCATCTTCGAGACGCAATGCATTGATTATGGTGACAGCGGCAATGTCCGCGATGATGATGATGATGAAGCGCTGATGAACGCTAAGAAGATATGATAGATATGATCGGCCGTTGGTACACAAAACAGCGCTTGGTACTACTTCATGTCCATCAAAAGTAGCCGCTGTCTTCAATACGTGGCGCATCGAATGGCACAGTTAGGGTTACGTTGCTTTGTGTTGCTTTTTCTACCTTCCTCTTCTTCCACTTTTTTTGGCATTTCTCGTCCAATGTGAAGCAGGCCATCCATGGCTTTCTGATGTAAGTCGATTTGCACTTCAGTTAATGTGCTTTTTCCGTCTGCGTGATGAAAAATCGAGGGCCCCTACCCTAACCCTAGATGGACTCGACCCAAAGCATCATTTTATTTATATGAAATGGTTAACCCTTTTAGCACATGCTGGGCTCTACCACTCCGATGGTGGTTCACTCGGTTATTCTGAAATTCAGCAGACAGCAAGCAGGAACTAAAAATGCAACTTCATTAAAAAATGCCAACCCGCATTTTGTCCGCCGCCGATTAAGGAATATTGTGGGAGAATATGCCTCAGTAAGTGAGTGCGGAATGGCTCGATGCGCATTCATCATCGGCACCGCATTATGGTGGACTTTATCTGCCAATCCCAGCCGAGCCGGGCGCGGTTTTGTCCAATTTTTGCTTAGCATTACTTCTGCTGACCTGCTGCGATTAGCGCAGACCGGTTTTCCAGCGGCACTCCATAGCATGGAAATCATAAAAATGTACATAAATGCATTTTAATTGAATTCATGCAAAACTCTGAAGTTCATCTCATTGAAACGCAAAATGCAATCCAGCACAGCGACCGACTGACCATTCCCGCTGCTGACGGTGGCCATAAAAAGTGCCAGATTAATGAATAGCCGTGTCCATGGCCATGTCAAATCGATTCTTCTCATCATCTTGGGACTCTCTTCGAAATTAATTTTAATATTGGATGACTTTTACGAAGGCGCAACGCCACGAAGGTACTAAAATTTGTGCAATTCTCGACGAGCTCTCGTTCATGGCGCGTTCGTTCATGTTGTCAATAATTCATTATTAAAAGACTGACGACTGCCTTTTGCAAAAAATGTAAAATTTAACGCAGAAGTCAAGGACAACCTGGGCTTGGTATGGAGACATCTACGTATGTATGTAAACTCAGCAATAAAGAGCAAGCTGGGATGAGCTTTTGTCGGCTAACGGACTACTACTAATCACTGCTAACCAATCCTTAATCACGTAGTTAAAGACACATGGTATGAGGAATGACAATAAAGAAGCTATATTGAATAATCCAACTTTGAAAATCTCGAAAGTTATTTTACTTATTTTGATTATCGTCATGCGTCCTTTCGTTTCGTAACCAGCTTTGTCTTGTATTCTAACATGTATTATAATTCCGATTATGCCTTTCAGACTTAATAGTTGTTTTTTTTTTGGGCTTTTTTTTGGTCAAAGCGATCTTGACAAGTAACTAATTTAGCTTTATGCATTCCATTTCGTTGTAGCTATATTTAATTTTCACAACATATAGAGACTTAATGGTATTATTCCGCGGAGAAACTTTAGAAAAAGAGGACTTATTAACTCATTAACTCATTATCTTCACCTCTCATACCAAAAGATATATAAAACAATCATTAAGAGTGATGATGATCATGAAGTTATGACTGATTTCAGTGAATTTGAACTAAGTCAAACTCGCTGCAGCACATTCCCATTCCCATCGGCCATCATCACGGCCATTCACGGCCCAACCATGATGCGCGTCGTTCATGTCGAGCTCCGCTGCTAGACCCTCACAGCAGCGTCCACGTCTCGGAAGTGGCATAGTGAAAAAGTACTCGTAGTAATAATAATAAAAATCATGATAGAATCAATTTCCAACCAACAGAGCCGCGGCGTACCAAGATTATGTGCGCCAAAGACGTTTCCTGGTTTGTCGGTTTCAAAGTCAAGCAAAAGAACAAATCAATCAGCGGGACGGCACAAGAAGACCGTCCCTCTATCAACGTCGCCCTCAGTTAGAGCGATGGCCGAGCTGAGTGGACCAGCGAGCCAGCCGCAAGCTACATCTCAAAATATGAGGTCGATTTATCATCGTATCTGTTCGTTCGAGTGCGGCAAACTCTCATCGAATTCACTTCGAGTGCCTTGACCCAGAGAAATCACTACACACACACACACACACCCCAACGTTCTGCAATGAATAGCTCCGGCTCTCAGTGGGCCCAACACTGAGTTCTGAATGCATTGGTATGCACACAGCGCAATGATTAATGCTTAACCCAAGTTGAACTATTCCGATCAGTGACAAAGGCCTATTCGCTATCTCGCGCAATCGCATGGAGACCAACTAACAACTCCATGCCTCATGTTTTTCACAACAACAATAAGAAATATGTGAGCAAATTGAACTCACTTGGACACGAACAATTATAGTAATTTTATTAGCAGAAAATCTATGGAATCTCCCAATATTTTGTCATACCACATTTCGGTATTTCCAGAACTAATCAGCGCCCATTCCAGTGGAAGGAATTAAGAATGTCGTGCTTTGGCAATGACAATGTATTGGTGATTATATCGTTTGTAAAGGTACTATCTGTCTAAGGAGAGCGTTTTTGATTAAGCGCTCAATCAATAGCTTCTATCAAAAGCTTCTTCTATGTAGAATAGCTTTGTATAATATTTATCATAAAATACACATTAAGGTACTATTATTTTTTGTTGTCTTTCTTACTGTTTGTATCCCTTTCGACGTAAAGTCTTACGGGCCCAGCAAAAATTGAAGTTAATTATGCACAATATCCATCGCCTTTAAAAGAAAAGCAGAAAAGAAAAGCAGAGGAGAAATGCTCTACAGAGAAACAAACGGCAACGAAAGAGAGGGACAATCTCTTAAACAATCTTCGGTGCACTTCTGTTGTTTTGTTTTGGCACCGCCGAGACGTCGCGGCGCACTCAACAACACATTTCAAATCAAAATTTATATATTTTATTATGTACATACATATTTACTATAATTAGAATAAAAACAAAAAAAAAAACAATTAACACAGCAGACTTGCAGACTGTTCCATTTCGTTGGTGATGGTTGTTGTTCTTGTTGTTGTTGTTGCGGTTAAAGAAGAAATCAAAAGATCAATGAACTGCAAATTAACATTCTCTTCAGTTTAATTGAATGTTTTTATGGCAAATCTTCACATTTTATTGTTTGCGGCAAACCTTATCGCCCTCGGGGCGATACACGTCTATACACATCTTCGTTTGGCCACTATCGTTACCCACCCAGACCGTAACTGTAACGCGGCCCATCCTCTTGTTTTTCACCACACACCACTTGTATCCTTCCGTACCCTTCTTTCCGTAGCCCACTTTCTTTCTTCCAACGAACTTTTCCTCACGAATTCGTTAATTCATTTTTTCGTCTGCTAATTTTTTTGTTTTATTGTATTTAAAACTTATCTTGCTTTATCTGCTGCGTTTAATTCTAATTTGCTTTTGCGCTGAACCGTCCTAAACCGGGACTGATTTGAACTCATCTGGCTGAGAATCACGCGATATTCACACCAATTTTCGTACTGGACTAATTGGTCTATCCCTTCTTCACTGTTTAATAAGAGAGTGTTAACGTGTTAACAAAACTTTATGACTCTTGATTCCGTTTTTGGTGATTGAGTTGGTTTCTAATGACACCAGGCTCTTCCTGAAGGCTCTTGCTTTGCCTGGAGAGATTTTTGCAAATGCTTTTAAAAGAAGCTGCATGAATCATTCCGACGCGTCGGTGTCATCCATCACTTAAGGGTGTAACGGAGGTGAACAAGACTTATGTAGTTTAGCGTGACACTCTTAAACGCCCGCAACCGCCTCACCGCCTAGCTTTCAACTCTTATCTACCAACGACACTGCATCGTTTGGGCACGAATAACGAACGATAGGTACAATTTATTGGCACGCACCAAAATTTCCAGCGCGCTAAATGTTGTCGTTGCCGTTGACGTTGTGCCGTTGCTGTTGCCACTACTGATACTGGTTTTTGCTGCTGCTTTATGTTTGACTCATTCGCTAAAAATGTACATATGGCTGCGGCCCATTTGGTGCTTTATTGTTGTTGTTGTTGTATTTGTTGTTAAAGTGAGCGCCACGGAGTGACTCGGCGCTTAAATAAAAGCTGCCCTAAATCAGTGGAAAACTGTGCAGTACACCGCAGTACATTGTACAGACTTAACGACAGACACAGTGTTCAATTTTAAACTAATGTTAAATATAGATAATAAAAATAGTTACAAACAAATAACAACACCCAATATCGTATATCGCATGTATGTGCCTTTACATACATACATATACAGGCTGCCTGCAAATATTCGCCAGGCTTTAAATAAAGTCAGTCCGAGAATCGACCGACCGACCGACCGTCCATGCCGCTACGAAGTCTATAACCCTTGGCCACACCAATGCCATGTACCAAAGTAGGGCTCTCGGCCTGTTGTGTCCTGAGTGCCGCCGCATCGTTAGTGAGTGAGTCGGTTGCAGTTTTGATTTATTTTCAGCATCTCTTGGGTATGCATCCACAATGGAAAATGTGCCTTTGGCTGCGACTCAACTGAAACGCCTTCTTCCATGTTTTCACCCAGGACGAGCTTACGAGCGTCGTACAAGTACCAGGAGGTATAAAGGGCTAGAGTTTTAGCCATTCGCCTGCTGAAACTTAACTTAAATCTGAAAGCCATACTTGAGCGGCGACGCTTGGTCGAAAGTGTGCAAAGCAGTAATGGGTTAAATAAATTGAAGAGTAAGAACAACTGAGAGTGAGAGCTGAGCGCACCTTAAAATATGACTATACGAGTATGTGTGTTTCATGGTTGTTGTTGTTTTGTTATTGCCTTTGAAAGGTTAGGACTTTTTGGATGGAATTTTCGGCAACAGCTTAAAGAATCTCACTTCGGAAAGAAACCTTTTTCTTTTGCTATAATTCAAAAAAGAGCTCCTATAAAATGAGATTATGTGATGCACCAGCGCGCCCCGCCGCCCCTGCTCGCAAAAAGGTTAAACTTCAACGTTATTTAATGAAAAGGCAAATTAGAAAATTATTAAATTATTCTAGCTCAAGACCTTGTCAGAAGGACCCTCGTACTTATTTGATTTAATGCTACGATTATTTTGCGTTCGTATGAAACACGCAATTTTTTATGACATTAAAACCATCGAGTGCTCCTTATCGTTCCCGATTATTTAGGGCAAGATTAAGGTGAAAAGGTATGAAATAAAGATGACATTAAAAAAGTAACATTAGTATTTCTTTGCCTTGTCTTTCTTTCTATCTATATAATAAGAAGTAACGAACTGGTAAGAGAGAAGTAAGAAGTATATAAAATACTATTTTACGTGGACCTTATCCAAAACATACTTTTGTAGATGAGGCGAGGCGGTAATCCGTTATCACGATTGCGTATTCTGCATTGTCGTTTTTCGGAGGCGAAAAACCAGCGAACCTTCTTTACTTCAGCACGTCACACACACAAATCGCAAGAAATTGTAAAAAAACCACAAATTGTGCCGTGTTTCAAACACTTTGTTTTTCAAATATTGCGATAGTAAAAATATTTTTCTGCTGCTATATTTTGCACTAATTTCGAGACGCACATTGAACTGTCATTCACAACGACAATGAAAACGAGCGCGAATATTAACAATTAAACAACTTCGCGCTCAATTCAGTTCAGTTCAGTTCAGTTCGAAGCAATAGAAGGCAGCCAACCAGCCGTCAGCCACAGAGTCTTGACCACGTCTAAAGGACAATGATTTGCATGGCGTTCGCTCACAAAATATTGTTTGGTTTCGTTGTGGTCTAGAAATGGTCTAGTTTGAGGATTGCAGGGCTGGAATGGTTGGAAGGAAGGGCTGCTGGAAAATGGAATTCTTGCTGGGAGAAAAAAACCGAAAGTTCAAAGAGCAAGAAGAGCTCGCTCCAGAGACGAAAGAGATTGTGAGTGAGTGCTTTATGACTTTTGGCCTTTCTAATGTCAAATAGTTAGATAATAAAAATTAAAAAATATTTTTAGTAAAACCAATTGTAGCAGAAGCTCGTCGTTAGTGTCGCGAATGGTTATAAATAATGGCAATATATAAATAAATATGTCTCCTCTTGAGTGTTTCCGCCGCCGTAGTCGTTATATTTTTAAAACCTTTTGCTACAGCGACATGTTGAGAACTTCTAAACAATTGAAAATCTCCCAACGGTTTGGTGATATGGCAAAAGGTGTATCGAACGGTCACAAGAATAAAACTACAATACAATTATTCAAATCAAGTTTTTGCTCTCTGTCATAAGTCTAATTTAGTCATTTAGTCCTGTCCCTATATACATAGTATAGCATTAAATGTCAACGGAAGCGTAGCTGCAAAGAGCTGTTCGTGGGGCCAGTTCGATTTAGATGACTATGTAGAGTTAAGGCCATGGTGAGGGGCGGGGGTCACCCCACGAAACTGTTAACTTGTGCCATTGTCCACTTGGACCGGGTCGGTTCGGTTCATTCACTGCATTACGGCGCACCTGACTGGCCACTCCTGACCACGCGTGGGCCACAAGGAGCCTCTAACTTCATCGATATTTTTAGCTTTGTGCTGCAATACTTTTTCTTACAAGCTATAAGCACTCACTCGACTGCCTTCTGGAAGGCTTCGGTCACTGGCAGGGTGCTTGGTGTACCGAAGTGTTTAGTGTAGCGTCCATTTATGTAAATTAAGCGGGTGCGCGCTCTTTCGCTCGGACTTCATTAGTCGCTCGCTCTATGTGGCGATCATAGCAACAGAGGCGGCCAAACAAAGAATCTCTAACGCGCGACTTCCAGTCAGCGCCACAGAACGAACAGCAACAGCATGCTGGAAGGACTTCCGGCATCATTTCGGGCAAGGCCGGGAAGTGAAAGAAGGCAGCTCATTAAATCAAAATAGCGTGCTTTTGTATATGCACGATATACGATACTATATACACACATAGTCGGTTAAAATATTTGAACGTCAAGAATGAATCGCAGGAAAACGAAAGGGAAGGGTGGGCGCAAGAATTTATATATAAAAACTAGGCGTGACATTTATCCGAGTCATGCTATTTTCTAAATTCAGAATTTATACTATATTTATTTGATAGAAAAGTTTCTATATCTAAAACGCCTCCTCGAGGGTGGGGGGTATTTTGAGGATGGAGACGTTGACTTTTCATTTTTTTGGACAGCAGTAAGAGTCCGGACCGGACCCATGGATAATCCCTCTGAAAATGCCACTCTTTCCAGATGGCCAAGATTGATGAATGCCGTCCAGTTGAGATGTTGACCAAATGCCAACACCAGCATACGAGTAGTAGCCGACAGTCTGACGTGTTCAGCGACTCGGCCGCCAATTGCACGCGATGCGACGCGTGTTCGACTTTCACTGAAATGCGTTTATCGCGTGGCACTCGACCGTCCCAAGGGTGGGTAGTTGTGGATGGATCCGGTTGGGGCGGATAGTATTTCGTACTTGTTGCAATTGCCGGATACTTGCACACACACATACACCGCATCGTTGAAACGCTAACACAACGATTAGAGAAAGTCTCCAGCGACTCTCTCCATTCATTTGCTGCTTTCTTTCTTCTTCACATGCTTTAATTGCCGTAGAAGAATATTATTTACGCTTTGGAATGTTTACCATTTCATAGCAATATTCTTTAGCTTAACGCTTTATGGAAAATTTCGAAGTTTTATGGAATTTCGGAAGTTATAATGGATTGTTTATAAACTTAGTCGCGGTGTTGACAAAACAAAACAAAAACAAGCACAGTATACGACTCGATAAATTGGCTTAAGGACTTCATGAAATGAAACTTTTACACTTATCGACCTGAATTCTCTTTACTCGGAGCTTTAACAATTCGTAAAATCTATTCTATAACCAGAATATGCAAATATATGTATGTAGTAGCTCCTGCTCGAATGGATTTTTAATTTTCAAGTTAATTAACTGTTTCTTTATTATTAAAATTAACGAAACAATTTAATTTTTGTGTAAAATAATAGTGTTTTACACAAAAATTAAAAACGAACAAAAAGCAAAATTAAAGTTAAAGTAAATTGAAGTTAAGTTAAAATTAAATAAAAGTTAAATTATACAAAAGGAATAAAAAATTAAATTTAAAAACTTCATTTTAAGTCTCGCAGTCTTTAAATCTTTAAAAATTTTCAATTTTGAAAGCCAGTCCAAATTTAAAGTTAAAGTAAAGTTAAATAAAAGTTAAATTAAACAAAAGAAATAAAAAGTTAAAATTAAAAACTTCATTTTAAGTCTCGCAGTCTTTAAGTCTTTAAAAATTTTCAATTTTGAAAAGCCAGTCCAAAATTAAAGTTAAAGTTAATGTTAAAGTAAAAGTTAAATTAAAGTTAAATTAAACAAAAGGAACAAAAAGTTAAAATAAAAAAGTTTATTTCGAGCCTTGCAGTCGTTTAGTCTTTACAAATTTTTAATTTTAAAAGCCAGTCCAAAGTTAAAGTTAAAATTAAAGTTAAATAAAAGTTAAATTAAACAAAAGAAATAAAAAGTTAAAATTAAAAAGTGTATTTAAAGTCTTATTTCAAGTTAAATTAAAGTAAATTAAAGCTAAAGTTACATAATAGTTAAATTAAACAAAGGGAATGAAAAGGTAAAATTAAAAACTTCATTTTAGGTCCCGCAGTCTTTAAGTCTTTAAAAAAATTTCAATTTTGAAAGCCAGTCCAAAGTTAAACTTAAAGTTAATGTTAAAGTAAAAGTTAAATAAGAGTTAAATTAAAGTTCAAGTGAGAAGTCCGCGTAAATATTCATCAATTTATGTCGTATAAAAAACAATCATTTTTCGAAGTTTTCTAATAATTTTTCTCAGAACACTCGACAATAAAACCGATAAATGCACTGAGGACATTGCACTGAAAAAGGGATTGAGCAAGTCCTTGTGGGCAAAAAACTGTTAATTGTACGATATATTTACCAACAACTAAAGTTTACTGTAACGCAATAAACTGAAGCAATCCTTATTATAAGATAACAACAATCAATAATTTTGGACTCATTTCTAAAAAATCTCGAAAAAAAAATTTTTCCAAATGAACAATTAAAGAAAGAAAAACAAAACAAAGTTCCAAGAGCAGGCCTCAGTATGCACAATTAATTTTAATTGTTATTATAGAAGACTCTTTCGTGACAAAAAGTCTTTTTAAAGACTAGAAATGGTTGAGACTGCTCCGTCTTTGAGCTACCGACGGATTTAGGACATGATGGAGGAGGAATGTTAGAAAGGGAGGTGGAAAGCCTGCCAAAGTGCTCACTTTGGGTTAATTTGACCAAAACAATCGTTTCGTAACTACGAAAAGAGAGAGCGAGAGCGAGAGAGAGAGAGAGAGAGTGAGGAGTTTCTTGAAACGTGTTCGAAAACTCAAACGTTCGAACTCGTTTCAGACAATCCTACATCCCGAAATATTCCAGAATTAGGCGAAAAGGAGAAACCAAAAGGAGAAATAAAAAGCTCAGTCTCTAGTTGGGAGAATTGAAAAGACGAGTTTTTAAGAAACTCGTACAGAGTCGAACAACAACAACAACGAGTTATCTAAATCTGAATCGCACTTAACCCAAATTCGTACGTTCAAAGTCACAAACTTAAAAAACTATTTCTTTTTCTAAATTACCAATGAAAGCCGTGTTTCCTTGTTGTGCGGCTGCGGCTGTGGCTGTGGCTGTCTAGCGGCTGCTAGCGTTCTTCCTCCCTTCCTGGCCCTTTCAATGCCAAACCGTGTGAAGCGGAGCCAACACAAACCAACCCACCGCAAAACAATAACGTGTTCTTCGAAATTAATTAATGTTCGGAGTCGGCCCGCAGTTAGTGATGACTATTTGTGGTTCACTTCGTGACCGTCAATGCAGTCGAGTATGTTTTCTTGCCAACGCCGGGAGGGACGGTCGAAAAGGATAGTAGGCGAGGGGGGGAAGGGGTGGGGGCAGAAGTGATCATTAAATTTTAAGCCTTTGCTGTTTTTTTCCGTCAAGAAATTTGGCTTCCTCAACAAACCCCGACCGAACGGCTTCTTGGCCCCAAGCATGCATGTTCTGCCGGGTAAAGAACGATTTAAATGAAATCCCAGCAGCGCAAAGAATTAGATCGTTTTTTTTCCTTGATAAGAAAGCAAGAACAAGCAAAATAGCTTCTGTGGCTTTTGAGATTTTCTTCAACAACATCGAAATAATTAATTTCTAAAATCGCTTACAGCGCTCGCGCTCTTCTCGCTTTGTTGTTGGTACTATCGCGCTTCAGAACGTAAACATACATACATACTCGTACATATGCACTCATGCATGCTTGTGTTCGCACTGATTTAACAATCTTGACCAAGTTCTTGCCGGCTTTGAAGTTAACCAAATTTGTGGCTTATCATCATCATCATCATCGTATAATTATTCGCAGCGCACGGCGTCAGACTAGATTACTTTGCGTTGCCGGAGAAAGTTGAAATTGGAATTAATGTAGAGAAATGTTTTTTTGGCTTATTTAATTGAATATCAATTTAAGAAATTAAAAACGCAATTAAATAAAAATAATATTTGTCTTGCTATGATTTTTATATTATAAAAATATCAAGTTTTTTCAATTTTCAATGCTACTCTTATGAACCGACGACTATCATTCAACATTCTTGCTCACGGAATCGCAAGCCACTGCCTCAACAAGAACAAGATAATAAATAAATTAAAATAATGAGAAAAATTATGGCATGTCAATTGCGTCCGTAGTGTCACATTTCTTTACGAAGTAAAGAAATCACTTTGGCACGCTCTGAAGTGTTAAAGTTATGGCCATCAGATAGCGTGTGAAGAGCACCTTCCGTTTCAAGAGAACTCCTCCTTCTCATTCAAGGCGAAATTGCTTGACAAAGAGAAGAGTGTCTCCCTCTAAAGAGCTTAATGACTTTCAATAGCGTGTCTTCGGCCTTTTGTACTCTCACTTCGTGTGGTGTTGTATCAAATTATTCCAAGAGAACAAAGAAACAAAAAAACCATGTCACGAAAGACGATTTTTGGGTAAGTCGATTATTGAAATCATAAAATCAAATCATCAAAATCAATTAAACAAAATAGTTCTTGCAAATTAAACAAAGAACTTGCAAATTAAAATGGGTTGGCCGTGGTGTTTTGGGGCCAAAGATGTCAAGCCGGATTGAGAACTTATTCACTTATCCAGAATTTATTCACTTACCGCCGTCTACGCTGCCACTTATCAACGTCTGCAGACTTTTACGTAAATCTTTGCACCTCTTTCTTGCAGTTCTTCGTAGTAATCCTTACTCTGACAAGTAAAGCCGTCAGTGGACGGCGCATATCCACCATTTAAACCTCCGAAGCCGCTTTTTTTTACTCCTTACTCTGACGAGACCATGGAGCAGGCGAGCAGGAGCCCGGCGAGAAGTCGTGCTTAAAATTCGTAAAGCACTTCATCGCGCCGCCACTTACGTCGCGAATGAGAGAGGCCGCGAGAGGCCGTTCGAGAGTTTAGATCATTCAATATCAACAACAATCAAGAATTCACAACAGCCGGAATGAAATGATACCGTCCGTTTCGGTCCACTTGATGTAAGAAATTAAATCGAAGTAAATAATTTTAATATATCAAAGTTTGAGCAAGGTTCAGGACTAATTTCTTTCTCTCTCTCTCTCTCTACGAATGCACTTCACCTGAAGCACTCACTGACTATTTGAACATTGCCAACGAGGGCAAAGTCTTTGAAGAGAGTTTTGAACACTCTGCTGCTCCAACGAAATAACAAACTTTCCCGGCATGCGCCTGTATCCTGGCAACACGACGTTTCACACCTTGACAAAGCAGCAAAAACGATGTCACGAACACGTAGAAGAGAGGAGAGATGAGGAGAGGAGTTTTGTCCAATCGTATTAAACTTGAACTTGAAAAATGGGAGAATTCCTCTCAACCGCTTTTTGTATAAGTTTATGCTTACAGAAAAGTAAAACCTATTGTCGCGGCTAAAGCTTAAGCTAAAGCTAATTAATTTCTCTTAAGATGAGTTGAATCATAGTGTAAGAAATATTACTCTATGGTTAAATGGATATCACGCTGGCTGGATGTCATCCATTCATCAGCTGTTTTTTATGGAAAAGGGAGAGAGCGAAAAACCGCGCTCATAATAGAAATAGATCAAATCTAAGACATTATATCGAAATATTTTAGAAGGAATGAATTTCAATATATTCATGAGTATTTTAGTATGTATGTAACTAAAATTAATTGCATATAAATTTTCTATTATATAAATTATATTATATTTAAAAGTAATAAAACGAAGGCGCCAACAAGCTTCTCAAAATACTGCCTTCTTCGACAACAGCTTACAATTAGGCCTAATTATAAAACTGAAGAACACTGTAGCCGAATTTGCGCAGCTGAAATCAATTCACAACAAACTCATTCAAGTTGTTTGGAAAGCGGTGAAGGGTGGACGGGCGACACCGCTACGAGTAGAAGCCAAAGCTCAGCGTTCTGGGTGGCCCCTGCTTGTCAAAATGCAAACGGGGCGAATGAACAAACGACTGTCAGAAACTTTAGGCTTCTGTCAATATCCATATTATGTCAATAGTACACAAACATGATTGATAACCTTGGCTAGAAGTCGATTAGAAAATTCGATTTCAGTAAAATTCATTTTAGTTTGTGAATTTTTGATTTAGTAGAAAAAAAAAACGCACATTTTCGAGGTGGCTTGAGAAAAAAAAAACGCTCAAGATTGTACCTTGATGTAAATGCCACTCCCACTTTGTGTGAAGCGTCCCCGATTCCGGGCCGTTTATCTCGTCGTCGCAGTCAAATGAACGCTCGTCAAAGCAACAAATTGTAGTTTAGGCCAAATTGCAAATTGACCAGCAAAGCAATAGTCGTCTGGCGAGTGAATGGACAGAGCGGACGGACGGACAGTTGTTGCCTGAACTGAATAAGTTGAAACGAAATTCATGGAAACAAAACCAGACACATTTTCGCATGTTGCCGCATGCGACGGACGACTTTTAGCAATAATTTTCCCAATTTGCTTGATCCATGGTGCGCTTTCGGCGTCACCATAGCGTTGCCATTTCGCTATTCACGAATTAATGCAGCGCCAGCGTCTGTGTGTCCGGACGGATGCAGATAAGCGAATAGACTGCAATCGCGAACCTCCTTTAAAGCATCTGAGAACAGATGCTCTCATGCCATGGAATCTGACAAATGATCATGAATCTTATTATCCATTTTGATATTTCTAAAATGGTTAATAATACTGAGACTGTGTTATCAGTTGGAAGACCGCCGTGATCCGGTCAACGATATGTTTCAGCTGAAAACATATTCGTATCAGACTCAAAGGAATTAAAAAAATTTCCCCGAATGCTCAGAAATGGTGTGAAATTTGTGTCGCTACACTCCCACCCCCTTCCCATCTCTCTCTTATTCCCATCACAATGCGATATGTGTTCCTCTGACTGCAGCAATTTACAAGAGCAAATCCTGACGAATTTCCAATTTCTGGCACAGTTTCTCACAGCTGCCAGCATGAAGTAACACATATTTAAATGGCTGAGTGCATCTTTTCATCGACCTCATTGGACTTACTTTGTCGTTTGTACCCTGAGCCGCGTCTGATCCGTTCTTTCCGTATTCCGACCAAGTGTTAAATTGCTGTCGTTCCACTTTGTAGAAGGCTTGTATTTCTTCTGGTCTGAAAGTGATTCGTGGAGCGAGATAAACGACACATACTGGCCTTCATGCAGTTTTTCCTCGCCCTGGAGCAACAATATTTTTGCCAACCTTTATATTTTTTTATTGAATAAATACAAATACTCGTAAATAAATATATTAATTCTCGGTTTCTTTACACGAGAACGAGACAAACTTTTTCTGTCGAGACCATATCCTGAGACAAGACAGGTTTTCTAAAACAAGACGAACAAAACTTAGAACGAGAAAGCACTTTTTTGGTTTAAGAATTTGTTACAGCTCTGAAGTAAACCTTTCTCAACCTTTATACTTTATATGCTCTTCTATAATATAGAATATATGTATATGCAACCAGCGAGAGGACCAAAGAGAAACTCAAAGCCACAGAGTATCCGAAATCGAGGTTGCGGTTTTAAAAGGTTAAATTAAAAATCTCTTTACATTAGAACGCTTTTCTTTGCTTTACTTTGAAAATAAAAACTCTTGTTTTGTTATAAAAATATGAAACATAGAATAAAATTGGTTTTTAATTAGCCTTTTTCTTAATTTATTAACAATCCTTGAGTCTCTTTATAAAATTTCGTTTCTGATCTCAAATTGTTCTAGCAGACAATGTTCTCACTGTGTGTGTGTGTGTGTGTGTGTGTAAGGCCGAGAGGAACTGAGAAGAGCAACGAAAAACCAGATCCAGAAACTGGGCGTGACGAAAACAAGTTCTTGGCCAAGAGTTTCGCTGAGCTGTAGTCAAAGACGGCGGCGCTGATGTCGAATGTTTAGAAAATGCTTTCCGCCTCTCCGCTCAACGATCTCAACCAGAGCCTGAAAGCAATCGAATGTTTTGAGATCTCAGGTCACGTAACGGTTTCAGGGCTGCGGAGCGAACACAATCTTAACAATGCCATTTGGCGTGGAGGCGGTCGGACGAAAGGAAAACGTTTCGATGACGTTTTGCTTTGAAATCGTTCTCATCTGAGATCGTGTCAATGATATATCGCAGCTACGAAACCGAAAGGAAGGGGGAGTGGTAAGGAGGAAAACCTCGCCTTTTGTTGTGCAAAAACAGAAAAAGCATTTTCAACTGTGAGGAATAATCTTAGATCAGTCCATGGTAATACGTAGTAAATACGGGTAAATGCTAAATATCACCTTAGTAATATTTGTGCCTGCTTGTGATATGATAAGACTTTTAGAACTTCTATCTATGGTCCTATGGTCCACTGTGTCCACGAAGGAACTCTTCCCCTGTTATTGCCATTCTTGGAGTATACTTTTTCGTATAACTTAAATCAAATTCTTCTTTAAGATTGCAAGAAGTCAATGTGATTTGCATAGCACGTTGGAGAAAACCCTGCCGAAGCCACTTCCTTACGCGAAAACATGTTGTTAGAATCATGATTTACAACAACAACAACAGCAGCAGCAGCAACAACAACAGCAACAGCAACAGGAATGAAAAGAAGACAGAAGGAAGGAGAGCAGAAACGAAGTATCGAGTTAACTGACGAACCGATCGAAGTTATTGACTGACAGGCAGGCAGGCAGACACACTGACGGCAGCCAATTTGCACTGAGCTCTGCCAAAGCTTAGGATTACATTCTAAGTCTTATTAAGTAGTTTTCCATGCCCGAAGGTTTTGGACCGAGGCTGGGTGCTGCATTTTAAGAGCGAACTGAGCGGGGTTGTTGACGTTGTCAGCGTCGTTATCGGCGCACCGTCATGACGCGTCAGCACAAGGGCATTGTTCAGGCGGGCCAACGTATCCATGTATCGGACGGAATTCAGCCTGATGGTTAGATTCCGAAAATCTGAAAGAAGCATCTTTCGCATACTCTGACTCTAACTCTGACTCTGACTCTGACCAATGTAGATAAAAGGTGGCATGTTGCTGCGGTCATTCACGATAAAGTTCGCTGCTTTTAATGGACGTACGGACGTACGCTGCTCCGTCTTAGGCCCCGGCTCCGGCGTGCATCACGCTTCGTGCGGAGGATTTTCGCTTAAAGTGGTTGCTTCCATAGCCAGTCGGCATTGGCGCAGCAGTACTCACGATGCTATTGTGGCAGAGCCTTTCATTATTCCTTTTGACCATGGTGCACTCCTATCGCGTTTCGTTGTAATTTTCGATGAGTTGCTGACGAATAAAGTAATGAAAAATAATGACCGTGAAGCGAACACGCACGAACCTAAGGCTTTCCTCTGACCACCGCCGCTGATCAATCCGTTGTCTGGAGGTCGACTTCTAGCGATTTGCTTATCTATCGTAAGCATCGAACCCAGCGCGCACAGTTTACTGAAAACCGCCAGAAATAGAATGACGGCGAAATGAGTACGTGCTTTTACAATTCGTTCAAAGGAGAAGAGAGAGAACTCGTCGTCGAATGGGTGAGATTTGCAGCACTGAAAATATAATTGCCTCCGAAATGTTTTCTAAATCTAAAATAGAGAGCGAAAACTGGGCAAGTAACTAATAAATTAATTTTTGCTCTTTAAAGACATTTAATTAAGAGTCTCAGTCTCAAAGAGCTGAAGAGTCACAAATCGTTCTCTTTAGTCTTCTTGGACACAAGGCTTCATCAACATCGGGCAATACAGCGAGATTTATATTCGCCCTGAAGAACCTAAATTAAATTTAATTTAAATAAAATATTTCTGTGGACGAAAGCAGCATAAGTTTGAATTTGTCAAAGCGATGTGAATGTCTTTCAAACAAACCATAGCGAACATTTTAAGAAATTGCTATTATGTACAAGAATAAATACATATATTTCATTTTAAAATTAGTTTACTTTGTGAATGTACAAGTATGTACTCGCCTCCATTAATTTTACTTGTTTTTTTCTAGGTTTTTTGTATTTTTTGTGGTAAAAAACTACTACAACGTTCGTTGTTTGCTGTTCCATTGCTCAACAAATTATTCAAATAAATAGATATAATAACAACAACAACACCGCATCGCAGCTTAACGAGTCTCTCTGAACTGAACTGAACTGAACTGAAATGAATTGAATTGAATTTAAGCGAACTGAGCTGTACTCCTTCCAGTTCGCCAAAGTTGCCTAAGTTTAATAAATAATGACTGTTGTTGGCTGATGCTGTTGTTGTTGTTGTTGTTGTTTTCGGTTTTAGCGTTAATTCACTTTGGCGGTTTGATGGAGCAGCTGCAACATTTGTGATTTTTGTAGGTTCGTTGCGTATACGTATATGTATGTATGTATGTATGTACATACATATGTGTGTATGTAAGTATATTGTATGTGGCTCTGTGTGTGTGTTTGTGTTTGCTTTCTTAGGTGTATAAAAATCAACCAAATGAACAACAATAATTACATTGACGCCATTTGAGCTAAATTCAAGTCAAGACCAAGCCTATTTTTCAACAAAAGTCGCAAGTTTGCGCCGCGCTGGAACATAAAATAGTTATCCTAAATGCATTTTTTGTTGTTCCATACAACTTGTTCCATTCGGCTTGTTCCATTCGTGCACTCGCTCTCCAGCAACAAGCTGAAGCTGAAGCTGTTGTTGCTCTTTACGTCACCGACTATTCTGAAATTGAAATTTTCTCGTTGCTGCGTCGTCTACTGATAAGAGATTTGCATTCTCTTGCAACCAACCAGATGCTGTGCACGCACACACGAAATGACGTAAATGTATGACGCAGTCAAGTAACGATTTTGCAAGAGGCCCCAATTTTCCCAAGGTTGTAAAGTTAATAATAGCACACAATCCTAACTTAAATAAATCATTCATTTTAGTAAAGTTTTCTTTAGTGAGATTTTTTATAAGCAGAAAGGAACACAAAAATGTTCTCAGTAGACGCAACGTTTACAGGAACAACATCAGAAAACAGGAAAATCAGAAAGAAAAACCACGAAAACTAGTAAGAAAACCATAATCGTTTTCATTATTTAACAAATTAATTCTACAATAAATTAGTATACAGTTTAGGTTACATCCTACGCCAACCCTGTGCTTCTTCTTGACTTCCTCCTGGTCTAGTATGCGATGGGATTCTTGCAATTTCTATAATAAGAAACCATAAAAAATTTCGGAAGAAGGCTAGTCTGTTTTACTCGTAGTTGGAGAGCATCCATTTTAAATGGTCTTGTTACGGGCTAAGCCTCAATTAATCTAGACTCTAGACGTGACGGGAGAGAGAGCCAAATTTCAATTGATTACCTTACAATTTGAGTAATCGTTTACAGTGGCCTCTCCAATATATACATATAGCTCTCTCTATCTCTCCCTGACATTACGTCGAGGCTTCATTCGAGGCTTTACTCGTTGAGAATATTTCTAGTAAAACTGTGCATTTCTGATTCCAGAAATTGTATCTTTGAAAAAGCTCTCGAAAAGTGATATAAAATCCACAAGAATGCAATGTTAATCGGTGCAAAAATGATACATAAACGATGCATAAAAAACCGGTATTTTGGTCGGTATTTTCTTACCACGACATGACTCGCTAGACACAAAAATGACGCAAAAAGTCTCGCCGCGAAAAGCGGCATTTCGAATGCTCCGTGTCCGCCCCCGTACACCCTCCTCCGCCCTCACCCAACCACCGCAAGATCACCACGAATCTCGGCTGATTCGTTAGACACAGACATGAAAAATCATCTGGTGCGGAAATCAATTTCAATTTCCAGCTCATTTAATTATTTCGTCATGAGCGACAGCACGACGCCACGAGGAGAAGGCTGTGCTGAAGAGGATTGTTTAGGCGGATGGACGGAGGAGTACAAATGTACTTACTTGAGACGAGCGTTGCGTTCACGCTACTCAGCGTGAGAGAGCTGCTCTGAGCTGCGTCGGTCGCGCCGCGTGTTGTCGTCAAATAAGCCGCGGTACCCACGAGCTAGTGTTAATGAACAGCTGTCACTGGCTTTGAGGTGCGGGGCGGTGCGCTGCAACTGGGTCGCATAACGAGACCCATTTGTTTCTTTGTTAAAATGATTATCTCGTTTTTTAGTCAAAATTGCAACCAACTGCGACTCTGAATAATTTAAGGTTACGCCGAATTCGTTCTCATGAAGTAGGCCCGGCTCCACTTTGGCCATTTTGGGCTTGTTTCGGGCATCGCGTTAGCGCTGGGTCAGGGTCCAGAGGTTGCTCACTTCCTCATATTTGAAGATGAGTGACCTCCTCCATTCTCCTTACATCTGCCCCTTAAAAATGCCCATTCGCGATGGCAATCCACTCCGGCCGCAGCCAGAGCAGCGCACCAGATGCTTAGCTATGCGAGCTGCTTTCTCGACGAGCTTGCCGAGTATGATTGATTCGCGAATGCTCATGCCCATGCCCATCACCGAAGCGATGCAGCTGAGTGAGTGCGGTTAACAGAGGCGCCTTTGGTTCGCGTTGCGTTTGCAGCGCTCCGCACGTAACGTAAATAAGTTAAACGCTTTCCTGGTGAGATCGTTCGTTCGTAAAACGTGATCCTCGTTCTGCAGATCGTCGTTGATACAACGATAGTTGCCGCTGAAAAGACACGAAATTATCTGCAGTCTCGCGCGTGCACTCTTACAGCTTTGCATGCGAAGAAGCATCGCTGTAGATTGGTGTAGACGGCCTCTGACAAGGCCATCGATGCAGCCGACAACCTCCGTTTACGCCATGCCATGAATTCAGTCGATCATAAAAACTTAAAGCGTACCTAAAACGACTCGAATTCTAAACGACGCAAGCAGATGCACACGCCCTCGAGCGCGACTTATAGTTCTTTATAAGCCTAAACCGAAAAGGCGCAGCATAAGCATAGATTAAGCTTTAAAATAAATAAAAATAAAGCCTATGTATGTCGTCTCCCACGCCGAACGGTTTTGAAGAAAGCAAGCGGGAACACCTAATGTTGACCACCCGCTGCCTCAAATCGGGCTCTTTTTTACCGAGCCTTCAGTTCACTTCAAACCGACTCAGGCCGGGCCAAATGAGCCGCTCTCACTTTTCCCTTCGGATGTACATACTCGTAGGTTATAGACAACACCATTTTAAGCTGAGGATTCGCAGAGAAGATATATCCTTGCAATTTATGTTCCTGCTTCTAAAACATACTTTCTTTGTGTCCACTTTTGTTTTTACATTGCAAACAAATCTTCTTTTTTTTTCTTCGTCCGATTATGTGCCTCATTAGGACGCTCGGCCGCTCGGGCGCTCACTGCAAACACCAAACACCAAATCGTTGAACATAAATTTCGCCATGGACGCTCCGCTCCACAAATCTTCGAAGAAGAACATGATGCAATAAAACTCAAAAATGATTTAGAATCTCTTTAGCACAAGTTTGTAACACGGCTGATGCCGTTTGGTGTGGTAACTAAGCCTTGTGGAGAAGCCGTCAAGAGCGACGGCCCCAAAGAGCAACGCATCCGTCTGAATTTTTATGAGTATATAAAATATTCATTCATTCATTCGTTCGTTGATTCGGTGCTAGAATTAGAGAGCCTAATTGCCCAATATCGCCAACGCATGCAGCCGGCATGGCAGCGACGTTCAAGGTACTGGACCGGCCGGGCGATGGCTGCCTTCAGACCTCGGACGTCAGACCACCCGGTCAGTAACTGGCACTGCAGTGAGTGCAATTTCAACCCGAGTCGTTGAGATTCGCAGCTCTGCGAGCTGAATTCAAATGACCCCCAACGAACGAACGAACGAGTCCTCGAAGAGATTTCGTCTCTTATTCTTCATTAAGGCTTCGCTACTAAACGAATTTAGGGGAATTCTGGCAACTCCTAAAGTACGATACGAATAAATTATTTATTTGATGTGTTTGCGTTTGTAAATTAGAAAGGCGTCCTGTCGCCCTGCCCGAAGAGTTATAAACTATCAAGCACAGTTAATTCATTCGTCTAGAACATCATCCGTTGTTCTATTCTAACCATTATTGCCGGACTTCGCGTTAATTACGAGTTGCTTTCATGCCGCCCACATCGAATGTGCGTAAACATGGTATTGCGACAGCGACGATAACTCAAGAAATGTCTCCTTCACTGTCAAGTCCAGAAAGCTGTCAGCTCAAAAGAGTTTCATGCTGTTTTCTTAATGTAAATCTGGGAAAAAATTACCGTGGGTGTTGCTGAAACCCTGATTTAATGCAAAACCATCGGCACAGACCCACCCAATGACGAAACGCGACACTATGTCGCAAAGCAATGTACGAGTAAGATTCAATAGTCTTTAATTTAAACTCTTTGCAGCAACGAAGGTAAGTTCAATTTATTACAAAACAAAACAAAACAAAACATCTTCAGATTTAAAACTATATTTTCACAGATCTCCCGAACGCGACCAACTGTCGCAACATAATTATTATCGCAATTTAATCACAATCACAATTACATTTAATCACAATTGATAATATATTTAACAAAAATATACGTATGCTTCTTTTATACCGCCTCGTAATGCTTCTTCTTCTTCATATTTGATTGCTAATTTGTTGTTGGCAATGACTACTGGCAAAACTCGCGACTTCTAAAACTTTCTTTTTCAAAAATGGTTGGAATTATTTCGTTCCAAAAAACACCGCTTAAATGTTTTAAAGAACCCTCCTCAGACTGCAGTTCTTGCTCCCGAAAGGGCGAGATTAATTGGCAGCAACTGCTAGCAATTTTAGAATTGTGTATAACATCGACCTGACCTGATCAGCAAGCTCGTGCTTGCCAGCCGCCACCACCACCACCACCACCACCGCCCCCTTTCTCTTAAAATCTCTGGCACTGCTCCGTCACTTTTCTCCCCGAGTTGCAGCTCAGCAACTCCCTCAGGCTCCGCGCCAGCAGAACAGAGCCTCCAATTATTGTGTATCAGTCGCGCTTCGCATTGAAGAATTCACAGAAAAATATTTATGTAAATCTGAGCGAACCATGTGTACCGGCTCCGGCCGAAAAGAACCCTCCACAGAATCACGACTTCGGGATTGCGGTCCCAGCGAAATTGCTTTGCTTACTCCAACAGCCAGGAGGAAAAGGCTGGGCACATTTTTCTTCGTTCAGTAACTTCTATACTGCACAGTATTGTACAACAACAGCCGCGACCAAAACTGGCCGAGACTCTTGTATGCAGATGAATCAACAACAACAACAACTGGCAACCATCAACGACTAACAATGCTGGTAGTCAGTCGTCAGCGTTTGCTGGTTGGTACTTCGGCCAAGTTGTCTATTTGTCCCGCGAAACCGCAGCGCCCCTCAAGTGCGCCTTCGCAGTAGTAGAGACGCGACGCTTCGCGACGGTCGTTGCTGTTACTGTTGCTTTCGTTGTTGTTCGTGTTTTCCTCAGCGACGGCGACGGCGACGGCGACGAACGCTTGTCTGCTTGACGGCTTGGCTTGCCGTTTATGACTATGTACGAATATGTATGTATGTATGTTGTTGGGAACAAATGCGGCCTGCCGATGTTCATCATTATGCACTGGAGTTGTGCGGCAGAAATTTGTTTTTATGCATCGGACAGGAACTGATCGTGGCTTGTCCAAACAAAGAATCGTTGAACACGTGTTGGCGAAGACGTCCCGAGCTCTAGCTTCGCGTATATCTCACAGTGTACCCAGCAAAGAGGCTACAATTTGGCAGAAACTTACTTGGCTTGATGGCGTGGAACAGCATAAAAAGACTATAAAAATTTCTTCCCCACACTCTCGAAAATAAGTACCGATAAGGTCCCCAAGGATTTTAATGGCAGCAACCAAATTTAATAAGTCATTTTATATGAAGAAGATACCAACATGGGCTGGATTAATCAGGAATTGCACGACACCGCCTAAGTTTTAAGGGCGCATTTTGGAAATATTAAAATTTACCAAACTTTGTTGTACCCCAAAAATCTTTGGCCTTAAGGCTCCAGGCCAGAGAGTCCGTCAGACTACGACTTTGAAGTTCTGAACTGTCAGAACTAGTTAAATGTAGGTTTTCTTACGAACATTGGCCCATAAGAAACGCATTCGTCAAAGTCGATGTCGAAAGTTGCGCATTTGACAGATGCTTTTAGGTTAAGCTCTCTCTCTCTCTCTCTCTCTCTCTTCACCAATTGTGCACAGTGCACGGTAGCAAAAGTGCCAAATGTCTGGAATTGGCAGGAGATTTAGAAGTCACAAATCGTGTGTTGTTGCCGCTAGTTGTTGTTGCATTAGTTGCATAAAACCAAACTCACCATGAACCCAAAGCGCAAACCAAGTCGATGAAAATGAAACCGAAAACGCATTGCACAACGATTTGGCACAGACACAACAACAACAATAACAACAACAATAGCAACAGCAACAACAAAAACAACAATAAGAACAACAACAATAAAAGCAGCAGCAGCAGCAGCAGCATCAGCTACAACAACAACAACAACAACAACAACAATAGCAACAACAACAACACAACAACAACAATAGCAGCAGCAACAGCAACAACAACAACAACAACAATAGCAGCAACAATAACAACAACAACAACAACAACAACAGCAAGTAAAATATAAATTCGAGTAATAACAAACTTTCAAAGAAAGTCAGCCGATCTATAAAGCATATTCCTAGCAGTCGCGTCTGTCGGCCACTGTGACTAACGATAATCTTATTTAAGCCAAATTTGTATTCGGCTTAACTGGTGGAGTAGCCGACAGCCAATAACCGGTACACGTTCTCGTCGTAGAGAGCACGCTAATTACTCGCTGCATTCTTCAGCGCTGGCAATGAAATATCTACCTCTCCACTGTCCATATTATTTCTCTAAAATTTATGACGTAATGCGAAAAACCAGGCTGAATTACTCTGTCATTCAAAGCAGCTAAAGTATTTATGGCGTCAGCGGCAGCAACTGCCGGAATATTCAACTCTTTTAATACTATTCTATTCTCAAATGCAAACTGATGGCATTCGTCTGCCAACGCAGAGCAAATTCCTTTCCGAGAAAATTTCTTCGTTCCGGCTTTTATGCATAGTGTTAACACAACAAACGGCCCAAGCGGACCACATAGACCATTTCTTTAACTCCCCGGACGTAGGCCCCGCGAATCTATTTTAACACCGGGAAGACCAAGCATTTATTAAATGCCATGAGGATTATAGCAGACGCAACACGCTATTTTTCATGCGTTTCCACTCATGCGTATATATGTATATACGCATACGCACAGTACGTAGTACGTACGAGTACCAGGCGCACGCGCAAGAAACTGGATCTGCTTTGCTCCTCCCTCTTCGATGGATAAAATATTAAAAAACTTCCTTCCAATGTCTCTGAAAACAAATTCTTTCAATTTTCCTGCGGCGCAGAACGGCCCCACTCTTGTAAAAGAAAGCAATCAGGGTTGAAAGAAACCAACTTCGATAAGAAAAAAACTCGTCAGCTAAATAACTTTCAATAATAAAAACAAAATTGATCATTTAAAAATTTAAATGAAATATTATTGAAAACATTCGCCATTTCCACCGAAGCAAGGAAAGAAGGAAGGAAGGAAGGAAGGAAGGAAGGAAGAAAGGATGGAAGGAGGAAAGGATGGAAGGATATTTTTTCATTCAACTTAACCAAGTATGTAGACGCATTCGGCCAAGTAGACGCATCTTATTTGCAAAAATATTAGTAACGAATATCAGGCGTAACGATTAAACGATGTGGCGAGTAGCGAGAATTATTCAATTTAATTTTGAATGAAAATTCATTTTCGTAGCAAGTTTGTTGGCCGTTATTAGACCACAAATGAAAGGGCTGAAAATGAAAAGGTAAATGAAATGTTGTATGGTTAGTGGTTATACTTAACATTATTATACATTTCGTATACAGAATACGAAATCTTAACAGCTGTTAATTCTTAACTATTGTTTTATGTGCTTGTTAATGTGGTGAGCTTAGTTAATCAGTCCGAATATGGCTGCTAGTATTGTATTTGTGTAGTATTGCGAAATTTTGGAGTACAAAAATTCCACTTCTCTTTTCAATTTTTCGTTATAGAGAGAAAGTGGTTTAAATCTTTGCTTCATCAGAGCAATGCTAGCAACTATTAAGACTACAATTTGATAGGTCAAACCATCAGGTCATAAATTTTTTTTCGTTCAACAAAGGTTTTCGTTCAACAAAAGTTTTCGTTCAACAAGATTTCGTTCAACAAAATTTTATATACTCGTAGTAAAATAACATAAAAGGCGAATTCTGCTGACAACGAAATCAGCAAAAAGCACGTCAATTCGGTTCGGTACGAACGATTCAATACTCAAATTTAGCAAACACGACTCTTGGGAATTTTCTGCTATAAATTTTTCAAATATTTTTGCTTTAGTGCGTTTGTCGAAGCGAATGAGCTAAATATTTAAAACTTTTATTGTATTTGCAAGCTCTAACCATTTTCATGCTTTGCTCTGACTGACTCTTAACTTTCTATAAAGTTGGGCCCAAGTGGGCTTGGCTGATCGTTAATTTTTGTAAGCATCTTGCCATTAAAAGTTTTTATTTCGGAAAAACTGAGCCTGTTTGCACTTTGTATAAAATGTACTAAACCGAATTTTTTGAGATTAATTAATTGAAAATGCAGTTAATAAAATAGACATACAGACTTCTTAGAAAAAACATTGACTCTTGAAGCTATAACTTGTGTTTTTTAGCAAAATCAATATAATTTTGAGCAAGAGATAAACAAATTTATTTCTCATGATTGGGCCTTCTAGAGATAGCATGGTATCCTGTCGATCCTCGGTCCTTATCTATGCCCCCTTAAAACCTATTTCTCGCCTGATAGCGCCTAATGGCCCTAATTCTCATACATATTTAAACGAAATAGCGAAGATCTTCAACGCAAGAAATTTCAAAAACTGCTTTAACAAAAACAAAATTTAGGGTATGCCGAACTGTATTGAATTCTTTCAATTAAAAACAATTAAACAATAAAATTCATCTCAACAAATCGAGAGAACATCAGCGCGGGGGGGGCGTTAAAACTCAGTGTGTCCCCGATTGTGACAACACTGGACCAACCGGCTGACCATATGGTACTCTGGTTTTGTTATTCGATTTACAGTTCCTCATCGGTGCGCGATGGATGTTGCTGCGACCGAAAACGGAGACCGATAGTTGCATAACGTGGTATTTAACATCGCCGCAGCCAAAACCAGAAGTGCAACATTCAAAGCGATGGCTAAGAGAGCTGATGGCTGCTGGCTGATTGTGGCAACGCGCCGCGATGTAGCAGAATTGGGTCAGGCAAGGCCGTTCGTTGCCCCTTCATTAGTCACTCACCGCGCCCAGAGTACGAATTCGTCAGATATTTCACATTCGCAGACGCATTGATTTGATTCGTGCAGGCATTTGATTCGTTCCGCAAACGACGACGGTGGTGGTAATTAGGGCCATTTTGAGTGATCACAAGCTGCGCTGTGACTGAGAAGGCATGCTAAGGCACAGCTGTCGGTTTGGACCGAGAGATGTGCTCCTATTGTTTTGGGATCCAATGGCAGGAGCATCTTATCATCTGCTGAATCAAGTAGGTAGTCGTCTCAGCCGTCTAAACCTGCTTTGTCTAAAGGAGGTCGCAATTTTCTTCTAAACCTTTTTAAATTTACTATTCTTAATGACTAAAGAAGTTTAACTAAATACTCGTACACCGATTTTTTGGATACTTGGAGTGTACATAACCTCAGTGCATCATTGGATTGCTCTACATTGTAGCGCATCCATCACCAACACTTTACAGGCAACGCAACGACAGCAATACATAGCCGTCTGTGCACCGACGCTTCTTATAATGCTCTCCAAATTTGGTAAAAACGAAGCTCTATTCCATCATTTCATTATAACATACTACGTCTGGGTACAGCGGCTCGATGCTGCGCGAAGCTCGCCTCGTTCGCCTCAGTGCTGGGCTGGCATACCAGATGTTGGCACAATACGATAGCAAGTGATTGCGTCACACTAACCATTTCGTGTTAGACTCGTTGAAACAATGTTTTAATGTTGTTCAATAGCATGTCAAATGGCAAATCTTTGTGGACGATTCCGTCTGCCATCGATGATGCCGTTGTTTGAAAATGTTCCTGTATTGGAATGGAATGGATGAAAAGACCCATACTACATAAGATATATCCACTTATTAACACTACAGGGCGAAGCCATAGAAACAAGGTCACATTTAGCCTTATTAGCCTATAACAAAAGCTGTCATCAGCTTGGTCATTAGCTAACGAATAAAAAACTGGTAGGTATTTTCAAAAAGCGGAACTTGTCCCCAAAAAAAAACAGGCTCAGCCATCATTATGACCAGTTTCCACGCGGAAGTTTCTTGAGGAAGTGTCCAAAGAACCTCTGATTACAAAGAGTGTCATCATCAAGTAAAGAAGCGAAGCTGACGACCCCTTTTCCATGTATACTAAAACAATTGACGTTACTTGATGAAACGTCGTTCCGAGAATGTCAATGAGATTTCATTAAGCTGCCCGTTCACTCCGCCGGACAGACGAGAAATCTCTACCTTTGAAAGTCGCGAAGAACGCAACGGAAAAGCAAGTGACGCGCCTGCTCGGTCATTATGTTAAGCTGTTATAAGCTGTACATACTTGAAAGTTATTTGGTAATAAAATAAAGACGTAGCCAGTAAGCTCTCCGCTCTCCGCTCTGCACCGCCATCCAGCGACAAGACGCGCTCTCTTCATTAGCAATATGTCATTGGTTAGCAGAAGAAACATAACCTCATTAAGCACATTTTTTTTATGCAGCAGGTTTCTAACCCAAAATGCATTTTATTGTATTTTCTCTAAGCTAATTTAAGAAAACCTAATTAAGCTAATTTTTTGAAGGTATTTAGTGAGGAAATGTGCTAAGTGTAATAAGAGAGAGTTACATATAGCACTCTGAGACTTTCTTCTCTACTGAAAATATTCGAATACAATTTTTAAAATAATATAGAAAATTCTTTATTCTTTGAAAATGTTAACGGCCCAACAGGCGTCACTTCCGAATCCATACATAAATTACATACGCGATATTCTAAGCGCGCTCGTCTGCCTCGATAATGACTTTCGACGCGTCACTGCCGAGATCCGCGATCTCCAGAATGAATACAAAGAGGAAATGGCAACGATCCAGCTCAACTGTTCTCAGTTCCGGAAGCTTCTTTGCCAAGGCGTAGAGAAAGGCAAGGATTTCGGCGGTCTTGTAGCGGAGATTGATGAAGTCACCAATTGCTTTACGAGCCGTATCGAGGCTCTGAAGAGTGATCGTCAGGAGATTTTGGACAATGCCCGCAAGTGCCTCGAAGAGTTAAACACAGAGAAATGCAAACTTAAACAATTCCACGAGAAAACGGTAGACCACTTGAAAAGACTGGTCATCAACACACACGATCCGAAGGTTATTCGAGACTACGAGAAGGACATTTGTGAGATGCACAAGTTCTTCGTCAAGGAAGTGACTTTCATAAAAAACACCGAGAATGTCTTGCTGCCCTTCTTCCAGCAGCTGGACGACGGTGATTTCACTTCTTTTTGCAATTGCTGCTGTTTCAAGAACTACGAGTGGGTACCACAAGGTAAGACGGTCTCCGCAACATTTGGAAGCTCTTCTAACAAGAACATAATTTTAAACCGACTCTCCTGAAGCAAAAAATTTGGCGGCCGTAACAGAAGCCAGCAATGAGATCAAGAACACGATGGGAAACACGCTGAAGAAGGCGTTTGCGCAACTTCACATTCACCAGCCGCCAGACAAGAAGAGCTTCCTTGCGGCATACCTCGTCAACTTGGCCCACAACGAAGAAGTTCTAAAAAAGAAACTCAATCTCTTTGGAGATGAGTAAAGCAAAAATTGTTCATTTTATTTCATGGTAAATATATACGATATTCTCCTTTGTAAATTCGCCGAGTATTCAGCTTACTACGAGTATGGCCCAAATTCACAAGCTCACAAGCTCAGGATTGTTAACTGATGATACGAGAGAAAGAAGAACCAATTCCCATTAATGTATACATGTATATATGTATTAGAGATCTGCATGAGACGTCTCGAATGATTCGAAACTGATATAGCAACATTTTTGCGTTGATGCAGTGCTTCCATTTGATTTCGAATCAAGCCGTGACCATCGGAATCATAAGTGGTAATGTTTTCAGCATCGCTGAATTCAAGGACAATAAAAGATTACTGATTTTTTTAAGTGCTTAGTGCTTAATTATTGTATTTCTATTGATATTATTTAACAAGCATTTCTCAAAAGAAAAATTCATAATCGGCATCTTCGAGGAAAAAGGAAATGAAAAATGAAAGACTTACCGTGTAAGCGATATAGTAATGCAGCCAAGCAAAACTCTTAATTTAAGGGTTGATTGTTTTTCATACGAGTATGTTGATATGTTTCTTGATCTGTTGAAATGTTTGCACAAAAAGTTTCCTTTTGTAATGAGATTTCATAGAAACTTTATTTATTCAAAAACTTTATTTATTTATTGAATTTTTTTTTATAGTAAAACATTTTCATTTAGTAGCACTATTTATTGTTTATTGTTTTTTATACGAGTATGTTAAAATGTTTCTTGATGGGTTGAAATGTTTGCACAAAAAGTTTCCTTTTGTAATGAGGTTTCATAGAAACTTTATTTATGTGTAAAAAAACTTTATATATTTATTGAATTTTTTTTTTTTATAGTAAAAGATTTTCATTTAGTAGCACTAACCGTTAGAAGGTTTTTTAAACATGAAAAAATGTCAGATTGGATTTTGAGCAACGTATTATGCAGCCGAGTGTACTCTTTCGAGGAAGAGTGTCAGGTTTGACTCCTAACCTGATCTAAACTTTATAATTACGACGTTTACTATGTATAATATAATATGTAATATCTTAAAAAGTTAAAGCTTATGTTTTTTTTAAATTAAACTTGTTCAGAGCCAGCTAAGAATCTATCTGACTGAATTGCACTTTATCACCTACAGATATTCGATGATTTTTTGTGAATTAATGATAATTATTTCAATAGATTCACTATAAAATCTTTGTATTCGAGGCAATTTAGGAAAACAATTCCTTGTCTAAGCGCACTTGGTTACGCACTTGCAATTAAAAATAACGAAGTTTGTGGAAAAGTACTAGATGCACCATGAGCGATCATAAAGGCATTTACCGTAGTACCAACGAGTCATCCACGCATTTTTTTCGGTTAGGTTCTTTACTTTTTCTTCAATATCGTAGCTGTCTGGGTCTAGCTGTATAAGAAATAATTAAAAAATTAAAAGCATTGCGATCAATCTATAGCGATGCACTCACAATAGGTTTTGGAAAAATTCGCTTCATATCACTTTTATGTAATTGCTCACGATGGGCTTGCTTCAATATATTGTATTGGCTGCCACTCAGGCACGGCAAACATAACTGGCATAAGTGAATGTTGCAGTTCGTCTCGCAGCTGTGTTCGGCACAGATGCTTACATCCGACGCCAAGTTCCTGTCCGCCGTCACCATTTCTTGTGTCTCGTCGGAGCTAAAATTAAACCATGTTGTCAAACCATTTCTGGCCAAAGGTCAATGCCAAAGCTTTACCCCTTCATGAGCGTGGCCCAGTTCACGGTGGATGCAATACCCAACAAATTAAAAGCGTTGAATAAGATTTGCTCGTACAATATCGCATTTGGTTGGAAATGAGCTGAGGACAGATTCGGTGACATGTTCACTTCCATAAGGTGTACGCGTAAGCGGTCATCGATTATCATATCAAAGCGCAATAACTCAAAGAAATTATACGCTTTGTAGGAACGACCAATTCTTACGATGTCGCTCTCCTTCGCCTGGACTGTGCGACTTATTAGGTCCTCAACTTGCAGCCAAATAATCGAGGGATCCAATGATCGATGACGCAGGTACGCATCGAACGACGCACGCATACTCCCGGAATATTGTTCATAATATTTGATCAGAGATGGGAGTTCCCAGGTGGGTAAATAGTCATCTCCCACGACATACTTTTCTACTTGTTTGGGGTCGAACGGATAATACTTAACAGCGCAATAGCGGAAAAGTACATCGCCAGTATAAATATAGATACGCAAAGGATCTACAGAAGTAATTAGTACGTAGACTCCAATATCAAATTTGTAACCATCGACCAGTAAAGGATTTTGTACGAACTCTTGTATGAAAGAATCTGTCGAATTTAAATCCAGTTCGAGCGAACGTTTTATTTTAATATTACGATGTTCGTTGTTTTTCTGAACAAAAACTGCTTTCGGGTTTGCTGTTGCATAGCGTAAAAAAGCGTCATAATGGTCGGGCAACTTGAAGGCCTTCGGTATAAAAGGCAGCGGCGTTGTTGATAAATCCACTTTGTTAGTGATGAATCCGCAGCCCGGAATGTGATTAACACGTTGATGCTGTTGCAAATTTTTTAGTTGTGACATATGCAAGAAAGGATAATCATGGGCCCATAATAGATCCCAGTCCTCAGTGACTGAAACTCGCTTATATCCCAACCTATGGAAAACTTTGAGAACGTGCTTTAAGTGGTCCTCTGTCTTGCTTTTACCGTAGATAGCGAATGTAGGACCGTTTTCCAGTGATGTATTCAGGGACGACCTTTGAATGTGGAAAATATTTTGCAATTGCAGACGGTCCAGAAAGCCATTTCCTAAAAATGGCAGGAACTCTAGGACTATAGCACTAGCTAGAGTAGTAACCAATAATATTATTACAGACCGGAGCGGAATCACATACTGGTCATCTTTTTCCACTGTGGACGGAGGTTGGTTCGTTGCCATGATGGATTCGAGATTCTCTTCCAATGTCTAAAACGAAATTCTTAAGTATGGATCTAGGTCAAATATTCCCTTCTTTTAGGATCAGACATCCGCATACTCGAGCATCGCCAAATTTCGAAATATCTTTCTCCATCAGTTTTTGGAAAAACCAAGTTGAATTCGTTTATTAAATTAGTATTACGTTAAAAAAAAATTAAGAACAAAAACTACCAAAGTTTCTCCTCACTTATCATTTACTAAACACAAATAGAAATTCGATCATATATTCCAGTCTGTTTTCCAATCAGAATTTCATTTTTACAAGTCACCAGTGTTGCAAACCAATTTAAATTAAGGGCCTCATTTTTTATCTACGAACAAAGTGATTCTGGTTTCTTATTTTCGCTTTGTTAACATTTTCGTATTTCTTATCAATGAAAACTACGTTAAGTGACGTTGCCTCACTTTACAACAACACTTCTTACGGGTTTTTACGTTCTTAGTTCTTACGTTGAAAAGTACGTTGGATAGGACGGAAGTGAACGAACCTATCATGCAGAACGACAGCTTAAAATCATTCGTTCCCATATAAACTATAAACCAAATTGATTTTTTTTACCTGTTAAGGATCTTTATTTGTACATTTTTGTGGTTATATATGTATATACTTAACTTTTACTTGTCTAGGTTTTCTAGGTTAAAGTTAATTTATTGCAAAGCGTTACCTTAGTTTTTTAAATAATTTTTATGTAATACTTTTGCAAACAATTTACAAACTCACAAGCACATCTTCACATCACACATACGCAACTTTTCTTTATGTCCAACTCGATTGTTTTTAAGCAAGGAAGATATTAAGTTTTGTAGAAAGACAAGAACAACAACGATTCGGCTGACTTAACGAAAACAACGTAAGGCTTCGTAAGAGTTATAAAATGCAATTTTTTCAACGAAGTGTTTAGGAACGAAAGTACGTTCGTTGAACCTATCGTTCATAAGAAATGAGGCATTGTGTTACGCGGTAAATACCTTAACTTGATCGTTAAGGCCGTAGAAGTAAAAAGAGGCTAATTAGTTTGGCAAGTACTCGTTGTCCTTTACAGAACTATGTATATACTGCATGAGGATTTAAAATTTTGTTGATGGTTTGTGATAGTTGTTTTTGCCATATTACCCAACAAAATTATTCACACCCTACAAATCGATTTTAGACGAGAAATCTCGTATTCAAAACAACATGAATTTAATGCCGTATTTTTTTAACAACAAAAATATAAAATCAAATTAAAATTAAATTTAAATTTTAAGAATTTAATTAAATCTTGCTGCGGTAAGAATAACCTTAAGGATGTTTATTTAATGCGTTTGTAATTATAATATTCTTCTTGCACAGCTTTCGGCACAAATCCATATTGAAAAATGTCCTCGAAGCGTGGACGTGACCTTGAAGATGCCAAGAGACGCAAGCTGGCGCGACAACGTTTCCGCGGCCTCATTCGAAGCGTCATCTTTAACCGAATATGGCTATCGGACGTCGGCGACCAAAAGCTCTCACTAAACGTCAAAAAGAACATCGCCATGCTTGTCCGGACTCAGCGAAAAATCGGCATGCTAACACTAACTGTATATAGACTACATTCTTCTCGGCTTTTTCGACTAGATTTTTTTCTAATCTGCTTTAGGAAAAAACGTTACTGCGTACGCATGTCTTCTACCGAACCATTGACGACCGCAAGAAGCTGACGAGTTTTATGGCTTCTCTCACGTGCCTCTCCAGATTTACGCCGGTATAAAAAAAAACACTCAAGCAGATCTATCGAATAACCCGAATGGGAATCTGCAAATTTCCAAAGATCTTTAGTACTGTAAATGGCTTTAATGCTTAATCATTTATAGAAAATTCGGGCTCGCTTAGCTCCTGTTGTTAAATTTTTGATTGCCAGTAAAGGACGACAAGTTATGAAGCAAGGCGATATTCCGATGACGCTTTACTTCATACTGACCGGCGAGATCGAGATATCAACGAGAGTCTATGATCCTGTAAACATTTAATCACTGCGGGCTTAGGCTCATTAACACCGCATTGGCTACTTTCAGTTAAAAAAGAGTTACATCGATAAAGCTGAATTCATTAGTGGACCTGGAGACTGCCTTGGCGATGTCGAAATGATTGAAAATATCCCCCGGAGAAATACTTATACCGTAACATGTGAGTTGGTTAAACTATAAAAAGAATATACAAAGAATATAAAGCAAAAAAAACTGTCCCGAAAACTTTACTAATATCATTAAATGTCCTACTTTCATCATCAAGTTCTTTTTTCTCACATTATCAAACCACTACGCAAAGGGTATATAAAGAAGAAGCGGTTTAATGTGACGGTTTACCCCAAAAATAGACGATTAATAATCATCCAAATATTTGATTCGAAACGTTAATACATCTGAATGGTACCCCGGTAAAAAGTTTACTTTATTTTAAATTTTTCAATATGCATTAATGTGTCCATGAAGTTTACTGTAGTTAATTAAAAAATGCGGCTGTATTGAATATTGATTCATATTCGAACTAAATACGAGTATAAAGAATGAAAGAACATATAAAAAACCTAGATTTGTATATCTCGAATCGCTGTGTATTTAGATCACGGCGAATAAATGCGCAAAAGTCTGACCTTTCTGTTGCTTTGTCTCTAAGCGACTCCCCCTTTGAGTCCTCAAATAACCTGTCCCACGAAAACAATAGCGCCATAGTTACAACTGGGACGTTTCCCCGCATTCCTTTCGAGCCAATATACTCGTAGGTGAATTGCTTTTCGTTTTGCAAATGATTTTTTGTCGCTAGAACGACTCGGTGTAAGCATTTCTCATTTCAGCCGAAGCAGAGCTACTGGTTGTGTTCGAGAATGACTTCGATGACATCCTGCGACCTGTCATGTCCAAGCAGTGGTTCGAGAAAAAGGCGGCCGTTACAACCCTACACTATTTCAACTTCTTCACCTACGACCAGGTATGTGCGAGTATGCAATATTGTGCTAAAAGAACTCGTTCAAATCTAATTAATATGTCCCCCCGCGGTACTCACCGCTCTTCATATACCGCTCAGATCATTACCGCCTGCAAGCTTGGAATGCTGCGCCAGTTCGAGCCACTGGAGACTATCTGCTATGAGGACAAGGGACAGGCCAGCTATGCTTATTTCGTATTGAGCGGCGAATGCATGATACTACAGTGCCTGAAAATGCGAGTAAGTGAGCGAGATGGGAAGGCGTTGGCACAGTGTGTGTTTGAAGGTGTGCTCAACCTCATTTTGTACTGTCCGCAGGTTGCGGAGAAGGATGGAAACAAGACGTTCGAATTGTTGGACATCTCAAAGGATGACAGTTCGAATATGTTTCAGGATCTCACGAATGCAGAATTCATGCAAAAACTGAATCAGCAGAATAATACAGAATTCAAGGACACGTACGATATTGACCAAGAAATTCTTTCCGTCGATAATGTTAAAAGCGAGGAGGAAAAAAAGAAAGCGGTAGGCGAAATCGTAGACTAGCTTTTTCGAATTCGTTGAAATATATTTGTTAAGAATTTTAATGCTTCACTTCTTTTACGTTTTATATTTAGTTACGAAAAACTGATCTACGGAGCATAGAAATATCTTGTGGCCTTAGAAAGTCAAGCCACTCCTCTATAGCACTGGGCAAATCACCGCCAGGAAAGAAGGCTAGACGCACTGAGAAAGGAAAAAAAAGCGGCGATGGCAGTGACTTTGGCTGGCAGATGGTAGAGAATCTGGAAGACCTAGAACTGGAGGAGATGTCGGAAGAGGAGCTCGAGGAAGCCGAAGAAGATTTGGAGGAAGGCATTGGCACCAGAAGAAGTAATCACTCAAGCGTAGACACCAGGAGGAGTAAGCGAACGTTGATGTCTGAGGGCGGCATCAGGAGAAGTAAGGAAACTGCTGGCGAAGATCCGAGAATGGCAAAGAAAACTGAAGAGGCCAAAAATTCAAAAGGGCCTCAAACCAACCCAAAAGCGAATACGAGATTGGCTAAACGCACCTCGGAACCAGAAAATGCAGAACAGGAAATTGATGCTATCAATGTTAATTATCCTCTGGAAGAACAAGAGCCGGAATCTTTGTCAGAATTTGAAGAGGTCGAAGAAGAGGAGTTGTCGGTTTCGGTAATGGCAGATCCTGCATCTGTGTTAAAGACTGATGACAGCTCTAAATTTACGGTAAGTACTAAAAAAAAAAATTGCTAAAAATAAATACATAAATAAATGGTTAACTTTTCCTTACGTAACGTAACCTCTTTACGTTTATTGTAGCAACGAAAATCTGATGCTAAGTATGAAAATCACTTTATTGACGTCGGCTCTCTGACATACGGTGGCATATTCGGCCTGGGTGAGAAGCTGGAGCATCGTGTCATTATGGCACGCACGACGGTACAATGCTTAATGCTGCCGCGCTTCTGGCTATTCGAGCGGGACCAAAATCCGGGCAATGTTTGGCAGCGGAGACGCTTTTATTTGGATTGCACAATTCCCTCCAGACAGAAACTATTCAAAGGTTTCCTGTCGACGCGCAGGTGGCAAAAGTTTAAGAACGACTTCATAGAGAGCAACCTGAATCCGAACGCCACGAATAATCCCACCAAAGTTCAAGACGTGCCGATTATTTGCCGTATTGTAGAAGCTCATGATTGAAATAAAAGCTATTACATAAAATCAATGAATGCTGTATGAATTACTAGGCCTCTCTCCCCGGCCAACCTTACTACCTTTTCCGACCACCCTGTTTCTTGTTATTGTTGGTGTGGTTTTAGTACTCTTAGAAACGCCGCCGATTTGTTTGCTCATTTTTGTTGCCAAGCAGAAGAAAGAAAGAAAGAAAGACGTACTGACCTCATCAGTATTATAACTAGCTACGGTTTCTCTAAATCTTCAGTTTATTGTGCTACGATAAGTGAAATTTTTTAATATGCCCGGTTCTAAGGTGCCACCCGAAGGCCTGCGAGAACTAATGAAGGGCTTAACAAAAGAAGTTTTGCGTGAAAAGCCGCTTAACATCTACGAATTCTCGGCGAAATATTTCGAATCCAGGCTAAAAGAAGAAGAAACAGAGCTTTCTGGCGAGAGATATAACGTCTACGCCACCTATGAAGCCGCATACCAGGCGCGAGAGCGCAATAAAATTCCTGTTGCCCTCGTTTTTAAAATTATCCCGGAAAGACTGACAAGTCTTATCAAAGACTTCTGCAAAGCTGTACTCCGAGAAAGGCCTGACAACATCTGCGAATTTGCGGTTAAATACTTTCGCGAACTAGACAAAGCGCATCTCCAAACCGACGGAATCGAATACACCGACTTCGAAAATTACTTCAAGAACCCAGATCGTTACAAGTCTTATGTTAGGTGCTCGTGTGGAAGAACAATCGGGGAAGTGGTTTTACCGACACCAAAAATTGTCGAAAATAAGCGATGCACTGAAGTACCCTCGACACGAAAAGAAGGAGGCCACAACCAACGAAACGATTTTATTGAAAGAAAAAATTTAGCACAGCCGGACTCTTCCAGTTTCAGCACTGAAGACAGAAATGCAAACCAAAATGTTAAAGAAACGAAATCGATTGGAAACAACAATTCCTCAAATTGCGAAAGTCCATTCCCGGAACCATTGTCTTCAGTTGTTGGCCATAAAACTGTTCCAAACAACAACGAAGTTTACTTTAATGCAGTTCTCGTCATTCAGCGGTTCTTTAAACGGCTCATCAAAAAGAAACGCTCTAAAGGAGAGACGATATGCGCTAAGGGAGAGTCTGTGCGCACTCAGATGAAGGCCCCACCAATGTCCTTCGACGCAGCTGCAGCGATAATTCAACGTACACTAAGTAAAATATGCACAGAAAAGTTGTCTCGCAAACAGAACAATTTCACCTCAACAGCAGCCAGTTTGGACAATCAAATTCTGCATTCGGAAGAGCAAAACGATAATAATTCGGAAGCTGCTTCTTATTCATCGGCGACTACTATGCGAATGTCTGCGGGATCAGGCGTCGGCGTCGATGTGGCAGTTCAGGAAACTCAGTCGGTTGAAGACAGTCGGATTGAAATTGCTGCAGAATCAGGTGACAGACGACCCGCAGCTACCAAAAGTAAGTGTTTTTTCTTTGCCTTGAGACAAGCTTTTTCAACGTTTTCTTCGTTTTCATTAACTTCATTCACTTTTTTACTTTATTCAAGATAACGAGAACGACGATCTCCTGGACATCGTTTCCAATACAACTGAGCTGAATTCCGAGGGAGTAAAGCAGACGGAGATTTCAAAGAACCAAGATTCGGAGAACTTAGAAAATGTATCAATTGCTGACAAACAAAATCAAAACAATTTGAAAGAAGCTGCTGAAACTTTGGCTTCAGAAGAGGTTATCTCTACCAATCCTGGGCCAACAGAGGTAAATGATAATGGTGAAGAAGCGGAAAAACTCCTCAAAGTGAAAGAGAACCAGCAGGATGCAGACTGGAGCACTCTAGCAAACAGAATATACTCGGTCCCAACAGCCATCGCGGCTATTGATTTATTACAACATTCTGTAATGAACTCAAAAAATATAGGAAATCTCGAAAATGTCAAAGACGAGGCTGGGACGCAAAAGGAACAGTCTCAGGTTAGTGAAAGAAGTGAAACTCCAGAAGTCGTAAAAGGATCAAAAGGAAACGGAGCAGTTGTAGCGGTTGCAGCGCCAGAATTATACGAAAACCGAAGTCAACATCAAAAGGATGATGAAACAGCTACAGATACCAGCCACAGATACCAGAAACTGAAAGACGCAGGAACGGCGGGAATTACAGACAACAACCAAGCGTCATGTTCCGAAATTAACGAAACCGCACCGTCTGCAATCTCAGTAGAGGATCTCTCATACAGAGAAAGAAGTCAAAGCACAGAGGATCAGCTTGAGCGTTCTAAGAGCCAGTCTGACCAGAGAGATCTTGAAAACTCACAGGACTTAAAAAATATGGAAGTAAGAAAAAATCCTGAGGAATTGAAAGTCGTAAAAGCACTCGAAACTCACGAAGATGTCTATCAAAACGAGAGAGAAACTAACATTTCCAAGGACATTGAAGAAAGTCAGCAAATTCGAGATGATGAAGATGGCTTAACAAATGTTTCAGTCTCACAAGAAAAAGAGAAAATAGAGGCTACAGAAATAGAGCGTTCTCCAAGCCAAACTGAGGAGACAGAGAACAACACAACACAATCAGAAAAGGACAAACCACTTCAAGACGCAGAAGCTGAAGACACATTCGAAGTCAATACAAGTGACAATATTTCACAGAACAATTCCGAGGACATTGACCCATCAGGGTCATCTGAAAGCCAAGTAGACCAACCACTGGCCGTTTCAGACAGAATTAAAGACGCTCTAGAAACTCAAGGGAGCGAGACTCAAACGCACGACTTGTCCCACGTCAAAAATCAATCTTCAATTAATAATAATGAAAGCCACAATGTAAATGACGATATTACATCAGTTGTAATGACAGACAATAGAGAGGTAATAAAACCAGTTAAAACCATAGGAATACAACCGGGATACGAAAAACCCGGACAAAATCAACAACAAACTAATCCAAATGACGAAATCGCAGGAGAAATACATGAAGGCCCGCCGGACGTCTTGAATAATGAAAATATGGATAGCAAAGGTCTCGAGGTCCAATGCGTAGACGTGAAGAAGGACGAGCGGAATGATAGCCAGCACGATCAGACCTCAGAAGCTCCCATGGAAGATAAAAGCCGTACAAATATTTCATCAGCTCAAACTTCTTTAGAGCTTAGTTTGCGGGAGGGAGAAGATAAAGTTGGTACTGCAGTCGATTGTGCCGAAACAATTGAAAACGAGAGCAGTTTAGTTCTTAGTGACCGTATAGTTACCGAAAACGATCAAACCTTGCCACAAAAAGGAGACAATTCTTCCCATAAACACATCGAAAAAGTGCCAGGTTATTTGTAGAAAACTTTAATCTTAAAAAATTTTAATTCACGAACCTTTGCAGAAAATGCTGCCTTAACGGTTGAAGGATCATCTATCACATACTCCGGGGAGGAGAAGCAAGTACAAAATCATGGTAAAACATATTGAATTATTGGAATTTAGTAGGGCTTTCTTAACTTATAGACAGTTACAACAAATTAACAACATTAACTTTTTCAGTATCTTTAGGACATCAGCATGACCTGCTGCCAACGACTATAAAAACCCTGGAAAATATCTCAGAGGAGACACACTTCACTTCTCTGGAGCAAGAAGAACACACTTTAGAACAGCACGAAAACGACACCTTAAAGGAAACACAATTCCCGGAAAAACAAGCCACAAAAACAGAAAATACCCACAATTATAGCGAGCGGACAGCCACTTACCTGTATGGAATTCATACACCTCGACAAAGCCCAGCGGCTGGAAAGAGCTCTCTTGAAGAGACTGCCAGCGGTTCAACTTTCAAAGAGCGTGAAACCAAACCAAAAAGGCGCCACCAAATAGATAAAAAGAAACTATTGGGCAATGAGTGTAGAGGCAGACAGACGACAGACCTTCCTTGCACTGCTACGGAAAAACTAAGCCCGGAAAAAGCGTTACCTTCAAAGACCTCTGGCGACTGCCATAATAATGAAATCAGCGCCGGAGAAAATGCAAAAGAAGTAGAGCATGTTGCATCTAAAATTGCCACAGAACTTCAATCCGAAATTCGGCAAGACGACGGTTCCGTTGTGCCTGTAAATGACTCGAGTGGATCGAGCTCAGACAATGACAGTGAAGTGACCAGCAGCTGGACCTGCTCAAAGGAAACCGATGAAAACGTTTCCTCCGACGAATTTAATTTGCACGAAAGTGCAAATGAGACTGCTCATTATAAACCTCAGAGGTTGGACGTAACCCATAGCTGCGAGCCTAAGCAAGGAGGCATCTACGAAATGAGCCCGAATAGCAATATTTTGTTAACAGAGACCAAGCTTTCATCTCAGGAATTGCAAGAAGCGCATAGAAGCGATGAGCCTCAATTTCCGAAATCCCAAAATAATAACGAAATGAAAAGAAATTCGCAAACTTCTGATATCGATCTAGTCATTAATGAAATTCCTAGCAACGAATCTAACTCTGTATGCACTGAAGGCCCGGAAGAAAAGATTAGCTTTGAGCGAAACGCTAACGATGTAGAACCTCCAGCTGAAATCATTGAGCAATACATCAACCACGTTGTCAAATGTAGCACCACGAACGTGGACGTACTGGAGATCAATGACGGCTCAGAGCCGGACCGTAACGGAGCACAAGGCTGTCGTGTGCAATCTGCCGAAAGGAAGACAAATGTGCTGAACGAATTTGATGCTGCTCCAAACAGCGCATCCCCAGAGAGCTTTGATTTTGTTGAGGAGGCAATAGCTGAGCTGAAAGATGCCACGATTGAATTGGGCAAATTTCTCGGAAACGAGAATAATAAGCACAGCTGCAATGAAATTAATAGCGAAGTTCCAAGTTCCACAGAGCTTAAGGCACCTTCAAGTGCGAGTGTTGAGCTATCGGAAGATAATGAAGAAGAAAATTCAGAGCAAAACTCATTACAAATCGCGTCAAATATAAACAAAAAATCTCACGAAGCTTCCGAATTAACTCAGAATCATTTACAATCGGATGTTCTTAAGGCCTGTTTGCTCGAGGACAAAGATTCAACGAAAAATAATAAAGACAATTTCGATGAGGAGATGGAAAATACATTTGGTTTCTTAACAGAAGCCAACCTACCCACAAATAAATCGAAATCAAACGAGGAACTTTCTTCGAAAGATAATGCCGAACTGCCTAAAGTCAATTGGTTTGTAGGCGAAGAACCCATCAAGAGTTCTGCCATATCATCCTCGGCGAAATCAAACGAAGTTTCTAAGGTTATTAAAGCTGATGAAGCGTACGTTGAAGCATTGCGTTTTTTAGCGACAACAGTTACAGAGAACAATAGCTTGGGCAAGTCGGTCTCCTTCGCAGAACCAGGTATATGCACCTCCCAAAAAATCAAGGAATAATTATTTTCTTAAAATTAAAGAACTCCGGTTCCTAACACTTTTTAAAACCATTTGTTCTAATTCAAAGTCGGTTCATTGACACAAAGATTAAGGCCTAACAATGTTCTATTTGACAGCTTTCTTTTAAATCTTCCCAGAATTGGCGTCTTCAATACTTCTTTTTTAAGAATACTTTAATTAAATTTATTTATAATTTATTTACATAAGAAATTTTATGGACAAAATGGTGGTTAGTTTAGTCATAGAGTTATAGAGAAAGAAACCGTCTAATTCCTTCCTTTACATTTTTTTATACAGAATAATGACTTTATTTTTTAACATTATACGATGTATTATCTATGAATATGTATTTATCTATCCTTGTTATTTTATATTTTTACGATCTCGTCATCTTTCGCTATGATATGCCTGAAGACAATGGCGAAAAAATAGTGATGGATAATAATGAGCATCCACAAATTCAGTCTACAAAGCCGGAAAAAGAATGCTCAAAGTCGAACATACCGTACGAAAAATTGAGAGAGTCCTCTACCATCAGCATTCATTCAGAGAGCAACAATGATTTCTCCGAAGAGCAAAATGAACAAATTCAGGCAACACGCAATTCTGAGTCTAAACATGACGGAGCTGATTCTCTGGAGGCAAAGGCGGCGAAACTTCGAGATGCTGAAATAGTTATTGAGAAGATGCAACAACGACGTGCTTCCGAAACCAGATCAGGGTCGATTGACGAACGACTCTCACAGGAAGCAGGAACTTTCGATGATCCCGTCATTAAATCGATGACGGAGTTGGAGAAAAGTGGTCAAAGTAATACTCAAATGAAGGAGGACTCAGTTGTAGTGCTGAAAAGCCTACAGACTGACACTAGAGAGAGTTCGGTACAAAGTACTCGTAATTCAAGCGCTTTGGGAGAAAGCGACCAAGACGGTGACAAAACTGGCAACATGGAATGCAATGAAGCACACAATATAACGAATTGCTCAAAAAATACCTATGAAATGACAGTTAATAACAGTGGAAAGGTGGCCTCTAAATCGGTTAAAATCGACGACACTATCAAGTACATTGAACCCCTGGAAGCGGAGGCCACCACCACCACCACGAACAGTGAAAGCAGCTTTTGTTTTAATGACGGCACGTCGGAACAGAAAGCCGGCACATTACATGAATCCGATTCTGAGTTAACGACTGCATTAAACTCAAACAAACCGAATAGAAGCAATTATGAATTCCGCCCAACATCGATTTTAGCCAGAAATACCAGTACAGCGACAATAGTCTCGGCTGTGATAAAAATTCAAGCCACCGCCAGAGGCTTCTTAGCCAGGAGACGAATTGAACACTTCAGAGTCTCCACACAACACGATGCCACATCGTCCTCTGATACTGTAGTTGCAGGGATGCCGTTTGGAAATCTAATCGAGGAAGGAGCGACAGAAGAAAAGCACGGAGTTGATTTGCCCACGGACCAAGAAATTTCAAGCAGTGACAATTTAAACGCGCGTCGTAATACCCTACGCCGAAGAGACGCTTTGCAGAAAGATTCCACGCCGGAGGAAGTTAATATTGACTCATTCGATTCCACCACATTGGCATTGAAAGTGAGCACCAGTGACAACAAGGACACCTTAATTGCATCCAGGAATTCAGGTTAAACTTCTCTAAAAATAATCAGGATTTCTTTCGATGGGATTGTTGCCAATCAAAATTCACCCTTTCAACCCCTCATTTTCAGCCTTTATAATACGTTCTAATACATAATTAATTACTAAGTCTTGACTAATCTTTAACTAATTTAAAAATATAGTGTTAATTTTTCTAGATTAAATCTTTGCCGTATTTTTTTTTTTGGGCTTAAATTAATGAAAAAGTCAGTAACTTTTATAATGCGTGTACAAAACTTATGAAATATTAATTTTTTCAATACTTTTACCATATATATATATGTATATGTACATATGCCAAATTAACCATACGGTAATGCGTGAATTCTTAATTTTTATGTTATAACTAAACTTCATTTTCCTTCTTATAAGAGCTTAAATTGAGGAGTTGGGAAGGTTGGATTTTGAATTTTTTTCCTTTATTCAATAACTCAATACAAGAACTAGGATTCGGTTTTAATAGAGAAACCTCTTTCTAATCTTTTAAAAACTATTTTTTAGCAAAAATATAAAAAATCATTACTCAAAAAGGCGGTTGGAAAAAATGTTGCCATAATGTTAAAATTTGAAAGTTTGAGAACAATGCAATCAATCTTGTGCCCTAATATTGACCTAAAAACGGGTGAATATATATTTTACTCGTACGAGTATAAAAACCATACAAACAGCAGTGCCGCGTGGAATATAGCCTTCGCGTGTAGCGTATAAATAAATATTTGAAATGACTAACTGTGGAATTGCTCTGATTTATGCCACATTCGTTCTTGAGGCAACCAACCCATAATTAACCTTTTTGCTCGAACTCATCAGCTTTTGTTTAATTTTCTTCAGAATCAGCAGCATCCGCGCCAGTTCACAGCAAGAAGGCGGCCATCGATTTCAAGTGGTTCGCCCTGAGGCAGAACTCGATGCCCGTTCAAATCGAATCGGAAATATTTCGCGTCATTCCGAAACACATGCGAAAGCGCGTCAAGAGCGCCGAAGACGGAAAGGGAAAGGGAAAGGGAAGGAAGGCTGCTGCCCGCACGGTTCGAGAAATTGAATGGAGGAATTAAATAAACTAATGTTTGCATTGAGTGTAGCATTCTAGAAGAACAACAATAAACATGAATCAATAAAATGCTTCGCATTTTTAAACGAAAGCGAGTGGGGGCATTTTCCTTCTACCAATTCACCGACGTACGAGTACTCTCTACTATGGCAAATGGGTCGAAATATATGATGATATGGTTGTTTCATATATATTATGTCCATTGGCCAAGGTTCTTAGTTGGGATCATTGGTCTATTTGACCATTTAAACATACTTACAAATAAATGTGTTCTAGTTTGATTGAAAGATTTTGTAACCCAAAAACATATCCAGCAGCGGTTTCCGGAATACAGGAAATAGAAGGCTAAATATCCTCAGGAATACAAGAAATAGAAGACTTCCTCCTCCGTGTTTAAAACTGCTCAACTAAACTAGAATAAATAACAAAATTAGGCTCATTAGCAGAGGCATTATGGAGTAGAGATGTGTTATACATGGGCCGTTATTTAGCAGCAGATTTAAAAAATTCTCATCAATTAATTCCTTTTTGAAGTTCTTTTAGTTTAGTTTTTATTTAATTTAATATGTATTTATAGTACATATGTATATCTTTCTATATATTTCTTTACATAAAACGTTCACTTACGTTTCACTTAAATATTATTTTTATCTACGACTAATACCGACGTCTGCCAGTTAATTTAAAGTCGGTATATGCGCATGCATATAAATTTACATTTCTTCAAATGGCAAACATTTTTATTTATAAACTTAAGAAAAATATGTCTTAGAAATAATTAAGTTGTCGAAATTTCATTTCCTACAACTTTTAACTCGAGCGGATTTGGCACGTCTGTACATATGCATGACCACTTAGGCGAAAGTCTTTCTGTGGGAATGCTCTTATTGTCGCGGTTCACAAACGTACACCCATATCTTATATATATACAATACATATATGTATGAAGAGAAATAAGAATTATCTTATTTCTGCTTCAGTTTCTCCGCCTCTTTGCGGGCCTTGAAGCCACGGAATCCAGCCTGAATCTTTGTTGCAGCATCGGAGGCAACTTTTTGTTGTTTGCGAACGAGGAAGCCCCGCACTCCAGCCTGAATTTTCGTAGCACATCGATGCTCAATGGATGATCCTTCAGAACCATTTCCAACTTCGTCACGCGAATAAGACGTGGCTGTAAACTGGCGTCCGTTACCGCTGACAGAGGTGTCCTCGCTATTGGGACTCTCCATTTGCTGATGATGACGTCGGCGACTTTGGGAACTGGAGGGCTGTTGACGATGGTGGTAGCCGTTGACAGGTTGCCGAGCAGGGTGCCGTAGACGATGCTGCGGACACGATAGTCGTTTGCGCACTCGATAACCGCGGAATCCGGCTTGAATTTTTATAGCAGCACTTTCTTCCGATTGAGGTGAAGTAGCGAAATTGGGAGAGCTTGGATGGACGTGCATTTCCGCATACGCCCAAGACTTAATTTTCCCTTCTTTAAAGATTTGTTACTCCAGTGAAGTCGATCACGTGACACTATCCAGATGTCTGTCTCTTATTCTTTTTCCAAATCTATCTATCTCCTGAAGAAATGGCTTACATTTTTTTAACAATTATTATAAAATACGAACTTCCACTTGATGCAATGCTGTAAATTTCGACCTCCCAGTACCGTGCGGCCCAAAGTCGAAAGCTCAACTGAACGATGTGCCGTCATTCCAAAGGTGACTGAGGCACCTACTATACATACTCGTACGTATGCACGTACACAACGCAGAATATACTACTCATGTGTATAAAACTAAGAGGAGGCCAACTGTGCCGCGACTGAGTTGTGCTCATATTCTCAATACGCCTGCCAGCTACGCCGATGTACGATATCATAACGACGCGAAGGATGACGTCGGATTTTATTTGAACTGATCACTTTAGAGCAATTCACAACATGAATGATATTTATTTACTTTAAAATTCCTCACGAAATGGATGTGTAGGTATGTACACACAGAATCCGTTATGACGAAACAACCAACGGATGTTTATTCGAGTAGTAAATATATAAAGAGGCAGCTAAAGTATGCTTGAACGTACGTACTTTTGATGGAGAAAGAACAATTTTAAATTAATCCATTATTATAGACTCATAGGCGGAGACGGCGCTGAACAAAACAATACTACACACACACACATATATATATATAGATATATTGTACATATATGTCGCTCTGAGCTGATGCAAACGGTGAGAGAACACCTTCCCACCAACAAATAATTCGTAAATCTTTCGAGTTACAAAATCCACATTCATAAAAGCCAAATGCACTAAATTATTAACGCTGAAAATGGTACACAACTTATTTATTATATACAAAATATTTATGTATTTACTCTCACATTAGCTTTGAACCGCGCCCCCCCACTCTTAGCAACGCCAACAGGTTCGGCAAATCTGCGGTACACGTGACGGTTTGCATTGTGATGCAGAATGACATGAATGTTGATTCTTCAAATTCAAATTCTAAAACCAATTATTATTCATTTAATTTTATATATGTACATACCACTGATTTTTATACCCTACACCCGAAGGGAAAGGGCATATTCACTTTACTCTTAGGGCAAAGAAAAAAACAAATGTACATGTACACGAGTCGATTTAGCTCTGTTCATCTGTCTGTCTGTCCGGCCGTCTGTCTGCCTGCCTCTCTGCAAAAGTCACGATTACATTAAGGCAAATAGAGGTACCGTCATGAAATCAGAGGGGAAATCGGAACAGTACTAAGTACACCTATTAATTAAAAATGCATGTGTTTTTTGGACTTCATTTCTTAGCTTGTAGTCACATCTGAACTTGAAAGTTTATCGTATTAGACAAAGCGACAAAATATATGAGAGTTCTCTAATACACACGAACCGTGTCCGAGAGATAATTTGAAAATACCGTCGTCGTCTTATACATATTTTTGTCTAAGAATTTATAAAAATAAATAAATGCCTTTATTAAAGAGTATTCATATATTCTATGAATGAATGGCATTTACGTCATTCTCAATGAAATGGAACAAATATTTCATCTGCATTGACGTAGATGCTATAGCAGTCAGTCAGTCATTGTATGTAACTAATAAACTGTGATATTCTGTATACTCTGGCAGAATGTGTCCAAGATTTCGGTTAGTTTAATTATTTTTAAAGAATCGCCTCGATTGTCTATTTTTTTTAAGCTCACTGAAATGTTTACTGGCCGCAGACGTACATAACGATGTTTCAAACCATTTGGAAGCGGACAAGTTTTTATAGCCCTCAAATTTTTAAGCACCTCCGAAAATTAAATTCATATCATGTTGAGATGAAATTCCTCTATTTTTTTTTTGTTTTTCCGGTTATAAAAACAATACAGGTATCACTGCTATAGCATGCGATGTGCAGCCAATACAAAAACAAACGAAACGCATCCCGAAAACTATTCCGCATATTTTTAAGATATCGCAAATGATGCGGTAAGTGCTCTTCCGATTTCTTTTTTAGTTTTTTAATCGTTGTAAAGTTATTTTTAAATTATGGACTTAACCGATTTCAAAATAATCGGAACGTGAGAAAATAGAGATATTCCCGAATTTTATTTTATTATTGTGTGTGGTATTACCGTATTGCCATGCTCACCGAGGATTTCCATAATTTTTTTATTATGTAAGAAACTGTAGGAAAACATGCAGTAGGAAGGAAACCTGTACTCCTCAAATTGTCTTAAAAAGATAATTATATTTTTAATTTAGAAAATATTGGCGCGTCGCCAATTGATATATGGCAACAACAAAGGCCAGAAATACTGTCGCTTAACAATTCGCAAGATTTACGTCTTCAATCCATAATCTATGGCAGATAAAAACTTATGATAAATCAAAGATATGAGCAGATGCCGTTTAATGCTAAGCATGGTACATACATACTTCAAAAACGCTCTAAACTTATGATAAAAATAAAGGAATTTTATTACTTGTAGTTAAAATGCGAGACAAATTACATATCCGAGCTTGAATTCAGCACAGGCGATACAACATCTTTCGCTGCATTCGATGCTGCAGTTCACCGCGACGTATCATTGTGTGAATAACCTTGAGAACGTTCCGTTCTTCGTACTTCTGACGCAAGAAATCCTAAAACGAATACGTTGTTAAGCGTTATTATTTATTGTTGTCCAATACACGACCCACCTGGATTATATTCTGTTCGGAAACTTGAGAGCCAATAGCAAAACGGCGCTTTAGTTGCTTCTCAATACGATTCAGAGTCTCTTGATCTTCTTCCGTGGTGAAGCCTTCCGCCCCAGCCAAGCTTCCGCTCATAGCCGCATCCAAAGTAGAGACTTGGAAGAGCCGTAGAGCTTCATTTACATGTTCGTCATTAACAAAAGGCAATAAACGCATCTTCGCTAATGACTCGGAAATTCGTATAATTGCTTCCAACTGACGCACGGTTATGGGAATACTGAGGCGTTTGTCCGCGGATTTCTCCTGAGCTCCAGCGCCACCGCGCATAAGTATATAACGACTTTTCAGTTTTTCGCCCGCCTCTTCGCTTAGGCGTGGACCACAACGTGTTCGACAAAAGTGAATATATTTCTTGAACGTTGACAATGATATTTCGCCCTCTTGCGTCTCAACTAGACCGGCTCTATTAGAGGTCAGATGTATATTTATTATGTGTTTCGCTAACGTAATGTCCCGCGACTCATTGTGAACGTCCTTCACAATGAAGATCATATCGAAGCGCGATAATATAGTAGGCATAAAATCAATATTCTCCTCCCCCTTGGTATCATCCCAACGACCGAAGACGGAGTTTGCAGCTGCTAGTACAGAGCATCGCGAATTCAGCGTTGTTGTAATACCTGCTTTAGCGATAGAGATAGTCTGCTGTTCCATAGCTTCGTGGATGGCAACGCGATCGTCTTCACGCATCTTATCGAACTCATCAATACACACCACACCTCCATCTGCTAATACCATAGCGCCACCTTCCATAATGAAGTTTCGCTAAAAATCATTATGAAATTAACTATTTCATTAAGACATTGATGGATCTTTAAATTCTAAGTGAGAAGTGATCACATCTATTAGTACAATAAACTCTTTGATAAGTGGTCAACGTAAATGAGATTGAAATAATTTGCATCGGAACAAATGGTCTTACTAATCGGTTATCGATTAGAGGAACGAATATAAATGATACGTCAATATCTTACCGTTGAAGGATCTTTCATAACTGATGCGGTTAATCCAGCCGCGCTGGATCCCTTTCCTGATGTGTACACACCAATGGGAGCAACTTTTTCAACGAATTTCAAGAGCTGTGATTTAGCCGTTCCAGGATCTCCTAGAAGTAAAACATTTATATCTCCGCGACGGCAAAGACCGTCTGGTAAACGCTTCCTGGAACCCCCGAACAGCATGCATGTTATAGCCCTCTTAATGTCATCACAACCGAATATGCTGGGAGCAAGTGACTTGGAGAGGCGATCGTAGATGTCAGCGGAAGATGCCATTTGCCGAAAAGTTTCTTCTTCTTCCGCAGAAATGTTGCTATAACGAGAAATGGCGCCGGATCCCTCCGAATCCACTGTGATCCCTACAACTCTCATGTATGGTGCACGTACGCCTATAACAGCCTTCTCACGACCATCCTGCCGCGAAGGTTTACCCACCTATGAGGAAAGGTATTAATTCATAATATGTAAGAGTTAGTTTACAACGATATACTTTGCGTATAGAGAAAATGCCCTGAATTAGCACACGATTTCCGGGGACAACACGCTCGCACAAAGAACGTTCGCAGAAAAGCTGCAGATGGCGAGGAATTTCACCCTGAGGCACAAAGTCTGGCAATTCTTGCAACTTTAGTAGCTGAAAGTCAACACACTTGCACTTGTCTGGCATTATAAAAAACGGGTCTAAAGGGCATTTGGGCCGCCCTGCTTGTTCCGTATTGCATTTGCGTGGCAGGGCGTAACCTTCAAGGCCGGGGTTAATCTTTAAATTCGGAATCACGTTACTGCAAGACCGACACATAATAGACATGCTCGTCGCTTTTGCTTTGATCCCGGATGCAGAAACTATTATTCCCGCTATCTTTACCAATTTCGATACAGAATCAGACTTGAGATCTCGAACATTTGTTGGGTTTGCAGTCGATGTCAGCAATATCTGGATATCATGTACATGTTCTTCGTGTTCCGGTCGTGGCGCTGTGATTTCGTCTGCCACTTCACGAGCGGCTTCTTCAAATATTTGTAAATGTTCAGTTGGATGTTTAATTAGCTTATCAGCTAAACCCTCATCATATCCCGCCAAATCTTCTAACTCAATCTCTAGGAAATATCGCCCATTTAAATAATTTCGCTTCAGCGTGTCCCTATGATTTAGATTTTAGAAAAAAGCCTTTAGGACAAATAAAGATAATTACCTGTATTTGTAAAAAAAGTTGTCCTCATTGAATGTTCGCACAAATTCCTTGTATTTTTTCTTTATAGCTTGCAAATTTATTCGACTATCGTCTTGTTTATTTTCACCACCAAAATTATCGGAGAAAAACACTCCAGCCTCATCGAAACCTTCCATGTTAACAAGTTTTTTACCAGAATATCTACGCTATTTACAGCTCTATATTTTCCCAGATAAATTACAAATTCATAAAACTATTATCCCGCCAAAGCAATTTACTTAAAGCCGACATCAGACAGAACGCGATTTCCCTAGCGCGATGCGGGGTGTAATTTTCGCGTTGCGGATTGGTGGTCAAATAGAAAGCGGATCGCTACTAAGGTAAACAAATCATCGTATATCTTCGTATATCTGCGTGTATATGTAAGCCGACGTCAGACAGAATATATATGTAGATAGCAAGATGCTAATTTTTTACAAATTTTTCCTTTATTTATGCGGGGCATTTTTGCCTTGGTGTTTAGACAGAACACGAATCGATACAAAAGTAAACAAATCAACTGGGTGTATTTATAGAGAGGAAGATGTCGTACGATAACTGATTATCTCAACTTTGGCAAATCCTACAATTGTAGAACGGAACTCACCCACTCACAAAACACTAACAACAGTAGAACATCTTGTAAATTTCCACAACGCACCGCGACGCGAAAATCTATACGTCGCGAAAAAATCGCACGTGTAAACAGTTTATGGAATAGTAAAAAAGTAGCTAATTTAGCATTGTAAACTGCATGATATATTCTGAATTGATATATTGCAACCCTGATGCCGACATGCGGTGTGTTGAGCGTCTACTGCTTTTTCGCATTTTACATAGGTAAGGATTTTAAATGCAAGCATCAGTATTAAAAATTGAAGAAGGAATATATATTTTCGTTTAATAATTTGAACTTGTTTTATTTTCTCTTTAAAAAAGTGTATGCTTTTAACTCAGAAAATTTGAGAAGCTAACTTTTAGGCAGTGTTCAGATTTAAAGTATCCTTTAATCAAATATTACAATATGGTAAGTAAAAGTGAACTATGATTTATTAATCGGAGTGCATGGATATATTACTTTCTTTATATTTCTCTTTAAGCGTGCTCGTGGCCATCTTTCGCGCACGCGAATGACCTCTCTGGTCTTATAATGGGCCAAAATTTCTGACAAACCTTTAAAGTGAATTTTACTTTATATACATTGTGTTTACTTGTTCACCACAGTCTGACGACATTGCAATGGAAACTTCCGCAAACAGTGCTGTTATTGCACTGAATACGCCCAACAACATTACCAAAAAGACAACTTGCCCTGAGGATATGACCTCGAGAGATTATTACTTCGATTCCTATGCACATTTTGGAATTCACGAGGAGATGCTTAAGGATGAGGTGCGTACCATCACCTACCGAAATGCCATGTACCACAACAAGCATTTGTTCCGCGGCAAAGTAAGAATTTATTTATTTGCGTAGGAAACAAGTCGTAAACTCTTCCACGATAGATCGTCTTAGATGTCGGTTGTGGAACTGGGATCTTGTCAATGTTTGCAGCGAAAGCTGGTGCTGCGAAAGTAATCGCGGTCGAATGCTCCAACATTGTAGAATATGCGCGACAGATTGTAATTGACAACAATATGACCGACGTGATTAAAGTGGTTAAGGGTAAAGTTGAGGAAATAGAATTACCAGGTGGTATAGAAAAAGTGGATATCATTATATCAGAATGGATGGGGTGAGTGTAAAGAGTGGCATTATTTTTAACCTTACCTTCCTTCTCATCTTGTTTTTTTAATGTGCAAAAGTAGAAAAATTTTGCAACTTTTGAAAATTTACAACGAGCAGGCGATTTATAAACGTTATTTTACAATTTCTAAATGGAACTAGAAATAGATATATGTATGTATTAATTCCCCATTAATTATATTTGTAAGCGGCCGAATTTTTAGAAGGTTTTTATTAACATTTATTCAGTTATTTGCACGCTTAGATGAATGGAGTGAAGGGTCTGGAGAAAATATATGTATATCCTAGAAACTTTGTTCTTCAGATGTTTACAGTTTTACATATATGCTTTCAGCTATTGTCTATTCTATGAATCTATGCTGGATACAGTTCTGTATGCTCGTGATAAGTGGTTAAAACCTGATGGTATGCTATTTCCCGACCGTGGTACTCTGTACATAACGGCCATTGAGGATCGGCAGTACAAAGATGAAAAAATAAATTGGTGGGATGATGTTTATGGCTTCGACATGAGCTGTATTCGTAAGGTGGCCGTTACTGAACCTCTCGTTGATGTAGTTGACCCGAAGCAGGTGGTGTCCACCTCATACATGGTGAAGGAGGTGGACTTATACACCGTCACTAAAGCTGATTTAGAGTTTTCATCACCGTTTAGCTTAATAATAAAGCGCAACGACTTCGTTCAGGCTCTAGTCACGTATTTCAATATTGAGTTCACAAAATGTCACAAGAGACTAGGTTTCAGCACATCACCTGAAGCCGCGTATACCCATTGGAAGCAAACCGTGTTTTACTTGGACGATTACATGACTGTAAAGAAAGGCGAAGAAATTACGGGTACTTTTAAAATGAAACCCAATGAAAGAAACAACCGTGATCTGGACTTCGTAATCGAAGTTAACTTTAAAGGGGAACTCTCAGATGTGCATGAAAACAATACGTATAGGATGCGTTAATGCATCCATATAAGTTAAGTATACGTTCACATAAACTTGTGTATTACTTCCACAATTCCTCACTACTGTTTTAAATTCTAACTATGTAATACCGATTTTTCACCGAAAAAGCCATAAGAAAATAAAAAGTTTTCAAATAAATACTTTTACTTGTATTAGTACCTTCCAATATAATCAGGACAAGTCTTACGAAAATCTTCTCAAAGCAAAATTTTCTTGGCAGAAATGCATTGCTTTAAAAAAAAAAAGCTGAAAAATTGTTTATATCAAGTTCTGTATGTATTTGTATATATTTTGTAATCATAAACAGTAAAGGAACAGTAAAGGACTTGATACGAAGACTGTGGTGTTTCAGGGTGCTTTACCGTATAGAACTCTATTCAATATGATGCCAACTAAAGCACATTGTTTTTTTCTCGGCGTCAGAGAGATAATCTCCGCTTAGTGTTCTACGGAGGCGATGGCATCTTTTTGATAGGAATAACAAAAGATTACCTTTTATATATTAAACAAAATTAAATCTTAAAATTTATATTAGACAAATAAAGTAAAACTATTATCATTTATTGCTATTGTTTTCCGGAAATTAATAATATAAACTTCCAAATTATCGTATATCGGCGTTTTCAAGCCTTCTTCATTGCTTAAATGATCCGTAATAGTCCGCGTCCGCAACTTAAAATTTTCTTATGTACAAATGCCCCTCCAATATTGCACCGTGTTCCAACAAAATTTATTTTCTAAAACTAAAACAAATTTTATTGGTTATTTAATAATAATATATATATAACCGAAACATACACATACTAAAGTAGGTAAGGAAACGACCCCGGTGCCTAAAAATTTCGAAAAATATGGGTGTGGGCTGAATCAGGTGCTATATTTGTAAACATTTAGGTGCCAACGACAATTTGTTTTTAGTTTAGGTCATACAAATGTTAAACAAAGAATTTGGTTGAAATCGTAATTGTAATAAAACGATTGGTTAATACGAAAGTAAACAATTAATGGGTGTATACATCGATAGAAAGATGTCATACGTGCAGAAAATGATAATTTTTTGGCAAATTTTTCCTTTAAACTTTCATTTGTATAACGATAACTGATAATGTCAACTCTGGCAGAATTTCAGAATCTCAGTACAGGTAAGCCATATGGCTATAATTTAGCTGAGGCTATAATTTAGCGATAGATCATACGTTTATCAATAAAACTGCATCTTAGTTTTAAGTTTTTAAAACTAATTAGTTTCTAAAACTAATTTTAGTTATTGTCAAGTTTTTCACAATAATTATTCCTTAGCTCAGTTAAGGAAGTGTAAACCACCCTAAGCGTTGATAATTTCTATAGTTGATTCGAACGTAACAATAATCCCTTAAGCTGCATTCAGAAGGGCAATTTTTTCACCCGTTTGTAATAAACGGAACTCCTATAAGCTGTTCAGACAAAAAAAGAATTGATCACTTTCGCGTCGCGGTGCGTTGTGAAAATTTACAAAATATCCTACTGGTGTTTGTGTTTTGTAAGTGGGTGAGTTTTGTTCTACAATTTTTGAATTCGCCAGAGTTGAGATTATCAGTTATCCTAAGACAGTTGAAAGTTTAAAGGAAAAATTTGCAAAAAAAAAAATACCATTTTGTGCACGTATGACATCTCCTTATCGATGTATACATCCAGCTGATTGTTTACTTTCGTATCGATTCGCTTTCTGTCTGAACAACAAGACGAAATCGTCCCGCAGCGCGAAGCGAAAAACGCTTTCTGGCTGAATGCATCAACTCTTGAGCAAACGCAACAACTCATGTGTGTGCACAGTTTTATGTAATTCTGAAATTTATGAGTACTACTCGAAGTTTCACACCTCTTTATTTCTAATGTTCAGAATTTAGTTGGCGTTTAAGTATAGTTAGTAATAATTGCAAAGAAATTACATTTTAGAAAATATGAGGATAACCATAAGACTTTGTGCTCAACATTTGGGATGGACTTTCAAAAAACATTGGCAAATACAGGGCAAGAGAGTACCATACGACACAGGCGCCTTGGACGAATTAAAGAAACATGGCATTCAAGTGAAAGACGTGAATGAGGTGCTCAACCCCAAGGTGGAGCGCAAACGGTTTTTATAAAGAATTTTTAATTAATTCCCACATTAATCAACTTGTTGGATTCCAGTATAGATATTGTGGGGTACAAACCCGCCGTGATTCTTGAGGACAAGACTCACCCAAACTGGCAAGACAAGGTGTGTCACGCCTTTGGCAATGCGAATGTTCTGTTGGAAGGACTACCTCAAGCTCAAGTTCTTACAAACACTATTGTATTCAACACATTTCCACGAAATATCCAAGATTTCATTGCAAAATCACAGTTTGCCACTTCTGTGGATCAGAGAATCAAGATGGAAATAATGGCTTCTCTTGTATATGACGCAGAGCAAGTGAAGTTACCAAGAGTTAAGTTACCAGAGCGTCCTGCTTACAATTTGCCTAGAGACTATGGAATTTCCTCGGAGCGGAAAATGTAGGTGGTTCGGTAAATTTTAGGTTTAACTAATTATCCTTCTTGCAGGCGTTTACTAATAAATAAATTAATTTCCGAATGTGAGAAGCTGGTTGGACCTTCAACAACATCACGTAGAAAGCTAATAGACAATGTGGATTTTAAAGTGACGCTGCCAAAGGATGAAGACATTTTGCATTTCGATGTTACCGCAGAAAAAATGATAACGTCCTCGTTTCCAATTACACCAGTGACCGAAAAGTACAACGAAGAGTTGCCGGACGTATACCCACTTAAACCCACAATAACTATGCCAAAAAAGCATATTTACGCAAGAAACAATGTATATTGTACGTATTAATGTGCATTATTGAAAAGCACCCATCCCTTTTGATATGCTTTTTTTCTTCGTAGTGTTTAGCAATTCGAATAAGTGTTCCCATCCTCACACAATTTTTCTCCATTTTGATAGAGAAAAAGTTGGTAATCTGCATGAAACTTGCGTGACAACAACTCAATTTCAGAGTAGAACTATGCTTAAGGCATTTGCGGTTGCCTCATCCAAGGCGAAGCAGTTATATGGAGTAAAATAAAAAAAGTGGTACACTTTTCATATGATGTATAATATTTTATTTTCCTTCTAGGAAACCCTTACGGGACCACTTCCTAAACCCATTGTGGTGCAAAGTATACAAACGGACGGCCGATGTTTTCACTTTGGAGTTTTCCAACTCAATACACTTTCATTGAGTAGTGTCGATGTTAGAAATTATTGGTTTCATCAAGCTAATATAGAATTATACTCTCAATGCGGATACAAGGCCGGACGTCCCGTACTTGCTGGATACAATAGTGATGTATTTCGCATATTAAATGCTTTTTACAATAATTCATAAAAAATTTCTAAATAAATACTAAATTTACTTATGTAAATTTGAGCCAATTCTGACCGGGAAGGAACCCAATCGAGGTCTAAGTATTATAGAACATTGGAAAGCAGCAAGATGATATTATTCAACTTCAATTATAAAATATGGTGTTGATATAAAAATTTAAAAATCGGCTTTCGGATATTGATCAGCTTATCAAGCACTAACACAAGAAACTTTAATTCCAATTTTAGAATTGAAATCGAATGTAAAAAAAACAAATAATGGAGACCAAGAGCAACGACAAAAAAAATAATTATTTTTCATTTCATTTTTGTCGTCGCAATCGTACGCGTCTACAGCACTAACTTATTTATTCCACTTTTCTCTGGCTTCGTCGACACTATATGTGTTTATAACATTATTCGGAACACCCTTTGTATAGATCAAAATTTTTAATGATTCAATCATAAGATTCATTTAAGCTACATTCAGACAACGCGGGTTTAGCTTTGCGCTGCGGGGCGATTTCGCCTTGATGTGCACATAGAACGCGAATCGATACGAAAGTAAACAAATCAACTGGGAGCTTATATATATAGGAATATGTCATATGTGCGGAAAATGGTAACTTTTGCCAAGTTTTTTCTTTAAGCTTTCAACTGTCTAATGATAACTGATTAACTCAACTCTGGCAATTCTCCAAAAATTGAAGAACTAAACTCACTCAAAAAGCACTAACACCAGGAGGACATGTTCTAAATTTTCACAACGCAAGTAAGCAACGCATCTCTGTCTGATCAGCTGATGGGATTTCTGTGTAATACAAACAGGAAAAATACGCCCCACAACGCAAAGCGAAAAACGCGTTCTTTCTGAATGCTGCTTTACATGGCGCGACATGATGATGGGAAGCCAAACAGCAGTTGTCATATAAAAGATATAATTGCAGCCAGCTTCAGTTGTAAAAAACTTAGAGCTTCAAGTTTTTTCAGAGCTGTTTATGGCCGCTATTTTTAAACTATTTTTTGGTAATTTTTGGCTGTAAAATCCGAGATTACTGTCCAATGTCTATCAGATCTAGTTTTTGAGGTACGTTATATTAAATATTCAATTCACAAATAATATTGTACACAAATCCTGTGTAATAATCTCTTTTATAATGGCCAAGAAAGTTTTGTATCATAACAAATAAGCACCAAACATTAGATTTTAGTTCTCGTTCAAAGCTGCGGTGAATTGTCCACTTTTTATAAGCGGATGAGTTCTATCTGTTTCTATTTGAATACTCAGTAACTCTGTCAAATTATGTCGTTATTGGTGCCTGTTATAAAAGTGAACATCCATTAGCCTATACCTCAAAAACTAGAGCCGATACGAAGTGATATCAGTACAATAAATATAGTCAAGATCAATTTTCAGTTTACCGTCACCAAAAATATTCATATTGTTGGCCTGTGTAATTTCAAAATATTCCGATTCCGAAATACTTTAAGAGGATGGACTCCAAAAATCGAAGGAGTTCGGTAAGTCGAGTAAATAGGATTGATATGCAATTGTGATGGCTTTGAAGAATATGCGAACCATTATAAGTGCATTGGACGGTATATTGTACATTTGTCAATTCTGCTATTTAGATACTCAAGAAAATTCCGGAGGCAGAAACTACGGTGGAAATTACAAACAAACTTAAAAGACGTATCAGTTTCAGTGGGAGAAAGTCGGTTCGGTAAAGCGTGCCGTAGGTATTAACTACAAACTATTTATATTGGCTTTCTTTCAGTGTTTTCTGCAATGAAGAAGAAGCTAAAGCCTGGAACAATTCTTATGAAGAGTCGGATCATGCCGTGAACGCCTCGGGGGAGAGTGAGCAACGTATCTCTTTGCCCATCTTGAACGCAAAAGTGCAGGCTGTAAGTATAAATCTATCTCTTGAAAATCAAAATTTTTTATTCCAAAGAGAATTACTATTATCGAAGGCAAATAAAGAAAACGTATGCATTGCTAAGATTACCAGCACTGTTAAAGGAGATCCGGTCTTGAATTATTCAACGCATGGAAATTCCTTTCCTGGCACCAAATCAAAGAGCTTCGATTCAGCTCTCTATACTACAGAAGACTTTATCAATATTTCCCATTGTGCAGACAATTTTCTTATCGAGAATAGCGTTGATATAACACTGCACGATCGCGAACGACCTGGTCTTGAACGACCGAAAGTAAAATCGCTCAAGTCTTCCAGTTTGAAACAGCTAGAGAGGAAAGAACGTATGGAAGAACCCTCTGCATTTGATGAAGGCGGAGAAGTTGTCCGAAAGTCTAACACCGTGGATGTTTTCAGTAACGTGAAAGAGGCAAGTTCAAAAAGAGTTCTTACATATAGTAATTAGATATCGAATCTATGAATAAGCTGTTGCTTATTTAATATATTGTTGAATACGTTTTTTAAATCAATTGTAATAAGAAAGCGAATACTTAGTATTTCAATTCGATTTTCCAAAATGCCAAAAGGGAAGTAATTATTTGTACGTTTTCAGGCTAATTCTGGAAATAATGTAGCCCAAACACAAGGAAATATTTCAATCGATCTAGATTGTACAATTCTAAATGAGCCTAATACAAAATCGAAACACGTTTTAAGTAAGACTTACTTACCTAACGAAGATATTGGCGTGTCCTTAAATGTTGAAGATAAGGAAAATTGTCTGCTGGTGGACGCTGCTGTTTCAGGAAATGTGTCCGATATGGAAATAGCATCCCCGGCTTTGGAAAGAGATAACGCCTTTCATCGGCAAGAGCTCTCTGAAAAACATCAACGACGACTAACACCTGAAGAAAATAAAAGTGAAGTACCCATGGAAATCTCTATGCAAATGAGCAGCTTTCATGAACCGAATCAAAGCATTGTCAGAGATAAGTCTCTAGATATTTCCCGAAATTCGCACTACAGATGCAGCCAACTCAAGTTAGACACTAGTCTGGAGCTGGCTTCAACTCCAGATCTACGCCGAGGAAGTGAGTCCTCCGTATTAGTAAAGTCAAAGTCAAATTTAATACCAGTCCGACGTTTTACGGCAAGAAAGGAAACTGCAAAAGGTACAAATATAATGTAATGTATATAAAGTAGTAAAGAATTTTTGCGTTATCTGAATTTATTTAGAGAACTTGGCTGGCAGAATTTTACTTTCATAATTTCACAAATTTCAGATCGCGAAGAAGCGATGCATAAGGTGCAAGATCGATCATCTCTAGGTGTCAATAAAAATCAAATATCATGCAGGTACTTGCGTAGTTGTGCTCAAGCGACCGTTGAAAATAATTTGAATAAGAAAGAAGACAATGCGTTGCAGAAAAACGATTTGAAAAAAGGAGTACAAAATGTTCTGCAAAGCGCCAACAAAGACAATAATGGTGGCTCTTGTGGCACCAAAGATAAAAATGAACTTTCATTGCCGCTTTCTGATAAGATGAAGAAGATTGAATATATCTATGAGGGGAACGAGAAATTGAATTTGCGCCAATTAAATGATGAAATTGAGCTTGGAAAAATACATTTTCCGGAACGTTCAAGAGAGACACTGCTTGCGGAAAACCTCCATGTTCAGAAAAGTCAAAATTTGCCTGATGTTAGAGAAATCAAGGGTGTTTCTGCGAAAAGAATATTGTTAAAACCACTAAATATGCACTTAATTAATGATGCACCGATGTCTCAAAGCCTGGAAAACGACTCAAAGCCTCTTTTGAAGCCAAAAGATTCACAGACAAGGGCTAAGAGCAGCGAGTGTGATTTGCGCATTGGTACCTCCAAATCTGTGGACTTAGCAAAGTGCATCGATGATAGCGATATGGAACTCGATACTGGATTCCTGGCTCAAGTTAAACTGGGTGATGAGGCTGTTCCGGAGAGCAGTTCTAAATGTTCTTCCTCAAAAAGGCAGACGGTCTATTTTCATGAGGGAATTACTGTCGATGAAACTACGTGCTTTGCGGAAAATACAAGGGCAATTGAACCACAGAGTATTTTACTTTCTAATCAATCATTGACTGTTGAAGGTAGACCCATGTCAGTACATAAACCCAAAAAATTCAGAGTTACTAAAAATGAACGCGGGAAAAAAACACGTGAAACAATATGTTGTGCTAAAGACATGAGCATTGCCGTTGATGATTCTGTGAGAGTGGATGAAATAGAACCAAAAGCAGAAGTTGAAACGAAGCTACAAGCTCAGACATCTCACAGACCTACTGATGATTGCAAAAGTGTAGAGATTTGGAAATTATCTTCGGTAAATCTTCAAAATGAGTCAGAAGTTAGAGATGAAGTTTTACATAGGAAGCTAGAGAATGTTCAAGATTGCCTTCCTAAGCCTGACCAAGGTTTTTATCATCGGAAAGGAAGTGAGTTAGATGGTGAGGATAACGCTAATCAAATTCAGTCAATTGAGACAATCAAAAGTGAAACAATATGGTGCGATAAAGACATGAGCATCGCCTTTGATGATTCTGTGAGAGTTGATGAAATAGAAACGAAAGCAGAAGTTGAAACGAAGCTACAAGCTCAGACATCTCACAGACATAGTGATGATTCGAAAAATATAGAGATTTGGAGATTGTCTTCGGTAAATCTTAAAAATGAGTCTTTAGTTACAGCTGAAGTTTTACGTAGGAAGCCAGAGAATATTCAAGATTGCCTTCCTAAGCCTGACCAAGGTTTTTATCATCGGAAAGGAAGTAAGTTAGATGGTGAGGATAACGCCAATCAAATTCAGTCAATTCAGACAATCAAAAGTGAAACAATATGGTGCGATAAAGACATAAGCATCGCTGTTGATGATTCTGTGAGAGTTGATGAATTAGAAACGAAAGCAGAAGTTGAAACGAAGCTACAAGCTCAGACATGTCACAGACATAGTGATGATTCGAAAAATATAGAGATTTGGAAATTGTCTTCTGTAAATCTTAAAAATGAGTCAGAAGTTGAAGCTGAAGTTTTAAGTAGAAAACCGGAGAACCTGCCAGATTGGCTTTCTAAGCCTCAACAAGGTTTTTCTCATCGGAACGGAAGTAAGTTAGGAGCTCAGGATAACCCCAATGAAATTCAATTAAGGTCTAACAAATCAAGAATTCTGAACGAAAACATACATCACAAAGCTGAACAAAGTAATTTAACTTTATATTACAATAAAGACATAGACCTCGATAATTCGATAAGTATGAGTCGGAGAGTTGAAGAAGATGTAGCACCTGAGAAAGAGCTTGATATTGAAGAGATGGGAGACGTAACGGCTAAGCCGGATGATAATTACCGCATACAAAGACGGAAGACAGTAACGGCAGAAAAAGATATGGATTTGGAGTGTTCTTTGTACCAGGTCGCAGGCAGGAAATACTCTCCAAATAAATTCGTAAATATCACTGAGAACATGGAGGAAGAAAATTCGTTTTCGCTGAGTTTAAAAGCACTCAAAACACGAGGACGTAAAACGATTGTTTACTTAAATAATAACGAAATTGATAAAATTACTTCACCTCCAGCGAACAATGTAAATGAGGAGCGCTTTCGTCAATGGTTCGAAGGGACGCCGCATCGGTCCGTTATAGAGTTTGAAGAATATGAAAGAGAGACTAGAATAGATCCAGACTATTGCTTGGAGAGCACAAACAATGGCACTACAACCAAACCAAAGTTTGGTTTGTCGACAAGTGAGGTCGACGACATTAAGCCCGATTTGAGTGTGAAATGTGAACCTAAAGTAGCTGATACTTCAAGCAGAGCTGAAGAAAAAGAAATCAACTTACTCGATGAATCGGAACCAAAAACTATACTCATCGACGACACCCAAGACGAATTAAAGATCATTTCCTTGATTACGCCGATGGCTAAAGTAAACACACAAAAAAGAAGTACGGCACACCTTACTCCTGGGTACCCTGTTGCCAAAAGGCGATTAACGCAATTATTTTACAATTGCGGTCTGGAAGAGACATTGCCTTCTCAAAATATAAAAGAAAATTGTAATTCTAGTGGAGATTTCGATAGAGAATTTCTTAAATTAAATATGAACGATGAAAGTGTAGAGAACATTAAGCGTGAAACATTAATCGCCGAAGAAACAGTTTCAGCGAAAGGTGAAAGCAAAAGAGAAAACGAATTAGGCTCAAACTCATCTGAATGTGTTCCGATTATCGCTGAGAGTTTTGAAAAGGAGAGCCCACATCCTCAAAAAGTTGACGAGTCAATTTCAAATCAGTCTTGGGGAGATATTGCTGTACCCCGACGAGCCACTGGGTTCTCAAATTCCAAGGAGAGACCGGCGAATGTTAACGAATATTATAGTTTGCGAGAGCAAAATGTTGAATCGGTTGTTAGGGATGAAGGTGCGGGCGAAAGGGCCTCCTTTGTGGAATCGTGTGTCAGCGCTCCTGCCAACAATATCGCTAATTTAAAAAAAAGATATGTCGACTTGGTATGCGACAGTCAAATTAGTTTGGACGGCAAAGAGGAAACACAGTTGAACATACTCGAAGATATCCTCGGTGAGGATGAAAGGAATGAGCTTGTGGCAATCGATACGATCGAACCAGAAGAGCCCGACAAACACTCGGACAATCAAAAACCTCATTCGACTGAGCCTGCGGGCTCAATTCAAGTTGAAACAATGCACGATGCGTCAGTTGTATGCCGTAAGTGTAAACGTTGCCAACAAACAACGTTTCTCAGCGAGTCTGCAGCGACAGTGGCCGATTCTTTTGCATTGCCTGCAGTGGGCCCAGTCCCTCTTATGGATCGACTGAAGCAGATTCGCTCGAAACCAACCATTGCTGAGGTCAACGAATATTGGAGGCGGAAGTCTTTGGAACTAGCCTATCCTTTGAAAGACACAGAGGCCAATACAACGCAGGAGCATATCGATCAAGAGATATTAGAATACAAAAGTAGGATAAAAACGTAAGTTTATATTTCTCTTAATGTTCGATTACGATAATAATTTGGGCTTTCTTGAAGAATTAAAATAGAAATTGCGGAGAATCGGAGCAGGCAGGCGAAAATTTTGGACAAACCATATGCTCTGCGTTTGGATGCTCTTTTGAGGTAGTCTTTCTACACATTACATTCATCTTTGAAAAATTCTTTTATGGAGCATCGTCATTTTTCTTCTTTACAGATCCAGTCTACCTAACTGGATTTTCGACCATCAGACGCAGGCAGGAAAAGCTTTTGTTTTCACGCACAGAAAGATTGCAACCTTTTCATTACAAATCAGCTATAGCGAAAACGATCCTTTCGGATCGGACATTACTATTAAAGGAAGAAAATTGTGTCCGAATAATTTTCCGAAGAGTAAGTTTACTAAATAAAGAATTCTTGATTTTGAGATTTTTTTTGATGAATATTGTGTTAAATAATTCTTAGTATTAGTAATTTATCAGTTTCAATAAGGTTTATCGGTATCATTTTAACTACAATCGAAGTTTTTGAAAATTTTAAAGACGAAACACTAAATGTTATTTGTTTGGAAAGAATCTCATAAATAGAATTAATTTCAATTTAATTAATTAATTGTTTTTAAGAATTGTTTTCTAAATAATTTACAAATTCTTAATTCAAAATATAAACTCATTAACGAATTTGACAAATTTGTTTTTAACGTTTGCCTCACAAACAAGGCTTTATAATTCTTTTAAGGCGTGTAAATGAGAAGTTGGGCGTATTTAAGTTTTCGGGGCTCAACTCTTACCAAAAACAAGTTAGGGTTACGTAAATCTAAACATATCCTTCTAAACTTATCGTATAACAGTTAAAGTCTCCATAATTTTAGTTGACGCCGTTCGACTATGATGCATATTCATACTATAAAACTTTTAATTGTTAACATCTATTACGTTTCAGAAAGTTGGAAACCATTTCATCATATTTTGGACTTCGAACTGAGACTTGAGTTACCTTATGATATGTCCACTTTATGCGGACGAAGCGATGTTGATAGCGTATTGGAAATGCTCAAGGAGATCGACAGAATTTGTGTTAATGTCGAGCAATTTTGTAGATGTTTGTGGACGCTTTTATGCAGAGAGCGAAGCTCTTTGGTTATGTAAGTTTCGTTGTGGATAATTATAAAATAATAAGTCCTTAACTTTGATTTATATAAGTCAAAATAAAAATTGATCAAACTAATTTGATTTAATTTTAATTTTTGTTCAAAGTCTATAAAAAGAGAGCTTCTTTTTGATCCAAAAAAAAAAAAAAAACGAAACAACGAGTAAATTTATTCACTTTTATCTTTAATGACTTAAATATATTTGGTCCATTAAAATTTACAAAAATCTGAAACTGAATCGCATTGGTTTCTAAGTGACGCATACTTATATTCGTAATAATATTTCCTCTTATATAATAAATATATCTTTGCCAGGGAAGGAAACTCAATTTACATACGAAAAGTAGTTCGACGCCTATTGGAGCAGGACGGATGTCAGTCTGTTGATGAGACTGTGTTTAGGATTGAAGTGAGAAACGTCCGTAAAATATGTTTTAAGGACATTGCGACACCGCCTCTGCATTTGTTTCGAGAGGATATCGAGCATTTGCCAATCGGATTGGATTTTCTGAGTGCGTTTCTAAAGGATCCAATGTCTCATTTACGGAAACCGGAGCACTGAGAGCACTTCCTGGGAGCTGGAAGTGGACTCTGACAAATATTTAGTCGCCTATTGTCGGTGCTTGTACCGACGGGGGGATGTTTATTGGAAGCTGTTTGAGAATGTCGATTATTGAAGTGATAAGTTATGTTCACAGGTCCAATGTTATATGTAAAATAAGTCTCATTTGAAACATATGTACATATATATATATATATCTCGAATATATCCTTCGGGATAGATTATATTGTGTACGTAAACTGTTTGTAACTGAGAAGTTATTTATTATATCGTATTATAGCACAGGCTGCAGGAAATCTAATCCTTTTTCCTTAAAAGCTGATTTTTTAAGCAGTTTTTTAGAAATAAAGGCATATATGTACATAAAATACAAACAAACAAAAAAGCTTTATTCTTGTATGCTGCAGGCGACAAGTATACTCTTTTATATCTACCACGCCTCCACATAATACTGTTTTTACACGGTACATATGTATCAGAGATATCGTGTAAAAAAAGACAGTATGTAATGGGAAAATATTAGACATCTCGCTTTTACCACGAATGGACTTGTACGCTTTCAAAATAAACGGTTCATTTCACACAAAAAAAACAACACACAGAAAACAGTTCAAATCAAAAGAATTCAAATTGGAATTTTCAGTTCCGTGTAAAAAACAAATCGATAAATGCAGGGGCGTTTTATATAAACTGGTTTGTTGATTGTTTAATCACTCTCACGATTAATAATAATGAATGGGAAACGCATCGAAATTTAATCGGCATTTAATCGATATAGAAAGGTTAAATGAAAAGAGGCAAGACGGCGCGGTTTGATGCTATGGCAACGGTAAATTTAAATATAATATACACTTGCAAGAGACGGTTGTTACTTGGACTAGAAACAGAAACCTATTGTACATGTTTTCAGTTTAGCGCATTACCTAAGAAATCATTAAATCATATTTGAATTGAAATCATGTACAGGCAAAAAATTGTGGCTGGTTCTTGTAATAGCGGCACATCCTCTGAAACAAGTGAGTCACAGAGCATCGAGGACAGTACCGCTTGTAGTGCGGATGCTCCAGCGAGCGATACCACCCACATTAATAGAAGTGCAAGGCAAGTTCCAGCGAAAAGCGCTATTATTAAGAAATACTAAAAAAACTAAGAGTTTCAAGAAGGTTGTTGCTAAGTTGCACATTAGAAAACACGATAAGTTAAATTTAAATTAATTAATAAAAATATTAAATGAAAATTTTACCAATAAAATCGGGCTTCTGGCTGTAAAGAGAGCATCTGCTCCATCGTTTAATTTTCTCTATTTTTATTAGTCGCTTTCCTTTCCTTATAAAAATTATGCATAATGTGATTTTGTGGTTCCTGCCAATTTCTATTGTTTTTTTGTCTCTGCATATCGATTTGTGAAACTGATTATACCAAATATTCTCAGAGCTTCAAAAAACTGGGACCGTATGAAGGATTCGCATGTTGAAATGGATGCCGCCGAGTCGAAAAGACCTCCTTGGCGGGCTGTTAGTGTCTCAACATTACCGAAACCAGATAAGAGTGCCATATTGAGAGCAAAACTTCTGGATGCATCGAGGTAAAGTTATCTCGTACTCGTATTTTGTGGTATTAAATGAGTTGCGGAATTCCGCCACCCCTTCGCCCTTCCCCCTTCCTCTTATCCGGTTAGGCGGCTTCGTGCGGGAAAGGTGGCGATTGCCATTCAGACGGACCTTGCACCCACCAAGCTGATGAGAGAAGTAAGCCTAGGTGTGCAGGCTGACCTCAAGAATCATAAGGACGTTGGCGTATTGACTGATGGCTCATATGTTATAATGAAGAAGAGCTCCGGGGATTGTAAGTTACTCAGCAGTGGCTGCACTGCTTCGAAAAAAGCTTTATTGAAAATCATTACAGATATACTGACATTCTCTGTTTCCCAAATGACGGATTCCATTGCGCTGAAGAATGCATCGACGCAAACTCTACTGCCCAAAGTAAGCGGCGATGCTTTCCTGGAGGCCTATCGGGCATGCTACAATAACGGTCAAGTCGTCGTACCGGAAGTCTCAGATCTGAGTTCAAACGAACAAGAGTTGTTGCATCAAATCCGTGCTATTCGCTCGAGTAAGCGCCACAATACGCAGACCTCCTCGAAGGACATAGACGACCCAAGTCACGATGCCAAAGTGATGTCACCAGAGAATACAGCACAAATAAGAAATTGTCCTAAGTCGTTGCCTCCGGCTCCGACGTACTCATCCTGGCATTTCGACTTCGAAGACGAAAGGGAAGGAGCTGAACACTTTCAGCCCTACAAGATTATGAGAGCGCGGTCACATTTTTCCCGAGTTGGCGGTGCCAATCGCGGCGTGCAAAACACACAGCAATATCGCGCCATCAACATGAAAGCATTTGCCATAAATGCAATCGATGAACTCATTCTGGAGTCGAACAATTTGGTGGACTGTATTGAAGATCTCAGCGCGAGGAACGAAGTACAGAGAAAAGCGCTACTGGATGTAGAGATGATGCGCCATGCAACATTTAAGTCAACCATGCCCATATTTCCATCTGATTATTGGCTGCCGATTATAGAAAAAGAAGAGAAGGATTTGTGCGACAAAATGAGCAACTTGAAGGAGTTGAATGTGAGGAAGTGGAACAAGTTCGATTTAACGGAGAATAAAAAAAACGACACGACAGTATTATTCAAATAAAAGGACAGCTATATATTGTATTTGTAAAGTGTAAGTTTACAGCAATTAATTTTATTAAGTATGTAGTAATAAATACTATATAGTATTTCCGTATTCGGTAGACAATTCTCGTTGACAATTTTGGATTTTTATAGATATTATAGGTCCTTGTAAATGTTGTAATTCTTTGGTGTAGAATATTTGGTCAATAATTTTAGTGATTAAGTGTGCATATTAAAGGAGTTTCTCTAGAAGTTCAACTATAAATGTGTGTCCTCTTGTGGGCCTGCTACGTTCATTATGACGTGGTTTTCTTGGGTAGCCATTTCATTAACATGGCTGTGGCCATTTTGCTGTCCAAGGGACAAGTTGAATAAGTCTCGTGGCAAGGTTTTCCGTTGACTTCCTTTCCTTGTTCGAGAGCTTCTTTAATAGCGCTCCCATCCAGCAAGTAATCAACCAACGAATTTCTAGCAAAAAAGAAAATTATATTAATGCCGTTACAATTTGGTTGTTTCGAAGTAATTGTTAATAAAATTCACTAAATCCTTCTTTCACTACATTTTAAATTTCATACGAAAGATGGAAAAGAAAAGAGCTTTCAATAAATTCTCAACAGCTCTCGAACGCTTTAAAATAAAAGGGATAATATTTATAGAAAGTCTTGATTAAGTTGTTGATCTAATTCGTTGAAAATGCAATACAATATTTTTAGACAGCTAAAAATAACAGCATGAATAAAAATACATCATCAGTGATCTTGGTCAATGATAATTTATTTCATGATCATTGACTCATCTCCTTCGTCGTTCTGTTTATTGTGTGGCTAATTTTGAAGCGTAACTAACTCGATACGAACGAAGAAAAAACAACTCAACTTACTCAGACAACGTATGAATGAGTTCGTCCATTTGATCAGAGCTGCCCCTCTTCATGTTGCTCTCCGTGGAACGTATATAGGTGCACACAGCGCGTTGCATGCAACTGGTCGAGTCGATATTGTTCTGCCCGAGGATGTCATCAATTTTATTTAACATGCCGGCCAAAGTTGAAAAGTCGTTATCGCTTTCACCTGTTTTCGAAGATTGTACGTAAGAAAAGTGCAGCGAGCAAGTATTATTACTGAAAATGAGTTTTCGTACTTCTTCCATAACCGGCGTAGCCACCGTGAAAAGCATGCAACAATTTCGGTATGATAATTATGGCTCCGATTCCAACCAATGTCCCCAGCACCACTCCGCCGAGATCCAGCTTGATGGGGTTGTAGGCTGAAAGGCCCGTGCTAGACGGATAACCCTAGAAGTGAACGGTTGTTAGGTGAGGGAGACGTAAATTCAGCCTCATCAGCTGAATTAGGTGGATGGACACGTACGTTAAGTGTTCCATAACCGGTGGTATAGCCTAGTCGTTCCAAACGCTCCTTTGTAGAAATAGCATCTTGTTCTTCCTGCTGTGTTTTGTTCACTTTATAGTATGAACGGCGCCACCGTGCGTTTTCCGCGGAGAGTCTATATACACACATACACATACGCAATAGAGAGAGGAAAAAGAGTTTTTAGTACTCGAAATAACGAAGGAACGTGCTTGTGTGGAGTTGCTGCTCGCTTGCTTGTTGTGAAGTGCCTCAAGAAAAGGAATTTGGCAAGGAAAGAGTGAGGAAGGAAAAGGCTCTTTCTGAGTTAGCTCTCTTTCTGAGATATAGCCAAAAAACCAAAAAGTTCTGCCCTATTTTATTAATGGTTTTCTGCAACTTACTTAGGAGTGCCTTCATATTTTGGCACAGCACTTGAATAGTCCAACATCGAGACAATGGAAAGCCATCCCAACCAGAACAGTTTCGTATCCATTATGAGAAGAGTGTGCGTATATAGATTGTCGTCACTGTCTGCGCCTAATCTTGACGATGAAGTTTTTTAGACGTTGAAGAAAAATATCAACTCGTGCTATCAACTATGTAGACTGGCGTAAAATTTGTGGTTTTTAAGCCTTTTATACTGTCAATGGACGCACGCTTTGTTTCATAAGTGCAACAATTTGGCCAGATTACATTTGCTGGCGCTAACCATTCGTAACCAAGGAGTTGAAAGACATTTTCGAAGCGAGATAATAAGCTCGCTTGGCTGACGGAAGGAGTTATTCTACCAAAACGGAGCCCAAATCTTCAACAAGTGAACAATTATTTAGCGAAACTATTACCAATTCATTCGCTTACTAGCTTCAGCGACCATCTACACATTTGTCGTCTCATTCATGAAATTATGAAACCCACAAGCTGCACCCTGCTGTCATTACAGCGGCTTGGCTATTTCGGTAGTTAAATTTTGTCTTGGAATGACGTCAGCACGTGTTCGCGGAAGGCGGCATCAGCAATGTCGTCGTATGAGTATGAGTAAGGCATGGGCAGCCACTTGAACGGGCAAATTGAGATAGTTGGGCACCGAAAAGCATAAACTCCATAAACTACAAAAGCTTACGTCTGTCGTCACAAGTCACAAGTTACCACTCGGTGTAATTATCGTGATCACAACAATTCATCAAGCGCTCCTATTATTATTACTAGCCATCAACAGTGTAATAATGCTTATTATCTAATCCGTATGGGCACATGGTACACGTAATTGCGGGAGCCATTACGGAGTACATTACTACGATTACATTACCCATAGAGCAATGGGTCGTCCAACAATCAATCCACTCTAAATTTTCAGCTTTTATTTAAAATTTCTATCATAAAACAGTTTCAATTTAAATTTTTATATGTCATTTTGGAAAAAAGTTAGCAAAATTTCAACTTACATTGCTCCCATAAAATGTTATTAAAAAAAAATGCTTTTTGAATATCAAACGGGATGCAGTAACGTACCACAGTCCAGGTAAGCGGTCCAATACTGCCAATATTTGCTAATGCCTACTCATACCTACTCATGAATACTGCGCGAATTTCTCAGCTCATCCAGTTGTATCGAGTGTATTAACGAAGCCAGATGTGGCTTCAGCCATTGCCAGCAGTGCATCGTCAACTCTGCCATCAATGATCATACGTACATGGTCCTGAAGAGGATCTGCCGCAAGATCATCAGGAACTTCAACCGTCAACAGTGCCGCGAGAAGTACACGGTCTTCGATGGTGGAAATAGTGTAAATGTCCGAATTCATAGGTCTTCCTCCCTCAACTGTAATGATTGTAAATGCAACTTCAGGCCGATTTAAATCAGGCTAACTGTGTATACCCTTTTTCTGTTAGCTCCAGCTCAATTTTGTGGTAGCTACAAGCGTAGGAGAAGAAGTTTGGACGACGCTGATGAAGGTCGTTTGGATGACAAAGCAAAAGGTGGCAAAGGTGCAAAGGCGAAAAGGAAAAGGAATGTGGACGAAAACGAAAACGAAGATAATAATACTAATCGATCATCAAATAAAAAAACGAAGGAAGGAAAATCCGGTAAAAACGTATTCGATGTGAATGATAAACAAAAGGCAAGAGAAAAGTCAAAACAAGGACAGGACGAATCTGATAGAAATCAAAAGGGCTCTAAAGGAAAGAGAAAATCAGGGCCTGATGAGCAAAGTCAGCCCAAGGCAAAGAGAAGATCAAACCAAGGGACGACCGATCCCGAACATGATCAAAGTCTGGCCAAGGCAAAAGGCAAATCCAACCAAGGGACGACCGATTCGGAGCGAGAACAAAGTCAACCCAAGGCAAAGAGAAGATCAAGCCAAGGGACGACCGATTCGGAGCGAGAACAAAATCAACCCAAGGGAAAACGAAAATCAAACCAAGGGACGACCGATTCGGAGCGGGAACAAAGTCAGCCCAAGGCAAAGAGAAGATCAAACCAAGGGACGACCGATCCCGAACATGAGCAAAGTCTGGCCAAGGCAAAAGGCAAATCAAACCAAGGGACGACCGATTCGGAGCGAGAACAAAATCAACCCAAGGGAAAACGAAAATCAAACCAAGGGACGACCGATTCCGAACATAATCAAAGTCTGGCCAAGGCAAAAGGCAAAGCAAACCAAGGGACGACCGATTCCGAGCGAGAGCAAGATCGGTCTAATGGCAAACAAAAATCCAAACACAAGGCAGACGACTTGGACTCCGATCAAAATAAACACCAGAAAGGTGGTGGCACATCGGATCAAAAGAACAAAACCAAAAGTAAAGGTAAACGGGACGACAAGCAGAATGATGCCGGCCGAGAAGATGATTTCCCAGATCCAGATGATTTGCCCATAATCACCGATCTACGCCTTAAAGTGCGTAGAGGTGAGAAAGTGGAGCCGGACGGAAGATCACAGAAACGTGGAAAACACTCTTTGACTGATGTCGGGACCAAGTCGAAAAGGAAGCTGAAAAGTACGGTGGACCTTTTGGCTGCACAACAAAAGTCGTCCGGAAGAGGTGGTGAAAAAAGAGCGATGTCAAAGAGCGATGGAAAGAGCAAGTCTCAATACAGCATGCAAGAATTTCGTGGTGGCCGCGCTGGCGGGTCGAAATTCACGCGCGCTGACGCGGTTCGGCCTTGGGATGTCTTGCGTGCCAACATGGAGGAACGAGACATTTCACGACAATGGTATGTATCCCGTATTTGTCACGCCTTTGCAGCGCTCAAACAATTCAACAAATTCTCTCCATAGCCAACGTAATGTCGCCCTCTGTAGGGAGGCCTGCCAGCGGGGAAATGTCTGCCAGCCCAGAAATGCCCGCAGTGAACTCATCCATCCTTGCTGCGTGCTGCCACCAGTGTCGTGTGTGTGTGCAAATGTGTGTGCCGCTTCAAAGCGCTAAATTCTGAAACGTTTTGGTTTTGTAGAACCCAATCATAAAAACGCAAATCGAACGCCAAAAGAAATTTTAGGTGCAGACAATAAAAAAAGTTTCACTTTGTTACTCTATCAATTAATATTCATCTCAAGGTTGTGTGAAGGCGATCTTCGGTTGGGAATGTGACAATCCTAAAACAATTCTCATTCAACAAATCAAAATGATCACTCAAATCATTCAGAGAAGAAATGAAAACGAAAACGTTGATTTCGTTCGAATTATTTTTAATTCCATCAGAAGCGAGCGAGGTTTTTCATTTTCTGGGTTTTATTTTAGCATCGTTGGAAGGTTGTTGGTTGCTGCTATTTCTGAAATATGGATATTTCAAATTTGTATACATTCTAATGTATTTCTTTACCCACGCCATTGCTAATATAACAACAAAAACAAGGTTTTTCGACTTGTGCTCCGCTCACAATATAGAAACTGTAATTGTGTGAGTGCGAATCATGGACAGATTTTGCCCACGCATTCATGAACACGTAACGTGATTTATGCGAATATGTTAAATTTTTATACTAATATGCGGACTTGTGCCGATCAAGGCCGTAAAAATGATTTAGCGGAATTTAGATTTTGCACTTTAATCATTTTAGATCAGTTTTATCCTTTGTATTCTGGATACTTTGCGGAGGATAGATTAAATAGTTGACAAAAGAAAGTTAGGAAGGAGCAAGATGGCAGTTTTTCCTTTGGTATTCGATCGCGGAAACGAATAAACGCTAAATAAATCAATAATATATACTCGTATCTACATATACACCATACGTACATATGTATGCACCCATAGTGGATGACTTCGAGGACGATAATTAAGGAAATTCTTTCAGTTGCAATCTAATCCAAAATCCAATTGCAAAAATAGCTTTCACGTAATTAATTTGCCTTCACTTTTGTTGTTGTTTTGTGTTGTTTTCTCCGTAATACCATGAAGGAAAAGTATGAGACGCAATTAACAAGTTCTCGAGGAAATTGTATATATGTACACACATATTTTAATGGACCTTCGGGTGTAAATAAGCGAAAAACGGTCCAGTTCTAAAAATTAATTTTGGATGCTTGCTTTCTCATTTCTTGGCCAATTTTCCTTCTCGTTTATTAGTGCGCTACCACACCTACATCCCCATCCACACACACACACACGCACACATTCTTCATCATTTTGCGGTGGAAATTCGCGTTTCTATTAGTTTTTAAAATCTCACCGTTTTTGTTAGTGCTAGTGATTCCAAAAATAATTCGGCAGTGAGAGAGAGAACCACTCGCGCCGTCTTAAATACACAACAAAATCCACTGCTTCAACGAGTTCTGAGGACAGAATATTTCGAACGGGCGTCGAGTGAACACGCAACGAGTAAAGCACTAAATCGGCTAAAAATCAAGCGAATAATTGAAATAAATTTATAAATAGCCATATAATTGTTTAATTAAAAAGAAAAATACTCATCAAATCAAATCGATTGAAAATGGTTTACGAAAGTGGATTTACTACCCGCAGGACCTACTCTACAAGGCCTATCGTTTCGTCGTATACCGTCTCGGTAAGCGTACATTGACCCAGCGGTCCTGGGAGTACTTGTATTTATATGAAATAAAGAAGAATGTGAATCCTTAAAATAGCATTTTAGACCGAATTTATATATTCACATATACATATATACATATTTGTTGAGATGTATATATGTATGTATGTATGCATTAGTGTAGTGTGGTTACCGCTGCTGAAAAGTGTGATTTCAAAAATATTTGCAGCAGAGAATCGCTGCACGGCCGAGCCTCGAGGCCGCGCAAAACCAATGGCTGAAGAAATTTGCCAAAATTTCAATCTATGACACATTTTGAGTTACGAGTGTATATTTGCCTTCTGCATATACTTGTTCCATTCATTTATATAAAAAGCGAAAAGTCGAATACATTTGAATTTGACGGTACACGTAGAGGACCGTGCGCAAAATGTTTTTTTAAGTTTGCAAATACAATATTTGAAATCATTCTTTTTGTGCAGTATTCCTCCTCATCTCGGGCTGTTTACTTCAAATTCTAGAGTAGAAAAATAAGGACTACAATGAACGGCTTTTGTTCCACTTGCTGTGTTTTGAGCAAAGAGAATTAATAGAAGAGAAGAGAAGAGAACTGGCGCTAAAATATGCTTAAACTACATCAAAGTTTTCTAAATTCCCAATTCGCGATGTATGCGATGATAACTGCATAATTCCTACTTATTAGGCTGACCACAAAAACTAAGTTTCTTAGGAACAACACTCCTAAAGAGTCTTGAAATGGAATAAATATAAAATTTTAGTATTGCTTTCTCTTGTTTGGGTGTCTTTGGAAAGGAATTGAAACATGTTTGAAGTGTCATGCATGCATGCTCTTAGTGGAATATTAGATATAAATAATAAGAATGAATATCGCATTTTCGAAAATAAATGTTAGGCGAAAATAAATGTTTTTCCTATACGTGCTTTATGTTTATTTCTTTGTATGTTGATTTTTTGTTGTACTCAAATTAAGTAAATCACTTCTGAAGCTCAAACATTGAAGTATTCATCAAAAAACTACGAGTATTTGCGGAATCGAATACGAGTACATATTCGGAATTGCTGCGCTCACACTGAAAAGCGAAGGATGTGATATGATCTATTTTAGCAACACATACAATAAGCTTCCGAATCACAGGCTGTCCTTCAAGAGGCCCCACACTCCTCTCTTCTTAACGGCCAGTGACGACTGACGAGGCCAATTGAACTCTCAGACAAGAAATTTACAAATGTACATACGATAAGTTGAAAACGATTTTCAATCTTTTATGATGCGAGTCAAAAAGATTAATGTACAACATATAGTATATATATAAAAAATATCGGGCTATATTGCCAAGTATTTCAAGGTTAAATATAAACTACGCGCGTTGTGAACTCTCGTAATTGTCAACAAAATCGTGAAATACGAGTACTATCAAAATTATTTCATTTTACAAAAATAGCGAAATGTCGAAAGAGGGCGGCCACGAACAAACAGCTGCCTTACTTTTCAAAATATGTCATAATTTAAAAATACTCGTACATACATACATACTGGCAATTAAATGCGGTTTTGCGGCAACGTTGACCGATTTCCTCCGCTATTTTTGGAACAGCCAAACACTGCGCTTCTGCCTTTGGCTGCGGTGGCCTGAAGCGGCCTTAGATTGCGCCGACAATATTTGGGCAGAGGCTCCAGAAGAATGGTCGCCCTCGTGCTGATTATCGCGGAATTATCAAGCTGTGAGCTATTTTAAAATACCATAATTTTGAATTTTCAGGGCCATTTTTTGCACACATATAATGACACTTAGGACCTACTGAAAAGCTCTTTGTTTAATTTGTTTTATTTATTCTCACTTGGCTGAGAGTTTTTGGAAAGGCATTAATTGCAATCGGTTGGAAGTCAGTCAGGGACGACGCATGGCTTGCGTGTGTACATAGCTCCCCAAACATGCCTTACTTACAGACATACCACAAAAAATAACAACACAATTGTAAACATAATCCAATAACTTGTACAATGGTCACTCTATTTTATTTCAAATTACTAAAATTGTATAGAAGAGTTTTGCACCTGCTGTATTAAATGCTGTCAATCTTGCACCGTGCGCCTGGTATTCACCACGTAGTATATGTATGAATTATTGTAGCATTTCCAATACTTACCACCACACTGCGCGCTGTAGGTACACTAACCACCACGTCCCAGGCACCATTTTATCTTACTCATTATTAGTATTAGCCGCGTAGCGTGAAATCAACTGGAGCATTTTTTACTCTTCATCGTCGGTCGAGCATGATTTCTGTGGGTAACAAACGCCTTACTAAGAAACCTGTACATAGTGCCAATGAAGACCGCTTGTAAATAGTTCATCTGCAGCTTCCGGTGATTGCTTGCGCCTTAGTTCGTAGGAATTTGTTAAATTGATTGAATGTTCTCAACTCATCCATGTTGTGTGGGACTTGCAGAGCAGAATGCCGATTGACTGGGAGAGGCATCCCTATGTGGCACGTCCCTCTTTGGTGGCCGATCCTGTGACTGCCTTTGGCCGACGCAACGTTCGTCCGCCGTCCATACTCGATCCTATTAACAGAGACGCCATCAGACCGAGTTATCGTGTTCTCAGCCAACCGATCAAACCGTATATCCCGGCGCGCGATCAGAACCGCACCAGAATCTTGAGCATGGTGCGCCAATATGTCGATACCGTTGAAGCCGGTGGAAATACAGCCGCCCGCACAGCTCCAGACAGCATTGATGCAATGTTGCCGCGTTTGCACCGCGCCGCCTCGGAGAGTGTTCCCTACGCACGTGCCAGCTATGTGAAAGACCTGGGTCAGTTAGGCCCAGGTACAATCTATGGAGACCAAGTGAAGCGGGAGGTCATAGTTGACGAACGCTCAGGGGCCACTGTTACTAGATACTATTGTTAAGCGAATAAACGAAGATGGGGCGGGGCGGCAGCTGCCATGTTGAACGCCGCATATACGAGTATTACGCTACTATATTTGCGAAATAAGATTTTTTAAACCAATCATGTGAAAACTCTTTCTGTTCTGTTCATCGTTTCGGTTAATGTTTGCCTGTGCTGTCGCTATTATGATTTATGAGTTATTTGACGAGTTTGTTTTTTAATAATTGCTATTAAAGGCTTGTTTACGATGTAGCAAAAAAGTTCGGAATGGCCGGATTTTCAAAATTCCACAAGATTTTGATCTTTATACTTTGTACCTTGACGCTTCTCGCCCTGTAACGCATTCAAACTTGTTTCAATTTCTGCACATTCAGAAGAGGTTATCGCACATATTTTGTAACTATGTACATATGTATGTATGTACATCGTAAGCTCGTAAGATTACTCCTAATACAGCAAGTTGGCTCAATTGTTTTAGCTCTTTACCAATGTTAATTAATGTTAAGTACTGTGTTTACTATTAAAGCTTAAATCCTTGCGCCGGCTCAATTCTAACTTTTGCATTACTTGAACAAATTCACAGACCCCTCGTCTGGACCTCTGTACCGATAGACCCGGTCAGCACCGAAGCCACGGCTCTACAGACTACTCATACTCCTACAAATCGAACGTCGAAAAGTCGTCGTACGACTCGAGCAACCCCTACAGCAGGCCAGAACGCTCGAGCTACTCCTCCACCGTCGAATCGAATTCTCGCAGCGGCCCCGGGGGCTCCTACAACTACAGCACCGAGAGGTCCAGCACCACCGGTGCCGGTCCAGGCGGTTACAGCTACTCGTCGACCACGTCCGGCACCTTGCCCGGAGGCACCAGATATCGCCACTTTTCGTACCGCGTCTAGACCGCGTCTCTGATCTGCGCCTCAGTCATAACATGCTTAACCGTTTTCCTAACGATACTAACCTCAATTAACCACAAACCATTCTATACACATTAATTATTAACAATGATTGAAGCCTTCGTCCCCCTATGGAGAAAGCTTTTTTCGAGAAAGCACCCCAAAGGCTTCAAAAGCTGTAGGGAAAGTATACTATGTACTCGTACCTCCCACAGCTTCTTCTTCTAATATGCTAACACTTTAATGTCAAGTAGCGACGCGGCAAGCGACCGATTAGCACGATTTGAATAAAAAATGGAGACTTAATGTTTGATATAAATATTCCATTAAGAAAATGGCTTCCACTGTAGCAGCAAAAAATATGTTCAGCTCAACTTATTTGTGATACAATAATAATGTAATCAGCATCAATTTTTAGCAATAAATAAATGAAATTCGGCTCTGCGCTTTAGTAACGAATGGAAAATCTTTTAATTGTTTATGAAAGAGGAAGAGGGCGGGCGGACACAGAAGATGCGATATTCATATTAGAAAAATGCTTTAAGGAAAGGTATCACGCCTATTTTTAGAATTTATTAGAAATAAAACATGAGATCTGAAATACAAGCTAAGATATTTAAAAGAATGCAGTTATGTATATGTTTTTTAAATACAAAAATCTAACGCCTTTATTGGTGGTATCATTTGACTGACACGCAGAAGGTGAGTATAACAGACAGATAAACGAACTCAACTCATAATTTATTGGGTGGTTTATTTCTCTATTAATGGAGTAATATATTTACACCATAGAACATACGCCAATACAAATATGACTCCACTCGTAAAAATGTATCGTATGAATATGAAACTCATCGGTAATTCCTGGCATCAATGCAAGCGTGTTATAATCGCGCTATATAAGTGTAAACGAAAATATTTAAAGCACCAAACGATTGAAAAGAGAAGTACGTATAAAATAAGTCTTAGTTGTAAAAAAATTACAATACTTGAAAAAGCTATAATCTGTTCTTTGTTTCATGTTGGAGATCATATTTTATAATTGGCATCATTATAAGATGTGACTAATGTGACCTAATATGATTAATTACAAGCGTAGTACTCGTACTAATGGTTTTAGTTATTTCAACCAACTGATTCGTTTGTTTATGTCATTGTGCGTAATTGTTCTTGTTATGATCGTCGAGTGCATTCCAATAGGTTTCAATAACTTTGAATTGAAGGACTGTATTTACTCTTAATGTAGGAAACCTTACTATGGCGGAAAATGCACCTTGGTTGTTCTTGTTTTCGCCTTGCATTTTTAAAAAAGGCCTTTAAGGCCTTCTCGTCTCGTCATCAAATGTGAACAAAACAATGTAACCAAAAAAAGACAAAGACTCGTAATGTTCCAAAAACATATTTTATGGAACATTGCTGTCTGTAGGAAATACATACCGTCAGTTAATCGCTTCATTCATTCTTGTCCTTGTCTAATGTTTTGTGGTGTAATGAAACAATCGTTCGGTATCGGTATCTTCAACCGATGAGAGAGGTTTGAGGTATTTTATTGTGGTTAACATTACAGCAGAGTGAACTGTCCCTTGCTAATATCTATTTTCATATTATTTATATAATATGACTATTTGTCTCATACAAAATTTGGAAAGAATTTTTTCTATCTACTTTTATCTAATTTCTTGTCTTTCAGTATCCACCGGTTGAAAGAGTTTCGCGCGTAAGTACAGATGCTTTTAATTAACTACTGAAGAGCTTTCTTTGCTGTCATCAAGCAACTACATTACATCTCACTTCACCAAAACCTCTTAAAGCGAGCGAACCATTTACCTACATCTTCCCTCTCACCGCGCTACCTTGTCTTTCATAGCCCGCGGAAACGTCACTTCAGTTTTCGGAGCTGATTTTCCGGAATTCATAATTCTCATCTTAGATTGCTTACATTCATGCACACTTAATTATTAAATAACATTGATATAAAGACAAAAAAACCACACTTTATTCAGGTATACAAGACCAGCTTCCCAATCTACTCGTCCTTCTCGGTTCCAATCGTTAGCCACAGGCGCATTTTCTCTGGAACGCGAGTCGTTACGTCGCCTGTTCGAGTCGTTACCTCGCCCACTCGGATTCTGACGCGAGTTGTTTCCTCTCCATCACCGGTGCGCGTCGTGCGCACCACGACCCGTGTGATCTCTTCACCTGAACGCACCATATCCTACTCCTATACACCGACGTCCTACTACGTGCCGTCAACACATGTCTCTTCTCCGTACGTGTCGTCACTCTACACTCCGTCAATTTACACACCATCCTACGTGCCCATCTCGTCCATCTCGCGCTCGTATTCTCCGATCAGGATAACCACGTCACCGATACGTACTCCTTCCTACTTGAAGAGAATGCCGCCGGGTTATGGAGAGCGTGCCTTAACCAATTATCTCAACACCGAACCTTTTACTGTGAGTCCTTTGAATGTAGCTCTTAACTTATGCTACAGAGAGGTTGATTAAAGTGTTTTTCTTTATACATTTTGGGCTTTGCTTGTTTTTAATAATTGCTCTTTTCGCAGACCTTCTCAGAGGAAACAAACAGGATCCGCCACAAGGCGCAATCGCTGGTCCGTGAACTGCACACACCGGTCATTCGTCGGGCACGCAGCGTAACGCCTTTCCCAGTTACTGGGTACGTAAAAGATTGCGAAACCGAAGGATACGCTTATTGACGTTACGTACTTTCGCTCCGCTTCGTCCACAGATATACGTACGAGCCAGCTTCCGAACTGGCTTTCGATGCTTATTTGGCCAGGATAACAAACCCCATCCGCCATGTTGCTAAAGAGGTTCACAACATGTCCTACTATGCGGAGCCAGCCCGCAAATACGTCGGTAAGTAAAAATGCCTAAAAAGCAGCGATATGTTTGAGTTTATGTTCAAGAAAATCGAGCACAAGTATCCTGCTCCATCAGGATGAAAGATAGAACGTTTGTAATTTCAATCTGTAAATCAAACGTTCAGGCAGAAGTCATCTTGCTTCGGTAAAGATTTGTGGGGACAGAGCCTACAACATTAGGAGACCAATGTACGATTCGGAGAAAATCCGAACCGATATTAATCTCAAGTCCTGGCACTTACGGCATCCGAAGAGAATAAGTGAAAAAATAGTAGCCGACAAAGTTGACAGCAAAGTTGACAGCAAAGTTGACGACAGTGTAGTGGTCAATGGAGGTAAGTAGGTTAGCGTCACTCTGCATAATCAACCACGGCTTTCGAAATTCTTTGGCTCTTCTTGTTTCTAATTGACGTTTAACTTTGCTTCGGAATTGGATTAGCTGGGAAAAAATTAAGCCAATTAACACGCTTTTTAATAAGAATAAGAATAAGGCAGCATGCGAATATACAAAGGATGGAATGGAAGATAACTAATAAGATAAAAGATAACTGATGGATTCCAAAATTTTATTATTTTGCATTCAGATTGATTTTTTCTAATATAATCTTTCAACATGTTTGCAAAAGTAGCACCGTAAATAAGTTTCGGTGGACGCTTTAATTGGGTTTTTGTCGACTTTTCGACACTACAACCTAGACATGTCCGAAGGTGAGAAATAAATGCAGTTTTACGTGGTCTTAGGTCAAATCTTACGACTTTTATATTTATAGTGTCAGACCCATATAATATGTGTGCCATGGCAATTTTGCTTTGCCAACTATGTATGGCAACACTGACTTTTTTCAAGAGAAAAGAAAAAACAGCTATTTCCGGTCTTTCTTTGCTTTTTGAGAGCACGACTAAATAAAACATCACACGAAAAATCAATCAATAAAAATCAATTATTTGCAAGATTTTCAATAAGCGAACGAAGTGATCAGTTATCATCACTGTGGCATTTTTGGTTTATTTTCGGTTTTGGTATTTTCAATGTACTTCGTTCGTTCGTTCGTTCGAATAATTTTACAACAACAATATAGATAGCTCTATAGCAGTCGTTTATAATCACTTTTTTCGATCGCTTTTAATCACTTTGTCTATTGAAAATCTCACAATATATTTTGCCTCTTTTCATTATAATTCGGAGTTTCATACTTACAATCGAGTCATAATATTGTGTGTTTTTATAATCGTGATATTTATTTTAATCACGGTATCTAGTCCAACAAACTTTAATTTAATTTTCTACGTAGACTGTATTGTATTTTCGTTGATTTAAATTCGAAGAGTTTTATAAGTAGAATCATCCAGTTCGAGTGTAACACGAGGCATGATATCTCTCGGTCATATCAAACATATTCAATGCCAGGGTATTTTTCTCGAAACTGTTAAATTATAATCTGCCCAGGGCTGCCAATTCAGGGACTGCTTAACTTCTTGCACCCAGACGCTTGCGCTCATCTTCACTGTTTTAACACACGCGCGTTTCTACTCGTTCCTGATTGGAGTGGGCCTAATTATTCACATCTTACAAGTATTTATAGCTTCCGCAGCTAACTTTTAGCACTATTTGGTCACGCTTCAGAAACTCATTGTCGCGCAGAGGCTGCCAACAGCCGCTTCAATTCAATATTTCTAATTTGATTTACTAACGGTTTTGTTTTTTTCTTTATGATTAATTGATTCTTTGCAGTGGAAGCAGTTGAAGTTGGGGCCTAATTGATTTTTTCCAGTTGATTAGATACGGATTGTTACGACTCATAAGTTTTTATTTAAGTAATCAAAAGACTCAGACTCTCTTTATTTCAATGTTTTCTGGAATTTTTTTAAAGCAAAAAAATCTACACCACAATCATACACACAATTAAACAATCACTTTCGTTCTTTTTCACTCACTTTGTCACTGTCACTTTCTTCTTCTGAAAACGTTTCACCAAATTTATATTTCCTGATCACCAGAACCACTTTCATGTACGAATTCGTTCATTGAGTGCATTTTTTTTAATCAAGTGATAATATTTAATCAAAAATCTCCAACTTAAATCGAAGTCATTACGAAAGCAGTACGAATTTTCTATTTCAATTTGATTACAATTATGTACTCTCAGCTGGTAGTTAATGTTTATACACGCATCACAATTCTTGACGAGCATTTAATGCCGCCGATCAAACCTCTTTGGTAAAGCACACGCACAAAACGAATTTTTTTTACTGCTGAATTTCTACACAAAACCTGTCAGCCACAATTTCACTAAGGAATCGTTAACATCTTTCAGAATTATCAAATGTCTCTCTAATGAATTCCTTCATACTTATTTTAAGTCTCCAGACACACTGTCATTTATTCAGTGCACTCTGATTGTAGTAGCACAACATCTCTTTAATCGAAGTAAAGGCTCAGATTCATAGACTCCGTTTGCGTGCGTTCCGTCAGAAATCTTACGCAAGAAAAGTTCAAATATATGTATGTATGTAAACATATGGGATTAGTTTCATGGAGTCCGTGCGTTTACAACAGCAATTGTTATAGTTGTAATAGATTTCTGACGGATACGCACGCAAACTGAGCCTTAACTCTGTGAAGCGCAAATGAGTTCGTTTCATTAGCAGCCATAATCGGCACGTGAGATTATAATCAACTGTCTCTTCTCGCTCTCACGGCTCTCAGCCATATAGAATCGTGTGTGCGTGGATTCATAATCAGTGTGAATGTATTACATTGTTTTAACGGACGAATATAATCAAAAGGTCAAAATTTGTAAATTATGTATATTATTTGATATCATTCGATGTCATTCATTAATTGTTCAATTAAAAATAGGTAAGAAAAATGAGGTGTGTTTCCTTTTCCTCGGTGCTGCGGGGCCTTCAAAGAGAATGTGTTTACATTATCAGAGAAAAGTGAGAAAAGTCGAATTCGATTTGCGGATTATGACGTATTAATAAAAATAGAAAATTTAGCAAAAGTAAATGTTGCCAATCAACTAATCGGTGCAATTATTAAATGGCCTTGACCCAATTACGGCATGACTCGATTTGGCATAACTGAATACAGAGAAAGGGATGTAGTTTTCAAAGAGATTGTATTAATAAAAAGTTTCTGTAAATAAATAATAAGCTTTAATTTTTTTTAAATTAATTGTGAAATTAAAAAATCAATTGTAAATACAAATGTAAAGAATAAACCCAAGCATTACAATTCGAATACGATTTTAGGTGTTTTTCATTCGCTTTTTTTGATCCTTTTTTGAGAACACCAAACCTGTACCGACCGATCATTTTTGCTTCTTCTCCGCTATTTTTGGATATATCCGACAAATAAGGGATCAATTTAGAATTAATTGGTTTAAAGAATTTAAAAAATTAATTAAAATAAGTCTTAAAACTTCGGTTTTGAAGAGAAGAATAGGATTTTTGTACAATATTGTTTGAGCTGTTTTGAATGATACCCATTTGTATTGCATGCCACTTTTTAGAACGTTTCGAAATGTCCAATTAGCTATGGCTATTTATTCGGCAATAATTGTCGAATTATAGACTACCTCAATGCATGATGTGGTCCACTTGGTACTTGGTTTTTTCCATATACGATTTATGATTTATATTACGATTCCTTGGTTATACCGTTATACATATTTTGATCGGTTTAATAAGGCCTCACTCTGTGGTAAAGAATTGACGATCAGCAAAAAGAAAACCTCCTCTGATGACGGAGTACCGTTCTTGCTTAGCAGTACCTAAATCTGTAAATACGTTCTGGACTGCATTCGAAATCACATGACATGAACTCTGAACTTCCGGTCCGGAAGTAATGCAGTTCTGAAAGCACTGACTGACCCATGCCCACTGCACAACATCAGGCTGGTTAATCGCTGCTACCTCATCTCGTCACTCTTGTCCCTCCTCATGCATCCTATTCTTTCTTACACATGCGTTTCCGCAGCCTGTTTCATGTTTTGACCGCTGAAGTAGATTCTTTGCCTCTGTAATCAAAATAACAATCCTGATCCCAAGCAACGCAGCCTAAGTTACTTCAGAATAAGAGACAACAAAGGGCCTTGGACGTGCATTACGAGATACGTAAGTAAAAAGAGTTCATCTTGCAGCTCGGCGATCCCGAGATTTGCGGGAATCGCTATGAAATCTCACCGTAGTCATCTTTTGTAATATATCTTACATTTATCGTACATCATTCATCTGATCGTTACACCGCCCAACTTTCATCCTCACTAGACCTTTCTTTTTTTGTTTGAAGACCCTGTATTTCTGTTTTCTCAGTGCCCGATTTGGATCCGTACAGGCCCTCTAGAAAATTTTCGACGCCAAAACCACTCGAAGATCCGGTCGATGACGAAACCAAAGAAAAGCAACGCCTACGCCAAGAACGACTGATGACAGTCAATGAAGAAGCTCTGGACGAGATAGAATTGGAGAAAAAGAAGGCACAGCGGCTTGACGAGATTAAACGAGAGAAAGAAAAGTACTTAAGTCGTTTGGTTTGATAAATAATATTGCTTTATGTTTTATATGCAGGGCGGCAGCAGAAAAAAAGGCGGAAGAGAAAGCCAAACAGGCAGAGGAAGCTCGTCTAGCCGAAGAGAAACGACGAGCAGAAGAGGCTCTTAAGGCGGAAGAAGCTCGTAAAGCTGAAGAGGCACGACAAGCAGAAGAGGCTCTTAAAGCACAGGAAGAGGCTCGTAAAGCTGAAGAGGCTCGTAAAGCTGAAGAGGCTCGTAAAGCAGAAGAAGCGCGTCTAGCAGAAGAAGCGCGTCTAGCAGAAGAAGCACGCAAAGTAGAAGAAGCACGTTTGGCAGAAGAAGCGCATAAAGCAGAAGAAGCACGTCTTGCTGAAGAAGCACGTTTAGCAGAAGAAGCACGTCTTGCGGAGGAAGCACGCCTCGCAGAAGAGGCCAAACAGTTAGAGGAAGCCGCTCGTCGGGCTGAGGAGGTTCGTCTCGCGGAGGAGCAGAAGATTCGCGAAGAGGAACTCAATCGCTTGGCAGAAATTGAAAAGCAGGCCGACGAAGAGCGTGAAGCCGAACTGGCACGTCAGGCCGCAGAGTTGGCTGAAATCGCTCGCCAAGAATCTGAAATCGCGGCACAAGAACTGCAGTCGATGCAGGCCGAGCAGGTGACCGAGGGAGCGGCACCTACTCCGTCTACGGAAGATCCCATTATTGAAGAACCGCAGAGCCCCGAAGAAAAGCCCAAACAGGAACCGACAATTGAACTAAGCACTAGCATTGATGAGATCAAGTCTGCAAATCATGAGTCTACTTCTGAAGAAGAGGAAGAAGAAGAAGAGGAAGAAGAAGAAGAGGAAGAAGAAGAAGAGGAGGAAGAAGAATAATCAATTCAGCAGCAACAAATCATTAGATGCTAAGTTCAGATCGTTCTAATGTTCCTACTAAAAAACCCAGCCGGACTTAAACTGTTCTCAGTCTTCATACATAATATCGCAAAATAATAATGAAGTAACTCTCGATTGGAGTAGAAATTTTTGAATCATTAGAATTACTTAAAAATAAAAGGAGCTCGTTCTGCAAAGTTCCGGGACTCTACGTCTACGACCCATGTTTCAGTAACACGCGTAAACAAAGCGCGCTATCGGTTCCTGGAGCGTAATGGAGGATAGGAAGGCCTTCTGCATTCTGGCCATTGAGGAAAACTTCACTCGTTTCAATTTCCCGGGAAATTTTACAATTGCATTTCTTCATCTTTTTCCATATTTCAATTAAAGCCATCACTACTGCATTATTGCTAATTTATGAATAAAAATTAAACAAAGTGGCTGCGAACTGAATATTTTGGCTCGCAGCACAAAAAAAAAAACAAAAATTGTTCTTATATTATTTTCCCAAAAATATTCTTTTTAGCCCGTTTTCTTCCTCAGCTTCGGCTAGCTCCGACATCCGTCAAGGTCCATTAATTTTGTCTGGTTCTTTTTAATTCCAAGTCTTCTTTTTTCATATTGCCCGTCCCGGTTGTGAATAAGTTGGTTCAATTTCAAACTAAATTTCAATTTCAAAGTAAAAGTTTGATTTTAACAAGTACACGAACCAATTTTTCGTTACTTTCCGGTTGTGTTTAATGCTGCTATTCCACGCTGAGAAACAACTGGGCGGTTCTAAGATTAGCAAAATAAATTACGTTTGGCAGGTGACAACATAATAATATAAACACACAGCTGCTCTTGGCCGCTACAGCAAGCAGCAGAAGTTGTCAAACTCGGAGAGCTAAAGACAAAAAATTTCAATAGATAGAGCTCCGAGCGGCGAAGCTACAAGGTAAAACGTAAACAAAAAAAAACCAAGCAAAAAGTAAGCAAATAACAAAAAAAAAAGAAGAACAAAAGCAGCGGAAAGATGCAAAATAAAAACTATATCAATCGTTAGCGGCTTCGCCGCTGGGATGCAAGCGGAAATTCGTTTTTTTTCTCGTTTCCCATAAGAGCCTATGTAATTTTGACATTGCATCTTGCTGCGGCAGCAAAGCAGCCTTTGATGTGTTCAGGCTTAAATAGATTGTTTGTTGGTTATTGTTTTGGAAACCTGTCGCTTCTTGTAAAGTTTGGCTGCTGGATTTTATTTGGTTGTTTTTATGTTATTTTTTGTTTTAAGGAAGGACACTTTCAGCAATGGTTACACCGCCGACTTTCTGAAATAAATTTCTTACTCTATGATTAAACATTTAATGACGAGACCTAAATGACGTGGCTATCGCTGTCAATCCGTGTTCAGAGGGTTGCCTGTAGAAGTATGAAAAACTCTCTCTCTCTCTCTCCCTATGACGACTCTCTTTCTCTCGCACAGTTGGTCACATCCTCATACGACAAAACGTACATTTGTTGTTGTGTAAGATCAAGTTTCTGTCTTAAGCAACAGAGTGCAGGTCTTTCGTTTTTTTATTGCTGTGTCGTGGTCGTTTTGCTCTCACGGTTGTCAGTCACGAAACGGTCTTGCCACAAGCCAAAACGCAGATTAGAAAGAGTCCATTGAAAAACGCGAGTGAAAAGGAGTTTTCTAAGAACTTGCAATAGCTTTCATAAAGTCAAATTAATAAGATTTTAATTATAAATAATTGGTAATTCTTCACGCAATCCTCTCCAGAGGATTTTCTATAACGAATAGATTAGTTTCAAGTCGTAGAGACAGCGATTTAAAGGAATTAGGCTACCGGATTTGGTTAGTAAAAGTGCGATGTGAATGGCGACGCAACAAATTTGTTGTCAGAGTGCAAGTAGATACATATACGATATGCAATTTTTTGTATCGGTCGCGCTCTCTAACCACCCTGCTCGTTTTCTCCGTTACCGCGGTTAAGCCATTAAATCGCAACAAAAAGGAAAGAGAAACTTTTACCGTTCGTTGCTTATAGTAAATGCAAGGAAAACTTGTGGCGTACACATCTGGAATATCCATGAATTGCTTTAGCGGCACAGCTCGTTGACCACATAACAATCGCGTTACTCAGTATAACGCTTTGTTGCCTCCATCCCGACTGCCATGATTCCGTGTTGTTGTTGTATAGCGTTCTTTATTTTCGGTTAATTTTTGGCTTTATTTTCGGTTAATTTCGACACCGCAGATCAATGGAAAAAGCGGAAACGACTTCTTTATAAGAAAGGAGCTCGCCAAATCTGCCACAGACTCACAATATCTCTTGTTTTACAACATCAAACGAACTTGCGATAGTTTACGTCAAGATCGCCTCAATTTACCGCAGCGTTAGCAAGCGTGATGATGGAACTGTTTGCCACTTTTGTGCGTTATAATGCAATGCAATCAAAGCAGAGTTCATTAATTTTGCGTCCATAGACAACAAAAATTTCTACCTCACTGAGCCAGAAAGGATTTATTACCATCGACATACTATGTACCTTCTCGCTACACTACGACTCCGGGACAACCTCCCATTATTAAACGCTTTTTGACGCCTTTCAGCCCGATATATTGTGATATGTTTTGATGAGGTCAGCTCGAGGTGCAACGGCCTGGTGCAATCGAAACAATTCCTTTTACTTTTTGTTCTCTTTGCTGTTTGATTATTGAAGCAAAATATAACATATGCTATACCGGTTTTGTAACCTGCCTGACCTAACCTTTGCTTTCTCTATTAAGGATTCCAACGCGAGTGTAAAGCGAAGTGCTTGGACTGCTAATGGTAATGGTTTATCGGAATCCACACGCTCGAAGGCCATTGGTATGCGGTTTACGCTGGCAGTCGGCGGAGCGCTATTTGTTGACGACATTAATTTTGATTGTAACGGCAGTGTCTTTTACTGGATCAGGTAAGTAACAGCCCAGAAGGTTTGCGCTGTTTATTCATGCCATAATGGATAGTATTTTTGTGGAAGAGCCATATTTATTCAACTCATTTATATTTAAACATGGTTCAACCGACTTTAAGCGACACTAAGCGGCTTGGTTGAATGTCAAAATCAGACCGTTTCACCCCGCAATGTGTAAACGTGATAAAATCTCAAATGAAATGAATTCTTTCAGATTTTGTTGACGGCGATGAAGAGGGTCCATACCGGGGAAAGTATTTGGGAAAGTTTAATACTTATCACCATCAAGTGAGCCTTAGACAAAAAAGAAGAAAACAAATATATTTGCGTTAGTAATAAATAAATTATCTTTGTCCTTCAAATCAGGTTTCTGGAGACGTTTATGCCGTGAATGAGTACAGTTTGCTATTAGTCGATTTCAGTTATGACGGCAACGGAGTGGACACGTTCTTCTGGGCTGGCGTCACTAACCGTCCCGGACCGCAAGGGTTCATTGTTCCCGATGAATACAACAAGTGAGTAACTGGCAAGTGGTAACTGTGATGCTACAATGCTAACAAATCAAGCCTTCCTTATTATTTGGCAGAACCAACATACTCGATCGTTACCACAATAAACAGATTACGCTTTCGCTGCCGGATCGCAAAAAGATTACCCAAATAAAATGGCTGGCCGTCTACGACTTGAACAACCAGAACAACTTCGGTGATGTTTATATACCAGACGAATTTGAGACGCCGAAAGTGCAAAGCGTGGGCACCTTCAAACAACGCAGCCACAACGTGAGCAGCAGCTCCATAGAGCTAATAGATTCGAAGACTTTTCGCATTGTCGACTTCACCTACGACGGCCTGGGAAGACGCACCTTCTTCTGGGCCGGTGTGGGTGCACAACCGTCGAACAGAGGCGGCAAGATTCCCGACGAAATGGGATAGTATGTTGAGGGCGTAAATATATGAGGGCGTTGTGTTGTACTGTCTTCATTTCATCCTAGTCTAGATCCCATCCGGAAGTACAATAAAGAGACGATAACCTTGGAGTTAGCGGGCGATAAAACGGTATTCGACATTGACTGGATCAGTGTGTACGATCTCGCCGAGAGTGAGAGTTTCGGGCACGTTTTAATTGCAGACAACCTGAATGTTCCGCCGTCGTTGTTGAAAATAGTACCATATGAGTTCTCGCTGCCGAATTGCCGGCAGCTGCACAAGAATCTGCAGGTGTCCTGGGAGGTGTTTGGCCCGCAAATAACGCTACAATTATCCGGCCAAGTGGCGAAGAACGATTACATGTCATTTGGGCTGTCGGGGTCGGAGACTTCCAGTCAGATGATGGGCGCCGATGTGGTGGTGGCGTTTATCGATGACATACGCGGGTATTCAGTGGACTACAATATTACTTCGTTGGCGCCGGTAAGCGATGAGAATATATATATATACGTATATAAAGTAGGTATGAGAAGGGACATATTTTTGTAAACCTTTATTATAGTGTGTTCAGGTTCTGGGCCAAAGTAAAGGCGTGTGTCGAGACGAGCTTGTGGGAGGCACAAATGACTATCAGTTCAACACCTACAGTCGCAAGGATGGCATAAACACGATTACGTTCCGCCGATCCTTGATTTCAGGTAAGTTTTGATGAACGGACGCACCCGTAGACGGATCGTAGTGATCCTCACAAGTAGCCTTTGTAATCAATAACAAAAATGGACTTATGTTTGTGAACTTCGTTTATTTGTGGCCAAATCGTTCCCAGCTGATCCCGGTGACAAACCGGTACCTCTGGACAGAAGCAGTTACGTGGTGTGGGCCCTCGGAAAATTGGATGCCAACAATGAGCCGGCCTTTCACAGCTTCTATCCGAAGAGTGACGTCATCATGGAGTTCAATGCGAGTGAGCCGGTCAACGATTGCTTCAGCTTCACCACACGCGAAGAGAAGTCGGTGCAACCCTGGGAAAGAGTTAGAATACAGGAATTGTAAGTCAATTTAAACGTAATTTCAAAAAGTTCACAACTATTATTATCGTTTGGTGTAACAGAACATTGCGCTCTTTTAATGTCTATCTGGGACCGTCTGGAGGTCTGCGCGGTTATCAGGGTCTAACAGGTAACTGAGTTCATACAAACCGCTGGCAAATTATAGCTAATATTCTTGCGCTCACAGGACAAGTTTCCAGTGGGTTGGCCTGGTACATTAACGGCTTTCTAGCACCTGAGCTATACATGAAACGTGGTCTAACGTACATATTCAAAGTAAGTTTTTTTATTGAACCGAGCAGTTACCAGCTGTGGCCTTTAATAATTTGCGGCTTTACTTCAGGTGCGCGGCGGAAATAATCCACACTCAGCCGAACATTATCATCCCTTAGTTATTACCAATGAGTCACGCGGTGGTTTCGATCGCTTATCGGAGGCCAAACAAAGTGAGGTACGTGTCATGGCCGGCGTTGAATTTACACGCCGCGGGCGTCCGAAGCCAACTGCCGCTGGTCCACTCTGCCTTCTTAAATATCCGGAAAACTATGATCGCCGTTTGGATGATAATTTTGCGACCTTTAAGAAGTTCAATCGCTCTTTGCTGGCGGCGTGTCCTGCGGAGGAACCAGCCCTATTGGAAATAACTCCAAACATCACTTGGCCCGATACGGTGTACTATAATAGCTTTACGCAAGCGAATATGGGTTGGAAAATTCATATAGTCGATAGTTTTGCCCACTTCCGAAGTTCTGCCAACCAGCCGACTGCTATATATTTGATGATTACAGGATTATTACTAATGCGAGTTAGTTTAATAATCACATCCTGATTCTGATTTTCGCTTAGAGTCAACTCCAGAAGGTACCAGGAACTGGAATTGCACTTTTGTGGAATTGATATTAATGATCTTTCGAATTTCAGAGGGCTCCTCGTCTTGTATAGTACTAGAAACAGAAAAAAAAATTATGGACGGACGGACGACAAGATGTGGATAGAGACACATACTTACAAAAGCGAAAGTACTAAAGAACTGAATAGCGCACAGTGAGTGAAAATGGACGTTTTTCGACGTTCTGATGGTCAAAATCCGGTCATCGCATTAAAAGATCCAAGCTCTTTTCATCGAATTAAAATATTTTTTGGCTCCGTTTTTTGCGAATAAAATTAAAAACATAAAAGAAACTTTAATTTAAAAATATCTCACAATTTTTTTATATATTTTTAATAAAATTTCTAAATTTAACGATATTTACCAGCTGAAGGCAGTTCAAGAGGAAAATTTTACCTACTAGGTATTTTGCCCTGGGCACTTTCTATATCAAAGACTATAGAATAATAATAGTCTTTAACAAATACACAAACTAGTTTTTCGTTACCTGTTGCCCTTAGTTCTGCTATTCAACGCTGAGACACAATTTGGCGCTTCCAAGGATGAGCATTTTTGACAGTTGACAACTTGGCAGATTATTTGTTTTGGTAACTGCTTGAGCCAGCCTCCTTGTATTTTGGCCTGCTTTGAATTATTTGCTTGTTTTTATTTTATTTTTGTTTGTAAATACACTGCTACCAATGGTTCCTTCAAAGGCTTTCTGAAGTGAAGTGTAGTCGGTCATGGAGAAGAGATTAGAACAGTATCGTTTGAGGAAAAGAAGAAAAGAGAATATCACGGAAATTAAAGACTTCTTAACACGATTTCTAATGTTGGGAAGTTCTGAAAATCAGGAAAGTCCAAAAAAGCCTGAAAGCCACGCAGTCGAAATAGAGGTAAGAATATAGTCAGTCTATCACAACATGAACGAACGATATATGTACATATATGGATATGTCACGGCCTTAATTTATTTGTAGGAAGAAAGCAAATTGGAAGAGGAAAATACAATAGAGCATAGCGACAATGGCTCTATCTCAGATGGTCAGAATATAATTCAGACCACAGACGACGAAGAGAATGATCAGGCATCTAAAATCTCCATCTCTACTGATCAAGATAAAGAAAGCACTTGTTTTCGGTACACTTTGTGGACGGTTTATGCTCTGTTTTGGTGCACGCTCTATATTATCGCTATCGAGTTGCAGTTTGGAATCGTTTTTCTCATGTTTTCAGCCCTGTTGGGCATCTATTTCAACACACGCACGGGGGGCAAGAGGAAAAACGAGATCAGTGCTTATAGTGTCTTCAATAAAAACTGTGAGAGCATTGATGGAACGCTAAAGGCGGAGCAGTTCGAAAGAGAAATTCGTTTTGGTCCTGGATATGTTAGATAGAATGCAATCGAGAGAGGGTGAGACAAGCGAAATTCATATAAAAATTTTAGATATAAATAAATATACATAATAGTATAGAATTGAATACTGTAAGATAGTGTTATTGATTTTAATTATGCCATAATTTATTTTATTTTTATAAAATGAAAAAAGTAATCAAAAATAAATCAATGCCGAAATGTGGGTATTTCACATGTGCTCTAACATGAAGTACCAGAAAAACCTCTGCTCTCTGACGTTGGAATTTGAAGATTATATTTTTATATGCATTGCTTTTTTAACGCATTGTTTGGACCTTCGTTGTTATCCTATTAAGAAAATAAAAGCTATCTGGGTAGTATGGAAATTGTTTCCGTGTTTATAGTATATTTAGTCTTAGAAACCTATTTTAAGAATTATAGTAAGTATCCTAATATCACTTATAAATATCTAATAATCTTATACTTATCCTAATAATGTCATTTTAATAATGGTTTTCTAAAATTAAAGTAAAGAAAAAAGGGAATCTTTTTTTAAGGTGTTGAATACATTTATTCCAAGAAAACTATAAAAATTATTAAACGAACTTATTAAACTAGTTGGTAAAGATAGCGCTTAATTAGGACTCATTTCTTGCTTCATTTTGGCTTAAGCTATTTTCCTTTCTTTAACGTCGTCAACTATTGGATATTTATACATTGGATTTGGCATATTCAGGAACCCTGTATTTACATTCTTTGGAAATAGATAGTAGGTCTTTGTTACGTAGCATCAATTTGGTTGTGAGCTAAAGACTGTTGTATGAAATACGTGGTCTATTGTAAATACAAATGGACACCACGATAGGATTTCTTAGGTGGCCACAATATTATGCCGAAGCCACACGAATACCTTCACGTTTCGAGAGTTCGCGACGCTCACATGTAGAGCTCCTGTTCGATGAGCCCATGGTACGCATCCCGCGAATGAACCGAATGCTAGCATTTCGGCATGAAGGACTTGCGGGACGGCAGCAGGCAGAGGATGCTGAGTGCCATCACCATGTGCCAGATGGAGTGGACAATGTGGTAGTTCTGTTTCGTTTGGAGGAAAGCGTAACAGACGAGACCTATCATCACGAGCACGATCCCGAGCGGCATGTACACAGTGAGGTACCTTCCGGCGGGATACCATTTGCGCGACTTGTGGCAGTGAAGGCCCCAACTGGTGCTGATGATGCAGACGCCCGTCAAGGCTGGTGCCAGGAACACCCACAAGCTCTGCTTGTTCAACTCCGTGCCAAAGGCCAACAGAATGGCTCCGAACATATGCAGCAGCGACACGAACTGAGGTCGTATGTGCGACATAGCCACTAAGGTTACCCAGATGGCCAGCAGGCCGCAGTAGAAGTCGCAAAATTGCAAGACTCCGATCTTAACCAGGCAGAAGCTGTACTCATCTTCGCCGGAGTCACAGGCGTGGTAGAAGATGGAGAAGAACATGGCGAAGAAGTAGATCACCGCTTCCGTGTAGTATTGGCGATGGGCCGCCATGTAGATGCTCGGGAAGAACAGCAGGTTGCTGAGCGTCAGCATCAGCGAAGCCAGCAGTATGGACATGCTGGTCGGCACTTGAGTGTCCTCGGTGCAGTCCCAACCACGGTAACCCTTCAGGCAGACACATGTCGAGAAGACGAAGCCGCCGGACATGTAGTGATAGCAGCGCCCGAAGCGGCCGCATCTGCCGGCGACGCAGGGACTCGACGATATGGTGAATACCACCGAAGTGCTGCAGTTGTCCAAAGCGAAATGTTGCTCGGTGGCGAACTTGTGATGGACCTCAAACTTGGTCGTCATCTCGGCGTGGTTGTGAGCACACTTCGAGTCCATCAGACACTCTTTCAGTTTCAGGGTGTCGGTTTCGTTCATGGCCGTCAGACACTTGCGCTCATTGAGGCACGCGTAAAAATAGGGCGCAGCACTGGCACAGGCGCAAGGAGCGCGCATGGTCTTCAACATTTCCGCGTATCTCTTCACGAATTCCTTCACGCTGTCGATAATGGTCACGCGCGCCGCTGTTTCCGCTCCGTGGCAGTAGAGGCCCATGGTGACATACCACTGGCCACTTTCCGGGAACGGTACATGGATAAGGCCGGTGCTGGTGTTCGAGTCGGTGTTGTTGACAATGCTTGCGGCGGGCAGCAGCTTTCTGCCGTAGCGACACTTATCGGGCCAGGTTGGTTCGCCGGGTTCGCCGAGCCGCATGCAGACTATGATAGTTTGGTTGCTGCGCGGTAGAGCCTCCTCTTCGCCGGCCTCCGCAAAGTCCTCTGGCGACTTGCCCGCCGGAGCCCCCACAAGTTTCTCCGCCAAAATACCGCTACGCTCCGTGGCCGAAGCCACCGCAGGTATGGCTTTGAAATCGGTGGTGCCCTTCAAGCCATGCTTCATGGACACGGCAAACGACAGCGTTCCGCCAATGTCGTAGACGTCTCCAACGTCGAAGGCGAAGCCCGCCGGAGTGCCAGCGGTTAGGTTGAGCAAAGTAGGTACCGTTCCGTTCGCATCCGGGATCAAGTCGTAATCGAACATGAAGAACTCTCGGTACGTCTGGCGCAGTAGAGGATAGAACTCCATGTTGCGAAAGCGCACTGGCCGCCAAGAGTTCGCTGCGACTGGACTGGTTGCGTTTTGACCATTGTTTGTCGCATCTTTGGCTTTTGCTGAAGTGACATTTCCTGCTGCCAGGTCCTGCTGCGGTGCACTGGACGTAACCACTGGCTCCAACACGGGCTCGTGAAATTCAATTTCAATGGAGTACTCTACATGGTATTGTACATTTGTCGTCGTGGTCAATTTAGCAGGCGGTTGCCGCTGATTGCGCAACGGAATCGGTTGCTCGTCTTTCTCCGATGCAGCGGATGAGCTCGCTGCTCGCTGTTTGTCAAAATGACTGATTTGCGGGGCACCCGTTTCCGGCGCGTCGCCAAGTATTCCGATGAACTTTAATTGCGCATAGTGCCAGGCTCGCGGCTGCACGTAGAACTCCACCGAGATGTCGCCCGTTTGGTTCGGCTTGATAATGGTGTTGTGCATGTAATTACTTTCGGCGGTCTCGGTCTCTGCGGCGTTGCGTGGCAGAGCGCCGGATTGAACGTAGAAGCCGACGTCGGGGCAGCCTGCGCAGATTTGGGCTATTGTTATGCGTGCCGTCACCGCCGCGATGTCTTGTGGAACGTAGAATTTGTAAATGACTTCTGTGTTTGTGGTCGCGTTGCTGTGATCGCTTGTGGATTTCGCGTGTTCGTCGGTCTCGTCGCCGCGCCTTTGCCTGGCAGCGGAGGAGGTGGAGGAGGTGGAGGAGGGTTGTGAAGAATTGTGAGGGTTGTACTCGTATCTGCCGGTAGTCCGAGTAACATTCTGTTCTCGGCTGCAGCTCATCAGAATGCCATTATGTCCTTGGCCGGTGTTTAGGATAATCGGGCGAAATTGTGTTACCGCCATTTCGGCCAAGAGAAGGGTGTCGCATGAGGCGGCCAGACCTGCGGGTGAAAAGAGAGATTTGGTTAGAAACGTTCCATTAACATTTCTGGCTTAATCAGATATAGACTCATTCATGGGGGTGGAAATAACCTCCCTGATATTGCGACCAATTTCGAAATTTAGTTTTCTGTGAAGTAACGAAGGCATTAACCCTATTTTTGCTGTGAGAATAAACGGGGTGGGTGGGGAGGAAGGGAGGGTGGTTGGGTTTTGTCTTGAAGGGTAATTGTATTATTGGATTGGGTATTAAAGGGCAAAGGGTTTTCACATTCCTGACATCTCAGAGAGAGTCCTTAAAAACAAAATGTTGTAAACATTTCATCAAGTTGAATTCATCAAATATTGTGGCTTCTAAAGCATAGCATCCAATCAAGTGTTGCCCGAGGTTGTTGGCAGCATTGTGAGCCATGATGGTGGTGTGTGTGTGTATTGGAGCCAACTAGAGAGAGTGTCCTTAAAATTCGTACTTCGAAAAGCGGGAGACTTTAAATATTTGTTAAAGGCTTAGATTGAAATACGCTTCGGCACAATGGAAGGCTATATTAAATGCACTTCACTACCGCCCTTTGAAGGCATTTCTAACCTTTAGTTCTCATAAAATACTAATTTATAAGTCCGTAATTTGCAGTCAATCAATCAATCAATTAATCAATGATTTAAAAATTTGTAGTTTTCCGCACAAAAAGATTCCCTTGAGAACATACGAAAATAGACTTGATTACAACAAGGTTAAATATTTATTCCGGGATTTCAAAATATTGGCTTTGTAAGTTGAAATTTTTGGTAACAGTTTGTTGGTGATTTACCAGCTTCAAGTTGAAGTATTTATAAAAGCTTTCAACGACAACGAAACTTTTGGAAGCCTGCAGAAAGACCTTTGTACTATGATTGAATTCCAAACTTGAAACTCTGGCATGCTTCTGCACTTTTGTCATGAGAATATACTCTCGCCTGCCACACCCGAATGCTCTCTTAATCGTTGTGCTGCATTTCCACTTTTCCGCACTCCTCAAGTTTTGTCACATATCAAAAGCTCATCCCAACTTTCAGCTAATAGATTGCAACAGCCACCACCTTCCAAATTCGTGTAAACAGTCTTTTCCTAAAGCATGCTGGCGTCATTGACGTCAGTGTAACTGATACACCCACAGAGCTCTCCGCTCTCTGCTCTCACCACCACAGCGGCCACAGCCGCTCTGTAGAACGCAACATTATACATTATGTTTATGTGGCGACAGCATTAATGGCGGGAAGGTTTCACAAAGGCAACGACAAAATGGTTCATTCGGTTCTCATTCCTGCATGACCACTGCTACGTACTTAGGGTGAGGTGAGGAGTGTGCTTTGGCAGCACGGCCACAAACGACAACTGCGATTAGGTAAAGACTATTAAAAATACATACTCGTACATACTCAGATTCTATCTATTGTCTCGTCTCAGTTTTGATAACAAACTCGGTTGTCTGACTTTCCGAATTTGGAATTCGGCTGCTATTGTTATGGTTTTGATTTAAATGGAGTCATTCTGTCATTGTCTTTGCTCTTGATCATTGAGGTACTCGTACTTCCTGTCAGCTGTCTGTGATGTACCCTGCCCGGCGAATACATTTTTAAGGTTAAAGCAGCAGCTTCTGCAGGGCAAGTTCTTCATAAAAATTGGGCAGACTTGTTTAAATATTTAAAGTATTCTCATTTACCGTAAGTGGTTGCTTACTTTATCTTACGAGGACCTTCACGGAGGATGAGCATGAAAGCGTTACAGAAAAAGTCGTTTTTCGCAAAGAGGATGGGCCAAATGTGTACGTGAGTGAGTGATACGCAAGGACATTTACAAGGATTCTGCGGAATGCGGGAACTTCCTACGTCAGACTGACAGGCAGGCAGGCAGGCAGGCAGGCAGGCAGGTAGGCAGGCAGACAGACAGACACATATCAAAAGAACTACGAGTTTATAAATCTAGTGGAGAGATTCCGAAGGGTGGCGCATGTAGTTGAATTTAAGGGATGCTGAATGAGAGAAGCACTGCCGCTCACGCCCCTTACGCTGCTTATTTATAAAGAAAAAAACAACTTTCCAATTTGCTTAAAGCGAGCTTATCTCGAGCTGGAAAAGCAGAGTCTGTGAAAGCAAAGAGTACATATTTTGTTATGCTCGAGACAAAACTCACCTTGCTGTTCAATGCGCTCACTGTTCGGATCTGTCCAGCTGATAAATGCGACCGCAAACCAGTTGCCGATCTGAGGTCCATGCACCGTGATGCGCTGCTGTGCTTCGTCCGATTGAAATTGCAGTTCGTATATTTTGAATCTGGATAAACGATAAAAATGAAATGAGAATGAGGATAATGTTCAAAAGACGTTATGAGTCTAATCAGAAGGTTTTATGTATGACGAAAAGTTTTAAGCCTAAGACAAAGGAAAGCTGCTGCAATCTCTTGGTAATAATGCAAACATTAACCCAGAAATTAAATAATGCTCTTTAGTACATTTTCGTTTTGTTACAGAGGCCTTCAGCAAACTCAGTTTAAACTGAAATATTAATAACTGAAAGAATTACATGCGAATTCGTAGGGTAAGGGTTAAAAAGAAACGAGTATATGCACCCAAATGGAAGCTGATGAAATGAACGCCTGCTGCTGAGGATCACGTACATACTCGTACACTTTATTTAATTAATTCTTCTTCAAGTCTTCTCCGGTCTCATACGGTCGGGCCTTTGACAAGACGGCTGCTGCAGCAAGTATTTTCATTTTCATGTTGAGCTTAATTAACAACAAGGATAATCAATTTATTTTAAAGTTTTCGCTGTCGAAGTAGAGCGGACAATCCTTTGTCGCTGATTCGGGCGTGTTGGAAATGAAAGCTTTATTCACAGGAAGCTGTTTCGTCATTCATCAGTCATCATTCGTCAGATCCTTTCCAATGATTGACGGAAATTTTGAAACAACTTTTCGTATATACGATACGAATATACTCTTCATATTGTATTGTATACTCTTCTTTTACGAATTCTGTCGTGTAGACAAGTTGAGACAAGTTGGAGGAACGTGTTAAGGTACCAGAATCAATCTGTTGTTGTTTTTGGGCTCTTTTGTCCTTCACAAAATCTCATTTCGTGCCACTACAAGGCTTCCGGATAGAAAGCAACGACTTCGGCTCAATTTTATATATGTCTCTCTCGAAATTATGGCCCTGAGATGTCCCTGCCAGAAGGCATTTGCATTTATTGTAGATGGATGTTCGGCTGAGGCTGAATCTTTTCATCCGCTTCAGTCCAGTTGACTTGGTTTCTATGGAGACAAATCTTTTAGCAATCAGTGCGAGATAGTCAGAGGATGTGGTGTTGTCTTCTATGCGCGCATCCTTTCTGCTGTTACAGCAACATGTCTATACTCCATATGGTCTTTCAGTTCTCCTCCTCCAAATCCTCCTTCCCTTTACCGTTCATTATATCGTTCATTTGGGTTTTTAACAGCGTTGGCCTGATGCGGGACAAGTAACAAACATGCTTTCGGTTCGGTGCCATTGAGAAAACGTAAAATGAAACGATTGTTTGAATAAGCCCTTTGGTGAGCTTTCCTCAACACACTTTGCGCCGTCACCAGCACACACCACCAGCACCACCAAACCAACTGAGAAAACACTGCAACGCCTTCGTAGTCGGGGTGCATGTGTATCGTACCCGGCAAGATCAATTATAGCCGGCAACTTTCTAAGGCAACAAAGTGTTGCTACGATTTCATTTGCATCATTGTGGCAGCAGCTACTTGTTTGACACAATAACTTTGTGTTTACCATGTTGGGTGGTGCTTATGGAGCTACGTGGAAGTGTGCCAGCTGTACAGAAATGTGGGGGTGGCTGTGTGGGGGTGTGCCTGGATATGCGTAGTAAATGCGTTGTTGTTCCACGAATTTATTATCAATGAAAACTGGCATTTTCGGGAAGCGAACCATTTTATCTGCTCCCAGTAACTTTATTAGTCTCTGACGCGTGTGCCTTTGGGGGGAAAGGTACCCCTTATCCATTACACCAATTTTTGGTGTAACAATATGGTCATGTATTGTATTTGTGATAGACGTCGCTGCTCAAATTGAGATTTATGGAGCATGGACGAAACATAGACGAGAGGTAACAGACCCCCTTTTTTTTAACCCCCGAATAGCACGAACGAAACAAGTTTTGATGCTTTCCATTTACGATCTTCATGGTTTTCATTTTGGAATAAAAAAGGGTAATTTTGGGCGGTGATCTAAAAGAGTGCGAAAAGTGCTATACTAGAAAGACCCCCCCCCACCCTATTAGACCCCTTGCCGCCGTAACAACCCGGGAGAGCAAAATAAAAGTAAATCAAACTTGCTTTTGTTTTAGAAATTTCCTTTCTATTTCTTCCTATACGATTTTAAAACGTTTTAAGTAATCAAGTATGTAATGATGATTCCTTATTTGCACTTTATTCACCTTTCGTCGGCGCTGAGGAAGTTTCTGGGAAACGTTATGTTCTCCGGACTTATCACAGGATAACTGCCAGCTTTCAAGTGTAACGTGACGTCGCGAGGTTTGCATTTTCTTTCTAAGAATCAAAGTTGTAAAAGAGAATACTTGTGCGTACGCCAAACGTCTGTACTCACGAAAGGCACTCTTGGATTCCTCGAAGGCTTTGAAGGTGAAAAATGCCGTCTTCGTGTCGGGCGGAACGCGGAAGTGCAGAATAGAGACATCTTTGTAGGCGGTGTACTTTAGGAGCGTGTTCGAGGGCAGCCGCACAATCAAAATCTGGTCCTTCGGTATCTTAAGCTGATCCATCTTCTCCTGCGCCAGTTCACTGGCTTGATAATCGGCTTCCGATGACTGGTGGTGCACCTGAACACTGGCACCACAGCGGCTCTCATGATGACCGCTGGCGATGAAGAGCAGCATGATGAGGACAATCGGAGCTGGATGGTTTTGCGGGCGACACATGATGGCCATGGGAACGACAAAAGTATATGTACCGACGATGGGCACTGATGGGCGAGAGTTACAGCAGCTGTAGCTGCTTATGGTGGAGATGGAGCGCGGCTCCAAGGTTTCGATCGTTAAGCCTGAAAACTGCAAGTAAATTGAAAATTTAAACTATCGATAAATATAATAAAATAGAAGGGATTTTTGGCAAATCTTTTGACTTTCAGTTTGGATGAGATTGGTCTTGGTGGTGGTTTTGTATAGCCTCAAATTTCAATGGATCTAAATAAATATGCTAAATATTTATGGTCTAAATATCAAAACTTAGAGGGTAAAAGACGTACTATGTACATATGTACACTTGTTAAGTTGACAATAGATGACGATAGGATTGTCCATGCTTTGGTAGAAGATGAGAACGAGAAGTATAACATTCCTTGCATGAGTTTGGAGCTACTTTAAGCGGTGATTATTTCTATTGTCTTACTCTTTATAATACTTTTGAATTTTTCTTCTATTTTTCATTTTTATTTTTCAGTCGGAGTATCGTCGTCGTCGTTGTTCTTCTTTTGTTCACTGAAGACAATTAAATTTTTTGTTGTTTCTTTTCGTACCGAATGAATGGCAAACTTTATGTTCTTCTGGAATATGATAATATCAACGATAATTTTGAAAACCACTAACAAATATCATTATATCATTCTCAAAGTCTTCCTTCAAACCTTCATGGGCTGGTGATATCAAATTTGAGTGAAGAATAAGAAAAACTTACATTATGTAACGACAATATTTACTCATAAAGGCCATTACTTTTATAACCTTCGCTTAATTTTGTATCCGGAAGTGTTAATTTTCTTAACTTAAGAGGAAACGGAACGAGTAATAATTACGGCAACAAACTTTTGATGAACTCGATGCCAACTTTTGTGAGCAACCTCCTTGCTCTGAGCAGCAGAAGAAGTCTTGTGAATATACCGCGAAGTCGTATGTAAGTTTTATTTCTATTAAAAAGGTAGTTAATTTTAGTCTGTCGAGATGAAGGCAAACACAAAGCAAAGTAATTATAATGAATTTTAAATGAATGAATTTTAAAGGTAATAATTCAATCAAAAAAACGTAGAATTCTAATGCAAAAAGGTTCCTTTCAGACTTTCCGCTTTCCACCAATCATTTGCAAAATCATTTCAAAATTACCATTGCCGTAAATTGGAATGATTGAGTTAACTTTTGGTCTTATGAATTTGGTGTCATTTCATCAGTTTCACCCACCGTTGGCGAAACTCTTTCAAAATTGTAAATTGAAAAAATTGAGAAAAACTTAAAATGAGGCCATAAATGATGGCGCTAAATGTCGAACATCGATTAATTCTAGAGGTAGAGTGTTTCTTTAATCGGAAGAAAAAGCAGAAAAGCATTCGAATCCGGTGACAATCGAGCAGAAACGGATCGATTGGTGGAGATTAGTCTGTTTAAATATCCGTTAAAATCTCGATTACATACGATGCAATCCGTTTTCAGCCTCTGAGCTGAATTTCTCACCGTGTTTTCTACGTTTTGTAGAAAGTCTTCTCATCTCAGCCACTTTGGTGCCGAAAATAGAGAAAAAGAAAAAAACGGTAATGTTCTTATAAAATGTTGATTAATGGAAACTGTTCTGTCAATTTGTTAAAATTAGCGCATTAACTTTCTAGCTACGTTCCAGCGTTGACGATCAGACTGATTGCTACAATCATTGCGAATGATTGCGAAATGTTCACAACCGGCCGAATACTTCTCCAGGAACGGACCGCTTGACAAATTTGAAAAATATTGAAATTTGCATTAAGCTTAAGGAGAAAAAGGGACAAAATATCAGCTGTATGTGTCACGTTCTACCGTCGGCTGAGCAGCATTTTTGATTAATGGTTGCTGTGCGCGAATCTCAAGGCTGAAGGCGAATACATTCGTGCGCTGAGAGCGAGGCTGTGGGTGACGAGCATTGTCGCGGGCCATCGAATTAGAAAGCAATCAGTTTCAGAAGGATTTACAGCACATGGAGGGGGGGACATTTGGTTTTATGGGGGGTAGCAGTTTATTTGCACGGACCTGTTTCGAAAATTTATAGAAAATTTCTTGCTAAAAGGAATCTAATCCGCGGAAATGCGATATTAAGCGAGATTGAAGTGGGCGCATCTGTTTCAGATTTCAACAATTTTTTTTTTACGTTTTTTATGTTTTAAATTTTCTGGCTACATGGAAAATCAGGAGCATAAAGAAAAATGTTTAGAGAAGAAGATAATTTGAGGAGGATTGAGCGTTGTTTCTGCAATAAAAAAAAAAAGAAATATTGTTTATGAAAAGTGCAATGTATAAATGCGCAGAAACGCGCGACAAAGTGACGCTGTGATTTTTCTCAAAGAACAGGAGTCGAGGGTCGTAGATTCCGAAGGGAATCTCTAAAGGAACTTCTTCATAAATAAAAAAGCCATTGTGTCAATATCGGCGCTTTTCCATAATAACCAGCTGCAGCTTCATTCTCCTCTACAGAATTAACATTTAAAAGCAAACGCCATAAAAAGCGGTTCCAGAAGCAATCTCTTGCAGCTGCTGCTCCCAAGACGTTTTTTATCTTTTTTTATGCGAGTTTTTATAGTGTCGTTCGTTCTCTTTCCAATTTCGCTACCAATATCGATCCCGCTCCCGCTTCAACATCACTATTCCCTCGGGGTTGGCGGCGGCGGGGGCGGCGGTGGGCAATTCCTTTCTTTTTCCTTCCGTTTTTGTGCGAATTTCAGCCGAAAGTTGAGAAAACTTTCAATTGTGTGTGTGCCGCTCCGCGCAGGCTGTGGCGGAGGCTAATTTTTGAGCCTGCGACACACCGCCTTGTGATGAATGTGCTTGTTATTGCACTCGGCGGTGGTTACTTTTGATGCTGAGGCGGTTTTTCGCTTAGACCTGTTTCGCATACTGCGGTTGTTGCTGTTGTGGTTGCTCCTGTTGTATTCGTAATAATGGAGCATGCAGGTTTAAAATTCTCGCATGCTTTGGAAACGCGTTGTACGAGCATCGCGGATAGCTCGTTTCAACTGATTTGTTTTCTTCTCTCGGCTCTTTAGAAAATCTGGCAAGAGACAATTCATGCTCGTTGAAGTATCGTACAATAACGCAATTAACTCAGCCTTTGGGTCCTCTCTAGCGCACTCCGCGGCTTCCGCTTTAGGGCTTTGACAAAATGTCACCATCCTTCGGCCAACAATTAATTAAATTAGCTTAGATACAAACCGTCGAGGGTTGCAAAGCATACCAATGCAAGGGTGCGCTTTTTAAAACTCTCTATTTGCACGCGTTGAACTCAATCCATTGTTAATCAAGAACGCGTTGATGCAAACGCTTCGGTACTTTTCAACACGTTGCACTTTAAACGGCGCTTGTTAGCGGCGTGGCATGGTTACGTGGAAGGGTGATAATACCCTTCCAAAGGTTTATAAATTTAGCAAACATTTATAAGATTTAAACCGTTCTTGAAATGCGTTCTCAAACCTCGCAAGTCCGTCGCCTTCTTTTCTGCTCACAATTCCACGACGCATGCCTTTGTTAATGGTTCATTAACGTCCGCACGACTTCAGTCGTCCTCACGAAGGACGACCTCAGTCCAGTGCCGGCGAATACCAAAACTGGCATCCTTCAATAGCGTCTAAATCACAACAGAGCTCAACGACGCACAACAACGCGTGCTCCACTAGTGCCGCTTTTCCTTTTCTAGCGTACGCTTGAGTGCGTCGCCATCGCCATCGCCACTGCGGGCGAGTTCGGCGGAACGGGGGAGAAGACGCACGATGCGGGGAGCGGGGAGTAGCGAAATAAATTCATCCAATTAATTTTGCTTGTGCTTTCAAGCTGATTTTAACAATCTAGTCCGGCGAGAGTGTTGGTTTTGAGGGCGCCTGATGGGTGCTCCTTGAGGACTGACTGCCGCGGCCAGAGTCATCTTCAGGAGGGCGAGTGCGATTATGTTTAGCCAACGGTCCGAGACGTTTGGCGTGGGCGTGGGCGTGAGCTTATCAACGCTAAGGAATAGTAATCTTCTCACTGTCGAAGGAATTTCATCAACGTTGCAGCCATTTCCGTCGTTTTTACTCGGTCTTTTTAATAATGCTTTTCTTCGTCGTCGTCTTCTTCTTCTTTCTTCTTTCTTCTTCTTTCCATTGTTTGTTTTCGTTGCACTTTCTCTCAATTAGTGGTACTTAAGCTTCATTCTCTGAATGGTCTATAGCGCCATTCGAAGAATGCACAGTCTTCCTTTTCGTTGGAATTTCTAAGGCTCTGTGTGCACGCGAGTGTGTAGTTGCTGGCAGGATTTAAGGATTAAATACGCTTCCATCTTTAATGAAATAATGTTGGCAAGCTGAACTGAAGCACGGCATAAAGAAGGAATCGCTCTTAAGCGGCTCCGCAGGGCTTCTGTTATATAATGAAAGAACCGTCTGTCTGGACGGAAGGACTACCAGAAGGATCACTTTCTTGAGTCTCGAGTCGGAAGGAGAGATATTTTTATCAAAACATTGTCTTGTTCTAAGTGAGCTAACATAAATTTGGCAAGGAATAATTTACCCCCCGCCCCAGCTTCTTATTATTAAATGCAGATGTCTTTAGTTAACCGCGTGTCCTGCTGCTGAGAGCAGCACCAACTAGCTGTCTATAGTCGGCAGCTGGCACGGACGGGACCATGAAATGTGGACGCATTATCCACAACGACGTTTTAACCGCCATCGTACTTAACGCTTTCCACTGTACTCGTACGATATTCTTGCTCAGCGTCACTTTCTGAGACGTTTTAAAATGGCTTGTCTGTCTGTCTGTCTGTCTGCCGGCCTGTCTATCCCTCTCAGTTGAAAGCACCATCACAGGAGATCATGTATGTAGAGCCGTACCGTCGTCAAACGATAAAATTTGGCACGATTTTTCACGTATTCTCTAGCACGAAGCGTTCGTTGGCGTAGAGAATGGCGAAAATCGTGCCAGCACATTTTTTACATTATCGTTTTTAGTTACAAAAGCATGGGATTTTTTAAAATCTTATTAACGCATTGTGGTTTTAGAGAAAGTCGCCTCAAAATACATGGGTTTAAAATGTCTGTGGTTATAATATATGTATATCATAAATGCTGAGGCTTTTGCGGAGAAAGAGTTTAAAATGTTTCACATAAAAACTAAATTTAAATGGAAGTTATGTCCATTCCATAGATAAGTATGGAAGCGCCTTAAGTAAGCAGCAAAAAAACAAATTGATTTTCCCAAATGTCCTTGCCCTCGAACCCAAATAATCTGCACTCAAGGAAGCAGGCAGCTACATAAAAATATTTCAATCTTCTCCTTATTTTTGCCACAACCATAACACTTTGGAGTTAATAAATTAATTGCTTTTTTGTCGTTTAACACATTTTCCTTCATGTATTGTATCCATCTAACCTGCTCGCTCGCCCTGTTGTCTTCGCCAGACGTCGCGCCAGAGCGAGCTCACTTCACAAGCGGCGTTAGAAAAACAAATACCGACCGACGTCGCTTTCGTCGTAGTGTCTACAATTGTTGCGCGTTATGAAAAAAAAATGAACATTAGCTTTCAACGTGTTCAACATGTGTCTGACTGCCTTGTGCTTCTCCTTCCTTTGCTCCTTCCTCTTCTTCTTCCACTCTACCAACACCCATCAGACACCCTTCGCTACCATGTTGACAGCAACGCCGCCGCCGCCGCGGCGTACTTTTGGTTTTTCATCCTTGCAGAAAAATGCCAACAAAAAGTGTTGGCGGTTTTCTTTTTACTTCTGTACTTCTGTGAGTTTTTTCTCTATTCGGCTGAAGCAATGGTTTCCTGATGAGCGACGGTTTGATTTTGCAAGGAAGAATGAACCTTGAACAACGACCCATATATCGAGGCTACGAGCCTCGCGAGCCACCCTCTTTTGCTTCCAAGACTCCGCAACGAGTAATAGCGCGCGGAGGTTTTTGTGCCTCTTGCTCGCAGCGAGCGGCGCTGAGTTATTGCCGCTCTCATTCGACAAGGTTCTCTCGAGCACTTCATAGCGCGAATATTATTAGAGAGTTTACATGCTACCAGCATGCTTCTACTTCACTAGAGATGCATTCAACACTGCACGCCGCCGCCGACTATTCTGAACTATACTCTATGTACTTCTTATGAAATCCTATGCACTCCGCTTGTGGCTCCGGCTAAAGTACCAACCGAGCCGTGTAGACAATGAGGAGGAGCTGCGAAGTCGTCGCTGCCTCTTCTTCGACCAGGGTTACTCAACGCGCTGGCCCGTGTGTTGTGAGTATTGTGAGCAGGCACCGGTGCACTGCGCTGGATTGAAGTGCACTGATATCACAAAGTTTAGCAACTGCCAGAAGAAAAAGAAGGAGTAGCCAAATGCAATAATTCCTGCTGCTATCTTCGGGGTGTGTGTGTGTGTGTGTGTGTGTGTGTGTGTGTGTGGAAACATTTTCCGCTTGGCGTGAGGTTTGTGCGCAGAGAAAATTCGGCGGCGCGGAAAAAACAACTGCTGTGTGGAATTAAAACTGGAAGATAATAAACAGATTAACGGGCTGCTGGAAGCGGCAAATGGCGGGGATTGAAATGGTGGGAAGGGGGCGGGGGTGTGCTATAAACGGCAATGTTAATTAACCTAAAAATTAAGCGAATTATATTAAAAATTTTAATTTGCGAGCAAAATGATGTGAGAAGACCAATATTGCGCCGAGATCATCTAAATGCAATCAACGCGTTAAAATAAATTTAATAAAATATTACGTTTTAACTAAATAAATAAAGGCATGGACACAAAATTTATAACGCCTCTTTGAGAAATGGTATTGATTTAACCCTTTTCTATCACGGAAATATTTCACTTTATGAAATTTTGATATAACGCAGAGGCCAAAAATGACTATTTCTATTTAATTAAATTAAAATAAATTTGTGGAAACTATTGTACTTAATATATTATGTCAGCAAATGACGCTAGCTTATAATAATATTTATAAGCATTTAAAATAACAATATAAATTAATAAAAAAGATATTAAAGAACTAAATAATATTAAAAAAAAACAAATAAATTACAAAAAAAATTTATTTTAAGTTTTACCTCGCCCGCCCACTATTACCGAGTCGTGCCACGTCATTTAAGAACCCATGCAATAAAACAACAGTACAACTGAGAGCGTAATGAGTACAACAACTGAGTGTACTCATTGTCATAGTAAGCGCTTGAATAGCGTTAAATATTAATTAATGATTAATTGAATAATGATGAACAAAAGGTATTTCAAAAACTTTTCAACCACTTTCTCCAGTTTTCAGTCGTCAAAACCTCTGAACTTCATCAAATCAATACGATAATATCGTAACTTATGACAGTTAAGGCGCCATGACGGCGCTCAACGCAACCGAGAAAGCTGGCAACTTTCCGAGCAGTAGAGAGACGTCGACGTCGACGTCGACATGACACACATGAACGGCGAAGAACTGCACAAAACGTAAACGGAAACGGAAACGACATGCGAGTGAAATAAAACTTTGGTGCCACTTGAACGAACGGCTGGAAGCGACGATTAATTGCCATCGCTTCGACTTGGCAAAGTTGTCGCTTAAGTGACGTAACTTAAGCGTAGAGCAGTTGGCAGAGCTGCCCGGCTTCACACTCGTCGTGTTGTTGCTGTCGTCTTGTTGTGGAAAAGGTGGCGATGGCTCGCTTGGAACTGTTCGGTTACAAGCAGGCAAGTTTTTGACAAGCATGCAGAATTAAATGAAGTTCAGGCTTCAGAGAACCATTGTCACCGAAGTGGACCATTGTGGTCGATTTGATAACGGCCCTGGTAGCTCTTTTATGTCAATGAAGTCGAGTTAAATTCACTTTTATTCATTGTAAATTGATTAAGTCAGAGTGCGGACGGGACTGTTTGGGGCGAAATTTGGTAGAATAGACTATAGAGGACGTTGAATTTCTTCCTGGATAAACTGTTCTGTTTTTTTTTTAAATTGTAATCGATTTCTCGTTTTTGAGGCATGTGAAATTGTGCCTTTTATCAAAGGTATGCCCCCGCTCATTGCATTCTCCAGATCTAATTTCACTAATGCACTCTTCCTTGCAGGCATCCATCCAATTCGCTTTGTTCATGTCCACAAGCACTCGAAGGTCGTTGCTCGAGCGGACGGACAGCTTCAGCTTGGCTGGTCCGCCGCGACGCTTGCACTCGAACGAAACGAAATTTCTTTTGTTTAACTTCGCAGTTCGCAGTTCGAGAGAAATCTTGTTGATTTCTTATTCCGGGCTGATGTGCGAGTACTGAGTACTCGATCTCGATCTCTCTCTAACGGAACCGAATGCCATTTCGCGGAGGAAGTTTTCCTTTGGCGTTTGTCTGACATGCTTCAGTTTAAGTGAATTGAATGAAAAGTAAATAAAGTCGAAAACTCATCGCAATTTCGCAACATATCTTGATTGGAATGAAGGGGTGAAGGGGAAGGGGTTAGTTCAGGGGTTGCCTTCGAGAGGACAGGATTTTTTCAATTGAACAAAGTCTTGATTTCTGAAAGCAGCAGCAGAAGAAGCGGAGCGATAAGTGGGAGCGAGAAAAGTAGTTCGTCTAACATTCGAGACATTCAAGACAGAGTAAGAGAGAAAAAGAATTGTTTGTTTTATGTCTTAATGCTTTTAAATTGTTAACAAATTAAGAGAACTTCTTTGTTCTCTGCCGGAATTCGCTCTCTCTCTCTCTCTCTTTATAAAAGGCGTATTATAAACGGCGTTTTATAAACGCCATCTTAAACTCGACTTCTTCTTTAAGACATTATTAATCTTGAGCCGAACGTTAAACGGCCATTTTAGTTTTGCTTTTAGGCCTAGTGTCTTTGGTTAACCACCATTTTGGTGTTAACAGCCTTTTACTTTTGTCCTTCACTGTGCTTCACTTCACAATTTGTAGGCTTCCGTGTGAAGAAACGGTCGTGTATGCGAGCTCCCAAAACGGCCCCCACTTGGACAGCCTGAGGCCCTTACTCGTCGTTCTACTTCAGCATACACCGGATGGGCTAGGGGCAGGGCCTGCGCCGCTGCGGTAAGAGATGTTTCATTTCTCGTATTGGACTCAGCAGGAAGCTGCCGAACGCAGTGAAAATCGACATCAAAGTGAATACTTGACAGAAGGTGTCCACGACAGGACCTGCCGGCACTCATGCGGCAGCCTGCAGTTTTATCATGAATAATTTATGACGCGTCGTTGTGTCGGCTGTTGCCAGCCTCAGCCAGCCAGCCAGCTTCAGCGGCGTGCAAGGAGCTTCATGTGCAATGCGGCAATGCACGGGCAAGGAGAGTTGGAGGCTACAAGGAGGCCTGCAGTCGGATTGTAGTGCGATTCGGAATAGATATGAATTCACCGCCCCCCCCCCCCCCCAACCCCTCCTTCCTCGACGAAAGCCATTCAACTGATTCGTCTGATTTGTCGATGCTGTAGAAATTCACGCTTTAAATAAAATTTCAGATTAAGCAGCAGACAAAATTCAGCAGTTGACGAATCAGGGTTGTCTGCGAAGGGGGCGGAGGGGGGTGTCTCCTGCAATTGGGGTATAATTTTAAGGGAAAATTATCAAACACTTACATATATCCGCTGGTGCACGGATGGTGCACTCAATGGTGCACTAAATGGTACTACTTGCAGCCACTTCGCGATCCAATAACCTCCGCTTCAGTTCACTACGTACAGACTCGCGTTTGGGACTGACCCGATAGGCCAACTGAGGATTACTCTGAGGGTGTGTAATCGATAGGGTTTCTTATCAGACTGAGATTGGCGACCAATACTCTCTAATTCGGGTCTTGGTTTTTTCCAACCGAATCTGTTCAATTTCTAACGTATTGATAGCACAGCAATAATATCAGCCTACAGTCTGCTGTTTCTTATCTTATCTGTCGAATTCGATGAATGCTTCGAGCCGAGGAGAGGAATTCATCGAAAGAATAACGAGCGTCTCGTGCTTCTTCTCGATTCTTCTAATATGGTTTTTCCATAAAATAATTTTGGTTTTGTTCTAGACTTTCGAATATCGATCAAGTGTCAAATGTTTCCATACGAAACTGCTTTTATTTTTGGTTTTGCTGTGTTTCGTCTCCTTCTGCTGTTGTTGTTGTTGTTGAAGGCAAAACCAGTGTTGTTTTTGTTAATTTTGATAGAGTATTTTTGTGTACAAAATTTATCTCTTTCAACCATATTAACTAGAGAAAGAGACTAGGCTATGGCGTCTAGTTTTCGAACTTCGAAACAGGCTTGAAAACTGCTAAAACCAGAAATCTTTTTGGTTTTGCGCTGAACTTACAACAACAATTTGAGACCTCAAAAAATAGAGAGAATATGACAATTACCCGTTTTTCACGTACTCTATTCGGATTCGACTTTTTTCTGTCATCAGCAAATCATGGTGACGATTTTTGTGGGCTTCTCTGATGACACGCTCGAAAAAATCCTTTTGAGGAGGTTTGTGGACTTTTGTCGTTTTGTGTGGAACATAATTTGCGCAAGATGTCGATTGATGTAAAAATCTAAAAGAAGGAAAATGAATAGAAGAAGAGTTAGCTTGTGAGGCGGACTGTCAATTTATTAATATAATTATGCGAGAAACTAAAGTCTGGGAGTAACTTAAAGGGCACTGTTTTTGGAAGGGTCCTAAGTAGGTAATATTTAGTGATTATTTAAATTAGTAGAAAACTCCAAAGACGTATTTTAATAAGCTTTAACGCTCATCTTGACCTTCAATTTCACAATCTTACAAAACACTTATAGGAACCCTGAGCAGCCAGATCTCTCTCTTTCTCCCTCAGCGGTTTTAATTGTTCGGCCAGGAGCAAAATATGAATTGCTCTCGTCTGTTTATCCAAACTTGGCACAATGAATTCAAATCATCGCACGTCGCCAGGGCGTCCACTAAAAGTTGAGCCGACTTCAAGCCCACTCGCCGAACTCGTTGGCTTGACGAGTTCGTGCGATGACTCCTGGTATTCTCTCCATAACCACGACCACTACCACTACCAAGGCGATGGGTGGCGCGACTCGGACGCAGCTGGAGCTGCTAAACTTCATCACTTATTATCGCGCACTTAAACTTAAATTACTGCGTTGTGCATTTCCGGCGCGTGAAAAGGCACGTCACGTCGACCGCAGCGCGTCGGCAAGCAGGCTCCGCGAACACACCGCTCGGCCCGGCTGGTAACTTAAACAGTATCAGCATCGGTAACAACAGCCAACAGCCAACAACCAACAACCAACCACAACAAGCAACTTCAACAATAACAACCAAAGTACTTGGAAAATGTTTGCCCCTTGAAGCGCCGCGGCGGAGAAGAAAAGTCGCATACTTTTAATATTTTAGAAAATGGAAGAGTGACGACGGTTGGCTGAACTGCGGCGAGAAGCCGCGGTCAGTGCGAAGCGACGGAACGAAGTCCGGAATAATTGAGAGGAATTGGGACGACACAGAACGACAGCGGGCACATCCGCTCGGCAGTGAGAAGCGGAAGACACTGAAGAAATTTGAATATACGATAAATTCTCTCTCAATTCTTTTGCTCTTCGAACTCGGTGAAGACAAACCGAGAGAATTTGATGAATAAATTCGTTGTGAGTAAGCAGTGGCGTAGCAGTGAAGGGCGGCCAAAAGGGTTTAACACACATTCTAGCGACAGCGAGAAATGATTTGTAATTTTTCTTGCAAAATATATATTGCTCTTTTGTTGTTAAAAAGGGGTTATATATAAAAAATACCTCTAGAGTTATCGTTATTGTAACGAAAATGGACTTCAAAGGCCCTCATGCTTACAAATTGACGGATAACTTCCACACAAGGAAGTTCATTCATTTTACGTCTAGAATAGAGTTGATAATGGAGACTATAAAAGTTATATTTACGGTACATTTATATCAAAACTTTTGGGTCTGCGTGTGCATTCGCAAGACCGTCATCGAAATAGTTTCTTCGTGTTTGCAGCAAGCGTTAATAATGTTATAATGTTCCATGAAATTCTATCTTCAGCCGATGTATTCGCACCTCATGAATTTAGCACGGCGGAGGGCGTCGTCAGAGTGGGCTCCTCCGGCTATCAGGTACCGTCTCACCGACACGTCATAAACTGCCGCTTAAGTAACGACTTCATTTCGGCAAAACTTTGTGCAACTTTAGAACTTCGTTCTGCGACCAACTGCGTCCGTCGGCCGACAGACCACATTCAGAACCCAAATGCCTTTTTCTGAGTGCTCTTCTTTCTCGCCCAAATTTCAGTTTCACTGCATGTGAGTGGTAAAGTCTTTACTGGTGGCCTGACTTTGGTATGAGACCACCAGATTCCGCGAAACGAGTGCCATTCTTTCTTTGCTCTTCGTCGTACGGCAGTCCTAATCGAATCCTTATTCTTTCTTTTGATTTTGATGATTTTGATGATTTTGATAACTGTGCCAGTTTCGCGAAATTTTTGCAATTAGCAAATTAAACTTAAAACCCTAAACTTAAACCTTCTCTCTAAAACTTATGTGCGATAATTAAAAGCTTTGAAAGCTTGCAGCTTTTCATCAGAAGTTGCCTCACTTTGCCTCAATTGCATCAAGACATTGCATCATTCTGGTAATAGATTTTCAGGCGACGAGGTTTTAGTTGTCGATTAGTCGCACTTTTGGAAACTTTTTACTTAAAACCTAACTTGAAGAGTTGCGCGGCGAGATCGTAAACTCAAGCTGGCTATAAATAGCGGGCGTGTGCGAAATGTATATTTTAGAAAAGTGTTTATGGTAATGACAAATATTGAAGAAAATGCAAATAATTTGTTATTTGTGCTCTTTTATGCTCTTGTTTGGAGCACTTTCAATTGAAAAACGCTCTTAAATTTTCCTGAATTACGAGTACCATTCGATTTACAGTAATCCGTTGAAAGTGCGTGCAACCAAATGACGGCCACGTAGAGCTGGTAACGTTTTTATTTGTCATATTCATCGCACTTAACAAAATAGCAAAATGGATTTGATATTAGAATGCTTTGAGTATTCACAGAATGAAATGAGTTTATAAGAATTTAATAAACAACTTTAAACTGCTTTTGATCTTTGTTATGAAAGATCAACAGAGTAAGAATAAGTAAGAGCAATGTGCTTAGTACTGATGATTGAAAGAGCAAAATGCAGACATTTTAATCTCAATGAATTTTTAAGTTATAAAATTAAATTAGCTCACTTTTTGGCCCCTGAAACCTTTAACTGATTTCAGAAACACTTTTTGAAAATACTTTATTGCGAGCGGTATACATATTTGTTTGGAAATATGTACAAATACAGATAACCCTCGAAAGTGAAGGTAACGGAAATATACTAAGCACTCTCTCGCTCAGTTCTGCTCACACAAATAACTTTGCTTTTTATGTTTTCGCGGAGACTTTGGAGGAATATACATTAAAAAAACAAAAGCCTAGTGGCAAAGGGTTACCTGTAAAAGAGCGAAAAAACACGCTCTCTCTTTATCATTCTCGCTCTCCGCACATTTGGTCAAACCGAATACGAGCTTACCTACGTATCGCCGCAGATGCGTTAATAGACAAGATCAAGTTTGTGGCTTACGCTTCGGAGAGCAAGTCTTTCGTTTCTTCATGGTTGTTGCTTTCGTCGTGGTCGCTGCATTGTTTTGGGTTTGTCAGTCGTGAAACGGTCGTGCCTCAAGTCGAAACGCGCAGGAGAAAGAGCCCACAGTAAAAAGACGCGAGTGAAAAAGAGTTTTCTCAAAAATTGCAATACGAGATAGATAGCTTTCATAAAATCAAATGAAAAAGATTTCAATTGTGAATAATTGTTAACTCTTCACATAGTTCTCTTATGGAGAATTTCCTTAACAAATATTGGTATTGATAGATTAGTTTTGGATCGCGCAAAGACAGCGATTTGAACAAATAGCGATTGAGCAACCGGATCTGGTTAGTAAAAATGCGATTTCGTCATAACATTATGCCGATGTATGTATTTGTGTCGCGATGTGGCGATGGCGACGCAACAAATGTGTTTGAAATTCAACAGAAGTAACAAAGTACGAGTAGATAGTACAAGTTTTGGTATCGGTCGCGCTCTCTAACCACCCTGCCTGCCTGCCTGCGCGCGCCGCTGTTTGCCGCGTTACCGCGAGAGCTGTTCAACCATTCAAACGCAAAAGAAAGAAAAGAGAAACTTTTACCGTTCGTTGTTTATAGTAAATGCAAGGAAAACCCGCGGCGTACGCATCTGGAATATCCATGAATTGCGGCTCTAGCGGCGCAGCTCGTTGACTCGAAGACAAACGTGTTACTCAGTATACCAACGCTTTGTTGTCTCCATGAGACTGTCGTGTTGTTGCGTTCTTTATTTTCGGTTAATTTTGGGGCTTATTTGGCTTTATTTTCGGTTAATTTTCCGCACCGCAGATCAATGGAAAGAGTGGAAACGACTTCTTCATCAGAAATGGGCTCGCCCAATCTGCTATAGACACACACAATATCTCTGGTTTTACAATATCAAACGAACTTGCCGATAGTAAATGTCAAGATCGCCTTCATTTACCGCATCAACGCAGTCGTGCAAGCTGAACAAATGCAACTGTTTGTCACTTTTGTGCATAATAATGCAATACAATCAGAGCAGAGTCTATTAATTTTACGTCCAAAGACAACCAAAATTTCTACCTCACTGAGCCACAAAGGATTTATTACCATCGACATACATATGTACCTTCTCGCCACACTATGACTCCGGGACATCCTCTCATTATTAAACTTTTGGGGATCAATGTGTCCGTCATACGACAATTTGTTTTCCTTGAACCGCAAACTCTCTCGCACGCTCTCGCTCGGTGATTGCTTGACATCAACTGCATGCGCTTTCTCTCGGAGACCGCTCCCCCGGCAACGTGTAACGACCGTAATTTTGTTGACTGTTTGCGTGTTGACCCGCCTAGTACTTGTTGTTGTTGGCGTTGGCGTTGGCGTTGACGTTGGTGTCCGTAAGTTCAAGCCACAATGTAAACGAGATCGCCGCAGCATACTCGCACTGCAAACGACAAAATTAATAACAGCCTGTTTGAGTAAATGTGTCCAAAGTGCCAAATTATGAAGATGCAAATGGACACTCTGACTCTTCAGGCGAGCTGAAGTCGCACTGAACCGTTTATTAAGGACATTTTATCGCTTTGGTTGACCAAAGAAGAAACTGAGCTCAATTTTTGAGAGAGAGAGAGATTTCGGGTAAAAAGTTCAAAAAGGCTTATAACAAATCAAATTGTGCCCGGCTACCGACTAAACCTGTTTAAACCGCAAAAATAAAAAACACGAAATATTGCGAAACGTGCTGACGTCAACTCGACCATAATTCGGTCGCAAGCTGCGCTATAACGCCCGATGCCACCGTAACATTTCCTTTTACTTTTTCCGGTTTTTGTTTGATTATTGATGCAAACGTACATATATATACCGCTTGTATAACCTATCGTTTGTTCAGCCATTTTTTGTTCGATTACAATTTTCTTTCTTGTTTTCTCTCTTAAGGATTCCGAGATCTCCGCGTGTGTAGAGAGAAGCGTCTCGTTTGCTAATGAGGTATGGATTATCGCGATCAATCGCCTCGAAGGCCTACGGTACGTTTGCGGCGGCGGCTACAGTCGGCGACGGAGCGCTGTTTGTTGATGACGTTCATTTCAATTGCAGCGGCAGTGACTTTTATTGGAACAGGTAAGTTACAAGGCCACCTAGAGGACGGCCTTTTTAAGATCGACCAGTCTGTATTGTCAATGAAGGCTGTCCTTCTAGTTCAAAACGCAAACGGTCTCTTTAAACGCTAAGGACCAATTTCACTATGTCCGGTTAAGTGCTAATCGGGACTTTCAAGCGTCCATTTTTAAGAGATTTTGACGGGAAGAGGCCCATTTCCTCTATAAACATTTTGTGGGCTGATAAAAAGCTTCTCATCCGCTTTTGGCGGATAGCGGTACCCAAGTAATCTCGTGGTTGCTTTGCTTAAGTAATCTCTTTGTTGGTTTCGAGCGCCGATATAGAAGCGGTGGTGCAGCAGCGGGGGTGAAACGCAGTGTGCATCACTTCCAAATTTCAATTTGCGCATTTGTTATCATCTTTCGCATTACAGGCCAACGCAAGCGCGCTCTTCGGTGCAAATATTTGCGGCATTAATTTATGGAAGTAATTTCCGGAGGAAAGGTGCGTCTTTAGCGCCGCGATTGTGGGGACGGTTTTGTGGAGAATCGATTAGAGCTATTGCTATTAGTATTAAGGCTTCCATATTCTTCTGTCTGTGTGCGCAACGCGATGCATTTCTCCGTTTATTCTATTAAAACAACAATAATGAAGTTGGAGTAAATGTAAGTCAAATTTGTCAATCAAATGTACTGAACTTCTCTTTGCTCCACGGCTCTAAAGATTGCCCTCAAGCTCTAGCAGAATTTCGTCAAACTTTTCCGCCTTCCGCTCTTAACATGAGAGTCTATCGCCAACTGACGGCGAACCCACAGAACTCTTACGAGATTAAGTTTTCAGATATTAAGTCAGAATTTGCCGAAATTGTAGACCGCTAGCAGGGAAGGTAGTACGCGTGAAGCCAAGTCTCTAAACATTTTCACATAAATATTTGTGACGGAAAAACTCAGGCTGGGACTAATTTTATTGAAAATCCTGGGCTTAGAATCTTCTCTTCCGCGATTATCGTAATACTTACATACCTTCAACGATATATTCTATGAGCTTATGTCGGACTGTCTTATGTACCATAAGAAATAAAACCTTTGTTGGTCTTTTGTAAAGTAGGCCAAAATATTTCCGCGCATTTCAAAATACACCACGCATATGATTATCAACTGTGTGTGTGTGTGTGTGCGTGTTGCCTTACAAACTTTTGTAGTAATTCATAAAATGTTTCCTAAAATATTTCCCGGCGAAGGCACATTCCCGGCGGAACGCGGCGCAACGGTTGTGGTGCCATAGTGTTGTCTGACTTTGGTTTTTTTTTTTTTTTGTATCCTTTTCGGTGGTTGTCAGCGTCCTCTCTCGTTAATGCTGCTCTAATTCAGTGAAGCACTGGCGAGAGTCGGCCGTTTGGCTTTCATGCATCTCCTTTTTTGGCTCATCACCACACACCAGGGCTCCTTTGTGCTTTGTGCTTCCGGAATTCGCAAATTTTATCTTTGTGTAAAATTTTTTTTTTTAAAAGAATTTTTTTTTTTTTTTTATCCAGAACTCGTGAACTCATGCAGTTTGCCAAAATCTGTTAATGGTGTTGGTTAGTTGGCAGCAGCCAAGTTTTTGTGCTCTGAACTCTGAACAGTTTTTGGGCCTCGAAGTTAGTTAAGCTGGAAAAACTTGGAAAACTGAACAAAGAAAGCCCAAGTAAAAAGGAATCAAGCCTCGACGCGACTTGGATCGCCAATGGATAAAAGTTGGAGCTTTATTCCAATTTTGCAAAGTTTCTGCTGCAATTTTTTTTTGCATTTTATTGTCACAAACGGCGACTTGTGCCGTCTTCAAGTGTTTAAGTACGAGTACACGTCATTCGTCAATTAATTAACTGCAAAAACTTCAAGACTTCACGGAAATCATCAACCGTTTTAGCTTTCAAATTTATGATCGATCACATTCCATGTGAAGGGACGAGTTTGCTGCAGTAGTCTCGTCTCCAAGAGAGACTACTCTACCGTCTCGTCGTTCTCATTTGCATTGTGAAGAGAATAAGAAGAATATCTGAGGACGTGAAAATTGACACTGAAATTATTAAATCTGTGCAAAAAGGAGAAGAAAAGCGCTGACATTTTTCTCCTTTTTACAAAAATGTAATAATATTTTGAATATTTTGTGTGAATATTTTATGCACAGGGCAGGTGCTCACTCGCCTGGTGGTGGCTGCAAGCTTACTTTTATGTACACTCAGAAAAAAAAATTTCACACAATTTCACTGTTAAGCCATACAAAACCCTTTCATCAGATTAAAAGTAGTTGGAAAATGGTTTCACGCCTTTCTCGCTGTGACTGTCTTCGCCCTCAGTCAGTTTTCTCTGAGTGTAAACAAATATTTATAAAGGGGCGGATACGGCGGATAGTTAGAACATCATATAATAGATAGATGATACTCTTGTTGAAAACTCTTGGCGCCGAAGGATGAGAGTAAATCGAATGTAGGGAGAAGCAGCCTGCAGCAGCAGGCGGCAGCAATGTTGCCGGGATTGCTTTTATTGGCGTTTGGAGTGGAAAATTTGAATATGAATCGTTAGTATTCGTCTTTATCGCTTCATGGATGACACCACTCACGCTCGCTGCTTACTGTTCTGGAGGTTCTGGGCGAAGTGATAAATATTATGCTTCATTGCGATTCATGAGAATTCTTCTCTTTGAACTGGAGGAGCTGGATTTTGACGACATCCTCGTCATGCAGACGAGAGCTGCGTTTGCATGAGCGCAAGGATTTGTAGGATCCCTGCGGATAGCGGGATCGCGACAACGCAATCCTCCAAGAAACTTGAAACTTTCTGCGCGCCAGATAAAAGGCAAGAAAATACTTGGGTAATTTTAAATTTCGTTTTGTTAATTGGAATGCTTTATTAATGGATTTAGCTTATATGCAAATCGGGCCTCGTCAGACTGCTTCAATGTGCCACACAAATTATTTGCTGCAGGGTGAATAAACGCGTAAGAGCATGACAAACCATTTCACATCACGACAGACCACCTGTCAATGGTCACACTCCGCCCAGTCCGGCTTTGACGAAAATTATTATTATTTTTCTCTTTGTTGACAATCGACCCACGCTTAAACTCGAGCACACTTTTGTCACCGAGAAAGACGGAGTAATGCTCGCCTTGACCCTGAACCCGCTTTGCAAGAAGGCGGCAATGTCAATTTAGGTGTATTTTTTTTAATCGGTTGTTTGGTAGGTTCACGCAGAAGACGGTTTAATGTACTCGCACTGTTCGTACTCGTCACAACGCTACAATAAAACACTAACAACTCAAGAGCGGCACAAAGAGAATGAAAACCAACCAATTATTCGATGTGAGCAACTGAGAGTCCATGTTTGTATGAGTGCGCTTAGGAGAGCAAGAGCTTAATAATCTTTGTGGAACAGAAGTGCTGCACGATTTTGATAACTTGCTAACCTTTAATGATGGGCGAGGGGGGTATGCACGGGGCCATTACGCTCCGTACCTTTACAAAAATACTTATATTCGAATATGAAGGAAGTCTTATATGGTGTTTCCATAAAGCGGTTTTGCTTCGGTTTAGCGCAAAACCGGTTTTCACAGCGAAAAGCATTATAAAAGCAGAAAATCTCCATTGAAATTTTTGTTGTGAGCTTAGCGCAAAACCAAAATGATTTCTGGTTTTAGCAGATTTCAACCCTGTTTGGAAGTTCGAAATACTACACGCCCTTTCTATAGTTAATATGGTAGAAAGAGATATATATCGTACACAAAAAAATTCTATCAAAATTGATGAACAAAAAAAAAAACACTGGTTTTGCCTACAACAACAACAACAGCAGGAGGCGAAGTCCAGCAAAACCAAAAATTAAACTAGTTTCTCGCCTCTTGGCGAGACTTTCCAAGATTGGCCTAAGTTCGGTACAAAATTGGAAGCGTGTATAACTTCAGTAGAATAGAAAAAACATTAATATTGGTAATTATTTTTTAAAATATCGGCTTGGAGCTAGCGGCGCTCTAAAATAAGTACAAATATTATTGAAATCAACTTTTTTTAAATAGAAGTTATTTTATTTCTGCTGAGATTAGTTTCATTGAGAGTTCGTTCGTAGCTGCTAGACCTTCTGCTCTAAGCTTTGAAAATAATATTCGACAAAATTGGGACGAAAATAATTTCACCATCTCGCCTTGACTTAACTGCAGAAAAACCATGACTGGCTTCAAAACGAAATAATTTGAATCCACAAAATACCATTCACAACGGTCTTCTTGCGCATATACGAGTACAAGCATGTACCTTCCTAAGAGCCGCTCCTTTTATATTTCAAATCGGTCATCAAATCGAGCGCCGCTCTGTTCTGAACAAAGAGTACAGAGACTGGAGCCTGCAGTCAACCGCATGAATTCTTAATGTGCGACGTGGTGGCGCGCGGCGGTCCGAGAAGAGCGGACACACGAACGAGGAAATGCAGTTCACTAAACCGGAATAGATGTGGCTGTGGCATGTGCTGCACTGCGGGGAGGGGCGCAGTGAGGAGTCCAGTGCAGAACAACAAAAAATCTATAGCGCGCATCGCTGAAAAACAACCTTCAAGGATTACATAAAAGCAGAAAATAAATACGCGGATTTTAGGATGAATGGATGGATGGATGAGCTGGTGCGGTTCACTGAGTCATTTCGCTTCGAATATTTCCCTTTCACCGGTGGCCCTTGCCGTTGTGGGCGGGCCATCATTTCGTCAGGTAGGTCACTCTGCCACTCTGCAGGCGCGGAGCTGAGCCAACGCTCAGGTTGCTCTACCCGAAATGAGCCAAGGACGTGAAAGCATTAGCGGCGAGGTAATGGATGTATATAAATTAGACTGCAGCCCGAACGTTAAGTGCACTCATTTAAGATGCAGTGGCCCACGAAACCAAGCCGGTGTGCTGCTCGTACCGCGTACTAATGCATCTTGGTCTTTGGTATTGTATTTTAGTTGAGGAAGGAGGTTGTATGTAGTTTTGAAAGAGAGAGAGAGAGAGAAAGAGAATGTTGTGGTTTTAGTTTCAGTTTTAATTTTAAAAGTGTATGTTGAAGAAACTACATTTCTACTCGTACTTCCTCAATATTTCTTTGAACTTTGCTTTTAAAATGCAAGATTTTAGGTCAAATAGTTTGTGCTTTAATATATTAATGCCTTTTTTTGTTGGTGATTATTATGGTGCATTTTTTTGGTGCCATCATAGACTTAAAATATGTATCATCTGTTAGAAGATTTCGCTAAATTTTTACCCTCTCTGTCCGTCAAATGTCATTAGAGAATTACGTTTTGCAAAATTTAACGACAGCGACACTATTAATGCCCAAACTTGGGTATTTATCAATCACGTCCTCTGCAAAGGGTGTAGCGCCATCCCTTCATTTCATTGCCATTCCCATTTTCCATTCTCACTTGAGTGACAAAGTGACAAAGACTCGAATACATGGACCTCTAAATGCACTTTATATTCTCTACGTAGTTTAAAAATGTTTTCCTCTCTTTGCATTTCTCGTAACTCTCGGCGAACCGTCATCCCCGTCATCAGCAACAAGTCAGCGCTCGTACCCCGCCTTGAACACGCCGCCCATACTCTACGTGCCGGACCGAAATTGGCGCATCTCCGAGACGGAGCAAGTTGGCCAGATAATTGCTAGGATTCGCGCAGAGGATGCCGAGAACGATGACCTGGTGTTCGGACTGGAGCCGCATTTTCACTCAAACTATGCCGATCCCAGCGACGACGGAGGTGGCGCCGCTCGAACTAAATTGCCATTCCGCATAGATCCAGCCGTCGGAGTTGTTTACCTAAACGAAAGCCTAATTGGAAGGGTAAGTGCTGTAGTAGAAGGTGGTGCAAGAGGGTCCTTGAATTCTCACACTGTTCACTGAGTTTGTTGGTGTATGCAAAATGGAACCTCTTAGATAAAAACTAAATACCGCATCCGCAGGCAGGAGAAAACTTCTTCCTCTACATAACCGTCTCGGACGGACAGCTGACTGCGAAAAACGAAGTGTTCGTCAACATTCTCGGCAGCAATAGCAACCAGAAACTGGGATCGCGGGCCACTCCCTCCATCGCGAATGTGGTCCACAACATTTCACAGTTTTTGCCCTCCTTCGATCAGCTGCCCGGTGTTCAGTCTATTCGGCATCAGCAGGCGAACGGTCGACCATCTAATAATCGGCTTCCAGGCTACAACATTAACTCCTTCTTTAGTCCACATCGGCCTTTCGGGAATAGACAGGATGGTGCTGAAAGTGGGCTTGGAGGCGTACCCACTACTGATTCTCAAATCTCCATCGGCTCCAGCTTTAGTACACCGCAAACCTTCGTAGTGTGGCCCACTAACCCCAACAACGGTGATGATCGCAACAACGCAGAAGTAGCTGACGAGATCGTAGTTACCCACACGCCAGACAAGGCAACTCAAGCGACATCAACAATTCGTACCAAGCTGATCCCAGTCAGCATAAGCAAAGATCTGGTACCATCATTATCATCGGGTGTTTCCAAGGGAAACACTTTTAAAATATCTGGACATCCGACGGAGAGAACGTACGAAGCTGATGACGTTCCAGCGACGCCTTCGCCGACCGCCCACTCCATTCAGACTACTACCATCCCACTCGTCCTGGCTGTGTGTGGCTTCACTGCGGCAGCTGTGGCGGGCTTTGGTTTCTTCTTCCGTCAGCGATTGTGTGCAATTAGCAAAACGCTCAAGAAAAAGTCCAAGGAGGAAATGGCTAAAAAGTCCAATCAGAGCAACCTCAGTAGCAACCTCACCGATGACAGTCGAAACTCGATGGTATTGCAACACTGGAATGGCCCGATGGCTTTCAGTAACCGCTACGTGCCCTGGGAACGGGATCAACAGATGATGCAGCAGAATCTGGTGAGTCTTTTTCAGCAAGAGTCCGGAAATCTCGCTATCTACTGCGAGTATCGCGAGTATCGCTCGAAAGGTTCAGGTCCGTGATAAAAATTTATTCGAACTTATTCGAAAATTTATTCGAAATTTGTTAGAAATGGTCTTACTCTGTCGAATTCGGTAGAGTCAAGAATCTAAGGATGTAGATTTTGAAATTTGAGTTATGAAAAAGGGGCGTGACGCTCTAAAGTATTGTTGGTACGAGTATCATCAGAGTCGGTGGAAGAGCTAAAGCGTTATTCAAAGCGCGATAATAACATTCACCCACGTTGTTCGTCATCGCTGTTCAGACAATGTCGGAGAACTTTAAGCGAGCAATTTTAATAATTGCTAGCAACTATGCTAATCACCGCATCCAAGATCTCCTTTGCTCCTTTGAACGGAATCTAGTAATTTATCCCTTGAAAAACACAAAACCGTGCTGGCGACTCTTTGGCGAATACTCCCTCCCGAAGTGGTTGAGAGCAGCATTTATGGGATCAGAACGTCGTCGAAAAACCACGACGAAGCACCATTGTTCTCTCCACCAACAAACCTTTTTGTGGTTTCCGGTACATCATGTCGTTGTTGGGAAAATTGTAATGTTATTACGACTTAGCGAGCCGCGGGCTTCAACAACTCAAAGAAATCAACGTTGTAAAGGACCGACGCGATTAGAGTGGTGAAGTATTGGTAAATGAGTCCTCTTCTCTGCTTGATTTTGACTGGAAAGTAGTGGCAACCCTTGGAGAACTCACACTAGCGTTCGTTCCTTTCTCGTATCCGGATGCTGTCATAACATTCTCACATCTAACGTCTCAAACAACATCTAAGTTGTCTAAATGTAGAATTAATATCATTTGTCGCGGTCTTTAGTCTTTTGTTAGTTAGTTTTTTTTTATTCGGGACTTATTATTAATCTTTTGAAGACCAATAATCAAAGGCATCAGCAAAGAATAATCTTAGTTGCGGCCAGCTTTTCTCGACTCGTATTTCTCTTGCTCTAAATTTAAAAATGAAGGAAGGATTAAATAATTCATAAAGCCCCGCATAAAATGTAGGGCCCCCCGTAAGACTACGACAACGGAAAGAGACTAGCGTCGGTCCCCGGAATTATGATAGTGGCAATCATAACGTAGCCTGGTTCGCACAGTAACTAAATTTCTCATTTTGGAATAAAGAGAAAATGCATAAATATTTTCTTTCTAAACCTGCCAGAGTGGTGCTGACAATGCGGCGGAGGGCGCGCCCGTGGGGGGTGGGTAAATAGCTGAATGGCGAATTCATCACAAACGACGAGTGGAAAGTCCTTTTGCGAAGTGAAAAGTGAGTATCATACGAGTATTTGCATGATTTTAATACTTGGCGCCCTGCGGCTGCCAGAGCATTCTCTACACTCCACAACTCACCCCCCACCCCCCACCCTTCACCCGCCAGCCCTTCAACCAAGCGAATTTCGTGCCGTCTCTATGCAAATGTAAATGTTGGTGACAGTAATCTAAACATTTTGACAGTTCTCAATATGTGTCGCCGCATTAAATATACAGACTTTTTGCCGGGGTTTATTTTGTGTTCCGGCCGTGCGACGTCCCGTGGAGAATGCAAATACGGCCAGGGTTAAGTAGTAGTTCCATGCGTTGTTGGGAGAGCATATCACTGTGGCAACCCGGACGGCAATCGGAAGAAGATGAGGCCGTGGAAGAGAGAGGCCGTGGCCACGGTGCGGACACGATTTTTTGCGAACAACCCAGCGACTTTACCCCCCGCCAACAACCGACCGGAGTGTTATTTTTTGTGTAGTCCATATTTGCTTATGCAGTGACAAGTTAGCATAGACAACATCCATGAACTTAGCATATACATACACAACAAGTTTGAAGTATTTGAATAGCAATAACTTGAAATTGAAATACATAATTTTCAAATGTTGCTTTCGGTCTATTTTCATGTACGCACTTTGAATGACGACAACAAAAACAACAACAACAACAACAACAAAGGCAACGTCACAACTATCAACAAGTGTTGTAAATACTGCTGGTGTCATTTCTGCCAACGCTAGCGCTTTGGGTGCCCCGGCCGGCGGTACCGTTGCTGCCCCGAGTCCCGGACCGGGTGGTGCGGACGGAAGCTCAGCGGCAGCTCCTTGCAGCAGCGGCGACAACACACGAAGTGTGAATAGCGGCGATAGATGGGAATTCCCGAGACACCGATTGAAGTTCTTCAACATTTTGGGCGAGGGTGCCTTCGGTCAGGTCTGGCGTTGCGAAGCAACCGATATTGACGGTAAGTGAGGATGAAAAAAATGTAAATTTCTTACTTATCGCAGCTGAGCAGTCCTCATGAAATGTGCCGCAAAAGTTGATACTATTAGATATGGATGTTACCTACGTCCCTTTAACGAAAACAGGCATCGAAATTTTGCTTCGATATAATATTTCCAATACGCTTTGTATCCACTTTCGGACTGATAACTGAAAAGACGAAAGTGCAGGACTCAAATAAAACGAAGAGTCGCCGCGTCTGGTGGTTTGTGGCTTTCAAAAAATTCATTTTAACTTAAAGGGATATAAGATAATCGCAAATTCGTGATTAAAACTAGTTTTTATTTTTGCAGAGCGTGTAACTCTTCATCGAGTTGGCAACGCTATTTGTAACACTCTGTTATTTTTATGAATTGTTTTTGTAAAATCAAATACTTTATTTAATTTTCTCTGCTTAAGGTCGCTTTAATTTGTACGTGATCGCTCTGTGACCTCTTCCCTCTCCTTTCCCGTCCTCTCCGTTCCTCCGGCTCGGCACTCCACAACCACGCTGTCTGTCAGCCATGTTTATTTCAGTTTCGCGTTGAAATATTCGACTCTCAGGTCATTAATTCGTTCGAATTTGCAAATAAGTTTTTGTTGCTGCGCTCACCTCTGCCGATGACATTTGCGGCGAGTGCAAAAATAGAATAATTGAGCTTTGCAAAGCTCATCCGTCTGTGACCATCGGAGGCTGGCTGGCTGGCTGGCTGGTGACCGACCGACCATCCTCACCAAACAAGAGCAAACTCAGCCCGAAACGAGTGTGCACCACTTCATTCAAATAGCACAAAACCTATTCTATTCCGCAGTAAATTTAAAAGTTCTGGGTCTAACGGAGGAAAACCTATGAAAGGAAATGCATGCGTGTTTGTATTCATACGAGTATGTGCCTGTATCCATGCGGTACACATTGCGCCGCATCGTATTTTTGAGTACACACAACCGTAGACGGATAAAGGCTTGCAAGGGGCAATAAGCGTTTTCCCTTCCGGTCTAATTTTATGTACATACTCGCATTCCCTTGAGATGAGGCCTATCTTATATTTTATACCATGCACTTAAAGCCAACCTCATGAAAAATTAAATGAATCGGTATCGGAATCGGAATCGGAATTTTTAAAGAGGAGGCTCAAAGAGTTAGGTTCAATAAAGCTGCAATGATTTAAGTTGACCATTCCTTCTAGCCTTCTTCTCTGAAGTAAACCTCCCTAAAGCGACCCCGTGTGAACTGGTTAACAAAACGTTTGCCAGAAAGCAGTCATTCTATGTGGCACGCTGCAATCTAATTCATGGCAATAAATAATTCATTGAATTTTTTGAAGGCTCGGATGGAATTGAATAAAACACTTTTCGGGAGTAAGAGTTTTTTCCTTTATGGATTCCGAGCTTTCCTCTTAAAGTTAATAAATATTATTATAAAATTCAACCCAACTCGCATTGAAGAGATCTGCAGTATCCAACAATAGCTGTGGGTCATGCCATAGCGATCACACACTTTCCCCCACACAAATTATCCTTCCTTCCTTCCTTCCTTCCTGTTCGAGTAAATTTAATTCTTTGTTTTGCAAACTCGCACAACTTTTATCCTACATTCCACAACATTCTATGCTAAATGAGTTCAGTTCAACGCATCCATTCTTCCGACGGCGGGCCCGAAAGCCGGCTTCTTACTGAAGGCTGGTTTGGGTTTGAAGGATACGCTATCAATTTCCTTTGTGCTGCCTCAAACAATGGCTGTTCCGTTTGGTCTTGCTTCTATTTGGTCCGATTCCAGAATTTATGGGTTCTTGTGCCGCCGCCGTCGCTTATTGAATGAGTACGGTTTTTTTGGTGCGCTTCCAAAGTTGCCGTCGCTTCGCCATCCCTTTCCTGAACAGAGCAAACAGTGGTGACTGCGTGGCTCACTAAAACAACTCCGAAATGATGCTCGCCACCATGATGACAGCACTAATGAGGTGGATAAGGCGTCAACTCTCAATGGACGACGGGACTAGTGAAGACGGATTCGATTCTCGGCAATTCGAAAGTATAAAGAGCTTGCATACCTTTTTCCTGGATGAACGCAGGCGACAAATAAGAAGAGAATTTCTCTAATGGCTTCATTAGTCGTGCCCGAAAATATCTGAAGAGCGTTATTCCTGTGGGCATGTTCAATCCTGTATAGCTTTTATAGGAGAAAAAGGAAATTGGAGGACCCTTTTGCTTTTAAACTCTGAGAAATAAAGCACATTTATATACGGCGTCTATAAACGTACAAATTCAGCAACTATGTTTACTAAAGTTTCGCGTTTGATTTTTTAGCGCACCAAAAATGTATTTCATGTGAACTCCATGATGTTGCTTTCGGTTACAATAGCCAAATAACCGAATTCTATTATAGCTCGTGGGTGTATTTAAAGGCATTGTACCTACTCGTATTTCCGCAGAAGAATTTTGTTGACGCAACCATTGGAAACGACGGCAAGAGGATTTATTGCCGTTTTTCGAAGCACGTTCAGCTCAAGGTTCATGATATATTCGCCAAAATATTGCTCCATTCAACAAACGAGTTGGTAAATTTCATGAAGAGTTCATGACGCGCCGCGCCGCGTACGCATCCCAAGGTCATTTTCGAGAATGAAACGAGAACAGAGAGCTGCAGCGAAGAGATGTCAGTTCTTATTAAAGCTATTCCAATGAAACTCAGCAAGGTTGAGAGAGTAGAAAAGAGAAGTTCAATTTAACAATAAAGACAAGAGCACTCGCTCGCCCTAAGGATCAATTCGCCCTTGTAAATATTGAGCGAATCATAACGCGTTATCACGTTATTTTCTACCTATTCAAAAAGGCACGTACCAGGTATAATAATAACAATAACAATAACAATAACACTACCGTGGCTGTAAACACGAAGCAACCGGCGACACGAAGCGATGTTCAAACAAACATTATCTTCCTTCTTCCACGTTGAATGTGCGAACTCTGGCTTTAAAGTTAGAGAGCAGAAAATTATAACAGTGTCTGGCATTCTGTGGTCATTCTCTTTTATGAGAGGATATCGCAATGGCATTCATTTTAGGAGAAATATGAAAGAAAACTCAAGCCTCCTTAAGGAGCTATACTCGTTTGAGTCGTGAACACAGTTTGCCCTTTAAGATAACGCCGGTATCTTAGTTTTTTACGAATGCGGTCATAAAAAATGGAACGGCCTGTCTTTTTTTTGAAAATGAGCGTTCTTTAAACTGGCTTTTGAAATGGGATTCCAATCAAGAGGCACAATTTCAAGTAGAGTACCTTTCCTAATGAAGTTCATGCCTCTCTCAATTGGTGCTAAAATATACTCCCTTTGGTAGTAAAGAGAGCCTTTTGATTATATATGTATTTTATAGGAAAGCTTGGCTGCTTTGCGATTAGTATTTAGTCGTTCCAGGAGCCTAAATTTCTTTCTCTTTAATTTCTAAATTTATTCTTTTTTCCAGGCCTCGAAGGTGTGACGACAGTCGCCGTCAAGACATTAAAGGAAAATGCTACAGAGGTGGAAAAAAATGATTTGGTGTCGGAGCTTCAGGTAAGTGAAACTTTAAAGCCGTAAAGAGTAAAGAACTATCTATTTCCCTTCTGGGACCGCTCATTCGGTAACTCTATGTGAAGCGAAGAGCAACTGGTTTAACCGCACGGCCTAAGCCGTCCGAATTCGGGACATTACTCTTATTCCCAATGCCCAAAACATCCTCTGCGTTTTTCGTTGAATCCCAAAAATATAAATCAAACTTTTTCGCCTGACTGTAAAGGTATGTGAGCTCAGTCATTCCGTTGTGGAGTGAAGTCGTGAGGTGGTGTGTGGTTGTGTGTGAGTTTGATTTACTCACGGCAGCCTCCGTGTGAGAGACCGAATAGGGCTGCTGTTGTGTCGGAATCCACCTCTGGAGGATGGAGTGGAAAACTTTTATAAATTGAAAATTAACGATCCTGAAAACTTGAGAGTTTGCCCTCTCCCTTCGGCCGCCAACAACAACGACAACGACAACACTACAACACAAACGGCAAGCGACATTTAAATACGAAGAGACGGCGTAGAAAACTTTTGCAGACATGTTTAATGCACAAATACACAAACGCGCTTACTCCAGCAAATATTTAATAGTCTCGCGAAATACATTGCCGTCGGTCGTCTTCTCTTACCCAAAAAGGGTAAGAATAAAAGAGTAAGCAGGCTTTACTGGCCTTAACTTCTAGGAAAAATTCCATTCAAACAATCCTTAAATGATCGTCTGTTCCAAACGAATGACAGATATCGTAGTCTGTTATCGTATAATGCCTGACAGTTAAGAAAATGCCAGCCTCTGAATTAGGTTATATTCCAATACACGAACAGCACGTACATTACATTAGTGGTTACCATTTTATCGAAGAACGTAATGTAATCTGTTAAAATTATAGTCAATATCGTAAATAAAATTTACAGCAGCAAGACGCCCCTGAAGACTACACCAGTTGTGCAGTCGGCCTCCTCCTCCTCCGACCTCCTTCTGTTTTGAGAATTTACACAAACGAGTAAATTCAGCCAGCTGGTGCCCCGCTCCTCCGCCTACTACGCCCAATACTAAATAAATTTTAAGTATAATACTAAAAATCTTCGCCCCGTAACGTTTTACTCATTCCCAGTCTGTTGCGTTGCCAACTTGCCGACGCTGACGACAGTTTCATTGTTTGCTCGTTAGAGAGCGAATGGATGCGAAGACCCAGCGCCCCACTAGGAACATGTGAGTGGATATGACAAAGTTCTTAAAATGTCTGCTAATAAATTACAATGAGCGCAGATGCCTCTGCTCGTTGGCCGCTTTTGCACGATGCCACGACGCCACCTCCCCTTCCCCCACCGTCCGTTTATCAGCTTTCGGTACTTGGTGTAAGCCGGTGAGGACGCAGAAATTGTCTCTGAAACTTTGCTTGCAACTTTCGTCACTTCTTCTTCATCATAACTCGCAAAAATTGTCAGTTGACGTCAGTAGAACATACCGAATCCTTTGCCGCCAACTTTTCAGGGTTCTTCATTCCGTGCTGCGTCTCTATTCACGCCCTAGAAGTGGTGGGTTAGGTCGTCGGGAAAAAATTCGGAAAAACAAATCGTCAACACTAGAAATTAAGGAAAACTTTTTAATGAGAAAAGTCAGAAACGTTCATTGTGTTGCGTGCGAGTAGTCGCCTTGAATGTTGCCCTGTTGTTATTTCGTTTGGCATTACATGTACATTTTTGTAGAGCGAGAGCGGTCCACCGCATGACGCAACCCAACGACGGCTTTTTTGAAGAAGCAAATGTTGCTAATGGCTTCGGGGCTTACTCAATTTTCGTGAAAAGAAGGGAGCCCTTTCTCTCTTTCTTTCTCCCAGAAGCTTCCATCGAAAGAGAGATCTTCACAGACACAAACCTTTATTCTAAACCTAAGCACATACATATATTTTGGGAGCTCTTCTTGAACTAAAAAGTTAAGCTGGCAACGTGGATTTTTTTCTTAATTTTGCTTTAAACCAGGATTAATTTTTCATGTCAAACTAACGCCGTATTATTCACAGAAAATATTCGATGGGTCTATGTAGTGACTATAATGAGGCCGAGGGAGATGAATACCTTTTCGGGGAGGTACCAAGCCAAGAAAATCTTTATTAGGTGCCTTTATTATGCTGCTTTCGCGGCAAAAGCTTAATCTGGGCACGCGAGAGCTTGTCCTCCAGAACGGTATTACTCAAAAGGGTAGTTTTTTCTTTTTGGGCGTCTGCGAAAACTGCTATGAAACAAAATTTATTGGGGCAAAAAATCCCATCCAGCAATTCCCGATTCCGAAATGCATCAACCGAAAGGTCGACGCAATCTGCTCTCCTCAATTTGTTTTCTCTTGTTTTCCTTTTTTCGGTGGCCTCGTGCGCTTGTCTATGTCGCTTTGAAGCTTACCCTTCTCGTTGGAGGGACACCACCCACTGCGCACTCACTGCGTTGTTGAAGGGTTGCAGGGTTGCACGGTTGGAGGGTTTTGTTTGTACAAGCACTCTAGTTTTTGCTCCGGTTTCGAGTTGGCGACAATTAATGATAAGCGCTCGCCTCATAACTTGTACACATGTTGTGTGGTCAACGGTGGACGGACCATCCCTCCAGTCGTTCGAAACTTTTCGTGTGTGGTTAGTTTAGCCGGGAAGCCACTTTGACTCGCCCCGCTTGAGGGTCGTAAGTCTGGGATGTCCTTGAGAAAGAAGAGGAACGGGTGAACGGATGGCAGCCGGCCGTATTAAAATACATACTTAAATGCACCGGCACTAAAGATCTTATTGAGCGTGATGAGCTTTTTTATCTTGACAATTTTTTATGGTACCTTACCTTTTATGGTAATAAACCAAATCCACAGAAAATGAGGACACAGAGAGTGAGTTTCAAACTTACCTTTTGCTGAGCCGTTGCCACTCATTTACGTGTCTGAAACGGAACGAAAAAAGAACAAGATTAGAGGGCTGTAAAATTAGTTTATCAAGCTTTTACAAAACTTGAAAGAAAGCGATGGAGGGTAAGGCTTTGATTAAAGGGACAAAACGAAATTAATTGCAGCAACGAGTTGATTTACCGTTATTGAAATCGTAAACAGCTGATGAGTATAGAAAATCTCTACGGAAAAAGTCCACAGATAGTGCCCAGCTGGACTTCATGAAAGAAGATCTCGTCAGGAAAGTAATAAGTATAAAATTTTAAAATTTCCTGATTTCTCTCGACGAAATTTTTAAAATTTCGAATATCGAATTTCGAATATCGAATTTCGAATATCGAATATCGAATTTCGAATATCGAATATTTTTGAGAGCGATTTTGATTTTATATTAAATATGTCCCCTTCTCTTATGGCAAGTGGCGCTATATAACGATTACAAATTCGAAAACGATTTCAAAAAAAATGATCTGAGACGAAGAAGTACGAATATTCGAACTTCTTTTTTGATTTTTTTTCTAGAATTCTTGTAGTGCTGGCGTCGGCAAAAGAAAGATGTTCGTCCAGATTGTTTAAAACTTGGGTAGACGAATTGAAATTCTCTTGAATCTTAGAGTACACGTTAAAGGAGAGAGAGGAAGAGAGAGAGAAGTGAAGGACCATTTTGAAAGAAGATGTGCACTCAGCTTCTAAGCCTACTCCCTGCCTCCAGCCCACTCAGATTTAAGAAGAAGAAATCGCTCGTCTTTCGTTGCACAGATAAAACTTGCCTCCGTTATCTCTCATCTTGTTATCTTTTCTATGGGACACCGTGTTTCGCTCGAACACCTCCGAACAGTTTCTGTGTGTGATTTGAGTGCAGTTTGTGTGATGTCTCGCCATGGCAATAATATCCTTGCCAAGTAAGAGCAAGCCACGGTTACGGTTGTGCTCTTCTGCCTTCTTCGTTCGTTATGATTTATGTGAAAGCAAGGAAGCGCTATTCCCAGCAGAACTCGACCGCATTTCTTTTCGAAGTTTCGAAGGTGCAGAAAAGATTCAGAAAGCATTCTTGCCTTTCGAATATCATTCCTGCTTCCGCAGTTAATGTGAATGGTTTAAAAGAAAAGCGCCGCAATTTCAATCATCAAACATACATACTGCATGCACCTTCAGGTACGAAGCACACACACACACTGTCTCTTTGGACACATGGCAAATTTATATGAACTCTCACTGACTTTGCGACTAACAGACTACAGATTTTGTAGACAATGAATGCTGTCAATTGTTTGGAATTATTGTATAAGTCTTGCTCTTGGCGCCTTCAAGAAAGTGGCAACAATGTCAAGCAACTCATTACCGGCCAATTGACTCCTTTCACATTCCTTTAATCATCCCTTTGATCCTCATCCCGGTGTGAAGGCACACTCATTCATACCTTTTGCTCTACGAAATTATAGAATTATTATAATTTGAAGTCTTCTCGCACAGCTCGCCAGGATGAGCTGACGGTAATTTTGTAAATTTTAAGATTTTCTCAACTTAGTAAAAATGTGCTTCTCCTTCCCGGCACTTTCTGAATAGCGAGCATCTTACCGCCAGTGCGCCTTCTTCAGGTTTTTGTAAGAAGAAATAAATCGTAAATCATTGTGAGTGGCTAAGAGTGTCCGTGATTGTGGCGCGGCTCTATTCCACATTCAGTTTATGCCCAAGATGAAAAGGACCATAATTTTATTAGCGCATATCATTGAAATTCCGGTACCTGTGTCGTCAGACAGCGTCCGGACTTTAACGGAAGTTATCTTTTCATTTTTCTTTCTGCATTTATGAATTGAAAAAGGAGGCGAAATTGCCCTAAGAATTAAATTAAGATCAACTTTCCTGAAAGCAGCTAAACATTATAACGAAATTCTCTTTCTATGAAGTCCTTAAATAAGGACTAAGTTTTAAATAAGGCCACAGCTGAGCACTAACTTTAAGTATAATGGTTAAATTTATGATTTCAATTTTCAGTGGCATTGAATGTAGTATCTTCTGGTCGACGCGTCGCTTCATTAACCACAGAAAGCGTGTGTGCGCCTATCCTTGTTGCGTTACTATTTAACCTTTAATCCTTGTCTGCGAACACACAAGTCGCAGGAACGACTGAATGAAATACTTTCCGAAAATACACAAATTTTATTGTTCGTTGAGCCAATTTCATTTGCTCGTGTTTCTACCTCCTCTCACCCTCCTCCTTTTGCAAGGCTTGTTGAAGGCAGAAGGGAGAATTTTCACCCCGTCGAGTTGTTACAACCAAATGCATCGAGCGTATATCATTCACGAAATGCACTGCAGTTTATCCTTTAATGCTTGAGGTTTGCAATTTTAAACACAACACACGCAGACTTCACGAACCGTGCGAACAACTGATTGCCTTCTGGTCCTCTGTGTCTCATTATCCTCTCAATGGCGCGACCTGTGCCACTCACAAAGCATAAATTAATAGAGTTTCTGTTGAAATAATCTCATTGGGGGCGTTGTTGCGGCGCTGTGGTCGCGCGGTCCGTCATTCGGAATGCTCTGACGCACTGTACGCATTAAAAATAGGAAAAAGCTTGCCGTAATTGTTTTAAATTGATTACCAAAAACTATCTATCAAAATTATTGCCATGAAAAATAGCATGCAAGAGTAATTTAATTAAAGAGTTTGCACTCAAAGCGTCCTACTGTAGTGCAAAGGTGCAATAATTTTATCAAATTATTTGCCATGAGCTTCGCCGGAGAGCTAGCTAGCTGGCAATCCAAGGGATCTCTCACAAAGAGCAGCCCATAATGTGTTTTACCGGATGCCCAAAGAAACTTTCTTTGTAAATGGTGCACTTCTCGACTCTTGTTGCGACCTCATTTAAGGTATCGAGATAAAAAGCGGTGCAGAAGAGAGAGAATTGAAAGGAAACTGAACTTATGACTCGATTGCGAATAGTAAAGAAACTAATCGGAAAAAGGTTTCAATGATTAGGATCGCATAAGTCGATAAGCAGAGACTGTGGTAGGCTCAGTGCGGTACGGTGTATTTTTTCTGGTTTCAAGTTCGAATTAATGAAAAAAAAAACGTCGGAGAAAACAAGAAGACCGATAAAAACAGATTTTTATTAAAGGTCAGTACGAACGAAATCGGTACCCATCAATTTTTTGTTTTATGCCTTTAGCTTTGAAAGGTTTAATAATACACCGAACACACCGAATGAAGTTTAATTATTAACGCTTCGTGGATTTCGTTGCAGGTAATGAAGTCATTGCAGCCGCACGTGAACGTGGTGCGCCTGCTGGGCTGCTGCACGGACAAGGATCCGCTCTTTGTCATCATTGAATATGTAAAGCGGGGCAAGCTGCAGACGTTCTTGCGTAATTCGCGAGCCGAAAGGTAAGTATTAGTGGAGGTCAGGTTCCATTGGGTACCACTGTGTTGAGTTCTTCTGCTTCACACAACTTAAATGCTTAAAAAGTCTGTGGAGTCTTCATAGGTTCCAGAGAAAATTCGATTTCTGTAGCACTTGATTCGACTCAATCGATTCAATAGAATCTGAAGAAGAGTAATCAAGGGTTAGGGTTATTTATTTGGCAACGAAATAAGAGTGAAAAAGCAGCATTACTTGCCGGTGAGAAGATCTTCAACGGAAGGCTGGAACCGGAGGCAAACTCTTATCGCGAAACTGCTTTTACCCTTCGCTCGGAGTCGATGTGAACAAAGCTATTGTACTGCAACTTCTGCGCAAACCATCAACCACCTCAGTGCACCTACTAACCAACCAACCAACATACCGCCTTCTCATACCGACATTTCTCATCACAACCCCCTTTCTCTGCCTCTCTTCTGGCTTTTATTGCAGGCATTACGGCAACACGCACGGAAAATCGAATATCCTGACGTCGGGCGATCTAACATCGTTCATGTATCAGGTTGCCAAAGGAATGGATTATCTAACATCGCGGGGGGTAAGTAACAGGGGGGGCACCACGTTCTTCTGGCTCTTAGGGACTCTGAACAGCGGTTAAAACAGATGGCAAACGGTTAGAAGCCGGGAAGAGTATCGAAAATACACAGAGGAGTAAAAAGTAAAGGATACAGACATGAAAAAAGCGGAATCCGCAAAACATTTGGCAAAATTCAGAAGCATACAAATATCGTACATACTCGTATATTCTGAATGGCATTCCACCGCGCTTTGTGACGTGCCCTGTGACGCCTAGCCTCACATCCAGAGGTTCTCATTGTAGAGGCTCAAGGGGTGAAGCATTTAGCCAGGCGCTCGCCTGAGCAACCAGATTCGGGGTACACTTTTTTTGCAAGGGTGCAAAAAGCGGCACTGCTATACTGCGAGCGACTTGGGACTATTTGCTGACGTTGGTCCGCGATACGAAAGGGAGCATAGAGAAAGATTTCAGAACTGTGTTTAAAAAACCGTTGACAGAAAAGACTTCGAAAACCGTCGTAAGGTAGGTCCGTAGGTAGAGTCAAACGTGGTTCGGGGACTCATGACGAATACATGTACAGTTGACCGGAAGAAAGTTGAAATCATGGTCGGTCTTTCGGTCATTTATTCCTTTAAAAATATTACGATACACGGAAACTGTGCTAAAGAGTTGTTCACTTTACACTTTTCAGATAATTCATCGCGACTTGGCCGCCAGGAATGTTCTCGTCACCGACGATCACACTTGCAAGGTGGCTGATTTTGGCTTCGCCCGAGATGTCATCACGTCTAAAATATACGAGCGCAAGAGCGAGGGCAAGCTGCCAATCAGGTAACAAAAGGGTTAATTGAAATGGTCCCTATCTCGAAAACGTCCCTTATTTGCTGAACACTTAATGAGCGGCGGCTGCTGATGTTGAGGCGGAGGAATGGCGGAGGGAGACGAAAATAGAATGTAATTTAAAGTGGCAATGCAAGTAGCAACAGGAGGGCGGCAGGGTGTGTCGCGCTTAATGAGTTATACTATAACCGTAGTAAAGAGAAGGGAAAAGGAGCGAAGAGAAGAGAAGATTATTGTTGCAATGTTAGTGGTAGTCCGTTATTGGAATCAGGCGAACACACACACCCCTTGGGAGCGGGGGGTGGAAGGGCGGCGCAATTGAATAAGACAAATAGCGAGTAAACCAAGTAACAATGACCGCACCAACGAAATGCAGCGATTTCCACGCCTTTTCTCTCCCGGTATCTGCCGACCTGGCTTCTCATCATCCACCTTTTCAGAGATAGGAACCCGCAACACTTGCTAGTTGTGAAGAAGGAGCGGAAAAGAGGAAGGGTGCTCCGAATGGGAGCATTCCTGGAAGCAGCTGCAGGCTAACGCAAGGGCAATTAGGTTTCCCGAAGCGGTTTGATTTATTGGTACCTACATAGGTATCCCTGGAGGACAACATTAAAAATTTACCAGCTAGCAGTCCCTTTTAATAGCGAATCTCTTGAAGCACACTGGCACGTGTGGCACTCTTCTAATTAGAAGTGCTAAACTCTCGCTTAATTAATTAATAACTGCAAAAGCATTTGAGTAACGCATTGTTCAGAGGACGCCGCGATTGTCGGGGAAACGCATGCTCGGGAAATGCAAATTGTGGAATTATATTTTTATTAGCTGTAAATTATATTTTCGGGGCCAATAAAACTTAGTTTTTATCTCGTGAAGTCGTAAAACAAAGCAACCATTAAAATCGTATTCATCATGAAGCGTTTCATGTCTGCGAAGAGAGCAAGTTACGCGTTGCTTAGCTTCCCTTCATTTTCCTTTTTTTTCACTTTTCTAAGGTTTTCTATCATCTAAATTCTTAATCAGAGTCACTCTAACCTTCTCATTACTGAAACTCCTTCTTAACGCTCGGTTGGGAACCGCAAGGCCCAACAAATGATGTAGGTATGCGTAGTTGTGGAAAATTGGGGGCTTACTGTGTTCAATTGTGTACAATGTGTACAATTTTCCAGAGAGATATAAATTACGAAACCTGAGAAATCACTTTAAATGAAATAAGTTCCATACGACAAAAGCTCCAAGAACACTTCGACACATCTCACACAGTGCGAGGGGGGCTCTTTCCCTCTCATACCTAGTTCTTAATTTTTGTCTTGTTCTCCGCAGGTGGATGGCAATCGAGTCACTCTACGATAACATTTTCTCAGTCAAGTCGGACGTTTGGAGCTTTGGCATTCTTATGTGGGAAATTGTAACACTTGGGTCGACACCGTACCCGGGGATCTCGGCTGCTGATGTGATGCGCAAGGTATGTACATATTTCGAACAGAGTATTCCTGCAAGCGTTACGTACTGAGGTCTTTGTCTGTGCGACCTCTAACTTGGTCCGTCCTTACTCGCCTGACAGCATTTTATCTTTCCTTCGAAAAGGAAACGTTTGTGAGAAACGACATTCTATTCAGAGATAAAGCGCTCACTGCGTATCAATTGCTTTCGGGGGTAAATTATGTCAGGAAGAACAAAATGGTAGACAATCAACAGCGCTGGAGGGCGAAGATTATTATGTCGGCTGCGTATGGGCCAACCCATTCCATCTCATCCCATTCCACCCGAATGCTGTGACAATAAGAAGACACAGTCGTTGTTGTTGTTGTTTTCAAGAAAAGAAAAGTTTCTGAAGTATGTGCTTATTATTATTCATAGAACTTAAAAATTCCCAGCGGAATAATCATCCCTGTTCGACACTGCCATTACCGAAACTTTACTGTTGGTCTGGGAGTATTTAACCGCCTCCGGCTGTGTGGAGGTGTGGGCCAAAAACTGTCCCAAAATAATTGTTATGAGCAAGGCCGCTCGTTCACTTCTTCCTGAATTTCTCATTGTTTCTCATTGCAGGTACGAGACGGACACCGTCTGGAGAAACCCGAGCACTGCCGTCGCGAGCTGTATAACATTATGTACTACTGCTGGTCCGAAGACGCGAACGAGCGACCCACTTTTGCAGAGCTGGTCCAAATGCTCGATAAATTGCTGCAAACGGAAATGGACTACATCGAACTGGAGCGTTTCCCCGACCACAATTATTACAACATTCTGAACCTTAGTGGCGAGAAATTGTAAATTGAAAATGTCCTCCATGCGAAAATATACCGAGACAGCCATTTAGCCAGGACTTCGGCATTGTTGGTTCAACAGACTAACCGATTGATTGTATTGGTTTCTCACTGAAGTGCTGAAGTGACCGCCAACTGTTACCTGATGATGATACCTGGAGTGAAGCGAAAAGACGTCTTAAAAAATTGCCAGACAAAAAATCTGGGTTGGTTCCTCAGTGTTCAGTGCTGTTCTCCAAAATTCGAAATAAGCTTTACTTGTTAAACATGTTTAGTTATAGAGCGCGTGTACTCGCATTATGTATTTGTTGTATTGTTGTATATTTACGTATATTCATCTTGACAGCCTTTATCCTTTTCTATCGTAGAAGCTATGCATTGTTTTATTTAAGCTTTTGCGAATCAACATCGGTGCACTTCGGTGCGTGACAAATTCCATTTATATCTGTTTTTTTTAACTGCTTCTGATTCTGAATTTTATTTGATTCTGTTCATTTCAAATCAGTTTAAAAAATTAGCTTTTTTTATCTAATTAGTATTTGTGGATTTTTTTTTTACTGTAAAGTATAATTTATATGAATACAAGATAGAAAGTCTAGTCAAGGCTCTGTTCTTTGTTAGTAATAAAGTATTGTAAATAATATAAACTTCATAAATTGTCATTTTCTAATAAACAAATTTGACTTTAAATCTATAAAAATATTGTATCGTAATAACATTCAATATTCATAATTCAAATACAATTTTTTGAAAATGCTTAGAGTGCATCAGAAATCATCTACACATTTTTCTATTGTATTTCAGAACTGTTCAATTGTATGAGTATTTCAGAATTTTTCAGTTCAATTTTAGAATTTTTCAGTTTAATTTTAGAGTTTATCAGTTTAATTTCAAAATATTCAAAAAGTGTATTCAGAAAAGTTTAATTTCAAAAATTTTTACTTGTATTTCAGAATTTTTCAGTTCAATTTCAGAATTTATCAGTTTAATTTAAAAATATTTCAAAAGTGTATTCCGAAAAGTTTTATTTTAGACAGTTTTCACTTGTATTTTAGACTTTTTCCGTTTAATTTTATAATTTTTCAGTTCAAATTCACAATTTTCAGTTAAATTTCAGAAATTTTCGTGTATATTTCAGAATTTTTCAGCTTAATTGCAAAAAATTCTATTCGTATTTTAGAGTTTTTTAATTCAATTTTAGAATTTTTTAGTTCAATTTCAGAATTTTCAGTTTAGTTTCAGAAATTTCCATTTGCAGTTCCGAATATTTCAGTTTAATTTCAGAATTTTTCAATTGTAATTCATAATTCTTCATTTAATTGTATTTCAGTATTTTGTAGAACTGATCTTCCAGAGTGGGATAAATTACACTTAATTTAAAATAATCTGATTACTATGTAGGACCTTATAAGTAAGGATTTCACGCCTTTTACGTGAACACTTTTTACGTGAACAACACCGAGGATGAGCCTTAATACGCTCATTCTCTGTGCCTTCTTGCGACTCCTCTCATTTCTTGGTTTATCCTTTCACCCTCCATAATTGCACAAAACGGTCTCGTGAGAAAAGTTAACTCGGTTAAATGATTTTGATGGATGTGCAGCAGTATATCTGTCGCACTCAGAGTTACAGAACGAAGCACATCAGCGCTCTCAGAACAGAAGTAAGTATGATGACTGTGAGGTTAGTGCTAGCATCCTCTTATATCCGGTTTTCTGTTAGTCGCAGCAAACTCAAAACGTCACTAACATACATACATATGTATGTGTGAAAGCTTTATTTCGTGTAGTCCGCTTACGGAAGCTCTCTGCACTCTTCCTGTGGAAAAAGGTATCGTGTTAAAGTCCATCACCAACGCTTGGTGTCTCTTGTTTTTGTCGGCAAGAGCTTCAAATTAGTTTCTTTCGGACATTTTTGTGGGCAAAACATAAACATATTTTGAAGTAAATTCAAAAATTCAAAAGTGGCCTCACAAAGTCTCGCCACTCTGTTTGTCCTACGCTGTCAAAATACATCGCAATACTCGTAGATGTCAAGCCGTCTGTGTACGATTCGCTTGAGTATCAAAAATGACAGTAGCCGAGACATAAAAAATACTCTCGCAATTCGATTATGAACACTTGCTCAATAAAGACAACCCACGCAATAAATCCATTATATGTACTCACGTCGTCTGCTTTAGACATTCGGTGTACTACGAGTGGGCTATAATATACATATATAGTCAAGCAGAGAAGCCACCTCAATTCACAGAGATCTACTTGCACCCAACGAGCTGAAACTAGAAGAATGCAAACGGCAATCATTGCATCTCGATTCACGTTCACGTTCTTCTAGTCGTATTAGAGACAACGACGACTGACTGAGTGTTGGCTGGATTTTATGACTTTTCCAGCCATTTTCATCACGACGCGATGGTAACGGCGGCTTCGATGCCAATGCAGTGTGTGTGTGCAGCGATAGACGAACTGTGTGTAGAGCACACACACTTCCATTGTGCACTTCTCTAGCAACGACGAGACGAATCGTGTGACTGCCAGCAGCGCACCGCAAAGTGAAGCTGATTTTTCAGCCGCATTTCAAACACTCAGAGCTGCTTGCTCCAGCAGCAGGCGGAACAGAGAGGGCGGGTGGTCTGGTGAAAGCAATTTCACCAAAAACCTTCAATAACTAAACTTAAGCCCTGTTACGTGATATGCATTATTAAGCTATAAATATTGAACAGATGGATCGATTCGGCCTCCGTGCGTTGCCGTCCATCACGTCACTGGAGACAGCAACTCTAATTGACGAATTGGGAGAGGGCAAATGGGCGAAATAGGCGGTATGGGCAGGCCCAAAGCGGCAAACATTTCTGTTTTATTAGAAAAGTTTAACTTAAAGTCATTTTCAGGACATTCAGAATGAGAATTTACGTCGATAGCGGCCTTTTTAAAGCTGCCAAAATGCAATCTATTAAGTTAACCATAATATATATACTATAAATAGGTTTATATCTTCCAACAATTGTTAATAATAACCGTATGTAGGAATCGTGCTGCTCTGCTGTTTAATAATGTACTTTAATGGTACTTAATTATCTTAATTAAACACCATTTTAGAGGAATTTTATATATTTCCTATACATATATACATACCAGTACATACATACATATTGAATGGTGCATTTTATTTTGTGTTTCTGTGTATTCAATCAGTCGAAAAATGTTAGGAGCTACCAAAAAATGTTGAAGTGGTCTTTGTTGAGTATTAAATTAAACCAAGCAACATAAGCTCCGACCAAGAAGAGACCAGCTCAGCCGAAAAAAACCACCTTCAGCCCTTGACTGAACCTTCATCCCTTTCTTCCAAGTCACTGATTCTTCTCTCTGGCCCGGTTCTTACCTCAATTCAACTTATTGCCAGCGTCTGTGAAGCGTAGCCGGCTGCAAGAAGAGCCCGAAAGAAGCAAACTGACAGCCGTCGGGCAGCGAAGGCTTTTTGGAAAATCCGGTAGACGTGACTGGACTGTTGAATGGTCAGTTTGAAAGTGAACGGCGATGGAATGAAGGACGAACTGGAGGACCAAACACCGGAAACCAAATCTCCATGGACTTAACAAGCGTCACTTGTCGCTGCAGGGATAATGGTCTAAATACTGACCGAAATGAAGATGGATGGTGGTGGCTGGCTGGCTGGCTGGCTGGTACTCTAAATATGTGAGCTGCATCTCCGGCCAGCTTGTTCGGTCATGTTTACAAATTTCTGAAAACAAAATGAAACGACCATCTCTGATTGTTCGAATTTTTTCAGACTTTTATTGAAGTGCAGCGAGAAAAAACGTCCGGGATTAAATTGGAAATCTCTCATTGCCGGAGAAAATCGAATACGTGTGGCCTCGTGGTCTAAATGATATTGCGTTAGCATTGCGTAAGGATCTCCGTAAGCATGATTCTGTACAGTCGACGAAATAGAAATTAACGAGGGCCTGCTGCGTATTCGTTGCGCGAAAACCAGCGACAATTCGTGAATTCACAAAATGATCTTTAGTTCTTCAATTCTTGTACTCTGCTTGCGCAATCATCGTTTGATGGCGCCCGTTCTTGACGTAAGGACCAAGTTACCACGTTCCATGTTCTCGCTTTAAACGAAATTATTTTTATCGGGCACTGACCTGACTGCTCCAGCAGCAATTCATCCTTCCTTTTGCTTTTTCGCCCTCACTCCTCAGAACTGCAGCTCTTTCCGAACAGGCTGACAGGCATGTTGTGACAACGACTGCTCTGTTTATAAATATGTTCCTTTCCTATTACGCTTCGCGGCTGTTGACTGCTGTGGTAAGAAGTGACAGCGTGACAATGCTTGACAGACGTAGATTACGCGAATAAAACTCTGCGCAAAGCTTTACGTCTGCGGAGGATGCTGATGTAGCGTAGCGGCGCACAAGGCAACGACGTACAACAACAGGTCCTCTCCGGGCGAAGTGAGTGAGGAGAAGGACGGCGAAGAGAAAATTCGCTGCTTCTTTGTGATCGATTTTATTTCTTTTGTGTGTTCTTCCTCGCGTTTTACATTCTTATTGAATATTGCCTCAGGGCTCCAGCGGGATGCAGATACTTTTCGGATTTATTTTCTATTGTTTTTATAGCTATTTCGTCTTTAGGATAGCCATTTTCCCAAGCGGAAAGCGTGCATTGAGCGCGTTGAAAATTCTGCTAAAAAAAAATAGACAAAAGATGTCTCCGGATGACTTTCAAACATTCATTATAAAGCTATAACTAGTTCAAAAACGACCGCGATGCCCCAACGTTTACTTAACGTTGTAACGAGTTTACCGTAACGTGGTTAACGTAACGTGGTTAACGTAACGAGTTTAACGTAACAGTATACTCTTTCGGCGACGCAGAAATTAACTTTCGTTTTCCTCAGAAAGTAAGGACACGAACGAAGGAATGATAGTGAGAATATTTTCAAGATATACTATATGTAACGGGTGCGCCATATTTTATGTCGGTATGTAAATGTTGAATAACATTAACATTTAACATATCAACCGATTGACTTGAGTAAGACGTCAATTGAGTGAAACGTCAATACAGTACAATTTTAATTGAATTTTAACTTGAATCGTTTTACACCGAAACAACGCGCCGAAATAGTGACACTGTACATTGAAAATAGTCGTGCATATCTTCGAAAATATCGTGCCCAAGAAGGAATGACCGTCTGACAACACTATTCTTCGTTAGGTGTCCAATTTTTTTGAAGCACGGGACATTGGCAGATCTTCGACATGCCGTTGATCGTCGAATGAACTGGCTGAAGCGGTAAGAGAGATTGTTGCCGAGAACCCACATGTATCGTATCGCACCGCGCATTCTGAAGGATGATTTGCATTTGTTTTCGTATAAAGTGCAATTGACTCCAAAAATATTGCCGACAGTCTGCCAACGTGGAATACAACCAAGTCAGTCAGATACCGACATAAAATGTGGCGCAACCTGTATTATCGTATATAAGATGAATTAGCAGTTGCTGTGAAATCAGCTATCGCTGATAAACTATATAGTTTTCGAGTGTCAAATGTCGAGTGAAAAATCATATAATTTTTTTATTAGACAATTTGTAGACTCATAAATGAGATTTAATGCATTTTTTTTGAACTATGATAAGATGATAAGTTTAAACTCAGCAAAATTTTATTTTTTTTAAATTTTAAATGAAACGCGCGCGAAAAGCAGTGCAATGAATGGGTCAAAGCTTCAGAATGGGTCAAAGCAATTGAAAGGGCCGTGCGTGGCATTTTATGAACAAGGTACAGCCGGTCGGTCTACGTTTTACATGCAGCCTCACTCAAGCGTGCCGGGATTATGTCGACTTAGCTGGCGTTACGCGTGTTTTTTTCTGCTTACGAAGCACAAGGCTGCTTCACGCGTGTCCTTGCATAATATTTGTATTCAGTTTTTATGTCCAGCATGCGCGGGAGTCGGTGGGAGTGGGCGGAGGGCAGCAATCTGGTGCTAAGGACTGTATAGTTCTGAACACATCGCAATTTAAAGTCCATTGTGCACACACATACATACTGCACGAAAATAGACTTCCGCAACGAAGGACAAAGTGCACGCACACATTCATTCTCCACCATTTCGTTTGCGTTTTAAGCCTTGAGCAGCAAATAATCCGCCAGACGTTGGGGCCGCGAGGAGGTTGGGGTTGAAGGAGGGGGCGTGAGTTCTTATCGTCTTGCTACTTGTTTCTGAAAGGCTAACATGGTTCCATGTTGTCCGCCAAGCGTCCACTCGGCACCGTCCACCCACAATCATCCGTGTCGCTATTATTGATTCAGTTCGAATTTCGGCTTTTACGTGTGGGTACATGGTTTCGGGTTCAACCATGAGACAGCGACAAAAACATTTAAGCTTCACCGAATTCGACCAGCTTTATTTCCTCCAATTCACATGCGCTTGCATCCGGGTGAAATCGCTTTAAATTCTTGCTCAATGAAAATGAAGCTTAGCTTCAGGCAGCAACCTCCGACAAACGACATCGGGGTCAAGGTCTCGACATCCACCTTCTTATTTTTCTATTCCAACGAAAAGCGACGACAGTATTAGTGTTACATTTTCTCGGTTCGCTTATGGGCGAGAATCACGAGAGGAGCTCAAACGTAGACTCCCCAAAAGGGGGGCAAAAAATTCATTAAAATCGGATTCCGTTAGTGTTTCTTCTTTCTAGTGCCCGCGGGGCGTTTTGTGTGCGTGACTGCATGTATGACCCACTCTTGTTTTCTGTGCAAAAACCTACACACCCACGAGCACCCTCTTTTCGGAATGAATAACCAACCTACTCGCTCGTCAGCCCCAGTGCACTTTTTTAAGGAACGCACTGAGACTAAGTGCTCATCATTACCGTAGTAAACGTCTGTGTAAGAGTCGCAGGATTCTCTTCGATTTATGTGATAAACGGTTTTAAACTGTAGACGGGGGAAGGGGGGGGGGGGGGGGGTAAAGCCGTATTAAAGAAAAGCCATAGATTTAAAAGAAAAATCATATTGTTGAAAATTATGCAATTTTTATGTGCAAATGTTAAAAAATTATGCAAATGTTGCAAAAATATTGTTGAAAATTATGCAATTTTATTTGAAAACGTCCCTTTATAGAAAATATGGATAAATGCATGCATTATTAGTGGCGCGAGGTGGTCTACAATCATTTTACTCGACCCTTCGCTTGAAAAGTGGTGCGCACGAGCGAGATTTAGCAACAAATTTCGCTTCAGGTGTCTCGCCTGAAGACGTCTGCCGTCGGTCTCGTCTCGGAATCTTGTCTCTACTGAAAAACCGTGTCTCGTTGAAAGCGATTAACTAAAAAGAAGCTGAGAAACACTAACAAATAAGAGTAACCTTTGGCTTGGCCGAAGTATACGAACTCCACAAGTTGTTCTTACAGAGCACTAGAAAGAAAAGAAAAGGCCTTAAAACAGAGAAGGCTGCCCTTAAAAAAAAATGTTTAGTCGTCAGGTTTGGCCGTAAAATTTTTATATTTTCTTCAAATTCGCATTAAAATAATCCTTAAATATACTCATACTACGAGTATATCTACTATATACTCATTTTTAGACAATTTTAGAGAACTCTGAAATATCTCATGACAATTTTTCGAATTCTCAGAGTAGTTCAAACTCAATGCAACAGAAAATTATGTACACATTTTGGGTCGTTTAGGTTTTATTCACGTTTTGAAATGGAAACGGCCGAAAGTGGTAACGTTCGATGTTCGTTTGGCGATGTTCATGAAGTCATGAACCCTTATTTTAAACTTTTATGAGTGTTAAATTATAACAGTACCAGAAGTTAGTCTTCTACAAGCTGCTCGAACGTTTCTGTAGAGGCTTAGAATTCGGGGCGTAGATACATAATTACATAATACAAAAAATTTGATCTACGCCTCATAGATCAAATTTTTTACATACAAAAAATAACGAAAAAATTAGGACCTTATTAATAAATATATGGTGCATATTTTTCAATTATAAGTTATATATGTACATGCATAGTATCGCATTATGCTAGTATCGTATTGATTTATATGAAAGTCTATTATAAAAATTCCAATCCGCAAGATTGGCACTGTTTCCTCACGAACACTCCGCCTGACACTGCCTTAGATATTGACTATATTTGCCTTTTCCTCATTTCTGATTACTTATTCCTCCTTCCATCCACTGCTCACCACATTTATCCTCCACCGAGGACGTGAAAGGAAAATTGGAAAAAAAGCAAGATGCAACCAATAAGTAACAGCATGTGCCGATTCGCTGGGGCGCCAGTTGGAAAATCCAAGCATTCAATTTCAATTGCGAGGAAAGCAATATATTTAGCTATTCGCTGAATCAACATTTTAATTCCTTCATCCTTTGATCCTCTCCGTCTCCGGCGAAGCTACAAAGACAGCGTCGAGGAATTACTCACGACTTCGAACACGACCGCCGCCCGTCCGTTCGCTCGAATGTAAAACGCATCAAAGACTGAATCGTTTTGCGTCCTTCCGCTCGGCTCCAATAAAGGATAACGACAACTAACGACAAATAATTCGTGGCAAGTGGGTGCCCTCTGCCCACGCTGTCCGCCCGTCCGACGAAGCGACGAAGGATGGAGCGAACAAAGGCGGACTGCGCAAGGATGCCACAACAACAAACGTATGTATTCATTCGTCCCACGAAAGCGGCAAGCTGCCAATGCAAAAGCTTCACACAAGGCAGAAATCGATTTAATGTTGTGTCTGGCATACGACATAGTCCTTCGTCGGCCTTGCCCGTTTCCACCAACATGCAGCCACGTTGTGTAAGGCAGAATGAATGATGGCAACAACCATCATACACGCCTCGCGTGTCCTTGTGCAGACGACTTGTGCCCCTACTGAATGCCCCTTCAGAGTTCCAGTGAAGTCGTGAAAAACTGTTGCGACTTCTGCGGGCCAAAAAATGTGCACGAGTGCTGTGACTTTGCATGAGAGGAAACCAGGTTCAATTCTTTGGAGAATTTTTTAAAAAAGATTTACACTTTGAGGCGGTTTTGCTTGGCGTTTCGCTATAGCTACGAGTACTCGCCAGCAGAACTTAGGTTTTTCCTTTCGGAAACAATTAAATTGTTGTAAAAGCGGGTTAAGACAAAACCGCGACCTGGTCAGTTGCTCTTCAACAGTTGGGTCATTTTTAAGTTATTTTAGAGTGACTTAGAAAAAACTTGTAGGAGAAAGAATTGTCAATATAAGTGTTGTATTTCTTGGTGTAAAGAAAATCTTATCTCTATAAAGGCTTCTTTAATCCACGAAAGGCCTTTTATTCATGCTTTAACATTTCTTGGACTAAGAAAGTGGTTAAAAATGAATATACCAAAATAAAAACCTAAATTTATTAAATGAAGAGCTCTTGATAATTCGTTACTAAAGAACATACACCGCTTTTGGTCGCATCAGGTCGTAGAGGCCGCATACTTATTATAAAAATTTACAAAATAAATTACTAACCTTAACGTAAATGGAAGGATTGAGTTCTTTATTCGGCGGCCGTTAAAAATATACCAACCTTTTATCAGAAATAACTTCAGAAATATTGCGAAAAAAGCGCATAGTATTCAACTCCCGGCCTTATTTCGCAATTAAACCATTAAGTGAGCTTATTATTTCTGATTGGATGAAAGGCTGCCCTGCCTTTAAGGCTCTTCCTAAAAGAGCGTCAACAGTTGAATTTCCATTGAGTTTTTAGAAAAACACGCCCTTGTAAAATATGTTAAAACGTATTGTCTTCAAGTTGTTCAAACTGCTGTCGACTGCTTGAATGACCGCCGTTGACAAAATAGCAACCGCCGACTGACCGGCGAATGACCGACCGCGCGCCACACTCGATTACCGCACGAGATCGTCTTGAATATATGCTGCGCGGTTCAAGTGACTCTCGACGCGGGGCGGAAAGCGGCCCACTTGTTGTGTCGGTGCGTCTCTCCGCGGCGTCGGAGTGGGCAACGATGGGGACAACTCACTTCGACTACGATACGCAGTATACTCGTATAACGCGGAAGTCGCCAATTGAGCCAGAGCTCAGAGAATGTAATCGAATTAATTTAATTCAATTTACTTTGACTTAACTTGACTTGACTTCGAAACGTGGAACAACTCAGAATTTCTTTTAATCTTTGAGAAGCTTGCACTGTTCTTCTTCTCGAAAACTGAAATTCTTTTGTGGCGATTTTTCTTTTCAAAATTCACCGGCACCACAGTATTAGTACACGCACGTCCGAGTTCAAGCTTAATGTACCACCGACTGAACATGGCTCGGCAAAAACGGAAGCTTGCGAGCTTGAATAACGCGACGAGGGCTACGCATCAGAGAGAGAGAGAGAGAGCCACGTCGCCACGTCGGCACGCCACACAGGGCTGAAAACGACCATCACTAGCGGTCGTCAACGTCCTTGCTGTGGGTTGGATGGATGGGATGCTCGGTGGTATGATTTCGTATGCACTACAAAGCGATTTCGTTCTATTTCCGCGCAGTTCCTGGATGTATTTTGACGCCGAATACGCTCTGAACTTACAACACATTGAGATTTAAGAAGAGAGTACACATTCGCTTCAAGTCAGCTGTTTGAGAAATGTGAACACTGACTGGGTGCCCCCAAAAATCGTAACGACAGTTGTTTTCTTGACAGGGTTTGTGGAGAGTAGTACCATACTCTCCATACTCTTCAATGCTCTGAAGCACAATTTTTTTCTTTTTTCTTTCTAAAAGCACAATTTTAGAAAGACTTTTTAAGGAAAACTGCAACGCTGACGACGAGAACTAGTCTGTCCGTTGTGTTGAGCAAGAACACAGACTTGCGCGAACTCATTCAAAGAACCATGTTTCATTCAGCTCTGGCGGTGTCTTTCAGTGAAGAATTCGGGCCGAGCACAATATAGAAGGAGTCCACATTTCGTTGCCGTTATGTTTCCATCGTTGACAGACACAAACACAAATTCCAAGCGATTATTACACGACCGTAATATGAAGGGCCGTGTTGAAGGCGAACGATGATAATGACTCTTAGCAGAATAAAGCAACACCGTGTTCTATTCCGTCGGTCATATTTGAATACAACGCAACAATGACCATAATGAACTCCTTCTTTATTAAATATTCCTGTGTTCTTTCCCTTCAACCCTTCACCCATGTCTGTATATTTATCGGCACCCTCATAAAAGCGTATTATTATATGCTTTTTTTTAAAGTACTCGTAATTAGTGTTATTCTCATAAAAGTAAAAACAAAAGTAACAGGTAAAAAAAGGGTTTTTCAAACTGGCCGCAGAATCACATACCCTTTCCCTTTCCGTAAGAAACACCTTTAAGGCTTCTATATTCCTTTTGTCTCTACTCTAATGGTCGAGACTCTAAAATTCTGCAACGATCAATAAAATGCTAAACTTTCTTTCGTAAAGTTTTTGCATTTTTTTGAAAGTGTCCTAGAATTAGGACCAGAAATCTTCTATAGTTTTAGACGATCTGGCTATCGTTCTCGTCTCATCTAAAAAAGACCAACTCACATCTCGATAAAACGTCTCGACTGAAAAATACTGCCTAGTTCTTTCAGGATTTTGCCACGAAATTCGAGACGTCATCAAAGCAATACCGAGATATTTTGCACACATTTAATTAGAAGGCTTATATTGTACAATATATTTTAGCAGAGCTGTAATAATTTACCATTCAATGCGTAGAGCGTGCCACCGACAGCGCCAATAACTACAAAAGCTATCAATATTCTGCACAAATTTCGGGGCAGACGAATTCGCAGAAATTTTAATCAATTCACGGCTGAAGACAGAGCTAATTACATTTGGAATGAAACGCATCGACTCGGGGTATTCACCCCCCTCCCCCCACCCCACCGACGCCCCCAGACGTTGTTGTTGGGCTGGAGAGAAAAGTTTTCCATTTGCTGCCAAACGCTTTCGTGAATGCGAAGAAGACAGCAATTGATTCGCATTCAGAACTGTCAACAGAGATTTTGTCAAGCTGCCGAACTGCATTCCGCGAAGAACAGCCAGCCAGGATCAACCAGGCGGCAAATTAATGTGCAGATTTTGAGAAAAATTTAAATTAAATTGATTTTATTAATTTTCGCGCTGTCGCGACGGAGGCCGGAATGCTCTGCTCTGCGCTAACTTGGCTTAACTCGAAGTTACGCGACTGCGAAAACTTCTTTAAATTAATGTAATTTAATCTATCTTTTTAATTGCGTTTTATTGCTTGAGACATACGCAAACTCCATCCGATCCCTCGACCCCTCCCCCTCCCGCACATCACGAGCCCCGAAAAGAAGAGTTAATTATTTTTGGTAGCACCTTTGGGGGGCGGCTGAGTACATAGTTTATGGTGTGGGGTATACCATTTTGCATGACCTGCGCCACAGTGCGGTTTAGGGACTTACCAAATCAACCGGTGTCAGAAAAAAGAAGTCTATGTAAGCCTAGACAAATAATGCTTCCAAAATATCCAGAAACCAGAGTAAATCTTTTCGTCCAGGTTCCGTTAAAACAACAACTTTTATTTTACAATGTCAAAAATTTCTTTTGCCATAAAATATTGCCTTTTTTATGCACAAAAATCTGTCCATTTCATGTTATCATCAACTGATGATCTGCTGATTCCACTTGAAAGTATTCCTCTCTTAAATAAATGCCGTCGGATCGATCCATGAAAGAAATCTGAGAGCGAAAAACCCACTCAGCATGTAATAACCGCAACGTCATCCATTCAACGGGCACACACTTGACCGTTTATGGCTGGCGCTAAATGTCCTAAGTACTCCTATTTCGCCTGTTACTGAGATAAGCAGAGCACTTGTGGCCGTCCGAACCGAAGTGACTTGTTACAAATTTACAATAAATAGCCGCACCCTTGAGAACATCGCTCGCTTAGCTACCTGCTTCGGTAGGGCGAAGCCGGCCGGCCGACATCACTTCGCGCAGCCGAGTCCTAGAAGCGACGCGCCGCAGCCAACCAGCTAGCCAGATTACAACATCACGGCCGCAGTCCAGACACGCATTTGAATTTTGATTACATTGTCCTCTCTGTGTCTCTCACTCTCTCTCTCTCTCTCTACCTGGGCCCGCTGACTGGAGCGGAGACGGATTAGAGCACTGCCAGTTATTGATAGCTTTTTAATTGCTTCCCAACGAAATTCCCGGGAAACATTTTGCATTCGGAGACACGGCCTGGCAGTCAATCGCAAGTGAATATCGCTAAGTGCGAACTGCGGCGAAGTGTGTCTGCGACGTCGCTTAATCAAGCGTCTGGGCAGCGGCGAGTTAGCGCAGCACGATTGCTGAATGCGCGGAGACGCTCGCGTTAATTAACTCCTCCGTTAATCAACACGAGCGAGTTGTGAGTGCAGGCGAGAGAGAGAGAGAGAGAGGTATGGACGAGAAGCGGTATAAAAGGTCGGCCGTCAGAGCGATTGGTCATCAGTCACACGACAACCTCCACAGCCACAACACAACTAAAAATCGTTGCGAAATATCGAAGAATAGCTCAACATGGTCAAAGTTACGCTTGTTTTTGTCCTCTCCTGCGCTCAGCTGGTCGGCTGCTTGTACCTCCGGGGAGCAGCGGACGCGCGCAATCGGCCTTCCGCATCAGAAAACGCTTTGAAGGAAAGCGATTGGAATATTTACAAACGGAAATTGGGTCTTACGAATGAGAAAGGTAAGAAAGGACAAATTTAAAACGAATAACTTCTACTGTACGCCGCTTTTTTTTTTCAAGAGATTTTCAATGTTTTAAATCTTCAACATCATAAAAAACACTTCACTCACAAAGGATTTTATTTGCTTTACAGTTCAGTTGCTGAAACAACAAAAGGACCAGAAGACTACGCTGCAACTAATTAATCGCTTTCTCAAGGAGAATCCGAATCTGCAGCATCCCAATGAGGCAACACAGCCGAAAGAGAAGCCCGAAAGTTCGGCAGATGTCTTAAAATTCTACCACAAACTGCTCAAGGCGCACCCCTTCTCCCAGGGTACACTGAAGACGTCCTTTAATTTCGTATTGAAAGACGATTCAAAGAAAGCGCTGAAGCGTCCGCGCCGAAAAATCGCTCTCAACATGGTCTCCGATCTGCCAGCGGAGAAAATCGACGATCTAATCAAAATGTTTGCCGCGCAGCATGGCATCGACAAGGAGGACACCGCCGAAGCCGATCAGGACCCGACCGACGACTACAATGGAGAAAGTTTGGCTGCTCTCCTGTCGCCCGCCGAGAGCGACAAGGACTACTCCTATGAAAACCTGTACGAGGACGAAGAGGATTTGGCCAGTCCGTTGGGGACGCACACGAACTCCGAATACGGTTCGTTTCAGGATTTGATTTTGCAAGCGACGCGCAAGCAGAAAGAACGGGAAGCTGAGGAGACCAAGCTGCTTATGAACAAAGATCGTCAGTTCGTCTGAAGTGCGGGCACTTCTATGGATGCCATTTGTTTCTCTAATCGGAAGCTGCTTCCTTCGCCAGAGAGCTTGCTGGAGTTGCCACGTGCCGCAGGAGCTGCGCAGAAAGGCAATTTCGAAGTAGACCGAGGCGCGGTTAAGTAAGGCGCTGTCCTTGTGCCACGGCGCGGATTTCAGTTAATTGTTCAGATAAAATCGCTCAAGGGGAGTCTTCAATATATCCCTGAAAATACGAGTATAATAGCGATGGGGAGGATTCAATGCGCAGTGCGATTTGAAGTTTAGAATATTAGTGAAAAGTAATCATTATTATTTGTAACCTAAACACTTGCCGAGCACCACTTATTTGCTTAGAAAATAATGCTAATATTCTGATAATAAAGAAACATAGTAAAGATAAAGTATGTACCTTCTTCATTCATGCGACAAAAGTGTTCAGTCGAGGCAAACGATCTTGCGAGTAGTCCGTGATGGAAATTTTCCAACTAACTCTGTCAAAGAGAGATGCTGTATATTTTACTAAACGCCCCAGCGGTAAATCGGATCGATCCTATTTGCCGAATTTGCAATGAGAATGCTTTGGAAGTCTTAGCTCAGTAATATCTCTTTATCTCTTTTTTTTTTGAAGTGTAAAATTATATACTAAATACTGTAAGAAGACAGGAAGAGGTCTTTATTAATTTGTGGATTTTTTGCTTTTTACTTAAGGGCTTTATGGTTTCTGCACCAGCGTCCCATTTATTAGACTTCTTCGAACTCTCCTTTAACTTAAAACCCTAAAAAATCTTAGCTTTGGATTAAAATTTAACGAATCTTTTAAAGTGGTTTTTTATCGACAATTTAATTACTTTACTCATTGTATACCTACAACACAACACCGATCCTACCTGTCTCGAAATAGACGAATATAATTAGGATACATAAGAATTCTGCCCTCTATATCGGTAACATACTGATATATATACGAGTAAAGCTTAAATTAGTATATACGTAACGTTACGAGACGTGAAGGAGAGAGACCAAATTTCAGGCTCATATGGACCGTCCCGCTACGATTTGAATAATCGTTTACAGTGGCCGCCGCAAGATAGACTGGCTCTCTCTTTCTCCGTTACGTTACGTTACGCTTAAACTCTAGACTCTACATAGAGAACTTGTCTTGTAGAGAGTCTTGTCTAGAGTCTAGACTAATTGACCCTTAATTCTTCTTAATATTGCATTGACAAAGAGTTGAATATTTGCATGTGTGCTCGCTCTAGCGTCGACAATACATCTTCCCATGGAATGGGCGACAGGTATCGATATTCAACTGGGTTTATTTCATATTCTCTCTCTCTCAACCTCTCTCTGAGAGGTTTTTCTCCCCTGCGAATTATTTAGCGACCTACGTCAGTCAATAATCAGTAGAAATAAAACAATGTTCTGATAATTTTTAATGTATGGTAGAGGTATGGTAGAGTATAGTACCTACATATAGTTATACTTTATTGAAAAATATTATATGCTTCTAAATGATCATGACCATGATAGCATGATACCCGGACACTTAAAAGTAGAGAGTGTTTATTTTCTAAAAGTACATACAAAAACAAAGAAAAGATTAATTTATTATCGGCGAAAAGTTGTCTTAGAAAAGTTAATCATTTAAATTCCAAAAAACGCTGTTCTAAAATTAGCTGTCGGTACATACATAAATACATACACATACCCATACAGTAAATTATATACATATATGCACATGCTTTCGCTTATACTATGATAGCAAAACCAAGGTCTTTGGTAGTCATGACGAATAATATAATTTAGAAATTTGTTTTTGACAAACGATTTGTTTTGTGTGGTTAGTTGAAAAAAATATGCTCTACTATGTAGAACGTGACACTTCCATGCTGTCCGTCCTTACTCTCCGGTGTTGGCCAGCCAAATGTCCGAGGTGCAGTCTCCGCCGGGGTAGCGCATTTCGTGCGGCAGAGTTGGCCCGTATGGTTCATTTCCGAAGTGCACCAGAAACTCCTCGTTCAGTGTCATGCCGCCGTTGATGGGATCGATATCGATGAGACAGATGTGCCCGCCTTGCTCAACCATTTTGGGGTAGAACTGTACAAGGTCAAAATTGTGATCGCAGTTTTTACTACATTCACTAAACATACGTGATATATAGTATACCTGTTTATCCCACGGAGAATACAAAGAACTTGAAACGTAAAGCCTTTTTCCATCCAAAGATAATTGCATCATCTGCGGTCCACCCTCCAAACGGATTCCTTTCACGAAGCGCGGCTCTGGGCGCTCCTACCATGGTAACTATATAGTATTATGGTACTCGTATCTTAATAACCCATAACAGCTTTGTACCTTCAAATCCTGGTCTTCGATGACTCTTATATCTGGCAAATCACTGCAAATGGCGCCGCCCATAAAAACTTGACCCACCAGCTTGGGCTGCTCCGGGTCGGAGACATCGTACTGGCGCACGTCACCGTGTTGCCAACAGTTCACGTATAAGAAGCGATCGTCCAGTGAGAGCAAGATGTCCGAAATCATGCCTCCCAGCGATCGTCGACCTCCTGCTCCTGCTCCGCCCTTATCGATTATTTTGGCAGCAATGTCAATAACTTTCTTGCACTCGAACTCTGCGGCATTCGATTTCTTTTTAAAATAAAAAACCTTGGCGTACAAAGCACAGCCCACGAAGCCTTCCGGGCGCTTTGGGTTGTGCATGAAGCGAATCTCAAGCGGTGTAAAGCCCTCCAGACCCAAGTCAATGGTTTGGCAGAGGGTCTGAGTGGACCATTTATAGAAGTTTAGGCGGCAACCATACTGCTGCAGATCCTGCCTGTCATCATCGTGCCATCCCCTAATTTTAGAATTTTAGCCTCGAAGTTTTCGAGTTATGACGACCTACCTACCGCTTGAATTTTTTCGGTGCACCCCATTCAGAAGCAGCCATAACGTCAAAATACGGTTGATACCAGAAGTCGTAGCCGCACAGAGCCCGCTTCTCGCCCCTGGTCCATGTCCCGATGCAGTTGAAGTCCGCATCAAACACGATAAAATCACCCTTTGCGTTTCCTTGGGCGTCACCCATGGTTGATATCATGATATGGCCGTTGGCGAGACAGTGAGTCGTGTGTGGAGCGCTAACATTGTGACCCCTCAAGACATCGCCGTCGATCACCTTCACTATCTCGGGCCTGCGGGGATCTGTGGCCATATCTAGTACGTAGATGAAATCGGAGTTCAAGGCAGGCAAGATCATTTTATCACGCTTCGGCACCGCCTTCGAGCTGCCGTCGAGATCGTAGCAACTGGAGCAGGCATTCCAGCCAGAGTGATGCAACTCGTCGCCTTTGCGATTGGTGAATGTGCGGTGGATTATCTTAGAATCGATTTGTTTGAAATGGAATATTAAGGAACGGTGCAATACCGAGGGACACTCTTGACTCACTTGACAATAGGTTGCACTTTTCGGATCAACATCGACCGTTGACAAATAATCGCCGTGAACTTCATCCTTATTCGGCTGAACCGTGACAACGTAAAGCAGTTTCTCTCGGGGGCCATTACTCATGGCCTGCAAAGGGGTGGCGTAGCCCGGACCGTGGCAGCAACCTGCCAAGGAAAAAAATTCATTAGTGAAAAAACGACTTCAAAAACGTCTCGTAGAACAAGTCTGATGAGTATATCGTCTTTCGAAACAGACGAAATCTTTGTCGGATATACATAGTCAGTCGCCTTCGTTGCTTATTAAATACTGTCGATAAAAAAAATACTGTCGAAATCATCTTCAAATAATTAACCTTTCTTCTCACTTTTTGCGGTGTTCATTTCTATTGTACTTTTAACTGCTGACAACGACGAAGGTCAAGCAATCGGCGATCTTCTCCACAACGCCGTCGAATGAACACTGAGAGCTGCGCCACTTGCATTAATGAGTTTTAAAGAGAAATTATCGCAAAACAACGAACATCCCAGAAGATAATTGAGCAATACATTACTTTCTCACTGAACATATCAACCTCACTGAACATGGCATGGCAAGACTTTCCCACGGAAGGAAAGTGGTAATATGTGTATTTTATGAACACCAAATTTCGGGAATTAAGTTCCTCTCTCATCGCTCTATCTCATCTCTCTCATCTCTCAGCTCTCATCATTAAAATAAGGGGCATTCATTGCACATCGCAAAGTTCATTCTTGTTAAATTTCATCAAAGTTTTTAATCTTGGCACTAACTTAGTCTTATCGCTAACTATCGATGCAATTTATCTAGAGGGACATTTCGAGTGAAAGTGAGGAATTACTCTCTGCTATTCTATCGTCTCATAGCTTTCTATATTATACTATAAATCATATGGTTTAATGCATAGTTAAATGCATTGACAACGCATTGATACGTACTCTCTGCTATTCTATCGTCTCATAGCTTTCTATATTATACTATAAATCATATGGTTTAATGCATAGTTAAATATAATTTTATGTCTTTGGTATTTTTTCCTTTTAAGCATTGTTAGCACACTTTAAATATAGTATAGAAAATCATTCTATATATTTATAATACATATATGTATATCAATAAATTTATATCAGTTTTTCTCTGTTTTATTGTTATCGCGTAATCATCTTTTAATCATAAGTTATTATTTTATGTTATCATTAAATTGTTCAGTTATCAAAAGAAATATGCCAGATCGAAAACTCTTAACGTTTAGGAGAGTACAAACTGAATTTTGTTGATTATCTGTTGCAATGAAGCAGCTAAGATGTAAGTATATATAACTGTTGACGGTTCTTTGATAATTTGGAGTCGATTATTATGATTCTTCATTGATGACATTTTACTACAAGAGTTTTGTTCTATGTTGCTGTCTCACAAGCGAAAGCAAATGAACCTAGAACTCATTCACAAAAAGTGAATCTAATTGTTGTACGAGTATCATTTTATAATAATAATAAAAATAAATGGCTTTCCTCTCTTTAACTAATGGACTACCGCGAAAATGGTCCGCGCACCGCGACTAAGTTCGAAACTATTTAAAATTTGAAACTTGAAATTTTTAGTTTAAAAGTTTCTAAAAAGCATTTAATTTTTTTTCCATTTGATATTGAACATCCTCGAACAGTCTCTTCAATATGTCCTTAATGTTTATACAAAAACTCCAGGCGTGCCCTAAATAGGTAAAAACTACTTGTAGAAAAATTGTTGTTGTTGTTATTGTTATTGTTGTTGTTCTTGCGCACACGTACCGCAACAACGAAATTTACATTTAGCTTGTGTAAATACGCTTTTACGGCGTACCATTTAAGTTCTGGATTTTCGATATTCATCATACATATTTATATTTATCTGGCGGCGCCCGCTACATTTTTGGTAATCGACATTCAAGCGGCAATGACGTGACGTCCATTTCTTGCGGCGGCAGCCGAGGAAGACGACGTTTTCGGCGACAATCAGAAGCCAACCAGAAAATTAAGCCGAGTCGATTGCGACTACTGAGTGCCGGATGGTGCCATTCGGTTGACTGCAATTAGAGCGATATTATCGTTGTTGGTCTCGCTCTTGAAGTGCACGACAAAGGTTTGCCAGAAAGCGGCACTCTGCAGGTACAAGCAGACGGTGTACGCCGCCCAGACGGTGTCTTCATCGTTTAATCGCAGCTATAGCCTCAATTATATACTAACCGTCCTGCATTCTACCAGAAGTCGCGCGTCGCGCGTTTGGTGAAATAATTAGATGCATCGTTATTAGGATAATTCGGTGCATATTTTTTGCTTCGAGAAATTGAAAGTTTCTTTCGAGACCGAAGGCGTATAATAAATTCGTCTGTGCTTAATGGAGTTTCATTATTTATAGAGTTATTTAGTGCCGGCTTTAAAGGAGTGTAAAGAATCTCTATGTAATCATTAAAAAAACATCTAACGCGTTATGAAAAAGTTTACCAGATATCGCGCGAAACAAACGAATCGAATCGAATTGAATCGAATCAAATCGAATGGAATCGAATCGGGCGGCGGTTGCTGAAAGTGCTAAAATCGAAAGTGGTTCCTGATGTTGATTGATCTTACATTTGTTTATCCCTGACAAGGCTGATTCCATTATTTTTATGATGTTGTGATTCAATCAACCGCTCTGCTGACGCTGACGCTGCCGCTCCGGTTTCACGGATCGCTGGACTGACGCTGGTGGTCGATGAGGCGAGCTCACCTCGGCGCCGACAATTGAAATTCGTGGCAATCAATGGAAAAAAATTGAAGCAAATGACACGCACGCCAACGCCAGCGTAAATTCGAGAAATACACTGCGAAAAGCGGCTGCTGCTCGTCTCGTTTTCGCTGCCATAAATCAATAAATAAAGTGGGTCGGTCGCTCTGGGCGCAAGAAAGAAAGAAAGAAGTTAACGAGAATTAAGTAACAATAAAAAGTTACAAATTTTAAATGTTTAAATTCTATATTTGAAAAAGAACATTTTAAAAAAAAAAACGAATAACAAGAAAAGGTTTATTTATTCTATTTTAAGTTTTACGATTTTATTCCGCGTTGTTTAAATATTTTCACGCTAAATTCTTTATTACAGAAATTTGATATTTCCACTGCTCGCATTACGTTGTAGTCTACATGTACTAACAATTATTACTCTCTCTCTCTCTCTCTCTTTCTTTATTTTTTTTTTCTTTTTTTGCAACGACTTTTTGCAGTGTAATTTTTATTTTCTGGCTGATTGAATCGTTGCAGCAGGTGTATGTAATTATTAATTGGAAACAAATTGACAGCCGGAATCGGAGGCGCGGCACTTTCTTCCTGCCTTCCTTCCGGAGCGCCTCTTTCTCCACCGTACGGCGGACTTGTAGATTCGTGCAGCGCCGGAAAAGGATGAAAGAATGAATTTATACGTTTGACGATGAAATGAATGACGATTATAAAACGGCAGGATTCGAATTCGAAATTAATTCGATTGACATTTTCCGTATTAAAAAATAGGAAATGCGAGTAAGTACTTATTTTTATTAAAAAATGATTTTATGCATGCATGTGTGTGTGTGTGTGTGTGTGTTTGAGTTTGTGTGGTTTACAGAATCCACGAAAAATTTACCAAAATGTCAAAAAGTCATTTCAGCACGCCTGCAGCATCGCATACAAGTATAAAAGTTTTTTTAACGGTGAAGCAAGTTGAAGTTGAAAGATTTTCAAGGGTAAACTCTAATGATGCCACCGAGGAATAACCGGTGGTCCTCTTTGGATTTTTTTTTTTTGTTATTTTGTTATTTCTTGGAATTTTATTATTGTTTATTTCTAGGAAATTTCTTGTAATTTTAGAAAAACTAAATTATAATGTAGAAAGCAAATTAAATTTTTCTTATATGGCGTTTCCATAAAGCGGTTTTGCCTTGGGTTAGCGCAAAACTGGTTTTCGCAGCGAAAACCATTAAAAAACCAATGAAACTGCATTGAAATTGTTGTTGTAAGTTCAGCGCAAAACTGGTTTTAGCAGTTTTTAACCCTATTTCGAAGTTCGCGAAATACTAAACGCCATAGCATTGTCTCTTTCTATAGTTAATATGGTAGAAAGAGCTAAATATGGTACACAAAAATATTCTAACAAAATTAACAAACAAAACTCGAAAAATAATACTACTACAAACAATTTTTTTTTCTTTTTTCGCATTTTTTATTTAGAGATTATAATCCATCCTATAGGCTGGTACACGCGTATGATGAAACCGCTTGAATCGGGGGGTGTAGAAGCTCCCGAATGCCACTCGCCCAAAAGCACGAGTTTATTACTAAAACTCCCACGAGGATAACCAGTGCAGGCTGTACAAAGTAGAGGTGCGCTCCGTGGCCATCGGACCCGCCATACCGTAAGCCAGCGGCGAGAAGGCCACAAAGCTGCCAGCCAGCACCGCCAGCAGGACGCCGAGCAAAGCGTGGCGCAGCCAATTGGGCAGACGCCTGGTAATGTAGTGGAACATGACGCCTGTAGGGAAGAGAATGGAGGAGAAGATTAAAATTTAAATTCGACCTTAAGGACTTTAATATGTGCATATACTTTGGATAATCTCTCTCTTCGAAGCTGAAAGCCGTGATAAAAATATTGTGAAGATAAAACAAAACCTACTCTCTCGATGAACTCTCGACGTTTGAAAGGGCCAAGCTCAGAAATTCTTTATGCTCGCGAACTTAAGCGTCTGTTCTTTTGTGCGGCACGCACAATAATTAGCTGCCGCCCGTGGGAGCTGATGAACCCAATCTCGAAGACCAATCTGAATGAAAACTCATTTCACAGCTTGTTTAACCTCAAATTTGCATTTTTCCGTTTTCGTCCCGGCTCACAGCCCGCATGAATTTGTGGCTGGCAACGTGATTGAATTTATTTTATTAGATTTATTGAAATTTGCCACAACCAAGAGAGAGACCGCTCTCTGCTCAGTCTGTGCATGTGCGTTAAGAAGCTAAAAGCATCAGCACAAAAGTATCAACGCCTCACAGCGCCGGCAGCAAGCGTGTCGGGGCGTGGGAGTGCCCACTCCTGCCACTCAGTACGATGCTATTATGAATTTCAACCTGAGAAATTTCTTTACTCTTGGGTTAAAAATAACATTATATCTACTCCTACTAAAAAATGGTAGCTTGTATTAAAAATTAAGCCTGAGGATTTGCTGAAGAAGCCAAAACAAATTTTAAGGGGCGTGTGGTGGGTGGGTGTCCCTCATTTATTTACCTGTCAACATGGAGTTGAACACTAGCGCCGGAAAATAGTGATGATAATACAAAACTCGTCCCATGGCCCAAAACGGCAGGTAGTGCAGGACCCAGCCGACGTACAGCCACACCGCAGGCGCCAATGTCGGTTCGTTGGTTCGGGAATCTGTGCGAAAAGGGTAAAAACAGATTCAACAAAACCTTTTTATTTATTAGAGCTAAAGGAGGCGGGAAAGTGTATAGGATCGTACTGCGAGCAACCACCTCAGAGGAATCTGAGCACATTTCATTCGCTTTTTAAGTGATTCGAATTACCGTCATTAGCATTTCTCTCTCTCTCCGCAACTGCATCATAGTAATTGTTGGAATACTCTCCTTGGCCTCCTGCTCTGAGCATTGATTCCGATTTAGAAGCTGCCGCCGACTGTTCTTGTGCCAGGCGCTGCCGCAGCCGCAGTTGACGTTTCCCCTCCTGCCGACGCTTCCTGATGGCCGTTACGATGAATACGATTAAGAAGAGCGCCAGGAACACCAGATTGCTCCACCAGACGACTGGATTTCCCAACAAGTAGACGCGATGCGGCGAACTGGCCGAGAAGAACTGTCCCTGGTTTTCATTGTTATGTGGAGAAATACAATAAGAAGAAGCATTAAGCCTCTCAACTCCCTCAAAAAACCCTCTCTCTCTCTCTCTCTCTCGGCGGTCAATTTACCCACGTACTCTGTAATTAATTGGCCATTGCCAAGGCCTGCTGGTAACTTCTCCCTCCTTCGGTTTCAGTCCAGCGTTGCCCTGGAACATAACCGCGTGCGATTCCATGAACCGAGCAAAGAATCCTGGCGCATAAACACTGAAATTCACGCTGGGCACTGAAAAGAAGGGCATATAATGGTTAATCGAATTTCGAATTTCGAAAATTTTCGGTTATTGAATTTCGTTTCTGAGGCGAGAGCATTGACGGCACCCAGTGAGAAGCTACCCATTCCTTTTACTCTCTTACATTTGCGATTTATATTGGTCTCGACGTTCCAGTATGCGTTGCCGTCGCGTATATTCGGATTGCACGAAACCTCCTGCTGCTCAAAGCCCCATTTCGGTAACTGCACGCCGCTGGCGGTCAGCGCGCAATTCTGTAGATAGTGGACCAGCAAGAACTTCGTGCTCACCGTCTTGATGGTCTCATTGGGCTTTCCGCCTGCGATTAAAATACGCCAAATGTCGTTCGCGTCGCCTAAACCTTCCTGCCAAGAGAGAGACGAGTACCTACAGGTTAGAGAAACGAGCGCGATTTTCACGATCAAACAGCGAATTAGTCACCTCCCCGTAGCCGGTCACCTGCAGGTGCCTCTTGGTGACGGGAGCCGGCTCGGCATGCGTGTGGAGATTGCGCTTGGTGGCGAGGTGCTCGAAACGCACCAGATCTCCATGCCGCAGCAAGCGCACGCCCGCAAAGGATGTCTTGTTGTGAGGCTTCAGAATCCATTTGTTGTTGTCATCCTTGTGAGTGTAGGTGGTGATCTGAAAAGGGTCCATATTGGTACCAGTATAGGTACGAGTGTAATTATAAAATAAGGCTTCGAGCAAAAGGTAAAATTCACGTTTCGTCCTCGATAAAATCGGGGCCTCAGTCTCACCTGCTGCTGCCGGGCGCCCACACCTTTCGGATAGAGATGGTAGTGCGAATGCAGATAACCGCCTCCGGTCTTGTGGTTCTTGATGGTGACTACGGCTCCGTATGCCAGATGGCGCGGCATGCTGGCGTTGTACAGAGAGTTGCCTATGAGGCGCGACTGAAAGGCCGAACTGTAGAAGCCGTCCCCGTTGCCGCTGCGATTAAGAACCGCGAGGTGCACGTAGAAGAAGAGAAGGTACAGTAGAAACGGCCACAAAATCAAAGCCACGGCACGGCAAGCGATTTGTTTGAAAGTAACGATCTGCAAAGAATATAAAAAAGATAAACCAGCTAATAAAACTTGTCTGCTCAAGCTGTATGTATTTGTGTCAGTCTCACAATCGGCTTTCGCAAATCACCCAAAATAGTCCAGAGCTCGTATATCGTGTGCAGGCCGACGAGCAGCACGACGAACAGTCCCACAAACTTCACACTGATCGTGCAAGAGAGCATCGAGCCGGTGAAGAGGAGCCAAAACCACCAGCCTCTGCGGAAGGAGCCGTCGTTGGCGGTACATTTCGACACTTTCACCATGCCCCATACGGAGGCCACCATAAAGAACAGCAAAATAGGATCGAGTAAAATGTACTGATTCAGAGTCAGCAGGCCGACATCTGAAAAGCAGGAGCTGGTTAACACACAGAAGTATCCAAAATTGGAGCAGGATTACCGAAAATAAGATAAGCTGCCGAAATAGCGGCCGCTTCGGTGGAACCTGATAACTCGTAGACTGCGTCAAAAGCCATGGGTATAACAAGGGCACCCAGAGTGGTGCAGAACTGGATGGGTACACAGATTGTGTAATCAACAAGGATCTAACTAAGGATCTTCGACACTTACATAACGCATTCCCTCGTAGCGCGTGCCATTATATTTATCGCCTGGCTTTTCAAAGGGATAGGTACCATTGTAGCCAGTCAAGTAGCCGGAGAGTCCGATGAGCATCTGCAAGGTGGAAAAATGGAGCAATTTTGAGATTTAAAATAGGAGGAAGGAGCAGGAAGGAGCTATTTTAGAATACTTCATCAGTTCATCCTAAGAAGCCCACACCTACCTTTCCCAATGGCGGATGGACATCGAAGAAAAATGTGCGGTTGATGTACCAGCTTCCCATTTTGCCGAAATGGGTCTCGTCCCAACTGAAATCAGCAAAGACACGCTCTCTTCAGAACACCCCACTCTTTGGCGTAGCCATTTCTCGTACTCACCACACATGATCCGGTTCGGTGACTTTGTAGTAACGCGTACAAGCGGTGAGCAAGACCACGACTGCCAGAACAGTCCATCGGTTTCTGCAAACGAGCACAAGCAAACAAAAAAAAAATTCTCCCATACAAGTTCGTGTCTTGAGTCTTGTGTTATCGAGAGGAGACTTGCAATTATCGGGTACTTACTCTTTCTCATTAGATTTTTCCATATCGGTTTTCTTTGCCAGACTTCTTGCAATCGCTTGCGTGGCTTCATTCATTACACAATTTCTTTCACGAAAATTCGTTCTTTAGAAAATAGCACAGGATTAATGAACAAAAACAACGTTACTTTCTTTCTTTCTTTATGAAATCACAGCAATTTCTATAGCTCTTCCACTTCAGGCAACATCAATTAATTTACTGATTGGAAAGTTGCGTCCAAACGCTGCCGCTTCACTGACGTGAAAAAAAACAGGTTGTATTTCTTCTGGACTCTCACTCTCTTGCATTCAACTATCAAAGAATTTTTATTGTTGTTAATGGTTGGTGGATTATGATACCAGAGTAGCTCCCAAGACTAACCACACTCTGTTCCTACATGCATGATATTTCACCACACACGTTAACCATGTTGAATATTCCGAATGTAAACAATGATAATATAAACACTGAAAATATATATGTACGTATATACATCCATACATAAATTTATAAATTTATGCATACGGCAAATGTTATTATATACCAGAGAGTGCTCACTCCGAAAATCAGGCTACGAGTGTTCGTGAATCTAACCCAAAAAGAGAGTTATTGAAATAATTTCCAGAGAAAGTAAGAAAATAGAGAGCAATCTCAAAATATGTGTGCATTTACTTTAGTCTTCTTCGTCTTCTATACAACGACGGAAAAAGCCATGAAAAAATTAAAAAAAAGAAAATAAAAATTAAAAAAAAAAATATTAAATTAAATTAAAATTAAAAAATTCAAATTAAAAATAGAAAATTAGAAATTTTACATGAATTAATGGTAGGGAAGATGAAAAAAAAATTAATTTCATTTGTGTATAAATAATTTTATTTATTAAATTTTTTTAATAGTAAAAAAATATAGGTCCATCATAATTTTAAATAAATTAATTTTAATTTAAAAAAATTTCTATTTTCCATGTGAATTTATCTCTGCAGTAAAAAAGGAACATCAGCGCCATCTGTTCGTAATATAAGAGTTTTGTTGTAGGGCACAAAGAAAATTATTAAAATTTAATAACAAATTCAAGACATCTGCCTGTTGAAGTATTAAACCATATTTTTCTTGTGAATTTATCTCCGCAGTTATGAAACTTTAGCGCCATCTGTTCGTGACTTGGAGTTTTGGTGTAAGTCCCAAAAAAATTTATTAAAATTTGAGACCAATTCATGACATCTACTTGTCGAAGTATAACACTGGTGGATGAGTGCCTTTTATCAAACTTTAGTACTTAAGCCATCACCAGTAGAGGACGCCATTAGCAACTTTGTGTGTCATGTGTCATCTATTTTACTTTAGCTGATATCACAACCTCACATGGTAGATAAATGAAGTCAGTAGCTCTAACGAACTAACGCCAGAAGTCGCCACGCTCAGGTTGTCAGTGACAACTTGTCGTCATAGTTTCATTTCATCAGTTTATTTTTAAATCGGTTGAAATCAAGCGAGATATTTGAACATATTTCAATTTTTTCACCAAAAAATAACAAAAATAAAAAAAAATGCCACCAAAGAATAAGCCTAAGCATCTGAAGGAAAAGTTCGTGTCCAATATCGATGCGAAGAAGCATGATGCTGCAATAAAGGAGATTGAGCAGTCTCACCGTTTAGCCGAGGAGTTAGCCGAAGAGGAGGAAGAAGAGCTCGACGAGGAGGAATGCTCGGAGGAGGAAGATCTGGTTGAGGTGTGGTCTGACTACGAGTGGAGCCCTGATTTGGGACGCATAGATCTGTCGTTTCCGGAGACAACAGCCGAATTCGCCGACTCGCCCCTCTGCTACCCGCCCAGTTATTACACGCTCTCCGCTAAGGAGCGTCTGCTGCTTCTGTACGCCGAAAACTTTCGCAAGCAGTTCCTCATCAACTTTCCGAAGCGACGGCCGCTGGTGCTCGCTGTACCCAACGAGTGCAACGTTCAGGCAAGTCGATCCGACGAGCGCTCGCCGGGCTGATTTCAATTGAAATTTTACACCTTTTAGAAACTGGTCTGCACCACTATACGGCCGACAGCCTTCTGGCACTTGCCTCTCATTGGAAGCGCCGAAGGATGTGCCAGCTTCGTAGCAGACTACATCATTTACGAGCCGCTAGAGAACCTGATATCGCTGGTAAGTGGAGGCTGCAGTTGAGGCTATTGGAATCGGTTCCTATGATTGTTTTATGTACTCTGATTTAAACGGTTTACTACCATTTTTCCGGCTCACAGTGGCTCAGAACGGAATGCCACCGGCCAAAAAACCATATCTTTTGCAAGTATGAACGTATCATTTAATGCGGTTCTGTTCATGCGTCAGAGAAATGTTGAAATATTCTTGTACAGTAACATTCGGTTACATCGAACATCAAACATCAACTTCAAAAATTGAAATTTTGGCATCTTTTATTTTGTTAAACCAAAGTCAGCAAAACCGACATATTAAGTAAAAAAAGATAATAAAAACCAAGCAAAAAACAGAATTAAAAAATTGCGAAAAATATTAGGGCCTCTAGAATTGAAGAAGAATGTTCAATCATGTTAATTATAGCAAAAAACCAACTTTCACACATCATTTATGCATAATTTCTTTACTCTGAAAATATATTTCTTACCTCGTTTTTCCACAAAAATTCTGACCAGAAAGTTATTAAAAAGAAAGACTTGCTTGGTTTCCGAGTTATTTTTATCGTATTATTATTATTATTAAGAGACTTATTTATGATATAAATTGGCTTATGTCTTATTTTCTAAAATAAACATAATAAATTCACGGATATTAATTCTGGAATGTCTGTCTGTAGTGTCAGAGAGCAGGAGTCATCCTCACAAAATTCAAAAAAAACAAAAAGCTAATGCCTTCGACTAACAAATTCAACTAATAACAGGCAACATTTAGTTTTCGTTATTTGACAATATTTTTCTAGTATAATATTTGTTGTGCTCAGTTCGATTTCAGAACAAAATTACTTGCTGTTGAGGCCTGATCCTCAATGCAGTGCGTTGAAGTACTTTCGCTAGAGTGGCGGCTACTGGCGTCTTGATTGCCCCTCTCGACCGGGTCGTCCATCTCCGCGAGATGGACTCCACCCGGTGCTGAGTACTCGTCGTCTTGATAATCGTTACTGAAATCGCAGCACACAATTTCGTAGGGCGGAAAATAAAGCGACTGCAGCAACGTCGCGGAAGATCGGTACACGGCCGGTTCCGTGCTAGTTTGGTAGTTGGTAAAATCGAAGCCGAAGGCGGAGCAGCTCGCCTGCTCCGCACGCCTCGTGCCCGGAAAGTGTCTGACTTTTTCCTCCCCTCCACCGAGTTCAACTTTATCGTAGTTCGCACCATTGACGTCATCACCATCATCATCGTCATCGTCATCGTCATCGTCATCGACCAAACTTATTATTTCGTCGCTTGCTTCAGGACCGCCACGCACTGACGTATATTTCACTTGCGGGAGAGCCAGTCTGGGTTGGCCCTATTTGCGTCTGCGCAGTTTGGCGCGACTTCCGGGCTCGGCTGCGTCCTCGCTCGCAGCCTCAACAGTCGCTGTTGAATTGATCTCCGATTCAGCAGTAGACGTCTTCGGCTCTACTGGCTCCGCGCCCGATTTCACAGCCGCTATCAGCAGCCTCAGTTGCGTCAAATGCACCGCCGTAACGCGTGGATTGCTGCAGCTTTCAAGCCACTTCAAGAACTTCTCGCCGTGCTCGATGGCTTCTTGGTCTTCGTAGCCGGAATCGCCGCCGGCCACCCATTCGGCATGCTCCTCGCCCTCAGCGCTTTTGTGCGAGAGATCGTTGTCAGGGCATGAGACGTCGCTGCTATTCGGAAGGCTGTCACTCACGGCAGTCACATCCGCTTCAGTCGGTGATCCTTTTTGAGCATCGGCTGAATTGTTTGCCGCATTTTTAGGGTCACCATCAACTTCGTTGTGGCTCTCCTTGTGGTGGCCCCTTGTGGTGTTGTGCGACGAATTGCGCTCCAAACAGATCACCTCGGCGCTGAGGTCGGCCGGACTTTGTGCTGGCGTGGGCAATGGGCTTGTGCGCGGACTCGCACTCTTTGCGAACTTCGCCGAGAGATCTTCTGGCTTGCCGTTCAGGTCGCCGTTCGGTGCAGCGATGTCATCACTGCTGGTGGGTGGGTTCTCCGCCGAGGAGGTGCTGTGCACCGAGGGGCTGCTGGTCTCCTTGGTGAGATGCGAGTAGAGAATGTTCTCGAACGGTGCTTGTTTCTGGTTGCTGGCCGTGCTTAAGGTTTTCATAGTGTTTGAGCCCTCCACGGTCGTTGTGGCTGTGCTGGTCGCCGGTTGATGAAGCGTCGGTTGCAGGGCGGCGGCTGCTGCTGCTGCTGGAGCCAATGAATTGAGGCTAGCCCCGAAAGCCTTGCACCAATTGAACCAGGCCGAGTTCTTGTCGTCGAGACTACCGGAGGGTGTTGACGACGGCGTCAAGGGGGTGGATGCGAGCGGAATCTGCTGAGGCGTCGACGAGCGTATGGGCGGACTGGCAGCGGCGACTGCCGGCGGAGGTGGCGGATATAGGCTGTTGAGTCCGAGCATGGCTTGCTGTGATTTCAGCCAGTAGAGCAGCGGATCCTCGGGCATCGCGGGTAATGGCATATTGCCGCCGAGCGAGGGCGCCAATGAAGGACTGGGACATTTCATTCTGCTCTTCGTGTCGGTTTGAGACAAATTCAGGCCGAAACCGTGGTCGTTGGAGGAAGATGCCACGGACTTCTGCTTCGCCCAGTTCTTCACCGACAGACCCTGCTGGCGGTCGCTGCCTTCGCTGCAGGGACTGTGCATTTGCGACGTCTTCGGTTTCACGTTGCGCATTTGGTTAGTCGCGGAGGCCAAGCCGTTTATGCCGGTCATAGCCGCCAGCCCGGGATTGAGTTGAGCCAGCAAATTGAGATTGGAAGTAAGCTCGTTGAAACTGATAGCGAGTGGTGAATGCGAGAGCCCGGCCAGGCCTGAAAGGTGACTGAGACTGGAGAGAGGGCTAATGGCGGCCATAGAAAGATCGTTCTGGCGCGATATGTCGGCGCCGTAGCCCTTGCTCTTGGCAGTGCTATTGAAGGTCGCATATTCCGGCGGCAAGCCACCAAAGCTGAGGTCGTTGAGCGCCTTGCTTGAGTTGAATTCCAGGCCGTTGAGCGTCGGGTGCTTGTAGGCCAACTCATCGTACTTCAGCTTGTTGGAGAAGTTCAGCGGCAATGCCGGGTCCATCTTTTGGCGCTTTTCCGGAGGTCCGCTCAGCAGAGACGCTGCAGAGACGTCCATCTTCTCCGCAAGGGAGTCGGCGGACATTTTATCGGTGATCGATTGACGGGACATAAAACGCAGTTTGTCCTCATTCTTACACCAACCGCGCAGTGTAGACTCCGGCACGCCGATGTCGCGCGCCACCGACGCCTTCGACTCGCCGTCGTGGATGCGCTGAATGGCGTGTATTTTGTCACTGGGGGTCAAGCTGCGCATGGGGCGCTTGCCCTTGGTGCTCATCCGGATGTTCATGTGTGGATAGCTGGAGATATCCAACTTTATGCCGTTGTCGAACAGTTTGAGTTCTGAAACGAAAAACAAACGCAAGAGACTTTATCAACCAACTTGAGAGAATGACGATTTATCTTATCTTATCAAATTCAAGACCGGGTTCCTTGAAACGGAAATCGATCGCCCGAAGGATGGAAAACGGAAGAAAGGAAGGAAGAAAGGTTCGTGTGTAAATGATATAAACAGCTTCCAAAAGCTAAGCAACTGATTGAACTGGGACAGACGGCCGAGGAAGTACTTTCTGGCGCTTGGGTTACAATTGGCATTGTGACATCTCGTCCAATGACCAAATTACGTCCTCAGAAATGCGAGATCGCATTCTGCGATTTCACTTTCGCCCAGAAAGTCTCGAGTCATTCCCATTCGTCAGTCGCCTGCACATATTTAGCACATTATGTACGCGCGAAAGTGGACTAGAGGCGAGACACTGCATGTTCTGCCACCGAAAATCAACCTATCGCGTTTCACCGGGACCAAAATCATGATTCACAGCGATTTGCCGCGCTTCGTAGCACGTAGCAGCCTGCCATGGGCCACCCCCTGCCCCCCACTCACACTTCAAACCAGGCACCGTGCGGCACGAACATGAAATTCGGTCGAATTCGGAGCATTCCGCTCTTGCCGTTTGGCTATCCGCGTGGGATCGGATTCACGCGAGGACAATGCCGGGACAATTTGGAGTCTGGTAATTGGCACTTGTCCGCCACCGGATCCCTAGCGGCACATTTTCGCAGCGCAACTCACGGAAGGCGCCGCGAATAGGGCCGTTGTTAAAAAGGAAGAGAATATTTCAACCGCCACACTGGGAAGGACTTGTGTGGCCACGTGTTGTGGAGGAAGGCTTATATGTTTACCTGTTGTGGCTCGATTTGCTATATATAGACTAGCAGAGAACATCCGAGAAGTGTACATGCCTGCATATGCACACATACATGCCGCCACACTAAAGGCACACTCAAATATTTGCATACACGACAACGACAACTCTCTGCAGAGGAAGGAGTAGCAGAGAGCGGCTAAAGTAGCTCCGCCTTTTCGGCCAAGGAACATGTGTTTCACCATCGCCAGAGGGATGGGATGGGCAGATCCGCAAGCATGTATTTACCTGTCGTGCGCAATAAGTTGCGCTCAGTAGACCGCAAGAGCGGGCCGGCCACCAGCCAGACCAGCGAGCGAAGAGAGCCAGCGAGAGTCGAAAGAGTTAAGAAATTTTCTGAACACTGTTTAAAAGAGAAAGGACTGGTTCTCTCTCTCTCTTAGGCGGAGAGCAACAGGAACATTTGAAATCTGTACATATGTACAAATTTGATTTGTTTTGACACAGTTTCGAAAGAAAGGAGGCGAGTGCCTCTCTACGTGCACCCAACACAAACTCACACAGTGGCAGAATATGCACACTAGAGAAAGGCAGAATAGTTAGAAACCCTTTGGCTTCTAGCAGAAACATCCCAGTTTTTAAAACACGGCTAGAATTCGTTTATTTTTGCATTGCTAATCAAGACGGTAATAAAATATTTAGCCATTGATGACAAATTAATCTGTGGTGCGATTTCCGGCACTAAATTATCCTTATTAGGATGCCGTATAAGCGTCCTTTACCACGAATCAATCGCATATCATTCGTGCTTCATGGTCCCACACAGCGCTCATCGTGGCCTATCCATCCATGGTATCCACCATGTCAGTTTGTACTGATTATGAGAATCTTGCTCGTCTTAAAAACTGCAAATGATTCTATGAATGGCCCAATCATTTTTACTTTCTCTTTCTGCCTTCTTTTCTCCCATCGCTTATCGCCCAACTCCCAATTTTTCTCGTTTTTGTTTCGTCGGCTTTAGAGTGCGAAGGTGATGTGATGGTGGTGGAAAAGGGAGAAACCCATTTTGCTTGTAAATAAAAATGAGAAGCTTGTGCATTTTTTCTATATTTCGTTATAATTTTATTATTGTATATTCGCCACACAGTGCTCGGCAAGGGGTAGGAGTAGTAGGTAGGCCACTCGTATGGCAGGCGACTTGCCTGCTTCACGTGTGTCTGTCTGTGATGCGGGCTGGTCTGCGAAATAAAGGTCAAGCGACACAGCAGACACTATTTGAACACATGCGAGCGGAAGGTATGTTATATGTTTATGGAGTTCTTCCCTCTGACGACATGTTACTGCATCCCCCTGCATCGTGGCGTGCTCCTACGTTTTCTTTCTTCTATTCTTTTTAACTCTCTAGCATTATTATTTTATAGGTTTAGACAATACTAGACAGTACAATAAAATAAAAATGAACTTAATTTCATTCTGGTAGTTCGTTCTTTGTTTTTCTTGCGGTCTTCTCTTCACTTTATTTTCATCTTCTGATGTTTTACTGCTCTTGTTGTTGTTGTTGTGGTTATATGTTTTGTCACAACCAGTGTCTGTGAATGAAAATCAGCTGATTTCGACGTACGATTTGTGTACTAAGGCACCTCTATCTGCATTATACTCTAGTAGAGCGTTTCACGACTCATATATTAAATTTTTACTGGGTCACCACGACTTCCAGAAAGAGTACGAGAGAGAGAGGAATTGATCAAATGGAAGCCATAATTTATATTAGCGTAAAACGTCTTGTCGTTCTCAGTGTAAAACTGAGAGGAAGAGAGAGGAATTCGTCTTGGGAATTAGGGTGGTGTAGATAGTTTTCCCAGACCAAAGCGATCCCACTGATCTCAAACCTTGTGGACTTTAAAAATTCATTCATAATAAAGTAGCCGTGTATAATATGATCCAAAAGGATTATTTAAGTTCTTCGAAGCACTCAGAAATTTGAACCTATGTACATACGTAAATACACTGTCGCGTATTTAGATCCGCGGAGCATCCGCGATGGCTTGTAAAATAATATTAAAAGACAAAATCCAACAACTTATTTTCGTTAAAAGCTAGAGCCTTGGTATAAAGGAATAATCCGTGAAGTGGGTGGAAACCATTGTAAGCCCGTCATATAGTAATTCCAGTTTTTCCGAATATTTATATTTCTGTTAACAGGTACAGAGGAATGAAAACCTTAATTCACAGAAAATTTTTTTGCCATCAAACCAACTCGTAATGGTAATATATAGAACATACATACTCGTACATATATCCAGGTAGTCTGGTTGAGAAAAGACGGTAATATTCGACGGCAAAGTGAGCCGGCAACGCTCTTTCCTCTAACATTTTAAATATATATATTATCCGTTATATGCGAAATTGATGCTAAAGATATGGAGTACATCTTTACATGCTAGATCTTTAGTACATCTTTAGTATGCTAAAGATATGGAGTAAATTTTTAGCATCAATTTCGCATATAACAGGCACAATATACATACATATCACGAACATTGAGGTTATGTTGTATTTTTATTATAAATTCATTTATTTTGGTATGTACTTATTTATTTTTTTTACTTTAGAAAATCCTGATCCTATTTTTACACGTTTTTTTTTGCACGATTCTAAAATAACACGTTCGACAAAAATTAATTTATCCTGTTATTTCACGTTCTTTTTACACGGATAAAAAAAATTCTTATTTCAATTATTTTGAATTTAGCTGTTCCTTGTTTTTTTTTGTTTGATATTAACCGTTTATTTTGAAAGTGTCTATGTGCGTTCATTTTAAAATCGAGATATCTATTATTATCCCATTACATACTGTGTGTCTTTTTTCACACGATTTTCAAATAACACGGTCGACAAAAGTAAACTTATCCTTTTTTTACACGTTTTTTTTACACGGACAAAAAATTCTTATTTGAATTATTTTGAATTTGATATTAACCGATATTAACCGCTTATTTCGAAAGTGCCTAAGTCTGTTCATGTTATAATCGAGATATTGAATATCTTCCCAATACATACTTTTTTACATGATTTTTACACGATATTCTCTGGAACTTATGTACCGTGTAAAAAAAGTATTAAGTGTATATGTATATTTTTGTATATGTATATTTATCATATTTATCATATATTTAAATATATCATATTTATCATATATTTATACATGAGCCGTTTTCTTTGAAAGTGTATGAATCCATTCTTTTTTATTTCCCTTCGTTTTTATTTTTTTTTCTCTTTTTACTTCCTAGTACGAAGTAAAGGAAGTATTATAATCGCGAAAAATTTCGAATTCCAGATTTCAGCGGAAATAAACATACATTTTGACCATTCCTGAATCCATTTTGACTAGTTTCGTTGTGACGTCGTGACGTTTTTGACATAAGTCAAAAACGACTAGCCGAAGAAAGTTGAATTTTGCATTTAGAATTGTTTTAACATCTAGTTGAGCACCTCCCTTTTTGGTTACAATCGGTTGTGCCGAAGGGGCACTTCTCTTGTAGGGTTTTGTAGAATTTTATATATGACTCAAAAACGGCTTTTCGAAGAAAGTTGATAATATTTGGGACTGTTATAACCTCTAAGTGAGTACCTCCGATTTTGGTTCAATTTGGTGGTGGCAAATGGACACTTTTCTTAAAGGGTTTTGTAGAATTTTTATATATAAATTAGAGTTAATAGTCGTACAAGAAATTCAACAGATTTTATGACTTTACTAGAGATTAATCTAAATAGGATCATCGAAAAAAAAGGAATTGATATTTCTTTTCTTGATATTCGTTAAATTTTCGACAGGGTTGGATGAAAGTATTCTTTCTACGTAAGACGACACTGCAGATGGCTCTGATTTGTCTCCAAACCAAACGTTATAAATCCAAAATTCATTCCAAAACTTGATATTATTTAACATATTCGTACTATATAAAGTCCAGTTTCTATATCATTTTACTATATCAATAGAATCTCGTCTAACCTTACTCTGAAAAACCTCAACATTGTACAAATATCGTTTAACCAAAAATTAAAATTCGATCAAGGATTCTCATGGGTTTTATATATCTATAAGTAATTACCACCTTGATCATTTCTAAAATAACTTCTGCTATTCTATTTCAAATACATTTCGAAACTACACGCCGAAACTGGAAAAGCCTTGAGGAACCACTTAAGAACCACTGTATCTCGTATAGAACTCCGAGTATATCTCTCATAAAACTTCGAGCAAGCAACACTGAAAAGAAGACCCAATAGGAAAACTGGGTTGTGCTTTGTCCGAAGAAAGGCTTAGTAATCTCTCTTCTTATTTAGGATCAGTACCATGAATTGTATTCAAGCAATGCAATTCTGAATGCATGGACTAACACTCTTTCCGTCGGGAATCCTTTTATCCCTTAAAATTATGAAACAAGGCCATTGTGGGCCAGCTTAAGCTCTCTAAAAAACGAAGTTATTTCATATCGAAGTACAAGGTTTTTTAAAAATGTTCAGGAGGTACTTTTCCTAGACATATATACGAGTATGTATATATATTTGTAGCAAGGATCTTGTTCTAACTCGTGTGATATTAGCATTTTTATGGTATTTTATAATATATTGTATCCAAATGTAGATATGTAGAATCCAACGGATTCTCTCGGGCTTTACGATTTTGTGAAAACTCACCTTTTTTTAACACTACGAAGAGAAGAATGGAGAATACTACACTTTAGGTACCAGCCTCGAGACCCTTTTCCAGTGGGCTTGAGGAGTTGGGTTTTTCGTTCGCTTTTTATTAAGAGTTTACTTGAGATAAGTTGTCCTCTGCATTTATCTCAATTCACACGTACTTTCTTAAACACAAACAATTTTCACTTTCAGTTTTTTCTGCTACAATTTTTTTTATTAAAAATAAAATAACTGCGGCCTGAAACTCGGGATAAATATTTCCCGAGGGATGGCCGTCTTTAACTAGTTTGATTTTTTTCAATTGCACTCTTTGCTGCGGCGAACACAAAATCGCGCACTCTAGCTGTTGGCTGTCCGTGCAGCTTCTCCGCTCGTATGGTGTTGACGTGTGCGAGTGTCGCAAGGATGTGAAGGCTTTGCGTTTCCGCGATGCGGTGCCAGACGTATCTTCAAACCGCGTGTTCGGCTTCCAACTAACGCGAGAGCTCGCACATATTACTGAGCGAAACGGCCAGCGAGTTTTAATTGTGTGCAGCCCGACAGTGGACGGCGAAAGGACGCTTTCGGCTGGAACTCGGTTGTGCCTCAACTGGTCGGTCAGCTTCAGTGGTTTGTTGCGCGCACTCTTTGCACTGTCCTGTTTTCGAAGACGGTCAAAAGAACAATGATTAATAACGGGGCAGGCAACATGGAAGAAGTCGCCGAAACGCATTGAAGGACACTCTCCGCGCCACTCACGACGCGTTGGTCGCTGCCGACTCTGTTCACAAAGACGCAACATCCCACGGACCGCGCTTAACGTATAGATGGCGGAAATCGCAGAGAGGAGAGAGGGAGGTACCGCTGGACACAGTGCGATGTGTCGTATTTTGCCTGTGTGCACAGGCGACAGCCGCGGCATGCAAACGAATGAGAAAATGAGAAACAAAAATGTTCGTCGAAGAAGGCACGCGGTATGTGTTGAGTGCATGGACGGACGCGCGAAGGATGACTGATGAACTGCCCGTAACTGCCTGCCTCTACGGAAATAATGGCGCTGAAGCTGAGGCTCTGATTGTCACGAATGCTTTCTTGTGGTTCCTAGCCGATTTTCTTCTTTTTCTTGCGCTCTCTTCTTCGTCGGTTCTACGCATGGAGTGTTCTATGGGAGAGCCAGTTGCTAGAATGGAGAGAAATGCTCTCGCTGTTAAGGCGGGTTGAAAGCTGAGCTCATATCCCAAGAATTCTGGTGAGTGGTATGTTTTCTCGACCGTCTATCTTCGTAAGGAAAAATGAAACATCTACAGAGAGAAATAAGGCACACATGCACCCACACCAACAATTCATTGATTCGAGAATCCCGAAATCTTGCCTAAGAATAGGGCCTATTTATTTCTTCAGTTGCAGAGTTTCTTTGCATCGTTAATGGCCCGCCACATTGAGAGAAAAAATATATACAAAAAAGAGTATTTCTTAAAGGATTGCACTTAATACGATATTAAGAAATTAGAAATTCAATAACTCAATGCTTAAGTAATTTTTCGGGGGGGAAAAATTATAACGCTTTCATCGGGCTTTAGGTTATACGCGGAGGTCTTAACAAATGTAAAGGATTTATATCTTTTAAACCATTAGACAGATATTTAGATTCTTTTATTTGTAGATAAGAATTTTTTACTGTTAGTTCATATAATTAAACATGTCTCGGAAGAATTTTAACATTTTAAGCAAGGTAATTAAATTTGATAGGTTGTAAACTAGAGGGCTACACGAGTCGTCTTAAAGGCTTGTACAAGACATTTTAAAAGATTCAGGACTTGTCTGCCAGAATCAATACTACATACTCGTATGCTTCCGATAGTCACGGCTTGATTCGAAATCAAATGGAAGCATCAGTGCAAAAATGCTGCTATGTCAATTTCGAAACTTTTGAGATGACTCGTGCAGCCCTCTATTGTGAGCAAAGTACCACGCAGTTGCAGCCAGCCTGTAACCTTAAGTTATTCCTATTGAATATTATCATACGTACGTATGTACGTACATAGTTTGTCAAACTCAAATCAAAAATTTACTAATACTTTTACTTTCATTAGAGATAAAGTTTGAAGTGTTAATATATAATATGTATATATATATATAACATAAGTATAACATATAACATAAGTGTTAACATAAAATGAAAAATGTGTATAAATTTTCCACATAAAATGTCCCTATAAATCGTTTAGTTTTCTTTACATTTTTTATAGTGTACTTAAGAGATCGAGAGAGCGTTCTTATGTGAGGGCCTCATTTCACTCTCCTCTCTCACCAGTGCTAATTTATACCATACTCATGCACAGTAGAAGAGTATGATTGCGTGTGTGTATTGCGACAAAACAAACCCAGTATGAGTTTCAAACGACTGGCGACTTGTTGGTGGCATTGAGCAGGAGTCCATAGTCTGCACAAGCGTTGCCAATATGTACTCGCAGAGAGCGCCCGCTTCTAACATATCAAAAGATTCCTAGTTGACCAGCTTTGTACTGTTCAGCATCCTTTTCTGATCTTCTTTGACAAATGCGGCAGCGTTTTTGTGCTTCTTGTTCGCTTCTAAGACAGAGGGATTTAATTCGGAGCGGAAACCAGCAGAAAATGCTACAATCTATGCGAAAAACCCTTTCCAAAGTTGACGATTGTCGAGCTCCGCAACTGTTATCTGGTTGGTCTCTTTCCTCGAACGTGGCCAGCGCGATTTCCATTCCATTAGCCTTGCGGTCCACTCATTTAACTCTTTTAGGGGCCCAGTTCTTCAAGTTCTTCTCTAAGTCTTGGCATTGCTGCCTATCGTTGCGTAGGCGCACGCACGCACGCAATTCTCGAAAGTGCAAAGACGGCTCAGATCTCTGCCTGAAGTGCGTGCCATTTTATCGAAAATGCAGCAGCGGCAGCAGCAGCTGATGCCCCCCTGCCCTTCCCCCTTTCGAGAGGCGACCAAGTGACCACGGGCTCACCTCTTACAATTTCTCCGCTTCTGCGTCGTTGAGGAGAAGGCAGCAAGGGCTCGCAAAGCAACGGATGCGTGCAGCAGCTCCGTTTTAATGCTGGCCGTTTCTAGACGTCTAAAGAAGGAACGCATCTAGATCCGTTCTTTCTGGCGTTTCCGTTTGTGCAAGGTAAGAAGTTGTGATCCCTGCATTATGCGTTTCCAGCGAGCGGGGCAGATGCCGGCAGATGGGATTTGCTCTCTTGCCAAATTGTTGCTGTTGGTTGCTACGTCTACGTCTTTCTTAGCGCTCAGCGTTCTCTCTCTTTGGCTTCGCTCCGCAATCCTTGCGTCTCTGTTGCTCTCACACGAATGTGGCCAGCCGAAGCCGTCGTCAGGTCGTCTTTTTCGGAATTTGCATCTTCCAGGCATTTGTTGGCTTTCGCTGCTGTAGCGACGTGTTTGTTGTTGGCTCGCCATTCCTGCGAGCCTTATCTTCAGCTGCCGGTCGCAGCCGTTTTACATCTTCTGCTGGCTAAAACTCCACGTCGGCCGGCCGTATCCTTTCAAGACTGTGGCAAACTGAAATCTCTGTGGCCCACATACAGGGTGAGGTAATAATGCAAGGAATATTACCACGAAGCGCTATCGTAGGCCATTTACAAATAGATGATGCAATAACTTAGTGAGGTTAGAATAGTGCAGAGAGCTACAAAGAACTTCTGCTATTCAAGCATTTGCAAAATTATGTATCAATGTTTAGAAAACAGCCAGGCCCTGTATTGCTAGGCGTCCGTCCGTCGGGCGGATGTGTTGTGTGAAAGCCTTCACCAAATCTTCCACCCTCCTTCGCCATGCCTGGCGCAATTATTTTGCTTTTGCTAGCGCCCACACCCACACCCACACCCACACCCACCCTCCCACATGTATGCGAGCATGTGAGCTGGTCGAGCGAATGCCACTTCTGGGCACTGGCCACCAGCAGCGGCGAATCGCATCTGCCTGCGACGTTCGATTTACGCGAAATTTTCCTCAACTTTGTGGCAGCAGAGCTGACAGCAGCATGCAGAATTGTAAGTGCGAGTCCGTATGTAAATTCGGCATTGCCGGGGACGGGGTCGAACGGGCTGACCGAACGTGCCTAGGCACGGGCAAGCAGTCATTATAGATTATATTGTGTGTGTTCGTACTTTCGCGCCTGTGAGAAAGTGAGAGAACGACTCAGAACTGGACAAGAGCTGGACACGGACACGCGAACAGGAGTTGCTATGGACAACAACATCCCAAGCGCCGAGCGCTGTGATAAATCAGAAACTGAACACGAAGACGGTCGGTCGCAGGAGAAGGTGCGGCAACTGTGTGGGGCCGGGTGGGGCAGCGTCGAGGCAATCTAAGAAAAAGGATGAGACCTTCGCTCGTGTCTATGTGTTTGTTCTCACGGACTTTTGTGCGAGGCAGTCGGGCTTCTTCGCTCCGCTTTTCTCGAATTTATTAGTGCCGAGTGAGCACTTCTCGAAAGGATTGTTGTTGCTGCTGCTGCTGCTACGTTCGAAAGAACGCAGTTGCTTTTGCTGGCGGGCAGGGCGGCAGCGCGGCAGGAGGAATAATAAGGTCCTGTTGCAAAGCACTGGCCGGCTCCTTCTTTGGTCATCCGGTGGAGACCGTTGGCGAATGCTGCTGCATTCGGTTGACGGACGACGGACGGCGGAAGGTCTTGCTTTTGTTTTTGCCGCTCCTTCTGCAGAATACTATGTATCCATAGCTACAACTCGACCACATGCCGAGCACTCACACACACACACGCACCTACACGGTCCATGTGAGATCCTAATGTCCATCCAGATTTCATTTTAAAATGGCAAAAGACATCACCAAAGGTACACACACACATAATGCATGCGCAATTGTGTGTGTGCGAGTGTGCCGAACGCACACACAACGGGACTCGGTGGCACCGTGAAGAAGTACGAGTATATGCAAATAATCTTTTCTGCTCCGTCCACATATTTTCCTTGATAGCGTCAGTACGGAATTTGCTTTGTCTTTGTGTCATCTTGGAAGGTGATCCTGGGCGCATGTACTCGGCGTACATGGTACATTAGCTGAGTGCGTATATGCTGCAGCAGCGTAGATAGACAACGTATCGTATCTGCAGTGTATATTGGCCTACACATCCAGGACACTGCGAGTGAGTAGAGGGCTACTTTTTGATGCCACGTTTGGATTTAAGTAACGCTTCTGTGACATCCGAAGATTAAAGTAAAATTGTTATATTTAATTGCTCTCGCGTTTGGCTGTCAGCCCTTTGGCCATACTGGAATGATTATAACCTATGAATGTTTTAAATTTAATAAAGCGTACATTTTGAGGAATACATTATTCGCCTAAGGAGCGTCTTGGCAATGGACCAAGGGCCCATTAGATTATTTTCTTGAACAAACGAAATCTATCCTATGTAAACGTATCAAATATAACACTAATACGTTTTCTTCCACCAAGAGAGAATACTATAGCAAAAGGTACTCTTCCGCCTCACTATATTTCTCTTGGAGCATATTTCTCCTGGCCAGATAGAGAGAACTTAGCTTAAAACTTTAAGGCCAAGTTATTATTTCTTAACTCAACATAAATATATACAAAGGTAAATTTATTTCAGTTCAAATCGTATCGAATTTTGCCTTCCTTCGGTGAAAATTCATGGTAAAAATTTCGAATATTGTCTGTCAATCATTACCTTAAGGATTTTTTTCGGAGAGTAGAAAATCCAGCGATCAAATTAAGAGGCAAATTAGTGAGATACGTACCATGCAGTTCCACACTCGAGCACTCTCTCTCTCTCTCTCTCTCTTCCTCACAAACAGCAGCTAAACAGAGGATATGCTCTCAAATCTGAATACGAAAACGTGATCAGCCCTTCTCAGCAGCACGAAAGCACAACACTCACTCTCTTACTCACTGATCAATAGAACTTCGCTCCTCGTCGATACTCACTACTTCAACAGAATGAGTCCAATTGCGTTGAAGAAAAACACCGTCCACCAACATTTCTTGCTCTCGTGAATTTTTTGCTTCTTCGTAGCGTTGAACTGATTGAGCGTTGAAGTTTGAAGCAAGGTTCTCAACACTACGAAAATTTTCGCGCGCACTGAAACACTGAGTGGCCGAACTGACTGCATGGACTAACAGCACTGACTGATTCGGCAACTTGTGCAATCCGGTGGCAGCGCTTTCTTCTCGTCTTGACTTCATGTGTCGATTGTACCTTGCTCAGCGCCTTAAACTACGCCCAACCTGACTCTTCCGCCTCCTGTGACGGAAGAAGCTTATTTGAGACTCACTGACATTCAAGGCAAAACCGTGTGTGGTGTGACTAACTACACTGAAAAAAAAACCTAGAGGCCTCTAATTTCTAGAATTCTCGGTGTGAACAACATCCAAAGGAACATCGTCACGTCTCTCTCACGTTGAAGGCTATCAAAAGACGCTTCGGTTTTCAGTCTTCACTGCCGATATGATGTCATTTTGAGCAAGCCTTATGCAGGCGTGCAATCGCATTACTCAGTGTAGCGTGTCGCGACGGTTATCGGCCTCCTCACATTGCGCTTATTCGCTGGCTTAGAACACAATCGAGTCCTTTGTGACAATGTGCGACGGCAGCACGACACTCTCGTCGCCGCGGCCAGCGACTCGGGCAAGAGTGAGTGCGAGGCTGTAGAGAGTGCAAAGCGTGCAAAGGGTGCGGAGGGTGCGGCGCAATTTAATGCTTGCGCTCGCACGAGGGATCTCCGCAATGTCCACCGCCTCAGCGGCTCCGTGACATGCAGGATATATTAAGAAAGCGCGCGAAGCGTCGTCGTTCGTTCGTTGGTTCGTTGGTTCGTCGCACCCAACCCGTGTCGGGCTGGCTGGCCGGCCGGCCGGACGTACAGCCATATTGGTTCAGCAGAAAATGCTCAAGAGTTGATGTGCTGAGCGAAGGAAGCTGTTGTTTTTTGCCAGGCGGCACTCTTCTATTCAAGAGTTTCCTCCCCCCGTTACGCCCTCCGTTCCGCGCGCGCTGCGGGCATCTGTGCTCTCTGGCAAAGTGCTGCAGTGCTCGGGTCGGGTCTGTGACACATTTTGTCGTGTCGCAGCCGCCATTCGCTGTAGCGATTATATCGTAAATCGTTACATATGCAGGACAGGACGATGAACAGGCAAAAGCGCGATTTGAGTACGCCAAAAAGAGTACGCCAAAAAGACTCCACTTGGATATACTATATACGTATATATTAAGATTTCAGTATTTCTTTTAATTTTTGTTATTATTTAGGAAAATATAATGGCATAAAACTGAAAAACAAGAGTTTTAACTTGGCCTGGACGAAACGTCCAGCACTTTTAGGTGCTGGATCCTTGAGGAAATATTAGTTGATGGGTGACGTCCATCTCTTAACTCCTTTTTCGCAATTTTTAAAATCGTCCGAAAGACCGGGATCTTGAAATCGTGGCATATCTGTACATACTTCTTTCTAGATAGAGACTATATAATATGTATGTATGTCTAATATCAAACGGACATCTTCTTCTTCTTTTTCAATTTCTTCCACACACACACACACACATACACACAGGGTCAGTCAATTCGGTAGCAGAGCAATTCCGCCATATTGATTCTCACAGCGCGCGCCATTCTCCCCATTTGTCATGGCGCTTCCCTTTTACCTACGCGAAATACATCATTCATTCAATTTATTATATTGCAGCATGAGCAGCGGCACCGGGCAGCGGGCAGCGGGCAGCGGGCAGCGCTCGCGCTCCTTCCGCACTCCTTCGTTCTGGTCAGTGCTCAAGACCCAAAAGTGACGCTGTATCCTGCCAAAAGCGTATTTGTCCGCATCAAGCCATCGTCACACGTCCGCAGTGGCGTCCCTAATACATGTGGAAGCCCCGCCGCTTGCCGCCGCTTGCTTGCGCGAGTCAAGCACACACACACACACGACCCATACGGTTACGGAGACTCGAAGCAAGCACTTGGCAAGTATTTCAGACGACATTTAATTTTTTCTTCACGGACTGTCTGAAACAGGCGCGAGGTGGAAAAGGAGGGGTCCTCCTCCCCTGCGCAGAACGCGACGTTAGAACGCGACGCGACGCGACGCGACGTTAGCGCCAACGGCTACTCGCGAAACGAACTCGCTGCCGGACCCTTTTGCCAATATTTTCTTTCTTTCCATTATCCTTCCTTCGCATTTGTCCGCACACACACACACACAGCACACGGCACACGTATCGTAAACAGCGCACATGTGCTTCAATGGCCCTGCACCATGATGCCGATGGTCCTTAAGAAGCAGGGCAATCATGAGATGGAGTATGTTGTGTGTATGTATGTGTGTGTGTGTGTGTGTGTGTGTGAGTGTGTATATGTATTACACTTAGATCATGGGTACGGGCACAGTCCTTTGCTCATTGTGCATTAGAGACGAGTTCCCCGCGCGCGTTTCTCGCGTCTTCTCGCTTCAGGCCGGCAACGCGCAGCGGAATCAGGCAGACGCAATTATTTCGCTCAATACTCGCCAGAGAATGCGGACGTTGGCGGCGGCTGTTTCGCGGACCCTGGCGAGCAATATCGGCGTACTTAGAATGTGCGCCCTCCCTGCAAGGGTGGAACCGTTGGATTTTCGTTGCTGCTGCTGTTTTCAATGATGCTTCTTATGATGCTTGCCGTCAGAGAGTAGCGTGAGGTACCGTACGGTCGTCTAGTGCTGCTGTTACCTTCCATCGGGAGAATATGTACCTACTAAGAGGTTTCTGGTATACACAGTTCCTTTGTGACTGCAAGTTTGGATTGATTTAATTCCAGTTTTTTTATGCATACTCGGTGTAGCGGATTAGCGGCCCCTTTTTATAGCCATTCTCTGCTCTCTCCCTCTCTCTCCTATAAAGGAATGTACAGGTTAAGTTTTAGGTGTGTGCCTGCCTTTCGGAACTCAGACGGAACTCAGCATATTCGTGATAAAGCACCAGGACTCAACTAAAGTCAACACTAAACTGCTCCGGTAAAGGTAATGCCTGCGCCTATTGCTGCGCCGTGACTTAAAACTATCGCTCGGAACTTACGGGGCTTAGTTAGTGAGTCAGTTCGTGGTATTAAATACCGTGTGTCATCACCTCCTTTCGTGCCGCCACCCACATGTAATTTTCCTTTCGATTTTCCTTTCGATTCTTCTTTCGATTCTCCTTTGAAAAAGTGCTGCGCTCTAAATTGTTACGTTATACACACGCTGCGCCCTCCCTCTACTCTCCTGTAATGTGTTGGCTGGTGTGTGTGTGTGTGTGTGGTACACATATGAAACCGGTTCCGTTTTCACCCCAAAGAAGTCTTACAACTCCTTCGAAACGCGTTGTTCGAAACGAGATATCGTTACAATGGGTCCGTCCGGTCCACGCGTAGGCGAGAGAACCACATTGCATGTCTTTTCCGCGGTAGCATATGCCGTACGAGACACTAGCAAGGCTTGCAAAAGGTTTTTTTCAATTTAGTTGTCAATTCCAGACAAAAACAGTGCTTTTTTATGCATTGCATTTCTTTTTTTGCACTGTTTATGCAAATTAGTTAACGATGGCAAATATCGGTATGGCAAATGTCGGTGTTGCAAATATTGCTATTGCAAATATCGGTATTGCAAATATTGGTATTGCAAATATTGGTATTGCAAATATCGGTATTGCAAATATTGGTACTGCAAATATTGGTATTGCAAATATCGGTATTGCAAATATTGGTATTGCAAATATCGGGGTTTGCAAATATCCATAATAAATTGATGTACAGCAGCATCAAGAGTTTATAAATGCGATACGTCATCATTGAATCGTAAGGTCTTGACGTTTTGCACCAATCGTTAGTTAATGCACAATAGTCACTCTCTCTCTTTCTCTCTCTGAAAGTGAATTTGCCCTTTTTTCACCAAAGACTTGGCAGCTCGAACAGCTTCTTCTGAACACCATTTTCTTGTGCTCCATCTTATTTTAGAAGAATATTGAAATTAGAAAAAAGACTAGAAGACTAAACCAGTTGGCAGTTTGCTTCCTTGCTCCGGGAGTCATAACCCGGTAAGTTTAGGTAACTTACGTGTGGCATCAAGCGCGTGTGGCGATAACTCCAATTGCGTGAATCTCGCTCCACGAACTCTCGCCGTAATTGGCCCAGTGCCTCCACGCGACCTTAACTACTATTTCGTGCTTTATCCAACTCTTTATTAGACTTGACAAACAGTGTCGCCGTGTCGTCAGTGTCGCTGCTCCCAACCGTCGTCACGATATGTACCTTACGACGGCGCTGACACTTGCTCGCCGTTCATGGCTTAATCCTTATTACGCTTATTCGCAGCGCGCATATTATTACATTCTGCTGCTGGAAAGTTTTGATGGACTGCGCCGTAGTTGGTGGCAGTTCGTGGCGGGCCCCACTCCTGATGGTGGCATCATTCACCGACAGTCACGACGCCACGACGCCGCGCCGTGATATGCGATACAAGTGCCCGGAGGCGGTTGCCGCGTCATTATGGTGTGTGATTACGAGGATATGTTCACCCCAAACGCGGCGGCTTTGGGGAACGGAGGAAGTGTGCAGAGTGTGCAGACAGTCGCGTAACGTCCTTTTGTCCTCGGGACAATTATTGCTTGGCGCGCTACAATATCATAAAGGGTTAAGACGTTCATTGTCTTGACAGTGTTGTCCTTTTGCGTATTTATGGTGTCCTCTTTGCATACGCTGTCGTGCTTCCTGCTCTGCGAGGGCGCTGGTTTGGGGGCGGTGCGGTGCGGTGCGGTGCGGTGCGGCGACGAAAAAGCCGACCGAAGCACGCACACTTGTGCCATCATGTTGAGGCGATATGTTCGTACGAACACACAAACGTGCAAAAGGGTAGCTGCCGCACTGCTCAACGTAGCCGGAACCGCGCGATTTTTCGTCCCATTTTAATCCGAAATCGGTGTGTGACATGATGCATGCGCTGTAGAGTACGAAAGAGATTTCACGTCTCATGCGTGATGCCCTTCACCTGAGGCGATGCGACCATATCTCTAGAAAGGGAAGCCCTCACTCCACAGCTTCTTTAAGCGACGAAGCGACGCGGCATCGAAGACCAAGATCGCGACCGAGTATGTGAGCATTATAGCGGGGAGGATGCGAGTGTACAAAGACTTTAAGATGCTGGTACTGGTCCCTTGGGTCGCTGGGACGCCGGGCCGGTCAATGGGCGGCGGGCTGTGGTTGTCAAGTTTCGGGGTATTAATTTTTTTTTCGTTTCCGTCCTGACCGAATTAATTTTGGGTTTCTTGAGTAATGGCGAAGTCATGCTTCATGTCACCCTTGACCACCCTCGACCGTTTGTCCCGGCTGTCGCCGAGCCTCCGCGTATTTGGCGTAATTTGAGATTTGCACACCGAGTCGGCCAACCGCGAAGCCTTCGTTCGGCTCGTTGTTTTGCGGCCAGCCGTGCTCGCTTGACGAAGACGAAGCAATCTTCCACGTCGCTTCGCACAATGCAAACGTTCAACGAACCTCGAAGCACCATCGACACGGTGTTCGATATCGCTGCAGAGCACTAAGTGCAGCTTTGCAAGAGGGCTGTGATTTGGCGAACGTGACTCGGCATACCTTCCGCGTAGTCCTAGAGCTCACACAGCACACTCCAGCTCACTCCTCATACGCTTGATTTGAGGTACTAAAATACCAAGCAGAACTTTGAGCCGTTTCGCCCTTTCGCAGCACGGCACAGTCTTTCCATTCCAATTGTTCTAATTCGGTATCGATCAGAATTCGCGAATTCGGCACAAAACGATTTAAGAGGCTTCCGCGATAAAATGGCGACAGGCGAGCAAAAATATGTTCCAAATGATTACTATACTGGTAGCGAGTACCTACTATACTAAAGTCTCCTCTATAAGTGGCAAGAAGACCAAATACTAATCCGCCTATGAGTCACCGAACCCCAAGCTGTCTCCATTTATGCGGTTTTGTTAAGATTTGACCTCAAAGAATTACGAGAACGTAAGAGTTTTTAGCTTAATTTTATGACCAACTCTCGGAGCGTTTAACAGCAGATACCTTCGCGCTTCTGAATGGGACAGTGTACCCCATTTTCATGTTCTAACATTACCCCCATTTTGTTAAGATTTGACCTCAAAGAATTACGAAACTCTTACGTTTTCGTAATTCTTTGAGTTTAATTCTTTTGAAGCTTAATTTTATTACAAACTCTCGGAGCGTTTGAGGGCAGATACCTTCGCCCATTGTCCGAATGGTACAATGTACCCCATTTTAGTGCTATAACATTACCCCCATTTTGTTAATATTTGGTCTGTAAACGGTAACTTTCCGAAGATCTTTTTATCTACGAGTATCTCCTACGAGTATTAACAAACAAAAGATTTTAAAGGTTATTTTTCCGAGAAAGTCGGAAAAATATGCGCATGGCGGTATGCGTGAGTAAGTTAATGCCGCAATCGGCCGCACAGGCCGATAAAGAGACAGACTCTCGCTGTTTCTCAAAAATTTCGAAATGCTTCACCGGATGTCCCGCTGAGCCCACCGCTGATGCTGCTTTCCTGCCTTAATGCAATTGTTATTCCCGTTCTCTAGCGGCAGAGCGGTCTTCCAGGGCTTGTGTGCCTTTTTATTATGTACCGCTACGCATTGATTTGCGCACCGGACACAAGGCGACTTCGCCAGGAAGGTTCACATCGCTTCACAGCGTCTTTGGCAAAGTGAAGTAACACAAACAGTTCTTAAAGCGGCTTCAAAAAGTGGTTTCCTTCATTGCTCAATGCGGATAACTCATAAACTCATACTTGTTTTCCTGCCGTGACAAAGACCTCAACGAAAATACACGATTTCTCAGAATACTGAAAGGTTTTTGAGATAAGATAAAAAACGCTAAAAATGATTTTCTCTTTTGATTCTTTTTGATTTTTGCTAAAAGTAGTTCCTCAGACCAAAAAGATTCAAAGAAAAAAGTGTTTTTGAAGAAAGACCTCGTAGCGCACGAACCGTTATTCGTCAAATAAGTTGCTAAATTGCGCTAAATTTTATCGCTGCCAATTGTTTTGTGTGCCATTTCCTCCCCTTCGCCGTTTCTTCGTTCATTAATTGTCACAATGACATTGAAAACAAACAATTTTCATTTGTTTCGCCATCGCGCTGTATTCGCTTTATGCGCTCTACTAATTCCAGGCTGAAGGACAAGAAGCATCTGCTCGGGCAGGACAGGACAGGACAGGACAGCCCGTGTATGTGCGGCGCAAACGTCGCTGTGCCGCTTAACGAGGGACGCGTCGCGGTACATCCACGCAAGATGGAAATTCAGGCTGCGAAAAGCAAGCCTTCGGTCGACACATCGAGTTGTCGCAGTATTCGGTGTTCGGTCTTCGGCTAATTGGATTTCATGGTCGGCATCGGCAATTGTTCTTTCAAATATTGTAACCTCTGCTCCGCAGAATGCATCGACGGATGCAGCGAACCGTGGTTCTCGGTGAATCGGTATCCGTGTAGTGTCTTTAGGTATTTTTGAACTGAAAATGTTCACTTTTTCCTCCGCTCCCGAAGCTACCTGCTGAGATTGTGTCAAATCCGGCGAAGCAGCCAACTTTTTTTTCGCAAAGGAACCGGTTCTGTTTGGTGTACGTACGTATATAGTATGTCAGTATATAGTGTACCCAGTTCAATTTCCAAGCCTTAATGAGGTGATCCCTGCCAAACGGTCATATGTCCCGTGCTGAGCAATCCTCGATTTTTCCTTCTTTGTCCTTCTTCGTGGAAAACATCCAACTGCGAAACGTGAATCCACAACGCCCAACAACTGCACCACGCGATAACAACAAAACCCACAAAATCAACATAAAAAATCCATGCTTGTGTAGGTACTCGTATCGTTCGCGCCTCGCCTCTCCTCTTATTGCCAAAATGCATCGCCGTTTATGCGTCGCGGCTAGAAATGTGACATTTTGGCTGCAGACGTCAACATCTTCGAATTCTATAACTTTGAAAACGACACTTCACAAATGTCCTTGCTGAATGTTTCTTATGACGATGATGTGAATGATGGCAGAATGGGTTCGAGGTGACCGAATTTAGATATGCTAATGGTCATATCGTGAAGGCCATTGCTTGATTTTCGCGGAATGAACAGCTTTGGGCACAGAAAGAGTCCGTTTAGTACAGCGAATTAGAATTAGTGGAGCTTTGGCGTTTATTTGGCACATCTTTTAAGCGGCCAAAAGCCGCCAAATTATTAAAACTTTAACGCAAAAACGTTTAAGGCTGTTTGCATTTTTTCCTCACTAAACTTGATTGAATAAACTTGCATCTTCAAAAGGCATCAGTTTGTTGTATCTTCGTCTTTTTAAAATAAAAAGAATTATTCATGTTTTCCACTTCATTTTATGCATCCAAGATTTCAAGAATACGAATATTCATCATAATCCTCATAAAGCTTCATGGTTAAAGCGTGTAAAGTAATATGGTACTATTTGTTATTTGTTTGCAAAGTCTATATAAGGACGAACAGTACTCATAACTGAGAAACAAAGATCGTCCATTATAAACATCGTTCAATGTAAAAAAAATTAATAGGAATTATAGATCAGAAGTAAACCTGACAGCAAAAATATTACTATGAAAGTTTCGGCCATATCGACGATATTATATAGAAAAAGTTTTTCTTATTAAACGAAGTACCTAAATAATAAGAATTCTTCTTACCTTCTGTGCCAAAAAACAATATGAATTTCTTATTAAAATTACGAATTAATAGGATTAACTTCTAGTTTCAAGACAATAAGATTTTCTTTATAAAATTGATAAGATTTGTCTATGAAAAAAGCATATTATTTGTATGTTTTAATAAGATTTCATAGTAAAATGGAGCTCAATAAGGAGATCTTTTATCTGTTTATGTGGTACTATTTTTCTCTCTGTGTAAGTGCTACACAAACAGTTTAATTGAGTATTAAGATACGCAGTACATATTCGGAAGAAATAATGTTGATATTATTAATTTTAAACACGAAATTTGCACTCATAAAAAAAGGCATAGGAAAGCCGCCTTCTCTAAAAGTGGAACAAGTCCATTCTCTTTTATTTCGAGTTTGCAAATCGAATGCAATACTATTCTTATGGATAAGGATATTTTATTTTATGAAAATTGTATAGATTTTGAGAGGATTATTCTATAAATTGAATGAAAATATAAAGATCATACCAGAATAAACGTTTTCTCATCATTAATTCCACTTTTTCGTGAAATGGACTTACACACTTTCAAAGAAAGCGGCTCATATGTCTATACATTCATTACAACAAATAATAAGCAGCAGTAAAAGGATCAATATCGAGCCTGATCCACGATTATAACCATCTTTTAACAATAGCACAACAATCTTCATGAATTTAAGAATTTTCAATGTTGATTTTTTAATGTTGTTGTTGTTGTTGTTGTGTGAACATACAAATTATTGGTTAAAATTTGCTGTCAGATGCTTGTTGTTTTTTTTTTTAAAACGTCGTCAGCGGGCCGCAGGTACCATCACCACTCACCGATTTAGCACAGGCCCTGTCACAAAAGGGTATACATTTTCGTTCTCGCCGGCACTGACAAGCGCGGAGGTTCTAATTGCCAGCAACTCGGCAATAGCATCAGGATCAAAACGCATGGCAGCAGGAGTCAATTCTTTTATGTTCTGCAAGTCGAGGTCGTGCATATAGACCGAGTAAGTGTTAGAGAGGATACTTATACGCTTATCCACGAAAGTGTGTGTGTGTGTGTGTGTGTGTGGGTGTATTCTGTATTGAATTTTACGAGTTGTAATTGTTGCCATTACCTCCCGTTGACCACGAAAGGTCCTTTTAATTGCTTCTCGCCTGCCTCAAATCAATGTACACGCACACACCGATGCTCGCGGGAACATTACAGCCCCGGTTTGTCGTAGAGCGCACCAGACTGTCAGTCAAGATGCTCAAGCGACTTTCGCTTTATTACCGGCTATAAATCGTGTTGACCCTCGGCGCTCTATGCTGCCGAAGATCGGAGCAGCATTGACGGCGAGTCTTCGGTCGAGTTAGACAAATAGAGATTTCTTTGTGCAAAAGTACTTCCGTTTTTCCACGAATTTCTCGAGGTCTTAAAAACCCGATTTCTTCGCTTAAATACACACACACACACACACATACACACGCGCGCGCGCGCTCTACGTCGCTTTAAATTCAGGAGAAGATGCTTTACTTTACTTTACTTTACTTTACTTCTTCATGAAAGAAGACTTCCAGGCCGGCCTGCTCTGCTTAAGTAAGATCTGGATATTGCTACCTAGAATACATGACATGGTCTACATCATATATATACACGTGTGTGCGTGTGTGTGTTCGTTTGTAAGCATGCAAATTTTATGCACAAACATCTATAGCTAACTTCAACGTCCTTGCACAGTGTATGTGCACTTGTCGTGTTATCCTGGCATATTGTACATACATACATACATACTCGTACATACATACATTCCTCAACAAAGACGTTGAAGCAATATTTTGAAATACTTGTAATTTGAGGATACTTGCATGCAGCAGAAAAACAATAGGCTTCATTTTATTTTTTTGATGCATTTTGCTGCAAGGAATACGGCCGCAAATCCATTGTCCACAAACTATTGCCACATCACTCACGGCAGAGTAATTAAAATAAATAAATAAACGAGAGCGACAAGGAAGAACACACGACGAGAGTAAATGTATCGAAGAGTTGCGTCATATCCGGCGGACATATGTATGTATTTAAGACAGTTGTCCTTCTTCGTCTTCTTGCTGGGCATCATGAAAAAAGAGGCATGGAACTATTTCCTCAACTCTTCCAATTCCAGCCCTCTTCGCAGACTGGTCTGGTGCGGCTCTGGTGTGCGACATTTAGCCGCAACAAGGATTGACCCTTTTTGGGCTTTAAAAGAGGAATGAAACTAAGTATTTCCTCAACTCATCCAGTTCTAGCCAGTTTTGCAGACTAGTGCGGCTCTGGTGCGACATTTAGCCGCAACAAGGATTGACCCTACGCTTTGTATTCGCATTTGGTTATAATCTAATACAAATTAGTATAAATTCGTTGGAAAATTCCTGCCATTCTTTCAGCTTATGCACAGTGACTTATTTCAGCTCTCAGAAACCACACTGAGTGCAATATTCCTGAGGTGGAAACACCCCCGAAAGGACTTACATAAAAATTAACAACAAATTAATATGAATTTTGAAATAAATTGTGTCGCTTCGTTCCGCCCACTGCCATATTCCTCACCGTTTGTAATTTATTCGCGGAAAATTATTAACGCCGCCATTACAAATGCAATAAAAACACACTAAACAAAGGCCGCCATAAAATATCCAAGCTGGCAGACAGACAGTCTCCATGAAATAAAACTGACCTGCAGCACATTTTTCGAATTAGGCTAAGATAACCACCTGGCAGTCGTCACCAGCAGACAGAAATGCACTCAACGAAACTCGCCACACAAGCGTATTTTATATTGGCATATACTCGCATGTATTGTGCGTACATATTTGGGCAAAGACAATACAAGGACACATTTACCACCAGCATCAAGTATTTAAGTGTACTCGTAGAAAGCTTACAGCGCGTTGATTGTGCACATTAATGGTTCCTGTATATCGCGGCTCATCAGTGGCACATCAAGAGACCAAAAAAAGAACGCAATACTTGAGCTGGCTACTAAAGCCAGCCAAAGGACGACAAAGCAGCCCCAGAATCCTACAAGAAGAGCAACAGTTGGACGTCTGTTTACCAGAACCTACACATATACCATTTACGATTTGGACATAAAAAGGAACATTAAACTTTGATCGCTTCTCACAGGGCGCTGAGAAGTCATCCTGCCACCATGAGGCCACCTACCGGCCTTTACTGTAGTCAGCCACCGGCCTCTGCTTTGCTTTGCTTTTGTTCGGAAAGAATTTTTATGTTTACCGGCAGGTCCTAGGTGCGGTTGGTGTAGGTCTAGGGCGGGACGGCGCCGGCGCCGGCGTTGCTGTCTGCTCGTAAAAGTGCAAGCGAAAAATCGGTTTTATGATTCAAGGACATAAATCTCATTATTTTCCCAAAGACGCAGGGAGGACTAACTCCTTTGCTGGGATGGGGCGCGTTGCGTTGCCCTGCATACGCTACGCTGTCTCTCGTATGTACTCTCGTCGTATATATAGTACCAGAACTATACGTCCTTCTCCTTCACTATAATTTAAATGCCACATTTTTATTGCTACATAATCGTAAGTGGAGCACTTTCGCTTTCGCTTTCGCCTCGACGTTAATGTGAGTAATGTGGTCCGACGAGGCGCCTCGGAACGGGCTATGCTCGGGAGCAAGCCAAAGCAGGCACGTTCTCGTCGTCGGGAAGCGGGCGGAAGTGCTGTTTATCTTTCTTTTATTGTTTAAGTTATTGGCACTGAAATTTTTATTTAATTTGTTTTGCTGAGTTTTTTTTTTTTCGACGATTCCTTTTGAAACGCTTTCCGTGCTGGCGTTTGCACGTCGTTTGATGAGTTCGGTGGTGGGGCGACGTGGTGGTGTGTAGTGCCAGGAAAAACGGTTACTCCATTTGCTCCTTACCTCTTTCACTCGACTTGAGGGCGCTCGGCTTCAGGGAAAAGGTCGAGAGGAGCTGCTACAGCTTTCAGTACTCCACCGTTTCACCAGTTCGGTCTGTCCCAGATTACCCCTTCGGAGACGGTCGCTTGCTTGCTTGCCGGAAAAGAGTAGCAGCGCATTACAAATCTAATTGACTGAGTTTATTAATGTGTTCGAGAAAGAAAACTTTACATTTTTGCACTGCTTCCGAAGACGTTTGCAATTCCGTAACTTTTGCACTTCGTTTGCACTTCGGCCCTCTTCCTAGCTTCCTGCAATTTTTCTCTCTTTAGAAACTTTCGTTTGCGGCCTTCTCACGGCTAGGTGGGTCGCTGACGTCCCAGCGACTCGACCCAGCAACGGACTGAGTTATAATATTGTGTATGCACATTAATAAAAACACACTCATTGCCATGCTCCGATGTCTGCGGAGTTTTGCTCCTTGTGTTTGTCTTTTCGGCAGTGTCTGGCGCTGTCTAGTCTTCTGCGCTGGATCTTCAAAGAATATTGAACTTTGCCTTAAGAATGCGAGAAAGTGGATTTCTGGGTCAAGGAAACAGCTACGGCATCTTTGCTTTTTTATTTGCACACATTTGCAATGCTGTGCAAAAGTGTATACCTGCAGACAGTTCAATGGTATTGGCCATATTTATTTGCCATATTTATCCCTAAAACATATAAATTATAGGCAAAATCTCAGTTTGCACTCACTTTGCACTCGGAGGTGCAAAGCCAGGTTCCGCGTTTCGCAAACCAATCTCTGGCGATAAACTTTTAAAAAGCTAAGTTTTTCTGTGTTTGCATCTCGTAAACTGACGAGCAAAAATGTGATCGAATGGCTCGGCGCCTGGAGTTGATGGATGTGTATGCTTACCAAAGGATTTACAATCTACCCACGTAGAAAGAAACGCACTCTATAATTTGGTTTTGAAAGCCGCCTTCCAAAAAAGAGAGAGGCAAAAAACCAGCTCTCATCAGGATGTTCCTGAAACTCCAACACTTCACTCGCCGCCAAAAGCACAATCCAAGTCAGTACGCGTTGGATATTCTGCCACTGCTTTAGGCTTAATTAGACTTATTTCGGCTTGCCAAGTCCTTACGTGAAAGGCAACGACTCTTGAGGCTGGACCATCATCACGCCAGTAGCACTATAAGTACCTCGGTACAGTGTAGTCGTTGCTCAAGTGATATCGTCGTAGTCTAATTAAGCGTAATGCATTGAGTAGAAAACTTTTATGCGATTAGAAAGAATGCGCGTAGAAGGCTCGGGAGCACCACTCTGGGGGCACCGCTTTCAATTCAGAACCGTTTCGAAACGTATGAGCCCATGCATACATACGTAAGTTGATTGAAGAGCTTCCAACTTCCTTGAACAACACCGTAAAGGATTCTTTTGCGTTGTACTAATCTAATTAGACTTCTTTTTGTCGGAGCCTTCACTCTTCGGTAAAGTGTTGGGGGCAGTGCTGCTGGGGAAGGCGCTTGTCCAATGTACTGTCAAGTGTTTAGAGCTGCCGGGGGAGGAGCAGTGTCGGAAAGGAGGCTGCTGCTTTCTTTTCGGTGGTTATTATCGCCACAGTGTGCGCTCATTCATTCAAGTTCGGTGCTCTTTGCGTGTTCCCGAAACCGAAGCGCAGCAAAATGATTTTAATAATATGCCGGCGAAACCATTCTTCACCCTTTGTCCCAACAACGTGTGTGTGTGTGTGCAATGTGCAGTGTGCAATATTCCTGCTAGAGATTCGGCAGAAGAAAGGACGCAGCTAAGTAAGTTCTCATCCTTCATTTTAAATTATTTCGCTTTGAATTGGAACGAAACGGTCGCTCGGATTGCATTCATCGGCAGACTTGTACGACCACGACCACTCGCTTAGGTTCGCAACGCGACCTAGCCTTCTCCCACGTCCTGGGAGCGTTCTGTGAGCTACATGGACCCACCCACAGTGCATTAGGACAAAAGCAGCTGAAAGTCCTTAATGCTGTTTCGTTTTCTCAACATCGTAGAGACGAAGACACGAAGTAGTCTGGCTTGGCAGTTGGCGGACGGCGCCACGGTGGTGGCAGACCAGCACGTCGACATTTCGTATCAGAACGCAACGAGGCAATAGCATCCATGCCGTATTTAATTTGTAACCCTCCGCCTTCTCACGCCCCCGTGGGGGTTAAAGTAGGGGTGTCACTATGGTCCACATGGGTTTTGCAACTGATTAGTAGGAGTCGACCCAACCCAGGCTCGGCAGCAGCACCGACCAACATTCTTCCTTCGGCTCTGTGCACACCATGGTGCATAATACTCGTATCAAAGCGTTGTTAACATTGAACTGCCCCGTTGCTGCAATATATGCAAAGAACCGGCATCTAAAGAAGCCCAAGATGATGATGATGATGATGATGAAGGCCAGGAGAGCAAACAAGCTACGAATGGCCAGACGAAGGGACATTTAGGAAGGAAATAGAAAGCTCGGGGTGATCGAGACCTAAGACAAAACTTCGCAAAGCCCCGCGAGTGAAGGTAGCTGGTCCGTTTGGTCAGTGGTCCGTTTTTTGAGTGGATACTAAGAAGTAGAAGTTAGTATTCTTGCAGCCAACAAACCATTGCTAGCGACTCGATTTTAGTTGGCAGTACACTGGCTAATGCCAACCGAGTGAAGTGAGTAACTGTTCTCCGTCCTTTTGCAATATATCTATCAGGAACAAAACTATTCAGCTTGTTTTAGGTAATAAGTCAGGAACTATAGGAACTATAGGTCACTACAGGGTGATCACGTGTTATATTGGTTGATATAAAAATGTGCCTTTAAGAGAGAGTATGCATTATCTACAACGCGAGAGCCTGAAAAGGTTGCTCTCAAATGCTATTGAATTCTTAAGAAAGCAATTGTTCTTCCCAAAATTAATATAATTTATGAAAAATTAATTTTTGATTTCTGACGAATTTTTAAGCATGCTTATTTTTTGTTCCGGAGTTGGCATAATTCGTGACGGTATTGTCATCTCGTGGCATTTCTTGTGGCATCCATTTTATTTTTTTTTAAATTGAAAGCAGCCTACTTCATTTTTTAAAGTATTCGTCATTTCACGTCGCTCGCCCCAAACGGATATTTTGAACTAAGTTCCATTTCTAGACACTGACCATAGACCATAGACGATAGACCGACACTGACTGCTCGGTCACAATAACGTTCGAAATTAGCAATCCGTAACAAAACCAACCCGCTCCGGACAAACCTAAAAGCAGCTTGATTAAATGAATCTGGACAAAGGTTCAAAGGGATTCTTTGTTGTTAACAAGGACAAAGATTTTTAACGAATACTAAAGTGGAAAAATGTAAATTGAAAAAAGACATCCGCAAAAAATATTGCAATGGAAGCCTAGAAACAACTATTGCCAAGCTTTCTTTGAGTCTGTGTGCTATACACGGAGCATACAACTATTTCTCATCGGCATCGGCATCGGCATCGGCACGGCGCGCGGAGTGACGACGAGGGTGAGGGCGAGGACGATCAACCCCCCGACGCCCCCCAACGACAAGCCGCTTTTTTCTTATTGGAATATACTTTCCTTTGTCTTAACTCTTTCGTATCATTTCTGGCGTATTTTTTAGTTCAAAGAGTCCTACACACACACACACACACGACCAGGCTTCAGAGGCACGTACATACATACATACATACACACTCGTACGTGTATAGCTGTATGTGCGCGAGGACAGCTCGAAGAATAGACGGCCGTAACAAAGATTAACAAGGGTAAAATAAAAGAGCAGAATAGGCACACGATAACGCACAGACACACACACCCACACCCACACCCACACCCACACCGACACACGTACAAGGCTACACTCACTTGGCTGTTCTTAGAGAAATATCTGTGAAGGCATGAACCAAACTGCGCCACTTTCGCATGATTTATTGATTTTCTTGTAGCCAAGAAAGCGCTGGCTGGCTGCCTCAGACCTACGCACCCTCGCGATAATTTCAATCGCGATACGGTATAGAGGACTCTCTCGAGTCGAGGCCATTTTCTGCTACCGCTAATTAATTTGCGATTTAATCTGGCGATTTTCGACACCGGCAACGTTGAAATATTGCAGATCTGGCGAGCATGAGGCCGTATAGATTGGTTGAGCCTTTGAGAGGGGGTTCCTTTTGTCCGCTGATCGAAATTTCCAGTGATCGAAAAGTGTTTTTCGCAGCCAGAGACCATAATCACCGTTCTTTCTTCATAACAGCCCACTCGCTTGGTCTCGCCGACCACGCTGCTGCTCAGACGACGTGGCAACAGCTTCGAGATGGCCACTTTGCTTTGCAGCATGCTAATCGGCGCCGGTTTCTCAGCCATGGTGGTTTCCGGTATCGCGCGAGAGGCGACCGTCCTTAACGATCAGCGCAACGTCGAGTGTCCGTACAAGATGGCCGAATCGGTGGCTGCAGAAGATGATGAACCCAAACCGACGACTGGCATGAAATACAAGCTGCGGCCTATGCCCGACCTGGAGAGTCATTTGGAGGAGAACCTGCAGGCAATGCGCAAGGAGAAAGAGGAAGAGGAACAGCGAGTGCGGGATGAAGCCAAACGCCTAATAAGAGAGGTAAGCGCTACCTTGACCTTCTAAGCGTTTTAACATTTTTGGTTCACTGAACATGATTGCTTACGCGCAGGCACTCGAACTACGCGCCGTGGACAGGCACCACTTCTGTCGCGTCCATGCGTGGGTTGCCATTATAGACAATGCGCCCTGGAGCCACAAAGCGTTGAAAAAGCATACCGACGAAGATGGCAACCTCGTGGACGACCCCCCCAAGGCGCGCTTCATCGAACCGTCGACGGGATTCGAGTGCGACCCGAAGAGCATCCAGTACATCCTCGTCGATAGTGTTTGGAATGAGTACAATTACTATGTCAATCTTCAGAAATACCAAAGGATCAGCGAGCTGCGCTGGGACCTGCGCGACACGAAGGACTGGAACCATCTTCTGCCCGGCGAACCGCCAGAAATGCGCCAATATGAACTAACTTCCGATGAGAACCTCTCGGAAATGGACCGCGCCATTGCCGAGGAGAAGCATCTGGACACCATACGCCGCTGGGTCATGAAGCCATATATCGGCGTGAAGAGTTTTGAGGAACGCTTCCCGAAACTCCAGAAGACAGTGCACTACAAACGCGCTATACATGAGCGCTTCTCGCCCTACACTCAACGCGACGGTAAGGTGATGCAGTTGACACTGTATGCCGACGATGAGTACCAGGAACCGAAGACACGGTGGGAGTTGTTTGAAAACCGTGCCGATCGCTTGGAGGAAATAGAATTCACATATGCCACCAAGCAGAAGCAGGAAACGTTCTCGAAGTTCCGACACGACAGCCTCAAGTGTAAGAGTATGACCTCCATTCATGCGACCATAAACCGCGGCTTCTCTCTCTTCCAGTTATGGACTACAACCTGGACACCAAAAAACCCAAAATTTTGTATTTCTATCCCACGTACCGCCTCGATTGCATCAAACATTTGGAAATTCATGCCGATAAAATACTGATCATGTACCAGGACCGAGCCGACATGTGCTACTATCATGAATTCGAAATAAAGCCTGTGTCGCAGACGCTGAGGGTAAGCCCAAAATCAAGTCACATTCAACGATGTACCAACGAAGGTTGGTTCTTTCGTAAAAGTCCATTAGCAGTCCCAGCAGAAATTCAGCCGACTTGACATAGACATCGATTTATTGTGGTACATCGTAAATACTCCTTCTTTTTTAGAAAATCACCGAAAAGTTCAATAGAAACATCAGCGACCATAAGCCCGCCTACAAAGACATCGCAGTGCGCACATTTTTCTTGCAGCAGCGCAAAATCCTTCTGAAATTTCATTACGCCCGAGGCGCCTTGACCTCCAACACAATCGAATTTATAAAGCCCCCGAAACCCGATTACGGCCATGAGGTCAAATACGACCCGGAACTCACCAAGCTCTATAAGGTACGTATGTGTATTTCCTTATGCGAAGGTGACCCCCCTCCTTTGCGCACCCTTTCATGCACCAGGCCAACCTGGATGATCCAGATTTTACGCCGCTGGAGCTCTACAAACTCCTGCTCGCGCAACTTCAGTACGAGGAGAAGATAAAGAAACAATTCGAGAGAATTATGGACGAGGTTCACGGCATTCTCGATGCTCGCAAGCACGAATTGTTGCAACCTCTGCTGACATTCAAGATATTCGACCCACTTCGCAATGGCGCCGCCCGAGCTCTGCGATTGCAACAGGTAAAATAGAAATCTAAATTGGACTAGTTTTCGGCCTAGTTTTTCTCAGTCAAGTCACAGTCGTTCAGCTGCATTTGTGGCCATAGTGTACCTGTTATCAATTGCTGTACATATCTTTCCTTTGTCCAGTTTTTAAAGGGTCCTCTGTATCTCCTCTGTCTTTCCAGCACGCCGAAGAAGAGGCCTACAAGAAGGAGGTGGCTTCGAAGCCGGCTGACTTCCTCGCTCCCTATCTCGTCGCCTACAAGAACAAGCAGCTGACGTTCGAAGAGTCGTGGGCAGCTTATAACGCCTGCCTGAACGACTTCAAGACCCGATTCGTGACCGTCTTGAATAACTTGCAGCGCCAGTACGAGGATGTAGGTAGGATTTTATCGCGCAATGGCCGTTGATTGTAATGGAGTTCTATTTGACTTCTTGCAGCTTACTTGCGAGTCCAAGTCTTTGAAGCGCTTCCTCAAGAAATTCGAGAATCAATTCAATGACAGCGACTATGAGCGACTGGTAGGCGATGCGAAGAACATCGAGCTGAACAAGCGCATGGTGCAGCAGGCGCTGGAACAGACGCACGAGGACTCGCAGCGGAAGTACGAGATAGTGAAACAGTCGCTAATGAACGACGCACGTTTGAATCTCATTAAGAAGCCCGCAGGCGGCAGCCCGCCGAAGCCCACCGTCAAAAAATAATATGTACCTAACTTCATACGATATCTTCTGATGTAACTATCAACAAAATGGAGAGACAGACAGACAAGTATTATCACAAATATATGCACATATATTCAATCAATCAATATTCATATATCATATATTAATTGAAAAATTGGCAACTCGAAAGATATGGCGGTCGGTGGCGTCTCTGTAAGAGGATTCGCCAGGCATAGATTAAGCTAAATTTAGAAGTTACGAGCTCGAGAATTTTCTTATCAGCGTGTTCAGAAGGCCTCTACTTTTCCGTGACTTATTAAGTTCTTTCCATTAAGGAGACTTTGCCGCAACGTACCACCCAAAATTTGGCAAAAACTGCGCCACCAAAGCCTGCCAAAACAGTACCACAGGCCGAGCCTAATGACCGAAATCCTTTTGCTAATATTTCCGTCCGCTGCCGTCCGTCCTGAGAGATTGGCATGCCCGTCCAAGTGTCTGTTGTGGCATAAACTCAGCTGCCAGCGTCGTCTGATTCTTCCGTGAACCGCACGGGGGGCGGAGGAAATTAGAAACTTCGGGTGGTGGTGGTCAAACAGCAGCAGAACCTTCGATGCCCACAAAAGGCCACGTACGCGGCGGCTACAAAATGGAGACCGCCTCAAACGGCGTCCGGTCAAAGCCCCAAGGGTGACGACCATGGCAACCGGGCAGCGGAGTGGGCCATGGCTGGGATAAAAGAAAACATCAGCGTTTCAAGAAAATAAATAACCCGCACATCACGAAATTGCTTTTGCGAACCCATATCAGCGGCGGCAGCAGCAACAGCAACAACAGCAACAACACACGCGCACGACACATATGACGCGGACATAACTTGACACATGACGCGTTCTAGCGCGTATCCGACCAACGAACAACCCACCGTTCGACGCGCCAGCAGCGATGTCTGCATATAACCGGCCTGTCGGTCAATTGTCCCATGCCGTCCGTCGCTCCGTGTTTGTCGCCGAGCTGGACCCACTCGCGGGGGGGGGGGGGGAGGGTGAGACATTTTGGGTGAAGGTAACCAAACACATTACACACATCTGAAGTCGCTGCTACGGCCGTGCTGCTGCGCTGCGCTGCGCTGCCCTGGTCCCGGGGCGGACACACGCGAGCTCAATTCTCAAGAACCTTCTGCACTCCTCCGCCGTCCTCCAACTTCTCGCATCGATTCCACGAAGACAGAAGTGTACTCGTACTCGTCTATGGATGTTTATTTACTCGCAACTCGCAACAGAAACAACAACAACAACAACAACAACAACAGCAACACGCCAAATGAAAAACTACACTGCTGCCCTGACGTTTAAAATGGTCGTGTGAGGGTATGCGGACAGGAAGGACGATGCTGATGCTGATGCCGGGCCGATTGAAGCGCAAATACATTATCATCTTATTTCGTTTTCGCAGGACAAAGCAAGCTGCCGTCAATGACCATCACAATCAGCCCTGCCGCCACGTCCGCACAAGGGCCAGCGAGTCGCGTACCGTGCCGTGCAGTGGAGCGAATCGAGTCGAATATGTACTTCTCAAAGGTTGTCAATCGATGGCAATATGACCCGTTTTTTAGGCTTTTATTATGCAAACTTCTTAGAGTATAGATATATGTACATATATCTACATACATATCTGTATAAAAGTGTAATGTGTAGACGTCTGTCGCGTCTAATATGGAGTTTCTGTAAAACTGTTTTGCTCCGGTTTAGCGTAAAACTGTTTTTCGCAGCGAAAACCATTATAAAACCAATAAATCTCCATTGAAATTGTGGTTTTAAGTTTAGAGCTAAACCAAAACAGATTTCTGGTTTTAGCAGTTTTCAACCCAGTTTCGAAGTTCGAAATACTAGACGGCATAGCCTTGTCTCTTTCTATAGTTAATATGGTAGAAAGGGATAAATATTGTCCACAAAAATATTCTATCAAAATAAAACTAATTTTTCTTGTTTCTTGGTAAAATAAAGAATGAGCTTGTTTGCCAACTTTTGCCCACTGTTCATTGCTTGTAGACTGTTACCTCCAGCACCGAATGGTCCGAACAGGATTCGTGAAGAACTGAATGTTGGAAATTCAAATAGAAACGTCCGCGAAGTGAAGAAGAAGTTTTAAGGATATTTTCGCAGGGATCGCCGTAGCGCAACAACAACAACAATTGCGCAGATATATGTACATACACCACTTGGTGGGAGGATGGTGGATGGTGGAAGGAGTATGCGGGATGGTCAGGAATTTCGGAATAACGCTCGTTGAGAGGGTGGCCGGGAAGTGGGCCGACAAGGGCCGAAGCTGTTTTGCTCTAGACTAACATACGAACTTGAATGTGAATTTTCTCGCGAAAAATACCTTACAGTATTTCGACACACACACGCCCAGAGCGCCAGTTACTCACACAAACACAAACATACTGGGAGTGGACGTTGTGGTGCTTCGTTATTACGGCCGACTTGGAGAGATAGTCGGTCTGATATTGAGTCGAGAGCGGCGGTGGTGGTGGTGGTGGTGGCCGGAATCGGTTGCTCTGGTCAACTTCTTCGCGGCGGCGGTAATGGCGGGTGAGGGTAATTGAATCCTTAATATGCGCACGTATGACAGAGACAACGCAGCCGACCGATTGACCGGCCGACAACATACACATATACTCGTGGTCGCAAATGCACCCACACCCCCACCCCCACCGCCACCGAGCGGCAAACGGCCCGTGAACCCTTGCCCATATTAAGAAAGGGATGTTCGGCGGATGCTCACGAAAACTGCTCGCTTTTGCACGCACAAAGAGTCCGGGACGCCTGCGGGCTCGACGGCGGGCAAGGAGAGCATTGTAGAACCGTGTTTCGGGCACAGCGCACAACAAGCGTCAAGCAGCGATTTTCGTGACACCGTTTCTGAGAAAACAAGCGCGCGACTATTGTAAAACTACACTGAAAAAAAGGGCGCCTCCGGCATTTGCTGACTACAGTGAGAATGGAGCTGAGCTTTCTTTGCTGGTCGAGCGGGAAGACCTGTCAATTGCAAACGTGGCGAAGAGGAGTTTCCGGGGGTCAGGGTGAGGAAGGGTGTCGGGAAACACCCTTTCATGGGGAAGAGAAATTTTGTCAGTGTAAGCTGATTACTAAAAGCAGTCTCTACTGGACACTTCAATATCACCCTTCCGTAAAGCCCCATCAGTTCCATCAGCATGTATTTCGGACAGCCCCACGGAGACGGTGGATGACCAATCATTCTCGCTCCACCCAGAGAGGTCCTGCGGCCAAGACGACATAACGTATACATACATACATACGCATATATTTACTCCACGGAACACATTGAGACTCACACGTAGATGGGTTTTGTGAGTATTTCTGCGTCTGACGTGACGTCTTTTGAATATTGTGACCAAGGGTCAGATCCGTTTAGCCGTCTGTCGGTCGCGTCCTTTGCTCGCGCCTTTCGACGAAGGTTCTTTTACCGCAACGCCGCCATGTTACAGAGCGATACAGAGTGCTGAAGAAACCGGACACTCCGACAGCACAGCCCAACTCTTTGCAATTCGAACATTGTGCCAGTGTCAGTAACAGAACATGTAGGCACACACGAACACGGACAGTCGTCGCGCACGCTGTATTTTGTTTCTCGCGTGGCCTGGTGGGTGATGACGCGTGCCTGTCTGCGGGATGGCAAGGGCAAAAAGGGGCTGGCGTTTCGCGCAGTTTCGCGCAGAAAGCGGCAGACGTTGAAAAGTCCACAAGTCCAGTGCGGACTTGGATAATTCACAATCCGCAACAAGAAGCTCCAAGGACACGGGCATATCGAATCGCTGGTTCTTCCTGCGCGCCTTCTCGGCGGTGCCGGCGGTCCGACCGAAGTGCCGATGCCTAATATTGCATTGAGTTGTCTTTGACTTGTGCCGTTAGGACATATGTATAGACATACATACATAAAGCGTGCAAGTAGCCATGTAGGTAAATATATATTGTATATATACATTAGGTAATATATATATTCATGAACAAGCATTTCAATTTTGTTCTTGTTCCTTTTCATACTTGTTCATTTCGACTGTTTTCGAAATTCGAGGTAGCGGGACGACCATTTTACGGGCTAAACGTGCTTACGTCGTCACATGACATTATTTGCTAACGCGCCGTTTAGATAACGCTTATGGTAAAATATTAATTTTCAACATAATGGGCTTCTACCTTACGATATATCTATCCGGCAGCTTAAGAGCGACTCAGGATTGCATCTATGTACGTGGAAACTGCACAAGGCGACTCCATTGCAATGAGATTGAATTCGGCAATAAGTTCTCTTCATTTAATTGGAGCAATCGCTTCTTCATGACAGAATAAAGGAAAATTAATATTTTGTATGGTGTTGCCATAAAATGGTTTTGGTATTGGCTTATACTTTCGAATATCGATTAAGTACATATCAAGATGTTTCCATACAAAACTAGTTTTATTTTTTTGGTTTTGCTGGGTTTCGCCCCCTGCTGTTGTTGTTGTTGTAGTTGTTGTAGGCAAAACCAGTGTTGTGTTTTGTTTGTTTATTTTCATAGCATATTTTTGTGTACAATATTGATCTCTTTCTACCATATTAACTATAGAAAGAGACAAGGCTATGCCGTCTAGTATTTCGAACTTCGAAACAGGGTTGAAAACTGTGTAAAACCAGAAATCTGTTTTGGTTTAGCACTAAACTTACAACAACAATTTCAATGGAGTTTTATTCGTTTTATAATGATTTTCGACGCGAAAAGCAGTTTTGCGCTAAACCGAAGCAGAACCATTTGAAGGAAATATCATATCTCAACCTTTCTGGCCACATCCAGCTCACTGACTTAAAAAAAAATCCGAAAAGCTCTCGTCCAAGATGGAAACAAGCAGCTCGCTGGTCGCTTTCGTACCATTCTTGCGGCGATATAACTCCAAAAAACACCCTAAAATCTATTCCAATATGATTTATACTCGCACAATCTCACACCAGCCCAACAAAACATGCTCTCATTTTCAGACAACAACAACAACAACAACAACAACAACAACAACAGCTGCAGAATCTCCTACGATCACATTTTCGTTGGCGTTACGCTTTCGAGCATCTTATAGATGAAAATGGCCGCAGTTGTTAAATTGGAAAACGGAGACGAAATTTCTCCGAGAGCAGCCGGACAGTTGGGAACACTGTCGCAGAGCGTCTGTTGGCCAGCAACCGCTTTTGGCTACTTAACCAATGCCACAGTCCGCCGCTTCCACGGACGCAAATTCATGTACCGACAATCTGCTGGTGACTCGCCTTTCAGTCCAACTTTGCTGCCGTTGCACATTTCGTTGAAGAAAGACACAGACCTGATCGGATGCCTTGTCGCCGCCCTCGGCCGCTTCTTTGCCGCTTCTTCGAGCAACGCAAACATAAACGGCGGGCGTCCTGCCTCCTACAAGCAGCTTCCGTAATGTAAGCTTGTCGGCAACAACAACAATTGTCGGCTGCAATATAGAAATGACCTCCGAACGTCTTGCGGTCGGTAGAACCTTGCTGTACGGCACGAACTCAACCCAGAATTAGGAGGAGGTAGGTGCGGCGAGGAGGAGGCGGAGGCGGCGCAGGGCGTTGCGTGCATTACATACGCTGCCGTCCGAAAATGACTTATTCGAAAGAAGAGCAAGCAAGACACAGCGCAGTCTCGCTTCTGTCGGACATTCCGACTTCGGAGGAAACTTAACTGGTGCCATTGAGGTGTGATGGAGGAAACATAATGGAAGTATTTCTGCTTAGGCAGCAGCATTCATTCTAAACGACGCGTCGGGAGGTGTTTTTTGCTTAATTCGTTTTGCTGCGGGGCGAAGCGACGGTGGTTGATGGTTGAAAATTCATTTTACTATTTTCATTCGCTGCAGAAAGCTTCAGAAGGAGTTACCACATCATCGTCAACACTTGGCAGAGGCTTTGGTCGGATGAGGATGAAGATGGGAACGATGATGATGATGAGGATGTGAGGTGAAGATCACGATCCTTAAATATACATATATACTCGTATACATGCATATGTACACAGGCACGCATATACATAAGGACAGAATGAAGCTAAAACGCTTTCCGGGGATTTTTATTGGTATTCCAGCATTTTAGTAATGTCGCCAACCGAAACGTTATTGTTAGAAGAAGAAAGTGTCTCATCGGAGACCAATTTAAAAGAAATTGGACTTAAGACTTGACTGATGGCACCAAGTTAAGCCGGATAGAGCCGGTAAAATGGGTGACGCTCATTTTACACCGATGGAGAAGACTTCTATTAGTGCCCCAACAATTATCAAATTTAGTTATGCTTCAAGTATTTTTGTTAATCATAATTATATACACAAATAACATAATTATTTGGGTTTTGAAATTATGCAGCATAAAGAAAGCATCATAATCATGGTCATCATCACATTTTCCCGCGAATTGTGGTCTGTTAATGGCTCACTATATCAAAGAGTAAATAGTAACCACAGCACTCAGCGGACCAAAACTTTAGTGCCGAAAAAAACCCTTTTTGGTCAATTAAAAATGCAACCAGTAAAAAAGTCTCCATCCATCGTCACTACATAAACTGCAGATGGTCGTCGTTTTTTCGCAAAAAGCCGCAGGAAGTCATCACCTAACGATGTAATGCGACGCAACTCGGGGAAGGATTGCAGGCCGTCAAGTGGCATCAATGCCTGGATAAAACTGCACAGCTTCAATTCACGTGTCTCCGGCCGTTTGCCACTGAATCAGTTGCTTAATCGCGTCCACATGGTCCACGTCGACGTCAGCGTCGGTTTTTTGTCTTCACAGCTTCAGCCGTGAAGCTCACTTTCGCTCACTTTTTCGGCAGCGGCAGCGGCAGCGGTAGTAGCTTTCTGCCATTGTTTCTGATGATTGTCAACAAGCCACCGCCAAGAATGCTGCAATTCCGGGGCGTAGTTGGCACGCGATTATTAGGAGGAGGATGAGAAGGGGGTACAAAATTCTTTGAGAAGTCAAAATTCACTGCAATTTCGTAATTTTTTGAAGGTTTGTATAATAAAAAAATAACAAAAGCTAATGAATATATTAAAGCAAGTAGAAGAAAATGCTAGGAAAAAATTTATCTTCTACATGCCTTTCTAAATACACTCTAAATGCGCTCTAAATACGGTTCAAATACGCTCTAAATACGCACTAAATATGCTTTCAATATGCTCTAAATATACTCTAAATATGCTCTAAATACGCACTAAATACGCTCTAAATACGGTCCGAATACGCACTAGATACGCTCTAAATACGCTCTAAATACGCTTTAAATAAGCTCTAAATACGCTCTAAATACGCTCTAAATATGCTCTAAATACGCACTAAATATACTCTCTATACGCTTTAAATCCACACTAAATACGCTCTAAATATGCTCTAAATACACTTTAAATACGCTTCACCTCCGCCTGAGAGGTGAAGGAGACGAAGAGGGACTTACTCTTTCTGATTGGTCTGCTTCCATTATCGTCGCAGGAAGATTTTCTAATGGTCTCACACTATCACTGTGCGTCCGCTTAAAATAAAAGATCGAGGAACCTAAAATCTCTTTGCATAAAAATTTTACATTAAAATACTTGCTCCTGCAACAAAATAATTTGTCTACGTCCCTGACAAAATAGAAATCTCTTCTTCTCTTTTGTTTTCGGCATTTCTCGTTTTTTCCGTTGCATTTCTCGGGAAGTTAGGCGCGGCCACAGAATGCAAATCGGCGTTTGAAAGCTCTGGCCACGGACGAAAAGGCTTTCGTCTCGCCGCCTCTCTGCTGATGTATGTGGCAGACTGTGGCAACGCGGCGCCAGCAGTTTTTCTCATTCTTCCGCCTTAATAGAGCAGAGATATTCAAAGGTTTTTTTGCCGGCGACGCGACGATGAGAGAACGAGTCCTGCATGGATGCGCTATCGGTACCTCCTGCCAAATCAGATTTCCGAACTAGCCGTTTTCTGCTAGAGACGGCAAAAAAGCATCGCCTGTGACGGACAGGTGTGGTCCTTTGGTGTCAGGCAATTCACAACAACAACAACAACAACAACAACAACAACAACTAATTATGCAACTTGCATGCGTTTGTTTGTCGGAACGGTTTGAGTCAAGCACCAGCTGGTAAAGAGGACACGTAAAAAGAAAAAAAAACAGAAAATCCAATTTTCAATTGAGACGCTGGAATTCTACACCCCCCCCCCCTCCCCCCTTTATCCGCAGCACCGCTAAAAATGCTAATTTTATTTGAAAGCTTGTAACAAAGTCTTGAAAAGTGAAGAAATCAGATTGATTCGACACAGTTTTCGGAGGCCTAATTCCCGGACAGACTTCTTCTATTAGGATATGCGTTAAAAAAGAACATTCTCTAAAGTGAAACGAAGGAAATAGGTTATCCTTTAATTAGCAGGACGAAAATACACAGCGGAGGAGAAAAAATCTCTTTCTGGTTCTCCGGAATGGTAACTTCAAAGCCAACGCGATAACTCTGCAAAATTAGTGCGTCACCATTTTAAAAAGCCAGCGTTTGAAATCACTTTTCAAGACGGTACCAGTCAGCGGATAGACCCTTTTTGAGAGATAGCTTCTGCTTCTGGCGTGGCTTTGAACCAAGTAATCCTGACCACCTTTGCATTCAAAGGAACTTCAACTTTATGTTGAAATTCGCCAAACTTTAGACACGCTGACCATGCGTCCGTCGTCGTTAATGCTTTCAACATCTCAGCCGATTGCTGTCCGCAGCGCTAAAAATCAATAATCTATATACGATATTATCTACACATTTGAACGTCATTACATACCCAAACACACACACACATACTTAATTGTTGCTATGTACACACACACATGATGTGCTGTATGTGTACATAAAAGATTGGGCCGGGGGTGGCTGGGGGTTGGTCCCCCTTCCAAACAAATACGCGAGAAAAACGGTCAGCGGCGCAGCTGCTGTCAACCTCGCGTCTTGTGAAGAAATTACTACAGAATCCAGCGGCGGCATTCAGCAGGAGGGCAAAGGTTGGGGGAGTGCTGACATAGCAGGGAAAGCGGAGGCGACACCGCGACTCATAGAGGCCACGATATGTTTTTAATCCTCCGGGCAGAAGTGAAACGAAATGAAACGAATGAATGCGCGGGGAAGGCCTGAATCTATGGGGGCCCCCTGCCCCCCTCCGCAAACTTGTGAACTTAGGCGTCGTATGACAGTCATCCCTTCGTCAGTCTGTCTTTCCTTATTCCGTGGTCTTATCAAATAAATTGAAGCAACACAGCAGCGCAAATGGGGAAGCACTCCCCCTCCCCTAGCACCACACATTGCCTGCCCCTCAGCATACTCGCTCACCTGCGAGCCTTCGACGAAAACACCACCGATAGATTCATCATTTGATATTCGCGAATGACCGGAATAGGAGAGCGCCCCCAACAACCGCCCAACAAGCCGGACAGACCATCAGGGGCGGCCAACACTGGACCACAGCGAGAAGAAGTGCGATGTGTTATTGTCGTCGCCGCCAAGTTATTGTCGTTCGCCATAGAAGAAGCCCTAAGAGAAGAAAGGAAAAGGAAGAGGACGAGCGGAACGAGAACGAGAACAAGAACGAGAACGAGAACAAGGATAGACAAGAGCGTCGCTCCTGCTGGTGACAACAGCAACAGTCGCCATCACAGACAACGTATGCATATTTGGAGCACCTCGCTCGACTTTGACGTACCCAGGAAATTGCTAGCCGCTGCGGGGGGGACGGGGGGGGGGGGGTGTCCATTGTAGGAACTTGAAGCTCTGAAGGGTGAACAGAATTGTCGCGAACAATAGTGTCATATGCCGCAAAGCAAAGACACCTCTCTACCTCTCTTTCTGATTTTAGATCAGGACCGAACAATCAGCAGCAGCGAGTTTAATCGAAAGGCGAGTTAGTCGATAAAAGCAAACAACAACAACAAACGATCCAGCGGCCCAAAGAATCCTCAGATTATTATTGATTTTTTTACACGAAAGAAGAAATTTGTACACGATTTTTACACGAAAGAAGAAATTCGCGAATAAAAACTGAATGATTTCGTGTTTCTTATGGATCTTTGCCAACGGTTGGTCCGCAACCGCTGAATGTGCCGCGAGTGGATACGCCAATTGTGCGCCATCTCTTATATCGGTATGTGACTGTTTGGCCGTTTTCCAAACGACGTGAACGGTCTGTCGGCGATGTTCTTGGAGTCAATTGCACTTTATATGAAAACAAATGTAAATCATCCTTCAAAATGCGCCGCAACGTAGTTCTACTGACGCCAAAATGCTGAGAGCGCGATGACGATACGACACATGTGGGTTCTCTCTTACCGCCTCTCAATCAATCCTTTGGAACGTCTTAGGCGTTGATGAACAGCTTATCGACGATCTCCCACTGTCCCATGCTCAAAAAAATTCGACATCGAGCGACGAATAGTGTTGTCAGACGGTGCTTTTTGGCCACGATATTTTCGACGATATGCACGACTATTTTCTATATAAAGCGGCACTATTTAGGCGTATTGTTTCGGTGTGAAGTGATGGTGGTTAAAATTGTACTGAATTGCACAGTTTAGGAAACATGTTTAATCAAGTCAATTGATTAATGAAGGTTAAAATTATTCAATATTTATATACCGACTTAAAAGATGGCGCACCAGTTACAATTATTCAATATTTACCTACCGACATAAAAGATGGCGCACCCGTTACATAACTGTAAAATGTTGTCACCCAGCTCAGATGAACTTGAGAAAACTCTAGAAGTGACCATTTCACCTGGCAAATTACGCTTAGAGGTATGAGTATTTCATTCCATATCGATTTATTTGCCTCCGATCCGGGCCTGCCAACATCTGTCGATTTGAAACTATATAGGAAGACTCTACTGTATTGTCTTCACTTTATTGCCCCCCTTTTCACCCCTTCCTCCCCACCACCACGCAATTACGCTGATTGACACAGTGCCAGATTTGCCGCATTCACGCTTTCATGACTCGAGCGGTATTTTTTGTTGGCCCGCAAGACATCCGTCCATCTCCTTTCCAGAAACTAGAAATTGCTGCGTCCTCAAACGGAAAGCAACATCAACTTGCGATAGACATTCCGTTTAGACGCAACGCCCCGAAGTAACTTTACGAGCATTGTTGCGGCCGTCGAGTCGACAAAGCAGCCGCAAGCGACGTTATTCGTGCCGGAAGAATATCATGTCGGACAAACAATACATTAGAATAGTATCGATTGGCGCCACCCAGTAGCACTAGCTGCATCTGGAAACGTTGCTGTTCTGCGGCCCTTTTTTAATCAACTGTCCCTTTGATGGCAGCGCTCAGGCTTTCGCTCCAGTTACTCTCGTTGAAACGAGCCCGGTCGGCGTAGCTCGAGCAGCGAAGCGCAGGACTTGAAAGAACTTGAATGAAAATACGAAATCACTGAATGAAAATCCTTTATCACAATCGCTCACATTTCTTAGAGCGCGAGCCATTGCACAAAAAATTCTGAATAAGAAAAAAAACCGAAAAAGTGCATTATTATCTCTATATTATATCGTATATAAATATTTAAGGTGCCTTAAAATATTTTACAAACGGAAGAACGGTTAGAAGGTTAGAAAAAGTACTGAGCTTCTCTCGACTCGAACGAGCATCGTAAGTGTTCTCATCACTTTTTGGAAAAATACTAAATTCGGAAATGATTAAGATATTTTTTCTATTCTTCTATTTTATTTCTCGATAACTCAGTCTGTCTGTCACTCTATCACGATTATAAGACGACAAATATTATCACAAATATCAAACGATATCATTCTAAAATTTTACATTTATATTTTGGCTCATAAAGCTCTTTTTCGGATTGATTGATAATGGCAAAAATTGAAGCATTAGGGTCCTTTTTAATTTTTATATTAAATATAAATTCATACGTTTTTACAACCTTAATTTTTAAAAGAAAGTAAATCCTAAGAGCATAAATTCTAAATTCTAACAAAGTCCTTTTTACAAAATTTAGCATTTACGTTTTGAAATTAAAACCAAAGAAGAAGAGCGTCACAATTTTGGGCGTTAAAAATAATTCTGCTTTGGATTTAGAATTAAAGCCAAATGAGGCTTTTTATTGAAATCAAAAAGGCACACAAATAGCAATATACTTAACTAATTACCGAAGTCTTAAATTCGGGACCTGAAATAAAAAATTAGGCTTCGAATTCCAATAACTTTCAAATTTAAATAAAAAAAGAAAAATATAATAATAGAAAAATGTAAAGTTTTTCGGCAGAAGCAAGTGCAAATGTGTCAATTACGTTAAGCCATACATCATAATCATAAATTTTATACAATATTATATTATTTTTTTTCCCTTTTTTGTTAATCCCAGAATAAAATTCGCCATGAGATAAGCGTAAATCCGAGTGCACAAACGCATTCTCATGCTCTCTTGCGTCTTACATCTTAATACGTTTAGTCATTTAGTGTAAAGACAGGAACTGCCTGCCTCTGAAAAACCTCCGCCTTCCGGGAAACCACTCGAACTGCATTATGAAACTCTCCTTTCAACTCTACCTCGGTTGAACAAGACTTTTAGCAGCGAAGTTGTGTGTTTCGTTTGGCTGCGCTAAATCTGCGCTAATCCTTGAGCGGAGTTAAAAATATATACGATATGTTGAAATATGCTCAATCCTTCGCCTTTTTGAGAGAGCAAATGGTGGTGGAAAGAGTGGTGTACTAGCGATTATCCGTGTGCGGATTAGCCGGTATGCGGACTTATAAATAAGAAAGAAATTTATAAATAAAAAATACATTTAAAATTAATATATTATATAAATATTTTTATAGATATATTTACAGAAATTTTTAAATAAAAAATACATTTAAATATAAAATATTATTATAAATATTTTTTTTTAAACAAAAAAAAAAAAAAAACCAGTAATGAACAGCACAAAAATTCCGACTGCTTGAAGAAGGTTTTGTTTTATAAAAAATAGCACTATCGCAAATGCAAGAAACTTTTCAGCTCTTTCAACAAGCATTACAAGAACCAAAATTACAGATTTTTTAAATTCAATACTAAATACAATTATTTAATAAACATGAAAATAATGAATGTTGTTGCTGAAGTTGTTAAATTTTGGATTTTCGAAGAACAAAAGCTTTTGTTTTCGAAGACTTTCTTTTGAGGCAAAACCTTAAAAGGCTATAAAAGGCCTAAATTATCTCACACAACTTCCGCCGGCCTTTTGAGCGTTTAGAGCGAATCACCCTCCTCCCAAAATCATTCAACCCTTCCTCTGTGAAAAACAGATTAATAATAAAATTGTGCGCATGACTAAAAAGCAGGCAACACTGAAAAAGTCATAAATACTATTTTCAGTGTCGTCTTAAGAGTCGCACGACTTGTCGAAAATAGAGAGAGACGAATTCATGTCTAGATACGAAATACGATACCACAAAACACACCGAGTTTTATTTCTTGCAGAAAAATAGTCAATAATAGTCAGTCTGCGAAATGGACGGACTCTGGATGTCCGTCCTTTATTTCGGCGGTTACGAGTACGTCTATCAAGAAGTTCGGCTGAACGCGGCTGAAACAACAAAAGGGTTTTATTGTTAATCATAAAAATTCTATTTAGGTACTCTTTCAGGAAACTAAAAAACTGAGGATGAGCGAAAATAATTTGGCTAACAGCGCTTTACCTTTTAACGATAAAACAGCTCACCGAAAACAGCTTCGAACTTGGCTGAAATGGCTGAATTATGTACATAAAGCAAAAGAGGTTGCTTATTTCAAAAATCATTAGAAGCGAAGTAACCGTCGTTCGGTTGCAACAAAATCAATTTGTTGATGCTTGTTGAAAAAGAGCTGAAAAGTTTCTTGCATTTGCGATAGTGCTATTTTTTATAAAACAAAACCTTCTTCAAGCAGTCGGAATTTTTGTGCTGTTCATTACTGGTTTTTTTTTTTTTGCTTTTTTTTTATTATCAATTTCTCTAATAATAAATCACATACTTACACCACATAGACCTTCTCCTTCTCCTTCTCCACCACTTCCTTTAACCATTCCCATTATTCAATGGATGCAGTCAACTTTCCGAAGTATCTTTCCTTTCTGTTGCTTTCCTTTCCTTTCCTTTCCTTTCCTTTCCCTTCGTTTCCTTTCTGCCGTCCTTCCTTATGGTTTGTCCTTGACATTAATACTCCAAGAGTGCTTATAAATTGTTGATGATATCCTGAAAGTAGATTTTTCTGATCTCAGAGAGCAAACAAAAATTGTGATGACGTCATTAGAAGAATTTTTTATTTCCAAGCAGACCGACTTGCACGACCTTCCTCCAACCGCCGCCCGCCGCCTTCACTTCCTCTTTCCAGTCGAGCAGTAAGACAAACGCACACACACACACACACACAAGCTGTGCTGGAGCTTCCACTCACACACACACACATACACACACACCTACGGTAGTAAGTGCGCCGTTGTACATACATACATATGTAGGTATGTATGTATGTCCCTGCCGTGCTTGGGCCGACCGACGTAGTGTCGGTCGTGTTGTGCGCCCGGCATTTTTACAAATTCAACTACTTACGAACGACTGCTATACTTTTATAGTTTTATTATTGCAACGACAAGTGCACGCCGCTCGCCGCTCGCCGCTCCTGCGGCCACTGTCTGGCCTCGGTCTGGGCTTGGGCCCGGCCGCCCAGCCCGAGCCCCGCCCGAGCCGCCCCGCCCGACCCACAACAGCAAGCGAGTGTCCGTGCAGTTTTTCTATATTTGCACAATCATGAATTCTTTTATTGCTCTTTTATTTTATGTGTTTATGTGCGACTTTTTCTCACTCTTTGCGGCTCTGCGAGTGGTGCATGTGGTGCATGTGGTGCATGTATTTGTGTCAGAGTCCATTGCCACGACTTGTTTTTAAATGTTCGGAAAGTGAAAGTCTTCCGGATTCTGCTTCTGCTTCTGTTGCTGCTTCCATGATTTATTAAGTTCCAAGGGAATGCCCCCCACTTTCGATTTTTAAGCTTACTTTCGAGCACGTGCTGCCCGCACACACACACACAAACACACATGAGGTGTTTATATAGTAAGTGACGCCCCAACATGACGTCATAATTTTTGAAGACCGCCTTGACGTGCTTGGATTGGAATCATTTGTTTTATTTAATTAGGTACGTACTTATTAGACCAGACCGTACGGTATGGTCCTAGTAATTGTTGCTGATACCGATCGGGGCGGCCGACACTAACTCTAACACTAACATTGAAATAGCTGCGCAGAGAGCGGCGACGGCACCCGGCTGGATCGTCGTCTATGCTGTCACCTGCCCCCGTTGCCGCCACGTGAGGCGCTTCATTAATGCAGCTACCAGAGGCCGGCACTTTCACTTACTAATAGTTAAGCACTTTCAGGCCAACGTGCGTGTGTGTACGTCTGTGTGTTTGTGTGTGTGTGTGTGCTTGTGTACAACCATACAAATAATTCGGTTAATTTAATGATAATGAGCTGCCCCAGAATATGCCTCACATTAAGCCACAAAATTCGATATATGTATGTAGGTATGTTTGCATATGCTCAGACGACACTTACACACACACACACACACACATTTACATCGACTGTAAAGAACCTGTTAATGAGTAAGTGTGTGTATTTGTGTGCGTCTTAAAATAAGCTTAAATTTGCATTTCCGATAAATACATTCGCCCGCACACAAACCGCATCTTTATGAATCATATTCACTTATGTGTTCTACAGTAGGTGTGTGTGTGTGTGTAAGGTGCATGTATGTATGTATGTATGTTATATGAATAATCATTTATGTACCTAATTACGGGATATCCTGCGTGAAGCGCATTTAATTCATTCAACACTTGTCACAGTCGGCCTGTCCTTTGGACTGCACTCGAATTGGCACAAACTGTTGCTGCAGCACCGTCCTCAGCCACCAACCGGTTAATTGTAACGCAAGAAGGTTATTAACACCAGCCCGGCAAGATGAAATTATGTCAAGACAGATGATGTCTAAAGGCGCAAAAAATGGCGAAATCGAGAGAAAGAGGGCGAAAGTATTCATTCTGACGTTGGTGAAGGTGAAAGTTTAATACTTTTCTCATCAATTTTTTCTTAAATTCTATCTACCTTTAAGCCTTTAAGCCTTTCAGCCTTCAATCCTTAATGTAAGGCTCCACAGAGAGAGCTTCAGTTTTGGTCCAAACTTTGAACTTTGGTTCAATTGTGATCCAATATGGGTCCAAACAAACCCATCGATATTAGACCACATACTTTTTTTCTAATTTTATCGCTCCCTCGATATTATGCTTTGAAAGCATGTTCTTTGTGCATGAAATTTGTGCAAATTATGAACTCAAAATTATGTAATTAAATTTTAAAAAATTCCCGAACATCTCCTTAACAAAAAAAAAGTTCAGTTTTCAACAACAACAATACAAGTTAATTTTTAAAAACCTTGAGTTGTTAACACAAGCTAGGTCTGGCTTATTTTAGCTACTTTTCGCTTCTTTAACATGCTCGCAACATGGAACATGCACCTACTTCGACGCCTTTGACGCCTTCGACTTCGACTTTGCCGCAACGAATATGACGAAAAGTGCTATAGTCACCACCACCACCGTACCGTCGCTTCCTGCAATACTAAGAAGTCTTGGCCGCTTCCGACTCTCCCAAAAATAATAAGCCCGAAAAATCAAGCTTGCTGTACTTCACAAAAAAAAGTACAAAGCAAGTTCTTACGGTCTTTTTGTCTTACTGCCAGCCTGCCATTCCCGAGAAGTAAGCACGGATTGCAAACAAATTCCTGCGTCGCTCGAATACGGGCGGGCAGTTGCCGCATGTGTACGGGCTGCAGTACGGGCTGAGCACAGATTTACAAGAGCAGAAATGACCGCAGCAGCAGAACAACAGCATCACTCTGCGGCGTTTGGAGGGGTGCGGGAGGGGGGGGGGGGTGTTGTTCAGTGGTGGTGGAAAAACTATCTAGCTCGGCCGTAGAAAATCGCCTTAAAGGAACCCGCTGGACTGTGAAGTTAGTTGCAAAACCTCGCCGGACATAACAATAATTATAAACCGGCATGGAAATGTGCTCGTCGTGAGGGCGGGGGGCAGAGGGGCAGCGGGGGAGCGGGGTGGTCGGAGGGTCGCGGTGGTGAGTACCTTTGCTGCCTGCCTGGACCGTCCATGGAAACGTGGACGGACCGTGTTAACGTTTTGCAATTAGAATATAAGAGCAAGAAAGTCGTTGCAAATATCGTAGGTAGCATAAAACTGGCCACTCCTTTGGCGGGAGTGTTGGTGTGTTGGTGTGTTCGTGTGTGTGTTCGTGTGTGTTTTTGTGTGTGTCCGAGGAAAGTTGAAATCGCCTTTTTGAGCACATGCACTCACTATACACACAGAATGTCCACAGCAACCGGACACACTCTTCGAGACGTAAGCGCACACACACACACACATACACACACACACACACACACGCTGAGCTCTACAAAACCAGCTTCCTTGCGGCCATGAAGTAAAACAAAACGGATTCTTGCTTTGCATTCGCAAATACGAATACGCAATATAACCATTACTTTGTGTGTGTGTGTGTGTGTGTGTGTGTGTGTGCCGACCGATCCACCGACCGACCACTTCTTTGTGTGTCCGTGCGCCGTACATAAACTCTGAAGTTTTAAGACCAAGTGATGCATTCGAGCGGGCCTGGAACGGCCCGGGCGCATGAGGCGGCATCAGAGCGCTGCATCAAAGTTTATTTCATTTGCTTCATCATCATCAGCTGGTCCCAGCACGCAGCAGTGCCGGCCAGCGTCGTCAAGATTAGGCACAGTGGGACGCGCCGCCCGAACTTCGCCTCGAATTGCGCCGTGCGCACCGGGCACCGCTGCACGCCACCGTGCAATCAAGTCTTCACTGCCCGGACGACGGAGCTTCCGGTCCATCTTGGCGACCGACTGCAGTGTGCGCATAAACAGCAGAGCTTCGTATTTACATAAACCATCCCCGGCTGAAATCTCACAATACTCGTCGGTCAACAAGCTGCGCATTCGTTCGTCCAACGGGCCAGCCATCCCGCCGTCCGCTTCACCTCCGGTCGGTCGTCAAGCTGGTGACTCGACGTGTTGTGCGACGAAGACTGCCATATCAAGTGCACCGAATGCTGCGTTTCTCCGCACGAGAAACGGTCCTCGAAGGCGCCCACTGCTCACCTTCACCGCTCGCACCACAGCACACCCGCCCACCGATAACCATTAGGACGGTTGCTTGGCTGTTCTGGCTGTTCTTGTTCTTGTTGTTTATGCCATGGCCGTCCGGCCACTTTTGCTCGCATGCTCTTCACATACACAAATCGAATCGCAAGTCATATGCAAACAGCACTCTCCCTGCGACAGTCTGGACCGGCTTTCCTTGGTCTTCGCTTCGTCTTCGTCATGCAGGTCCTTCTGCGGCTCCTTCGTCGACCGGAGCGCACGAAAGTGGTGTGCGCTCCACAATTTACAGATACAGCCCAGCAGCGGTCAAGCTCGCCATGGAGAATTATCGATCGGGGGGCGGCCACGGGTGGTGGTAGGAGCCGTAGAAGATAAGCAAGCAGCACACACAAGGAACCGGCGGAGAAGCGGAGTGGCGGCCCGGTGTTCTGCGTCCAAGCGACAAGCTATGCGACGACAAGAACGAACTACAGATGACGAGAAGACCGAAAGGAACTGCGGATTTTCTCCACATTCTGCTGGACGCAATGCCCTGAAACGGAACGAACTCACCCCTTACCACTTTCTCACTCTCCCCCACCCTTCCCCCCCCCCCCCCCCCCTTCCCCGCCCTGGCCAGACGACGACACTTCGTTAGCCGGACGAATTTACTGATGCGACTTCAAATGCTGTTCCGTGTGCCGGAGTGTGCCGGGCCGGGTTGGGTGAGGAGGGCCGTTGGGTCGAGCGCGGAATTTGGCTAAGCATTTGCGAGGGGTTCGTGGCCACGCCGCCGCGTGGTTGAGGCTTGAGGAAGCTCGCTGTTTCCGACAGTTCGGTTTAACGTGTTCTCAAGCAGCCACATTCTGACGATGCCCGAGCGACGCTGGTCAACGAATATTCATTTGGCCGTCAGATGATGATGCTTTCGCAGTGAGAGCGGCGGGCCACGCGGGCCCGTGTGGGGCTCGTTCGTTATTGAGTTAGCACAGCAATACCGAGCTTTTCACAAAATTCGCCGCTTCCCTTTGCTTCAACCCTTCGTGCACACACACACACACATACCCACACGGCACGTACACCTTCGCAAGTCATGTCAAAGTCCTTTTGCGGTGGTCCCTTCGAGTAGTTGTTGCAGCCGCAGCCGCTGCCGTGTCGATAGCGTTGTCGTGCCATTGTGTAGCTGCTGCCGCAGTCGCCCGTCAAGAATATCTTGCAGAATGCTTCGTAGGTCTTGAATACTTAGTTCGCTGCTTGATTATCTGGAGTCGTAGGTCTTTTCTCCTCTTCGTCGCCGCTCCTGCCGGCCGCCGTGGCTACGGATTTACAAAACCAGCACTAAATATTGCTTCGGTTATACTTTTGTATGTGTGTGTGTGTGTGTGTACGACTATGTGTGTGTGTGTGTGTGTGTGTGTGTCGAGTATATGTTTATGTAGCACATACCAACCATCAGACATGGTTCGTCCAGGACTGCTGAAGTATCGTCTCCTAGATGCAGAGGTTATCGCCTCTACTGCACACTTGTGTTGGTTGGTTGGTTGCTTCCTCACGACCAACCCACCGTCGGCCCGTCCTCTCGTTTGTGTCCCATGGTCACCTTGCCTCCGCCCAAGTGGCGCTCGGACAACGTTACGGACGAAAATTTCATGAATTCTGTCCGTAAGAAATGTTTCAGAATTTAAACTTCAGTCCGGTGCCTGGCGGTTGTCGACATCCATTTTGAATTTTCAAATTAAAAGAAATTCTTATGTTCGGACTTCATGAAGCAGCTGGGACCAGCTCCGACCAGCTTCGACCAGCTTCGACCAGCTCCTCCCCGACACGTCGGGTCGGGTCGTCTTTGGCATCGAACCACGGAGCATGGAACAGAAGTAATTTTCCTTTGCATCTTCATGCGTAGGCTTTCGACAAGAGAGGGGAGGGAGGTTGGGTTTTCCCCCCCCTTGTCATCACAACCCTTCCTCTGACAAAAATAACTAGCCTCCAAAACACCGACTATCGACAAAATGTTCGCACAGAAGTGAGCCCGCAAAGGGTTCAAAATTATGCAATGGCAATTATGCAATGGCGGAACGGCCAATTTTCGGAAGACACGGCGGAAATCCTGGATTCTTCTTTAATAATCTTGTGCTGACAGAAAATACACGTACTATTTCGAAAAAACATATTTTTTGCACGACAACATTTATAAATAGTTGCCACAAAGTCATGTTTTTGCAATTATGACAATGTATATACATAAGTACTATTGCACATTACATTTTTGCAATGCTCGATAAACCCCAAAAAACGTGCAATATTTTGAGTAATAAGAAATGGTCTCCTTCGGTTTATCTTGGACGGTATAACATAAAACTTAACGAAATATTAAATTAAGATATAATTTTGTAGAACTGAAATTTAATACCGATTAATCCGTTTTCGCTTTAAACCTACTATTTCTTAGCGGTTCTCGAAGTGAATTGTTCGACCTCGGAGGCTTCAAGAAGCTGCTCTGGATGAGCGCCGAAGAAATAAACCAAAAAATCTAAATTACATTTTGGCATTTGCATTTTTGCAAAATTTTGCATTTCAATTTGCAAATTATTGTATAATAATAAAATTAACTACTAAAAAATATTAGAAAGAAATTTTTAAATAAATTTTATTTTTTATATGAAAATAGTCAAATAGTAAAAGTAAAAATAAATAAATTGAGTATGTTTTTAAATTGAGTAATAATTTCAATAAAATCTATTTTAAATATTAACACAAAATTTAGAATTTTGCATTATTTTAGATTTAAATATTTTAGAGATTTCAAATTAGAAAAATAACATAATTTTATTATTAATATTTCATTATATAAAAAGAATAGAAATGTGCCATGTCATATATGTACCTTAAAAAATCTTGTTTTTTAATAAAGAAATATTTACTAAAAAAGTTCATATTTCGTGGACGAACGTTATTAAATAACGCACCAAATTTTGGTGCAGAAATTACTGTCGATCGAAGAATTCTTCTACTGTCGCGTTGATGTTTAGGCGCAAAAATTTCGGTGGAAAGTTAGTTTTCTATATATATATATAGAAAAGGATATATATAGTATATAAAAATTTATAGTTGTTTTTACCTCCAACTTACGGTTGATTTCTTTAACCTTAAGACGTTGAAATTTAAGCGTCCCACCAGCGTCTTTGCAAAGAATTATGAATTAAAAATTTCCTCTGAATTTTACTACAGCGTTCATATAATCAATAAATAGAAATATAAGTATATAATGCATTATATATATTGTAGAATCTTCAATTCAAAACTCAGGAATGAAACCTGAGAACTTGGCTATCTACGGCTGTGATTTTGTGAGAGAACATAAGAGAGCTTTGACAAATTTTGAAAATTGACTTGTTCCCATTCCGATCAATTAAATTCGAATTTAATATTCGACGGTTACGGTTAACACCTTTATGGTCTTTTCTATTTCTTGAAACAAATCTGTTTATACCGAATCCATCCAATGCCCATCCATTCAGCCCGGTAATGCCAGACCGACGTGAGTAAGTTATTCAGACGGACCATATTCTTGGCAGAAAAATCGGACGGTTCATTGAGTTGGACTCACTTCCGTGGAGATTTTTCCGTCGAGGCAGGAGAAGAGCAACACCAACAAGTGGCTCATATAATTGTAATAAATTCATTTACTGCCAAAGCGCCTCCTGCCTGCCCGCTCCATCCCGTTCCGTAACAAAAGCTCTCCCGAGAGATGTTGAAACATGAAATATTCATTCATCCTTTTTACTTTCATTCATGATTCTTTCTCCATTACATTTTTGCCATTATTTTTTGTCCGGGAGAGTCTCCCTCCCCGAGTCGGGGGCCGATCAGCGCCAGCGTTTGCTGCTGCTGCTTGTCGGTGCGGATGTTTACATTGTAACGTATTACTACAACATTTAATAAAAACCAACAAGTGGATAAATGCAGCAGCAGCTCCGAGTAGTTGCACCTCAAGTGGCCAATGGAGCATGCTGGTGCCCCATTAAAATAAAAATAAATCGCCTCCATCGGATTAACCGGTCGCTTAGTCGCACTTGACGACCTCGCCCTCGCCGGATTTATGGTTATCGCCGCGGCGGCGCTGGCACCGTGATGCCGTAATGCATATTTTGTGTTTCTCGGTGGTTATACTTATATTTTGCTTTGTGTGTGTTTATACAAATCGGAGCGGAGCGGGTACATAAAATTCTGCAAAGAGCGTGTGATAAGTGTCCATTACTACGTAGATGGAAGATAAACAGACAATAAACTCCAAGCAATGATGGCTATGATTGTCACATGACATCACATCACGTCACATCATATCATAGACATATAGTAGAGTATATTATACATATAATAACCTATAAATTTAACATTAATCGTGGACGCACTGCCTTGCAATCTTCAGTATTTTACAAAAATGTCTAAAATTGTCCACAAATTTCGCTCGGTCCAATCATTGCACTGTTCCTAAAAGTCATTAAAATGATATAATCTTTCGCCTTTTGACAACTTCGCTACAAATTGCTGTTCTTCGAATGTCACATCTTGTGCGAATGTCACAAAATCAGCTGTTGTCATGTCGAACGCCGTTTAAAGAGACCCCGCAGCCTGAAGAATCATCCAATTTTTCTAATTCGAATCTTATCAACCTCGGACAACCCACTGTCTTTAAATGGCAGTCTCCAAACAGGCGACAACTTAATTGAACAACTTCCCGCTGTCACGAGATTGTCAATATTGTGTGTTTTGCTACAAGAAAACTAGCCGCGCTGAACCATCACAGGGTTCAACTGCAACTTTGGAAACACAAAATTTCATTTGCGGACATTTTTCTTAACATTAGGTACATCGTGGTTAGAACCGCTAAGGTGGTAGCCCTAAAACCTATGCAGTCATCGATTTCGTTGCTCTTTTATCTTCTCTGAAGAAATGTGAAGCTTATTTTAATTAAATTTACGTTTTAGCTAACATTGAGTGAGCATTGAGCACGACGAAGGGACTGAGTCGCACTGAGTCTGCCACGTCGAAGTAAGAAAGAAAATGTATGTATGTATGTATGTTAAATATATGTCACTTTTTCTGCTACTTTTTCAGTCTTTTTCTATGATAATCAAGATCAAGATTCTCTTCATTTATGCAATTTCTACACTTCTTCACTTCAAAGTACTTGAGGAGCTCTTTTCGCAGGACGAGAAAAATCACCGAAATACGGCGCATCTGCCGCATCGACAACACGATCTTGCGCGATCTTGTTACAAGGACAATAGAAAACTGTCGCTGGCATGAGACTGCAACACTCCATTAACAGCATTATAATTGAGCAAACCGTAAAACCCAAAAAGCGAAACCGAAGACGATCTTTTTCATCTTCAAACCGCGACGTATTCAAACGATTTCGACTGAATGAACGGCATCAGACTGTGAATTTGCATGAGAGAGTATTGAACGTTCCTTTGGCATTCGGTATAAGCACAGAAAACCTCAGGCACATAGTCCCTGCCCCACCCATCACTCCTCTGGCCCTCTTCTGACTAACGGAGCAGGGAGAGAGACAGGATTGCTCTTCGCTAGTGTAAATAAAACGGAAAAAAGTGCACGTGGGTCAAAGTGCACAAAGAGTCTCCGTCATGGGAAACGAAATATTACGAAAAGTTACGGAAAAGTGATAAGATCCGTACCTAAAAATTCCGTTACAGGACTGCGTCCGCGCAGTCTGTTTTCTTTTGTTATTCTTGTGTGTCCAGCGTCCAGCGTTCGACGACGATGACTTTGGTCTTTTTTGTACCCAAATGCCCGGGAAAAGTTCGCGTCAAAAATCGGACAATATCGGACAAGATTACTCTTATCCTGCAGCATTCGGTATGCGGGCCAAACAATTAGAGAAACCAGTTTTCGATTCCGGCAAAAATGAATAATGAGCAGAGTGTTCGCCAGAGTCTTCAGTGTCCTGGTTGAGCACATTACATACGTTCACCACCAATCCTTAATCCTTACAAATGACGAAGCATCTTACAAGCGCATCCTTCGGTTCCAGTTTGAACCGTTTTGACAGTTTCTCGATGCAATCTAAAGCAGGAATTTCATGTCCTCAGCCTTCGAGCTGCGTCCTAGACATCCATCAATGACACATTAATGCCGCATGCCGCATGCCGCATACGGCCGAAACCAGCCACAATCCTTTACCACCGTCACAGACCTTTCTCACAATCATGTGAGAAACAACCCTTCTACGAGTTTACATATAGGCCGTATACGTATCTAAACGGCCTCTGTTTGCTTGCTTTAAATGTTGACAGCTTGCACTCGAAAACGCCAAATTTTAAAAGCGCCACATTTAAAAGATTAGGAAAATAATCCAATGATTGCAAGCTCCTAAAGCTATTCTTCCACGAGAAATATGAGTACATACTTACCCTAAATTTGGCCGATTCGAAGCTGGACTGACGTCTCTTGCTGAAGCTCTTTCTCAATTTTTAAGAAATACAAACAAACCCGAATCTTCCAGCCCGCCCATGCCGCGCAGTCTTGCCACCACCACCACCTTCTGTCCCTCTGCCGGCCAGGTTAAAATCAAACAAGAGTTGAACGACGATTTCAAGCAATCCACAACGACAGTGACAAATTCTTCCTCCAAATGCGCCACGGTTTGGACAACAAACCGTGTTCAAAAAGCACACAGAAGACCGACGTTCTGTGTTAAGTAAGAACAAAGTTTTGTCGTTTTTGCGGACATGACTGGGAGCGCGGTTTCTGCTTGATATGATAAGCAAAACTTTATGCAACGGCGCTGAATCGACCAGGATCCCTGTCAATCACCGACCCAAAGAAACACCATCCACATTATCGCAACTCCACCATCGAGCGGCCCATCCCGATTTCGACATTACCAATCATTCCGCAGAATCAACTTGGTGCTTGCTTCAAGCATCAAACCGATTTTTTTGATGGCCAGTATTTCTAAATTTCTGTGAAAAAGATATATAAAAAAAAAATTGAAGAGTAAGTAGTATTTCCAGACACCGTTTTAGTTAGTCTGTAGTTTTTTGAAGAAATATTTCCTTGTGAATATTTAAAAATTTGAGGTTATGTTAATCAAACAGCGCAAATTGAGGTTAGGATATTACACATTGAGGTTAGGAGTTATATCAAAAACCTTCCAAAAAAATATAATTTTATTTCTAATTATAATTTTCAACGCCCATAATGACAAATAGAATTGAATTAAAATGAACAAATTAATTTAGAGTAAATAAAAATCAAAAGATTTCTTTTATTCCAAACTTTTAAATATTTTTAGGCATGATGTGTTCCAATTTTTGACATCGATTACGACTTTCTTTATGCAGATTCAATGATAAATATGATAAATATATGCGACGAATGGATCAACAAAGGATTAGAGCAATTCTGGCCACGTTCCCGACAGAGCGCTCAATGATTGTTTCTATATCCGGTGACCTGTTGATGGTACTCGACAGTTGATGGTTGATTCCATATTAAAGAATAATAAGAATATAATGAGGATTATTTATTAATTTTGTGTACGATATATTCACGAAAGCAGGATCAATTATCAAATTAAAGAATTTAAGGGGTCACCCTTTCGTTACGTACCTTCAAAAATATTGTTGATTGTACAGAAATTTCAGTCGTGTTCATTATGGGTGCTCATTGGATTCCTTAGACGGTACACTTTTCTGACTTGGCGTTCGGAATTGCCGACTTCTAATACCTCCGACTTGTACCAACTTGGATAAATCGATTCGGCCTTAGGCATGGCAACATCAAGAAGATGTGCTCTGTCGAGTGCTTTTCCTCGCGTACCTGCAGTCGCTGGCGCGTGGTCTACGCGACACGGCCTCAGCCAAAAGTCTTGTAAATTACTATACTTCTTTTTCCTGAATCGACAGCCATTTGATTGTGAGTCTTTCACCGTGTTATGCTTGTGCCCTTCCCTCTCCCTCTTCAACCATGCCGCAATAGTCCGCCAACATGTTCGTCGGTTCCTTGCATGTAGAGTGCGCTTCGATTATACGTACTTACATATAGTATATATGTACGATCTATAAATATATGCTATACGCTATATGCTTCCTTATACATATGTATATACATTTATGTATGCATGTGTGTGTGTGTGTGTGTGTGTGTGTGTGTGTTCATATGTACATTTTTGTTTAGATTAAAGCGAAGACAAGATATTATGTATATTCTTGTTAACAACATACATACATTTTTTGCACCGTACACTACAACAACAACAACAACACCGCATGCTGTCCATGTATGCCTACACATACATACACACATACGTACAAGTATGTGTGGGTTTGTAGTGTTTCCAATTCCAATTTTCTCTTTCCAGCACCGTCGCCATGCGACCGTCCGTCCGCTACTCAAGTGTCCAGCAGACGTCAAACAAACTTTCCCCCCCATTTTTTTTTCTCCAATTCGCGTTGCCAAGATGAAGGACAACGTCAGGAAGACCAAAACAACGACGACGACGACAACAACAACAACCAACAAAGCTCCTCCAAGAATCTTCATCATGTGCTCAGGAGGCCGTTGTCGCAGGCGACGACGACGATGGCGACGATGACGACGACGACGCCGACGCCGATGAGGATGACGAAACGACAAGGTGGCCGAAAAAGGTTCATATGCTCTGAATTTCGCTACGCGGCTCATGCATTATCCTTGGAGCCTTTGGTCTTTTTGTACATTAGTCCATTTAGAACAAATTCGCCGGCAGCGACGTTTTTGTGTTCGATTTTTTGCGACGACCACCCAAGCCTTTTTTATGTTCGTGATGGTCGTGATGGTATGTCTGTCTGCAGAGCCGGTACTTTTTTTGCACTCAAGGTACCGACTGAAAATTGAAGTATGATATGCACACAAGATGTTGACATCTTTCCCTGAACACAAGAGCCCAATTTGACCAAGTCGGCCATAAAGGCATAGTGAAAGCTCCAGCAGCAGCAGCCGGAAGAGCTGTAGGAGAAAGCAACTCAAGAAAAATCCTTTAGCAATCTTTAGGCAATTAATTGTAAATTAAAAGCAGTTTTCAATAACTTTTCGCTAACTATGGATTAGCGTTTATGTAGATATATACGACATTAATCGTTTATATAGATATTTTTGCGATCGAAGCTACATACAAGCTACATATTTCTACCGGAAAGATGTCCTCTCCACTGACCATTTTAGCTAAAGTGAGGTTCTTGAATGATCGACGTTAACTAGGAAGAAGGTTATTCTCTTCTATAACGTGTACCGCATGACTAGTCGCCATGATGTCGCAGTAAGGACTCATTTTGTAAGCAAAGCTAGTTCCTTACAGCGTAACTTCAATGCTGCCATACTTCAACGAACACAAAGAAGTCCTAGAAAATGTTTGAACATTTATTGTGCTCATCACGTGTCACTCTTTACAAAAAGGTCACAAACGTCGAAATAAAGCTGCAAAGGCTGCTTTCAAGCATAGTAAACTCAACACAATGTTAGAAAACATAAATCACACTGGACTGGACTGTAGCGTAATGAATGGCATGGAATGGTAGCCTTTTATATGCATCATATCGATTACGCAACGCGTTTTTCGTTTAGCTTTCGCTCGGTTTAGTGCTGGAAAATTTATTCCACCTTTCATCGCCCTTTTTTAAAATAGCTGTGCATAGAAAATATCTAATTCTAACTTCATCATCAACTAATGACACTAATGACATACGAGTTTTGATCTGATCTGTGTTTTTATCACAATCGTCTTCTGATATCGATGATGCAAAAAATACTGTCATGACGACTTGTTACACTTAAATGTCAATATGACTTGCTTAAAGAGGCCGCTTTAAACGGTTATTTGACAACACAGTTATTTGACTAATAATATTTATATAACAACTTTTTGACTGCAAGACCTGAAAATTGATTACTTTTTACTTTAAGTACATTTTGTACTAAATTTATAAATAAAATGTAGTAAATGTATTTTTATCGAAGCAATATCAATATAGCAATAGCGAGAAATACTAAAATGCGAATTTCTTCTCAAAAATTCTCGATTCTCAAAAAAATTGTCGAAAAATTCTCAAAAAATTCTCGAAAAATTCTCAAAAAATTCCCAAAAAATTCTCGAAAAATTCTCAAAAAATTCTCGAAAAATTCTCAAAAAATTCTCGAAAAATTATCAAAAAATTCTCGAAAAATTCTCAAAAAATTTTCGAAAAATTCTCAAAAAATTCTCGAAAAATTCTCAAAAACTTTTCCAAAAATTCTCAAAAAATTTTCGAAAAATTCTCGAAAAATTGTCAAAAAATCTCGATCTGGAATTCGAGACTATCGAGACTTTTCCGTTTGATAAACTTCTTAGTCGACAATTTCTCGAAAATATATTCCACGAAAATTTTCTGGAATAATTTTTCAGACACTTAAAGGCACACTTATTTAGTCTTTATCTACTAACATAGAGACTAATAAGCACCTTTTATGCGATAATACGAAATTTTATACTCGTAGAAACAGAAAATCATTTTATTTTAATCTTTCTTTACTAAATTTTGTCTTCATTTATTTAAATTAAAATTTTTAATTTAGGATTTTTCTAAAAGGAAAAATATAAAAAACGGTTATTACAGAACTTTTTCTGTGAAAGAAACAGAATTATCTTTTTTTTCGAATTAATTTTATTCGACCACCAAAATTATAGACCACAAATAATGCAGTTTGAAAATATTTACTGTTTTAAATTATTCACTTCCAAAACAAGGTCACGAGATGAGACAGTTATTTTCAAACGAGACGAAAATCGAAAGCCAGACACTGTTTTTCAGTCGTTTAGAGATCCCGAAATGAGACACAATATTTCAGACGAGCCCTCAAACGAGACGAGATCGCCGAAATCTGAGGAAATCTTGCTCGTCTGCACCACTATCAGAACTATTAGTCAAATTACGTAATAAAGCTACTGCTCATTTCACTTGGAAAACCAAAGTTTTTCTCATCTTAATTAAAAAATATTTTTCCAAAACTAGTTCCGCATTAGAAATATCATTAAAAGGTGAAAAATTAGTTCAGATCCAAGCACCTTAATGAAATCTACCAAAACATAGTGGTACCACGTGTCCCGAATGCCACCCAAAAAAACCACAAAAACTATTTCAGAACAAATTTCCACTCGGTCAGACCAAAACCTCAGCGCACGAACGCTCAATCGAGATAGATTATTCGCAATATTTGACTTTCCAAATGAGATGAGTCTCCGAGCAAAGAGACCCTTTAGACCGGAGGGAGGAGGGGGTTAGGGCTTGCTCTTGCGAATTATACTGTAAACTCGAGTTATGAGAGTATTCCTCGCTTAATTAGAGGAATGCTATCATTGAAGAAGATTCTTCGCCCGAGAAAATGTCCGCCACAGTCACCGGCCTTCCCTACGTGAAGACCACGATCTCAGATTCGTGCTCCCGCACTTTGAGTTCGATCTATTGATACATAATCCATTTGGCTGCAAACTGAAAAAATACACTCAAACGAGAATAAGAATCGTCGATTGCTTTCGCTGGCTTTTGTTGCAGTGTCGGTCGGGTCTACTCTACTCTACATCCTTGAACTTGGTCTGGTAACTCTGTAATGCGATATGCGTTGCTTTCTTGCCCTCTTTTTTGCCCCCGGTTTGTGTGTGCGGAAGCATTTCAGCCGGCACAGACCGAAAAAGAAATAAACTTGTTCGTGCAGTTAAAAAGTCGTTAGTCCGAAGCACATTTGGCCCGGTTAAGTCTGCTGTTCCTTCAGAAGGGGGAGAGGGGGTTGGCCGGTACCTACTCTTCTTTAATATTGAAAAAGTATAGATAAATAAGAAAACTCATTGTGTTCTTTTATACAATAGTTCGTGATGGTTTTATACTATACTATTTTGCTCACACTTTTGCACACATTTTTTTTGCTCTCGTTGCAAAGTTTTAGCATCGTCTGGGAAGGATGTTGAACTTTCTTTTTCAAAGTGTTTGTAGGTCAAGGAAACAATTTCGGGTTCTTTGATGTGAAACCAGAACTTCATCATTACAACTCCTTCAATCTATTGATTTTTTTTTTTGATAGATTAGCAGTTTTGCAGGAAAAAGCAGTTTTTGTCAACAGACTCGGACATAAACTATACTCGTATGTTAACGCATACGATTACTATATGAGTATATTTCAAGATTTTACAATTTAATGCTTGCTAAATTGCGTAGTGTACAGCATACAGAAGGGTTAAGGTAACATAAAATAATAATGAAACTTTCAAAAGAGGTATTCCTTTATATTTTACAAGTAGTTAGAGACTTGAAAGTCGGTTTGACTTTTGAAAATAATGCAAAATTGGCCATTTTTGTTTTATAAAGTTTACAGAGTAGATTTGTCAATTATTAATGCTACTTAATAGACCTCTAATGTGTTAATTTCTTAGGAGAAATCGGTGATCGTGGGTCTTCCTATCCATGGGGGCGTTATTTTCGTAGCTAAGATATTATATATGCTCTTAAAAGCGGCTCACACTTCAGTTTCTTCTTCGTAGGCGGCAACAATCTTCAGACGTACATAATACAAAAACTTAATTCTGAATTCTAAACTAAATTTAAACGACCTACACTAACGACAGCAGATAAAAGCGCGGTCCAACCTCCATTAGACTCAATACGCTATATAGAACATAAACCGTTTATATTATAGTGTTATATCAAGCAGTAATACACCATTTTCAGGACCTTCGTCAAGTGGTTTCGTTTGCAATTCGAGGACTCTCTTTTGGGGCCAACCCTTTGTTTAAAACAAAGCGAAATGCAACATTTTGATTTGCTGCGTGCATTCGCGCGTCCGTCCGGATGCAATGCACTAACAACAACGTGCCGAGGGACACGCACGTTCAACGCATAAACTGCCCTACGCAATCGAAAATGCATTTCGCAGTGGTAGCGGCTGCCCAATGAAAATGAGCACCTCTTAGTCCCGAAAATACACTTGCAGCAGAGGAGCCGAAGGAGCCGAAGCAGCGTCAGAGCAGAGCGAACGGTGCGAAAGAGAATCTGCGCAAGTTCTCCGCTGAGTTAGTGCAATTCTCCCACTAGCCAGCAGCTGCCAGCCTCCCACCAACAGTACATAACTGCCACATTTTGGTGCCTTGCCTGCAATCTCTTTACTCGTCTCCAGAGTCGGCTCTCTCCATTCTCTCTCTCTCCTCATTCAGTGCTCCATTCACACACTTAATGGAGCACTGAATGAGGAGACTGCACTCTTTAAGTAGCGTCAAAGCGTCGTGCAGAACTTATGTGTGTGTGTGTGTGTGTGTGTGTTTGCTGCGAGACCAACAAAGCAGAACTTCAGTTTCGCTCGGAAGTCAAATTTACTGCGAGTCCAGCTCCCGATTACGGCACATCAAGATATCGGAAAGAAAGCTTGTAGCCGGCAACGTGCTCAGTTCATTATATGGTAAATTAGACAGATTCCAAAATGAGACTAAATACTATATAGTTTTCCAAGCTATAGTTTACTAAATTAGTAAGAGAAGAAGATGTCCTGCGACGATAAGGTTATTCTTTCAGTTCAAAAAAAGAACGCCGGTCCCGGAAATATGTCGGTATTTCGGTATCTCATGAGGTTACGTTCTTGACGTACAGAAGTAACGTATTCGAATTTCGAAGAGACCCAATTTCTAACGCAATGTATAATCTCTCCGTGATCGGTGAGAACTGTACGCAAATGTGTATGGACCTTTTACCGCAGACACCAACTTAGCCATTTGCAATAGAAATGTGCTCTTTTTTTCGCAAAAGCATGATTTCCACGAACACCGAGACAGACAGACAGTCGGAATAGTCGGTCGGATGGTGCTAAATTGGGTCAAGAGATCACCTTGTTTTTTTTGTATATCTCTTTCCATGATGTAATGGATGGATATATGAATTTATATCTAATCTTATTTATTAACAAGAATTGAATAAATTTGTAGATTAGGATTTTTTACTATAAAAATTAAGTTGGGCGCTTTCATCTCTTGACCTTTATCAGTATAAGTCTTTGGTGCTTAATTTTTCTGTCTTCTGCTGTCAAAAAAATGACGTAAATAAGAATTGAAATCATCCGTCAAAACATTGCTGCCGTTTCAATTCAATTCTCGATTTCTGGAATGCAGCAAGCAGGCGAAACGTTGCCACCAACCACCAACCACCAACCAACGTTGCAACGACCGGAAATACATTATTCCGAAATCTGCAAAATCAGGCCTTAATCCTCAAGGCTTTTGGACCAGGTCACGACAAGGTCATTTCGTGAAGTACAAAGTCAGATGATCGAAATCGAAAGTGCATTCTGAACTGCTAATAAACAGCAAATAATTATGTGGCAACCGGGGATGATGTAAAGAAGTCCCATCAGCAGCAGCGGCAGCGGCACCACCCCGCCTACAGCCCACACACACACACGGGCGCGTATGTACCTTTGTTGCTTTGTCGACGGACGCATGAATTATGTTACAGTTAAGCAGATATACTACATTAAGTAAATAATGCATGAATGATGGTAATCATGTGGCCGGCCGGATGATGCTCATTAATTATGCAGACTTGACGCTCAGACACTCCGCAACGGGCGACGCACCAAACGCCATTGACACCTCCAACTAAGTCAGTCACTGAGAGGGAATGTCAAACACCCAGACAACACCCATTCGGAGGCCGTGGGAGGCAGGGGCAAGGCCCGATCAGGAGGATAATTAGTCGACCTCTCTAACGTATGTACTCGTATATGCGAACACCCCAAGTGGAGGCTGCAGACACACACACGCCCCCACTGACGTTAATGAGGCCTCAATCCGGGATTTAGAGTGAATCCCGAACTCCTTTAAACGCACCTGCCTCCACCTGCGTACCTAAATGCGTGCGTGAGAGTGTGCGTGGCATTACCATGAACGAGATGCGCCATGTATGTATGTATGCGCCACCTCATTAAGATGTCAACAATTATTAGCCATAAAGCTGCAAAAGGCATTTAATTTGAATGAATGCTGCCGAAACATTCGGAACCAACTGTTGAGCCACTGTATGGCACTGTATTGGAGACAAAGCACTATGAAATACGGTTCAAATGGTCTAAACCACGAAAATCAGTTAGCAGCAGCCAGCAGCCGGCAGCCAGTAGCCACCAAGGCGGTTGGAATCTGTGCAAGGTTCGAGCGTTGAACAGAACTCGGTGCCGGAATTTTATTCCATGCAAAAACTCTTTTCAGGGTAACATGATACCGCTAAGAGGTCTTCTTTTTTTTGCCTTTATCTTGTTTAGTAACCAAAATTTCACGCTCCACCGAATGACGCACCGACAGTAGCCGGCCACGGAGTGATGAGGAGCTGCAATGACGCGAAGCTAAACAGGACACGACATCTGACTACCGTTTCATCGATCGATGAAACGACGGTGACCCTGATTGTGCTACGCACGTCGTCTCAGCGCGATGGACGATGACGCTACTGAAATCCCAGGGCGTTGGCATCCAATGACGGAACGGGACGGGACGGGACGGGACTAGCGAACTGCGCTACTGTATACACAAATTGTAATCTTATACAGGCCGAACGAAGACACTGGACGCCAGCGACTACATAGTACTCGTATTCGCCACCTACTAAGAGGTTTCAGTGAACGCTTCAGTGGGATTTTTAGCGCAGCTTGTGACCGTCTGTTGTTCGCCAGTTCGCCAGCCTGAGCTGATTTTTTTGCCAGCCAAAAACAGAGCACAAAAACCCGTTTCGTTGAAAATGCTGACGGTATCATTTTACCAACAACAAGCTTTAGCGTTTTAACGGGGATTCCTTTAAAATACACAACCCCCGCCCCCCTCGATCTTGGCCCTCCTTGACGATTATTTGAGAAAACCGCTTATGTGAGATCTCTCGCTCTCGAAAATGTGCAAAAAAGCGTTTCAATAACGATCAAATAATAATGAACTTCTTACGTGAAACGTTGTACGAAACGTTGTGAAACGTTGTTTGAGAAACCTTTCATGGCCGTGAAAAGAAAAGTAATGTCGGTGTTTGTAGCTCGAGGGGGAAGAGGAGAAAAAGAAGACGGGCTCATGGGAGGGGGAGGGATGAGTGACGGACAATTTGCGGCATATCTGTCTGCAAATAAAGCTTTTTCTAAGGCGGTTTGGCAACAAATTAGTCTCAAATTCGTAACGGCCGCTGGAAGAATGGGTTCAAATTGAGGTTTTTTCTCACTCCTGAAGCCTATTCGACTACATAGTTCCATGTAAAACGTAGGTGCGTGTCCCACCGCGTCATCGCTAGCTCTGCACCGCTGAACGTGGCCAAAGAATGACGAACGCGGTGTCGCGAAACGTTCTCCATAGTCACGCGGTTCTCCGATTACGGTCGCTGCTGCAGTCTCGACGACTTTCAGGTGAATTTGTTGTCATCGCCAGACGCTTCCAAGCACAAAGCGCTCGCTACCTCTTCGTCTTCTTCTTCGATTCGTGTTCGGCGACATAGTTCACTTGCTGCGTAACCGCAAAATCGCCCGGCACAGGAAACTTAATCGCTGGACCGCTGACACGCCACGGGAACGGTCGTAGCCGCAGCCACAGTTGCAGTTGCAGCAAAAGCCTCGCAGTAAAACAAATTACTCGTCGTTTGCTGCGTCTGCGTTGCGTCCGCTTTGCGTTGCGTTCCGTCGACAACCGCAGCCGAGACGTCGAACGAGGCGGCCGGCCGCAGAAATTGCGGCTGGTTGATGCGAAAATTAAATATCGCGTGTTGATAATTTCCGCTGGGCTCTTCGTAGCCGCCGCTGGTCCAAGCGAATTATTATGATTACGCGACTGACAGCGCTCCGAGCCAGGCCAACCAGCTTACCACATATCGCTCAGAAAGACATCCGCCGCTGGAGGGAGACGGGAATGGACAGGGAGGGTGCAGCGGCGGGTGAAGCGTCATGTGAGACGAGGATCAAATTGCTGTAAGTGCGTTTTTTTGTGTTCGTGGTGGCTTCCTTTCCTGTGCAGAGCAACACTCCGGCCAACATGGTGCATGGCAGCATCACAAAACCGATCGACGCGGCCTCCACATCCAGGCGATGCTGAGCCCAAGCTTGGTTGCCGGCACGCAGCAGCAGCAGCACGAAACTGGAAGGAGACGACAATCATTCAATCAATCCTTCGCACTTTCGAGCACATTCGAGTGGTGTTCACAGGAAGAGTTCAGAATTGCTCCAATCCGCACACAAGACTCCGGGAAAAGTCTCCCACTTGGCGTTCTACAGAGAGCCGGCTGCAATCAGCATCAAAAATCGCGACTTTCACGTGATTTCACGGCTTCAAGCGACTTGAAGCGACTTGAAGCTGCCGACTTATTGCCGAAGCCAGCTTATTTTCTTTACCTCGATTTTCCTGCTCACTTAAGTTTTTTGGTGCGGTATCCTCGATACCGAATGGCAAAGCACAAAACGACGCTAGTTAAGAAGACTTCGAATACGGCGGACAGACAGACAGACAGACAGTGACCAGTCATGCAGAAAACGCACATCCGTCGAGTAAACGTTTACCCGAATCCATAACGGATGAACGCAACATGGCTGATTGACACTTGGAGCAACTGTGCGATCGACAGCAATATCTCTTCGAGGCGATTGCAATTATTGTTGTTGCTGCGGTTGTCCGCTCGGACACATGCTTAATTTGCTGCAAACAGAGCAACACGAGAGCAACAACTTCGGCAACAAACCAAGAGAAAAACCACCAAGTCGTCGCATTCACTTTGACCGAAGCCGCTGCCTCTACTTAACTGTCTCAGCTACCAACAACCTCGAAGCCTTACGCAGCGGAGCCACCGCCGTTTGTTGTTGGAAATCTTCTGATAAATTGGGCCAACTCTTTTAAGCTGGCTCCACTCGGCGCGCCGCCTCGCTAAACTGCTCTTCGTTGAGAAATTTTGTCGTCGATGAATGCATTACCACGCAACGGCAGACCACAGATCTCCTAAACTACGCTACAAGGACATACTTCAGCTACGTCTGGCAGGATGTCCTAGCGTTAGCTTGGCAAGTGACATCATTATATCGTATATAAATCGAGGCAAAAAGTTTTCTTTCTCTTCTGGACGTTAAGTTAGAATATTGGAAAGTTGTACGGAAGTACGGCAGAGGAGGTAAAGAACTTTGAGTTTTCTGGAGATTCGGAATCTATATGTATTCTTGTCTTAATCCTCGTGCTGCACCTGTTCCTTTCCGCCTCAGAAAAGGGTGAAGTCTCCTTCGTGAAGTCTCATGAAATTCAGACAGGCCGCTGCTTAATTATATGTGCCGCTCACGCGACACGCTGGCCACATTACAATCATTCGAAGGCCTTAAATTTCAAGTCTTTACATATACATCTACAGCTAACATCTGCACTGAAATAGATATGTATACGATACATTAATATTATTTCCAAATACAACTTGGAATTTTAAGTTATTAAAAACTTAAGTATCTCCATTTAAGGAACGAGAAATGCACCGGAAATGACGGTGATAACTGTCAATTACAATGGATGAATTACAAATTTAGAAAGTATGACCAGAAATTGATCTAATTCGCAACCTCATACATTCCTCCACTGATCGTGTTGGGATGATGGGCTTCGCAGCAATTAAAGTTGAGGTAACCGACCGAAATCTCCTCGACACAAGTTTGAAACGAAATGAAGCCGAGGTCTAAGTCAAAGGTGACTTTGATAGCAAAAATACTATACTTTGGGTTACTGTTCGTAAAAGCTAAAAACCAAAAACACAAAAAAAAACTAATCTGAATTATAATCAGAAAGAAAGAGTGAACGCAAATACGTATATGGCTACCGCATAAAAACAATCATGCATTCGATGTTGTTGTTGTTTTAAAGCTGGTAATTTGAGGTGAAATCAACAAATTTAGAAAGCGTTTTTAGGCAACTGTACCGCGACCACTCAGGCGAGAAGTTGAATTAGAAGTTGTTTGATATTAAAGTGAACTTAGTCAACTTTCCACCAAGCGTTTTTGGGCAACTGTACCGCGACCATTGAAGTGAGAAGTTGTTTGATCTTACAGTAAAAAATTACCATCTGGACTTCTTAGACATATAGTACTGCGTGGAGTACTGCCTGCCGCCTCAAAGTCTAGCACTCCTCTCTATTTCACATTCATGTGTTTCTCGCTGACAAATCTCGCTAAGCATAAATCAAAGGTCTCTTCTGTCCTGTCTTCGACGACTAATTAAACGAATCAAATTCTACGCTTTAACGAACGAAGTGAGAGTTGGATCAGCATGGATTTTGATCCCATCATCGCATGCCTTTGAGGGCGAAGCGAGTGGAGAAGGCAGCTTGCTAGGAAGGGAGGAAGTAGCTCCAATTAAAGTACGCAGTTCACGGACGAACGAACGAATAGCTGACGAGTTGAATTGAAGCTGCATGCGACTGCTGCTGATCATGCATAGCTGCGGAAGCTTCCTCTTCCAGGTGACGAAATTCTGGCTCCAACAAATGCGACTCGATCGAATGGGAAAATCTATGGGCCGCGAGGCTGCTGCCGTGCGAAACGAAGCGCTATGCCTCACATGCAACGTAATCAGATTTGACAGCTCCGAATGTCTGCAGTCTAAACACGCAAAATTGCCACACCTTCAGCTTTGCCTCGCTGTTGCTGCTGCCTCCGCTGCTTTGTTGGGCATTGTTCGCTGCCTGCACCCATAACCGACTGAAAAGAATCAACCGTATGCATCTTCATGGCTCATATTCCGATCCGGACGTCGATATTTTTCTCATGCGACGTACGCGAGGGTCAAACTCGCGGAACGGAGGCATGTCCAAGCTTTTTTGAGGTAGTTAATTAGGACGACTACTACGACGTATGCTAACTGAAAAGCGACTCGGGGCGAAATAATTACATCTGTAGCATCTTGTGGCTGTACCTCACCGAAGTGCAAATGTTCACTGCCTCCAAAAGTGTGCCATTAAATCTGCCCCAGACTATGAATAATGAAAATTCAAAGAGACCGAGTTTTTGGTGAACCCTTTGTACAGATTTGTTTCATGTTTTGTTAAGAAATTGTTAAGCTTTTGTTCAGTAAAAGACAAAGTAAGTAAAACGGTTAATTTTTCGTAAAATTTTTAAAATATATCGATTGCATGATATAAATTTTAAACTTTTCTATATTTTCTTTGAGGGCATCGCAAATTGGAATTACTTTATTTCGGTCCAGAAGAAGTTTGACCGAAGATTAAACAATTTTAACAGAAGATTAGGCTTTTTTAATTGAATACTACACGAAAACCTGGACTTCTTCTCAGGCCCCTTGAGTTAAAAAACAAACACTTTCTCCGTGAAATAAATAAATTTTTATTAAACAACATAACTCATTAACGTTGCCGATGCCGAGGCACCAAATCGGCAGAGTTTTTCATTAAATTGGAACTACTTAAATATAATATAATAATAAGAAAACGGATTCGAGACATAGCCTGGAATGAAATTATACAAATTTTGCTATTAGAAAAGTAGTCGAGGTCGAGGTCGAGGTCGAGGTCGAGGTCAAGGTCGAGGTCAAAGAAGCAAATCAATTTGAAGAGTAACATTTTTCGATTTAGGTTAGAGATCAATTAATATCTAGGTTTTGAGCTAATCCTAGTTTTCGGGTCTCACTGCGCCACCGACGCTGACTTAGTCGGCGTCACTGTGGACCGACGAACTGGACAATACTGTCGGGCTGCGCGAGCAACTATTTGAGGGGCTCGATCTCTTCGAGCACGAGGTTGAGGGCACGGACAAGTCTTCCGGCTCGCTGTCGAAATAGCTGTCGTTGGAGACATCGCTGGCGCCCATTCGTTTGCCCTGCAGCGTCAGGGAGTGAGAGTGCTTCGCCAGATGCTTGAGCAGGTTATTGTTGTCCGAAAAGCTCTCTTGGCTGCTGTCCTTTCCGCAGAGCTCCTCAGTCGCTCCAAAGCCAGCAGCTACATTTTGTTGCAGCGTCGCAGCGGCGGCGGACAGGGCCAAGTAGTGCAGGCTGGCATTAAACAACTTACACCAGTCCATTAATGCCACATTAGCGCTTTCGGTGTTGTTGTCCGGTGAATTCGGTGAATTCGGTGCGGCTGAAAGACTTCCGGGCAAGCTAGTGGGCATGAAAGCAGTCTCTGTTTTGAGTCCAGGCGCGGAAAAGTGACCTCTTGGCTTCACGTCCCTAAGATTGGGGTTGTTTGGGGTTCCTTCATTCGCCTGAAGCGCCGTGGAATTCTTGGCTGGATCCCGGGCCCAGTTCTTGACGGATAAAACGGCAGAGCTACTGCTCGTGCCATCACTGCTGCTGCTACGTCTGTTGCTGATGTTCATGAAGTCATCAACACTGACTGCTGGCTCATGTACCGGCGCCTTCGGCTGACATTCGTCCAGTTTATTGGAGCCAAAAGCAGTCGAAGGTGCTGAAGAAAAATTGAGCAGCGACAAAAAATTGAAGCTCTGCAACATCGCTAGCTGTGAGTATTCGGCTGGAATGGCAACGTGTTTGGTGGCTGGAGAGACTTGTGTTGAGGTACACCTGACGACTTCGGGCCTTAGAGAACTCTTCTGGCAGAACTCAGCAAACGCCATCTTCTCCAGTATGTCGCTATTTGTGACGTATTCCGCGCCAGCCAGCTGCAGTCGGTTACAACCGTATTCGAAATCGGTACGAGTCGTAGAACCTATGCCGGTCTTCTGCGAAGCACTGACCCCGCCGCCGCTGTCAAACTTGAGGCGCTTCTCCGGCGGCGTGCCTTGACCTCTAACCAGCATCTGGTCCGTTCCCAGTTGACGACACATGAAGCGCAGCTTCTGCTCGTTCTTGCACCAGCCACGCAAAGTGGACTCCGGCACGCCGATGTCGCGCGAAACGGAAGCCTTCGTCTCGCCATTGTGGATGCGCTGAATCGCACGCACCTTGTCGCTGGGCGTCAGATTACGCAGCGGCCGTTTGCCGCGTGTGCTCATCCGTATGTTCATGTGTTTGTACGCCGAAATGTCCATAGTATCAATAACGGAGCTGCAAGTAAGAAAAGAGAAGCTTTAATACGCCTTCACAGCCACTCGAAGTCGAAGGGAGTGCGCTCGATTTCACACTACTTGCGACCAACCTCGTAACGCATCAAGTCTACGCAAAGAACACGCGCGGGCGGCAACGTCGAACGATATTCGCACTTTTCAGCTTTTTCTCAACTGATTTTTTTCAACGACAGCGACTGACAAACACGGCTTTTACTGTGAAATTTTATTTCGAAATCACGATATCGCGTAAAGTGTGCGATTCGGCAGTGCTCCGGAATCACGTTCGTTTTTGCGGGAGGCGAATTTATGTGTCGGCGCGAGTCCGGTGCTCTTGTTGTGCACGGCCCGGATTAACAAAAGGATGTGACTTCAATTACGCGAGCTGCCACTTCGGACCGTGTCAAGTCAGCCAAGAAAGAATACGGCGAAGAGCGCTCGCTGCTCGCTCTACCTGTGTCCTGGGTCGACGCACAAGAGAGTCGCAACGCAGTCGCGAAAGAGAAAATTCTAAGAGATGCGTACCAAATTGTAGGCGATTGACCAACAAGTTGCATCTCACTGCGACATTCACTGCGCAAACGTGTTCTGAATCCAATAAACCAGAGCGACCACTAACACAACTCAATCAAAAACTCTCTAAACAGCTCCTTGCTCTGCTCTCTCTCGCTCTGGCTCTCGCTCTGCGTAGAGGTGATTGCAGTCGAGACTTGCAGCCGCACGTGTTGCATCCCTGCTCATATACGAATCTCATACGCTCATAACTATTCCATCCTTGCACAGCACGACCCAACGATCTGCCGAGTGGACGGACGAACAAGTCGGCTATTGTTTCCTTTTATTGCTTTGTCGCCCGCCTCGTTTCTCCTTTGCTGTTTTTGCGCTACTTCGTGCCAACTTTCATCCGGGCTTATGTTCTTATGCAAAGCCGCCGTTTTAGAGAGCGACGAAAGATGAAAGATTATCCCGCGTAAATTCAGCCGTTGGGCCAGGTAACATTTGCTGCTGCCCGTTTGATCTTTGTTTTCGTTTCGTTCACGTATTCCGAACTCAGGATTTAAGGAAGAATCCTTCCACCGACGACAGGTGCTTTGAAAACAGGACGTTTCCTATTTCGGCTTCTGAGCCGATCGCAAATCCTAAGCCTTTCTCTTAAAATTGCACGCACAAAAAGCAGTTACATTTTGGACAAAACTGAGCAGATAACACACAGCAACGCTCAGGCATACATACGAATACACTTTCACATACATACATACATACATACATATTATGATTAAGATTGTGTGCGAAGCCAGCCTTCAGTATGGTTTTGTTATTGGCTTTAAAGTTCATCACTTTCTGAAGAGCCAACAAAATAACATTTTTTAGAAAATAATATACATACATATAAAAAAATTATATATAATAATTATATTAACACCTAAATTTAACACCTAAACTTAAAGTGCAATTAAAAAAGGCATCAACCGCCCCTCTTGTCATCATCGTTTACCATCAGTTACCGGGATATGAGCTTCGATGATAATCACTTTACCGATTATGATCTTTTTAACAACAATTTTGCCAGAATTTAGAAATGGGCTTGGTTTTAGAACAAATGCATCATAAACCATTACATTCAGGGTTGTTTTTTTTTAACAATTTTTTATTAATATCGTATTTATTTTTAATACTCGTAATACTCGTAGCATCAACAAAATAAAACAGAATTTCATTATTTAAAAAATATGCTGAGTAGCTAAAATAGTATAATCTTATCTCGCAGTGTACAACGCATCATTGTTAAATAAAACCATTAATTAATTTAAATATTTCTGCATAATCGTTTTGTTTGACGATTTCAATGCCACACCCACTTACATATAAAAATATATAGTAGCTGGTCCAATTGAAGACTCATAACAAACGACAACCAACAGACCCATAGAAGCACTCAGAGCCGTTGCTGGCCTATGCGATACCACAGCAGTACCTATCCGAACCAGAATACATCCGGAGTCGCATACATCCGGAGTTTTTAAGAACACAAAAATCATTCTATTCCCTCCACTTTTCTTCTTCGTATCGTTGAATAATCGATAGGACCGTAGCTCCGCTCCTCCATAGATACATGCGTACAATACATTATATACTACGGTATACATACGTATGTATATGGTTTGTGCACGATGGACGTATGTATTCGAAACCATGTCTTCAGAAGCGGCTTAAAATCCTTTGGAATCCTTTCCTTTCTCTGGTAAGAACGACCAGAATGGTTTGATGACCAGAGAGTAAGAGTCCGGAAAGGTTAGATGTCCGCTTGTTGTCAGCACGGGCGTCATTTCATCTCTGGACAACCAGCAAGAAGACAGAACCAAGGCCAAGGAGGCTGATCAGGCCGGGGGCATCTTCGCATTCGTCTTGTTCTAATTCTTGTTGCCACGCATGGAAAATGTACATACGAATATGTACAGTTTGTAAGTGGATACATGCAGACTTATGTAACGATGCATGTGTAAGTACACACACACACACACCCATAGGCTCACACAAAAAATTGCTCCGAAGAATCCATCCACATTCCAAGCTCTTGCGGCTACCAAAGCCGAAAACACTAAGATGAATCTGTAACCGACGTAGTTAGTATTTCTGTGCTGCAACAACGAAGGCGACTGCCAACAACAACAACAACAACAACAACAGCAACCACTTCGTTGCATCTGCAATTATGTATTTGCAGGCCGCTCTCTGTTGCCGAAATGGACGCAAATTTTGACCAAAATGCTGAAAACATACCTACCACCATTCGGCTTTTACCGCTTCCATCCGGGCAGCAAAGGTGGCTTCAAATTGCTAAAGGTGGCCATCATCGGCAGCATTTTTGAAGCTGCCCGGATTGGTGTATATATCTTTCTTTGTTAGGTCTTCGTTGACAGTGGACCGAACTCCAGCAGACACGTTGAGAACTAGACCGGATTTGCAACTCCAAAATTTATATACTCTTTTCGGGCTTAGTTTTAAGTGTTTTAGACACAATAACAAGCACAAGATTGCATTTTATATTTCTGCAATCCAATTTTCTTTAACTTTTAACTTTTAGGAACATACTAGATACTAGATTTGGTTAATAGAGGATATTATACATAGTATATTATGCAAGTATTATTATTGTATTATTGTATGGTCCTTATTTTTCCCTCAACATTCCTTTAGCCAACACTTAAGTCGCTAAGTAGCTTTTTAGGTTAAAACATTACATTCAACCATATAGAATATGCAATATAGAATATGCAGGGGTGCATCTTACCCCTTTCCAACCCTCCCCGGCTGGGAAGGGAAGCTTCGCATTCAGGAAGCTAAAAAAGCTACTGTCAAAAATTGTACCATGGAACTGAGCTATATCCTCAGTATCATTAAAGTATTCTCAGCAAAACTCGTTGCAAAATAGCAAAAAGTATGCATATCTTGTAGCCAGTTATGCTGAGCCTACTTTAATTTCAGAAAGCGTGATCTTTTCGTGTTCGTAAATTTTCCTGGAGCGAAGGACGTACGTAATGTATGTATGTATGTACTGTTTTCTTTCAAAATCCTTTAGAAAATTAGTTTTGCTACGACGACAAAACGACGAGCGGAATAAGTCACATGTAGCAGCCTTTCTAATAAATGGACATGTCGTGTGTTGGTGGTTAATTGCATAAGGCTGTGCCTGGCAAAGCAACTATACGCATTTGTTTAAACGCACATACATATGTACATATGTATGTTATTTACATGCATATATGTATATTCGAAAATGTATTGGTTTTCTTTGCCGGACGCATTGAACAAGTGCGTCAAGAAAATGAGATTTCGTGCAGGCGGCAGTGAAAATACTCGTCTTGAGCTCGATGCATTTAAAATTTTGTGCAATATGATTGCAAAATTGTAGGCACTTTGGGGCCGGAAGGAGGCAAGGCTTCTATTATTCCTTAAGGATGTGTCGAGCGCACTCAGCGCACTCTGAAGTTGTGCTCGGCGCCCCGAGCGGTGTGGGCGGTAGCAAGATTTTGTCAAGACAATAACTGATGGACGCAGCCATTGCGACAAAATGTCAAAGAAGTCCAGCACGTCCAGCAGCAGCAACAACAACAAAACGTAACGTTTATCTTACGTTAAGTTGGTCCGGCCTGGCATGGACCAGACCGCTTCGCACCACACGCGTACATACATTCGATATGCATGTAGTATAAATATTTTCCGTTTGCAAGTTGCTCGGCGTCCGTTGCTAATAAAACTATGTAATTGCATAACCACAGTTGAATTTTGAGAAAATGTACAGCTAGCTCTACACGGTGCAAAATTTAAATAAATGCAAATTTCAATTTAATTACATATATATCTAATAAGTACGAGCAAGTGTCCATAACTGGAAATTTCAGAGTACAAAAAGTCAAGCTAAAACCTTGAAAATAGTATGGCATAAAAATATGCCACTTAGTTGTGTTCAAAAAACCCTCCATGGGGTTGAAAAACTAGCCCCGAAATTCAAATTTTCTTCTTACGTTGAAAAATGAAGCCTCAATTTTTAACCGTGTACGCCAAGGCGGCCGTCGTCCTGCGGTTCGGTCTTAACAGTTCGAGGAATAAATCTGGATTTAGAAGAGAATGCATCCGCAAGTGCAGCAGAAGTAATTTTCCTCCGACGGACGACCGCCGTAGGTCGACGCATTGTAGGCAGAAACCATTAAGACGGACTTTAATTAGAATGACCAGAGGAGCAGAGCGTTAATGCATGTATGCATCGTATCGTGGTGTATAGTGGTCGTAAACCCCTTCCCCTACCCCCCCCCCCCTTCCCCTTTCCCACATCTTCGTCTATCTTTCTTCAGTAGTGGCTGTTGCTGCAATCTGCACTCAAAGAATCGTTGTCCTCTGTGCAATTTACTGATAAATCTTCCGTAAAAACCAAAATATGTGCGTGCATAGTATGTTTCGCTAACGTACTGGGTTTGCACCACAACATGGCTAACTTGCGTCTCGCTTCGTTAGGGTTGCGATAGGTTAAGACCTCATAGTCCAAAATATGGTTCTTAGCATTGCTAACATTAGTTAGTACTCGTATTATATTAATATTTAGTGAGTCCCTGACGCCAGTATTAATGTATGTTCCCAGTTATCATGCCTACGAGGAGCTCTCAGTCTGGTTTTGGCGGGGACGAAGAGAGATTTATTTGGCATACCGACTTCACAGGATCTTTAAGAACAACATTCCATCTCCTTTTCACACTCTTCTTCACTACAGAATCAAGATATTTAAGGAGCCTGTAGTGAAAGGGATTTTAAATTACAAGAACTGCGGTTTTAGAAAGTGTAGGATGGTAAATAGAAGAAAGATGGTATCTCCGGGAGCTTATCATCGGTTTAAGAGGTACATACAACCCACAATTCATGTTCTTCACAAATGTTCAGGGTTTCTTTCTTTCTTTCTTTTTTTCGGAGTTCATTTTTTTTTCCGGTTTTGACGGACGAAAGTATAGAAAGTTTTATCTTAAAAAGGGCGACCAATGACTAAGGCACGTTGCCAACGACAGATCACAAAAATATCGTCAGGAAGGGAGAAGGCCCTTTTCAGGAAGTTTTTTCTGCAATTCAAAGAAGGCCCCCTAAAAAATATAAACCTCGCACAAAAATAAGGCCGAGTGTACATATTCTATATAATCTTTGGCTAAGGTATCGATGGTACCTTTCTGTGTAAATAGGTTAATGCTAAGACAAGATTAGGCCCTTTGTTGGTTCGTGCATCGACTAATATAGTACACTCACGATCCAAAATTGAATCGTAACGATTTTTAGGCTAATTGCGGAAGAGAACTGAAAAGAGAATACATAAGAGAATTCTTAAGTGGTTATTTTGTTTTTATGTTTTGAACTTCTAAAAACGTTGGAATATTTTACACTGTATTTTTTTAAAATATTCGTAAATCTGAATCTAAAAACTTATATGTTTTTGTTGAATTTTATTTAAAAGAAATCATCGAAAATGGCGGATAGGAATATTTATTCAATAACCCTTTCACAATGTCCACCAGGAATACATGCCTGGACCGAATTATGGTACAAGTAGATTTTAGAGTTTTCGAAGCCAATGGGCGGTCCCTTCTCTCCCATTTTAAACATCAATATCAATAATACGAATTATGCTGAGATCTTAGGGAGGGGTCGAGTTCTAACTGGGAGAATATTCAATTGTCACCGCAAGTACATGTTGGGGCCAAATCTCAAGTCGATAAGCCGTTTCATAATTTGTTAATTATTTATTTCATATTTTGGAAGTCACTCACATATGTACATACATACACACATACTTAGTAAGTTACTAACAGGCGCATAAAACGAGTAATAATAGTAAAAGAACATTTTATTAAAATCCAATCAAATAAAGATGTCCCGGTTACTTATAAGTTAAAACTATTAGTACAAGGGTAAGGAAGGAGGGATAGAAGGAAGGATAGAAAAAAGGAAGAAAGAAGCGAAGGAATTTTATTTTAATTCAAAATTCTATTTGAAACAAAATACATACATATATCGTTAATATATAAATGTCATTGGAATTTGTAACATACAAACATATAGGAACCGTTTTCTAAGAAAGTGTGGTTCCACAAGATGGACTATAGTGCTCGTATTGAAGAAACTATTAAAGAAAGTGAATTTTGCATGACAGCATCCTTTACACATTGTCTTATAACATCCTCCTCCTTTGTATTAATTGCTCATCAATTGTTGTTGTTTTATTATTAGTCATTGAATAAATAGTGTCCCGTTCTTTATTACATTCTAGAACCCTATAATTTTCCCGCTTTCCCTGCAGTTTACAAAAAATCTTACAAACACTTTCGATAACGGGAGACTGGCTCTTTAGACCAAGCTGCATTTGGTCTCTTGATGTCATAGGAAATCATGGTCTATTCGCATAAACAAACGCCCGCCGTTTTGTCTAAATAGTGTCCCGTTCTTCATCTCATTCCTGAACCCTATAATTTTCTCGTTTTCCCTGCAGTTTACAAAAAATCCTACAAACACTTTCGATACCGGTAGACTGTCGCTTTAGACCAAGCTGCATTTGGTCTCTTGATGTCATAGGAAATCATGGTCTATTCGCATAAAAAACCGCCAGCAAATCAATCGCAAACCAAGCGATAGCATGATCATTAAAGAAAACAAACACAAGCTTACGGTCATTTTATATTTGGTGTATGATTCTGTCTCGCTTAATATTTCGGCATTAGCTCTAGTTAATCGTAAAATGTAGGGTTCTTAAATTAGTTCATTTGCTTAGCCTAAAAATACAGTTTATCTTTGTTACATTTATTTTCAATTGCATTCATGATTGATTATTGATGAAATATTACTTCGACTCGACTAAAATATCGCTTATAGTAAATATACACTGCCCTCGAAGTTGCTGACCGCGATTATGTCTAAATTATCTTATTCATAGCGTCGTCATGTTACTTTGTGCTTCCAACAGCAGACTTCTCAAATAAAAACCGCCTCGCTATTGGCTAAAAATTAAACACTCCTTGCTAATCCTTCGTCATTAAATACAAATCGCTCGCTCCGCCGAGCGACAATACAGCTTTGAGTATGATTCTGTGGGGGGGGAAAAGAGAGCGGCAGGGTTCTGGCATAACCTGCCAGCCCACACCCGGAAGCAGTGCTCCCGTTATTATGTCGTCTTTTCCGCTTTAGGTCTATGAATTCACGTGGTGGTACATTATGAAACAAAAAACTCAATCGGCCTTCTACTAATTTACAATTTTACATGAATACGCCGAATATTGCACACGAATTGTTTGCACGTTACTCTTGTACTCTTGTACATTCTATTCGGCAGAAGAGAAACGCAGCTCTTCCGTATGTCCCCGTAGTAACAGTGAACAGTGGTGCCCTCGGGAGAGCAGGGCTGCTCAGTTCGAGAAAACCAGGTAGCATATCAACCAGGCTATGTATAGCAATGAGAGTCAAAAGTAGTAAAACAATTGTTAATAACTTATGGATAGTGATCCCATCTGACCGATGCAGCGTCCCTCCTCGTCGAACGTGGCCAACGTCAGGCGCGACAACTTGTTGCACAGCACTCCGTTTCCATTGTTCTGTATAGGATTTGGTTCTGAAAAAGGCACGGAATTAAATACTTAGTGTGAAAGTCTCTGTTATCATAAATACTTGGTGTGAAAGTCTCTGTTACCATAAATATTTGGTGTTAAAGTCTCTGTTACCATAAATACTTAGTGTTAAAGTCTCTGTTACCATAAATACTTGGTGGAAAAGTCTCTGTTCTCATAAATACTTGGTGTGAAAGCCTTTGTTATCATAAATACTTAGTGTTAAAGTCTCTGTTATCAAAAATACTTAGTGTGAAAGTTTCTGTTATCATAAATACTTGGTGGGAAAGTCTCTGTTATTACAAATACTTAGTGCGAAAGTCTCTGTTATCATAAATACTTAGTGTGAAAGTCTCTGTTATCATAAATACTTAGTGTAAAAGCCTCTGCTATCATAAATACTTAGTGTTCATGTCTCTGTTATCATAAATACTTGGTGTGAAAGCCTTTGTTATCATAAATACTTAGTGTGAAAGTCTCTGTTATTATAAATATTAGCGTGAAAGTCTCTGTTATCATAAATACTTGGTGTGAAAGTCTCTGTTATCGTAAATACTTGGTGTGAAAGTCTTGCACAAGTATTTGTGATAACAGAGGCCCACCATTAACCGGTCAATGGTACTTTTCCGAAGGTCAAGAAACAATTGTGTTCCTACCTTCATGAAACTGTTCCGCGGCAGCGCCATCGGTTCCTTCCTTTCGTCTTCTCATCTGCTCGACAAAATGGGCGATTAAGGCATCCATCATGGCCGCTTGTTTGGAGAACACTTGCATCAGCTTTGATACCTGAATGCCGTTTTCAAGGACATCGAACTGAAACGGAAATAGGTTGGTAATTTGTTTTATGAAAATTAGACGATTACTAATTGAGTTGGTTGGTTTTGAATATATTGAAATAATACAAAATTAGGCATTTTCTTTACTCTCAAGCTCTACGCTTTTGTGATGAAAATACGCTTTTAGAGAAGCTTGTGGAAATTGGGCCAGTATTTTTGGTGTATTCCTTACCTGAATAAATATACAAGTCTGACATTCAGGGTCGTCTGTTGCACTGGGCTTGGCAAAGTCCCATGATAACTCTTCATATCTGAGTCCCAGCAGCAGTGTCTAAAAATGGATGAATGTAATAAAGTAGCGCTTAATCTCAATCCTTAGAATAGCATAGAAAGAAAGTCATGGATTTATGAAGCGGAACTCACGCAGTCTGCGGGATCAATTATAAAAACGCCTCGCTCGTTTATTGCAACAATGACAGAGACGTCTTTGTGGTTAACCAGACTCATGAGGCCTCTCACCGGTTCCTCCACTTGTCCGTGGAAAAATGCAGCACTGTGGAATGCAATATACAATATATACAATATATTTGATACCAGAGAGAGCATTAAATTAATCCTTCAATACGGATCCTCACCCGTAAAATGGAAGTGCCCAACAAAACTCCAAATATTTCCTCATCAATTTCCGCGTCGTTGCTGTTTGTGGCACTCGTTTATATTGTTCCAGAAGTTTCACCTCCGCCGAATTCTTGTGGCTGACAGGAAGCCACGACCAGCTGGAGTTTTTGGCAACATGCTGCGGCAGAAATCGCACCTGATTTTCTCTGCAAAAAGCACTAAATTTAAGTGGATCTCATACGATGCGCGTAATATCGGTTAATTAATTACCTGAAAAAGCTTGTGGAATGCGTGTGTGAGTTGTACGGGCCCAGCTCAATTCTGGCCTGAATCCCACCGAGCATCACCGAATGCGCTGGCTCCATGATGTATCTGCCTGACAGCACATTACTTTTGGCCTCCTCGTACAACAACTCCAATATCCGGTGATCCCTGCAAACGGCGAATCAGTTTATGCGTAACAATTAAAGTTCCCGAAAATTTTACATACTTGATTTTTTCTTCATCCCGTTTCGAGAAGAATACACTTCGCTTCAGCATGATCATCGGCTCGTCGAAGTCCTTCTCGATGGGATTGCCGTGACTGAACTTCTCCAACAGATTGGGCCACGCCACGCGCACCACGTAAGGCCGATGGTGTGATTTCAATTGGATTTCTAAGAGAGCACTGGTCATCCACAAGCCGAAAATACTTTGGGCCAGTAATTTGTTTGCTATTCCTAATTCTTCACAGCCCAGAGCAGCGGCCAGCATCACCTGCGAGGGACACTGGGCTGTTCCTTCGATTTCCATATGTACAGCCATGCGCGACATAAGGTACACGCAAGTGGGTATCACCTTTAAGCCAGAGAACCAATGCGTTAATGACTAAGTTTAATTAAGTTTACGAAACAGCGATATTAAGATTAACTGCTCCCTTAATCAGCAGTTAATGTTAACATCGAAGTTAACGATAAGAACCTTTAAGCCAGAGAACCTTTAAACCAATGCGTTTATGAAGTTTAATTAAGTTTACGAAACAGCGATATTAGGATTTACTGCTCCCTTAATCAGCAGTTAATTTTAACATCGATGTTAACGATAACAAAGAAAAGAAATTAAGAAATTGGAACTGGCGACCCATAATTAATTTCATGATGACGACACACACTTTTTTGGGAAGAGAGTTTGCCCGGTTATCGGTCCGGATCCACGTAAACTCTAACCCTAAAAATGCCATTATTAAGTTTTTAGTTCCAGATTTAAGCTGGATTTAAGGAGGTCGTTGTTGGCGAGCTTTTTAGAGAAGGACTCGCTTAAATCCAGGCAGAAACCACAATTATATGTATATATAGACCATACGAGATATATGTATTTCTCGCGAAATTCGACAGTTTCATGATATAATGTTATAAAGCTTATATACAATAGTTCTCCACAAAGGAACTTACAAAGGAAACAGGAACTTACATTTTGAAGAGGCCTAGAGATCGACGGCTTGGTGGCACCGCCAAACTTCATATTTGACGCGGAGGGAAGTGAGCTGTTGTTGCTATAGCTGTTGTTTGATAACCCTGTTTTCGCCGATTTCTGAGACTCGCTGCTGTATTGGTGCTGCTGCTGCTGCGGTGGATACGAAGTATTTGTGTTCAGGCCTGCAAGAAATCAATTTGTTTAAGTTGGTGCCACTATATTAATGGTTTTGTTTCTTAGGAGATTATGACCGCCCCGTGGAAGGTATCAGACGTATTTATTTTAATCCGCGATCATCTATTTTGTCCACCCAAACTTACCCGGTGAACTTCGCAGACCACCAACCGCACTCACACCACCCTCAGCCATGGAGCTGCTCAGAGTACCCACAGCCGCGTTGCTACCGACGCCTAGAAAGCAACCACCGTTGCTACCACCGGCGTTTGAAGGACCGGCCGCAGCAGCCGCAGCGGTCGTCGCCATACAATCGGACTCCTTTCGTACAGCGCTCACTACACTGGAGACGCTGGACGACGTGGCGAATGTGCTGCCGGCTGCCGTCTGGATTTGCGCTGTTGTGACCACGCGATGAACGGTGTACAAGACGGGCACCGTTGGAACAGCCCCGCCGCCCATCGAGGTCGAACTTGCGAGCGCCTGCTCGCAATGGAGGATGCCGCTCTGTTGCGTCTGCGTCGCGGCCACCACGCGGCTGTTGCCCATCACGATGCTGCAATTGAGCACCTCATCCACACAGTCCTCTGCATCGCTGCCGATACCACTGCTACCATTGCCACTGAGGGTAGACGTGTTCGCAGCAGTTGCTGGGTGTTGGTGGTGGTGGTGGTGGTGGAGGTGCTGCGACTGATGCGGCTGCTGCTGCTGCTGTTGTGAGTAGTTATGTAGAGGCTGCAATTGATGGTGATGATGGTGCTGATGTTGTGGCTGCAGCTGCTGAGGATGCAGTTGATTTTGCTGATGCTGATGCTGCTGCTGATGCTGTGGCTGCTGCTGCTGCTGATGCTGTGGCTGCTGCTGATGCTGTGGCTGCGGCTGCTGCTGATGCTGTGGCTGCATCTGCTGAGGATGAAGTTGACTTTGCTGATGCTGATGTTGATGCTGATGAGGATTCTGATGCTGATGCTGATGTTGGTGCTGATGTTGGTGCTGGTGCTGGTGCTGGTGCTGATGCTGGTATTGGTGGTGATGGTGTTGGTGTTGATGTTGATGTTGGTGTTGGTGCTGGTGTGGAAACTGCAATGGCGGCGATGGCGAAGCTGAATTCAACCGAGCCGCGCCGTGTGTGGCGTAGTAGTCCTCGCGACATCTGTAGTCCGTAGAATTGTAATAAAGACGTGACCTGCAAAAAAGAACCAGATTATACCAACAACAATCAACACAAATAAGTCACTCGCGAACGGTCAGTACTCGTCTAAGAGCTTATATTCGTCAGCCGCGGCGGCTGTCACGCTGCCACGCAACCGGAAGTTGCTATGACACGCACGACACTATTGTAACACTTTCATAACCATTACGAAGCATTCAAAAGGTTGCTGCGCTTTCCCGGCGACGCTGAAGTAATGTTAAAACATTTCGCGCTCGGCACCAAGCGCATATACGCACATACATACATACGTACCTACCTACATACATACATACATACATACATGGGCGAGCATACCGTGCAGTTGAAGGCAAACACTTCTATAGAAGTATGCAAATGCATAAACAGAAGATCTACGCGCGCCAATGTGTTCGCCACAAGAACTGCGGGCCATTGAATCCGTGAGCTCAATGCTCGCTGCAGCGACAAGTGACCCAGAAACCTACTAAGCGCCATATTTCTACCCCTACCACGGACTCATAGAGCAGGGGCGTCTTTCAAGCGGCGTCTTGTAAGTCATGAGATGAAAAGTGCGTATATATAGGACTCTCTTTCCAAGAGCTTTCACGCTTTCACGCCAGAAACAAAGGAGGATACAGTATTTGGAAGGATTAGAAAAAGCCCTAGTGCGTTTTGTAGCACCTGCGACTTGCTGATCGGTGAGTAGATCTTGTGGCGACGCACCGAAACTATGTATCTTGGTGTATTTTCAAGTCTTTAGAAGTCCGCTCTTTTGGGCTACATTTTAGGTTAGACGCAAAAATAGAAGCTTCCTGAGTACGAAAAAGGTGAATTTGTAGAGTTTTTCGGTTCTCAGTTAGAAAAAGAAAATAATCGGTAACTGAAAAACCTTTACATACTCCGTATATGAACTTTTATACTCGTCTGTATACGCAACAAATACTTACTGATATTCCGTGGCAGTGGGCTTGCGACGCTGTTGTTGCAGTGTCCCCAGGGGCAGCGGGACCACGTTTATGTAGTTACCAGCGCCGCTCGAGCCCCCACCGCTAGCATATCCGCCCGCAACCGCACAGGTGCCGCTGACTAGCCCTATGTTATTGGTCCCCCGATTATTCGACTGGCTCTTGTGGGCGATGTTACTCTTGTTGGGCTTTAGCTCTCTGCAACCGCCTGCCGCAGCAGCTGACGCAGTTCCGCCTGCACAACTTATGCTATATTGTTGCTCCGCACCGCCGACGACGCTCTTCGGCGAGGAGGTTGCTGACGAGATTGTTGATTGCAGTGCCGTTGACTGAGCGGATACATTGCGGCCATAGAATTTGCCGGCATCCATCCCAACCGGGAAAGCCTAGTTGGCTAGTTGGCTAGTAGGCCTTCCTCCAAAGCTAGAACCTCACGTCGGCAGGGTCAACAGTTCTTTAGGCGGCTTTTTATGATATAGCAATTAAAATGCATAACAAAAACCTGGGCGAGCTCGGGTTTCTTCAAAATATTATCCTGAAAATTCAGATGAATTTGATCAGAAACAATGAAAATCGGAATCTGCGCACCTAAACTAAATCTGTAACTTTACTACGGTGAAAGGCTTTGTCATACTCGTAGTTGCAGACTATGTTATTAAAATAAAATGTTATTCTCCAGAAGTGAGAGGCGTTGCAATTCTCTCTCTCATCGTTTGCCACTGCGAAAAGTGCTCACCAAGTTACAGAATGTGGACACTGATCTTTAAAATACGAGTATGTAGGAAAATTTTAGATCTCTGTAATAAATCGGAATGTTGTTTTCTCTTCACGTTCGTCTGCTCTCATTTGAATTGTTCGTCCGTTAATTTGAATTGCAAGAGAGAAAACAAATAAGAGTTTTTGCTGAGGTTACAATTGCATGGGTATCGCTTAGATTTTTGAAACTTCGTACAAAATTAGTAAAATGGAGTGAAGTTTTTAATGCCATTAAATTGTTTATTGTTAATGGTTTATTGTTGTCGTCTCGTCAAAAAAAAAGAAATTCAATTATGTAAAAATTTCAATTTTTTTTTTCAATTTTAGAGTCAGTTATTTTAAAAAGGTTTTCTTATAATTTGGTTAAGAAGAAATAATGAATCTAATGGTTCTTCAATACGAAATAATTCGATTGGAGTTTATCGATTTAAAAGCAAGTGAACCATTCAATTAATAAGATTGCGAATAGTTAACAAGCGTATCATTATAGCGCCCAGGTTTTTGGGTAACATAGCGAAAACAGGATACAGATAAATTCCAGCTAAATATCGAATTCCATTCCTAAATTAAATCATCGTTTTCGGAACAAAAATATTGGATCAAAACTCGAAAACTCGAAAGCTCAAATACTTGATATTTTGTTAATGTCGACAACTGTATTGTATTCTCTTTAAAACGCTGAAAACCGAAAGTCTCTATGTCGTAAGAATTTTAAGAAAATTATAAATTACAAAAACATGGCGGGTCCTTGCGAGAAATGTATATCAATATGTTGTTTTTAGACTCTTCTAATTTTACAAAAAAAAATTAACTGATAAATTGCGCGCACTCCTCTCCTTATCGAGGTAAAAGAGTTTCAAAAGTAAATGATGACCCTATTATTATCGGTTAAAACGTCTCAGATAGCCAAAAGGAGGGCCGTGAAAACTGGAACTAATTTGGCACGCTTTGTCTAAAACGGGAAAGATTCTCAATACTTTTTAATATTGATGGTAGAAAAACCTCAACAATGTAAATTTTTAACCCTTAGCACTCCAAATTACTTTTTAATATTAATACCAACAGCTCCCAACAGTTTTCTACTTTATTTATTATTTAAATATATTATAGATATATGTATGTATATTTCAGAGTATTATTACTTAAATTGCGATATCATTAGCGAGATTTTTTGTCTTGCCCTCTTTCTCGTATTCGGAAGAAGTGTTTACAAAAATTTTAGGTGTTATAAATAAGTAGACGGAACGTAGTCGGAACGAGAACTTGAAAGGGGGTGAACGAGTGTGTTAGGCCTTATTTATGATAAATTAGGCTCTACCAACTGGTTGACTCTTCCAAGCAACACATTAATAATTTTCTTCTTGTATCAACTTTTTCATTGATAAGTCTTCTAAATAACGTTTTAAAAACATTTTCTACTACGCCGCTGATTCGACGCAAAATTGAAGTATCGTATATGCATGTCGTATTTAATTTAAACACATCGAAAGCGTAAGTAAACAAAATTAGCTAAAATGTCGAGTCGAACTTCGCGAAGCTGAGCTGCTGTCGAGTCACATACGACAAAACGGTGCTAAAGGGTTAATACTTTTCAATATTTCTGAAAAGTAAGAAACAACTTCTGACAACAGAAACACACTCACGATACATAAACTATACAGAATGATGAGAATGATGGATGGATGGCTGTGTATATGTATGTGCAAAGTATTTTTTATGGCGTGTGGTACTAGTGGTGGTGGTGGTGTTGGTGGTGGTATTGCTATTAGAATAGTTAAGACAACGGAATGGGGGAGGAAGGGAGAATACAGATGGCAACGACGATTCATATTAAAAAATTTATATTTTGGTTGGTTGCATTTAATATATAGTTCCTTTCACTTTGAAGAGAATATTCTTTATTACCAGAGACGAATATATCGGAATGTCCCGCAGAGCGACATAATCCTTTGTTAATCCTTGACATGCATTTCGCACATTGCACTCAAGAGTGGCCGATGCTGTGTATAGAATTAGTCCAGCGGACGCTGATCAGCTTCTTCAGTTTTTTCATTACGATTCACGTCGATGTAAATACGCGTAGCATCGTCGGCCCCATTATTGGCAAATAAAGACTGCGTTTTTATTAAATTTCGAAAATTTAGTTCATGTCGCGATCAATCAAGCACGTATATACACATAAGCACCCCTACCCTGTTTGGGTGGGACACCGACGGAACGCGAAGTCCTCAGGCTAGCCATCAAATTGTCATGGCACTCTGCTCTCCGCATTCACCGAAGCCGTTTTTGCCGTTCAAGAAAGTTTTTCCACATATTTTCCAATTATGAATAGCAATAATATAATATCAGCACACTAAAACGAAAAGCTATTAACGGTAGCGGAAGCCTTTCTGCCTGCCTGCCTGCCTGCCTGCCTGCAATCAATCCTTCAGGCAACGACTTTTTCGAACGATTTTTTCAGTAACATTCCTAACGTAGCTTCATCTTTTATCGTAGCTTTTGAATCCTTTTACATTATTTATCTTTATCTATATAAATGTAGGCGTTTTAAATAATCGCTTTTCTTCCACTTCGTTATACTTTATAACCTATTTTAAATAAAACATTTCCGTTTTTTTCCTTTTTCTATAATACCTCGACGAAACGAACACGACACGAACTTACAATACTCAGTTGTCAAAACAGCCAAAAGTCAGCCATTTACATTTTCTTCATGCAATTGGCAAAATAATACGCACACACTCTCAGCTGTCACGTGTACATACAATGGGAGAGAGCTGCGAAAGATTGCCATATAATCCTTGGAATTGGTATACTCTCTTCAGAGGCGCACACAGTGCGCGTGTGCCCGAAGGAGGATTCATGCACACCTGATACCGAGTCCTTGATAAAAGTACTGAATTCATATACCCAAAAATATGAATACATCCGGTTTAACGAACCGAAGACTCGCCAAGTTGACTTCACAAGTTCTTCAACGTAAGCTGGCGAATAAATTTAAAAAATTATGAATTTATTACTTATAAAGACCGCCTCTCCTTTACCAGCCTCTAGATTCAAAAGAGCTTTCGTGATCTTACTGGATCCTTATTCCAATGCAATGAAGTAAGCATTGGAGTTATTGGAGCTATTCTTCGGCATCTGAATCTTCTTAGTAATCGTTATCTGACTTCCTGATTTTGATTTGATTCTGATGAAATACTCATTCTCATAAGAAGTTAAATAACGCCCAAAGTGGATCAAAATTTAAATAACTCCCCATCAAAAAGGCCTAAAAACTCCACGATAAGAAGTTGGGCCTTATTTCATAAAACCAACATCTGACAGTTGGGTAGAACGTTTTCCAGAAAAATGTGAACATTATCATTCCAGTTAACTGAGGGTCATAGAAGAAGAAGAAGAAGAAGCTTTGAAGAGCTTTGAATTTTAGAACTCAGAACTCTTCATGATGCTCTCAGAACTCTTCTCTACTAATCTCTACTGTAGTCTTCACATAACTGTAGCGTTCACATAACTTAAAGCATATTAAATGTTCAATTTTTGTTTTAGAAGATCAGCTCCTGCAAAGTCTGGATACACAATATCTGGCCCCATATATCGTATATCCTATGCGTGCCTTACGGTAAAATTTTGCATGGTAAAATATGAGAAATTGAGAAATAATATGTCATATTTTAATAACTTTTTAATGATACGCACACAGATGGTGAAGCTGAAAAATTATTCAGAATTTCGGAAACGAGTTTTCCAACAAAAAAATTATTTTCTTTTTAGTGGTGACGTTTCTAAAAAGTGCCTCTTTTTATTACTAGTATTGTAATTAAAAGATTTCCAGATAAGGCCTAAATTTATTTCTTGAATTTCTGCAACTGAGGAGCGGATATTTTAACTTTGCCTGGAATATTGCGCGCCAGACTTTCCTCTTTTATACCCTTCAGCAAATCCTTTTCACGCATGGTACAAGCTTTATCCTTGGAGAAAATCAGCAAGGCTGTCTTTGCCGCGCGACCCCTTTTTCCTGTTCCTGGAGTTAATTTCACTTTATATCTATAAGAAATTAAAACAATTCATAACTCTTTGTACTTAAGAACTTTAAAAAAATGTAACCGCACTTGAAGTTCTGCAAAGCTTGATATGGAGCCACAACAGGAATAGCAAAAAGTAATTCGTCATCGTCGTGAGGTATCCCGGTTAGGGAGTCAATCATGTCTACATCAACACCGACAATCTCCTCAATTTCATCAGCCCTCAGTATCTGTTTTGTCTTGGGCGCAGCTTCATACTTTTCGGCAATATTGCTTTCCTTAACTCGTTCTTCCTCCTCTTCCCGGTCCAATACGGCCTTGGTATTACCAGCTGACTTGAGAATTTGCATGCGCAGTTCTCTCTCCTCGTCATCTTGATCCTTATACTTTGATTTCATTTTCTTGAGCTTGCCCCTCTGGCCCCTCTTCAACTGGGACGCCTCCTGCTCGCTTACACTGCACTGCTCGCTTTGAGTTTGTTTCGCTTCATTTTGTTGTTTTCGATCTTTTTTCTCTTTATTCTTTTTAGGGGGTTTTTGCTGCTTCTTTCGGGAAGCAGCTGCAGGAATAATCGTCACTTCTTCGCCTTCTAGAGACGCTTTCTGAGTGCTTGAATTTATCGCTCCATCCGTCTCTGTCGCCGAATTGCCCTTTGTTATGTATTCCGAGTTATACTGGACTGTAACCTGTCCGGTATCGTGTTCAATTTTAACCTGGGTATTTGGAAACTCCGTTTCCTCTTCACTGTCGTCTCCACCTTTCTGATCTGTGGGAGGTACATCTTCCACAGGTGCTTCCTGAGACTTCCCCAACTCTTCCCCCTCACCAACTTCCGACTTTATGTCCTCATCCTCTAACACGGGCTCAAGTTTTTCGTTTTCTATAGTGAATTCTTTCGTGTACGACGTTGTCTGTTCTTCATCGAACGTGCGAACTTTGCGCTCGCCTCTATGTCTCTCTATGAAACCATCCTCTAGCTTGAAAAGCAAGCTCAATCCCATTATGAGATGACATGGTGGCAGGAAATTCTTTTTGCCGCGCACCATGAAGCTTCCCGTTCCTAAAAACTCTCCTGTTGGTGCAGTTTTACTGACCTGATCACTCCGAACCCAGTAAGCATTAGTCACCACTTTGGCGTCCCAAGCAACACTGTATGAAATAGCCATAGTACCCGCCTCGAGAAGAGTTTTAGGAGGAATATCACCTCCGCCAGGATTGCGAATAATAACACTGGAAGCACCTTGAATCTCTGCGTGAACGTATATATCGGAAGGTCGCATGTATCTACAAAATGGAAAGCACTTATTAAGCAATAGTTACACTGCAAACAATGTAAACAATAGTTAATAGTTAATAGTGAATTAAATACATAGTTAATGTAATGCGTAGGATTAAATAAAATTTAAATTAATGGAATTTTATAAACGTCAAAAGCAGGACTTATTGTAAACCTCACCTTTTCACTATTAATTCATTCTGTTGTGCGTCACGCCCTCCTATAACTAGATAGTTCTCTGAACTTATAAACCAATAAAACTTTTCAAACCAGTACACTTTTCGTGCCTTCGAAATGGTGGATATGGTTCGTACGTCCTTCAACGTCTGCATCGTTTTCTTCTCTGCTGACTTGAGAGCTTTGGTAGAAGCATCAATAGTCTTCTTTTGCTTCTGCGCTGCCGAACGCTTCTGATCGTAGTATTTGCGAGCATTCGCCCATGCGGAGAGCGCCAAATCGACATCTACCACCATAGTCGGAATGCAGTCGTCGTCAGCACTATCGTTGGATTCTGAATCAGAATTAGACGTAGTGTATCGATAAGGGTCCGCCAGATTCAACGATATATGATTCACTTCCAACTTCAATTGCTTTATTGTGCTAGCAACGGGATCCTTATTGGATTGAGCTGCCTTTACTAATTCGTGTATATCAGGCCACGACATCTGATTGGCAATAGCAGATCGAATTGCTAAAATAGCATTGTCCACCAGGCTTTGGTTTCGAGTGATTAGTTCCGCTTTCCGTTTATCATTTTCTTGAGTTTTTGAGAGCTCTTCCAGCCTTTTAGCATGATCCTCTTTAACATTTGATAATTTCTTAAGCGCCTCACGTTCCTTCTGTATTGTCTTTATATCAATTTTCTGTCCCTCCATTGTCGAATAAAATTCATCAACAGCCAACATAAAAGACTCGTACTTCGCATAAGGACCCGATTTGCAGTGATCGAATAGATATGGATGGTATTCCACATTTTGATAAAAAAACTTTGACGTTGCGTCCTCAGAGGCAGGCTTCTCCTCTTGTTTTTGGATAATGTAGCCACTGATGGGCAAACTACGCCCCTGATTTAATATTTCTTCAGACTCCTACAAATAAATTGATAATAAACAATGCACTAAACGGATGATAATGTAAATTATGTCCTAAAAGTATGTACACACATATATAAATGTACTATTTCGTATTGTAAAAAATTTTAGACTTTTTAAAGCAAAAAACATAATCTGATATTCACCCTTATGGCCAGCATTAGTCTATCGAAGTCGGTGTCTATTTGAAACAATTTCGATTCGGCACGAGCTACTAGCTTTTTTTGCTTGCCGGACTTTTTTGCTTTGCCATTTATTTGCTTTTCATCGGCATCACTTTTCACGATGCATGAATTTAAATTTTGTTTACTAAGAACATGGTCTATAACCGATGGACCACAGTCAAGCAATGGCATCAACAAATGCTTTAAATTCTCCCCATCTGCAGCATTTTCCAGGCGGCTACGAATCTCAGTTTCCGTGGGTAAAGGCCTTTTTGCTTTTGCTCTATCTATTGGGTACTTCTCTCGTACGGCAAATCGGACCTCTTCGCCTTTACAGTGCGGTCGCAATATGTAAAGAATTATGAATTCGTTGTCCGTTAATATAACGTTACCGCGATCATAGAGTTCAATTATAATATGACAGGCTGCTTCAGCTGCTCCAAACTGAAAGTCCACAATACGATCTGCTCCCAGTTGATTCAAGGCTTCCAAACGCTTATTCTTTAAATGTTTCCGGAGTTTCATACTGAACCCAGAAGGTGCAACATTTTTAGGCCATTCGAAAGCCGTCGTGTGGAACCGAGTACCAGACTCGATCAAGATCATTGTTTTGGTCTCCCCTCCCTGCAAACGGATGAGGTACGTTTTGTTGTCGACGTCATAAATCTGATTCACACGTAATCCTATCAATCTGAAACATAAAATGGTGATCCTGCGGAAATTGTGAAACGATTATTTACCTCTGTAACTCAGTTACCCCGCAAACGATATCGTATGAATTGAATCGAGTTTTCATATCTCAGACCCACGTAAACCCTATGTATCAATAATGGTACCTAAACACAAAAATTAACCTTATATTTTGACAATACTTCCAAATGAAATCAGCGATAACGAGATAGGAAACTTCGACCATTCAGATGATCAACAGTTCTGAGACAATTTGAAAACAGCCGAAGAAAATAGGTTTGCAAGTGGCAAAATTATAATAATTTCACCTTTCAATTTTGCTGTCGACTAACTTTTACCTACCAATTATGGAAACAAATATATTGCAAGTTGGATTCTCTGGCGTACCACATGTGTGACTTTAAAGTTCCCATAACTTGTTATGGCATGAAATAAATGTATTTCTTTCTCTATTAAAACCTGTTAAAGACTCATTGAGCGTTAAGGGAACAAACCTAAAAGAAATATAGTGTATAGTATTGTTTGTTACAAAGTCATTACTAGTATCGAATTTCAACTCCAATAAACCCAAAATTAGTAGGTGCCAAGGGAGAAGTCCCCCATGTTGATGGAGTTTCAAGAAAATTTTTAAATTACTTTAATGATTTTAATTACTTTATTAAATTACTTTATAGTAGTTAAAATTTAAAAAAAATTAAAAAAAATTTATAATCGGAGAGAGAGAATAATCGAAGATATTAAACAAATTTTATGACATTTTTAATACAGTAAACAACGTTTTTCTTTGTCTGACGTATTTATGAGATTTCTGTGTAATACAAACGTGCGAAAATTTCGCCCCGCATCGCGCAGCGGAAATCGCGTTCTGTCTGATGTCGGCTCTAATCAGTGTGTCATGCAAAATAACGCTGGTGCGATTTTGGACCATTTTACGATAGTTTTAAGAAAATGCGCATGTAGAGTAGTAACGAGTGTCCCATTTCATTATAGTGTGTGAGAACAAAATTCTACAGATCAGCTGTAAAGCAGAATTATCTTATCCGTTTATATCTTGTTAAAAGTTATGAATATGCTAAACAAAAGATTGCTTTAAATTTGTCATAAAATTCTCAGCGAAATGGGTTTCCTTACGGTGTTGAAGAAAATGCGCCAGAAAGAGAAAGAAATGCGCATATTGTTGCTGTCAGTAAAATAAGATCAGTTCATTGAATATATTTGGCACATTTTTTTATAGGGGCTTGGATAATGCAGGAAAAACGACATTGCTGAAACGCTTTAATGGTGAACCCATCGACACAATATCACCGACATTGGGCTTTAATATAAAAACACTGGAACACAATGGCTACACGCTGAATATTTGGGATGTGGGCGGACAACGTTCTTTGCGTTCTTACTGGCGAAACTACTTCGAGTGTACGGACGGCTTAGTGTGGGTTGTGGATAGCGCTGACCGGATGCGTCTCGAGACGTGCAAACATGAGTTGGAACAACTATTGCAAGAGGAACGTCTAGCGGGTGCTACATTACTCGTCTTGGCAAATAAGCAGGACTTGCCTGGAGCTCTAACTGCTCAAGACATCAAGGAAGTAAGTGATGGCTCGGCAGCCATCGAATTGATTACACTTGATTCAGAAATTTATTCTTCACATCAAAACAGATTCTTCAACTGGACAATGTCACTACACATCATTGGCTTGTGATGGGGGTGAGTGCAGTGACTGGCGAAAAATTACTTAGTGCTATCGACTGGTTAATCGACGATATTGCAAAACGCATCTTTACATTGGAGTAAATATTTCTAATTAACATGGATTTATTCTAATATAAACGATGTAATTCAATGTCAAATTTAAAGAACTTTTATGAAGATCCTAGTATCATTTTATTTATCAACAAGATGTAGTTTGTACAGCTCTTCATGTCTAGCGTCTGGAAAACACATTTTTGGATTAACTCTTATTATCTCTACAAATCCTTCATCAATTGTTGGTTCCTTGTATTTCTTTTTCATGGTATTGATAACCATATCGTTAACCTTGCTATGTTTACTGTCGATGATATTTCGGTAGGCGATATTGTGCTTAATCTGAGACCATCCTACATTCATAATCATGCAGCGACAGGAGACATGATGAATCCTGGCGAGGTCAATGAACTTGTTTCGCGTCTCTACATCAACATTTGTGTTGTCTATAGCGCAAGATCGACCCGCACGTAAATTTTGTTCACAGCGTTTAATACAAGCTTGAACGCTTCCAAGTGTGTCAGCATTAAGCAAATGGTATCCCAATGGTCTCAAATGGTTTTCCGCAAAATGACTCTTACCTAAGGGGAAAGAAAACACTACTGTTGCCCTTTATCTAGCTTTACTTAACCCACCTGAGCCTGGCAAACCAACCAGTATTAAAACCTCACAATTATCAGCGGGGACTTGTGTAGAAGTTGGTTCAAAAAGCGGTTTCGTTGTGTCAATGCTTCTTGGTTCGAACTGTGGATTAATAAAGGATTCAGCCTCCGCTCCTAAGAAATGTTCCTCTGGGGTGTAGAAAGTTAGATTATTATTAGCCGCAAATAAGCGGTCAGCTAACGAGTGGTCTTTTCTTCGTTTCTTTCTCCCGGTGCCGCTTTCTGGACGTCCAGCTGCATCACCAACAAAGAAGCTATTCTCTAGCTTGATTTTCACTTCGCCATTCTCACGCTGCTCTAGATGCTGCCACATGCCTGGGGCCGGCTTGCGGTAAAAATCGTCGTTTAGCGAGATGAATACTTGCACTGGTACATCAATTTGCGTTTGTATATTTTGGATTTTCTGCTTAAAGTCGTCTAGCTTCACTTTTCCTTTTCCGATGCCACCTTGATTAGTAAAGAAGCAAATCTTGTAGCCCTTTTCGTGCAAGAACTTTAGCTTCCGGCACACTTGCGGGTAAATAATCTGCCAATCATGGGTATTTTTTGGAAACACGTTTCCAGATTTAGTGCATATTATGGTTCCGTCGATATCGTAGCCCGCTATTTTGTCCGAGGCCTTCACACCCGAACTAGTATAAATCACCATGCTCTTTTCAACGACCTCCCAGCAGCCGCTACTTTTTTCCATTACTACTGATTTATTGGTTGCTTGACGACCTAAATCTGCGCCATCCTCAAGGGAAGATTTAAATATAACTTTAAATGGATGCCGGCCATAAACGAGTTCCAAGACATCACCATGCATAATATCACATTCTGTATCCTTCATGGCCATGAAGCCGTTCACTCCGCATGGATTCACACCAAGTACTTTAAGCCTCAGCGTACCTGTTTCCAAACATAGATACAGCTCCAATTGTTGTTTTGAGCAGCGCACATCACGAATGCCGGTTTCTTTGCAGCGCCCCAGAATGTTTACACCCGGATCTAGTATTATTTTGGACAGTTTTTCTTCCAGAGATTTTAGTATGCACATGCGTTTCATGCTAACCCAAGTCTCTAATTAATGCCCTAAACATTAAGCGCTTATCTGTGTAAATGGTATAAGTAGGGAATGGTCCCACAACACCTTCCAATTTTAAATATATAAAAACATGGTTTCATAGTCAAAGTTCACAATTTCATTGCAAAGTTCAATTTGTAGATTATTATTATTATATTTCCGAAACCAGTGTTGATAAAATTTTATTTGCCAAATCTTATATGGTGAAATCCTGAATTTTATTTTTTTAAAAATACCACAAGAAAATGTCCACTGATGTGGCAGCTCTTCAGTTTGGTATAATGTCCCGGACATTGTAATGAGGTGTATCTTCTTTTTTTTCTGACGAGAGCAACTACAAGCCCGGTGAAAAGGGAATTAGTCACCACGTATCTAACGCGTAGCAAAAAATTCCCTGGCGTGTGGTATCGGTTTTTTCAACCTAGGTTAAACATTAAATTTGGTTTAGGCCAAAAACAAAGGTTTGTATATGTAAGCTTTCTGCTGTCAGATGGAAGGAAATTCATAAATTTCCCCTCAGCATTTTTGTAGAATTGAGCGGTGAATTATTTTCTCCCTTAATGTGGTCGGAATAGTTTAATTTTAATGATCAGCTGAGTGGCCAAAAATTCTCATCCATAAAATTTTAAATCGAAGATATCTGAATTTAAAAGTCTATTTGGTTACAGTGCTTAAATTTGAAGGACTATGAGTTTTTCCAGGGTAAAGGAAACATAACTAATTAATAACATATATTTATTACCTACCAACAGAAATTGAAATACTTTTAATTAAAACTTTTAAAGATTATGAGGTGTGTGCAATTATATAACTCACTTCAGGTGCACTTCTTTACAGACAGTACTTCGCAATTTTACAACCGCTGGTGCCCAACGGTCTAGTGTAACCAACAAGGCCAATATTGACAAAGGGTACTTTGAAATCAAGAAGCTGCAAGAACATTTCCAGAAGGATGATGGCAAACCGGTTTTCTTGAAGGGGTCCATAATGGACCAGGTGCTCTACCGTGTGACTGTGGGTCTTTGCTTGGTAGGCATTGGTGGAATGGGCAAGCTCTTTTATGAATTAAGTTTTCCACAAAAATAAATGGGATGTATTTTGGTACTAAGATGTTGCACGGTGAATTTCCATTGTGAAGTTACATTCTGTCGTTTCAATGTGTAATATTAATTCAAAATATATGTAATTACTAAAATTTGTTATTTGTACATTGATCATCTGTACCCTCCACTAAGCGACTCACGAAAAACCTTTACATTGCAAGTCAAAGCCTCCTTCTCACTTTTGTCAGTTAAACCAGAGCTCTACAACAGTGCCACAGTGCCTCGGTACACTACTGTGTAATCTTACCTGTGCCGCGGGAAAATCTGGAGAATAAGAAATTTTTTTATGTATGAATTCGTTAACCACCCTCTCATTTGTTAACAAACTAATATAAAATTATCATAAATCAACAAAAAACTAAACTCTCAGAATCTATCCCACGTACCTTTACGATCCCAAAATCCTGCTCTGATAATTTGAGTACATCGTTTAAAACCAAGGAGACATCAGAGAGTATGTAAAAGAAGCACCGGCACCAAAAGCGGAAACGATTTTTCGAGCACTGAAGACAAAAGTGATCGAAAAATGAAAATTCTCCGTCAGGAATATGGTATTTTTGTTTCAAAATATGCAATTTTCTTGAATTACATAAAGCAAATACTTCTGAATCGATTCAAAATTATTTCGCTGTAATTGTTTCGATCGAATTCATAAAAGAACGCAATATGTACACTGCCGCAGGCCTTATTCTTTTCCACCTTTTGTAGTATCTTGTAGTGCCTAACAATTTTCACATTTCTTTGAAAATTGTGTCATTTATAAAAATTTATATACTCATGAACGTTTTACTTAACTTCAGCAGACGTGAAAATTTATTCTAGAAGGAAAAAACGTAAACATGTTCTTGGCGAAGGTAAGATAAATTTCCATTTTCTGCCCCTTTTCAGTAATAAAAATATAAAAAATGTTTTTAGTCGCTAAAAAGTCTGCGCAGTATTTACATACGCAATGCAAAGCATCCAGTTGAAATCAGTTCAATTATCTTTAGGAGCGCAAGTGACGATAAAAAAAAACCTCCAGAGAAACCTGCCGAAAAAGCTGCGGCACCCGAAAAAAAAGCTGGGGGACCCGAAAAAAAAGCTGCGGGACCCGAAAAAAAAGCCGATGACAAAGGAAAAACTGCTCCAGCTGCTCCAAAAGCACCAGTAACAGCACCGCTTTCGGATCTGGAAAAAATGCGAAAACTACAAGCTCAATTTCAAGAAGATAATGGATTGCCTGTGTTTCTAAAAGGCGGACCAAAAGATCAGATAATGTATCGGGGCACGTTTGGTTTATGTATTCTTGGGCTGGTACTGTCACTTAAGCTTTTTGTACAAATGATTTTTTTTTATTAAGAATCTCGGTTATTAAAAATTGTTAGTTATTATTTTATTTATTAAAAATTATAGTTATTATTAGAAATCCTCAGTTAAATATTAACTTTTTAATCAAATATAGTTAAACTTAACAGCCAGTTAGAAATCGATGTTTACATCCATTTTTGCGTTAGGAAAATTTTACGGCATAAGACAAAAACAAGGTACTCGTTGGTATGCTCAAGGAAGGCGAGGAATTTCGATTCCAAAGAAATATGATTACATGCAGACAAAACGCGAAGTAAAAATTTTACAAATGCAGTGATAGACGCCATATGAAGCGATATCTTAATCAGAACCGATTTTTTTCTTGTAAGTCACAAAATTAATTTTAAATATGTATTGAAAAAACCGAAAGCAAGGAATTCTCAATTAGAAGCCGAGTTAACTCACTGAATTCAGCTGATTAGCTATATCCGCAGTTAACTTCAACTTCCAATTAGAGAACTGTTAATTCTCCAGTTAAAAACCTTAATTCAATCAATAACAGCGAATTTTGTTAATTGATCTCTTTAATTACGTGATTAAACTTAACAGAGGGTGTATAAAACAGTCTTTAAAATTAAATATTATTAAAAAGGCTATTAAGCTTGCCTTTAATTTAAAGTATAGCAAAACTCATGCATAATCAATTAAACATGATTATTAACTTGTTTTAAATCTTTGATAGTCAGTTAATTTAGGTCGCACATTTCAGATAAATCTTTTTTGGCCTCTTTTCATCATCCTCTTTTTTTTTGTTTTTTTTTTACGATCGTCTCCGAAGTAGTTTACACTTCATTGGTGTTTATTTCACCCAGAAAATCGTTTTCAGTACTTGAATCCTTATTGCGATAGTGTTCTTTAATAATTTTTCGTAACTTATGCTTAGTTCTGTTTATATTCTCTTTTGCTCTGCCCATGGGAAGGTAAGCATTAGAAGGTGAGATCAGCCTGTAGTCTTGTTCAGGCACATTTAGTTGATAATCCTCATTGCTCTCGTTATTACCAGCGACAGCATTTGATGGCCCATCTGCAATTAATTCTCTGTTCTGTAAGATCATAGTTCCTTTTGCAACTTTTTTGCTGCGGGAGTCACGTGTCGTTACGGATATTGCGTTCTTTCTTTTTAAAATGCTTAGACAAGGCTTCGTCTTAATTCGAATGGGCATTAGGGATTTATACTGAATTCCAACATTGCTGAAACAATCTACAACATGAACGACATCAAAGTCATGCTGTAGATTACGCCACAATTGGGTATTATACTTTATTTTAGTTTCAACTAAGAGGTGTGTATAGTTTGCCACATCGCCGCGATCATAGCTTAATGTCTCATTCTTACAATACCTAAAGGATAATAACATTGATTAGCTTTGACAATTAGCGATTTATATGTTACCCATGTTCTAATGTTCAGTCTTACCTCCAGTCACTGCGAATTTCCATGAACCTGGAAACTCCCGTTTGCGCGGCTAAGTTTGCAATGTGCACAGAAACATTTGAACTATTAGCTTCCAAATTGTGTAACTCCAAAAGCGCCAGGCCACCGGGATAGTTTGTTTTAGCCACTACCACCAAAAATAATGTTATCATAGCATTGACGAAAATATGTCCAAGAGCACACAATGCAAGGAAGCCGTGTATCTTGGATTTACCGCTATTAATCCAACTGGAAGAGTCATTATCGTTGATTAGTATCGTTAACCAAGAACACATACTAGAAAATGTGTGTAAATCTAAACTTACAATCTGTGGCAGGCACACGCAACAGCCAAATTTAGAAGAGGAAATATGTATATAATGAAACGTAGTTCTTTATGTGGAAGGAGGGAGTAGATGAATACAAAACCCAGACAAGAAAACACAACGGGCCGTATGCGGGGCTCGAAATATATGCCCACAGGAACAAAAAAGACCGAAGCACCCATGGCGCGTGGCAGAGCTGAATAGAAATACCAAAGAAACGGTGAGGTCTAAAAGTTTAAGTTGAATTAATATGTGTCTGTAAAAGTGGCCCTTCTACTTACCCCCCAGTTTGAGCTTTTGTTCAAAATGGTGTTGTACCATAGCACTTCTCCCTCGGGCCATACCAAGCGTCTCCAAAATATTGAATCCACAATAATTGTCACAATTAAACAAAATATTCCAGTAGGAATGCAAATCTTTATCACCCTGAAAACAATGACTTCAATTAATCAGCAATCAATCAAGTACAATATTTTAATTAATAAAAACACCGAGCATTAAAGTATAGACTTAATAATCAAAATACATCATTAGCGCACAGAAGCACAGTTCTGGTTTAATCTAACTTGTTTACATTTAATATAATAGTTAATATAAATGCTTAAAGCAACTTTCGAAAAGATCTTAATTAGTGTTAGCTCTTTTAATACAGAACTGACAGGTCTTCAAAAAGAATAAATAAAAGAATATATTCTTTCGAATATATACATATATTGCTGTTGATACTGCTCTCGAGAAAGTATTTTTTTACTGAATAGATTTTATCACTTACCTCCGGAGTTCAATTTTCCCTGCTGCGATATCATAAGCTAAGAGTAAGCCTAGAAATATGGCGACTTCTGATCGGAATATAATTACCACGATACCAGAGAAGATTATAAATAACTTTACCTTGCCCCGCAGCCAATATGCAATAGCAAAAAGCACTAGGAAAGAAGATTTATTAGAGGTTGCATAAAGTAAACTACATATTGATCTTACCTAGAGGTAACGCCATTATATTAGGTAAAGTTCGGCTCATGTAGAACGCAAAGTGAAATTGTGATATCGTTATCATAGTTAGCCACATGTAAATCTTGAGGTGAAATATTCTTATAATAACTTTGCATAAATTATTCCAGGCGAGTGAAACTGTAGCAGCCAATGCAAGGCGCACTTTAAGATAAAAAGATATAGATAAATTTATAATAATACATATAATTAATGATGTTCAATATTTAACCTTCTTAAATAGTAGCCCAGTTGCCCAAGGCTGTGCTTGGCCAATATTCAATGCACGTGCAATTACAATGTTAGAATGTTAATGATAATTGGGATAATTAGAGTATAAACCAATATTAAATTATTCAGTGGTCATCCAGGAATTACAATTTATAATGTTTTTCAATAATACATATAATTAATAATCAAGTTTCAATATGTATGTACATTAGAGTGGTCCTTAATTTCAACTTTTAAATTTTGATCGTAACTCTAACTAAAAATAACACATTGTTTAAAATGTTAACGCCATGACAGAAATGTGAACATATTCTAAAGCGATTCCTAAAAAAAGTTGTTATAGATTGCATATGTAAGGACCGCTCTAATGTACATGGCCGTGTTCGACTATAGCTTTTTAAAAGTTTTGCTTACCAACATATTGCGCCCAGAATTTACTCATGTGGAAAACTTCAAGAAGAAAGATAAACGGAATCGACACAACAGAAATCCACAACGCGCCCAAGAACGTCCGGGGCACAACACCGGGATATTCATGATGGTCGTACTGAGAATGTGAACCCAAGATTATTAATCCTCATTTTGAAGAATTTAAAAACTTTAGATTGACCCAGAATTATAATTATAAAGCAAAAAGGAACCATTACTATGATAATATCTACTCTGAAATATGTATTTGCAAGCATTGATTACGTCCCTTAAAATGTTAGCGGCAGAGATTACCTGTGTTACATTGTTTCGCCAATAGAGTATGTCATGAATAGCTTGCAAATTAAAGCTCTCTTCAACTTTCGTATACGGCGAATAAAACATATGCGCGGCAGCCACTAAAAACAGCAAAACCTTCATTTTTTTATGCGTTTGAAAACGAATTGTTTTTAAAACAAAACTGGCCAGTGGCCACCATGTGACCACAGATAAAAGACTTGCGAAACCCGATGTTATCAGCTGATTAAAGTTTTTATCATATCCCATAAGGCCCATGTAAATTTTGACAGTTGAAAAATGCAATTCGAAGTTGCAGTTTAAAAATTATGTATGTAACCACACGTCTGTCAAATGCCAGCCATTCCTTGTTGGCACACGAATGCTCTTCTAATTTGACAACTCCAAGTGTGTTTCGTTTCATTTGTTTACTGTTTGAATACAGAAGTTGAAAGAAATGACAGCTGTAATTTTAAGTCCTTGCGATGCAATTGTGTTTAATTTGTACGAAAATAAGCAAAAGATAACCGAAAACAAATCTACATGCCTTGTTTTTCATACGTCCAATTCTGTTGTTTTTTAAAGACGATTTTTGTTTTTCTTTTGCATATAAAAGGACGATTTTTGAAACGATATCGTCTCTTGAGATACGGGTGTAAGACTTGGAAATATGGAAATATTGGAATGTTAAACAAGTTATCGCTGTTTTCCGTCAGATGGCGCTTCTAAATCACCGTGCTTGTAGGTTTGTGCCTAAAATAAACATTTTTTTGTTTAAATAAGCATCGCTTTTTTCTAATAATCCCTTAATTTTCCCTAAACTAATTTTAACCTTACCCTTTTCTCAGCCACACCCTGGTAAATATTTACCATTAAAATGTATAAGCTAAAACAAAAATTTTTTAATGCTAATGATTACGATAAAAATTAATAAATATGTAAATGCAATACATATGTATTACTTAGGTTCTTGTCCAATATTATTGTCGTATAATTTATAATTGTTTAATTTATAATTTTATATTTAAAATATATTAACGGAAGCATCGTTGTTTATGCTATTTATGCGTGTGTTATATACTTACTACTGAATTATTTGCACACAAGCTCCACACTCTAAATAGAAAAATTGAATTATTTGTGAACAAATCCGACCATTTTGATTTTCTCCCAGTGTTCCGTCGAGGCTAATTTCTAGCCAATTTTTTATAACATTCCATTCGCCATTGAAAAAATACACACATTAAAAACAAATTTTAGAAGACTAAAATTCTGGGGCTCCTAGATCTACTCCAAGTTCTCTGGAATTCTCTGATGTCTGAGGGGCCTCTTGCAGTCTACTATATGGCAGGCTGGCGAGTATAAGGTTTTCACTAAATTTTTATGTCTTCTCACTAAAAATTATGCAGAACATCATCAAAAGCGAAATTTCTATCCAGAGTGTTTATATTTGCAGCGCTCCTTTCGCTGCTTCCTCGGCACAGGGTGTTAATAGCGAGTTGAAGTTCACTTTATGGCTTGGTGCTCATTTTAAGATTAAATGTTGCGTTACGGTGTAATAGTGAAAATGATTTTGAGAAAGTGTTAAACAGCATAGAAATAAGGAATTTTCAAATGAAGCAAAACACGCAAAACACGGAGGCACCTCAAGTTGAAGTTGTTGTCTGCTGTCGGCGTCGGGGTTGCTTTTTATACCCTACATTCGAAGGGATTACAGTACATACTTCTATATTCATGGTTTTACCGTTTATAACACATTTCTCAAAGGAGGCGTGATAGATAGAAGAAATTATATGTAGGAAGTAGAAAACATACATATATCAGAAACACCTCCTCAGACTATCTGTTTGATTATGTACAATATATGGCTGCCTGTGGAAATGACAATTTCCAAAGGAGCAATCGAAATATCGTTACGGAATTTGGCACAATTTTCTCTGTCATCATAGGCTCTTTTGGATTAAGAAAGTACTTAACCCCTACTTTTTATTGTAAATATCAATTTCTCAGCTTGTTTACCGTGGTGAAGAAAGTCATCTTACAAAAAATGGGCGTGATCCACAGGTCCACAGGCACACTATAAACATCAATGGAAGTTAAGAAATGCGATGTTCTGATTTAATATATCGAAATTTACTATCTGTAAATTAAATATAACAGGCGTTATCCGTTTAAGTTTTCACCATCGATTCGACAGTTACGGGTGTAGAGTATATGAACTTCGGCCAGGCCGAAGGTAACACACTTTTATGTAGTTGTTTGTTTTTACCTCATACTGAAATAGTTTTTATTTATAATATGCTCGAAATGTTAAAGGGAATTAATATAAATAAAAGTGAATACGAGAGCACTTCAGCAATTCTTACCAGCAAATAATTCTACCCAGTATTTGATAGGCTGAAATTCTGGGCTGGCTTGTAAGTATTTAAGGAAATAAATTAATTTCGAAGATAAGAGACAGATACACTCAGCTCGTTGTTACGGCTAATAAGTGCCACAATTTATATGTCCATGGACTAAAAATCTTTATCATACTAAAGAGTTGTAAAGCCTCAAAGGAAGGAGGAGAAGAGGAGAAGTTAATAACAACATCTAACATTACTTAAATATTGGAAAGGGAAGCGCAAACATTAAAACTTCGAAACGCTTTAATTGTGTATATGAATGAGACCACCTTAGACCATATCCGTTGAAATTTCTTAAGCCGAAATTGTTGAGTACACAAAAATTTTGATTTTCGCTTAAGTTCTCCTACTGAGTCTTATCCTTCCGGGAGAGAATTTCTTAAATGTAATTCAGAAAATATTAAATATTAAAAAGTGCCTAATCAGGGGTAGTGGAGCGCAGTCGATGTCACAATTTTCTTACTTTATTTGGCCATGGAAAATGTCACACAAAATTTACATTTAGCACGAGCAGTGTGTGATGTGACACCGTCTTGTTGGAACATAAAACGCACCCTGTATTATGTAAACACAAACGTAGTAGTATAGTAAATGGTATTATAGATAGTATTTTAGATAGACTGCTGTTTAGATCTGGATCTCAAAAAGCTTTCAGGATGGCAGATCACAGAAGTTTTTGCAGGCCGAAATTTATCCTTAACAATGGCGGCTATTCTATACCAATTATAGTGTTAGCAATACAAAGAAAAGTCATGGCCTACGTGAGACCATTCGCTATTTTGCGTATTCTAATTCTGAACATTATAATTCGAGATTCAGAATTTAAAGGAATCCTTGACTCAAAACACATTATGCAGAATGCTTGTTGATGCACAAATCAAACAAAAATTTAAATCCTTACAAATATTTTTGTTCTCCTTCAAAGAATATGATTTCGTCTTTGCAGATTTTTTCCTTGGATATTTTTTGGTTCGATATTTTAGTTTGCAGATTTTGATTTGCAGATTTTATTTTAGAGATTTGAATATTTTTTGAATTAGAGAATATAAAAACAAATTAAAAATTTTCTATTAAAAAAACGATATTACCAATATTATTACATATCGTATTAATGAGGTTTACATGTAAAATTTCGCAGGTAAGCAATTGCCTACCCCTGCCCATAAGTGCCGGCATATATAATACTTTATTTATATACATATACGAGTATACGAGTATACGATATAATGAATTATAATGAATATAGACATGCATGCACATACATACTCGTATAACTTCCAACTTATGACTTCCAAGTGACAAGAACGACGAAAGGTAAAATATGTATGCAGTTCAAAGAAATTATGATCTACGAATTCAAACACAATTTGTTTAACATTTTTTTCCGAGATTTCAATTTTTATAAATACGAGTATTGCGGCTTCGCAGACGACTTGGCCTCTTCCAAAACAGCTAGCACTCTACACCGCCATCAGGGTGGCTGACTGACTGACTGGCTGCGTATGCCGCTCCTTCACTCGCGCTCACATTTGTAGCCACAAATCAGAATTTCGTCGAAGCGTTCATTCATTCAAGCGCATCAAGCGTGAAGAGAACTCGCTGCATGCCAAGCCGATGCAAGCGCGGCCGGCCGATCTTCCTCATCGCGTCGTCGATTGCCAGTCGGTCGTCGCCGTATAGTGCTTGCTCTACGTCCGCCAAAGACAGCGGCAGCTCGGGAGAATGTGCTGCCGTCCTAGCATGGCATCCGAGTTGGGGAGTGGAATCGTTTGCACGATTGTACGAGTATTTACTTTCGTAGAATATACAATAGTAACGGCATACACGCACATCAGCAGTTTATTTGTCATTACATCTGTATGAGTTGCCGCCATGGCAACTCTGACGAGAGGAGCTAAAAAAATTTGCCAAAAAATTTAGCAGCTCTCTAAAAAAATGTTCAACAAAAAAGTAGTTTAATCTCAGCACATTCGGCGGTTTCTTACAAAAAACTGCAAACCAAATAATTTATACTTCCTGAAAAAACTGTTATCGTATTTATCCAACGATCGATAACGATCGATATTTTGTGATCTCTAAGTTGACCACGTGTATTGAATCCATGCACTGAAAGAAAAAGGCTTCAATGGAATCGACAAAACTGTGATAATGGTAGCCAAAGAATCACAGCGAATTTGTGCGCCGAGAAATAGCAGCATATTTGTGTTACAGTGTCAATTATGGGCTCTCCGATTCCCGGCGGTAGCTGTCAAGTGGGTCCCTCGAAAAGATAATTCTGTTAAATATGCGCTTAAGAATATGTCTATTCTATGATACGCTGATCAAGAAGTTAAAGAAAGATAATCGTAACAGGCTCAAGAGCTGAAGAGCCCGATTCCAGGCCTTAACAAGCTGTAAGGATGTACAGTAATTAAGTACTCTCGATGTCACCAAGCTCTAAATGCTGCGTAATAAAATTACTGTACTCTACGAAGGCCTGAATAAGATCTGGGAGACTTTCGTCTTACTTTTCTACCTTTTTCGTTTCTTTTAGCCATTAAAAATGGCAAGAACGATCAAACTTACAGTAAAGAATGACTTGAGGTAACTCCTCTCTCTTTGACGTTTTAGATCTAATTTTTTATCTGTTCACAGTTTCTAAATTAATTCATAATGAGACGTAATGCCAAAGATTATAAGAGTTAGAAATACATTAATTATTGACTTGCTGCAGGGCTAAATGAATAAAACGTTTTTTTATTATGTATTAAACCACTTTCTAAGGATAATGACTCTGCGGTTGTGATTTTACCAAATCGTACTGTGTTAAGTGTTAAACCGTTTCATTATTACTATTTATTTATCAGTATTTCGCGACATATCATAACACGCTGATCCAGCCTGTGAAGTTGAAGAGAGCATGTACAGGCAGATACAGTAAAAATGAGATGCGAATGAAAGATTGTCGCGTACCCATAACAAATTAGTTGACAGCCTGTGATCATGCCGACAAAATCCAGACGGAATGCTGGCATAATAGTCATGCTTGACAAATGAAAAATGTTGAAAAACGCAACATTGGGGACGTTGTGAAAACAACACCCAATGTTGCGGCGGATGGTGATCTGTTAAGGATGCTGTGTGGGTGGGGACCCAGAGAGCAGTGCACAAGAAAGACGACGCGACGGTTACGTCAGCCGACGCGCGGGACAACTGAGAAAGAGGCGTCCTGGAGTCAAATATCAGAAAGTCATATTGGAAGGGGGAAACCGGAGGCCGTTTCGGAAATATGACGCAATTGCTGAGACAACATAAGGTCGTTAATAGCACAGCACAGAGTTTTAGGTAAGAGTCTTTGTTACAAGAAATTAAAGCATTAAGCAACGTCTAATTATACTTATAACGAGCTCTCACTTTAACGAGCATAAAGACGTAGATCAACACTTGCTTAGCGGTCCAATTTGCACACTACAAACACTCGCAGGACAGCGAGCCACTTAAGATCAGAGTCAAGAGCATTATGTCCTTCTACTACTAAAGCAGCCCGTATGTAGTTCAGATTCTGATCCTGCACCAGAAACGTTCAATTTGACCGGAGCACCTGACACCGCCGCCCTCACATCACATCACATACAGTCGATATAGTGTGAAAACTTATGACAAGAACAAACGAAAAAAAAAACAAAAACAAAGAGCGACATTCTGGAAAATCGTATTTGGAACGAACACATGTTTTAACTTCTTTACGGAGACTTGAACGTCAAAGGAACGAACGAACATACGTTCCTTTGATGGGTGTTTCCTTCCAAATCTCTGAGACTTCAGGTCGCGCATATCAAATGTTACATAAATGTTACGGATATAGTATACTGCGGTGTCTTTGAAGAAGGAACAACGAACGGGCTTTTCAATAATACAAAATAGAGCGGTTAGTAAACACATGACCGTGCCAACATCAAGAGAGGCCTGAATCCAAAAGGAAATCTTATGCGATTGATGGCGATTTCTTTATCTCCTCTTTAGACGACTACAGCCGGCGCATTCCCACGTGATTCGCATAAGTAGACGTACTTCCGCAATTTTAACGTTACTGCAAGATTCGAGAGACTGTGCGTCGTCATACTCGAACATCTTCATTTTTATCAGAGTTAAATAGTCTTCTCTCATGCGACAACATCATCATTATCGGCATTGCCTGAGAATGCATTCTGTTTTTATAGTTTATAAGTTTTATAGTTTATAAGATCTTTATACTTTATAGTTTAAAAGATATAAACTATAAAGTTATGGATGGATAAATATAGCTATGGATGGTACTTCCTTGATAGAATGTTTTATAAAGTGAGTCGTTTTAATAATTAATAATTTCATTTAATATCTTACTTATTCTTTGGCCTGATGGAACCGGAAAAGGGTTCGTTTTCGTTCCAGGTTACGCATCAAAGCAGCAAATATGTATTGTACGCATGTACATACATATATAGTTAATTATTAAGATTCGCAACGACTGCTACGTACCTACGTTATACGGCGCGACATCTTCCTGTACTCGGCGCCATTTGCTTGCCACCAAGAACCTAAAGGCATGCAGGAGGCGGGCCCTAAGATCGCATTCGGAAGCCTGCTAACCCGTAAAACAGGAGACGTTCGCATCCACAAGCATCATTGCCCTTGCAGCAGTTGATGTGTTTAACGGTACGGCTCTGTACAGGTACGCGACTGCGGCAAAATTTGGTATCAGCCATTAAATCACTTCTATCGCCAACGTGCCGCTGTCAGGTCAAATTTAGATTGAATCTGAGGAGGGTGCTCACTCGTTCTGTACTTTTTTAATTAAAGCCAACCAACCGCAACGCTTCGCCTCAGCAGATTCGGTAATGCGGCATTAAGAAAACGTAGCGCGCGGACCGACCGGCAACATATTGCTCGAATGGCTCAATGAAGCAACAATCATCATTAGCAGCATTATTGCGGTGTAGTATGAGTATATTTTCTAGGATGATATCTTCCGTCGGCGGCAGCTTACAAAAATAACTCTCAGGTGATCGTGCATTGGTTGTTGACGCGGGCACGAGGGCTCGGAGAGCGGAGAGGCCTCGAGGCAGCGCACTTAGAAATCGGGTTTCTGCTCCGCCTCCAGAGTGTCGTCGTATCGACGATCGCAGGCCGCGTTGCGCAGGCAATGATGCGAAGAAGTCATGACATCGCGCACGGTGCGTGACGCCACGGACATGCTTACTTGCTTCAGATTGGCCATTCAAGCATTCAAGAATTAACTCCGCCCGGTTGCGTATGGTTAGTAGACAAAGTACGCCAAGCGTGCACGAGGAGGAGAGAGATAGGCGAAAACAGAGAGAGAGCGAGAGCGAGAGCGAAAGTGGTAGAGCAAAAGGAAAGGAGCGGCTAACCAAGCGGAGCAACACAAACACACACGAGCACCGCGTCTCGAATGGCAGATACGGTGCGATGACGTCTCGGAGAATTGGCTTGCGGTTTGGAGGACGCCTTGCGAATACTGAGGGCTCCAAAAAGTTTCTCAAAACATGAACAAAAAAACATTTACAATATTTCCAAAATATGTATGTTTAATAATTAATTAATGTTAGAATGGCGCAGGTAATTTTTACGTAAATGAGTTTTCTCATGCGGCCGTGCTGGCACTTGCTATAGACTCCTCATTCACTGAATTTAATGTTGTTTGTTTTTTATTTTTAGAAGCGTTGAAGGTGGATGCGGACCGGTTGAGGGCGCATGGTAGAATGCAAGTGTTGGAAAGGGGCCACCCTGCAGATTGTTTAAATAGCCATAGATTTTATTTTATTTTATATTATGCAAATTGTATGCATATACGATAGTATTAAATGAAATTTGTTAATATGCATTTGTGTATGGTTAATTGTTTATATAATATCAGAGTGCATCTTAACTCTTTTTCAGTCTTCCCGAACTCTTTCATTTTCCGATCCATTTGTTGTAACGGCCCGCTAAAGGACCATGGTTCGCTCGATCTTCGTATAAAACAGACTACAGACGATTGAAGTCACAAAGCTGAGCGTATAGCAGAATACCATAACCTAAAAATTTGCTTGTCAAAAAGCTGCAATGCGCGGTGCGATACTCTCGTTGCTCTTTGAACACTCTCAATAGGTACGATATATACAACATATACATATATATTTACATACATATGTCAAGCTTTGGCCTAGCCAGATAGATGCTGTATTGCCTCTCAGAAGTATTGCTGAAGACCGAATTTTTCTGAAGAATTTCGACATGGACACATGTTAAGAATGACTTCGTCTTAGAATAAAATAAATTCTGAAGAAATTATCAACTAATTTTGAAAGAATGCAAAATTGGTATTCTTAAAAGACCAGAGAAATCGAGTGCTAAACAAGGCTTAGTTAGAAAAAGCCGCTCTGCATCAATCAAACAGTTTAGAATCTCAGAAAAGTGAATCATTTCTGTCTACCCTGCGAGTATGCGAAGCACTTAATAATGGCTACTATTGTTTATAAATTCTGTTGCCGCAATCACCGAAATTGCGACTTTGCTCTAGCCCTCCTCATTGGCGGCGCTCTCTTCCTTGAAGATTATTCGGGAGAGCTTGTGCTCATCATCTTCCCGTTTAGCTGCGCCCTAACAGCCGCTGCAGAGCGATCGTAGGTGGTATTCACGGACTCACTCACGGTCTGCGGTGGGGGTGACAGTGATGATGAGCAAACAAAACCAACAGCAAATCTACGTACTACACACAGGCGCTGAGACACGCCATTAAGCCTCCGCCAAGATCAGCTCAGATCTCTTTGCGCAGCATGCAAGCAGAAAAGAACTTAACAGCAAAAACAGCAGCAGCCAGAACAACAAATAACCACCACGACAAACAAACTCGGACGACTGCTGAAGATCAGCGACGCGATCGACGACGACGACGACGTTGTTGTTTGTGCATGTTGAACGCCGTTCTGCTAGTCGCCTGCAGAACGAGTGACGAACAACAGGTTCGAAGAAAATCGCGCGCGTGCGGCACAAAGAAAGTCCGACCTTGCTTGTTCATACTACTACTATTGGTTTCATCGTTCAGACGGCGGTTCCGCGATTGATTGATAGCTATAGTCGTCTGCACGTGACGTAAATTATAACAATTTTGCAGTTTGCTGAATATGGTTTAGCAGTGATCTTGCTTTCCGTGGTATTTCCGACACAACACCTGGAGTTTGTAGTAATTTAATCATCTATAAAAGGTTGTTAGAGGATACCAAAGAACTCAACACATTCCAATCGTCCACAACGCGAGTTTAAGTGCAATAATCGGGTTCATTCCCGAGATTTGTTTAATATTTTCGGGCATAAAAATACAAGAAAACCTTGATTGGTCCAACTAAAGGATTTATACGCGGGTGGTCCGAGGGTAAAAGACCCTGAGGGCCTTAATTAAATTAGATACACAGTGCGAGGCACTTTTCAGACAACCAAAAAGTGTTAATTTGATGTCAAAATAAAAGTAATGAGCGGTATGGCCTAAACTAGCTAAGAATATTTTGACCGCTTTTGTGAACATACATACATACATATGTATGTATGTTAAAACATTGTCATAAATTGAATAAAATTTGAACCATCATGAAAGCAATCGTAGTGTAGACAACGGTAGTTGTTTTCGGTGACCAATTTTTTTTTTACTTTAAACCAGCGACGTTACTTATATCAGTTTGCTCAGGACCTCACCACAATGGATCCAGGTGAGTAAAATTAGCCATCTTTTGAAATAAAGGTCTTAAATGTGCCAATTTTAGAATGTGTACTATATACATATTAGACGTGTCGCTATTTTTTGCATGCGGCTTTCAAAATCGCTTTCTCAGAGCAATTTTTTTTATGATTTCGATTTTATTATTTTTAATAATGCAAAAAATGTCATATTTTGGTGCTCTTTTCATTATTATATCAGAATTCAATGCGGTTAGGTCTATTTTTTAATACCTTAGTTTAAATCAGTCATTCCCGAAATGGTTCTTATGGCTCTTAGAATCGATATAGCGAATTTTTTTATTTAAAAGAAACAAATACGATATATTGTTTTAACTTATTAAAGCATAAAATCGTCGCTTGGTTTTCTCTAGATTAGAAAGCTCTTGTTTAGAGCTTCTAAATAATATTATAATATCATGTAATAATCTTATAATATACAAGTATAATGTTAAAAAAAATTTGTCTTTTCTTGTCTGAAATATGTTTACAACAAAATGTAATCCAATAAAATCGAATTCGAATCGCGGTTCAGAATTTCTTCTACGCTCTATAGAAAGTTTTTCGTATTGACACTTTTAAAGGATTTAAAAACCGATTTATGAAAATCTGTAACATTTCAAGAACCTCAAGAAATAAGTTCTGTTTTTTGAGTTATATATACAAAATTCTACAAAACTCTACAAGAAAAGTGCCCCTTCGGCACAACCAATTATAACCAGTTATAACAATTCTAAATACAAAATTTTAACTTTCTACGGCTAGCCGTTTTTTCAGACGTCACGAAGAAACTAGTCAAAATGGATTTAGGGAAGATGGTCAAAATGTATATTTCCGCTGAAATCTGGAATTCGAAATTTTCCGCGATTACAATTCCTTCCTTTACTTCGTACCTCGTAGGAAGTAAAAAGGCTCTGAATATTTATGGTTTGAATTTTCTGATGCTGTGTAAATAATTATTTATGTAACAAAAAGCAGAATGTGTTCGAAAAAGCCTCAGTTCTTTCAAATGGTTTTTATGTCTTCTTGGCTATTTGATACCGTCAGTCAATACGATCACGACCAAACATTGAAACGTGGCCGCAAAGTGGAATGGATCGATTTACGCTCGACAAATGTTGAGCAATTTTTTTCAATGTTAGTCCACTCTTCTGAACAAATGAACTCCCATTGATTTTCGTGATTGATTTGTATGTGCTTATTTAAAGCATACGAAAGAAATATGGGCTTTGCCGGAACGTGGGTAAAAGAAAACCCAGAATAAAATTTCTACTCAAACGGTGGCTTAGACGGCGATCATTGTTTCCGTGTTGCTTGGTCTATCGAATAAGGGCCAGAAATGGCTTTAAATACATAATGGGCTCAGCGCTTCTGTTATCGAGGTCATTAAAAAGGCAAGATTTTATGACTTCAACAACAAATGGAACACTCTATCTCGATCATATTTTTGATTTAAAATGTTTATCCAATAAAATCACTGTGAAAATGCTTCTTTCGAAAGAGTTTGCATTGATATGGTTACGAAAAAGTATAACCTCTGTTCCTTTACAGACCCAGCGATATATTTTGGGGCTGCCAAAATTTATTGGTGTGAAGTTAATCTGAGCTCATGAATAAGTCCATTGTGGGACTGTGGTACTCATATTCGGTAGAACATGATCATATTCATTGATCTCACGTGTAGAGATCTTGTGTAGAACGATCTGAATGGCTTTTAAACCCACCTGACCCTGTCACAAATCCTTGCAGATATTTTGAACGAAAAAATGCGACCTCATACATTTTCCTCCATACGCCTTCAGTTTTTATAACTACGTATTTAAGCATTTTTGTGAGAAACAGTGGACCCTTTTGGAAAGAGTTCGTTGTTATTTGTTAAAAGTAAAGAAATGTCGAAAAAGTAAAGAGGTTTTGCAGTTATCTGACAGGATAAATTAGATGTCTTATAGATTTTAAATAGAAGTCATTAAGAGTGTTAATTAACAATATCAACGGATGTAATACAACTAAGGACGGATATAATTTGCTTGTCAACTTTGCAGAGCTCCATCCACCGCCGATGGTAACCGCCGGCGAATTTTGATTTTTCCCCCTTTGTCAATGTCTCCTCGTCAATGCTGGTCTTTTTTAATTAAATTTTATATCGTCAAAAATATACGTATACGGTATACCTACAACAACTTTGAAAGCCAAGACACCGACGTCGCCCAAGTGTTTGGCGTCTTTCAAGAAACCATGTAACCCTTTTAATGGTCCCCAAGATGCGGCCGTCTGGAAGAGTAAGCACTGTTTGCCGTTAAGCCGGGTTCGCGACGCTTGTGCGGCCCTGAAGTGTTTGTTCGCTTTTGCTTTGCCACTCATTTGTGTTTACTAGGCACCTCGGTAACGTGCTTTTACACCGGGGCTACTGTGCAGTCGATGGCAGCGAACATGATTCGGTCGATAATGGTCATCGGTAGCCGACGTTAGTCACGCATGTCTGCCTTTGTGTACTGTCGAGTGCTGTGGCGGCTCCGAATCGGTAGCCAGCAGCAACTAAGCCACAAGTCAATATTATTGCACCAACGGCAAACACATCGTAAGATGTGGGTTTGTGCGCGTTTTCGCTGCTTTGCCTCGAATCACTTATTGCTACCGCGTCTTCCGGTGTACCATCTGAACCATCTAAAAACAATGCAAATAAGCATCCAGTGAGTTCGCCTCTCAGTCAAAATAAATACGAAAGAACTAAGTACGAACGTAAACACACAGCAAACGCATTTTCATATCGCTGTCGCTGTTGTCGCTGTTGTTGTTGTTATTGCTGTTTTTGTTGTGTCGCATACGTTCTTTTGGCGAGTTTCGAACAGGTTACAACTACAACAAATGATGCAAGCCTTCGATGCAAGAAGCAAACCTTCAACCTTTCCTTCAGTTTGGTAATTGATTAGTGCGCCCTTTAAACCGAAAACAGTCGATGAACTAAAGAAAGGGTAATTAAGAGGTTTTCATTATTCTTGAGGCGCGGCAAATTAAATTAAAACAAAACAAAACAAACATATTCAAATTTTATTAAAGTTCTGTAGTAGAAAATTCAACACACAAAATATGCCCATAAACTATTGTGTCATTTTTGCTTTAACATAATAGCTGTGGAGATAGCAGGAAAATGGCATTGAATGCAGCTTTCAAAACGGCATATGGCAAATACGGCAAATGTACAAATCTATGTATTTCAAAGCACAAATAATATGTCTTGATTTTTAGAAATTTTTTAAAGAGATCATGTTCCTAAACTGCATGTCAATTTCTATACCAACTGTTTATTAGTCAAGCTGATATCCACTAAACTAAGTTAAACTTACGAGACCAAGTGGAAAATTACACAGTTATGTGTACACGGGTTTGGATCTGAACCACTAAAAGATTTTTCTAGACTAATTTGAGGGGCTGAATTCGATACCTTAACCGTTTTTAAAACTGATTATATTTTTTGAGATATTCAGTAAATTGATTGTCTACAATTTTTGCCAATAAAAGGCCATTTTATTTAATTAAATGTGATAAAACAGAATTATTATTGCGATTATTGGATATTGTTAGGGATTTGGTGGTTATAGACGCGATTTCTTTAACACCTTAAGGGTAAGCTAGGGCTGCACTGCAAAAATACTCAACTTAATATATGGTATTAACCTATTATAACTATTTTAGTATTATAGTAGTTATGTCCCGCCTAGTTTTGCGTACGTTGCATGCCCTCCTCACCTTTTCTCTTATCTTTCTGTGCATATTGGACAGATTGAGAGTGTGGTGAGTGTGGTCAAGATGCGCTGCCATTGATTCCTATAACAACAAATCTCTCAGCTTATTCGAGAAGCCGGCCAAATGATGAAGAACAATCTTGAAGGCGTTCATATTCTCATCAATTCCATTTGTTACCGTAACTTCGGCAACACTGAATTGGATGAGCTCGTTTAAAAATACACAAAACACAACTTGCCCTGTTGATTCTTATGACAATTTAATATGTTATCAAACAGATTTGTGCCACACATAAACATCAGGCGACAACCGAGCAACTAAGTTGCTCTGACACAAGTGCAACTGCATCAACATCAATCTTATTCATATAGATCACAATCTGTCAGTCAGAGGTTGCTGGAGAGTGGTGGTGGCTGGTGGCTACGTGGTGAATGTGGTGCTGCATTTGGGATTGCCCTGTGGCGCATAGTCGCCAAGCCGGGTAGACCAGGAGGGAGAAGAAGACATTGACATTGACGAGTGTGCGTTGCGAGTTAGACGCGCCTACAATTGCGTTGCGCTGCCTTCTGGCTCTTCCCTTTACATGCGGCTACCTACCCCTTTTGTGCTCAAAACCATAAATTTAATGAGATTCTAATAGATGCGCGGTGAAATGCTCCGAAGCAAGTGAAAACCGTGGTACCACCACAATATTGGTGAAGCACGCGTTCTCTTCGCTCGGTCGCTGTGCGTCAACACGACTTTCACGTGGGGTAGAGTCCGCTCTCTCTCTCCCATTCATAATTTATGTCCTCAAGCGCAATTTAGCTGTCTCCGGCAGATGCCTGCCCGGAACTCAAAGTTCCTCTTCATCTTCTTCAGTAGTCTTGATTAACTGGAAGTGATTTCTTTGCACGAAGACACATTTAAAGGTTTTGTGGGGGTGTATCGAAGACACCCTACTACTAAAGAGGTGAATAGGAGAACGGAAGGATCGTGTTGAGCCAACCATCTTGAGGTCGCACAAATCGTCTGTTAATTCGGTGCCCCTAAGCCCACTAATGTCTCATGTGCCACTCATGTGTGCACCATTCATTCACGGCTACCGTCCACCGCCGAATATCCTTATGCATTGCCCTCAGCTGACATCCTGTCAACATCCTTGTTGATCAACCGATCTGCGGTCGAGCTCAGTGATTTCCGTGGATAGTGATTCCTCCCAAGAGAATTGATTGAAGTCATTTTCAAGATTACGAGTTTCTAAAAATAATGAGCATTCCCCCTTCGTGCTCTTTACTATGCTGCTATCATTCTTGGATCTCTTGGTGCCCTCTGAAAAGGGTCTTAAATAACTTTGACTGCAGCGCTTGCTCGTGGTTATTTGGTGTCTGAGGTACTCCGTATCAATTCATTTCATGGCCCCGTTGGCCAGAGCTTGACAAATCAGTAGAACAATACGTACATATCTACCTACTCGAATGATATTCGTCATGACGTGTACTCGCATGCAATCGAAGGCACGTCAGAGGTAAGAATTTGTAAAGTATTTTAGAAAATATATGTACATAAATCTGAATGGAATTTATAAGATTTGAACGATTTATTATAAAAATTGGTTCAAAGAATTTGTTGGATTTTTTATTTATATCTTTAAATTATTCAAACAAAAATATATAAATAAATACAAATAAAAAATAAACACTTTCATTTTGAAAAATTCTACTAATTATAATTTAGATTTGGATATATGTATATTCGAAAGTTGCAACTTTCGTCGATTGATTTTCATATTGATCAAAATATACATACATATGTACGTATTATATTAAATATTAATTAAAATATTGCCCTAAAAATTTATATCAGTGTAATACGTTTAGAATAAAATACAAAATAAACAATAATAAATGTTAAAATTTGTAATATAGTAGTATGAACTTTTATTTGAAAATTGTGAACTTTGTACATGAAGGGCACAATTAACGCTCAATTTTTGGTTTTTCTCTAAGAAGATCCGCATACTCTACTTAGCTAAAAACTTAAAAATATGTCCTCATTTATTCCTTTTAAAAACGACAAAAAATTAATAAGAATTTATTTAATTTATGTATTCTCATGTTTACTATCGACTTATTTTTGATTTTGGGTTATTAAAAATATGAAATACTCGTACAATTATTTTGGAGAAAAATTTAAAAATACATTTTTTTAAAAAGGAATATAAAAATGTTGAATTCGCGTATTTCGTTTTATGTTCTTAAATACATAATTAGTAATATTAGGAAATGCTCTTTTCCAATAGTTTCGGCTACTGCTTTTCTGCGGCATTCAGTTCCCTCGTTTTTCTTCATCCCTCATCCCATTAAAGTTAGACTCAGTTTTCTTTAGAAACTCTTGGAAATCTCTTGGCAAATTGGCTGACAGCTTGCCCTACTAATTTTACAGTAGTCGTTATCCCCGAAGATCATCATTCTGAAATCTTAAGTCCCAAACACCGAATTTAAGTCACGGCAATAATGTAATAAATCAAGGGATGAGACTTCGCCAACTCGCGTTGAAAATAAGAGAATAAATTTGATCAGAAACTTAAGATACCGACGGCAAAGTGTAGGAACGAGAAGGACAGAAGCTATTGAAAATGAGAGTCTCAATCTTCTTTACCATTCGAAAGGCTTCTAGTGGTAACCTTTTCAGAAAGAAAGAAAGAATCACAAAAGACTTGTTTACATGAAACGTAACAGTAGAAAAAAGCACTGCATATGGCTGACACTTTGACAGGTTGTCATAAAATTAATTCCGGGAGAGGGAGAGACGAGATATCTCTATTCGTGTTTGTAAGCTAAATGATTTGTCATCACATCACAGACACTCAATCGCAAAATGGTTCGATCTTCTGCCCAGCGACGTTCTTTCCTACAAAAGTTACGCAGTCGTCTGCGTCTGGCAAACGAGAATCCATACCGCGCTCGCTTTCGATTGTTGTCGATTTATTTATAAAATCGTTATCATGACCCGTTAAACATTATCGAGACCCTGGAACCTTATTCATTGGACTGTAGAATTTGTTATTTTTCTCAACGGAGCACTGCTGTAAACACCGCAGAAGGCGGAGGCGGGAGTGAAGATCGGGGAAGCAGAGAAGTGCTTTCTGATAACACATGAACTTTCGTATGGTTCCCCGAAGAGAGTGCAAATTTTCCGTTCTGTGCGTTTCTTGGTCCAACGTCGCGTCGTCGATAGCAATTGATTGCGGTTCATGGGATCGTTTAATGAAGCACATGTGAAGTGCATCTGAAGAACAACTAAGAAATCCTGAAAGAGAAATACATACAGCCTTGTGGTAAAAGTACATCATATTTTTATTTCAAAATATGCAAAACACTAAATCCAAAATACTCGTAGGTAATTGCTTTTCGAAAGTGATCATCATCTGGCATAGTAGATGCTCAAACGAAGACGATTTACGATCCAACTTTTCTTCTCTTCTACAATAGTTTTCCCGCTAGCAAACTTCCAAACACATTTTCCCAATTTTCATAATTTCAGGTTGTGACACCAAACACGTCAACAAAATAATAATAATAAAATGAAATGTTTTACAAGGTCAAGGAATAATTTTAATTTCGACAAAAAAAACGCACTCAAAAAGGTTTTTCTGGTTAACCGCAGTGCATTCACATTTCATCGAAGATAATAGCAAATCGGTCAATCACTCGATCTTTCTAATCTTTTAAGCAGATGGAGCATCGTCGAGCCTTTTCCTCCTCCCTCTCTGGCATGAGTCGAATGATTTCATTGAGCAATGGGCAAGCCTCTTGTCGGTGACTGACTCATATGTTGGTAGAGAAGAATTTCCTTCCAAAAGACCTTAACGTCACAATAGCCATGCAATTGATCGATCACAAATCTTTGAACTAATTCGTTACTTTTTCCCAAGTTGCCCAACAATATTTCTTGACTTAAGTGCACCGTTGCAGATAATGTCTTAACGCATGAAAATATGTAGTTTTAATATTCTGAACTTTAAAAGAAAAAGGCTTAGAAATCATATGGTGAAAAGACCACAAGTACTCGTATACACGGTTATCATCGAACGACCTGAGATCCTTTACCTTCAAACTTTTAAATTATGGGCAATTTTTTGGAAATTTGGCCTCTTGTAGGCAGTATACTGTAAATTCTTTGGTACTACATATTTGGAGATAATTGTATTAATGAAGTGAACACGGTGGTACATATAGAGACATGATTGTTTGTACTATCGACATACTCGTATTAAATCTGCTAATAAATCCTCTAACAAATCTACTAAAACCTGTCTTGATCACATTTATTAATTTACATTTTTAAGCCTTTGATAAAGTCGTTTTTTTTCAGCTAAAAACTGTAGAATAATTTTTTTACGACGAGTCACGGCTACCGAAATGTAAACAAAAGATTTATTTGCATATCCTGTCTTCTTCTAAGACATCATTTGGATAGAAAATCATTACGTATTTGACAGTAAAGTGCGTATTTTTTTCTATTTCTTAAGACTTTCCGTGCAATGAACTTTATTATTGCTAGAGGATAACTCTTGATGGATGCGACAAATTGCGAGAATTTAGACAGCCTGCGAGAATTAGACAACCTGTCCGCCGCGTGTTACATATGTACATACTGTATTAAATAAAAACCCTGAGCCCAAAATTTTTAAAATTACCAGAAATATGGGTATTAAGGGCTACAAACTATACAAAAAAAATTAATAAATTTAAAGCAAAATAGAAAAATGGACAATTAGACCCATTGAAATAGTTCAAAAAGAGGCTTAATTTTTTGGGCCTTTCAGTTAAAAACTGTCTACATAACTATGTATACTCGTACATAGTACATATATGTATGTGTGTCCTAACTAATTTACATATTGTTGACAGTGAGAGGACTGCAAAGGCTTAGGTACTTAAGCGTTATTAAGGTACGCTTATTTGCTTAGTTTTAATTATGTTCAGAATACTCTTTTTAAAAAAAAATATGTGTTAGCTGCTAGCTTTTCGGAAACATTCCACCATTCGAGACATGCTGTAGGAATTAGGACTATTATACGGTGCAATAATTCTAGAGGTAGCGATGAATCCCGATTCATGCCAAATTTAAATTCGATTTAGTCTTGCCGCAGATTGCAAATGGACTATAAATACTTTCTCTCAGCCAACAAACACGCTTTTGGCTGACTTTTCAGAACGACTGCATTTTGAAGAGTGCATTAGACGAGCATCGAAGCTTCGCTGCATAGAAGTGCTGCGGATGTAGGGGCGTATCTAGAATTGATTAAAGGAAAGGCAACACTGACGAAGAACTATACCCTACATTTATGTATACCCTACACTTGGAAGGAAAGGAGTTATAATCGCTTTGTTTTTGTTAGTTTAGATAAAGAAAAGTATATCCATACATATGTCAACTCTTACTCAGCATTACTTCTTGAATCTTGTTCTTAATCATAACGAAATTAGTGACAGATAATAATTAAAAGAACTTCTGAAAATCCTTCTAGAGAATAAGAAACCTCAGTGGGCTAAAGGTTGCTCAGCGGTCCTAATAAGGCCAAATCCGCCTATGCACGGTTTTGCTAAATTAAGTTATTTCAATTGTACTTAATGCCAGATTAACAGCGGAACGTGTTAATTAGAAAATCACGAACTATTTTGTCGTTGCATTGGCTGCATTCATGCATGCTTAATCGGAACTATAGCATGCACAAACAAACTGTACACGCAAGCTATTTAAGAAAAAATATTAAAAAGTTTAATGTGTACACACTTCTATTTTCCAGAAGCCTTAGTGCAAAAATAAAACCGCAAGAGTGCACAAGAGCACGCAGTTTAACAGGCTCTTTAACAGGTCTTTTTAACCTGTTTAACTCTCTTTAACGCCTAATAACCAGACCTACCTTTTACTCGTATAATAAAAATAGTAGACATCTGCTCAATAGTATACCATTTCATGTACATATATACTCGTATGGAGGTTCTTTTAGGAAAATGCGATGCGTCATCTTAAAATGAAATGAAAATTAGCATCACCCTTCCATTTTTCCATGGACAAGTTTAGCATAAACACCTTTTTTTCTTTGTTTGAATCTTCGACATCTAAAATGGTAGGTTAAATATTACATGTCGTATATCAGAAATTTCCCTTTCAATGAAAATATTCGGTTTGAAAGTTTTTATTTCACTCAAAGCAAAAATTAATAATTCAACCTTTTCTTGTAAGCTTTCAGTTCAGTAAAATACGAGTACTCGTACATTTATTTTAAGCGTATACTTTGACTGTCGTTTGTTTTGCCATGTTGTTTCTGGACTTCCTGCGGACCGGTTTTGAAGTTGCGCCATTTTCATCGCTGCGGCAATGCGTTCTGCATCGTTTGTCATACGCTCATCTTTAGAGAGATGGTTTTTGTTTTTGTTTTTATCTGTCTGCTCTCTTCCGATGGGTGTTACCTGAAGATTGTATGTGTGTATAAATGAGTGTAGAGTCTATGATAGAAGCGCTAAGGCTAATAATGCAAGCATAATTTGATTTAGCAAAAATTTTTCGAAAATTATAAATTCCTTGCTAAATAAGTGAAGAAGCTAAAATTTCTAATTTCATTTTATTTTCAATTTATTTTATTTGTAAAAAAAAAAAATATAAGAATTGAAAAAATTAAAATGAAATGAAAATGAAAAAATTAAAATAATTTGGGATTTTACTAAGAGGACTTTTTCTTTCCTCTTAGTAAATATTTCCTTATTAAGACAAAGAAAATATATGTATATGTATGTACATATATAAAATATCATAAAAATTATTCTCAAATATATAATATTATAATATGAAGAATGTTAACTTGGCATTTTTTAATAATATTGTAGAGCAGCAACGGCGAAACGAGCCGAGGAAACAACCTTTTCCACTTCGTTATCTATGAGTACGAGGTGAAGAGTTCCGGGTACTTTCAGCTAATTCAAAGAAAGTCTCTTATTTGTCAGCGTTCATAACTTATTACAGCAGTCCATAATTTGTTATTTACGCTTTGGTATTTTAAGTTGTTCGCTTCCAATTTGGTTGCTGTCGCGACGAGGTAGACTTTAGCAGACGAGACGAGAGCGGAGAACTAAAGCAGACCAGTTTTATCAGTTGCAGTGAGATCCGCGATTTTTTCTGTTTCTTAGAAGAGATAAGAACCGAGAACGAGACACGGTTTAGAGGTCGAGACGAGACGCGAGACGAGACAAACTTCATCAGACGAGACGCGAGATGAGACAAACTTCATCAGACGAGACGAGCAACGAGAACCGAGAACTAGATCGCCTAATTGTCGGAAAATCTTGCTCATCCGCGCCACTTGTTACCAACAGTCTTATTGTGTTTTTTTTTAACTCTAGGAAGGGCTATATTAAGAAAAGTTGAGACCGACTGGAGAAATAGATCTCCAGATTTTGAGGTCGATTACATGCTGCAGAGTATAAAAAGCATTTATGTATATATATACTTCTACATACATATATATAGATACGAATGCTAAAAGAAATTTGAAAAAAGTGATCATAAAAAGGCTAATTAAAATCGTTTTGAGACGAAACTACGAGCTGAAAACAATTCTGGGAAATTGATTCGAACAACAGTCCTATTGTTTCTGCTAAATCAACCAGTTCATAATAACTCATAAAGGAGAAGCAAGCACGCATCCATACGGAAAGGCAGCATAAGCAAATATTATACATACATACGTACATACATATGTACATGCTTGTGCACTTACGTCCGTGTGTATATATGTATAGTACATCGGCGAACACGCATATCGCTTAATGGAAAAGTGCACGAGACAAGGAATTCCCAGAAAATCCATTTCGCCTTGACTTTTCGATGAACCGAAGTTTGCAAGCACGTTCGGTAAAGTCATGAAAAGTAAGGGTTGAGTTAGGCGAAATCGTTAGCCGCCCAAGAAGTTGACAGTGGTCCTACTAGCGCAGCAATCTTATCGCCATAGGAAACACTCTATTCGCAGCGCCTTCCTTATACACCTTCCTCCTTCCTTCCTTCCTTCCTTCCTTCCTTCCTTCCTTCCTTCCTTCCTTCCTTATACACCTTCCCTCCACAATAGAGTACGGTAGCTCCGCCGGAAGCCGCATCTACTTCATTTTGTTAGTAAATATAACCTGCAAGGATGACTCTATTGAATCCTTTTTAGTTGAATTCTCAAAACAAAAGTATAATCATTTGGCTTATTAAACCAGAACCAAAAACGGCCCTCACGGTACTCACAAAAAATCTTTAAAGACTTTAAGTCTTTTTAAAAGTTTTTAAATGTTATATTGAAAATATAATACATATAAGAAGCAGCATTATAAAAGCAGCTGTTTGTTATGTTGTTGTTGCAGTAGTAGTACTCATTGTTCCCTGTATTGTGGTAAAACCTTCGCTTCGCCCAGGTTTACGAGGTCGTACCTGTTGGTACTGCTGTTGCTGAACTTGTTTTTGTCACAATCGTTGTTGTCGAGCTTGGAATCGGTGACGTCAGTGTCGTCCCTGCTGTGGATGCTCCTTCTGGGTGTAGTCCTGTTGTTCCTTTTATTGTGGTTACCTTCACTTCGCCCGTTTTCGAGGTCATACCTGTTTGTGCTGCTGTTGCTGAACTTGTTTTCATTACAATCGGTGTTGACAAGCTTGAAATCGGTGACGCCAGTGTCGTGCCTGCTGTGGATGCTCCTGTTGTTCCTTCTATTGTGGTTACCTTCGCCTCGCCCGTTTTCAAGGACGTACCTGTTGGTGCTGCTGTTGCTGAACTTGTTTTTGTCACAATCGGTGTTGTCAAGCTTAGAACCGGTGACGCCAGTGTCGTCCCTGCTATGGATCCTCCTTCTGGGTGTACTCCTGACGCTGACTCTGGAGTTTTTACGCTGATGGAAGCGGTAAACTGTGGGCCTACAAGTCTCTCAGTTGGAAACCTGTGTGCTGCCACTTTGTCCAAAATCACGGTGCAATTTCGACAAATCACTGTTGTCAAAATAGAGAACTTTAGTATAGGAATAGAGATAATTTTAGCTTCTGTAAAATTTAGTAAAAATACAATATTTTAAAACTGCATAATTCTCTTTGTATTTATGGATTTAAAGAAAACACCCATTTCTTGAAACTATTTGGAAATTTTTTTGCTAAACCACTTACAGTATGTTTCCTCTGATTCGCCTGAATCGGAGTCCTCGGAGTCATCGGAGTCGTCGGTGTAAAAAATAGAGTATAACAAATCTGAAATCTATTGGTTGCAAAAACATAATACAATTTTTATTGCGAATTTCACACCAAAGAAAATATCTTTACCCCTGTCAAATAATCCTCCTCCTCCTCTTCGCTGTACACATTATATCCAATAGATTTGGCCGCCAATTCATTGGGTATGATTACCGCAGTACCCAGGAAGAGAACCAAACACTGCGAAACCGTAGGCTGCATTTCTAGAAACCTTTCAAGTGAAGTTTTGCGACCGTGGTCAAACGTCTTGACTTGTTACTGTGCTATGCAGCTGACTTGCACTAAGGAACTTGTTTAAATAGAGATACACTGTCGCTCACTACGGGCTAAGTCACCGGCATACGAAAAAAAAATTCTTGCAATTTGGTTTTCTATAATGACACGCTTTACTCTCTACCTTTTTGAAAACGACGCTAACTTTTTCGTAACTATCCATCAGAGGACTTCACGGAATACATACTAAGTAGACAGGCGTCTACAAAGCTCAGTGAGAAACTGCCTGAGAAAATAACTTACTATCGAAAAAATAAGGAAAGCACTAATAACTAAATTCCTGCTCAGTCAGAAAAGCCGCGATAAGTTTGTAGCGTGTTTGTCTTTTACGAGCGTTCACTCTGCTGATCATGACTTAAAAATATACATATTTATGCACCTGCACGCAAATTCTAATTCATCAGTATATTTAACCTCAAGTCTCAATGTCTCAGTAAGACAATAGCAAATTTATTTTTAGCTACATACTTCAAGTTCTAATAATTTCGCTTGTCACGTACCTACATATTCGTACAACAAATTTGTATTGAAATATTGGCCTACAATTTAGGCCATTTTGAATGCGGAATCCACTGATACTTTAAATTGATTTTGTAGAACAGGGTAGAATTATAAACCTGGCTCAATGCCGCTTCCAAGCCTGAAGAGTACACACCACACCACAATGTATGCCGAAAAGCGGCAAAATTCTTGTAAAAAATAGTCCAAAAACCGGATAATAAATGGACGAAATATCTATATTAAACAAATAAATTTTAAAAATTACTAAAAAAAGCGCGCTTCTAGAGTTATATACACGTATACCTCGAAAAATCAAGACAAATATATGAAAATAAAAAAAATTTAATCGAGAAATTGTAATCTTTCACACTTTTCGGAATTTGGTTCAAGGTCGTCAAGAGTCGGTTGTGTGATCAATATCTGAAATATCTGTAGTATTGATTATTGAGCATACGCAGTAGCTGATTTTCTAACGGAAACGTGATAATATTCGGTTATGCGTCAAACGCAATGAAAGCACGTCTAGTCTACTAGTCGATTGACCGACATTGCCAACCGAATCCGGTCAGAAGAGAAGGCTGCTGGCGAACATTAAGCTCAATTACCTCCACTAAATATTGACTGAACGTCATTTCCTTCTTCCATTACCGAGATTTGTTCTCATTTGTGCTGATGACCGCAGTAATATTAAGAGAGCGGGCAAACGTCACGGCAGTGACTGACTGCAGTAACTGACTCATAAACTAAGTAGCTTCTGTGAGAAGCGATAAAGAGGATGTGATAAATAAATGAACATTCGAAAAAATCTATTTGTAAGAAGGGAAAATCAAATACATACACTTATACTCGTACTAAGCTATCCTAAAAAGATTATATTGTCCAAATATTGTATTGTCTATGCTGGAAAAGCCCTTCCGGAAAATCTTTCTGTAAAGCTGGTAAAAAATTCTGGGAATTTATCAGCTTGTGGTCAAGATCTGAAACTGAAATTTTCTTTCTGGGTTTATCGTATTGAAGAAAGTCAAGTCACAAAAAATGGACATGATCCGGGTATACTAATTATACTGACTAATCAATATATAAATATATTGATGTAAAAAATATGATTTTCCAAATGAATTAAGAGATCGAAAATTTACTATTTGTAAGTAAAAGTAAAATGGGCATCATCCGCCCACTTTTCCACAATAAATTTATAAGTCTTAAAATCTGTCGCAGTAACTCTTATATCGTTATTATATCGTTGTCATTGTGTCATACAGTGTCATACATTTCACACATCTTTCGCTTCTTTCCTTCTTGCAGAAAACCAGTGTCCACAATACGGCGAGGTCAATCAATTGGGCGGAGTGTTTGTAAACGGGCGCCCGTTGCCCAACGCAACGCGTATGCGGATCGTCGAGCTAGCCCGTCTCGGCATTCGCCCTTGCGACATATCGCGTCAACTTCGCGTCAGTCACGGATGCGTTTCCAAGATTCTGGCCCGCTATCACGAAACGGGGTCAATATTGCCAGGCGCCATCGGTGGTTCTAAACCACGCGTCACCACACCTAAAGTGGTTAATTATATACGAGACCTTAAGCAGCGCGATCCAGGCATATTTGCCTGGGAAATACGAGATCGGCTGCTAAGCGAGGGCGTCTGCGACAAGACGAACGTGCCCAGCGTTAGCTCGATCTCTCGCATTCTGCGGAATAAGCTCGGATCAATGAGCCATCACCACCACCACAACCCGTCATCAGCAGCAGTGGCCGCGGTCACAAGTAACAACACACCCCACCACCATCACCCGCATCACAACCTCCATCAGCAGCACCACTCAGTGTCCGCAGCCGCCGCCGCAGTTCATCACACGCACGCAGCCGCTGCAGCAGCCCATGCACATCCTCACCTCTACAACACAATCTACCAGCCGTATAATCCGTACAGCATGAAGTCAGTGGTTACCTGTGGCAGTCCCTCGCCCCCGCAAGCGCAACAAACGCAGCATCAACTGCGTACAGCGGCCGCAGCTGCGGTGCATTGCTGGCCCTCGTCGCATTCAGTGTCGGACATACTGGCCCACCATCAGGCTGTGGCCTTGCGCGCCAGCTGCCAGGTTGGCACAACCGTCGGCCCACTTGGACCGACACTGCCGTCCATGACGCCCTCTCCGGTAGGCGCAGCCGGGCAACAGTTACTCGAATGTGAAGATTCCACCCAAACGACGATGGCGACCACGCAGATGGCGGTAGCTGCAGCGGCCGTTTCACAGCAGCCGTACAACTACTACATGTATTTCCAAAATGGCGGCATGCACCATCACCCCGGCGGCATGATGACAGCCGGCGCAAATGGCTTATGAGGCGATGCGCTACACGTCACGTCACGTCGTAGTGGACACGTTCGTACTTGAGGCCGCGTTAACCGGAGTGTTACTCGACCATGCCGGAGCTCTGCGTCACACGGTGCACCTGTTTTTAGAGGTAGCAGCCAGATCAAGCAGTTGTTTTGGCAATAAAAAACTTTCTCTGGAATTTCGCATTCTTGGGACTCCTCCAATGATACACATCGAGGTCCATCAGCTTAATGCCATTTGTAGAAATTGCCTTCAAACATCAGGCTTAAACTCTAACTCTAACTTAACTTAATAGTTACCATGTGCCTTTTGAGAGTTAACGTAGTCAACAAGAACTAAATGATAAAGAAGATTTTAGTTTTATGAAGAAAATGAAGAAATTTAAAATGAAAGAAATTAAATGATGAAGAAGATTTTATTCAAAGCTCTTTTGAAATTCTTCTGAAGAATCTTTTCAAAACTATAAAATAAAGAAACGTATGTACATCATGTAAAGGTATTGACGAGAAAGTGTTTGTCCTTTTTAAAATTATGCATATTTATGTATGTATATTTTCATACGATTTGTTTAGGAAATTGCAGATATTATATGTATATCCATAGAACATTAACATAATATCGCAAACGTAGTATTAAATTGTTTGTAAGTTGGTCCAAAATAAAATATTGTAGTTTCAAAAAAAGTTTGTGGTAGTTTTTGTGGAAGCTAAACAGTTCCTTTGGCAGCTTGTTTTATTTTGAGACATAAACTATTTTTTTTTTTTTAATTATAATATTATTACATATTGCTATTATTAAAAACTTAACAAGTAGACTAAATATATGGAAAATAATGGCGCAATTGGAGAAAAACACCGAAATTCCTTTTTTGGTGTTTTATTTTCAAAACATAAACTAAGCCGGCCACTAAAGCCATACGATGGCTTTTATTAAATAATCCATTATAAAAATAATTAAATAATATTGTGTTTAATTACACGATAAAATTAGATATATTAAGAACTAGATATTAACTAACAAATTAAAAAAAGCGCAAACATAATTAAAGGAATTCATATAACCATCGAAAAGATGTCGCTAGACATTTCATTTAGTATATATTCTCTATTTGAAATGAAATTGTCCTTCAAATGAAAGTAAGTCCTTTTAAAGGCAAGAAAGAACTTATTTTCTTATAGTGAATTTAAACGTTATTTAAATTAAATTTTTTAAAGTAAATTTAATACATTTTTCCCTACGACAAGACAGAGTTTTTCAGTGTCTGTTTAGAGCTACAACTAATTATGTATTTTAAAATTATACTCCTATCAAGATGGTTCAATGGTTCTTGTCCTCCTTTCAAAAACTACTCAGTGACAGCATTCTATTTCATAAGGATTCCTCTTAATCCAACCGAAGCAGAGGTAGCCAAAACCAAGACCCAAAATAACTGCCAGGCAGAGCCAATAGTTGAAGGTCATAAACACTAGCATTAGCAAATACGAGATGGTGACTTGAATGCAGTTGAGAAAACTCTGCACCAGATGACGACCAGCGAAAATTTGCTGCATGTGGGATTTGGAGTAGTCCACTTTGGAGCAGAGGGTCCTCTCCCCTTGTGGATACATTTCCTGAGTGGTGCGAGACGATGTGATCTGTGCAGTTCGGCAAAGTAAAAATTCCCGAAAAAACTTTAAAGCCTCATAACCGAAGGCAATCAGGAAAATAGCCATGCAGGATAGAACCAACTCCGTCACCGTGGTGGCTACCCAACTCTTCCATAAAATTCGTTCGCAGTGACCGCCATGGAACTGCAAATTTAAAAAAAATTATAAATTTGTTTGGAAAAAATATGATTAAACGTAATTAAACGTAATAACTGCGTATGAAGTTACAACCGCGTTAGTTAAGCACCGGATTGGACATAAGTTAGGTCGTTAATATAAAGACTAAAGCATCAAAGACTTTGTGGAATATAGAATGGAATATTAAATTCTGTCTGACTGATGTTGAACTGTGATTAAATAAATGTTTATTAAATAATTGTGGCTTCACACTTGAAAAGATTAATATGCAAAGGAGAATAATCGCTGAATAAGAGGTACTTAAGGAGAAGTAATCGACCAAGAACAATTAACTTGGTAATCCTTTTTATATTTACATCAACCTTCCTTATTCACACTTATTCACCCCTTTGTAAAATCATAAAAGGCGCATTCTGATTTTTCTATTGTATTAGTTTTTGTGTGCGTTTATAGGTTTTAGTTTTATGGTTGGATGAAGTGTTTATATTATATAGTTTTTGTGTAAATTCTTTTATTATTAATAGGACAAATTACTTATTTATTATTTGTTCACAATATTGTTAATTTTTTTTACGTTTTTTATGGTTTTTTTTTTTCAAAGAAGCATTGTTAAATTAGGTTTTTTATTTATTTTGTATTCAATATTAACTAATACTGTACAAATCACGTACAGCGCTTCCCCTTCCCCAAAGAGATCTTTACCCTGTCCTATAAATCTGTCTTTACTATTAACAAATATGTAATAATAAAACTTCTACGAATTTAACATTCGATGTAACATAACATCTCTTATATAATCCTGTATTACTAGCAGTCCTCTACAGAAGCTTCCGATTGACTTCTCTGTTAAAGAATGGTTGTAAAACCATTTTTTGATTATTAATTGAAATATTTCTCTTCAAATTGTTTCGGCTATAAGTTCACAAAAGCACAAATACCTTAAAATGAATGTTATAAATAACTTTTTAAAGTCGCTTAAATTGCTGGAATACTGTTTAACGAATGGCCATCAGTCAGCAGTCAACCAGAATGGGTAAGATTATAAGTTAAGAAGTTATTTAAATCGGCTAATTGCGTAATGAACCGCAGCCTTTTAAATTACTACTACTTATGTAGAAGTATTATTGATCACTAAGCTATTATCAGAGCTAGTATCAATAAGCATTTAGATTAGTATCACAAAGGTATCTTAAAAACACAATGTGGTAAAGTCCACAATCATCATTACTTACCGTCATAATCATTGGGCATTCCCTTGGAGAATGAGTGCCATGGTCGTTATGATCCATCTCAACGGTACAAACGAGATCACTTGATTTTTTCCGTTAAATACAAATAGCTAACAACAGAACCTCTCAAAAGCAGTCTTGTTACTGAAATTCGATTATCGCAGGCTTTGGCCATTTGAAACAAAGCAGACATTGTCCGTGTAGTGAAGAGGAATGAATTTCCAAGGGTTTGTTATCATACATGAGCCCACTAAACCAACAGTTTATCAGCATTTGTGTAGGTTTGCGAAAGAAGGAATGGCAGACAGAAACGGGTTAAGATTACTTTACTGGAGGCATACTTGAATATGACTTTGATCTACGGAAAGAAGTACGACGGGAACGAATAATGTGCAGCCGAATTGGGAATTTGGGATTTTGTATTTTTAAGGAACGTTTTTTAAAAAATTCATTCAGATTTATGCAGTTTTCATAGTCCTAATAGTCTTATCTAATAGTCTACTTTTAATTCAAAAAATTTCAAATCAATCGAAAAGAAGAAGCGAGTAAATTTCACTTTATAGAGTGTTATATTAAGACCTCTTGTTTCGAAGTTCTCGCTCATGATATTTTTGTGATGATTAGATGATTTTTGAGAAGATGGTTCGCTTCTGAAAGAAGAACAAAAAATATGTAGCGTGTTCAGGTTTCGCCGAAGCCGACGAAATTCTTTGATTGGGATTTATTTTCGATCCAATGATTGAAGAGTTGCTCACTGATAAGTTAAGTATTGTTGGTTTTTACTAGGTCGACGGCTTTTTCAATGAATTGATTTTTCAGTTAATGCAAAAACACAATAAAATTGTGGCAATCTTGAAGTGATCGCTAGCTGAACGTTTGGCTCGAATCTGCGCGAAGCGTCTCCACAAATCAGCTAAACATAGTCACTTCAAAAGATATACACCCATGGACAAACACACCTCGGCTCCGCGTTGGAGTCGTGTGCAAGCGATATCTCCCGTTCGCTCTGCGAAAAACTTCGAGTGGAGTGCAAAACGTGGTGAGTTTTTTGGTTGGAATACACCAAAACTTAAATACGATATAATACAAGTTTGAAGTAATAAAAATCCGAATCTGAAGTTGGATCTAAATACAAGTGGTTGGATTCTACTTATCAATTTTTCGTTTTCCATTTCACGCAAATCGAATGAAATCAGTTGTCTTTTTGTCCACATAGTGAAACATTTTGATGCTGTCTGGCTGCAACGTGCGGAAGAGGGACACCTTGTTTTATCAGTCGTTAACCAGGCTTGGTCTTAATCGAAGACGATGTAGTATAGAGGACAGCATGAGACGTCTCGAAGGCTTGTTTAAGACGTCTTGAAAGTTTCAGCGGTTGTCTAAAAGGCTTCTATTGCTTTAACCGCATTGTTTTTACCGCAATAACAAGACCATCGATTTCATGAATCTCTATTCGCTGTTTCAAAAACCTTTTTTCGAAAAAATACAAGGTCATTGTATATCTTTATTTTCATTATCTTTATTTTTCATTGTATATCTGTATCAGTATTTTATTAGTTTTGTTTTGTGCAGTTTAGTTTTTTGTTTCGTTTAGTTTAGAATCAGACCCGCGAGATGGCAGCTGTAAACTGGGCACTTGAACCACAATCTCGGTTGTTTCATTTAGTATAATATGACTCTTTTTTAAGCTAAAATTAAATCAATGGAATAACAATAGCGTCTGAACAAACTAGCGTTTGAACAGAAATAGCGTCTGGGTGAATATTTTTAACTGTGAAAAACAACAATTTTAAGAGATAATTGGAAAACCAACGAGCTAAACAGAAAGTAAAGTATATGGCGATAAAATTAATAATAATATTGTTTTTGTACAAAATTAAGAGATATATTATCCCTGAACATGTGTGTACCCCCGTGCAGAATAATTTCGCACTGAAAATGAAATAGTTTCCGAACCAGCCTGTAATTTCGACATTAATTCGACATTTGTCTGCGCTATTATTTGTCTGTGCTAACATAAAAAGGAAATTATCAAATCCAAACGTTAATTTCGGCCTGGTAGGAGCTGATGTGTTTTTCATGGAAGGAGCCTGGGTGTTTCTGCTTGGCCAATATTGTGATCATATTAATATTTTATGCTCCTTATATGTGTATATATTGGATACTACTGAATACTGTGATTTTCTAGTTGTTCAACTCTTAAAAGTAAACTTAAAAGAAACGACCGCACTGTCCCTTTCGGTTTTTCATTCTCTTATTCAGCGCACCTGTTCCCAATGACAAGTGATGCCTTAAAGTGCTATAATCAGACTTCATTTCGACCATAAGTAACATTGATAAAAAGCTGAAAAATACAAAAATCATTATTCCGAGCTGTCAGAATTCCAACCCTGTAATTAATTTTCAAGTTCTCATGGTTTAACAGCAATTCTATTGTCGCTAATGTTTTGATTTCCGAAGTGTTTGAAGTAATGGATAGGCATAGGCATAAAAATAAAGAAACTAATTTCTAAAAAGAATTCAATTTATTTGGGGATTATTACGTATGAATTTAATTTGAACGGTTGATCGACTTTAGTAAGTAGTTAACCCCGACAAACATGTTGCGCATTTTATGTGCACCTTCCCTCCCACTTCTTAAATATTTTCAAATGATCGAAGCGAAAATTTCTAACGAAAGCTTGCAAAAAATAGGCCGCAGATCATTTAGAAAATATAAACAAACATACTTGCCTGATTACCGGTCAACAAAGCAGGCGCCGGTACGTGATGTATTGAAAACGTTATCGCCATACGCTCGACTAATGCGCCTTGATCGACCTATTGGTAATGTTACTTTGTATTCATAGTAAGCCTACCAGTATTCTATGTTCATCAAACACTCAATTGACAGGAACCTGCTTGCTTTTCTGGCCCAGTGCCTGGAGCATATCGCTCGGTGCAAATGCTGGGTGTTTGCCGGATTTGACGATGCTCGGTTTATTTGCCACAGGCGCGATAATTATGCGGGGCGCCGGCTGTACAATAAATGATCTCTGGGACAAAGATATCGACGCCAAGGTGAATCGGACACGTTTGCGCCCACTAGTCTCTGGGGAAATATCGCAAATTGATGCGATCGTGTTCCTTTCAGCGCAACTGAGTCTGGGACTACTCGTATTACTTCAACTAAATATAGAGTCCATATTGCTAGGTGCCACCTCTTTGGGTCTGATTGTATCTTACCCTCTAATGAAGCGTGTCACATACTGGCCTCAATTGATGCTTGGAATGACTTTTAACTGGGGTGCATTGCTTGGTTGGTGCGCTATCCATGGAAGCGTTTATTGGCCGACATGTCTACCACTTTATTTGTCAGGTGTGTGTTGGACAATTGTGTACGACACCATCTATGCTCATCAAGATAAACTAGACGATCAACGAATTGGCATTAAGTCCACAGCGCTGCGATTTGGCGTAAACACTAAATACTGGCTAAGCGGATTTTCGGGTTTAATGCTAACGTGTTTAGGCTTGGCAGGCATTGCTTGCGACCAAACTTTACCGTATTACCTATCCGTAGGCATGGTAGGAATGCACCTAACCCATCAGGTAAGTTTCTAACGACGGTTGTTACATAGATCAATTAATTGGTTGTTACTTTAATTACTTTAGTATTTTTTTAAGTATTTTTTTATTAGCTTTTTAATTATTTTTATTAACTAAGTATTTTTTTTAGATTTACTGTTTAAATATTGAGAATCCTGCGGACTGTGAAAAGAAGTTTATTTCAAACCATCAGGTAGGATTTCTATTATTTTTGGGAATCGTTTTCGGAACTTTACTCAAAACTACTGAAATTACGAGCACTAACAGCAGAAATAATATTGAGTCGGCACTTCATGTGAACAGAAACAAAGACAGTGGGAATCACTTATGACTCGTGACGTGAAAATGTTCACATCGATTGGAAATTTCAGATACCAAAGCGTATAATTAAGTGGTTTTCGAACACGAAGTGGTTAAAGTTGTAGTCTTAAGACCGTCATAAATTGATATGTATTTAAATGTTTGTAATATTTTCAAATAAATAGAAGAGCAAGATTTCTTCGTCTAAATTCCTTTATTAGAAGTAATTGCAAAAGAGTTGTTACAATGACCCAAAATGCATAGTGTTCAATAGTCAACCAGTTCTCTATATCTAATATTAAGATATAAAATCCTTGCATTAATTAAATTAGATCTGCAACATTCATTGGCATTTCGTCAATCTGTGTTGAATAGTACTGTTCGATATCGCGTAAAATACGAATATCATCAGATTTAACAAAATTGATGGCGACACCTTTGCGACCGAAACGTCCAGAACGGCCAATCCGATGAATATACAGTTCACGATTATTAGGTAAATCGTAGTTAATGACCAATGAAACTTGTTGCACATCAATACCGCGAGCCCAGACATCCGTCGTAATGAGAACTCGCGACTGCCCCGCGCGAAATTCTTTCATAATCTCGTCACGTTCCTTCTGGGGCATATCACCATGCATGGAACTAACGGTGAAATTGGCTTCACGCATTTTTTCAGTCAACCAGTCCACTTTACGTTTTGTGTTGCAGAATATGACGGCTTGCGTTATGGTCAAAGTGTCATACAGGTCACATAAAGTATCAAATTTCCATTCTTCGCGTTCGACAGCAACAAAGAACTGCTTGATACCCTCAAGGGTCAATTCATCTCTAAACAAATATGTGTATAGACCGTAAAGAATGTTTAAATAAATCATTTTTACCTCTTAACTAGTATTCGTATTGGATCTGTCATGAATTTGGACGTCATTTCAAGAATTTCATGGGGTAGAGTTGCAGAAATCAGAACAACTTGGGTAGCTGGCGGAAGATAACGATAAACATCGTAAATTTGTTCCTTAAAACCTTTATTTAGCATCTCATCCGCCTCGTCAAGAACAAGCATTTTTATAGCTCTATGCAAAAATAAATTCTTAAACCGACTATATGGAAAAGATCGTAGACTTACCTCGTCCTTAGTACACGCCGTTTAATCATGTCGAAAACACGGCCGGGTGTTCCGCTTACTATATGTTGACCATAGTCTAACTTACGTATATCTTCGCCCAAATTTGTTCCGCCAATGCATACATGGCACTGAACATTCATGAAATCGCCCAAGGCAAGAATAACCTTTTGTATCTGTACTGCTAATTCACGCGTTGGCGACAAACAGAGCACTTGTGTTTCGCGCAATGATGTATCCAAACTCTGCAGAATTGCAATTGAGAACGTCGCAGTCTTACCCGTGCCGGATTGTGCTTGCGCTATGACGTCTCTTCCTTTTACTATAGGCTTAATACTGCGTTGTTGAATTGCAGAAGGCTTTTCAAAACCTACGAATAGTTAACGTTATATACATTGAATAGATATGAACCTCAGCATATCGACTCACCGTAGGCGTATATGCCGCGCAAAAGCTCTTCCTTAAGATTCATTGTATTAAATGTGGGTATAACTTCAACATCTTCGCTGGTCTCAAATTCCACATTTGAAAGGTCTTCCGCTGGTGCTCCCCGAAGCGCCATCTTCGTTGCTTTGTATTAATAAATATCAAAGTAATATATTTATTCCAAGAAACCTCCCAATTCAGTTGTCAGCGGGTAAAATTTGCCGTTCACTTTCTGTATATGCGATAGAAATAAAGATATACACTTCGGTCACTTCTGTTTTACAGCTGATTGGTTAAATTAAATATTGTAGTAATATTTTAAACCGGAGATTATAAAAATATTACAATCTGACAACTGCGTATGGTGGAAATCTGAAACAATTTTTTTTTCACCATACGCAGTATTAGCAAACAAGAACAACAATATGGTTTATCACACGTATTGCGTACGTGTATTCAGCATTGTATAAAAAAAGACGTCAAACCGAAGTTTCCTTTCGAAGTATCCTATCTCGTATTCCTGGTTTGAACACTATACCATTCTCTAGCTATAGTGCTGATAATTGCCAAACGCCAGCGAATAAATACAATAATATAAAAAAATAGTGGTTGGCGACACGTGGCAAACAAATTTTATTGTGTTATAGCTTGAACACTGCTTAATTACATGGGCTCTTATGGGAAAAGAGAAAAATGAATTCCCACCTTCCAACTCCAGCGATAACATCGCCGGCGACCGATCTATTTCTTTTTTCATATCTGTTTTGATATTCTTGTTTTTCTTTTTTTATTGTGTACTTCATATACCTTCGCGATATACCTTCGCGATATGTTAATTTTACCAGTTCATTAATTGGCAAAACTCATTTTATGACTCTTGCATTTTTTCACTCAATCTAAGCAAACCCTTATTGAAATGGCTGTAATAAATTAACATACTAACGTAGAGCAGTATGAAAATCTAATTTTGACAGTGCGTTAAGTAGTGATTGTGCAAATATTATTTTATTTGTGATTTTGCTGGAATCATTGGGCAAAGACCATTCTTAAGGTTTTCTAGGTATGTAAACAAACCTAACCGCAATCTAGTTTCGATATAATATTCTGTAGCCATAATTTTTTAAACATTGAAAATGTTCAATATATTTTAGAAAAATAGATGAAAATTTTTTTTGCTTATATAACAAGAGGAAGATGCTAGTGAATTAAAAGTAAAAAAATTAATGGAAACTTAACCAGGATGCATAACTCTCGAATCTCAGCTGCAAATCCTCACCACAGAAGTGAAATTGATTTAAGCAGGGGGTCCAACAAGAAGCATTCTTTCATAGTGCCTAGTCTTCCACGCAAGATAACGAAAATTAATTATGAACTTATTGAAGAGTGCAAACACTGTACAGAGAATTCACTGTTGAGCAATGGTATACGGCAAGAATTAGAAAGGTAAGCATAGAATTGTAACCACGTTCAAGACAACCAGTCGCCAAGCACAGTTTGTGAAAAGGTAAGGACTTTATGTTGGACAGAATTGTTGTTTGATTGGCTGTCGAACCTTTTGATTCTATAGGCTGTAAACAAATATGTAATAACTTTCTAAGTTAAGTAAGTAACTGTGTCTCTTGTTTCTAGTTTCTCCCGAGACGTTAGAGGTGAAATTGTAAACAAAGTCCGCAATGGATGCGCCCCGCTTTTTATTGCTTGTAAACGGGGTTGTGTCCAAATCGCCGAATATTTGATTACAGTGTGCAAAGCTGATATCGAACAACGGGGTCTATATGAAGTAACTGAAGACCGTACTTTTCATTACGTTACTCCCCTTTGGGCCGCAGTTGTGTCGGGAAAACTGCCCATGGTTAAGTATTTAATACGAATTGGATGTGATATAAATGCAAAATCCGACTCAGGTTCTACTCCCGTACGCAGCGCTTGTTTCATGACACATATTGATATAGGTATCAATAGCACCGTACTAGTTTTCATTTAAATTTTACTTCATATATATTATTTTAGTACATTACTTAGTGGAAAATGGTGCCGATATAAAGAAGCCCAATATCAATGGTGGCACCTGTCTTATTAACTCCGTGCAATCCCTTCAGCTATGCTTATACTTAATTAGAAATGGTGCCGATGTTAATGCCAAAGATATACAAGAAAAGACCGCACTTCACTATGCCATACAGGAACATAGGTACATACTCGTTAATTGCATGGTTTAATATATTATGTGTATAAAATACACCCTTGGCATTTCAATGTTAAGAAATGTAGAGAGCTCAGAGCCGTAATAAATATTTTTCTTCTTTTTTCTCAGATTTGAAACTGCAAAACTGCTTCTTGCAAATGGGGCAAATCCATATACAAAAAGCCGTTACGGTGATGATGCACTGCGAACGGCGTGTCTTAAAGGAGCTCATCAAATATTTGATTATTTGAAAAAGCACATTGAATATCCACCTGCCCGAATCGCAGAGGCTCATGAATTGATTGGTACTTACTGAAAATTACTGCTTTTATTATGATTATATCTCATACATAATGTCTTGTTGAAGGTTCGACTTTTCTGGATGAACACAATGAAACTAGGCTAGCTCTGCTGCACTGGCGCTTAGCACTCCATATCCGTTCTTCATATGCACCTACAATTGGTAGTGTACTGTCTATATTCATAAATGAAATGAATTTATATCGTAAATTCCAATTTCAGAAAAACTACCAAAGGTGCCGGCTCGAACAGCTTTCGGTAGCGCCGTGGAGTTTTCCACCCTAGAAGAGCTTGATAACATCGCGGTCGACATTGATGCCATGCGTATTCAGAGCTTACTAATTTGCGAACGCATTCTAGGAATCGAGCATAAAGACATGTTATTCCGTTTAATGTTTAGAGGTGCCTCTTATGCCGACTCCTTACGCCTTCAACGTTGCATTGACCTTTGGCGTTTACTGTTGGAAGTGCGTGTCAAACATTCTGCCCTTCTGCACACAGATACATGTTTTGCAGCGCAAGCTTTGGTGCGCCTTATGCTTGATTTACACCAACAGTCCAGTAGCACCGAATATCCAAGTAATCACAATCCACATTGGGAAAATATGGACAATCCTGAAGCTGCGCCACTTTTCGACGACATTTTTGGCACACTAACAATTCTCACAGAAACAATTAGTGACGCCGAAGCTTTACTGCAATTGCGACCAGTCTATCGTAAACAGCAGGAGAATTTCGATCGTATACTTAAGTGCGTTGCTCACTTGATTTATTTGCTAGTAAACAGAGCTCATACAAGAGACGAGAAAAAGATGGTTTTCCAAGCGGTACGAGAACTGGTACGCATCAATTTGCACAGCGCCTGCACCAGTGACACTTTGCTACATTTGTGTGTGTCACGTTTAAACGTAATCAGAAGTGGTTACTTCGGAGACGATAGTAATCTTAAGGTTGTTTTTACACAATATTAACGACTCTGACCGAATAAATTTGTTTTTACTTCGTTCAGATTGTGTTTCCGGACGCTAAGGTCATTAAATTATTAGTCGACTGTGGTATAAACATAAATGCGAAAAATGAAGCAAAATCGACGCCCCTACACGTAGCTTCCCTACCATACAACTATAGTAGTGACGTAAGTATGGAACTAGCTCAGTAGAAATACCCTCGTAATTTAAAATAAAATATGCTCATTTCCACTTTATCTGCTCTAATTTACTTTTGTTCTAATCCCATTTTTATTTGGAAAATCTCATTTAACTTTGTTCTGTTCTCTTTTCCATATGAAAAATCCTATTTTCATATGTAAAATCTTACTTTCGATTGATCCTATCTCATTTTCATATGGAAAATCTCATTTTCAATTAATCTATTCTGGTTTTCATACGGAAAATTCTCATTTTCTATTGACACATTCTTATTTGTATATGAAAGATCTTATTTTCATTTGATCTATTCTCATTTTCATATGTAAAATCTCACTTTCAATTGACGCGTTTTCATTTTCATGTGGAAAATCTTATTGTCAATTGATCTATTCTCATTTTCATATCGAAAAACTAATTTTTAATTGACCTATTCTCATTCTCACAAGTCGATGAATTCCACTTTCAGATTTTTTTAAAATATTAGCGTCAAAGTCCTCCAAATATGTACTTCTAAATAAATCAAAACCCAACAAAACCTTCTACTAATAATTCCTTTCTACAGATAATATTGTTGCTCTTGGAAAATGGAGCGGACTTAGATCAGCCGAATAAATCCAACGAACGTCCGCTCAACGTTATTCTCAATAATCCAGTAAACACTATTCCGCTGATAAATTTCATAAGCCTGAAGTGTTTAGCTGCTACTACCATTAGCATGTATAAAATACCTTATCGCAACCAAATACCAAAACTCTTGGAACTTTTCGTTGCTCAACATGAACCCTAAAGGTAGAATGGATTAATGGAAAGAGTAAATTGCACGAATATATGCCTAAAAGGCCTTTTGACCTTAAAAATGCAAGCAAATCAGTGGTATTATAAAATTACGAGTACATATATATATTTTTACTAAAGTAGTATAGATATTTCACATCCAATTATAAATACATATAATGTAAGTTATCTGAAAAATTCAAATTCATAATGTAATTCTATCATTCCGTAAAACCCCGTTGAAATATATTATCATATAAAAAATATTCATAATATCGATTATCAAATTTGTTATTTATTAAACATACATTCATTCTAGAAAGCAACAAAAACAAAATAAAAAAATTACATGTGCACATGTGTTGGCTTATGCTGTATTGGCGCTAATTGGTTTTCGTATATACGTATGTGTGTGTTGTATATACTCAGTAAGGAATTATTTCAATTATTTTGGGTTACGCAAATAAATACTTTATTTAATTGCGTAAAGATTGATTTGAAACAGGCTCAATCGATATGAGAAAGCTAAGCCGCAAATCTTGGACATAATTTAAAATATAAAAAATTGTAAATTGTTTGGGTAAAAAAAGTTCTATTGAAGAGTTTTCAATTTAATCCAGCAAAAAATTAAAGTTGAAACCGTTTTTTACACTGTTGGAATCTACTCACTGAAACAAACTCGTCGGAGATAAACAAAGCTCTCCGCCAGGGTCCTTTTAGGTCTCCGACAAGTGTCCACTGAGCGCATTGGTCCGCCATCAGAGTACTAAGCACTTTCCACAGCTGTGGTTTCTGGCCAACAATACAACGATAGGAGATTATTACTTTGTCCACTACAATCATTTTATAACTACATTCTCAGTTTCCTAAATTTTTAAAATGACTGGGACAGTGGCTACAGGAGGAACATCCATTTATACGCACCCGATTGGTCCACTCTTCCACAATCTATGCGGCCATATGTACTTTACAATTTTTTAACATGACACAAAAAATATAATCTTTTCATATTTTGTTCAGTGAGCAATGAGCATTTTATTATTAAAATGAAGGAAATTTTTTCTGCATACTTATTATTACTCTTTTCTCATTAATATTAACGGCATACCTACAATTAAGAATGTAAAGGATACATATTCAAAAAAAAGTAGCAAAAACATTTTTTGAAAAGGAAGTTAAAAAATAAACTTAATTTGGGAAAAATAAAGATGGATGGCACAGAACACAAAGAAAAGTGATTTGGGAAAGCAATCGGAGATTTTCATATGAACATCAAAGATGCATCTAAGACTCAATAATGAAAAATGCAAATTTAATGATAATTATAAACGTATACGTAAATTATAGCTACATTAAAGATCGTAATAGCAATAATGATAATTAGAGTTAGAATATTAGTAATAACTATAATCATCAGAGAATTAAACAAGATTAGCTAAAATTTGTCTTGAAATATAAATAGGTTATTGGTTGCCGCAACTGCTATTATATTCTCAAGTGGATGCCAGGCTGTATGCAAAATTTTCTTATTGAAATCGAGACAATCGACACTGATCTCATCCTTTTTTCGTTTGCCACCGGTGCAAACCTTGCGTGGCTTGAGTACAGTTTTTGGTTTGATGATGTCTCGCGAAGCCTCCAGGGTGATGTCCTTTTTCGTATTACGATCGAATAGTCGGAAGAAATTATTATAGCTGCCGGTCATGATCGAGGTATCCTTTCCGTTCCAACAACATTCGAATTTGTCGAAAATGCAATCATTCTCATACAGCGAACACAATTTAGCGCGAAGATATTCGTGAACCTTGAAACCAAAAATTGTAAAACAATACAGTAGTATAATAAGAGTGCTCAAATCGGCACGCCCGTAACTAATATACCTTACACTAGGCATGACAAACACCCACGATTTAATATACAATACTTAATGTGGCCCTTGATGGTTAACGAGTTTGACACTCCTGCCCTTAGTTGTCGAATTGTGATAAAACGTGAGCAAGTGACGCCTATTTTCGAATAACAAATTTCAATATCTTAACCCCTTTTTATTGCGTTAAAAACGGAACTCCCTTCGAGCGTAGGTTATAAATATTAGTAGCTAAATCCCATAAATCCCATTTATCGTTTTGGTCACTGGATTTCTACAAAACGTCCACTACTTACCGGATACATTTCAATTGGCTTCGACTCCATATGTAAATCCCACACTTTAATACTTAGGTAGTCTCTGGATATCATGTATCGCCCTGAGTTACTTAATTTTACATCACTAATGGAGCTTATAATTTCACTAAAGAAACTGCGGTTCGTTGGATTCTCCGGCTCTTCGAATTGCTTGCTGTGACGATCACATAAAGCGGACGAGCGCATATCACATAGACGTATTGTGCCTTTAGAGCTAGAATAAACGAAAACGTTGCACTCTGACGGATGGAATTCAGCAGCCGTTATCACTTCCGTTAACTCTTCCATATTGGTTGGCTTGATATCTACGATATTAAAACTTTGATCGGTTACCTCAAGGTTCCACAAATTAATGCGCAAATCATCAGCGGACAAGTAAGTCTCTTGATCGGAATTAACACTAATTGAATTAATGTGGTAGGTATGTGCATTGGCGAAGATTCGACGCGGCGACGCCTCCACCATTAATGGGATTTGTTTCACCGAAGGCACGCGCAGGGCTGTTATGCATTGCGGATCACGTATAAGGCCGTTCTCTTCTTTAGTATTGTAGCCCTCAAAGGACTTGTCGCGTTCACTGACCTTCCACAGCTTTACCGTTTTGTCATTTGTGGACAGCAGGAAGTGGGCAGGATTCTTACGACGCAGCCACCGGATCTTATTGATTTTCTCCTCGATTTCTAGCGATTTGAGGTAATCAAATTCGGGCTCATGCGATTGGAATGTGGAATATACATTGTATTCACCACGGCGTGGCATGGCAGTTTTCGATGTAGGATCACGCTGTTTGTACAAGCGTATAGGGTGGGTTCAAAAAAGGTGTCCAATTATGTAATGAAGACTTAGTTATTAAGCTACTCACCTGAAAGATGACGACCCGACCTCCTTTGTCGCCCGTTGCTAACAATTCACCATCGTGATTAAATTCCACGCAGGATATAATATCAGCATCGGTCACATCGTCATCCAATGCTCCTTTTATTTGTGAGAAACACCAGGCAGTTTCTCCATTACCTGGCGAATTAGAGCAAAATCATTTAATACTTTAGAGATTTTGCAGTCTCAATAACATTATTGTTATTGCAAGATTTTAAGGTTTGTAATTTCATTCAATGAATTCGATTTTTATTTAGGAAGGAATTAACGTTGCAAAATCATTTAATACTTTAAGGATTTTGCAGTCTCAATAACATTATTGTTATTGCAAGATTTTAAGGTTTGTAATTTCATTCAATGAATTCGATTTTTATTTAGGAAGGAATTAACGTTTAGCCTCATCAACGTTTAGTGAGTTAGCCTTTATGAAGTTATATTTATCAACGAAAAGTATATTGTAAGGTATTGCGGTTTGAGAAAGGGTCAGAAGCCATCGATGATCCAACCTGCGCAAAGAGCTTTATCGTTTATTCTCGAGTTTCTTGCCGTAAGGGAGTCAGCCAAAAAGCAGTTTTGGGATGCATCCCTGCGCAGTAGACTGAAGAAACCTCTACCTTCCTTCAGCCTGGAGCTATCAGTAAAAAGATCGGGAATTAGTTTAGCCTTCGAGCCTAATTCCCAATTTTGCTTGCAACAAAAACAAAAAACCATCGTGAATCAGGGCGAACTCGCAAATGTAAACAATGAACTCATCGAATAAGTAAAAAAAGTTCACAATATGTAAAAAAAAAAGTTTACAATGAAAAATAGTACATTTTTCTAATTATATAATTCGCCTGATTAATGTAACTGAAGTAGCATCTTTTCGTTCGTCACAATTCTACTATATTATATATATAATATATAATAAAGAATTTAAATAAAGAATATATTTAAAGAAAATTAGCTAAATTCAAGGTGAAAAGCTCTCTATGAGGATTAGTAGTTAAGTCCTCTCTTAGTTCAAATACATACGCGTTTATTTAGCAACGAGTCGAGCATAAGTGAATTTAAGGTCATAGAGCGAGACTTACCAGCCATGACTTAGCGGCAGATTGCTAAACTGCGATCAGTTGAGAATAACTTCAAGAACAATCGCACCAGAAACTAGTGCGGGCAATTAAACGCGTAAACTTCTGAATTCGTGTTGAAGAAAATACAGAAATAAGTTTTTTACATTTCCCTTCAGCGGTGAAATGCCGGGAATGCCGAATGTGACTAGGAGATGTTAAGATGTTCTGGTTTTCCTTGAGCTTTTGGTTTTCAGGCGATCGGTTGTTTTTTGGCTAAATGTACCTGAAAAACGTCTAATTATATTTTAAAAGAGCATTTACTGATTTTATGCGCAAGTGACTAAGAACATTTGCAATGTACTAACTATAGCTATACTTTTTACTTGCTACAGATTGATACAGTCGCGTGACTTACATTTTTTCTGCAAACGGTATATACCAAAAACCAAGCTTTAGCGACTCAAAAAATAGTCAAACACTTTCAACTCTAGAGATTACGGAATTTAATTATGATTTTAATGAATACGAATCCAAATATCCAGATCAACACTTGAAGTAAAAAATCACCCTAAATATGTAAAGAATGGCAAATCATTTTCGTCTTCTCGGCTTTTTCTTTTGTTTCCTACTTCACGTTGCTGTTGAAAGCTTGGGTTCAAATTGATAGCATCTGTAACTTTTTCCCAATTGTATAAACACAAAAGTTAATCACTGATTTCCAATGCTATCGTATGTTTTCCAAAAATTGCTTTTCATTGGCACGTTTTTCCTGGAAATTTCACTGCAATAGTCAATCCTCCAATTAGGCAATTTCATGCGTGAAAATGAAACGAACAAAATTTCTGGCTATTCTGCCTTTATCTTCGTTTAGACATGCTTCATAAATCCTCCCTGACATTTATTTTTACACAGGTATGCGAAATTTTTATGGTAGCCATGTACTACTAAAATACCGTAATCAAGAATGATAGTAGTCGTTTACACGTGCGACGTATTGCATGCCACAAATTGTATCTTCGTGTTTAAATAATTATGGCGACGAATCGCAATGTTTTGACGAATTGCAATTTATTGATATTTCTTTCTCTAGTTCGCCATTTTTTCTGAAACGTGCAACGAGTCGCAAAATTACGTTTACACGTGAACGGATCGTACTTTTATTTGAAAGAGAAAGAAACATTTTACAGCAGTACGAAAGAGATGGGTAAGAGTTGCAAAATCTTAATTTCAAATAATAAGATTTTGCGACGATTTGCATGTTTAAAATGTTTCAAAAAAAAAAACGAACAGGACAAAACAGTAAACATAATGTGAACATGAAGGAGAAATTTGAGGTATGCAATCCATCGCACGTGTAAGAAATATCCATTATAGTAAAAATAAACATTCTGACAGTAGCTTATGCCGTCTGCATCATATTATAGTTCAGGTTTAACTCTGTCAGAAAACTTAACGAAAATTGAAAAACCATATGACAATACATAGTTCCAAATTCGAAGCTTCACAGCTTAATAAAAGTATTTTTCTATCTTCACCGATTGGTTTTTAAAACTGTATCAAACTTGAAAACACACAGATTTACAATGAGTTTAAGTTGTAACTCTTAAACAACCGGAGATACAACGAAGGTGCCCATGCTATACGAGTTCCAATATTAATTAGCCTCGCCACCAGCTTGGTTGCATTACTGGATTGTATCGTGTGTGCTATATTTGTCTTTGATTTACGTCCGATTTTTGACAATAGATTTTGGGTCAAAATAGTGAATTATACTTATAATGTAAAATAAGAATTTAGATAGTAAAATACAGACAAATACCTTCTTTTAAATTTATAACGAAAATTATAATTAAACTATAATAATAATTCTATCATCCGGCTGATCTAATTTCTTATTTAATTTCACAGAAAACAAGGTTATGTAAACATTGTATTTCCTGCTCGAGATCTACAGAAAGGGAACAGTGACATGTTTGGGTTTCAAAGCTTTGTGAGCAAAATTTCAGTGAAATGTTTGCCTCGTTCTTACGCTTCAACATTTCGAGTGGCGACTACTGCACCTTTACATAACACAGGAACTGATGCAATTAATGATGCATCAGAAAAAAAAACGAGGAGTAAGAGCTAAATGCTACATGCAAAAATTTAATTCCAGCTCTTATCATAATACATATTAGATTCTATTGTGGCAGCTGCATTCGAATCACTTAACAACAGTTCAAACTGTTCCAACGAAGATGATCTAGTAAGAAGGTATTCACAAACAGCCGCTCAAAAGCTCAGCGAAAACAATTTAGATGAACACATTCTTAATGCAACAACAGTGAACAGTCTTTTGGCGGTATCAGAAACAAACGCTACTTTGTCGCGTAAGCATGCCCTGAAGATCATCTCGATACTTGCCGAATGGCAGGCCCTAAACAGGATAAAATTGCGCGATTTCGAGAATGATGCACGTTTTGTTGGTATTTGTCGAGTACTTGGAAACGCAGAGGTAGTTAAGAATAAAGGTTTCGCACAGCCTGTTCCAAACAACAAAGGTCAAAGCAACCGTGGTCTTCGAATGGACGATCTCAATACTGTGCTTGGTGTTGCAGGTGATGATGAAGCGGCGAAATTAATTGCTAGTATTAGTTTACCGCAAATGGTGAAAGTATTAGCCATATTAGGGCAAAGAAAGCGTCGTAGTACACCGCTCCTGCGATCTCTGTCATTTAATATCAGTAGCTCTACGGATCAACTGGACTTGAAGCAGTGCTCTGATATTCTATTTTCCATGGCCGTGCTGAACTTTAAGGATTCTGTTTTAATAGCTAAGATTTGTGCAGATATACAAACATGTCTGCCGAAGAATACTGAAAAGTCTGCTGCTGTTGGCTCCATTTTGACAAGTCTAGGGATTTTAAAATACCGTGATCTTGGTTTGTAATCTCTGTATTTCCTTAAATCGTTACGTTCCGCATTTTTATCTTTTCACGTCTTTTCAGAAATCCTTGAATCGCTTACTCAATGGATTCTAAAAAATAGGGACATTTGTAGAGCACAGGACTTAAGCGCTCTACTCTTTACTTCAGCCATGTTGAATTTCAAAAGTGAAATAATTGAAGATGTTCGCTTAAAGATTGTACCGAATATTGTAAGGGAAGATTTTCCAAAGCCTGTTGATTGGCTGAATCATGTACTTGCTCTGACTATGTTGGGACTAGCAGATAACGCACATTTGGAGAGTGTTTTGAGGTAAGAACCGAGTACAGATTATTGCATGCAAATCCAAAAAATCTGGTTAGTTTTAAAAAATTGGAAATTATAGTGAATTGGATGGAAATTATAGTGAAACAATCTGCCTTTAAAGGTTTTCTCTTATTCACAAGCTGTACTCACCGATTTTTATAAAAAATATTTTTATTTTTTTATAATTCTTTTTTCTTTTGACCCATTGGAGATGCCAATTCAATGCAAATTTAATGTATTGTGATATTTTGTACATTTATTTTTGCTCACAGTGAAAGCTTCATTAGAGAAATGCAAATTGAAAAAGCTGATCTTCCCCCAACCTTAAAAATGAAGCTCTTGAAGATAAACAGCTTTGCGCAAATTTTGGCCACTGATTATGGCGGCTCAACTATACCAGCCGATAGTATAATTTACGATGTTCAAATGGCCCATGTAAAATCAAAACAAATTCTTGTTAATGGGATAATTGATGCGTTAAAGAGTCTTCTACCAACAAGTAATCATGTGAAAACAGTCGTCGACAGTAAGATGGGCTTCGTAATTGGTATGTTTAAAAGTGCAATTTATATATTCATGAAGTGGAAATTGATTTGTGTTTCTATTCTTAGATGCGATATGTTTATTTGATGTCAAGTGTAATCCTCTGCCTTTCGATAAAGAACATGCAAATATTATAAAGTATGCACACAGAAAAGTTTTTTGTTTTGTTATTTGGACTTTAATTGGCTTTTTATTTAATTATAGAGTGGCTTTAATGGCAGTCGATTTTCATGACATTTGTCATGGTATTCATCGTTCAGTTAGTGGTCTAACAAGTCTTTCTTTCGATTTATTGGAGAAAAGTGGTTACAGAGTTTTGCCGGTTCCCTACAATGAATTCAACATTAGTGATAAGTTGCTGAAGCGAGTACAATATTTAGACGGGAAAATAAAATCTATCATCCGAAATAAATAAAAATCTCTCAAATCTCCAAATGGGTTAATAAAATAGATTTCATATGTTTGAACGATCATTCTAATCAGCTCCACGAAATAGTCCAACTAGTTTCTAATATGATTAAGAAAATCTAGAAAACATTGTGAATAAAGAAAAGAAAATAAAATAAATATATTTATTTGTATTTGATTTGTCTTGAGACCCATTTTTCGGATTATACTCAAGTTGTACTATATGTAATATAGTAATATGATTTAGAATTACACCCAATTGCAAATTAAGAGTCTTCTATTTGTAGTAAAACATGATTGAGTGAAATATTCTATTGGATGTTGTTACTGCAAATTTACATTTGATATATGTATGAGTTGTGATCGTCTCAATTATTTCGTGATGAAACTTCATGAAAAATACATGAACTGACAAACCTGGAACAATTTCTGTGCCACTACAATAGGCTATAGTGGCCTTACGGGACGGTACTAAAGGCCTACGAATTATTTAGAAACCAAAATCTCAATCTTTATACGAAAAACAATTAACAAAATTGTTATTTGTAATATAACTCCGCATAAAGCGAGTGTATTCACATCCAATTAAAGACTTCCGTTCACTCATTCATCCCTGCTCTCCACCACTGACCAGTTTCAACAAATTTAGTGGACACTGAAGCAAGATTATGGAACGCCGCACGCGCTAACTTGTGATGGTTGTCAACTTCAAGTATTATCTTGTGATCATAAATATCAGACAAGCTTTCTAGTTTATAATGATCACGCGCTTCTGATTCTGTCAGGCAAACACAATTCCACGGCGACCAATCTTCACTTTTGATCCATCGAGGCAATCTCAATATAGAAGAAAGAAATAGAATTAAATGCAGAATAATTTCATAAATACACAATTTTTTTGTAGAAATGAGAAATTATCGATATTATCCCAGTATCGTTTTAAACCTACCTTAGACTAACTAAAGTACTATCTTTACTCAGAACAGAATGACTATGCCATATACGTTCTACAATGTAACGAACATCGTCTCCTTGCAGGATAAATGCGTATGAAGCATTGCATCGTTTCTTGCGTTCCTCACGTTGAATAGAGCGAAGTATGGCAATATATATTGACGTGTCCCCCGAAATGATCTGAGAAAAAATTTCATTAATGCTATTACTAATCGAAGTGACTATTGGTAATCGAATTACCGTTAGACTGTTGCATTTTTTACAGGTATCCACCTTGTTCTGTCTGGTTTTAAGCGCAAACGATTCAAGGGTCTTCACTTGTCGGCAGACTGAACATAATTTAGTGGCGATTTCTTTTGGGAAATAAATATTTAAAAATATTATAAACTAAGCTTGAATAATCATCTAATCGGAAAGATTAATATTTATTACTTATTGGTAATATTGGTATTGGTAATAAATATATAATTACTTTTTGGTATATGATCTTTGTTAAATTTGATCAGTTCCATAAAGACCATCAAGAGTCGTTTGCGTAAAAATTCCAAATTGCAATGTTTTGTATAAATCAGCAGATTTTTCTCGCGATCAATGAGAGCAATTAGCTGTAGAAAGTGTTTCAAATCTGTCTGAATGATGCGCTAGCTTTAAATAAGTATACCTTGGGAAATTCCGGAAAGTCTTGCTCAGACACCAGGATCCCCTTAATCTTTTGTAACAAATCAAGTCGATCCTCCCTTTGAAGTGGCTTCTTCAAAGCAACATAGATTTCAGAAAGGAATCGTACTCGTTGCGTACGCATAAGGTCCAAATGTACAACTTGATCTGCATGAAAATATGTACTTTTCTTTACAAATATCGATGGATTTGCATATCATAATTTCGCGAGAGCCTCGGCGAATATGTTGAATATTTTTAGGATTGAATTTCAAAAAACAGTTTGAGATAAGTTTCGTTCCGAAAAACATCTTTATAATAAAAAAGTTCTAAAAATACTATAAGGACTCCTACTATTCCATAGTATTTAACCACTACTTCACTTTTATATCCAATCCATGTGATGGGCTTTCCCATTTTCGTCAGCAATTGATCGTCTTGAAAGTCTTTCATTTCTTGAAAAACCAAATTACGCTGCCGGTCGATGCCATTTAGCAGTTGAATTTCTTCGTCCAGCAATAGATTGACTTCGGTAATGCGAGCGGCTCCCTCGTATAAACTGGCAATGCGCTTAAGTTCGGCAATCTTCCACTTGTGCACTTCGCTGTATAAGTAGTCAAAATCGTTCTTCGAGCGCGGAAATTGTTTGGCTCGTTCATTGCGCTCAATGCGTTCTAAACAATGTTGCTTGAAAGCCTCTTCCTCTGCAGCACGATTTGCAACAAGTTGACTAATTGAAAGAGAAATTAGCAAAGAATATATGGAAATACTATAAAATGTACATCTTGTGATATTAGCGGTTTTTACCGGTATTCCTTTGCGGCATTCTTCATGTAACGCACAGCCAAATATCGTCGCCAGTTGCGCTGAATTAGCTTGATTTTCTCCAATTTGTTTTCCAGTCGCGTCTTATTCGCGAACGTTTGATATTTTTTTGGAATCACGAGTACGTTACAAGGATCAGATACAAACAGTACGTTATTGTCGTCCAGAAAGCATTGAGATGCCTGATCATGCATAGTATCCTGAAAGATACGACAATTAATCGTAGTATTAATATCTAATAATATCTAGTTTAATTTGTAATTTTGTATTACTCACAACAAGCTTTTGCTTAAGTTGGACAGTTTGTGTGTCTCTGCTGTAGTAACGAGGACTCTTCCATTTGTCAAGGTATGGACCGGTCTGAGAAAAGGCGTCTAAATACTCTATACCTGTACAAAGTGGTTTAATCTTTAAAAGGGCCACAAACAAAGATATTAAGCAACGATATTAAGATTTCAAGGCAGAAACAGAGGTTGGTATTCGATCTACAATATTCAAATACAGACATACGTACATATGCAGCAATCGTAAACCCACCTGTAATACTGTCTCTGTAACCGCATAGGAAGGGTTTTATAATGGCCTTATTCTGTATTTCAACGATTAGGCTCTTTGGGCTTCCATCTTTGGTACTTCCTTCCGGTATGTGTACAGTAATAAAATCGGGCAAACGGCAATTACTACGAAACAGAAATTATACTTGCATATTTTAACTAACACACATACATACATATATGTTATGCACTTACTTATAGTAGATGTTGAGATCTAATTTTGGATAGATTGTATCATTATTATCTTTTTGATTTATATTTATCAGCGTCATGGTAAAGACATGTATGCCAAACTCATCGCTATTGGTTTCTCGTAACTGACACGTATTGCATAACTCCCGCCCATCTTGCTTTAGACTCAACATTTCTTCCCATACCTCAAATTTTGTAGCAATATCTCGCTTCACGGCCCCAATCGACAATTGATTTGAATAGGTTCGAACAATATTTTGATTGTTGGGAATTCGGAATTTGACTGTAATGTTCTCTACAACTCCTCTGTCAGCTTCTTCAGGAATACCACAAGATTCATCCTGGTCAGTCAGAAAATCTTCGGTGCATGCATCTTCCAAATGCAGACATACTTGGTGTACGTATGGCAAATCGTTTTGCAGCATGATAACGCTAGCTTTTTGTTTGAGAAAATTTTATTTGTCTCGTTAATAAATATAGTATTTAAAATTTGAAAGACTTTAATCAACAAACGATGATCAATATAAGAAGGCAACGAGCATATTCTCTCCTGCAACTTTGCACCATCGAACAGGAAACTCATGATATATTTTATATTTATACTCGTTGTTTCTTCTTATATTTGTACTCGTTGAGAAAAATCTTTGCTAGTAGTATGCTTGGCATCACTGTAAAGGAGAATGAATTGTAAACAATTGTGATAGATACTAAAACAGCTGCTTACTAATTTAAAATCCGCTCAGGTGTCCTATTCAATATTAAAAACGACGTCTGTTTTTGGTCGATGTTTTCATATTCGTATTGAATCTTGTGGACTTGAAAATTTTTAGGAAAAGCAAACGCTGCTTTTTATCAACGGTGTCAGTAAGGGATGTCCCAGCAACACTGATTTCAACCGATTTGGTAAGAGACGGGAAGTGCAGTGCTTAAAAATCTAAAAAATACGTAGACTAGGTATATGTATGTATTAAACATTTTCTTTGTACTAATAGGCCAATGAAAGGTATACACAATATTAATAAATTGTGCTTAAAATGGATTTTAAAAAGTTGTGTTTTTTCAACCAGTAGAGGGAGGAGTTATTAGAAAGATTGAGCCAGCAAGCGAATAGCTGAAATATGTATTCTTTGACGTCTACTGCATCCATCTGTGGCTGCATCTTATTTGAAGCCAGAAAAACTGTTAATGGTTTTTTTTTTGTTATAAAAAGTCGCTGTCATATACGATCTTTTTAATTTTTTTTGGTATTTTTTCTATGGCATAAAAAGCATACTTTATTCGCCCCAAATTTTCTTAATTTTTCAGCGATTATTCTTTCTCACGATTATTAGCCGGCTTACAGTTTTGCGCTAACGTACTTGGTTTACAAGTTATACCCGTTTAGTCGGAAAAGGGTAATTTTTTTATGCGGGGTTTCATATTTAAGAATTTCTCGCATAGAGATTTTAGCATTGTGAGGGACGAAATTGAAATCATTTAAAGCTTTTTGGAAATCCTCATGGTGTATAAAATTTTCTGATAAATTTATTATTTAATGACATTCATTTGAATTACAATATGTATGTAAATACTTGAATATATGTAATGTATAACAGAGGCGTATATAGCTTTTGCTTTTGGGTGGTGCAGTCATTTCAGTAGAGAAAATTTTTAATGTTGGTGCAATTAAAAGAATATATATATGTATAAGGAAAATATAGGAAAAGCAAGAAAGTAACAAATTTTTTAGAAAAGCCTTAATTTTTCCTTTCCATTTCTTCTTGAAGAGGTATTCGGACCCGTGGTCCCTCCAAACACGCCACTGACGTAAAATGTAATTGAACATTATTCGTTGGGTTTAGTTTTCTAATGGTGGATGATATTTTTTAATAATAATATATTTTTTTGGATCAATGCGATTAGTGACAGGATTTGCTATTTGATAGAATGTACTGTTTAAATTAATTATGTATGTAATTTTTTTCATACAGCTTTTATAGGAACTGCATGCATTTCCTATACATATTCTCATCTTAAAAGATGTGGGCGTCTTTCATTTAATGGATATAAGAGATGAAGGAAAACAGATGTAACGGATATTAAAGGACCCCTAAGACTAATTTTCAAGTAGCCAAGTTTTTAAAAGTTCCAGTTTAAAGGAGTAATAATTTTTTACGCTGCCTATAATTAAAACTGAAATTCATTGTTAAAAGAAATTGATGCATAATACGATCGAGTCAGCGCAAAAGCAGTAAATTAATTTTTAACAAAACACTTATACAAACATAAGTGAGAATAACCGAGGTCCTCAGTAAAAATGGAATTCTTGTTGTAAGTACTCTATATAGATAATTTTATACTGCATACGCCACTTTTATAGCGAACACCACTTAAAACGAAAGTTCAATGCTTACCGACCTTATTTTGTAAAGTCTTCTAGTCGTCTAGTATTTTTCATTCTCGTCTAAATTAAAGGATGATGAAGAAAAGTCGCTTTCTATGGTCTACACTTTTTCCAATTGCAGTTCAGAAAGTGTGTTTTGTATTTAAAAAAACTATAAATGTCTCGACGAATGCTGTTTTGTTACTCACCTGCCCAGTTTAATTGTTTGAATTTTATTTTATCAATTCTTTTCATCACCTAACTACCAATATGTTACCTATAGTGTTTTCAAATATTCAAGTTGTTGATTTTCATCAACCTTAACTACCAATATGTTACCTATATACATACATATGTATATAAATCCTAATTCGAAGAATATGATGTGCATAGCATTGGAATTAATAAATAAATAGATAAATAAATAAATAGATATTAAAAATAAGAAAATCGTAACGTAACACTTGATAAAAACAGATTTAAGAATTGTATTATGTCTAAAAATTGCATTAATGTTGATGAATTTAATGAATATTTATAATTTTTCTAAATGTTTAGTATTTATAAATAATTTCTGAAGAAATTATAAATTTATTTTTTCGATTTTTGTAGCGGTTCACGTTCCAGCAAAACTTTTAAACCAAAAAAGAATATCCCCGAAGGAACCCACCAATATGATCTAATGAAACATGCTGCAGCCACCCTGGGCTCCGGTAATCTGCGCAACGCAGTTGCATTGCCGGATGGAGAAGACCTTAATGAATGGGTGGCAGTTAACAGTAAGTTCTTTAAATGAAGTGCAGCCCATTTTACGTTAGACGTCTGAAATTTTCACATTGCAGCTGTTGATTTCTTCAATCAGATAAATATGCTTTATGGTACAATCACTGAATTCTGTACCGAGGAAAGTTGTGGAATAATGTCGGCGGGACCTAAATATGAATATCATTGGGCAGACGGATTGACTGTGAAGAAACCAATCAAATGTAGCGCTCCAAAATATATCGACTATCTGATGACATGGGTTCAAGATCAACTTGATGATGAGACATTGTTTCCTTCTAAAATCGGGATTCCATTCCCAAAGAACTTTCTTGCAATAGCAAAAACCATTCTGAAACGTTTGTTTCGTGTATATGCACATATATATCACCAGCATTTCTCTGAGGTGGTAACGCTGGGAGAAGAGGCCCATTTAAATACCTCATTCAAACACTTTATATTCTTTGTTCAGGAATTTAATTTAATAGAGAGACGCGAACTGGCGCCCTTGCAAGAGTTGATTGATAAACTAACGGCTAAGGATGAGCGGCAAGTATAGAGGAACTGATACTAAGTAGATATTCTTGTAAAAGAATTAAATTCGATATAAACAGCTTGTAAGGAATTGTGATTGAATAAAATTTAATTATTTCTGGGATTTTCGATTCAATCAGTTATTTGCATTAGTAACCGAATTTATTAATCATATTTATTATCAGCAGAGGTATGTGTGTATGTATGTATGTCAATCTTCAGTACCGGACCTTTATTTTCTACGCGGAAGTTTGATCCAGAGCGGAGTGTTATTATATTCGTATGCATTCTATCCTTTGGAAAAACACTTTTAATATTAACATTAACAAACAACTTTTACATCAGGAAATAACTACAATTTATTTAGACTAATAAATTAGTGTTCAATGTTCTTTAATTTTCCTTGATATTTTACTAATCTAACAATTTTTCACAAATTTTATAAAGTAAAGAGTAAATATTACTTCTATTATATAGAATATACTTAAATATTTATAATATTCTAAGAAAAATATGTGGAAAAAATTATCCCTGACTTTTCCCTAACAATAGTTTTAATAGTTAAATAATTAATTATTTTAAAAAGGCAAGAGCTAACAAATAATATTTTTAATTTATAAGCCACTCTTTTCTCCCAATGTAATAATTATTTACAAAAATATTATAAGTTACACTGTACTTAATATACTCTAAAAAAAGCCGTCCTAAAAATCTCTAAAGATTTTGGAGGGGGTGGTGGTAATTCAAACTACCTACATTTCACTTTAAATTTTTGCTATATAAAATGCTATTTCCCGTTTTCGAGATAAAAGTCTACATTCTCTTCCACCAATTCTTTCCATTTAGCCGTCAACTCTTTATAACTGGGCCCAGTTCCGCCCATGTCCTCAGGCAAATTTTCCATTTCCACTGTACATTTACGATCTCGCACAAAAACTCGCGAACGCATTTTAGGCGTCATGAAAAATCTACGGCATATAAGAACATACATATGTATATTTTATATATGTATATATAAATATATATGTAAACTTTACAAGACCAAAATTCTTTGAACTCTACCTGAATGTATTTAATATGGCACTAACATGGACCGGTGCATTTATAAACTCCATAAGCTTCGGTTGACATGGGTATGCTTGCCAACATTCTACTGAACGCTTTATCAGCCGTGGATTCAATTGTAAAGCATGTCCCAGCTGAACGCCCGCCATGTCGAAAATAGCAACAATTCCATTAGCGCAGTTTTCTGGCTCGAATTTTAAAAGTAAATCTAATATCATTTGGCTGACCTGAAAACAAATTCATTAATAATTAATGTATTTTTTAGAAAGACATTCTAAAGAACTAGTTTCTATAATTATAACATAACTTAACATAACATAAATCTAAATTTTCAAACTCTATTAATTATTATTTATTAACTCCCCTCAGAAACATACAGAGTGATTGTGGGCCATATTAATTATTACATTGGCAACTTCTGTTAAGAATAAATACAATGTTTATTTCATCTGTGATAAAATTGAGAAAATACAAGATACAGCTTTTAATATCTCTTGATTTACGCACTTGGAGCATAAACATGTTGAAGCTCATAGTCTCACATTGAAGCTACAATAGAGCTATTTAATACGGTTGGACAGCCTTTTGTGGACATCCTATAATCTTTATGGACAAGATCCAAAGCTGCTGATATGTTCTCGCAGCTACAGAACAAATATGGAATGGAATTAAAAAATACCGGAATAAAAACTAAATATGTCGGTCACATTAGATCGACATGAATAGAACACCAAGCTTCCTCGTTGCTAATATCTTTTAATAATTTTCATGCTTAAGATAATCGGTTTAAAAATTTATTTTTATGTACTTGAAAATTTGTTCATATAGTTCATAAAGTATTTACTTTAATGAAAAACATTGTCATACATATATAAGCAGTTTTAATATAGGAAATATTTTCTCTTCTGATTTCTTACTTTGAAGACATTATTCTGTGTATGCAGTTTGTAATTATGTGCTGCTGTTCTGATGACTACGACCTTATATTGGTGTTTCTCAACGCCATCTAAAGGCAGAAATACACCCAACTTTAGCAGTTCCTGTATCTCCGGCAAAAAAGGATTTCGATTGGCAAACCACTCAATTCTCTCCACACGCATTTCGTAGAAACTTGAAGGAAAATATATTAGATATATGAAAACAGGATATATATATAATTTACTAAAAATCGGTTAGTAAAACAATGTATCTATCGAATTAAAAGAAAATGAGAAGCTAAATAAAGCTGTAATCTCTTATAATAATTTATATAAGGCTTTGCTAGCCTTCTTTGTACTACCTTGAGTTAATGAATAAATAAAGCTGTAATCCGATCATGCCAGCCAGCAATGACAAGATGGATTTTGTAAAAATAAAGTTAAACTACCTTTAAAAACTGTTCAAAAAATACAATTACACTGCATCACGGTGTGATTAAATTTATTCCCCCGTTTTATAACACATTAAAGGGGGTGTGGTATTCTGTTTGTCCGTTGAAATCACGATAAAAGGCGAATTAACACAGTTTTTTTTAAAAAAATATGGCGGGGGAAAAAAAATTAAAAATGTAAATAAATTTCTCAGCATTTACTTCAAATTTCTAACTGGAATTTTAGTGGAGTAAATATTTTTTCTATATATATTTTGTTTGTAGCGATATTACAAATTGAGAAATCGAAATGTATTTCGTGAAATTGACATTACAACAGTAAGGTATATGGATTCAATAGGAACCATAACAAGTAAGAGCGTTAACTTCGGCCTTGCCAAAGCTTATACACCCAACATCCGCATGTGTGGAAGTGATGATAAAAAGTAGGCGGGTGACGACCCATGTTGTACGACGAAAGAGCATGAATGTTGGTTGTATGAAAATTATAAAAATTTTAATTTTTTCTTCCATAGAACCGTCGAACTTCTTTCAACAGTTGCTGTCAAAAGTTTCGATACCAAAGCTCGATACAAAATAATGAATATTGGAAGAATTTCCAAGCTCTCCCTTGGAGGCGGGACTGGAGCCCCTTGAAATTTTGGAAATAAACCGTCAATATCTCTAACACTATAGAAGATATTCAGATAAGATACCGTTAGAAAGCTAATAAAAGTACCATTAATTTATTTTTATTATCGAAACATCAGAAAATGATGTGGGATGGAAAGATGTACGAAAGGTTGGATATGTGTATGAGCGAAGCCAAACACTGCTTATAACAAAGTTGTATAGTGTGTACGCGCGGCACATGGGTGGTGAAAATAATACATACCACGGGTGAGTTTAGCGGATTCTTGAAACCACTTTTCAGCTGAATGCCCGATAATAAACTTATCAGCTAAATGCCTTTATCTCTGTATCTGGTTAAACATTTTCATTGCCTATTAGATGTGATTTTATAAATTACGCTGCTGAAATACAAGTTATGGTATTTTCTAGTGATTAAGCTGAATAATGTAAAAAATCAAATACCTCTACGCATGTAAACAAATATGGCCCAACATGTATGGAATACACTTACCACTTTATTTTATGTTTTGTCCGCTCCACATCATATTTGCAGCACTTTAAAAATAAACTCAGCTTTTCTGTATCTTCCCAAGCACTGTAGCTTGAATTTTCCTGTACCCATTTCTTTATGTCTTTCAGTTTGACTTGTGTCTCCTTAGAATTATTCCTCATGAAGGAAATACTTTTATAATCCCGAACGATTGGCTGCATCTATTTGGTATTGAGCTAATCACCGACTAATTAATGCAATTACAAAAAGTTCACTACACTGTTAAAGCACTAACATTTAGTACTAACTGGATTATGCAGAACACCAAAGACGATTAATTTCTGCAATTATTATCAAGCGAGGATGTAATGATAATCTAATCTTTGTTTCAAGCGATTACACTGTGTGCTATAATATTGAGAATGCATTGAGACAATACAATACATCCAGTTTCCTTTAAAGGAAATTCTATTTCCTTTAGGAGTTAAAAAAGCATATGTAATTTAATCGTTTCTTTGGAACATACATATATAGAGTATTTGTTGTTTCAGAAGTTATAAGAAAAAATTATATATTACAACGTAATAAATAAAACATTGTCAAATGTTTCAATTTGTTGTAAGATTGGCTATAACTTCAAAGTGCCATATGACACAACAGCGCTATTACATTGCAATAATTTGTTTGATCAATTAGATTTTTTTCGTAGTATTATATGCCTATTTGGAGTACTTTTTTACAGTTGTAAAAAAAATGAGTAAAATAATCCAAATTTAACATATATATAAATATGATAAATACAACAAATCAACAAATTGGAGAATTTATGCTTAAATCGAATAATTACTGCATTAAATTTATTATGCACGACACATAGTTTTCATTAGTGCACATCACAATGTCTTGAAACAATTCATATTTAAAATAAATAATGCTTTAAAACTAGAGCGGCAAAATGGCCTTCCAGCACGGACTTCATGTAGCTCGTCCCTTATGTTTACACATATTTCAACTTTTCTTGCGTGAGATTTCTGGTGCTTTCGTACGGGGAAGGACTCTATGTACTTCACGGAAATAAACGGTTGAAGAAATTTTCACAAATTTTACCGATCAGCTGTAATGTCTAAAGATTCTATCTCTCCATCTCTGTTTCAAATGACTGACGGTGAGTAATTAAAGGTTGTACTATTTTGAATATTTATTATTTGTATATTATTTCAGAGGAGATAATCAAACGACGGCTTTTGGTTGATGGGGACGGCACTGGCGATGACCGAAAGCTAAATGTCTTATTAAAACAGTTCATAAAATGGTGTTGCGCAGGGGAGGATGCACCAGAAAGCAAGTAAGAAATAACTCATTAAATTTTTATGTTCGTAACGATTCTCGTCATAGTCAAATAATATTCGACCGACTATTGGCACAAATGGCTCAGTGTACATTCGCTGCTGCGAAATCCCATCATGTTAATGAAATGGTAAAAGAAGAGCTCCAAAATTATGAGAAGATTTCGCAAAACATTGATCAAAGTATTGAGATGGCTAAAAAAGATATAGAAACAAGTAAACGAGAACTTTTATTAGCAAAACAGATTCGAAAGAATCGAATGGAATATGCTATGCTTGCTAATCTCATAAAAGACCAGCCTGATCGTAAGGAATCTATGAAGCATTTGGAATTGTTAAGAAAACGATTGTCAGAACTCAGAGAAGAGAAAAGGAAAGTGGACCGTAGAATGCATTTCAGGCGCAATGACTTCTATGTCTTGATGCATGCAATGTTTGAATTGCAAGATCAACTTGAAAAAGACAGCTCCGATGACGACCAACCGATATCAGATCACTTGATTGTAGACAGCGCCGACGAACTCTGTGAAAAGCGGAATGGAATATCTCATGATTTTATAATTAAACGTGTTAAAGATGATGAGAATTATTTAAAAACAACGTTAGATGATGATATAGTACTCGAGATAAGCTGCGAAAAATATCAGGATAAACTGCAAAATCCCGAGATGGATTCCACTTAATTTTTCAATGCCAAACGATGACATTTGATTTGTATAATTATTTGAAAAACAAGTAAACTGCAAATCCAGTTTACTGGATATTTAAATCTTGTATTTTTAAGTGACAAATTATTTTGTGACGAGATGTTCCATCTCTGAAGAAACATCCCAATTCTAAACTTTGAAAGACCTTACTTACGTCTTAAAACTTTGCGTTTGGATTTGTCCAGTCAACAGTGGGTATCAAAGAGTAGGAATTCTCCAGATCTATGTAAGATATGTAAAGGGTGTTCCAATAGGACCGCTGTTGTCAACATATTTATCATTTGGACGTGTTGTTCGGTGTAATTATCATGGTGAGTTCACATTACTGCCTATATTATAAACAACAAATTTGACAGCCGCCGCCAAAACAACATGGCCGCCGCCACACTGTCGACCTTATTGGAAAACACTACATTATTTTTAGAAAATTGTAGTATGCAGCAGAGATAAGGAGATAGGAAACTGCTGAAATATGCTAAAATATGCAACTCTGACGTAAAGTAGTGTTTGTGAAAAACCTGAAAAATGCTTCTCAGAAACTCAACTATCAGACCCCGGATGAAGAGTGTCAAGGAAAGGGAACGGGGTTTTTCGTATAGGAAAGTCATTGTTCGTTCTGTTGTGTTAGGTGCCGCGTTCGCGGGGGAGGGGTTAATTGAAAATAGAAACTCAACTATCAGACCCCTGATGAAGAGTGATCGGGACGAAGAGGGTTCAGATTTCAGACCCCAATGACAATTCAGATTTTTAAGTCAAATCGTTTGTATTGAGATAGCAACTTCAATAATTATTCATATAAGTAATGAATTCGAAGACATCAATTTTTATTTATTTATTTATGCCAATATTTAGTTTATTTAATATCCATTTTACTTTTAAATAGTTTTTTACTTAATTAGAACCTATTTGGAAATAGTATTTTTAAGTTAAATATCATTGCAAGTGCAGATTAACATAAAAAAATCTAATGTAAATTGTTTATTTTATATTATATACCACTATTATATACCAGAAACTGTATGACCTATTTTTTTAACAATTCACGCAAAATAAAACATTATAAAATCAAATTGATTATCCAATTAAAATAAAAGAGCAGACATAAAATGACGTTGGTATACCCTCATATTTTCGTTCACCTCGCCATTGAATTTGCCGATACTAGTGTTGCCCGTTTGTATAGAACGCACCTCTTTTTGCTCCTCTTATGAATTCTGGTACCAAAGCAGTGTTGCCGGTATGCTACAATATGAAATAAATTGAATGTTTTTCTTTATTACCAAATATATAAATGCATAAATGTGCTTGAACTGTTAACAAAACGTTCATTCTTGCTTCACGGAGTACAAATTACTTCCTAGAATAGAAAATTATAGTGTTCTTTACACCGAGTGCTACAAAAAGTACTTTTACCTTTTTCGTACTTTCTGAATTTCGTTTTGTTAACGTAAAATGTAACGCTGCTTTATAATATGATTGATTTTTTCACCACAATTGAAGAAATGAATAAATTTTAGATGAAATCTTCTATTTTATTTATGGATATTGTATTTAACGATACAAATAATGTTAATTACATGTACAGAATTCCGCCATTTGTTTGTTTAGAAGTATTCTTTATTTTCAGTAGTTATGAGTAACTTTATTTCCTTTTATCTTTGCTGAAATAGCTAAACATCCTCGCAAAATTTCAAAAATTCGATAACGAACATGGTTGCGAAGTTATAAATCTCCAGGACGCAAGATTGCATATGTGTTCCAAACAACCATGTTGGTATTGTATTTAATACCAAACAGCCTATTATGACAAAGTATATTCGTCCCAAATTTCATAGCTCTATTCGCTCTCCCTTAATCGTGATTTCTACAGACGGACGGACGGACATGGCCAAATCGACTTAGGAGGTGATTCTGAGCCAGAATATATATACTTTTCTATACCACGCCTCCTTTAATTCGTTGCAAACGAAAGCACAAATTGAATATAACCTCATCCCCTCGGGTATAAGAAGCATTCCTTTTAAATAATAAGAATTTAATGCCTTAAGAATTGAAGTCCTTCGACGTATTTATTTATTTATGTATGCAACCATTTAAGTTTTTATTCGATACATAACATTTAATTTATTAGATGAATAATTTTGCTTATAATAATCTGCAATTATATTCCGGTTCGTATTCGGCTGTGCCATAAGGGCCGCGTGCACCTATGCCAGATACGCTAATACTACTGTTCTGCGGTCCGTGCAGAAGAGCCGCATTTGTTGGAGCATGTCCGTAGATATAGCTATCATAAGCTTGTTGCTTGTAAGCAACGTGTTCGTCGTAACCTCGTCTGCAATGAAAGGAAGGAAAATTTACTTTCACAATAAAAATTCACATCTTTCGGTCTCTAAATTCAGTCGACTTGACATTTTTTATTAGCCAAAGAAGACAATATACATATATTTTGATCATAAAACATACCCGTACGTTTCGTCCATAGCACTTCTGGCCTTCTCTAGTATGGACATAACTTTCTGTTTTGGCGAAAATAAGTTTTTGGAGTTTTTGGCAAAAGGGCTAAGCCAAAGTCCTAAAAATCCACAAAAAATTATGAAATTCAAAATTCCGCAAGCATGCCATTCACCCTACCTGTAGCCATGATGTGGTGGTAAGCTTTTACCAATTTGTGATGCGCCGTCGCCGCCACCATCACCACTTCCAGTAGTTGCAACTCCACATAATCACGCAACTTAGCCATCATGATCGGTTATGCTGGTATTGTCCATTAGCTCGCGCAGTTGCTCTTGACGAATGACATCATTGCTCTTCGGAATTAATAATTCCTAATACTTGCCGTGCCACTTGCACAGTCCAGTGCATGATTTAACTTCATTAAAAACCCTAATTTCTTTGCGAAATAGCAAAACAATTTTCGCAATCTAATAAATTTTTGTTCTCATAAAATGATAAACAAAGGAAATGTCAAATAAACGTGACGACATGCGGTGAACTTCACATACAGCACACATATACTATACGTGTGTCCCCACGTAAAAATAAACGAAGAAATTCAGTCTTTGTTCGACATATTTTTTGGCGGGAACGAAGTTTCCTATCTCCTTATCTCTGGTATGCAGTACAATACATTGCGGCGGTCACTTAATTTGTTCCAGTCGAACATTATTTAAATTTTTTTTTATAAAATAAAAGGAATCTGATAATATATGAAATTATTTATTTATAAAAAGGACTCAGATAATAAATTATTTATATACAATATAATTATTTGCCAAATACACTTTTCACACTACACAAAAATCAACATTTTCTACAAATATCTTCCTATCTACTTTATGTATATAGACCCAATTGAATTGTTTACCTTTGTAGCGATTTGCCGTCTCTTTGTCCATAAATTTGCTGCGCAAAAACGGCTCTATGTGCCGTTCGCCTTACCGCGTTCGTCGAAGTACATATTCTATGAACTCGACGCAACTTACGCAATGGTCGTATTAATTTATCATTGTGTAAACCTGTTTATTGAAATTTTTTATAGTATATTAACAAATTTGAGCGGTCAGCTGTAAGAATCAAGTGTCCAACTTCTGTTGTATTCTGCTTTCCAATGTCGTCGAATATTAGTAACTACAAAAGTAATTATTTTTTCCGAAATCAGCCGTCATTCACGCATTTTAATAAATCATTTGCGGATCATTCTGATGCCTTGTTCCTCGGGCTAAATGAAATAAATCCAATTTTTCTAAATAATGAACAGCAACAAGACGAACTTTTCCAGCCACTTGATTTGTTAGATCCACGCAATAAAGCTCCTGTATATAAAAATCTCATTGATTACACTAAGCTACACCATAACCAGAGTCTATATAAGCCTTCTCTTAGTAATATACAACATGTTGGACCGAAGGTTTCAATACCATGTTTGAGCGCGGCAGAAGATAGTAAAAATATTGAATTATTTCGCAAAAAAATGCTGAAACAAGATGAAAAACGCGCCTTCTTGAATTATACAAGCGAATACAATATCACACAGACCGAAAGAATATATGCTTATGCTACACGGATGGTTGCACTCTATAAAATTTGGTATCGACGGCGAGTGCAGTTGATTATACCACGAATGGAAAATTTCTATTATAATACATATAGTGGATTGCCAATCGTAAGGAATTGTGGCAGCAGTCAACCTACCACGGACGTCGTTTGTGTCCAGATGCTGGGTCAAAGCGGAACAATTCCTACATGGGAGTTACCAATTGAGGAGATATACGATTGTATTGATTTTAAAAATAAGTTGGAAACTTATGCAGCAATAGGTATTCAGACATTAGAGGATCAAGCGAAGTTTACAAATACAATCACAAAAGATATTATAGAATCGGATTGCTACAGGGACTCTTATAAGTATTATATGGAATTAGATTCGCTGCTTTTTCTACTTACCCCTGGGGAATATCCAGATTTGCCAACTGAAATGTTTCTAGATATTGAAGAGAAGTTAGTTAAATTCCATGATCCATTACCAGCCCGAAACTGCGGCTGGCACACACACACAAAGGTAGTGGAGCAGGCTTTTATGGGTTTCCAAGCAACATCTAAAGACATTCAGTGGTTGGATTTAAAAAGTGATGCATCATTAAATCTCTTAACATGCGAAAATTTAGATACTTCAACAAAAGCGGATTATCTTCAACTCGCCTCCAAATCTTTGCAAGAAAGAGCGGGTAAAATGAGATCGAATTGTGTCCTCATTGATTGGCAATTACAGAAAAGTGAAAATACAGAAAAATTACAAATTTTTACTGCAATGCAGCAGGCTCCTAAACTAACAGATTTACCCGGTCTTCGAAGTATAATCCTAAAACTTGAGCAGAAAGAACGTTTTGGATACGAAGTCATGACAAAGTATGAACTTCTTAAGGAATGGTTCACTCTTCGTTTTCTAAGCACACATAAGGACCAAATTAGTTGTAGATTCCGATTATCCGCAAGCACACTTCAACTACTTCTGACGGAAAAACTCGTTTCTTCCAAAATCGAGCAACAGTTAATAGAGTTATATAATATAAAGATGCCCAGCTTGCTGAGTGGCTTATATGACTTTCTAAGCATTCTAAGAAGTATTCCAATCGGCCATTATATGCTTCGTTTTAATGAGCATTTTAGTGACAAATTTATTCTGTGTAGGAAATCTCTGGAGAAAACACAGCATTCTATATTGCTTACTGAACTCTTATTAAAAATACCGTCCGATTTTGTTTTTATGACGAAACAAAACTTTTTACCTATTGCAGATGACTTGTCCAGCATAGCTTTTGGGCGCAATGGTTTTTTGTCCTGTACTTTCCCTCCAACATTAAAACAGAAGGGCACACGTTCACTAAAAGCAGGAAAGGTTTCTACCACATCCCAGAAGCGACCTTTCAATGATCGTTATTCATTTTTGTTGAAATTAAAAACCAAAGCCATTCCAAAACATCGTGAAAAAATATCGCATTCACTTTGCAAACGAGTACAAAAACCTCAACGTCAAAAATTAAAAAGGAAACGCAAAAAAGTTAAAAGGAAATTTAAGAAAAACGAAAGTTAAACGAAAACATTTTTGATAAAAAAGTGTTTCATTTTATCGGATTGGTTTTCGATAAGTTTTATTATTTATTTGATTTTTTCTTCGATTAACGTCTCTTCTGTATTTTTATTGGTACATATTAGTATAATAATTAAAATACGAATTAGATTTACATTAGATTTACATTTAGATTTACATACATGTGTACATATATAAAAATCTTATTTATGAAAAATCGTATTTCGATTTTGAGATTTAGGCTGTTTCTGATAACAAAAGGCAGATTTTTTGAGTTTTTCATATCGTCCCCCTTGCAAGGTTATAATAATAAAAAAGTGAGAAGTAATTGGTTCATAGTTACGTGGGCAAAACTACAGTAGTTGGTTGCCCGTAAGCATATATCCGAAGACCGTGTTCAATGCCACGGGCTGGCCGGGAAGAGTTAGAAGAGAGCCAGGGCGGATGATGCGAGAGTATACGTCCGCGCCGAGCACCAGGGAAACTTCTGCGCTTCGATAGAAGTCTGGGTCGGCGAGTCGGATGTTGGTGTAGGCGTCACGAAGGCGCGCGTCAAGAGTCCTGGCAGGAGTCACGGCCGGGGAGATTGTGGATACCACTGCGAAGAATTCAATGGCGTCATTAAATTCCTGGCCTGCTCGGAGGCTCAGCATTACAAACTGCTCGCTCCGGACCACGGTAGACTGGAGATTCCACTTGCGAACGAGTTGTGGAGAGATCAATGACCTTTCCTCGCATGCGTTGACGAGAGCTCTAGCCTGTCTGATTTGTCCGTGAACCAGCACTCGGGCGCGCAGGGTAGGGATTATGGCCACTGTTCTCTGTAAAGTTACCGATTCCGCATTTATGGGCTGTGGAGAATTAGCTGCCACGGGTTCACAGGACCGTCTTGGTTGTGGGGACTGACTCCTGAAGCGTGAGCACTGGCGGAGAGCATGACGCTCCGTGAATAGGGGGCAACGGTTGTAGCCGGCTCGCCTATTTTGGGAGTGGTGGTCAGCGACTCGTGTGGAGATGCGCACAACGCGTCTGGGATGAGGCTGTCTCGCCGGATTGCCATAAGAGTCTTTGCGCACATCGCGACTGGGAAAAGGGTGTACAATTGCAGTGGAAATCTGAGTGTTGTGCTCTTCGCGGCTGGGTTCCTCGGCTACTGGCATAGCTATCGAGGATTCTCGAGAACAAAGAAGTTCCGGAGTGATGGATCCTAATGGCGGAGGGCGTTCATTGCGACTGGGGTGAGTGACGCTGCAACTCCGATGACTAGAAGGGTCGTCACTCAACATCAGGGGTTGTGAAGTCGCCTGGAACGCGCCGAAAGTCGCCTTAGGTAATTGACGCAATTGCTGCTTGTCTTTTGTGTCGCTGCGAAGGGCTGACATGCTGCAGAGGAAAACTGAAAAGTTAGCCATCGATTGTCATTAGTGTAAGAGCACTAATTTATAGGCATATTAGGTACTTGGGCACAAAATTGTGGTTTGTCAATCAAAACTGCGCAAGCAAAACTGAACTTGTGATCTTATTCACGAAAACCAAACATCTAATACGATTTGGCAGATCGTATGCCCATTTCGGAAACAGTCAGTTTCTCGTCAGCGATTGTGAATTCGCACCTGGACAAGAAGCGGTCCGGAAGGTTGCGATTATCAAAAACTCTCGCATCAGACTGCTAGTTTTTAAAATCGGATCCGATCAGAACCGGGCAGGATCGGATCTTCAATTTCGATGCGAAATTTAGAGCATGGCTGGTTATTTCGTTCCAGTTTGTGCAAAAGTTTAAGGTGATATATTTTCGTTTTTAACTCCTGATTACAAATACATTTTACAACTAATATTATAGAAAATCTGTTATTTCATGATTACCTTAAATTAGATTTTTCAAAATCTATTGTAGAAACCATTTCAACGTCGCTATAGACAGGTGCTTGCTTCTCAATCCACAAGTCACAATGACTGGGTGGCAGCTGATTAGTAGGAAAAATATGTATTGACAAATCGTTAAATACGCCATTTAACCGATAATTATCTAGCAGCGGAAGTTCTTTCGCATAGGCTAGCACATCCAAAATATATTCAGCTTCGAGACGCAGAAATCGTTCCGCATTGTTATTGCATATAGTCGTGAAACTATTATTTATCAATATAACGTTCGACAACAATGTCGGCTTCCAGTTTCGCCACAGTAGATTATTGGTTAGACAAGTGGGACAGTGCGGCATGTAAAATAGTGTAACAACGTCAGCTAAATATTTACCCTCGCGATTTTCATGCATTGTCTTACACTGCACACGTTCAAGTATTGTTTCCTCAGTACTACTATGTATTGGGTCAAAGAATAATGCTTCGTTGATTTTAAAATACTTCCGCAGTTCCAAAATAAACGCTAGTTGATGCAGAGCCTGAGGGTTGCTTATAAATGGACCAATGCCTAAGCAAATCAGCTGAAGTAGTGGCATTTTCGAAGGTAAGATGCGTAAGCTCAGTTTAAGTTTTGATACTGCGTTTTCGAAATAGTGACTGCTGACCATTTGCTGGCAAAGCCGTTCCAAGCGCCTATCCAGGAATAATTTAATGTGTATATCTTTTTAATTTCAATTAGCGACCCATACATGTTCATGACATTTTTAACGGATTATATGCTTTTCAAAATTGAGAAATTAACAGTCTCAGCAAAAATCAGCTTTACAAAGCGATTTATGTATTACAATATATTGAAAATAGTTTGAAAGGAACATAAACAAAAGCGTTATCTTCGGCTGGACAAACCTCATATACCCTACATCCATAACTGTCGATTATGGATCAATTATGAACAATTTTAAGATGACGCAGATTTGCATTTATAATATAGTAGTTTAGATCTATTTACAACAACGTTTTTCTTAATAAAAACCGTCGTATATGATATACTATCACGCCCAATTTTTTAAGACTATCTTTAATACGGTAAGCTTGGTGAAAAATAGAGCTTCAGATCTGCCCTATAAAATGAGAATTTTAGCTGTAAAAACGAAGGAATTTATATTAACTATAAAAAATAGGCGTGTAACCGGGCCGATTTTCCCCATTTTTTATCCTACAAATAGCCTATGATGACAGAGGTTATCCGTACCGAATTTCATGACGTTATCTCTACTGGCTCTTCTGTAGTTATATTTACAGAGGCGGGTGGCCATGGCCAAATCGATTCGGATTGTTTCTAAAGAAAACATTATATATGCGTTACAAACTCAAGAACAGAGTGCATATGTCCATATCTATCAAGGTGTAGGGTATGAAAAACATTTACCAAGATGACGCACATTCAATGCTAGGAGTGAAACGAATTTCGTGAAACTGGTAGTTTCGTCTCAAACGCAAACTATACACAATTTACACTGTCCACATTAACACTTTGTTCGTAACATATTCGAGTATATTCGAGTATTTAAATATAATTAGCTTGTTATATTTATCCCAAGGAAACACATATAAACTATCAAAAATGTATGAATTGGTCTTTGGAAAGTTTACAACTTTTTAAAACAAGTTTAGAATAGCCAAATAACCGATCTTTTTCATTTTTTTGAGTATACAATATTCTATGTTTATATTGTCAACCCTTGTTATTGAATAGCGACAACTTTTTTTAGACATATAAACTGCCAATAAACTGACAATATTTTCGTTACCATTTCTGCATTTCCTTCAACGTATAAAATAATTTCTCTTACTGCCAAAATTTGAGCGAAATAGGTACATTCTCTATTTACACCTATTTTCTTATCAATTGGCGGCTTGAGGAACCATCTTATGATATTGTAGCAAATAAGATTTGAGGAAAATAGAGGTTTTTGGTAAAAATATGAATGAAATAGGTATGCTTGGCATATTCGCTACTTGTTTCCATTTTAGATAGCTAACTTGAGAAACTCTTCTACATCAATATCTGGGTTGTCATCAGTTTTTATGACATTTCTGTTCCTATGAGGAAAGTTCTTCCGCGTCATCCACTTCTTCCGAGTGACAGGATGAAATTCTTCAGACATTAGTAATAAACAAATTTTCTATACGCTGAGAGGATATAAACCAATTAAAATAGCTGAGTTTTGAGAACGAATTGTCCATCAAGTTTTCACGAAAGTGAGTAGTGAATAGGTTGGTTTACACACCTGAGCAAATCAGTGAGCATATCTACATTGTTCCGCTATGCGTTGCGTTACTCAACGTTTTTAAAAGCGGCGCTGCTCTAACTGCGTCGCATTAGCACTTGTTTATTTAAAACGGTTCAATTACTTTAGTTTAAATAAAGTAAAGCCATTTTTGTTTCTTAATGTTCGTTAGGTTTTCCGACAAGGTTGGATGAACGGATGGCTTTGGAAATAATTTCCATAATTCCTTGTCATGTTTGGTTTGGGTACAAGCCGGTTTTGGCTATGAGCCATCTGTGGCTTCTTCTTTCCACCATATTAAATTATTGGCCAATACACTGCGTTACGTTGAGAATTAATAATCAATTAATGTGATATAAAGAATAGAATACAATAATATAAGGAATATAATACAATAATATAAGGAATATAAAATAGTAATAATATTATATAATAGACGGAATATAATGTACATTAAAGGAAAATAGAGACAAGAAAGAAGAAATATTTGAAAGCAATGTTTCACAGTAGTACGAGAGAGATGGGTAGGAGTTGCTAAATCTGAACTTCAAATAATACGATTTTGCGACTGCGATCAGCTGTTTCACATTGGCGATTTGTCGCTGTAATGTGAACATAAAGGTGCAATTGGAGGCATGCAATCAGTCGCACGTGTAAACAAGTATTTTAGTAGGCAATAACATAGTTGGCAACACTTTATTTTATGATAACATTTGTTTTTGACAACTTTTATTAGCAAGGTAAAAAAAACTCACATACAGTGTGCAAAACCAAGAAATTACAAGTGCTTTCATACATTTTCACGTGAATTCGCAATTTCGCATCTCAATATCTCTGATAGGAATAACTTTAAAATTATATCTACTTTTTATATATGTGTCTGGTGCTACTTTCCTGCAGAAGGCCTGTGCATAAAATGTGAAGTAATTAATCTCATTTGAGGTAATTAAATGTGAAGCCGACTGAAGACTCGTGGCATACGTTGAGAATACGTCACAAACATCGATTTTCGTAAAAGTGAATTAATTTAATCATTGCAAAATTCCTTTGGCTTAATTGTTATTGAATAAACAATAACATTGTACTAATAATTATCCATGTACATATGTATATGCCTCGATTATTTGTGGCATATAATAGACAAAAAAAAAAAATAAAATTAATTGTGGTAACAATTTTAGAATTTTTTAACTTCAATAAAAAAATATATTTTCAACGGTTCAGGCAACATGTTACATAGCGAGCAATCGAATATTTGTAGAGAAATGAGAAATGTTGCAAAAAATCTTACCTTATATAAAACTTTTAACTTTTTGTAAAACATTACTAAAATTAAAGGAAAGAGCTATGGATTATGGATACTATAAATGATCGCCACAGTAGCAGCAGCTCTAGCGACCAATCTATTGACGGCGGGCCGTGATACTACCGTGATAACTTCAAAACCAGCAGTGAGGCAGAAAGCCCTAGAAGTTTGATTGGCGTAGCTTATCCATATTCCCGCTTTTCATTTTTGCTGATTTTGTAAACTAGATAATAGATAAACTAGATAAACATAATTATTCGAAAAAATTTCAGAATTCAAAACATCAGGCCTGAGCCATGATAATGTTATAATTATAATCAACGCTTTTAAATAATATTTTAGTCGATTTAGTGTCAATATTTAGTATTAATAGAAAATATTAGAGGAAAAGACGTTAAGTTTTTCGCAGCTAAAAATAGACTCCTGGATGACCAACATTCTCCAGCCATAATCTAGGATTCAGAACACGTTGCATTAAATGTTCAGGTAAATTAATATTTAAAAATTAGTAAGACCTCTGAGACTTAAATTTATATTTAGTAATAGAAATACTTTTTTAATTTTACTTTGAACTAATGTGCTCACGAATGTCATCAAAATTTGTATCCGGAGCAAAAAAATTATTTCATTGATTCCCATAAACTGCTTTCCTAATAAACTATTAACATCTAAATTTTCTTTACTCAAATTCTTATGTTTTAGAAATATAAATATTTACTCTGTTGTCACTATCTACTATAAATTCAAATTTTCAGCCCCTAACAAATCCAACTTTAGAAGGAATAAATGTACTCATTCGCCCAGCGACATCATATGATGACATCAAAGTTTACCAAGGTATGTATTTATATTTACTTAGGGGTTTTAACAAGTCATATAATTTATAGATTTTATATATGTATAAAAGAAAGTATTTCTAGATAACACAGGGGAACAAAATGAAAATTTTCCGTTGGTGCCGGCAAATTGGGAACTGATCTTATGATGTATTTGGCATGCTGATTCCAAAAAGACATTTTTTTTCTTGGCAACTCTAGTTTTTGAGATACAGGCATCTGAAAACGAGACCGTATAACAGCCAAAACCCAACCTCGCAGTGACTGCAGCAGCATCTCTCTCTCACGCAGCAATAAAACTATATGTTGTAGCAGTGTCTGCAACAGCAAGTCATCTGTTTGTTTACACTCCTGCATTGTATTCTTTCGTTTTTGAAGACATTTTTTCTTTATATATTTATTCGTACTTGGAACACCTAAAAGCGTCAATAAATCTTGCCAAACTATATATATACTTAAGAACTTATACTTAAGAACAACATTTTTAATGTTCAGAAATCAAGTCATAAAAACTCCTTCTGACGCACTTCTTCAATGAAATTTTCTTCAAAATTCATATTGAATTTGAATTGTAACAATTTTTTTAATTTATTTGAAGTTATTTTTTTCAGTCAAAATCATATGGTTTTCCTTTACTTTTTCTATACAAATTTTTCGGGATTTTAGATAAAAGGTGTGCAACCTTTTTTTTCGCTCTTTGAACAAAATCACTGCTGCAGGAATATAATCTATGTTCTCTGCTGCTGCTGTCGCTGCGAGGTTGTGTTTTGGCTGTAAAAAGTGTCTTATACGATTTTTTAAGAGTTAAACCATGAATATATATTTATTTTTTTATGCATTAGATTTCTATTCCTATTCTTAGATTTTTAATGAGCCTTTGTCAAAAATACCAATACTAAAACTTGAAATATGCATGAGTGGAAAAAAAGATTATGCTATTTCTAAAATTGCTTAATATAGCCTACCTCAAAAACTAGAGCCGGTAGATCAAATCTGAGAGTTGATTCGGATTCTACGCTTATAAATTATCTAAATTGTTTAAAAGTAGCCGGCACCAAAACCCGTGTTTTCCTGTGTAATTTATGGACTTTATTATCCACTACGCAAACGACATTGGATTTTTTATATTTTTCAAAATTGGTAATTTTTATTAGCTTATAACGTCCATACGAAGCGACACTAAAAAATTAGAAAAAAGCCCCTACAAGCTAATGGTACTTCTAACGACGTTTTTACACGTGCTCTTTTACACACGTTTTGTCGGAATCATATGATTCCGCTAGGAGAAGAATATGGATTAAAAAGCAAATTCCTTAAAATCGCCAGTTTTTCATGGCGTTATTAAGAAGTTGCTTTTGAAGTTATTCCATTCAAAATTATAACGAAATTTTCAAGTGTGGTTTTCTGGAATCATTAAACATTCAACTAAAGAAAAACCAAAGTTTTTTTACTGAAGAACAAAAAAATAAAAAATGTTGGTCCCGTATTCTTAATGTTATCCCTCAGTACAATTTTTATTCTCAAATCCCAATGTAGATTTTAACTTCTTTAACTAAATTCTAAATTCAGTTTTCTAAATTTTTCTATTTCCGCGCCTTCGAATCCTGCATGTCACCGTCATCCCCTTTAAAGAAATCACAGTAATTGCAATATTACAAATACAAAGTTACTGTTCCAGCTACCAACAGTGGGCTGTGTGTGAATAAAAACGGCGGCCGTCGTCTTGCATCTAATTGACATCTAGTTGATGACTGCAAGCCAGCATAAAAGGCTACAAAGTTCGTGCTATATTTCACCATGTCACATTGGGAGGAGTTTTACAATACGCATCTTCCACCTGCAGATTTCGAGGATAATCGTACATTATTGAAAGAGTTTTGTGACCGAAATAACAAAGCGCAGAATCGGATTGTTCTTGTAACGGTAAGTTGTAGCAAATGTATACATTTTTAGTACAAGGCTTCTTCAGTGACAAAAGCTTGCAGTAACGGATTATATGTTATTATATCTATTGAATTATACTTGTAATTTTTTTTATTATTATTGTTAAATTATGTTTGCTCTTATTTCATTATTATTTTATTAATATTGCTAAATCTCTAAATTGTTTCCTTTTATAAAACTTAAAAGAGGTCTGCTAAAAACGCAGCCAAAGTTTATTTATCCAATTTTTTAGGCTTACTTATAGACAGCTCGTCCTTGACGTCTTCGAAGTATTCTCCTCCTCGACTAATACACTTATCTTAACGACGCTTCCACTGCCGGTATTCCTACGGCCTATGCCAAAAACGCTTTGAATCAAAACCGACGTATTGGTTCTGTAAAAAGTTCTCCCTTTCGACACAGATTTCAATATCGAGAACAGGAAAAAGTCCTCTTTAAAAGAATTTATCATCATTGACCTCGTCCAGAAGTTTTTGTTAAACTGGAACTCGATGATCTTTTTGCTCTCGGACATCAAAAGAGAATTTTTCGGCGATTTAGTGTATCTACATATAATTTTTACGTTAAAATAACATGGTTTGACTCAATCGAGCTTTCACATTCCTCGATTAGTTCCCGCACCGTTTAGCCGTTGTTGACGTTAATGACCCTTGGAATGTGATAGTTATCAATCCATTCACGACCTTTTAAATCGGTTTTTTTTTCGATTTTTAATACTTTAATCGACCTTTTAATACTGAGGCAAACAATACAGACTACCTTAGTCTACTTTAAGACTACTTTAGTTCTTTGACCTTTTTGTGCACAAATCTTTGACAAAAATTGGTTATAACTGAATGCTCTCATATATTACAGTCCGGTGGTACAACAGTTCCGTTGGAGCATAACACAGTCCGTTTCGTAGACAATTTTAGTGCCGGAACGCGTGGTTCATCCTCCGCAGAATATTTTCTTGAACATGGTTATGCGGTAATTTTCATGTATCGCCAGAAATCATTGGAACCTTTTACCCGCCATTTCACTGGACAGCAATTCTTCGATATGCTAGATATTACGGAGCAGGGGCAGAGCGTTTCTATAGCTGTCAACCCTGATTCGGTAGACGTGTTTGCGCCAATATTGGCCAAGTACAAACGTGCACGCGAAGCACAAATGATACTGTACATAAACTTCACCAGTGTCGTTGACTACATGTGGTTGCTGCGCGCAGCCTGTGAATGCTTAGCTTCATATGAAGAGCGTGCTGTTCTCTATTTGGCAGCAGCAGTTTCAGATTTTTACATTCCGCAGGAATTAATGGTATGTATGATTAATATGGGAAAACAAATTTTTAGTGCATATTATTAATTACTACTACAGTACTATCATTAATTTTATGTTTTCATTTGTAAATAGGCTATAAAGCTTTGTTATAGGCTTAGCCTGAATTTAAATAAATAAATAAATATGCTTCGCATTATTCTTACGTTGGTAACGCATTAACGGAGGCGTGATAGATGTAGAAAAGTGTATATATATATTCTTGTCCAAAATCACCTCCAATATTATATTTCAAAATTATCTTTTAAAATAAAAAACAATGATATAAACTTAAAATTGTAAAGAACGTATTTTGTGCATATTTTGGTCAACCAAAAAGATGTTATATAAGTTAATGTTATCTTTAATTTTTTTCCAGCCTACCCACAAAATGCAATCCGGCGAGGGAGCTCCGACGATTTCATTACAGCTGGTACCAAAAATATTGGCTCCACTAGCAAATCTCTGGGTTCCTCACGGTTTTGTAGTGTCATTTAAACTGGAAACAGATGAGAGTTTACTGATCACTAAAGCTCGCGATAGTTTGCGGAAATACAAACATAAGGTACCCATATTTCCGATTTTAAAAAATATTTACTTCTTTAGTTTTCTTCTTTATTTTCTCATAAAAATTTATTATTTTCTCACTACACCTTCTATTTATATTCACTTTCAGCTGGTTATTGCAAATATATTGCAAACAAGAAAGCATCGAGTCGTCTTTGTAACACCAACCACAGCATATGAGGTACTTCTGAGCAGAGAGCAGGCATTGCAAGGACTCGAAATCGAAGAACCTATTGTTGCAGATGTTGTAAGTGTAAACTCAATATACTTTTAATACATGAATACATATTTACAATACATGACCGGAAAACATGAGATATGCACATTATGGTTAGGCGAAATTTAGGGCTAAAAAATACTGTTGAATAATTCAATGGAGGGTTCACTGGAGGTTCAATTCAATGGGGAGTGCATTAAGAACGGATATACATATGTATTGTGAAATTATAGCTTAGTATACATATATAAATGTAGTTCTTAAAGATAAATCTCGTTCGCTTAAAAAAAGGTCTACATTATTCTCACGTTTTTTATCATTTCGGATGTGGATAACTATTATTTTGGAATGTTTCTTGATGTTCGGTAAGCAGGGTTTGATAATAATGGGTTTTGGAACGAATTTCCGTCATCCTTTGTGAATTTTGGTTTTTAGAGACAACCCTGTGACAACAACTGTTTTTTTTTGTTTAAGAAATGTTTAAGCTTGTAAGCTTACATTTTTGGCTATCAAATTGGATGACTTAATGCATTGCTGAGATTATGGATTATGGTTTCCTTCACTAGTTTTCTTGAAAAAAGTGGGGCATTTTAAATATGTATTCACATTTTTCACTTAAAAAGACTTCTCTCAGGTAAATGAATTATAAAGTAGGTTTAATTTCTACATAATATTTGTAGAAATTTTATATGTAGCAAAAACCTTAGCGTAAAAATTGCTTACATTTAAAAAAATATTGCTATAAATTTTTATTTCTTCGTTAAGAAACAACAATTTTTTTGCTAATTTTGTAATGACATTTTTTAGGTACAAAAACATAGCGAATTTATAGATTCTTCCAGCAGTCAATGACCAACACAGAAAAGAAGAGCTGCTGAAGTCGATTGTAATGTTACTACCCCTCATTTTTGCCGTTTATTAAATCCTGGGCCTGGTTCGGGTCGTAAATATTAAATTATAAGCTCGGCAAAGAAACTAACGGGGAACAATACCAAGTAATAAAAACTCTGGTTATCATGTCTTATAAAACATATTTATGTTTTGGTAATGAAACAAGACTATATTATTGTAAATTCAGATTTGTAAAGTTGTTAGGAATAATAAAGACCTTATTCTATAAGAAATTCGTTGCCTTCATCTTTGCTATAATTAAGGGTTGTTGCACTCCCTAGACGTAATTGCAGATAAACGTGAGAGCGGGACAGCGTCTACTTGTTGTGTGGAAAAGGGTTTGTTTCGTCCACTGATACCAAATCATACTCACTGCTGCTGCATTTGTTCAGAAGAATTGTGTAAAGGATTTTGGCAGAATAAAATAATCAAATAGAATAGAGTAGAGTAGAAGAGATTAAAATAAGTCCACCATTAACTGTAATACTAGTGTTCCCCTGCATATAAAGTTTTACAGCTTAAACGGCTTACGGATGTGAGAAGTAAGTCCTCAATGGACAAACGTAACAGTTTGATGGATGTTACTTCTATAGTAACACAAAGGTTCTCTCACAGGCCCTTGTGGCCGGCCGCAACATTGACTTAACATACAATACTTGCCATTAAAAAAGTCCATCAAACAGAAACTTCTTTATAAAACGTTTTTAATAAGGAAATAACCATACAAAATTAAAAAACAATGTAATGAAAACAATGTTTAGAAAACATACAATATAACGACGATATGCTTTAATAATTAGAAGGAAAAAAATGCGAAATTATGACGAAAGCTATCGATATACGAAACATGCATTTCCTTCTAAACGAAGGAAAGTAACCTTGTAATAAAAAAATATATATATAGTATGTATATAGTTATAAGGCGAATATTGGTAATCTTTCATTTTAGAATATTCTAGATAAGTTTTCCAATTCTCATTCGGTATCCTTGAGTAGTTGTTGGTAGCTGCAAATAATTTTTGACGCCTCGTTTATCATTTTTGCGGTTGAACGCACCAGAAACATCAAGTGACATTCATCGAAGACGGTAAGTTCGACGCGTGTGCGAACCAGACCATGCAATACTGTAGCGCGCTCCAAGTCTAACCAGCGTTGCAGAGACAACTCGCGATCCTTGCTCGAGCCTGTAAGTACCACGTCGGAGGGACCCCAAAGAAAGAATTCTAGCACAGATTTCGATTTAGACAAAGATTCAGAACGCTCCTGTTGAAGTATATCGGCCAATATTATCGAGATTTTTGTCATCGGTAGCACTTCGGTTACTGCAAAATATGCGCACTTGCAGAGCGATCCCAAAGGTTCATCTTCGTCGTTGTTGCTGATAAATTGAGGTAAAACATAAGAGAGAAAAAACATTTGTTAATAATATTTAATTTGTTCTTAATACTCGTATCTTCAGAAAGGCTTTTTTTACTAACCTTTGTAATACGCACAAACGGGCCTGCGCATCTTTATTCTCCACATCTTTGGAGAACACAACATTTGATAGGCTGAGTGGCATTTCCTCGATGGCCTTGACCTGCAAATTCTTCATTCCGTTGACGAGTTGTAGCATAATAAATGCAACCTGACGCGACATGACGTCATCAAACGATGGCAGCCCTCCAGATAATGGCAACTGGCTAGTAGCTACAGTTGCCGTTCTGCCCAGCGACTCTCCTTCATGAAGCATGCTTAAGTTCTGTACCGAAACAACGTTTCGCATTGAATTAGCATGGCTACCGACGTCCTTGAAGTTTGTAAGATTCGGAATTGAACTGCGGAAGTTCAAATTGGTTTTGTCTAGCAGCTGTGACCTGGCTTTCAAGAAAGCACCTATCGATTGCAAAGTTTCCAATTGTACACGTGGCAGTACGGAAATAGTTGCCTGGAGCAGAGTGACCTCTGTGGAGGGAATCAGTGGCAACCGGTAGCTGGGAACCAGATCACAAAATTCGGTTACCGGATTGAGTACACCACAAACACCACCAGAAAGTTGACTCAGATCACTACCAACTCCTCCTAATTGATTAGAATCTGCCGAAAGTGCTAGAGTGACTGCTGTGTTAGCCCAGAGTGCGGCGTGAAAGGCTTTCTTCCCAACCACGAATGCTTGAGCGTCATCGAGTATTGTGAAATCATCGAAACGCAGATTGATAGCATCGACCAACGGTTGCAGTGCCGGTTTTCCGAAAGGTGTCTGCTGTAGTAGCTGAAATGTTTATATTGGAAACGATATATACGTATAATACTCGTACATTCATCACCATCCAGACTTATTGATTAGCGTTTCGTAAATGAATTCTTCTCGGGATTCCTTAGAAAGATTCAGCAAACTGCTAAAGAAATCTTACCTGATCCAAAACCTGTGCCAGGGCTTCATGATTGGCCACTACTACCGCCATGTAATTATCCTCGATGGTCTTGTGTACTACACTGCGTCCTTTACGCATTCGCAAACGGCTTGTGGCCTTCTTGTGATTTTTAGTGGTCTGCTTGATTGCAAAGTCGTCAGTAAACATACAGTGCTACAATTAAAAAAATATATCATATACAAGAGCTGCCACCGATATCATGCGATAGCTAGTGACCAATATATCTAGCTACTCTTGCATTTTTTGGTGTAGCGCTGTGTAACCAACCACTCAGGCGTAAAAGCTTACCAAAGGGACATCGCGAAGACTGTCATTAATATCGGTAGCAACATCAAAACCTGTTTCACTGCCATAGTTATAAGACGAATAAATGTCAGATTCTCCAGCTTCTCCGTCATGGCAGGACGCCGAAATGAAGCGTGGAATGCTTGCTACAGTAAATGCCAAATAAGAATTATATAGGTTTCCTAATTCTAATTGAAATAACTATTTATAAGCTCACCGAAGTTGTTGCTGATGCCGAAATGTACTGGCCCCATTTCACTGCGTGTGACGCTAATCACCGAGTTGGTGTCTGAATAAAGTGAAGCTCGCTGGGACGGCTTACTGCGTTGGTCCATTGGAGAATCCACCGCGATGGTCTTTACCGGCTCGTAGATATTTTCACCGTCGCGCTTGTCCTTCAGATAACTGTCGATGGTGTTATTAATTTTTCGCACAGAATCCTTCAAGCTGCTGGGACGACTTTCATACTTGGTGTTGCTTGTTGGCATTATTTCTGGAATTGTTGGAGTTTTGTGGTAATTCTCATATGCCTCAACGTGTTTTGCAATTTTTGTGTCGCTCTTGTTGCGTTGAAATGAATTTGAGTGTTCAGAAAAGAGTTCCGTATGCGTATGGTCTATTCGGAATGATGGGGAATTTCTATCGGTACTTGCGCTAGCGCACTGCATTTTTTGCTTAGACCGTTGTTCTATCAACACGCTATCTCCGTTTGACGAGCAAAGTGAGACAGTGTCGGCGTTTTCAATATTTTCTCCTATGTGGCGCTTCCGTGCCAATTCTAATTGAGCTTCTCGCTCACGCATACTAGCAGTGCGTTCAGGTTTTCTAGGCGCAATAGATGAACGAATTTCTCCTGGAATTATTGAAGGTATACTTCCATGCGATTCACAAAAAAAACCTTAAGAAATACGGGGACAGGTTTTTCCGCATAAGGTGCAACAAGAAAGAAAAGGGTGTAAAAGGTCTATGAGTATTTAGGCGAGAAAGACGATTTTCAGAAAAAAAGATTAATAAATTAAGAAAATAAGAACAGAGAAGAAGGTGTGCAGTGGAGTAAGTTTAGCACATGTTCAGCACAAGCTTAGCTTATACTATTTTTTCAAAGAGGAAATGGCGCGGTCCGCGGACAGATACACAATCCCACAAACGGCGACATCTGTTCAGAAAAGCAGTAGGACCGCTTTCAGGAAAATTATGTATGATGTTAATAGAAGTGAGGGGAGAAAATCTGCTTATTTGTTTTCGTTTGAATTTTGGCATTTTTGGTTTTACTTTTTGCAATAACCCGAATTAGTTCTGTGTCAACTAATAAAATTCATGTCTAATACTCGTAAAAGCTCACCTAAATTGGCATATACGTTATCGGTCTTGTACTTCGTTCCGCCACTGCCATCGGGGTAATGATGGACTGTGTTTAAATTGGTCCCATGTAACATCTCGGAGTTTATATTCTGCTTGCGGCGGAGCTCTGCACTCTTGGGCGGTGGAGGCCTTACCGGTTTGTTGATTTCGTGTATTTTCTGACCATTTGCAATCCGCTGTGGCGGTGATGGCGGTTTTATAGTGATCAGGTGATCTTTATCCGGATCATTCGCTTTGTTAATATCCTTTACAACTTCTAAAGCTGTCGGATTTAGATCGATTGGATGAATGATGACTAAGCGTGGCTTTCCCACCACACTAGTTTCTTCATCGGTGCAGATCTCTGAGTAAGTTCCTTCCCTTTTGTGCAGGCGGTCCGTTGTTTTGCTGCCACCCATGCGTAGAAATTTCTTGATACTAAATTTGGTCTTGATTTTGGGTTGACTTAAGGGTGATTTACGCTCAGTGGTCGACGTGGAGATGGTAGTATACCTTGGCAGTTCCGCGCGACTAGAAGAAATGCATTTTGCAGTTGCTTCCGAACCGATCGGTGTCAGACATTCCTCCGACATGGACAAGCTCCTGTTATTTTTCAATGTCGGCTCCGGTGTCAGTGGCAGAAGAGGCAGAGCTTTCACCGTCGTGCGATGCGAAATGAATGTGTTAAGGCTACGGAATTTTGGATTGATTGCGACCCGTTCACGTTTGTCCTTCTCTCGTATAATTGAAGATGGAACTTTTTTGTTTCCATTCTTCACTATGGTGACATCATCATGGAGTGGCTTACGTGAATTGACACCACAGAAGTTGTCCGTATCGTGGGCGCTGGCCTCTGTCGATGTTGAAAACGTTTCAGAGGTAAAAGGTAAAGGCCGATCAAGTGTTTCTTCTTTATTCGTTTTTTCGGTGCTGTTAAATTTCACTATTGGGGACTCAGAATCATTAGCATCTAGTTCTTTTGTCATCGATTTTACCGAGTTCCTTTCAGTTTTTACAATTTTGTGAGATGATTCGAGGTTCTTATTAGGGCCAGTTAATTTTATATTCTCTAACTGAGACGTCTCAACTAATTTGTTGTCAGTGCCTTCTAATGCTGGAAGTTTCTTCAGGGTGGTGTCAGTTGGTGGAATTGGCGCCCTTCCCTTTTTCAGCTTGGTGTCATTTGTTGCATCGGTTGCATGTTGAATCTCCGTTGACTTCGACATTACTGGCTGACAAATACTTTGCCCCGTAGCAGAGATCTGGCGCTTAGTGGAGAAAGATTTAAGTGATGTTTGGACGGATGAAATCATCGGCTTAACCGGCAACTCCGGTTTTTTCTGTAAAATTGGCAAATTTTGCTTCGGCAGACTATGCAGCATTGAAGATCGTGTGTCAGTGGTCTTTATGGGCGGTGGAGCTTTTGGAAGCGTGGGCAGCTGTGTCATTTGGGTGCATACTTTCTTTGCCTCAAAATTGCCATCTGGATCAGCGCTGCCATCGGGTTCTCCGTGCAATTCCCGGCTTTTGTCCAAACAAAATCTGGTATTCTGTAGCTTTGAGGAAACATTTGTTGCATCAACTTCTTCATCCTCGCAATCTGAATTTTTTATTGTCGATTTAGTAACTCTGAGCCTTTTATCAACTATCTCTTGTTTATTTTTCGTTACAAAGTGTAAATTCTTGCAATCAGCCGACAAGGTGCTGCCAATACCCGAATCCGACTCACTGCGAGTGACATTGTAAGACGTCTCCTCATCGCTGCTGTCGTCTGGGCTATTTCCATTTGAGTCCAGAGTGTCGTTTGAGTTGCATTTGGTCATAATCAAACCATCGGACGTCAATTTTGTAGTCATAAAATTTCCTTCGTGCAATTTATATGAAACGGCAATATCGTTTGTTGAACGTATGTGGTCGCAGGTGATGTACTGCGGGCTTGAATCTGTGATATCGCTGTCGCTCTCATCCTTCAGGTATTGTTTTTGCTTGTGCTGCTGCTTACTGGAATTTCCATTTGTTAAATCTTCGGTGTCCAATTGAGTTTCCTCAATAACGTAGCCTGCAGAGATAACGATATCGGCGGCCTTTGTGGCCTTGTTTTCTGAAAATTTGTGAAAGGCGTGCATATTCGGTTTCATATGATCCTTGGTAATCGGAGTATTGCGTACAATGGGCTTCCGAAATTCGAAGGACTTCTTGCTCTCAAGCGAGTCCGCCAAACTTGTAATTTCAAATTTTATCTTGCCGGATGCAGTGCCAGTGACTACATCTTGTTCACCGGTTCTCCTTGATTTATTTTGTTGCAGCTCCAATGTTTCAGATATTTCATCCAACAGCGATTTCTCCATAGCACGTTCAATTGGAGGACTGTTTTTTCCATCATTCTGGAGAACAGAATCTGCCTTGTTTTTCATTTGAGGAATCGTTATTTTTGCCACTGACGATTTGTTGACCTCATTGGCTGCTTTGGGCGGATTTTGGATTTTTGGGTCAATGGTATGTCGATGATGTGAATCTGTCAATCCGGTTCTTATCTTTATCGACTCTCCCTCGGTTATTTTTGTCAAGGAGGACCCTGTGTTTGACGGTGGTAGATCTGTCATCAATGATGGTGGAGGCACTTCTGTATCCTCGTATTTAATTCTCTTTGCAATCTTCGTGGCGTTTAGTTGGAAAGTTTGACTGTTGTTTGTGGATGCGTTTGAACCAAACGGAACTACATTGATCTTTAGGGTTTGCTTTTTGCCCTCTTTGTCCATCAAGGGTGCACCCAGTCTCAGAGCGGCGAATGATTTCTTTATGTTCTCTTGCGGATCACCCAACAAGTTTCCGTTATTCATGTTAAAGTCGGTGTTAGACTGAGTAATCCGTTTAATCTCAAGCGCCTCCTCATCGTCTGTGCCGATATCGAAAGATTCATCGCAATCATTAATTAGACACATGAAGTCGCGGTTGTCATCATCATCATCAGGAGAGTCTTCGTTGTCTTCAGACCAATCACCACCGTAGCCAATAACTTCGCAAACAGTGCTTGGGAAGCAAACCTTATGTACTTTATCTCGCTTCGACACCGCAGTTTTCTTGATGATGCTCTTCTTTGGGACCTTTACTCTGTTTTTATATAAAACTTCTTTATTGTCCACCGCCGATGTAAAGACCAAATTATTTGTTTTGTGATTCATGTTTAAGGTGGAATAGGATTTTCCTGTTCCATTACCGTTAGCTGAGCCGGTATATTTATGCTCACCCTTAGATTTGAAACAATTCGAGCAAAGATCTTTTTTCCAAGCGTTTTGTGTAAAATACGGACATATCGATGAAGACATCTTCTAGGTCGCTTAGGTATGTCTCGATCTCTCGTTAATAGGGTTGCTTAATCGTCTGAGCGCCTTCTGACCCGCCTTTAAGACAGCAGTCTACAACAAATTAAAGAGTTATAAGATATGTGTAAGTTATAGCAAGCAAGTTTCATCAAATAAGCATTTATAATTTCATAAAATATCAAGTCTAAAACATTTTCTGGAATTAAAAAATTTTATTGGGTATTAAATCTTAGCTATACTTCTCACTTTACGACTAATCTGCGTAACGGCAATTGCTTTGGACTTTCTGCAGTAACCTCGAAGTATGATGAAATATTATTAACAAATTGATACCGTTTTATTTGAAAGCAATGCAGAGGTATTTAGTTTAAGCCTCATTTTCATGTGTATGTTCGATTAACGCAACAACAAAAATAGCAGACCCAAAACTTGTTGGTGACAAATAGTCAAAAATACGTTGAAATTGGGACGATTTATCAATGCGTTCTGTGGTCAATTTGACTAATACCAAAGAATATACAATACATACATATGTACATATATATATGTGTTGTATATTCTTTTTTAATACTTTCTCTTTCTGCGCCGAGATTTTGGATTTGAATCAGACGACGTTGAAGCTTTCCAGATCGTACCCGTATGCATTGCCAGATATAAAGAAAAACCCATCAAATTTAAAAAATCTAAAATATATTTTAAAAATGATTTTTTTTTATAAACTACGTACAAAAAATCTTACAGCAACACTTTAAAGGTGAAGTGTCGTCTGTATTCTAATTTAAATTCCCAAAAATCTAACACTATAGCCGCGCCACTAATAATCCATAATTATTTTCAAAATTTTAGTTTTATTATAAACAAATATGTTGCGTTTGTTGTAACTTTCACCTCGTCAATGTAAACAATTCAGCAAAACAACAATTATTGAGGAGTTACTGCGGAGAGAAGTTAAACTTTATCTTTTTAACTTTATTTTTTTAACTTTATGTTTTTAATACCAAAAACTGTTGTAATAATTCGAAAGTCATTACTTTCATTATTCATTATTACAATAACCGAAGTAATAAAAGGAGCAGGAATTTATTAATTAAAAATTATTAACTAAATGGCGCGGTAAGTATGTTATAGTGTAAGGTAAGGTAAATTTTTTAATAATATTAATAATATTAAAATTTTATTTATTATACAAAATATTTATATATTCAAAATATTTATTATAAAAAAATCAGCATTTGACGGGTTATGGAACGAATTTCCGTAATCCTGTAAAAACATTTTTATTAAACTAACGCTACAACTGAGTATTACAAAATTTTAAAATTTTATTAAAAGTATTGTACCTATATTGCATTAATATATATATTAAAATATTATTAAGTAAAAATATATGTAAAAATAAATAGAATGTTGTTAAAAGCATTTAAATTTTCGTGTCAGAATAATAAGATTTTGACAAAATAAGATTTAAATTAAATGAATTTCTTCTAAAATTGAATTAGCCTTTTTTAAAAAAATAAAATTAAGGGTACTAGGTACAGGATATTTCATATCATTCGTAGAGATATGAGACAGCCATATAAGAAACAACAAGTGCAGTCTAAGTCAAAGAGCAATTAGATCATCGTGCTGTTCAGCGGGACTATAATATATATACTAATAATACATAAAATATTATGTATATTATAGATTTAAATCGTGTTCTGCACGGCTAAAAATATAACCCTAAAGTGAATTCAAATCAAAATAAACAAAATGAAACTCGCGAGTAAAAAAAATATTTTATTATTTATAACAAAATATTTATAACAATAATTTCGATGCAGAAAAGTGAATTATTTTTTGAGCATATCTTTTCCACAATTTATTATGATTTAGTTACGGTAACGTTTATGCATACTTCGTTTTTGTTAACATTTTCTTTGCATTAATTGTGTGTGTAAAGTTGGATGTGTGCAGGTTTCACGTTTCTTATTGTGAGTAAAGACTACGTACAGAAAGCGTTTGAATGAAAACTTTCGTAAGCCCATTTTTACACATAGCTTATTAAATTCAAAACTACTCGCGTTCGCAAAAATGAACATAAACGCACATATGTATATGTAGTATGTACAATACGTACGTATTCATGGATTATGTATGTATTTCTATTGCCTTTGGCTTTCCGGATCACTTGATTTAATCACTTTTTTGAAAGTTACAGCAATCAATCATGAATGATTTCGTGATCTCGTTTTACTTTAACTTTACATTTGAGCTCATATTTACTCAATTCTTTTACTCAAAAGAACATTTAGTCGTTCTTTTTATATCCACTGCCAATCAAAATACGTAAATAAACAATCATCTTCTTATTAGGAATTTATTTTGTGTATTTTCTGCATTTAATTTAATTTTAATGTCACATAATGCACCCAATGCACTGATATATTCATACCAACCGATCGGACTGCCGTTTACAAGAAGTAACACTTTAGAGTTAACTGAAGGCAAAAGACTTTTGCACTCTGGCCGCTTCTCCATTCTTCGCAGAGAAACTTGTTTTCAACCTGTAAAACTTCGTTAAGTGAGATTTTCAAAGCTATCTTTGGATGTGTAAGTCAGTCAGCGCGAGTTTTTTCTGAGTCAGCCACCAAAGTCCGAGTTGTGCCAAATGTAGGAACGATTTCTCTTTGGCAAGAGTTGAAGTAAAAACCAGCTTTGACCAAGCAAAGCAAGTTATCAATAGTCTCTGCGTCCTCGAGCGATGTTGCTCAGTCCGATTTGAGAGCATACTCGTACATGCATATTTAATATGTGGATTGCACAAAATCACCTCTGTCATGTTGATGCTAAAATGTAAACGTCGATTATAAAAACCTCTTATAATTAAAGATTAAGTTGCAGCGATATATTCTTAGAGCATGAGCTCGCGAAGAACACTGAAAACAGACTTTGGATAACATCTGTAACTTTCAAGTCTACCTTGTTGGCCAACTTTGAAGTTTGTTTAAGGCGTTAATCGGCTTTAACGACCGACGAGCCCTATATGGAGGCATCAGATTGCATCACAGCTCAGTGTTTCCCAAACTTTACACATCTATATTGAGTACGAAAAAATAAAACATTTTGCCTTCTGATGCTCTTTCCTTCCCTTCTGTATATAAATTAAGTAAAACTATTTTCACCTGTTAGCTAATGTGTCAGTACACTTGAAAAATTGATAGATACAATTCAATTGATTGATACTTTTTATTTCTTTTCTACAATAATTTTCCCTTATTAAGCATAAAATATGTACAAATATGTAAATATACATATGTATGTATATACAAAACCTATTTCAGGAGACTGTTTTCCTTGCTAACCAGGTTTGCCATTAGACGAACTAAATCAACAAAAAATTAAATTTGATTTGGAACGAATTTCCGTTTGGTTCGGAGCCAAACCGGTTTTAGCGATCTGCCATCTTCAGTGCTTTTTTCGTTCGAGAATAAAAACCCAACATCATCCAAGCCTGTCGGTAAACTTAACGAACATCAAGAAATAGTTGATTAAAAAAGTCTCTTAATTCAATCTAAAATACGTATTTTATCTTTCTAGAAGTTTACCATTTTGTGTGTTTTGTATGAGAGACTTTAACAGTAGCTCTACAGAGGATTACTCTTTAATTTATGCATATGAACCGACTTGTTATTTTGATTGCGGGGAAGAGGAAGAGGGAGAGGAGGAGGCGATTACCGTCGGTATGAGAGTTTGCGTAGAACTCGTTCCAGCCAATGATTTTTAGTTTATTTCAAGTTTGTTGTTCTATTACCTTTTTATGCTTTAATTAAATTAGCCTAATTTAAGAGATTATATTTCATTTAAAAAATTGTATCTAGCTGTATTACACATTCTTGTATGTTATGGACGTTAGGCAGAGAAGTAACACTTTGTTTACTTTTGGAGCCACAAATTTTAAGCATAATCCGATGCGATGCGAAAATTTACAAAATAATTTACTAGTGTTTGTATTGTGAGTGTGAAGATGTGAAGTTCAACGATTTTTTTGAATTGCATGAAAATTGTTATTGTGATGACGAAGAGTCTGAGTGGGACAAAATCGCTACACAGCAGTGACGTCGCGTAGTGCTGCCCACCGGAGCTTAATCACGATATTACATTGCAAAAATTTGATTACCAAACCGGTAAATATTGGAAATACTCGTATATTCGCAATGTTCATTGAAAAATTATACTTTTGACCAAATTTAGAAGTTTAAGGCTTCGACAAAATCTAGGTACCATGCAGGAACCTACAATTTTGTATTCGATCATTATCATATACGTACTATCATAATTCTTATTAACAAATTTAACTAAATCGATATTTAGTCTATCGAATAATCGATTCGATATTTAACTAAAATCGTTTCCAATAAAAGACCTTCCGAAATTAAAAATAATTTTTCATATAAATGGCCCGTTGATGAATGTCGCTCATGAACGGCGACATTCCGAGCAAAGATTCCCGATGAAATGGAAAAACCTATACGAAATAAAAATACCAATACTATACGAAAAACGAAAAGTGATGAATAGAAAATCCTCCACACTTTCACAATATTGCAATTACTAAAAATTCCATGTGTACCAAATTTACTTTCTGTTTTAATAATTAACGCTTGATTATTCTTCGATTTAAATCTTTATTTTATTATCCACTTCTAAATAATTACCACATAAACATTTATAAAACATTTATTTTTTTGTAAAATTTAAATTAAACACTTTTGTAATAAATTGTGTCTTTAAAATTAATTGAGATAGGATTTTTTCAAAATAAAACATGCATAAATTGAAATTTATCTTGAGCCACCGCGTTTAATGTATCCAAAATCTGAATATAACTTTTAAATAGTTTGTAATATATGTATGTAAATATATACCAACTAATCATATAATTTTGATTATACTCGTATGTGTACATAACATAGTAGCTGTACAGTCAGCCTTTTCTAAATTGTAAATTTGAAATTATAGATTGTAGATTCTAAATTAACTTCAAATATACGTTCATACATACATTTATATCCAAGACACGTTCAGAACCAAGGGCAGGCTGCAAACTGTAACTCTAGAATATTTTAGGAAAACCTAACGCGCCTCAAGCAACATTCTCAGTTACCTTTTCTTGATTCTTAAATGCGTTTGAGGTATTATACATAGTATGTATATTTGAAAGCCGCGATATTGTGAGAAAAAATATATGGTAGAAACGGAGAAGGCACTAATTTTTCTAAAATGCTCGTTGATTTATTTTATTTGAAGTTGCAATAGCGCCTATCCTCAAAAGGATAAAATTGTTTAATCAAGGCATGTTATTATTACACAATCTAATTATTGTTGTTCTACCAATTAATAAAACCATAGTTTTGAGAAACTATCATCAGATAACTAATTCTCGGTGCTCAAAAATTTACTACCTCTTGTTTTGTTCATTTTCTCTTTTCGTATTAATTTTGGGAACCTAAGTTCTTATACGGCTTGCCGCCATTGTTCTCCCATTCACGATTAAATTCAATTTCCAGGATTTCAGCACCGCGTTTGCGTGTCAGACCAGTTTCCTCCAGGCTCAGTTCACACATCTGCATATCATCAATACCTAGTTCCGGCGAAGCAATAAAGTTTCAGGTTAATTTAGGCACACTCCTCAATTTTTACCTAACTCATTCACTAACCCGCAATCAGTAAAATAGGCGGCTTGTCCGCGTGTAACTCCATTTGACGGGCGATCCATTGGCCGTCGAAATGAGCGTACCATAGTCCACGTTTGGCTAAGAAATATAAGAGTTAAAAAAATTAAAAATAAATAATATTTCAAAGTGAATTTGAAGTATAATTAAATTGAATAACAATTTAGAAAGTTATAATCTGGGTATATTTTTAAACTTTAAATGGAATATTTAAAATGTACAAATTAATTATATTTTTGAGAAAAGGAATTTTTTAAATATAAAAAATATACTCAGTCCTTTTTTACAAAATTGTCTCTTCTCCTAAAGAAAGGCTAACAGCATTATTTATTAGATTTCATTAAAGATTAGACTCCTGAAAGCCATCAAGAAACCATAAAGCCATAGGAACAAAAAAACTATAAAGTTTTGCTGCTGTTGTTGTTGTTATCCAGAAAAGGCAAAAGTGAACAGTTCGTTGCAAGCAGAGTGAACGAGCTCTTCTTTGACATATCTAGCTACAGATTTTGCTTACGGTGGTGAGCGCCTGAAAATTTTTATGGTAAGAACCAGGGGCATTGTGGAATGAGAGATGTTCCAATATATTCCAAGAATGAATAGAATTGTCCATTCTATATACACCTGATTAATTCTGCCATTAGTGTTGTAAGCATAAAAATAGTGCTCCGATTTTTTTATAATTTTTAATTTTTATAAATACATTTTGTGTGCTGTCTATTTTTTATCATCGTTTAAGAAGATTTTAATATACATATTTCGTATATTCTAAAATTGACTGAATGTCAAATTTTCATCGGCTGGATATAAAAATCGAAAAGTCGATTATAAATAGATGTTTTTGCATTCGCATTTTTTACTAACCCATTCTGTTTTTACATGGGGTTTTTTATGCGGTCGAGAAAAAGATTCAATTTCCTTTTTACACGGTTTCGGTCGATTTAGCACGTTTAAAAACTTCTTGTTCATCACATGATCCGAGTCCGTTTCATCCGTCTTCACCTCTACTTTCGTCATTAATATTACTATACCTTGGCTATCGCTCAAGGACAAGAGTTTTGTTCTTCTTCGCCACGATTGGAAGATCAAGCATTCAAACATTTAATGAAATATTAAATGATAATTGAATTAATAAGTTTAATTCCGAAGTAACGGAATACAACAATGATTGCATTCAATCGATCAGAGATTTTACATTTTAAGAAAATTTGAAGGAAAAAAATTGTACTTTTATTTGTGAAAAAATTTTAAAAATAAAAAATTTATTGTAGTTTAGTCGTTTGTTGTCTACAGTTTCGCATCATTTAAAAAAAAATTATCTCTAAATATCGTACGGGCTTAAAATAAGAGTTAAAAGTTTCCAACAGGTTTTTATATGATAAACGCTTAGTTTATCTATATTTCGAGACATTGCAAGTTTTTTATTGATATTTGCAAAACCAGAATAATATTCGGAATCCTTTAGGAACCTTGATTTTGATTTTTAGAGACTTTTATTGTAAACTATTGCAGTACATATATATATGTAATGTTATAATCAAGAAATTTATCAAAATTTAGATTAAATCTCTGGTAAAAGACGATACATAACATATATTTTGCCTTTAAGACGAAAACATACCTCGCAGTATATAATTTGAATAATTTTTTGCATATTATGTAGCGTCAAGTGCATAACGACTCTCCTCTTATTACATCAATAAGTGGAGTTGCGCAGCTTCGTCTTGGTTTAAAGTTTAAACCCAGGTTGCAGTTCCATGATTAGCAGGTTCTTCATTAAACATTTGCATGTCTATTGTAGTATTAAAATATTCAAATGTTTTTAATAAATTGAGCAATACTGAATTGGTCAGTAGTCATTGTTAGATTTAGTTACTGAATTAACATCCAAATAACATCCATTGTTATTGATTAAACATCCAGCGCATTCCTGATATTTATGTTATTATTGTGATAAAAATATGAGGAAAAAGCTTGGGAAGCAGCGCTTTGACAAATAGTGGGTGATAATCATTTAAGCCACAAGCATTGGACCTAACCAATCCCCTTCATCTAAAATACTAACACAATTAAAATTAAACACGTATAATTCACTATAAATTTTTTGTTTAACATTTAGAAAACACTTTGTTTTTCCGTATTGGAACTGTAATGGAAGGAAATAATGGAGCATAACTTACTTGCACTTAAAAAAAAAGTCTGAAATTTTACTGTACTAGTGCAAAAAATATTATTTCAGCGTTTAAAAAATATAAAGGAACAGCTTTACACAGATTTTTTGGCGGCAAGGCTTTACATACTTCCACAATACAGAGCACACTTTTAAAGAAGAAATCAATCACTGTAATTATATAATTATAAAGCCTGGAGCAATTTTTTTTGAATTACTTCGAAATTTGGTACATATGTACTCTTTTCCATAAGAAATAGGAGGTAAGAACAAATTTTTTCAACAATTGGTTCTTCAGAATATTGGCTTTTTAAAATAGTCGTAGCATTTTTCTGATTTCGACAACCGTGCGTGCTGTAAAGGCTCATTATTGCCAATTGTTGGAAACAATCACATAGGTGCATGCATTAGGACAGTACATATTCCCGAGTTGCGCGTGCCTTAAAATTTAATGCTTTTTAAAGTATCACTTTTGATGACAAATACAAATCATTGATGAAAAATACAACCTCTGACGTGCTCGTGGCACACGAAGGGAGTATGCGCACTTCGTGTTTTTGTAACCTAATAGAACTCTTTTGAGCTTAACAGTTACCAAAATTAATAAATTAAATTAAAGACAATACCCGTCTTTATATTCTGTTGTTTCAAACAAAATCGCGTCATATCATGCTTGATCTATTTATGAGTTCTTAAAGCCACAGACGGTTAGCACTTAAAATATGCACTCAAAGCCTTTTTTTTTTATGTAGCGAATGTAAGTACGAAATCCTATATGGATGACACACCGCAGGGTTTTCCGCATAAGATGTGGCTTAAGCGTTTCGATCTATCTTGGTCCATACAGTTATTTCTTACTCTATGATGGATCGAGACAAGATTTGGGCGACTGCAGTGGAAGAATAAAAATAATAAGTAATCTTTCTCTTGACAATTATGCATTCTTAATACGATAAAATGCGATTTTTTTACTTTATTTGGAATATGTGGAAGACCCTGCCTGCATTTGATTAAGGATGAAAAATTATTTATTAAAATCACACATTTTAACTCATCATTGATGAAATATGTATGTATTAGTACATAACGTATAAACTAAAAATAAAACACAATTTATTTTTATAGTAAAAATTTCTGCAACACAAACTCAAGCTTAAATAGATACGAAACACTTTGCCGTATCTGCATGAGGATAATTATTACACGGTACCACCTATGATTATTCCTTTGGTGGGAAAAAATAAAGTGTGTACAACCTAATCGAGTAATTTGTTCGATGGAGCTAAAATTTACACACATTATTTCTTCGCCAAATGGCCAAATCCTAGAGGAGACCTTATAATATAATACCGACAATCAGAAACAAAGAGGACAATTCTCTGACACTGATGAAATTTTGTTTCGGCATTAATTGATATATGTATATTTATATATTTATTACAAAATTACTCACAATTTTCAGAAGCAGCATTCGCCCGCATAAATGGAATACGAAAATACCTATGTTGAGCGGTTTTAAATTCTTGCTTCGGCTGGACCAACGGCGGCGCCTTAAAAGCTTCATTTAGAAAAATATTTAAGTAAAAAAATAAGAAAATTAGGATGGTGCTTCTTTATACGGGATTACTCTTTTTGTTCCAATTCGACCACCCAAACCCATAATTTTCAACTCTCAACTCTTTTAAACTTACATATATGTACATATGTGGCAGTATGTTTATATCGGGATTATATCCTCAAAATAATGATAGTTATTAAGTAGGAGGGCCGAATTTAAAAAAAAAAAGTAAATATATACGAGAGGTGATTGATATGTACGCGCGTTACTAATTTTTAATATGTTCATCACTCTTTAGTGCTATACATCTTCTAAAAAGTGACTAAAAATGGAGAAAATTCATATTCTGCTTCAGCAGCTGTGAGGTACCAATGGGCTTTTCAATCACCCCACGCGCATTTGGAATACATATCACCTAGAATTTAAAAAAAAATTGATTATTACTACACACCGGCTTCCATGACACTTTTCGGAGCACGTTCATTTTCATCCATTGTAGTGCGTTTACGATTCTTTGCTTTCCAAGCATGGTAGACTTTTAAACGACGATGAAATTCATGCCGGCACGCCTAACAGAAGGAGTTACAATAATAAAGAAATACAAACAATTAAATTAAAAATCCAAAAAATACCTCCAAGAGTTCAATGTCACATGATGTATTAATTGCATCCCGCAGCTCAGAGTATTTCCACTTGGAAAGATCGTGTTTCTGTTTGCACAAAAGCTGCTGTTGAGCGCGCACGTTTTCTGATCTAAATAATATTAGATCATTTAGATATTACATCATTTAAAAAAATATATATCTCTTATATTGAGAGATTAATGGAGCTTATAATTATAGCTTTTTAAATTCTACGCCTAAAGGGGCATGATATATTTACTTTGTTCCTTCGCGCGTAACACATTAAAAAAGCTGTGGCAGATACCAATAATGCCAATATAACAAATCCGGCTCATATAAATGCATTTTTATATGAAATACGAAAATGTGTATGCTTTACGTATTTAGGTAGGTCTTAGTGGCAATTTCTGAGGAGATATTTTTAAACTAAGAATAGCTCTGGTTAACCAATGAATTCTTATCAACTATCAAACCGTTGTAATTACATCAAACTGATGTAATTGAAACAATTAAGGACCTTGCAAATGCGTTTAATTTAGATACTGCAGTACAAAACTTTGAATTAGTAAATTATGCCGATGAAGAGCTAGCAAATTATGATTTAATAGAGCAATTTATCACGAAACAAAAGAAGTTTACAAACCAAACTACACTTACGAGTTTCCCTTCGACTGTTACAACCAGGACCTCCGCTGATCCGACTTCTTCCTCTACAGCTCCAGATAATCAAATAAACAAATAATAATATGTACATATGCATGTCTTTTTTATGAAGAAATTTGAAATTTATGGGACTTTTCCGTCCAGAGACCAAGAACTCTGAACTTCGTATTCAGCCGTCACTTACAATCTCAAACAAACGGTCTCGCCTAAGCAAATGAGATGATGTTGTGCATTTCGGTACATCGATCACTCAGCTGACCTCGACCACTATATATCACGACCTCCCTAATGCGCTACAAACGAACAAAGTGAATACTACGAATCGTCTATATTATTATATATAGTCTAGTGTAGTGCACGGGCCGACTACGCCCATTTCTTGTGATATGTGAAACTCTGCCTCACCTACTTTATTACCGTACAAACGAAACAACAAAGTAAATAAATCCTTCAAGGGGAGGGAAATGAACGAGATATTGTTAGTTACTCTTATCTGAATATTCAAAGATTACAATCAATTCGCCTATAAGAAAATTTACAGCTCTATTCTGGGGCAGTATCAATTAATACTTATGATTTTGGTGTTATAAATATGTATATAAAATGTAATAAAGTATTATAGAAGGTCATGGAAAAAGAGATTGATTTGTGTCAGTACAAAAAAATTCCATTAAAACAATTTTTTTCTATATATTATCCAATTTAAGGGCAAAATAACCATAATTTTGCACATAAATAAGATTTTAAAATTATAATATAATATAAAAACGAATTGTTATATTTTTGGTCACAATTTGTTAATACTGCTTGGCCAGAATGGGGCTGCTGTTAGTGGCTATTGGTTAGAAAAACAAAAGTTTTTTCGGAAATTTTTATTAAACTTATGTTATTGTTGTATTATTACCATAAGAGGAAGGGGCTCTGTCAGATGCTTTATGTTCTAAGTTTAGAAATTTATAAAAATAAATTTTGAACGAAATATTTAATAATTTCTGTTACGTGATTAATGTTTTGTTCGTTAAGAAAAGCATGCGTATGTACCTGATAAGTTTGTTTGGACCCATGGGCAAAATATCAGTCTGTCCGCTAAGAGATAAAAGAAGGGTTTAAGATTAAAGTAATGCTACTTGCTTGTACATGTATATACAATATATAGACTGTAATGAAGAACTAGAGGCTGTGCGGCAATGAAGATGAAGTCATAAATAAAATAACAATAGCAAAAACCCACAAATAAGTAAAATTTCTTAATAAAACTCTCAAAATATTGAAAATAATGAAACCTACATATCTCATCGTATCGAATTGTTTCATACAATTCGCTTTCATCTTCCCTAAATTTTATGCAGCTAAACATATATAGTATGTACTCCTACACATACGATACTTACTTGCGGATGAGAGGTGGACTTTCTTCCACTTGGCCGTTTGTCTCGTTTGCCAAACGTATTGCCAATTCATGATCACGTCGTTCCTGCTCTAACTGCTGACGATATTTTGCATCATCTTGTGCTTCCTTTTCAAGTTGTGCTTGCAAAACCACAGCAGCTTTTCGATCTTCATCCTCTTGCCTCTGTCGCTGGATTTCTTCAAGCTTACGTCGAGTTTCGAGTTCGACTTTACTGTGGAAGATAATAAATGATTTGCAATGAATGAGAAATCTAAGAATCCTTTCAAATATACAGTTCTTACAGTCTTTTATTTTCTTCCTCTTCTTGTTTTCTGCGTTCCTCTTCTTTTTTAGCACGTCGTTCGGCTTCCAGCGCTTCCTGAACTTTGCGTAATTGCTCTTGCTCTTCAGCTTGTTGTTGTTCCTATAAAATCCATTGCTAAAGAAGTTGAAGTTGCAGTAATACTTTTGAGATTTTACCTTTAATTTGGCATTTAAATCCACAGTCAACTTATTCATGTTTGCCATAACTCCGTTGTAAAGGTTGTCAATTTCTCTTTGACTAATTTTAACATTAGACTGAAATTATACAATGAAAGGCTCTAAAATTAGCATACTTGAATAAAAATGCTAATTTACTTTAATACTCTGGATGGCTACGTCAATTTGTCTATCTATGCTGTCAACTTCTTTAAATATCTCGTTGTAACCTGCTTTCAGACCGCTTGCAATCTGAACTGTCTTCTGCACATTCGAACGTATTTTAACAATCTTTGTTATACCCATGAAACGGGGTCGATGTTGCTGTCTAGCGAGATGACCTCGTAATACTTTTTGTATAAGCAGAACACATTTGTTGCGGTAGCGTATGCGATTTCTTACTGCGTAAAATAGTGAGATGAGAAAGTGAGTGAGTGACAAATGTCTGTACTTATTTCATTTACATATGTTACATACATTTAATTACGCAAAGAGCACCCAACATGGACTTGATCCAGCGGGAACGTATTAACCATTTTTTCACCTTGGCAACTATAGCCAAGAGATTCTCGGGATCAGATTTCATAATACGATCGAATTCTATAAATCTTCCCGGTCGAAAGAATACTCGTGTAATACCGAACTTGAATTCTTTCGAACTTAGATTTAGAGATTGCAGCATCGCCTCGCAAAAAGTGCGTGCCGGTAGTTTAGCCAACTCGGGCGGCAAATAAGACTTGTACATATTGTACAGATCAGCGAATGGCACTCGCGAAGGATAGCCGTGTTCCATCAGTTCAAGCACGGATATAGTGCCGGAACATTTCAGTTGCGCCAGGGCAAGAGATCCCTCGAAACTTTTATCAATCATTTTGCTATTCGGTTTAATGCAGCGTATAAAATTAGTTCCCTGTAATTATATAATTAAGTAAATAATTTAAAAGTTAAAGCTAAAGATCGCTCTAACATTTTTTTCCAATTTCTCCATTAATTCAGCAAGCTGAGTCTTGAACTTTGACCCCACGGAGATAAAATTCAGTTTGCCACGCGTAATTGAGCTGCTTCCGGGGGGAAAAAGCAACTTCAACAAAGGATTATCGGCTTCTTGCACCAACCCTTCCAATGAAGCATGGAGAGCATCGTTATTCTTCTCAATGAATTGTACCTAAGAAAATTTATATATGCACACTTATAAATATTTAGAAGACAATAAAATCCAAATCATAAATAAACACAAAACCGTTTCGGCGATGAGCCATCTTCAGTTTCTTTTAGATCCTAACTCTGAAGATGTCCAAGAGATATGATGAACTCTTGGACATTCATCCAAAGGGGAATTGCATCTTACTCACCGTATTATAACACACAGCGCCTGCAAAATGACGCACAAGAAAACCTTCTTCATCGCGTATTGTACGATGTGCTTTCAGACGCGACGAACGTGGCAAAGCCAAACGAAAGTGATTTGCCCAAGCTTTATGAACTTCTGTCGTGAAATGGACAGCGGAGGGTTTGGGTAATTTTGACTCCTCGTCCAGCAGTGTGTATATGCCATTCGTCTTAGATTCAATTAAATCAATGATATCCTGATTATCGGTAAAATTGATTTCAGGAACATTCAAACCTTCACGCTTATACAATTCCTGCTCGTTTTTTAGGATATTATCATTGAAAAATTTCTGTAGTTTTTCATTGCAGTAATTAATACAAAATTGTTCAAATGAGTTAACGGTGAAATACTCAAAGCCGGCTATATCGAGAACGCCGATGTAGAATTTTGAGGCCTTAAAGGGTATACTCTGATTAATAAGTGCCACAATGTGATCAAAGAGGCGGCTATAAATGGCTTTGGCGAGTGCGTCGCGTGCGTTGCTGGCTTCATATATTTTTAAAGGAACCCTTCGAGAAAGGAAATGGACGCAAAAATTAAATCACTTAAATTATAATGCAAACAGTTTAAGTTCTCACATAATAACTGTTCCCTTTACACCGCCACCTTTGCTTTGCATAACTCGTGAAACCAGAGCTTGGCGCAACTCAGATGGATCAACCCCAAGCAATTTAGCCGTTATTAGAAGAGATTTCTCTGTTTCATTCGAAACCTGACAACCGCCACGCACATCATTCGGTATCTCCTCAAAGGCAATGTTACCCAAATGCAAAACTGCTGCCACAAGTGAATAAATACTGAGTTTATTCAACTCACTGAGGCCCAAACGTGCCAGTGCTTTGTCCAAATTTTTAAAGTTATTGTAATCATCTATTATGGGGTCCCTAAGGGGACCTTTTTGATGGTGGACATTTGACTTCTGCGTTGACGATATGAGTTGTTCTGTATTAGCATTCGAAAAGTACTGCGTGCAACCACAAAGATACTAAAAGCGAGATTAAAGGTTAAATTAAAACATGGATTATATTGTAAGAAATTAAATTAAAAACTTAAATTCTCTTCACAAAATTAATAAGTAAAATTATAAAATTCGTAACTAAAGCTTACACGAAAATCATCTGTAAGAAATTAAATTAAAAACTTAAATTCTCTTCACAAAATTAATAAGTAAAATTATAAAATTCGTAACTAAAGCTTACACGAAAATCATCTGGCTTTCCGAGAGAGATTTGTTCTCGTAGCTCTTTCGGAGCTCCTGCCAAGAGCATATAAAACACATGATAATTGCGTTCATCTGAATTCTGTGAACAAATGCGACTTTTCTCCAAGAGATAATGAGAAATGTAGCCGCCAACAACTTGACACTTGGAGTCGTAGTGAACTTCAATAAATTTGCCAAAGCGCGATGAATTATTGTTGCGCGTAGTCTTAGCGTTTCCGAACGCTTCTAGAACGGGGTTAGCTGAAGAAGTTAAATTTCATAAGATTAATAAATAGCTCTGCGGATATCTGATTTAAAAATACCATCAAGGATTTTCTGTTCTATTGGTCCAGCACTGTCGTGAGAGTAGCACAAATACTTCAGCAAATACTTGGTTGACTCTGTTTTTCCAGCACCAGACTCGCCACTGACAATTATAGACTGTGAAGACTTCAACACACGCATATCGCGTATAGCCTTGTCACCTGTAACGTAGTAGTCATGACACCCTTCTCCATGAACTTCAACATCAATGCTACAACAATATACCTATTGCAAATACATGCGGTGGCAGTTCACCCAAGGAGCGCCCGTTATAACTTCTGATTGTATTTGATGAGTAAAGATTACTAATTTCACGATAAGGATTAACAGCGATGAGTATATTGGCCACATAGGTCTACATTAATTAAACACATTACTCAGTTTGTGTAGCTATATATTTATGTACATAGATCATTTTCATCTTACGTAAATTTTATCCCTATAGTAACGTGCTTTTAAATTTTGCAAAAACGTGGCTTCATTAAGAAGCAATAATTCGCCTGAAAAGGAGAAATTACATTTAATACTCTTCAAATACACTTAAATATATATTCATTATGATTAATATTAACGATGATTTGTCTCAAAATGCATAACTTTTCTTAGCTCTAATACTGAAACTCACAGTTGTCATCACGATCTTGCGGGTCGTCGCATGATGGATATATGTCGTCCACATGACAACTGCGCTTCGGAAACCTCTCATCTATCGGAGTTACTTCGAATTCCTTGACACCAATTTCGTTTATTCGGCACTGAATATATCCTTCTATTGGATCTCGTGCCCACACCAATTGTGTGTTCATGTTTCTACCTAAAACAAAAGTACATATTTATTTTTAGAGATAGAAAATAATGTATATTAAGATTATGGACTGAGAAATTTAGCTGCTTTTTTTTCTAAAAAATCAATTGTATAAAAAAAATAAAATAGCAAACAGCACAGAGACCAGTCTATTAAAGTCGGCCTAATAATAACTTTATATCAGACAAATAATATTTTTAAAATTACGAATTGTTTACTACTATTGTCAACTATCCTATTCTCAGAAAATCAATAGAAAAAAAGAAACCAATTGACATGACAAAACCATTTCTAGAACTTCAAACGATTTGTACTCTTCGAATAGGAGGGAATCTTACTGTGGATTAATGGAAATGTCAAAGACAGCAAGATCAATTCTGAAGGAAAGGTCTGCCATTAACCTATTACTTGTTGCGCTTACTGGATCGACAGGGAATATGGATTATTGATATAAATCGTTATAATTCCTAAGCCAAGGGCTATTTTTCAGGGCTCATTTTTCATATTTTAGTACTAGAAACGCAAACTTAAGTAAATTATTGTCATCCTTAAGTTACATTTTTCACCCACCTGTGGAATAAGTTTGCTGAACTCTTATTGTAGTTATTTAATATCTTTCCAATTCTTCGTACTTTGCAATAATGGGCAATAATTGGATCCTTATCTCATCAGCGCACTCAAAAATTTTTCGAGTACCACAGTGTATGAAAAATGACTGTGAATGCATGGAATGAAATAACAATTGCCGTGAGTAATTAACTTTTTACCTTACCTAAACTATTCGAATTTCGTCTCTAAACGATCTATTCAGCCATATTCTTAAACAATTGATGGTTGCAATTTAATAGCTCTTACTGTTCACTGACAGAAAAAAAATTAAAAAGCTTTGATTTTAGATTTTTACACACAAATTACACATTCTGTCTACCTCAAAATCCATCAAAATTGCTTACCAATTTAAAAAATCGATCAAGTGAAAATTTTAAATATGAAATATAGCTGAATGCCATTAAAAAAACGAAACAATCAGAAATGTATACAGAACGTACAAGACCCAAATTAACTCGTTGTGTGGTAAACCCTCAGATCTGCCTCGGTTGCACTTAAGGCCATATGAAACCCTACACACAGTTGGATAAATGTACAAATCGAGAAAAAAACACACAGACTGTGGGAATACAAAAATAACACTTCTTCTTTATATATAAGATTGTTTACTGTTGAACACAGAAATTAAGAAAAAGCCAAAAATTCTTTTTATAATACGTTTACACCAACCTCAAATTACGCAATTCGGCTTCAAGTCACAAATTCGAAGCAAAATGTGGATAAAAACAACAACAATCCCATACAAACTGACAAATCACGCATTTGGAAACCATTCGCGAAGCAAATGCAAATAATACACACTGCTTTTTTTTTTAAACACAGCTTTTTTACAATTGGCCTCTAAAAATGGTACGAGGTCTCAAAAATGTTATTCCACCCAATATAAGAGCTGATCGTTTTGTCAACATACAATACATGTTATTATTGTTTGGTTAAACATAATGCGAATTAAGGCGGTGTAAACGGTTTTCAAATGCTAGAGGTGTGTGCCAATTGTGCTAAAATTATGCTAAAATATTCATTCAAGCGGAAATGCTTTAAAACTTATCAGTACTGTGCCAAATGTTTCCAATGAGTAATTGGCTTAATTGAATAATTGGCTAAAACACTAAATTTTAGCGGAAATCAGGGTTGCAAATCAGCCTTTATTTTATTATCATCAATGTGCCTATTTTAGCCTTTCCAGCCATCTAGCCGAACGTAGTCACAATTGGTACACAAAGATTATATGTATGTACTTATTGGCAGGGGTGTTAAATGTCCTTACCCTTTTTATTATTGCACATATGTATGTATTAACAATTTTTAATTTTGGAAATTTTTTCTGGCAATACTGATGTACAAATAATTTACTACAGAGATAATTATCTCATATGAAAGTTTTGCAAAAATTGACTTTTCAAGAAAACAACAAGCTACAGTGTAGAAGCTCGAATCAGAAATAAAATTTTTTCTGGCTCCAATACCGATCAGGAAAACAACCACTTCGGTCAGGAGAAAACGACCACCGGCCAAAAGAATCAGTGCTTTAAAAATAATCTATCTTTAATACTTCTTGTCTCATGCAATATTAAAATACAGCCATGCCAAAGCCGTCAGATTCTTTAGGACTAGGTTACTTCTATAATATGCCAAGGACTGGCTTTCAGTTACGTTTCAAAAGTTCGCTTTCACAATTTAGCGACCTTTTTAGCGAATTTAGCAGGTATATTGCTCCAGCTTATCATCATGACCGCTGTGAACGATCTGTTCATATGCGTCTGTATTCGATGCATAAGCGGGAATTTGTGATCGTTTTTATGGGTCTATTTACCTGTTTTGGCCTTGGTATAGTCATTGGCCTGTCAGGTCCGCCTATTACAAGCACTTCACAAATAACCGCCCACAGCATTTTGTCAAATACAACGCTATCGCACAGCAACTCAGTGTTGGCGACAGGGCCGTTTGCTTTGAAGTCTCCTTTGATGACAACATGCGCCCAGCAGTTATGGCTTATAGCTAAGCTAGAGACGAACAATAATGACGGTAAGATTTTACTAATCAACTATTTTACTATGTGTAATTTGAACAATTTTAAGATGAAAAATATGATAAACGTTTCGTCGTTGGAATCACTGTAGAAGGTGTAGAGGAGGGTGTGCACAAACCTTTCAATATCCTAAGATCGGAAAACACCAGTCGCAACCGCACACGTTATTTAAACTGTGATCGCAATAGCTGCGGAGAATTTACTTTGCTTCATTTAGGATTCCTTGATTATTCTCATTATATAATTATCGTGCGTTTCTATGGACTGGAATCATTTCATCACAAATATAATATTAAAGGCATAACATTCTTTGTAAGTTGGATGCCTTATAGGGCCTTCTAAGGCCTTATTTTAGACCTTGTTTTATTTGCAATTTTTCTTTTAGTTTTTTAATAAGAAGAATATAAAATTTTTATATAAGTTTTGAATTATATGTTGAATAAGTTTTAAATTATTCAACATTTTCAAATTTAACTTTGTTTCAGTTCAAAACCTACAATCCGGACTTTTCGCAAATTGAGATATGGTTTCGCTTTATATTTCTACTATTTACATTTATCGTGACGGTGAGTTATTATCAGTATTTGCGACTTTATTTCGGCTATATTAATTTCATTTCTTCCAGTGCTGGTACGCCCACAGCTTACGGAGGTATCCAATGTACGATTGGTCAATTGAGCAAAAATGGGTATCTGTTTTGCTGCCACTTTTGCTCCTTTATGATAGTGAGTACAACTCACTAACAAATCTAACAAATTATAACGTAACGTCCTTAAATCCTTAGATCCGTTTTTCCCGTTGGTGTTTCTAGTAAACTCCTGGGTGCCAGGCATGCTGGATGGCGTTTTACAAACCACTTTCCTTTGTTTCTTGCTAATGTTTTGGCTATGTATCTATCACGGCCTACGACAAAACGAACGGCGTTTTATGCGTTTTTATTTACCTAAAATCATTGTGGTATTACCCATATGGCTGTGTGCTATTGTATTAGCCACTTGGGAAAAGTGGAACGAGATGCGCGACCCTACATACAGCCATTTTGTGGACACAACACATTACAATGTAGCAAGAAGATTTATAATGTATCATGAAGAGGAGTTTTTAAATGAATACTTGATTTTTTCCAGGGGCTTAAGATATTCTTTTATATAGCGTGTTGCATGTATGTCCTGTATTTATCGCTCTTGGTTTTGCGTGCCTACACGGAGCTGCGTTCGATGCCTTTCTTTGGTAACTTACAAAAAAGCAAAGATGAAAGTGGAATTAAATAATGCTTAATTTCGTTTAAGACTTGCGTTTGAAATTTATGACCTTCCTCATGCTGTTCGTATTGTCAATTTCCATAATTGTCACATTGTGTGGCTTTGGATTTGACGTCTTAGAGGACAACTTTGTGGCTTCCTTGAATACGACTTATCGTACCTCGGCACAGTTCATGTGCTTTTACGGCCTCCTAAACTTCTACCTTTATACTATGGCCTACGTGTACTCGCCGAATTCTCACAACTTACAAGGTAAAATACGAACTTCTAAGTAAAGCAATTAGCAATTATTTTAAATCATAACAATTTAGTTGAAAATGTCACCAAAGATAATCCTGCATTTTCCATGATTAACGATTCGGATGAAGAAGTTGTTTATGGTTCTGAAGACGAGTCCAGGAGACCTCTGACGTTGAGTACAAAAAATGATTACGACAGTGACTAAACATATAGCGGCTGGGCCATCCGTTGTTTTATTTTTTGAAATGCTATAACATTTTAAAAGGTAACTACGCTTTAATCAAAAGAATGTACATACGTACATTCGAATTAATGAAAAAAAATCGTACACGCTACTACGTCTGTATTGACAGTAGCCCATGGTTTAATCTAATGGATATTTTCAGTTTCGATGGTTTGTGGATTGTCAGCGTAATAGTTGTTAAGAAGGTTTCACAAGGAAAAAATCCCGACTTGCGAAGACATTGCAGTCCGGTAGTCATGGTATCATCAAATGTGCTGACTGCATATTTCGAATTTATTGCGCAAAGGGTGGAACGTTCCGATGTTTTTGGAAGAAAAGGACCAATAATGATGCCCCCTCAAAACACCACACCAAACAGTTGCTCTGATGATGCTTACTTTTGAATAGCCTTAGAGCGAAATTCTAAAGTTTACTTGTTCGCTTAAGCACCCGCCATTTTTTAATAATTCTCGTTGTTTCTGAAACATTGCACTCATTTTGGAAACAATTTTTCGGTTCTAGGGATTTTCTCCCAAGGAAAAAAGAATTTGCGAGACACCCAAAACTTCCAAGATTTTCTATTTGGAAAAAAAGCGAATTTATTTTAAAATAATTCGCTTTGCTTTGCGAAATAGGTTCGATCGCTTTTTCTACTTTTTCGGGAAAGCTACTAAAACAAAAATCTTGGAAACAAATTTTGACATTGGTGCACTTTCCATAATGCAGTTCTTAATTACAGAGTAATTTTCTACAACCTAAATGAGTTTTGAAGGATTAAAATGAATGAAGGATTAAATTGAATAAAGGATTCAAACAATTTAAACAAATTTTCCCTCGTGTTCCTGATGTCGATATCAGAGGGACATTAAGTTCATAAATTAACCGATGGCTCACAAATTAGTTTACTTCCATAAAAGACATACAAAATAAATATACTGTATATTTATTTTTATTTATGTAAATATTTACCCACTTATTCAAAATTAAAAATGAATTAATCTAAAGTTGCAAATTTTGCGAATTTTAATTAAATAAATTTTAATTAAAAGCAAAAACTTGGTTTGTTATCCTCTTCCGCGTTTCGATGCCACTCCAAAGCAGCACGCATTACCGCGAGGGCTCGTTCTTGGGCCGCATTGTTTACACTATTAAGCAATCTCCCTGCGAATGTGTTCACATACGCTTGCCTGAAGAGGGGGCATTCCCGAGTTTGGTCTAATTCGTCATTTTTGCTGCCTTTATGTTGTGAGACTTGTGCGTGATATCAAACGAAATTCATAGTAGGTACATAAATATATTTTTTTACTTATTTCTCTCAATACTTATTTCATTAACTTAATTTTTTATAAGTAAAAACTTCCTTTTTTTGTTTTTTATATATTTAGTAAATTCACACTGAAGAATGAGTTCAATGCATTCAATCCCAAAATTTAATAACACCATCCCACCCGGCTGTAACCACTCTGCTCGCCTCATGAGGGTGCCAGAGGGCTGCAATGCAAACTCCATCATGTGCCTGCCATTTTTTGTACATTTTTGTAGTCTTCCAGTCCCAAATGTAACATTTTCCGTCACCATCACCAGACACAATATAGCTCATATCAGGCGAGAAGTCTAAATTGCACGCATAACCAGAAACCATATGACCAGTAAAGATTTTTTTGCGATTCATTTTAAACCGATTCATAGCGGAGAATATAACAATTTTATTGTCCAGAGATTGGCACGCCAGCCATTTACCATTGGGCGCAAGTGTCACGGCAGGCATAGAATGCATAGTTGGATCGGCGATGTACTTCATGTCAACTGGAATGTCCCATTCCCAAATCCGCATAGATTTGTCGTCGGATGTGGTAACAAAACGCCGGTTATCATCGACAAATGTGATTGTGTTGACAGCGCCCAAGTGACGATCGTACTCCTGTACAATGTCACCGCTACGAGTGTCCCACTGAAAATTTTTTTATAATTTAATAAGCAAATATAGAAAATTTGTCTATTATTGACGAGTTTTTCTAATTATAAACACAATAACTTAAATCCGATAAAGCTACATACACAAATTATTTTCTTGTCCGAAGTGCCGGCTACAAATAGATGCTGCTTATTGTTATCTGGATGGAATTTAACACAAAATGGCATCTTTCGAGCAGTAAATCGCGAAACCACATCGCCAGTCTCAGCATCCCAAAGTTTAATAAACCGATCGTATGAAGCAGATATAAATTGAGTGCCCTTATTATTCCAAGCTACGTCCTTGATAGCCTGACGATGGCCTGCAAAGGTGCGTATACAACGGCGCTCTCCATAAACCTCCCACAACTTAACTCGACAGTCCATGGAGCCTGAAAGTAGTAAATGCGCAGTTTTTGGGAACCATCGAATGGATGAAATTCCTTTCGTGTGCCCCTTCCATGTGTGTATGTGAGCCTTGGGCAGAAAACATTTTGGCGGAGGAACATTCGAACGCAGATTAACACCGATATCGTGCGGTGCGTGTAGATATGACCGACCCTGGTAGTCGAATGCATCCTTGACTATAAAATGATAATGCATAAAAATTTTCTCCACTAAAAAAATAAGTGACAAATTTTACTTACTGTGCAGTATAGATTTTTCTTCCAGGGGCTTGTCTTCTTGGATACGACTGCGCTTATGACGTTTTGCTAAAATCTCATCCAAGGCGGCTTTTTCTTCCTCATTCGGTTTTGCAATTGTCTGTTCGTTCTCATATTTACCCCACGGTCCTAGAAAGCCTTCAATATCGTCAGGTGCGTCATTTTTCTCCTGCTTACGTTTTTTTTTTAATATCTTCGCGGACTCAAAGGCAGTTTTACCATCTTCATCATAAGCAGCGCGTACATCGCCTACGAAAGCTTGACCGTCTGCAACTTCGTCAACTGAAGGATCCAGAGCATAACCATAAGTATGAAAGGTACGACGTTGATTTTCGAATTGAAAGGCGTTAATATGGGCCTTTTCGACATAACCAGCTAAAGTATTTCGTGGTGCCCGCATCTGCGTTGTGAGGTTTGGATTTTCTGGTCCTTTTACTGGGGCGTAAAGTTCTTCATACTTAGGATTGTATTCAACTACTTTTAAGGTGGGATCTAATGTTCGTTGCACTGTTTGAGCTCCCATTGGCACGACTTCAGGTGCTGCACAGACCGATATGCTTGTGCATAAAAATGGTTTGGAAACTTCTGTGGTTTTCACTACACTGGCTTCTACCGATTTTAAATTATCCTCCGTATCTGACTCATCGCCCGAGCTCGTGTACATTTGAAGACTATGCATTTTATTGACGTTACACAAAATTAATAATCGGAAAACAAATGCATTAAACCACAAATCAGAGATAACAAATAACTATCCCTGCTGGAAATAATGAGATGCGAGACACTATTTTATCAGCTGATTCAAACTGATATGAATTGGTAACTGTAAGGCTGCTTTCAGACAGAACGCGATTTTCGCTACACGCTGCGGGGCGATTTTTTGCGCCGTTTGTAATACATGAAACTCCCATAAGTTGTTCAGGCAGAGAAAAATTTTCTTTACTTTCGCGGCGACTAAAGTCGGCGTTGGTATTTTGTGAGTACAGTTCTACAATTTTCGGAGCTGCCAGAAAGTTGAGATCAGTTATCGTCAGACAGATGAAAGTGTAATTAAAAAATTTGTCCAAAATTGCCATTTCCCACAAATATGGCATCGTGCTATATATAAAATCAGTGGATTTGTTAACTTTCGTGTCGATTCGCGACTTATTCGCGTTCTGTCTGACCGTTAAGACAAAATCGCCCCACAGAGCGTAGCGAAAATCTTGTCGTTTGAATGCAGCTTAAACGAATGACATTTCGAATATGTTGGAAAATATTTATTCACCCGTTGTTAAATTTTATTTTCACCTCACAAAAAATTGTGGTGGGATTTTTTTCAGTATGATGTAGTGAAATTAAACGCACCATTGGTTATTTTATAAAAATAATTTTCAACACGCATTTACAGAAGTGGTTTTGATCAGGTAATTGCAGCAAAAATGAAATGTTTAAATATAAAAAAGCAAGTAGGACCGCTATTGCGGTCGTAGACGCTATAAATTTGTCGTAGGCGTTAAACTCTGGAATGCAATTCAGCTTTTAATCCGCACCACAAACTGACACCATTATTCCAAGAGACGACATCGTTCCGAAAATCGTCTTTTTATATGCAAAACAACAAGAAAAAGACGATTTTTGTTTTCAAAAAGACGATTTTCGGAACGATATCGTCTCTTTGAATAATGGTATGAGAAATTCAACTCTAGACCTATGGTATATTTCTCATTTCGGCTTTCGAATTCACTCCCAACAGTTTTCAATCAAAATATTTTAATACGAAAGTGATTTCAGAAGAGCGAGAAAAAAAAATTTCAGTAGAAAGCTTCTTTTGTAGCATATGTCTATATAAATATAGACATACACTTTTAAAGAAAGTTTAAAACTCTTCACCACATATCAAGAAATGTTTTATTTTTTGCCATTTAAAGCTATTTTTACTGTTTTGTATATATGTAGATGTATAATAAGTTTATAATAAGTAATTTGTAAATTTATTGGAACAAAACTTATCATTTTATTAATTTATTTTGCATCTGTATATATAAATTTAACATTTTAAATCATGTTTAAATATTCCATAAACTGTTTTTAATGACATTCTAGATTGCAGCTGACAATTATAATAATAAAGAAATATGTAACTTTCGTGTAGATAAGAGGAAAGATTTTTCGAGTAGATTTATTAACATTTAAATAACGGATTTTAAATGAGTGGTTCCCAAATACGATAACGAGGCTGCATGAAAACACACCTGGCTAATTTTTTACTACGTATGTATGTATGTATGTATGTATATGTAAGGGTCTGTCAGCGGGAGGTGTCAATTTAAATTTCGCTAAATTTTTAACTGCTAACATTCAACTGTCGTTTTGACGCCTTTTGACAATTAAAAAGCAGGAGGTTTATATCGCGGAAACGAAAGTTGATGAAGTTCGTACGGAATTTTTTCATCGTGGAGCGCCTTCTCGCATAGCTTCTGTAAATTTAATAAATAAATTCGGCCAGGCCTATTCAAAATATCGCCGCTGCAGCTGAAAGTGTGGCTAAAAACCTAGCTTTGTTCTCATACCGAGATAAAGATTTGAGCATAAGCCAATTTGCATTGCATTTTGCATAAATATTTTGGCTTAGATGGTTATGACGTTCAGTTGAGACTTTATAAAGTTATAAAGTCAAGAAGACAGCCCACAAGTGGGTTGAGTCTATTGTTGACACCTCTTGTGGACAGACCCTGTATAATAAAATACGATGATGGTGTTGTCAAAGTGTTTTAAAAGCTAAATTTTTTTGGACAGTAAAAAATAATTAATTTATTTTATTGGAAGTGAAATTTAAAGGTAGAACAATTGGAGCTTAATTAACAATTAAACTATTTAAAAATAACATTTTGTTGTCATAAGGCCCTAACGCCATTCTTGGTAAAAGAATTGGCTGTTTTGTATAAAATAATTCCTTTCAGTTCAAATTTAATTTGTATACCTTAGCACTTTTGGGAAATTCGAAAAGCATATATATGTATGTATTTACTATATACATTTATGTATGGAAGGGGAAATTTAATCCCATAGAACTTAAATTTAAATCGATTATTTAGTAAATTTGTCCGTCAACGACAACCATTTTTACCATGGTTCTTTTCAATTTTTCTAACTACAACTTTTTAAGAAGTGAAAAATCAAACCGGTTTACAAGAAGTTTTTAAACACTAAATCGGTCACTCTCGTGGGTGACTGCTTCGAACGAATGGTTACACGGTACAAATACTATAAAATAAATGCAATGCTTTCTTATGTTCTTACATTTTGTATAACAGAAAATTTGTTTCGTTGCTTAGGAAACCTTTTTGTTGCAATTGTTTTTTTTTTTTCTTATTTATTTTTTTCTAACACGGCCATTGGTTTCTTCCATCCGTTGCTCTTCGTTGTGTACTTTACAGTCGTTGTGTTGGTTGTATGACTTAGTTGTTACAATTGCATGCTTTCAGGTGGTGGAGAAATTATTCATTTAACTTTAATGGAGTTAACTAAAGCTCATCTGATCTGATTCGGGATACTTAATTTTGTGATTTTAAGAATTACAAAATATTTCGCTATTTGCATAATTATTTTAAGTTGTTTTAATTATTGTCCATCTATAAGTAATTATTAAGTTTATTATTAATTACTTAGTCTGAGAGTTAAGCTTACGTTGGCACAGCTTTTCAACGAAATAGCAGTTTATTTTCAATGTTTCTATGTATGTATATGCACAAAGTTTTTTTATGTTCATTAGCTCAAAGTTCACTTAAAGTTCTACATATTCGTTATTCTTATTACATACGATAATTTAAATAAGGCCAAATTAATATATATATATATTTATTTCTCTTATAGTTAGCTCAAATTTCTTAACTGTTACCAGAAATAAATTATACGCATATTTTCAGTGTATTTCTTATTGACAAGCAGCAGCTCTTCTAATGGAATGGTTGTACGGTACGTTTTTCGGAGGAGCGTTTCTTTCGTTTGTGCGCCATAATCGACTTAGCCCCAGCCCATTCTGTACATTGTAAGAAAGAGTGTTTCTCTTGACAGCTGCTACGGTGCGGTGCGGTGCGTACAGCAAATCGCAAGCCGCTCTTAACAACCCGTTTCGCTCGCACCGTCACAGTATTTCAAGTGCACCGGGCAAATGGAGTTATTTGCACATTCTCTAATACGGCTACATTGTAAAATGCTCCAGCATCTGGCACAAAGAAAATATTTATCTTATTTTTTCTTTCGTGTCCTTCATTTCGCACTTTTTTTTACACCGCGCATGTGACTACAGTTCGTGATACTAACAGGTTTTTTATGTAGTATATTTTTAAAAGTTTCAAATCTATAATTCAGGACAGAAGATTGATTGATTTAACATCTTAAGAAATACATACTCTTTTGACACACAAGTAACCCTTAATGTACTGTCAGTTTAAGAAAATACAAAAACGAAAATGTAAAAAAACAAAACGAAAAACAATTAGCAAGTATTTTAACTGATTTAATAATTTAAAATTTTTACACATTACTTGAAAAAAGGTTTCAATAAAAAATTCACTGGAAAAATATAAAAAGCAACTTAAGATAAGGTTGAATAAATACTACTACGATACAATACATGCCGATAATTTTTCGTTTTTATACTTTCTCTGAATTTTGTTCAATAAGTTGAAACGGAATTTAAATTTGTTACGTCTTCATAAGATCGGATTATTTTCATTAGTCGCAGCGGTCCCATACTAACCTATGTATGTACAAAACTAACCGCGCGTACGAAGGAACGAAGACAAGAACCTGGTTCTGAGCCAGCAGAAGGAGAATTCTGTGAATGTGCAAGCAGCTACCTTTGCCGAGTCCAAAATGGCGAGCATTTAGAAACCTATCATGGCTCTTTATTTGTCTTAGCTCAGCTCTGCCCTTTTACAGAAGATGAAGTGCTGATGTACGGTCGCTTTTTCGGGGTGAGGTGTAGCGCATTTACGCTCCTGGTGCGAGCTTTTCACACGGTCTCAATATTCTTACTATAGTACTGGTTATTTATCAGTGTGCTCGGAATTAAGTCTTTAAGTAAGTAAGTAAGTATGTATGTACTTGAATGTAGCAGAGGAAATAATTCGTAAGGTATTTTTATGGCTGCTTGATATTTCAGAAAATCAACACTTTTGTACGAGTCACCAAAATGAAGCTGCATAAAAATAAAGCTTACTTACTTACAAATGTATATATTCAATAAAAAGGTTCGGTTTAACTGCAAGTACTTGCTGTTTTTTACCCTTATGTTTTCCGCAGCATCAAGGTGTGAGGTGAGCATGTGAGGAGGCCATGAAGTTGGCCACTAACTTGACACCAACTAATTTGCAGATTGAATTTTGGATTTCTAAACAGTTCGACGGTGGGAATATCTGACAAATGTAACAATATTCCGCCACTTTGTGTGTAGGGAAGAAGTATGTATAAAAATATTCTTAGATAAGTTTATATAGTGCTTTTTTCTGTGCTGCCGCCAGAGGCGTTTAGTGCTATTTCGAATATGCATTAAATACAATAGCATAATGTGAGTAGGTATTAATACGTTTGTCAAAGGTTGTGTGAATGTTGATTTTTTAATTAATTTTTTTCCTTTCTCCTTTTCCTTTTTTTTTGCTGTTCAGAATGTTAAGCTGTTATTAATGTATTTTTGAATAAGTTTGCTTTTTTCTTCTTAAAGTTTTATAATTCCGTCTGTACGCAAGTACATACATATGTATGTACACAAGTACCTACGCTTGTGTGATAATGAAAAAAATGTTGTTGGCATGGAATTATAGTGACATAAATAAACGAATAAATTGTTGTTCACATCCTTTAACGCGTTGTGAAGGCGGTTACTCGGATAGCAGCACTAGTAACACTCGAAATGTGATGAGGAAAATATCTTAAAGTTTATTAAGCATTTATTAAGAAATTTAATTTTTTCTTAAGAATATTTCTTAATAAATCCTTATTATATACGCGTTTTTCTTATGATAAATCGAACGAACGAGCGGACAAACGAACGAACGAACGGACGAACGAACACACAACTGAAATGGATGTGATGATGTTTCAAGGTAAAAGAGCCGAACTATTTTACATTCTTCGATAAAAAAAAATATTTCAACTTAAAAAAAAGAGTAATATACAAAAAAGTATGATACCTGAAAAGACACTTTTCGCTGTGATGCAGGCTTATACATTTAAGTACCACATTAAGTTTTCAATTTTTCGACAAATTTCTTTGTAAAAACTACATGTATCACATTTGAAGATTCATTGCAAACTAAACTTATCCCGGTGCTCTCACTCACTTATCCTTACGCATAATAATGCAGTAATGCAGTAACTAATGCAGCAACTAATTGTATAAAACCTTTGTTGGTTGGTAAATGGCGAAGTGACAGTGCTGCCGGTTGGGCTCAGGCAGCATCGAGGGCGTCGGCGGCAACGGAGCAGGTACCATGTGCGTGCTGGCATGTTGTTGGTAGGCCGCATCCGACAACGGCGACGGCGGTGGACACTGCTGCGTGGACATAGACATGGTGGAAAGCGCATTCGGCCAATGGCAGGCGTTTCTTAAGTATCTGACGTGCTGCTGATGTTCTTGCTGCTGCTGCAAATGTTGTTGCCATTGGTGGCGCAGACTGCTAACGGCCAGACAGTGTTGTCGCCGTTGATCGTGACTCCTGTTGTTGTAGTCACTACTAGTGGATGTGCCGCTAGTGAGGCCGACCGCTGGATTCCGCAAATTGACAATATCTACCAAATTCGCCGCCGATCTGCGGGCAGCTCCGGCGCACTTGTTGGCCAGTTTCGATTTCGCTGCTGTTTTCTTTGTGCTGGAGGCGTTCGAGACTGAAGAGTCGCCCACCTATTCCCTGTAGGGCTTGCAATATGAGTACCGGTGGTTCATGTGCTGGCTGTAGGAGCCGGAGTGTGAGAAGCGTTTGAGGCACTTGGAACATTGAAAGGGCTTCTCACCGCTGTGCAGACGCTTGTGCTCGGTCAGGTGGTGCTTGTGCTTGAACGCCTTGGGACAGTCGACGCACTGATAGGGCCGTTGACCTGCAGAAGGAGGGAGAAGCGGAGTTTGAGTAATCAAAGGCAGAGCAGAAATGGAGACTTCTTTTACCTGAATGTTCGTACTTGTGTCGGGCCAGCGAGCTCTGTTTGGCGAACGCTTTGTCGCATTGATCGCATATAAAGGGCAGATCGGGATCTCCGGCATGTCCGTGCGTCTCTGCTTTAGTTCGTCTCGACTTCGGGAATAATAATCCTCCTCCTCTAAAGTCTTCTCCATGGGAGATGATTCGTGATTCGTCATCAGCACGACAGTAGCGCTTCTCTGACTGACCACCCGGACTCAAGCTGTTGCTGTGGCAGTCGCCCAGCGCCGCTGCGGCATTCAACTTAATACTGGTCATTAGCGGATGGCGGGCGTGTTCGGGATTTAGCTGGAAGAACGCCTGCATGGGCAGCAGACTGTGATGCGACAATGGTGTTTTGGGTAGCATGTACTGGGCTGCCTGCTGACCGGCAGAAGACAGAGCGGCAGCTGCGAAAGCGCTCGAGTGGTCTGGGTGCGGCGGGAGCTGTGGCAGCGAAGTCGCTTCGTGGGGCGGCGGCGTTTGGCGGTATTTCTTCGCCGGAGAGACTCCGCCGCGATAAGGCCTCTTGACGGCGGCAGCTGCATGCTTGAATGATGACGACGACGCTGCCAATGCCGGGCCGGGGCTCGACAATGACGGCGATGACACTCTACAGCTCAGATTGAGGATCTCGTTGTGGTCGGAGGCATCGTCTACCTGTTGCGCAGCAACATCGTATGCCGGTGAATGTTGTTGAGTAGTGTTGTTGCCGAAACGCGAGCAGTTCTCGTTCTTCTTCAGCGACAGATCGAGAGGTAGGTCATCCGTTTCTGTGTGCAGTGCCTCAGTTGGCGGGTCAGTTGCTTGCAGTGGAAGAGCAGCGGATTGCGAGAGAGCGAGTTTGTTGCTGCCGGATTTGTTGAGATTGCAGTTTTGTATCTTACGCTCGCGGGAGCGGTTGTTCTGGAACCACACTTGGATCACGCGCGCATCCAGCTGAAACTTATGCGCCATTAGGCGGAATTCGTCACGACTTGGGCGCGCGTTTTGGGCGTACTGTTGCTTCAGGCAAGTCTGCTGTTCCTCCGTAATGGCGGTGCGCACACGCACCTTCCGTTCCGCGCTCTCCGCATTGCAGTCGCTTTTCATGGTCGCATCTTCATGGTTATCCTCTGCATCTTCGTCGGCATCGCTCGTCGGCGGGAAGAATGAGGGAGAGATGGCGGCGGCGGCTTGTGTGGCGGCGATATTTAGGCTTTGGTTAAACTGAAGCTGTTGGTGGTGCTGCTGCTGCTCCAATTCCTGCTTAATAAAACCGCACAGTACCTTTTCGTGCTGCACAAGTTCAGTGAGGTGATTAAAGACTTTATGACACTGCCTGCACCGCAAGTCCCTTTCAAGTTCCTGAACGTGGTCGTGCTGCTGCAGAACGTCGCTGTCGCCGCCTCCGTCGCCGTCTCCTTGTTCACGAGAAATGTGGGGAATCTCCACTTTTATTGTGCTCTCAGCTACTGTCATCTCTCTTCTGTCATCCAGCCGTTCTTCCAGGCTCGCTGGACCGGGCTCTCTCTTAATCGGAAGAGTAAAATATTCATGGTTTTCTGGCGGATTTTCGCTGCTCTCTATTCTCCCATTCTGCTCTGAGTTGCGTTGTTGTGGACTGAACAGGAGAGTGCTTTCATCTTTGTCAAGCTCGTTTCCTTCATCCTTCCTGCCTTCAGATAGCAGCACTGGCGTGCAGGCACTGCTGTCATCTTGGCGCACATCTTTGGCATCACTTTCATCCAAGTCCATTACCAGCTTGAGGTCATCGGAAATCTCTTCTTCCCCGGCGTCTTCGACAAATTCTTCCACACTTTCTTCAAGGCCCTTTCGCTGCTGTTCCTGATTTGCCTCCTGGAGCTGTTGTTGTTGTTGTTGTTGTTGCTGCTGTCCAGCAGCAGTCAACTCCAGCAGTCGCTGAATACTGTACGGTTGTAGGCGTGTCTCCAGCGCCATGCTGTAGAAAGGATTCTGTAGCGCCAGGAGCGTGGCATTCATGGCACTGCTGTAGTTGTTATATTTGGGTAGTAGGTCCTGATAGAAAGGGGTGGTCATTGAGTTTGCAGCCGCACTTCTCGCGCTCAAATCGTTGGCGAAGTAATTCATGGGATTAGGTATGTTCGGTGCTAGAACTCCTCCTCCTCCTCCTTCGTTGTTGTTGTTGTTGTGCATATGAGGAATGTTTTCGGCGGCCAGTTCGTGGCCGACTTTTTGGCTCTGTTTGGTGTTGCTCAACGGCTGCGCGGTACTGTTCGATGACAAGATCAGTGCGCCTTTTTGCAGCGATTTCATCATGGCTCGCGTGTTATTCAGCTTCAGGCCTATGCTGAGGCATTTCTTCGAAGTGTTGTGCGACGAGAACGAGCCGGAATGAGAGAAACGCTTGCCGCAACTGTCGCAGCCGAACGGCTTCTCGCCGGAATGAATGCGCAAATGCTCTTTCAAATGATGTTTGAACTTGAACGCTCTGGTGCACAGATGGCATTTGAATTTACGCAGCAGCACGGACTCGTCGTGGCTGATCATGTGCCGCTGCAGGCGGTAAACGTTGGCAAAGCTCTTGTAACATATCTTGCAGCTCTAAAGGAGAGAAAAGAAAAGAAGAGAAGAAAGAATTTAGTAAATATTCGGAAGAGAAATTGAATTTAATTGAATAAGAAGGTAATTTTCCTTCTAAAAATTAAAAGTTTCGAAGGTCTGAAATAATATAATAGTTTTAGGGTGGTCCTGGGTTTTCTGACAATCACACAATCATATATATTTTAGCGAAAATCCAAAGGTTAAAAGGTTAAAATAAAAAAAAAATTATTTATATATTTAGTTATTTATATTTATATTTATTATATTAATTTTAAATTATAAAACTTCGCTTAGGCTTTTTTTTTTGGCTTACAAAACCTTATTCACCACAATTAATACACCTTTCAGTAATTCAACCGGTTTCGGATTGGACGAAACCATAACTATAATGAAACTATAAAAGAATGCATGCCCCCGCGCAGCCATTTGTACGATAGTGCGCAAAGCAACCTGTTAGCGCACACACACAGTCGCATGGAAGCCGCGCCATCAAAAAATGTGTGTAAATAGGTAACCGCCTACCATGAAATTCATTGGAGCAACAGCGATAACAAAACACGGACGCGGACGCGGCCGCGGCCGCAACGGTGCTAACGTCATCGTTTAATTAAATGCGCCGCACTAAGGGCAAGTCGGCTGAGTAAATACGAACGAAGCCCATTTAAAAAAAAAACAAAACGGAAACTTTTTTGCTTTGACGCGTAACCAGCTGCAACACATGTACGCACACACACATATACACACACACACGCACGCGTTGCCATGTCAATTCTTCAATTTTTTTTTATACGCACAACCAACAGGTTCTTGACCTTAACTTGTTTCATTATAGGGAGGAGCACTTCTCTCCCTCTCTCTTTCTCTCTGGTGCCAGTCGAACACACGCACACACACCCGACCGGCGTGTATAGTACTTCTTAACGACCGGATGTTGCCAATTGGAGATTACCTTAATTTTTTATAAACATGGCAGACAAAAGAAGGGCCTGATAGCGCTCGAAAACGAAGCAATCCGAAAGGAATTAATAGATTATACCGTAGTAGTTTTATGTCTGCCTGTCTGTATATATGGACGTACAGGTGTGCCTATATATGTATACGTACAACTATTTTAGTCCATTCTTTCCTACTTACATATATACATAGATAGCTCCATCATTTAATACGTACGTTGATTTATAAGTTATCGTGTTTGTGTACGTAAAGGCGCCAATGACGTTAAATCAGCATAAATCAATTAAACCAAAATACGCAATGTTTTTTCGCTGCAAATGACAGTTACCGTTTGACAGATAACACTGCAGAATGATAAACAGGTTAAATGTCAGAGGCCCTAAACACAGCGAAAAAAACTCTCTATAGGACCTTATACTCGTATATGTATGTATATGTATATAATTATAAGTTTTAATTAAACTTTTCATAATTTAAGTAACGAAAATTAGCAAACCTGAGAAAAGCTAATGAGAAAAGCTAGGCCCAGGCTAAATTTTAGATAAATGTATACCCTTTTATTTACAAGATTTATTAAGAGTAAAAAATCTTATAGTATTTTATTTGATTGTTTTATCAAAAATTCTTCTCTTCTTTTATAAAGCGAACGACTTTTAATCACCTTTTTTTTTTTTTAAATATTTATTTAGTTATTTTACTCGGGTTTACTCGGAGCAGCAAAGCGCGTTGTGTACGAGATAAAGAAAACTAACGACGTGCGGGCATCAGATTGTTAGGCCGACCCAATTCGAGCATACTGAGAAACGACATACCGCGCAGAACAGCTTCGGCAGAGTATAGTAATTTCTAATAGTAACGTATAATTGTCTAAATTTTAGAAAAGTGTTAACTGAGTTATTATCAGCACGAAGAATGTGCTTGTGAAACGGATGAAGATCACTACAAGAAATTTATTCTGATTCTGTACCAATATACAAATGTATGTACGTACGTACATATTCGAACACCCGTTCGTTCTTGTATCCCGCGATAAAGGTTATCATCAGAGGAGAGTTGAACTGTGATAAGAATTCTCTGAACTCTGTTTTACCGGTGCACCGATTGATACATATTTCGCTATCAATAAGTTCGGAGAGTTCAACAACTTTTCCAGAAGAAATATCGTGCATACATACATATAGTTATACCACGCCGCTGATTACTGAAGAGGGAAAATGTTTCTCCGTTCGGTAGGAGATTTTATAAAATGTCTTGTAGTTGCTTATCAAATTTGAATGGAGAATAAATAATTAAGAATAAGTAGGTTCGTTGTAAATAAAAAGTGTCCATTAAGCTCTTAACATTTTTCAAAATATATGCATTTCATTACAATGTTTTATGAATGAAACGAATTAAAGATATAAGCCGTTTATTTTGAAAGCGGGCGGGGTTTGTATTTTCAGCACAATGCAATTCTTTATGATTTAACAAAAATTGTAAATATTTTCGTTGATTTATGGGAATGTTTTGCAATAAGCAATAAACAGACTACAAGAAATTGAGAAATAGTAAATTTTAACTCGAGTTTACGCGAATTTAACACTCAGTTTTTGTGGGTTACTGAATTTAAATAAAATCAATTATCAAATTTTCTCAAGAAAACAGTCTACAAAAAAAAAAAAACAATGTAAACTGTCGGAAGAAACACAAAAATATAGTTTTAAAAAAAATAAATAAATCGCTTAAAAATCTACTACTATTAAGTTCGTTAATAGACGCGTTAATTTAATTAATCCTTCTCTTAAAGTATTTATTATTTAGTAAGTCGTTGTACTTTTCGGTAAAAATCATTGCTACCCTTTTTAGACTTTATCTTTTCCTTCGAAGAAGACAGAGTGTGATAAAAATTAGGAACTCTGAGATCATATGAACACAACACAAAACATCTTTCCAATATAAACGACACGTCGCAACGCTCAAAAAAAGACAGAAGTAGATAAATTTTATCTACGGGTAAAATTAATTAATGCACTTCTCCGATACGTTTCCGATTTATCCGATTCTAATTAAAACCGAAATACCAGACGTAATCAATGTCGTAGTTTGTTGAAAAAGTGAAGCCATGAGCATAAATTGAGGCAGTTGTCAGGTCAAGGTCGAAATTAGATTTGTATCGTGGCTAATGGATCACACTAATAGTTAGCGGTTTTTTTAATTCGGTGCAGCATTCATTTTAATTTTAAAATCGTAAAAACTGCTACTGGTGTGTGAGAAAACTCTTCTCGTAAATTATCAAAATAAATCGTCATTAATATTTCACCTTGTGTACATTGTGGCGGGTGACCTTTCAGCTGCTTATTTTATACATATTTGTTGTGGAAACACCTTAAAAAAGCGGTGGTGGGGGGGGGGGGGGGAAGGGGCGTTGCCTCGTCCCACTCCGCCGACTATACAGATACAATAAAATAAAATCCTACAAGCATGTCTGCATACTCATTTACGAGTATTTGCTTTCTAAAGTGTATGCAATTTTTCAATTTGAAATGTCGGCCTGCCGTCCCCGCCTGCCTGCCGGCCTGCCGTCGAAAGTGTCCAAGTCCTTCTGGCCGGAAAGTACAAAAAACTCGCCGCACCAACACACACTCACACTCATGCTACTGACTCCGGGCGTGGAGGTAACCGTAACGCCACTGAAAGTGAACAACTTTTTAAAGTTGCAAATGGAAAAGTTCAGCAAATATTTAATTGCAGCAGTTATATTTTACACATTTTTTTCTTTAGCCAGCGCCAGCGCCAGCACAAGCTCAAACACAAACAAAAACTGAGACCAATAATTAATGGCAGTCATTTGGCTCGCACAATATGCACGTATGTAAGTTCCGACCTTTTAAACTGTGGTCGTGGTGCTTGTTGTTGTTGTTGTTGCTGTTGCTGCTGCTGCTGTTGTTGTTGTTAATGATGAAGCAATGAATTTTCTGGCCATCAACAGCATCGCAGACATCTCCAATGGGCTATATTGACTTCCGAGAGATTGTTGCTAACGTTTACATTGCTTTCTCCTGGCTTTGCTGGCTGTAAAAGCTGTTCTGTTCTGTTCTGTTCTGTTCTGTATGCTGGCGTGTTTGATGGTCCCGAGTACCGCCCGCCCGCCCGCTCGCTTTCAGTTCTTGCCGTTCCATACCAACTTGATTTGTATAAGTTTCAGCAGTCGGCCTGGTACTTGGTGCTTAAATGTCACCGCAACGAAAGCCACAGTTGGCAACCGCTGCAATATCAGGACCAGATTAACTGTCGTCAGCTGTTGAAGCACGGCAGAGCTTTTGAATGGAATCGAACGGCGAAGAGCAGTCAAAATTGAAAAAAATTACAGCCGACTATCAACTTTTGAAATTAAACAAAGGCCTGCTTTTGGGTCCAGCCGCCACCATTGACCTATTATGAGGTGTACACACATACATATGTACAAATGTTCACAGATTTTCATATATAAATATGTATATATACGAGATTATGTATAAATATGTATGTTTGTATGCAAGGACTGCGTGCACATAACGATGTGTTTTTAAATGTACTATATATACAAAGGTGATATATACATACATAGCTCATGGCTGCAAGTCTGGTATCGTATAAACATGTCTACCGTGTATATACGGAGCGTTAAATTAGGTCAGAATTCGTTCATAATTAATTATTTTCATTTATATTGTAAAGTTTATGAAAATTTTTGTGTACAATATTTATCTCTTTCTAACATATTAACTATGGAAAGAGACAAGGCTATGGCGTCTAGTATTTCGAAATTCGAAACAGGGTTGACAACTGCTAAACCCCGAAAATCTTTTTGGCTTTGCGCTAAACTTACAATAAAAATTTCAAAGGAGAGTTAGTGGTGTTATAATGGTTTTCGTTGTGAAAACCAGTTTTGCGCTAAGCTGAAGCAAAACCGCTTTATGGAAATATCATATTAGATTTGAAAAATCAATGGACTTAGAAAATGTACATTAGTGATGGTGTCAAGAATATTTATTCGTTGCATCGACAGTCGTTATAAATTTATCTCTTAAAAATGCACCGAATTTGCGAGTTTTATATAAAGTTTAGCTCCGAAAAGCTTCGAGAAGCAAAGCCTTTTAATGGATTATATGGATTATACATATGTACTTTTACATTTTCCACTTTTTTCGAAAATTAAGATCCCAGAGTCACATCACTTTTAGTTAGTTAACATAGATTTTATAAACTCATTTACAACATGGTTTTTCTCAAAAAAACAACGTTATATATAGTATACCAGTGGGCAGATTACGCCCATTTTTTGTGAGATGGTACGCCGCAATACGGTAATCCCGGAAGTAAAATCTCAGCTTAAAATCTGCTCTAAAAGCGGAGAAATTTGCGTTTGTAGTTTTATTTATCGCAAAATAAAGGCTTTGGACTGCTCTGATCTCTACCATTTTCAAGCCTAATTAGCGTATAAAGACAAAGAATATTCGGAGCATGTGCGTATCTCTTATTCGCTTTGCGCTAATCGTGATTTCCACAGACAGATAGACAGACGGACGGACAGCTATGGCTAAATCAAGTCATATCAAGAGTTGATTTTCAGCAAAAATACTCGTATATATACATATGTACTTTTCTTTACCTGCCACACCTCGAAACGGAAGAAGATCAGGGCGTATATACGAACATCTTAAATTCCTTTCAGTGTAGGTTATAAAAAGCAAACTCTACTATTGAGGTTGAGAAGGGCACGATTTGCGAACTCACCGCGCTGAGATGCTGCAATATTAGATTTTTGCTTGCCGCAGACCAAGAAGAAGAACAGGAAATAGCATATCGTACATACGAGTACATGCACGTAGTATATGTTTCATTTAGATTTCGCTGCTGCGCTCACTCCACAGGCCACTTCAGTCAGAGTCATATTTTTTCAAACTGCCTGCTGTTTTATTTATGTTGATGGTCAACTTTGGGGCGAGGAGGATTCTCCGAAATGGCTGAGAATTGGCTGAAGTCCCCGGAGATGAGACGTCCGTCTACAGCCGCCGCCATGCGTGCACACGCCATGCCTCTGACAAACACACACACACACACACACAGCAACATGATGTCCAGCCGGCGGAGTGTGAGTGTAATAATAACACGCTTAAGGTAACAATCACAGCCGGGATATACTTCGTGCCGGGGTTTTTTATTATGATAAAGAAAAGTTGCAAACATTGATATGAATTTATTAGAAAAGTCAAGCGAGTCGGATGGGAGAGCCTTTCGAGACGAGAGCAGTTCAGCGCAGGGAAAGGTTAATATTAAGAAGCATAGAAAACGGCAAAGGACGGATACAGAATGTATGCCGACACTGCCAATGATGATTGCTTATTAAAAGGTATTGTGAGCAAAGCGAAATTCTGCGAATATCTCAATATCTCAAAACGAAGAAAGTGCTTGGATATTGAGCAAAGACTTTTAATTTTGTTTATTAAATACCTACGGAGAAATCTTGTTGGACTTTTCTGGTCCGAAACGTTGGTGGCTTTGAAATGTCTTTGAAAATTACCACCCACGAGATTTGCGTAGACCGAAGGCGGCAAAGCACACTCACTTTAAGTGCGTAAGTAACCTCTATGTAACGCGATAATATGGTCCATTTCAACGTGGTTTGGTTCTTTTGTAACTACTTTAGCCATTTCTTTTTAAGAGACCACACGGATTTATGACGCTGATGGACTGACAGACACATCGTCAAAGTTTTGTCTCTCGGAAATATCTACGTACAAGGTGAAAATTCGCTCTACAGCTTCTATAGACTAACTTTTAATCCGTTGCCAGCAGCACTTTGCGAAGCTTTTAAGTTGTGCACACGCCTACGTTTTTCTCTACCTTAATTTTCTTTTATTTTTATTGGTGTTTTTTTTTGTGGGTGTTTTTACTGCACGGCTATATGCGCGATAACTTCTTCTTGGCTTTGCTTTTTACAGCCAACGTCTTCGTTCGCACCGAAGCTATTTAGAGTTTTCTTCTATGCTTTTGCTTTGTTTCTATTTGTTGGAAAATATCGGAATGATTACAGTATGATTATATTACTTTCGTGTTTGAAAGAAATATCTCTCTGTGAATTGAATCGGACACAAATGTAATCTCTCTTTATAAATTGAGGAAGCAGGGTTAGGCATCCGCAGATGAAATACAGATACGCTCGCTGCAAATTAAAAATATCTCTTAAAGGAAAATCGGTTTTTCAAAGCGAGATGTGTGCGAGATCATAGACAGGCCGCAGCACATTTGGGTTCACCTGGATTTGAGTGATATTTTGAGAACGCACATATAATAATTACATAAACTATGTGTTATAAGACAGCTGTGCGCAAACTGTTTTTGTGGTAATTAATGCTTCTGCAACATTTACAAATAATAATGTAGAATTGTAAAAATATTGCCACAGCCATCAAAATTTGAGTATCGAAAAATTTAAATATTTCTTTGGGTTCTGATTTGTAATCAGTATCAAAAACGTTCCTCAATTGTAAGAATTTTATATACAATAACCTGAACTTGGTTTAATTTGCCGACAAAAGATGCTCGTTCTAGTTCACACTTTCTCTATCTTTAACCCTATACCTCTCCCTTCGGTTTTAGGTTATAAATTTGAACTTATAACTCTTCACATAAATTTAAATTTTGTTTAAGAAGAGTAATCGTGTTTCTGCAATAATATTACAAGTGTTACGTAAATACATACATAGTATAAATATCGTATGTCGTTTTTATGTACCCTTTTGTTGCCCGAAAAATGCCCGTTTTAATGACCTCAACCCGCTTGTAGTACTTGAAAATACAATTTAAGGGTAATAAATAACTTCAAAGAATTACGGAATTTCTTTTGACAGTAAATAGAAATTTCTTAGTAGAAAGACAGATTTTGTTTCATTCGATGGTTCGAGAGATTGGCTCTCAATCGTCTGTTTTCAGTGTCAATCAATAATGGCTCGATTGGATTGAAGTTTTATCACCAAATCCTCACCAACGATAAGGTTGCAGGACTTGGTGCGACGAGAAGAATAACATACATATTTATAATCCACAATTTAATGTATATTATGAGTGTTAAAGTTGTTTATTTACGTTTAATTGTAACGACATTATTCATATTTTAACCGAAAATCTAGGAATCGAGGAATCGACGTCTGCAGTTAAATATGCTAAATTGTTACAGCATAAATTGGAAAAATTGATCTTAATTTTACTGTGTTAGCATACAAAGGTGGTCTCTATTGTGTTGCCTCTCTAACCTCTCTGCGGCCTGTGTTTCTTCATAAATGTGCCAACACTAATGTTACGTATTAATAGAGCGTCATGATCGACCACAGATCGATCGTTAAAGTCTGATTTTCATGACTCAGAGCAAAAATAAACAAAAATTATTGTATGCTTTGATACTGATAAGGGCGACTTGTGTGAATACCGCGTGAATACAATTAACGTTTTGAGGCTGCTTTGTATCGTATCTTATACTCGGTGACGTTGAGGAGTCTGTGACTCATGTTTCACGTTCTGAAGTGCATAAAATATGTACAAAAATGCTGAGCTGTCCTTGGGTTGGGTTCACCAAGTGTTCATTCGTTCATTCAATTTATTTACTGAAGATCAAGCGTTTGAAACCATTTAAAGATTACATAAATCAAGTGAAATCATTATTTAGTAGAACTTAGAACTTACTTCTTCATTTGAATACTACTTACTTGGTTGACACCAGCCGTTCCATTGATCTGCGCGCTCGGAGAGTGTAACACTTCGTGCTTCTCCAAGTCGTCGCGAGTCAAGAACACTGTCCCGCACTGCATGCAGTGATGGGGCCCCCCTGCAGCCCCCACGAACGGGCTCGACACGCCCGTGGATGTTGTTTCGCCCGTCCCCGTCGCCGATCCAGGGCTGGGGTTGGAACGTGCCGCCTCCAGATCGTGAGCACTGCCACTTTGGCTTGCGCTGGCGTTGACGTTGGCGTTGGCGAGCATTGGATTGTGGTGACCATTGGTGGCGGAGTAGATCTTATTGGCCGGAGAGGTGGGGGAGGAGTTGCAGGTGACCGATCCGTTCGATGACATGGCGATCGTTGGGGCTTCAGTGTGAGCCGAGTGCATAGCCAGTGCTGCCATGAACTGCGCCGCAGCGGCAGAGTTTAGATTCGTTGTCAACTGTGCTCGCAGATGCTGATGCTGAGGTGAATGCGAGGCTGGAGCTGGTTGATTATAGTGTGGATGATGAAGTTGTTGTTGTTGTTGTTGTAGTTGTGATTGCCTGTCGACTCTCGTTTTCAGATCATCCGTTGAGGTCATTGAGGCGGCGCAGTGACTCCTCGAATTCGGAAACATGGCGCTGCTTTCGATGGCGGTGGTAGTCGTCAGTGAATGTGAGTCCATTGTACCGTTTAGGTAGCTGTGATTGAGGTTGATGTTGACGTCGCTCCTGATACCGTTCTGCTGGTGGTAGCTGCTGTATGCGCCGCCGCCTTCCAACTCGGTCGCGCCCAAATGTTTGCTCTGATGGTCCTCATCATTGTCGTAGTAGCAATAATTGCCACCGATGAACAAAAGAGGGTTAAAACTGAACTTCTCATGCGGATGCTCGGCTTCGAAGTGAGCTCGCAAGTTCTGGAGACAGAAAACGGAAAATGGTGGTGATATTTGTATACAAACAAAAGTGCCTTTAGCGTTTTGACTCACCTGAAAACCGGCCAAATGTACGTGGCACTGCGGACACGTCACCATCACCGGCGTATGCAGTGAGGCTGCGCCCATGGGTGGAGTAGGTCCCGCAGAGGTTCCGTCGTCAGCGGCAGCTGCAGCCGCCTTCTGACTGCTTTGAAGGTGATGGAATTTCGAGGCCAACGCGGGGACTAGGTACATGCAAACGAAAACGGTTAGACTCGGGGTCACTGACAATATGTTATACATATGTACAATATATGGAATATAGCTATAGATGTTTTATGCAGTAATTTAAAATGAATTTGTATTAAAAACTGTGGCTATGTATGTATATATGTATGTGTGGCTGCATAAGCATTGAGATCAGCTTTATAATTCCTTAAAATTACGCATGACTCACATGATGCGGGCTCATCGGTATATGCCCGCTTATGTATGCATGTGTATGCGGCTTTTTTACCGTGTCTAAACAACGAAGAAAGCTACGATAAAGCAAACCAAACGTGCTTATTCAGGTTTTCTGTATACATACACATACATACATAAACACATATGTATACACATGTGCCCATTCTTAGGCGATCTGTCTTGATCAGAACTTACGGTTTAATAAAAACAAATTAACGAAAAGATGTGCTGCGGCGATAAGTTAAATTGAGAGTCATGCCCGGCCCGCTTGCGTGTATTTTAAGTGAACATGGTGGCTGCTGCTCAACGGTAAAGCCCTTCTTCGACCGTGGTTCTAAAGAGTTATAGGGTAGGTACATATATACCTTTTGCACATCAGCCCGGCGCCTTTACAAGGCACAATGTTATTGATAATCTAATTTATTGATACCTGCATAAGAAACAATTCTTTCAACATTCTCGTTGTCAAAGCACATCATTATCAATTACGTTCTGGCAATTAAACAAACCGTCAAACAGTGCACATTTCTTCGCAGGCACCCTGTTTAATTAAAGCTATCAACCGACATCAAGAGTCAGTCAATCTTCCCCTTTTACTTTTTCCCCTTCTTCTTGTTTTTTTTTCTCCGTTACGGTTGTGCGCATGAATTCAACATGTTTCTTTGAAGACCTCGCTGATGATCTCATGCTAAAAAGACCGAGTCTTACACACGAACGAACTCAAGTCACGAAGAGCACCACCAGCGAAACACGTCTTCTCTTTGTGTTCATACATATTTGCTTCACCGCGACTTGATCAGTTGAGTCGAACTGGCAGAGAGGAGGTACACACAAACATACCTACACGCTACGTACACGCTTAAAAGTAGGTTGGTTCGTTCATTCGTTCATTGTATCAATAGCAGAAACCAGAAGGTAAACGCTCGCCAGGCAAGATTAAATAAGTGCGAACGAAAGAAAAAAAAAACCAAAAAAAAAAAAAACACATAAAATAATGGTGAACAAAATGGAGTTACACTGAAGACGTGCTTATAGCTTATCGCGTTAATGTTTCACAAGCATGCAGTGCATTTTTTTAAAATAAAACCATCCATCCCCATCTTTTGTATGTTTGTGGTGCAATACAATGTATGTAGAAGTGCACATACATATATACATTCATACATATTTTCATTAAGGCAGACTTTTGTGGAATTTAATTTGGTTTAATTTACAAACTTTAGGTTAACAGAGGGCCTCATAGTTTTCTTCGGGACGTACGAGTATGTATAGTAATATGTACAAATGTATGTATACATTGTAAGCATGTACATTGTAGCTACGTGCATACTTTTCTGTGTTTATGATCAAGATGTTGGTGCAATTTAATGGGCATATACTTTTCTATTACTACAAGAAAAACTTGAATATGTACGGTATTTCTTTTACGTTCATCATATCGTAACTCGTATGACCATACGGATTGATACGTCCATTAACAATTTCCATCCATGGAAAGCTTTCGATGTTGGGGAAATACATATAAAATAACAGTGCTGGTCATTATTCCGTGGTCATAAAACAGAATAGTCGGCGGGGTGGAATTTAGGTAGAGCCGGAGAAATGTGTTGAAGAGGTTTGTTGAGGTTTGCTTTTATTAAGGTTTTAGTGTACAAAGTGTACAAAATTGAAGAGGTATGTACTCGTATGTACATACATATACATATAAGCCGTTTAATTTTAAAGCGCTCAAGTCTACTTTATGAAAAAATGCAGTTAATGATGAGAAAACTTTTATTCTTGTATAATCTTTATATTTTCATTCAATTTAGAGACTAATCTTTGCAAAATCTATACGATTTTCATAAAACAAAACGTCCTTATCCATAAGAATTGCATTGCATTCAAAATCAGGTTTGCATTTAAACTGCAAACTTCAAATTTCATAAATAACTCGAAATAAAAAAAGAATGGACTTGCGCTCTTTTAAAGAAAACGGCTCATATTGTATATAGGACATATTGCACTCATGCGTAACACCCATTACACCCATGAGTATGTGTTATTTTGGAATTTCATAACAAAACCGATGATGTGACATTGTTTTCTTGTCTCTTCAACATTAGAAAGACTGCAACAAGCGCTATTTAGAAAGACCTAAAAATGCGGTTTGACACATTCAAATTTTCAAAAGAAAACATGAGCTTAAAAACGCGAAAAGTAAGCAAGCGGTCTTCCAACGGAATACAAATGAATATTAAAATTTTGAAATTAATTATAGATTAATAATCGTATTTCTTTCTATCTTTGTCTCTGTTAATTTTGAATTGTATTAAATGTCAAAAAGTCTTAGCAAAAAAGGGTAAAAAAATAATATATGCTGTGACATGAATAAGTAGGAATATTGGAGCAAACAACACTCAGTGCTTACTCATACGCTGCTCAGGTAAGCAGACGCAGCTGAAAAATGCTTTTAAAATGTTGCTTCCCGAACTCAAATACTTTTGGCAGGCATTTAGACTGCCAAATAAATTATCCTTACAAAGCCGCCACTGAATACTGTCTGTCTGTCTGCTCGAAATATGCGGCGAAATTTTATTGCTCTCAGCAGCGGCGGCGCTATGAGGTGTCAAACTGTGATGCCATTGTGTACGCTCGGTGCGGAATTAAGGGTTGTTCACCTGACAAAAACCAAAACCATTATATTTTCATTAGATGGTATTTGCATTATTGCGTACACTGTATTTGGCAAGATTTTTTATTTAAAATTCTAGGTGGATTTTTGATTTTTATATAAAATTGTATCGTACATGTAGGAAATATGGATTTCTAACCTAAGCCCACGACAATCACGTATGTACGTCCGTCCGCAAGTCGCATGCAGTCGCTGAGTTGTATCTCTCTAATGGAAATTAATGATCAATGGCCCAACAAATTTTTGCATTTATGGAGCTAATAACTTATTAATAATTTCAAATTTGTTGAACGTATAAACGTGTAGAGTGCTTGTGTGTCGCTGCAACTGTAATAATGCAGAGTATAATTTATTCACATTATTTAAACTTAAACGCATTTCTAAAGAAACCGCATTTCGAAAAAAAACGTTCCTTCGCGAGCAATTTAAATGTGATTAGTGCGAAACAACATGAAAATCCATGCATTTTCATAAATCAAAACCAAGATTAATTTACTAAATGCAGTCTTAGTAGAGAAGAAGAAGAAGAATAAGACTTTATGACGCATCGCTCAATGGGAGAGCTAGCTATTTGTTTATGTTAGCTCTGTTTTTCTAAAACATTTTATGAAAACGCATAAAATCTATCACTCTGGAGTAATAGAAATTTTTTAATAAAAATTATATTTTTACTTGATAAAATTGAGTTCTCGGTTTGCATTATTGTGACTGCGAGACAATTATTGTTGTTGTTGTCAATTCAATACGATTTTGGCAACCGATTAAACACGCGGCTGTGGCAGTAAACGGAAAGCTGTGTGTGCATGTACATATGTATGTACGCACGCATGTAAATACGAAATTCAAATAAAAAGTCAGAATATTTTTCTTACTTTGCGGCACTTGTTACCGCGTTAACCCATTTTTATCGCCATTGTTTTAAGCCACATTAAGTTTAATATATTTAAAAAAATAATGTATTCACAGCAATAAGTATTAAGTAATTCTTAAGTAATTACACACGTTTAAGTATTTTTGAAGATATTTTCATGTTTTCTTGTTTAGTTTTTTAGTTTTTTTTCATGTTTTTCTTGTTTAGGAAATAAGGCCTAATTTCACAAAATAAAATATAAATTAAGTCACTTTTGCGGGCCTTATTTTGTTTGTGCGTTTTTTTCAGCGATTTATTAGTGGTAAAAAATGGGTTAAAAATCGAATCGTTGTATCAAATTCAAATCGCGTGCGGCAAGGGTTGAACAATTGATTTCAACGACGTTTTCATTCGCTTCGAATCCTCGGCAATTTTACAATATTCTTTTAAGGGCGTTTTTTTTTTGGTAATGTTTACCTTTAATCAATCAGAAAAACTTCCTCCTACAAGGTTGCGCCACATAACACATAAACGAAGAAGAAGAAGGTGTCTTGTGCCTGTCTCTTGGAAACGTATAAAAATTCAACGATGTTTTTCGATCCTACGGAGGAGGGTAAATTGTCGGTAAAATATCAAGATGTTTTACCATTTTTTTTTTTAAATAAAAACTGAATAAAATTATGGTAAAACTCAAGCCGAGACGAGGTTAATAAAATCTGTGAAGTACACAAATCTGTTGTTAAATTTAGAAATTCGCAAGCATGAAGATTTGTGAACTTTGTCGCTACTGTATAAAAAAAAAATCCCATTAACACTTGTCACTACTTATATATCTCACCAGCCCCAAAAAGGACAATTTCCTATCATAGAAGAAGAAGAAGACAATGATATAGAATCATATAGAAGAAGACAAGTTTTTGCGTAAAGGTATGTGTAAAAATTACCTTCGCTTAACGACAATATAAACGACATTCGTAACGTTTTCCATTTTTAACCTAAAAATGACAACCTGTCTAATTTTTAGACGGGTGTAGTTTCGGTTTAGTTTAGTTTAGTTTAAATAATAAATTTTATAAGAAAAGTCTATTATTCTGTCTATTTTTTAGACGTTCTAATTTCTACCGGTCTAATTTTTAGACGGCTGCCTTTTCGGTTTAGTTTAGATTAGTTTAAAGTATAAGTTTTATAAGTCTATTTTATAAAAGTCTATTATTCTGTCTAATTTTTAGACGAATTATGGATAGAAATACCGGTCTAATTTTTAGACGGGTGTAGTTTCGGTTTAGTTTAGTTTAGTTTAAATAATAAATTTTATAAGAAAAGTCTATTATTCTGTCTATTTTTTAGACGTTCTAATTTCTACCGGTCTAATTTTTAGACGGCTGCCTTTTCGGTTTAGTTTAGATTAGTTTAAAGTATAAGTTTTATAAGTCTATTTTATAAAAGTCTATTATTCTGTCTAATTTTTAGACGAATTATGGATAGAAATACCGGTCTAATTTTTAGACGGGTGTAGTTTCGGTTTAGTTTAGTTTAGTTTAAATAATAAATTTTATAAGAAAAGTCTATTATTCTGCAACCATTAGTGATAAATACTTTTTTTAGGAAGGAAGTAGTCACACGCAAAGAGAACGACACAAAGTTAATGGCAAAATCTCTTTAAAAGCATGGAGAGCGATCGAGAGGACTCAGGTTTTGAGATCTGGACACGCTACTGCAAGCGAAAACCACAAGCGAATATTAATCATTAACTTTTAATAATAATAAATAAAATACAAACGATGTGAGCAATTAAAATTCAAATTCAAGAGATTTCTATCGATAACTTTTTAAACTACGAAGTGTTTAGTCTTAGTCGCTTTCATGATGTCGTTTTTTATTGCTGCGCGACAAACTATGCGTGCGGTGCGGCAGACGCGCAACTGTCCGCCACTAATTTATGATGCTGTCACGGAAAACAGGTGAAAATGTTTTCTTAGGTTCTAAAATATTCCACCAGCTCTTTCTTCACTTTTCGAGATCAAACTAAAATTCATTGATGATACAATACAATTTTGCTAACTGAAATTTTCAACATCTACATTATTACTCCACGCTCATATTTTTAACACATGACCGACGACCGGCTGCCTCAAGTGGCACTCTGACGGTGTGCTCCTCAGTCAGCGGCACAGCCCCGAAAATCTTCCATTCTCCCTTTTTGTCGAAGCTATTTTTAGTTAGTGAAGAAGAACACTTGGGCGTTCTTCATATGCGCTCAAGACGAAGAAGGTGGTAGCGTTGGTAGCCTTCGGAAGAGACAGCTACTTTGCCAGCGTCTGCGTCTGCCCTTAAGTGGCACGCCAGCTCGCAGCCATATGTTTGCAGTCTCGTAAGCCAGACTGCGTAGCAAAGGTGCTACATCCACCTTGGCTACAGATTTTTTACAGATTTCGGATCGCGACTATTTTTAGACACGCGCGACATGAGACTCGTCCCGCCTGGCAGGAACTGTGTTCGGCTTCGCTTTGGAAATGCACGCTTTGACGCACGTTCTGTGAAATGCGAGAGTGCGAATATTTTAATAGTCGTCTCCGGGATGCTGCGGCACATTTTGGGGGATATGGTATTATCGTTCGTAGACAAATGTATGTTATGTGCGGCTTCCATGGAAATGTTCCCGATGATATTTTCCCGAAGTGATAAAGTATTTTTACCTCGAAAATATATTATAGTACAATACGATACATGTGTTTAATGTAAACGGAAAGGAACTATGAAGTCGGACATGCGACGAAAGTGGCTAAAGAATAAAGTGCAAATGCTTCCTTTTCTCCAGCTAAACTAAATCTTATGTCTAAATCCATTAAGTCATACATACGATATTTGCTTTATTCGAAGAAATTTTGATGCAATGAAGTATAAACAATTTTAATGCAATGAAGTAAGAACTTTCGGAATAAATCTCGATATTTAAATTTTTCCAAAAAACTCATACGATTGCACCAAGGTACGAGTATATCGCATATATGTAATTAATCAAGATATATTGCTTCGTCACCGCAAACATCAATTTACTATTGTTACGTTCTTATTTGAAATTAAAAAAAAAAATGTGAACGCTGCAGAGGCAAAGAACAAATGGTTAAAGCGTTGAGGAAGCATTAAAGTAAAAAGTAATAATTTAAATTTTTCAAAATTTCACTTTTCACTTTTCTTCGATTAAAGAAATTAAGAAGTTAAAAAACAAAAATTAAAAATAAAAATTTAATTTAAATTAAAATTAAAAGTATTTCGAAAAATTAACACTTTTGCTTTAAGAATAATTATTAATAAAATAAAAGCAACCTTTAAATTTTAAAGTGCAAAATCTGAAAATATAAATATAAAATACATATATAAATCGAAATGTGAAATTTAAAAATTTATAAAATAAAACCATAAACGAGAATGAAAGGCTTTTTTGGTTTTAATTTAAATTAAAAATTTTTAAGTAAATAAAATAGATTTTCCGAAAGCAATATAAACCTTTTCTTTTTCCCTTTTTTCTGTGTTTATTATTATAAACACTTTATGTAAAATGTTGTGTTGAGGTGTGGAAAAACACTCATAATTCATTCTTTCATAATTCATTCATCATAGAGCGATGACCACAAAAATATTTCCGCAAAACTTTGAGGTTGAATAAATTCACCCTTAAATTCCGGAGCATTCATAAAAAGTACAAAAGTGCTAAAGGTGAAATTTATGCAATTATTAGTTACAGTTTTTTACCTTTCCCTTTTGGTTATATTTTTTTTTTTTGCTTAATTGGGTGAGGACGAAAAAGGTAAAAAAACTAAAAGAAAAGTAAGGAAAAAATATAGAAACTACTGAGAGGGTACTCAGTACTAGATTAAAAAAACAATGTGTCCATGTAGAGTACTATATAAGTACTGTTTCATTCTTTATACTTAACTCTATTCTTTGATCATCGGTATTTCTAATAGAGATATGAATATTGTTATCGTTTAAGGGCAGAAAAATTTCCGTTTCTCACAATGCAAATTCTTGACTTAGATCACTTTTGTTTTCAAGGGCTCAGTTATGATAACTATTGCTGCTAAAATGAAGCATGAAAAGGCTTAAACTATTGATATTTGATATAGATTTTGATATTTTCTGGTGATATTGTGTGTCATATACCTTTTTGATATTTTAAGTTTAGTCTTACAAAGGTATCAAGCTATTTTCTCGTATTATTTCATCCGAATTTTTAAAATCTATGCGCTCAATTTTGGTTTGGTATTGATTTCACATTTCTGGTGAATGCGATTTTCTTTGCTTTTGATTCGACTTTAGTTACTTTTGGAAATTTGTAATTCATGTATTTATGTATGTGCTTTCTCTTTGTCGGTAAAATGTATGTATAAAAAACAATACCATGCTTTTTAAGGATATCCAAAAGATAGGTACAAACAAGTATGTATGTATTTTGTTTTGGAATTTTCAGAGCTTTCCTGCGTACTCGCACACATCAAAGTGTACCTACCTACTGTAGTAGGCCCGGCTGCTGAATTGACCAGAAGAATGGAATGCAACAGCAGCAGCGCTTCGTTTACAACGATTCGAAATTTATTTTATATTTTACGGTTCCATTTTGTTGGCGACTTACGCGCAGAAGCAAAAAACCAAATATTGGCAAACAATTTACTTCGCAGTAAAACAACAAAATTGATAAAAAAGAATTTTGGAAAAAATAATTTCACAAAGAACTTGACACAGGCGGAGTCGCTGCAATGGTGTTGCCGGTTGTCGGTTGCCGGTAGCCGGCGACGGTGCGGCCGGGTCTGTCTACCAGATGGGCGCAGCGCCGATTTCGTGGTGCTTTGGGTGGCACCGTTCGTAATTTGCACATGTTTCTTGTTGTTCTTGTTCTTGTTGTTGTTGTTTTAATTCGGCGGCAGAGTGTAGCTGTGAGATACATTGATTTATTGTTCTTTCCTCCCCAGCTTTTGTTGTTGTTGTTGTTGTTGTTGGCGATGGTATTTTTCAGTCAACGGATTTAAAGGATGTACTGAACTACTTTGGAAGCGCAAGGTATGTATTGTTGGATTTTTGGCTCGGCATTCGGTTAAATGAAATGTACATTTAAAAAGAAACAACAAACAGCGACTGAATTTTTTCTTTTAAAACCTTCAAAATATGCAAAGGAGGAAGAAGTGAAAAATACATTTCCAATGTTATGAAAGCCAGCTGTGAATGGAAGCAGCTTTGTGGTTGTTTTATTTCTTGGATTTTCAAGAAATTATATTAATGCTGTTGTATTTTATTAAAGTTACGACGACAATGCTACAACCAAAATCATCCAAAAAATGTTATGTCAGAGAGAGAGAGAGAGACATTTTCTTACTAAAAGCTTTTCCAGACTGCATACTTCAAAAATTTCCCAAAATATAAACCAATTGAGCTACAACAATACAATGTCAGAGATGGATTGTCAGATGGATTTTCTGATCACAAATCGATGCAAAATTATGCTGAAATTTTGGACCGTGTAATGAATGAATGAATGGTACCGTACGGTCAGGTAAAGTAATTCTATTGATACGCATATTTAATAAATTAAAAAGGAAACATTGCGGCCAAACTTAAAAATCATAAGAAGACCATTTTCAACAGCGAAAATCAGCGAGCACCGAAAGCAAGCGGCATTTGGCAAAAATGCAGAAATCTCTTTGTTTATTTGTTTTCGGCGGACATACGAAATCGCACATTATGGAGAATCAGCAAAATTCATTACCTCGGGCCGATTTCCCAGAGGAACACGGTCTGGAATTTATTAACATATTTACAGGATGTAAAACTTCCTCTGCGCCAACAGAGAGAGAGAGAGACGATATTTCCTCACCTTCGCCGCCAATCTGCGTGTAATTTATGCCAAGTAAGCAAATGAAAAATTGAATATTTTGACTTTACTTACAGAAAATAAATAAAAGTAAGGAAATTAATCAATTTTAGTTTCAGTCGAACACGGGGAAGGGGGGGGGGGGAGCCACCAGTCGAGCACAAACTAAAAAGTGACGAAAGAAGATGAAGTGAGACGAGTTTTTATGTCATGACTTAGTGTGATAGAATACTTTGTACTTCGCGAAGATGATTAATTATTAGTTGTGAAGAGAATCATTTATATGGAATACCAGAAGCGAAAGAGAAACGTTGTGAAAGCACGCTTGAAGGTGGATACAATGTAGTTTAAGAGAAGTGGCGGGCAATTTTGGGTAGCTTAAATATCATTAAGATTTATCTTTAAAAGGTGAAGGAAAAGATAGAAGTGTTTAGCGTAGAAGGAGTCTTCCTTTTTACTGCAAAGTGACCAAGTAAATGCTTAAAAATCGCCATATTAATCTATACAGTTTGAATGGGTTTGTTCCTCTGTTGGCAGAGCCCATAAAAGACCATTTTACTTTTAATTTGTAATTTGTTTCTCTTCGAACATATTAATCAAGCAATCAATCAAAAATGTATGAGTTGAAAAGCCTGAAGTTATGTACAAGCCCTTCAAGTAACATTGTCTTCTGAATCCTGACCCTGATCATCTTGCCTTTATTTGCTTTCATTTTGAAGAATTGAAGGAACAAATGAAATGTGAGAAATAGTGAAGAAATGTAGGTAACGTCTAAAACCTATTTATAGCTTGCATTTTTGAGCTATGTATTCAGCTGTATTCAAATATAAACCAACCATGACCAACCCTATGAATTTTACAATTTTTCCTTTATAAGCAAAGGCCGCTCTTTCCGTAAGGACTCAGCTGTTGAGATATTTATACTCGTTGAATTTTGAGATAAACTACTCTCATGTTGGCCGCAGCATATTATATATATATAGGTTAACCTTGCTGCACGGACAGCACCTTATGCGTTTTTTTCATAACTTTTCCACGCATAAAACGACGTACATGCGTGTTATTTGGAAGCGCACCCAAAGACTCCCACAAACTTGAAGAGCCTTCAAACGTGTACCGCCTAAAAATCGTATGTTTTTCGTGCGATTGAATAAAATTAGTGAAATTAGTTGATAGTAACCTCGTTAACCTCTATACGTAGAAAAATCAAAATCTGTCTAATTATCAATCCTTTAATCTAATTTTAACTTCTCCAACAAAAGCATGCACGTATGTACATTTTTGTGCTTAAGTGGTTTTCTTCTTGAAGACCAAACTCGTACATACATTAATCGAAGTGCCAACAGAAAATACCATTTTATTCACACTTTCCATTAAAAAGTACGAGTTTTTAGCCCCGGAAGGTGAAGCATTAACCTGTCCAGAGCCATAAAATGTCTGTTGTTTAATGGATTAATAAATTTAGATCTGAAAAACTGATGGAAGGAGTGCCTTCGGAAATTTCGGTTTAATTGTTTAACCCTTCCAAGGCTTAACTTCTATGTAAGGGCTGTTATATTTAATTATATGCGGTTAAAATTTCTAAATTTTAGGCTTTAAAACTCTTTGGCATAGGAGGCGTGTTTTGTTTTGCGTAAAAAAAGGCAACGTTTCGATCAAAACGGTTGGCATTATCTTTCATTATCTCAGAGCTTGGGTAAATTTTGGGCTAAAATTGAGTGCAGAGATAAAGTTTTCAATTCTAAAGAAAGAACTTGACATTTGAAGCTTTGGGCAACATAGAAGCAACATAGAAGTTAAAAAGTTAAACTTTTTGTTGGAAAATTTAGCCGAAATTTTCGACAGGTACCTACAAAAACGCCCATTTCTGTCTGTGAAAACCGATTCTATGTAGTATTGTATTTGTAAACAGCTTCTAGTCCAGTCTAAAATTAAGACAACGGCTTTTGCAATTATTGTTGAATATATTTTGGTAATGAAATGAAAAGGTTTTCGGTATTTGACCACTTGGTCTTTTTGGCTGAACTCAACGCTAGACGCGACGACATGAAAACATGGACAAACTTGCTAAATTTGTCTCGGATGTCGTCATCGAAACTGGACTTACGAAAGGCACACAGCAATAAATCATCGAAAAACCGACGAATTTATAAGAATGAGAGAACGTTGAAAAGGCAGGCAGCGTCGTCCATCTTGAATGAAAACAAGCGACTTACTAATGCCAAACACTGAAGCACTGAAGGAAGAAGGTATCAGAAAACCACACACACACACACCCATTTGCACTTCAACACTGGTCTTCGTATATATACATATATATATATACACATATATACAATATGTATGTATGCATTCATATGTACATACCTAAGTGCATACATATGTACAGGCTTGCAAGAAAAGGTTCTCTTACTGCCGGTTTTCTTTTACTTTTCTATTTTCTGCGTGTCATGTTCGTCAGCCTCGTGACATGGTTGGTTTACCGGTTCTGGTCTGCCTGTCCGTCCGTCCGTCCGTCCGTCCGTTCGTGTAAGCATTGGTAACTGCATGCAGTACTGCCTACCTGTTTACATTTAAGATTAACCTCCTTCTTCCTTTGCAAAGCAATGCCTCTCGCACGCGCAGGTTAAATTGCGTTGTAGGTTTTGATGCTGAAGGTGCCGAGGAAATCAGCGGTCAGTCAGTCATGGCAGTAATGGTGGGTGAAATGAATCAAGGTGTTGGTGCTATTTGTTAAATAAATTTTGCAGAAAAAACGTGGCGTTGTTGGAGCCACAAAGACCTCAGCGGTGGATGGTGCTTTTTGATAGAAGAGTTTATAATTTAAACTATATAATTTAAACTATTATAATGTAATTTATAATTAAAAAGAGTTTACCAATTTATATTTTATGTAGAAAATGTCCGTCCCTTTCCTTTCGTTTTAATTATTTTTCCGAAATTAAAACCATGCTCCTCAAATTTTCTATTAGTCAGTTTTAATATCGTATTTGTAAAGTTTTGTTTAATGATATCGTAGTTTGCATTATTTATCACAATAAAATTATTGTTTTTTTTCTAAATAATGTGAACGTTTTTTATACACTGAAATAAAAAGAAAAAAGATGCTGCACACATACATATGTACATATTTCTCTGCAATTCGTTAAATTATTCGTTTTGAAAAAGGAAACGAGAATGTTTATTGCCTTCGTTTTTCCCCCTCTTTTTTGATGTGCATTGATCGGTTGGTTTATTTTCTGAACTAAATCAAAATCAATGAACCTGTAGATGCTCTTATACGCTACAAATCTCTTCGGAAAAAGCTTTGAACGTTCAGTAAACGCAAAGATCGTGCTGTAGACAGGAAAAGAAAACATCAGAACAGAAGAATAAACGCTTTGTACAGATTAAACGCAAAAAGCAACATTCCATGGGAGAAAAAAAAACACTTCCAATGCACAATTTTCGTTATTCTGTAACAGTTCAGTTCATCAGTAACAAGCATCAATGGAGCGCGCCATATTATATTAACCTAAGCATTAATTATTAATTAAAATAATAATATAGTACGTATGTATGTACAAGAATTGTGCCGACAAAAAAGAAAAATTAAAATAAGTTTTTTAAATTCTATTAAAGGAAAGGTCACAAATTATTGTTTTCTAACTTGAAAGAAATTCTTAGGTTTTATTCTAAACCTAACATTCTTTAGTAATTTCTTATAAAAAAAGGGGAACGATTATCACGCTGCTGGTATTCTGAAATGATATCGTATAAGCATTTTCCAAGCTATGGTCTCAGACCGCCTACTAAACCACTAAAAACCTGTCCAAGGGCGTGCTAAACGTCCTCGCTCAAACTCTCCAACGGCAGAGTTAACGGGTTAATTGTTTCGGGCTTTTCTAAGGCTTCTTTTTGAAGTGCCATTTTCCATTTGCCGTAGGAAAATGCAACGCTACAGCCAGCCACTTGCCAGTCCAAGTCCAAGAAGACCAAGCAAAAGAGAAGCCACCGATTGGCCACTTATTTCGGTACAGCTTATGTTACATTCGCCAATGCAGTCGTTGTATTGCTTTCGAGCAGTTGTACACGTATGCACATATGCATGTATGCGAATGAGTATCTACATCTGTATCTGTCGGTACACCTTAAAGCACATGCCAGCTAGTTGTACGCTCAGTGTGCTGTGGATTTAGGAGCCCACCATTATGAGTTTCGGTGAACAGTTGGAGATTGTTGCTTAAAAGTTCTAAGTATGCTTATGAGTTGGCTCATCGTCATGTAGGCAGCAACATTCGTATAGTACCTAAGTATATAAACACACTTATGTATGTACGATATATCGTTTTATTTACACTATAATACTTGTAGCCATACTTTACTTAATTGCTTAAACTTTTACTTTCACGGTAGGTAAGTGCGTTGGGAGACCACAAAGAGTCTACGAACTATTTCGGCGTATTTGGGTCTTGTTTGGTTTATACTCCATTTGTTTACAAATACTGAGTATTGAGTATTTCTTTAAGATGATGGCTGAGCGAGTTGCGACGTCTGCTGACGTCTCGCCGCGCTGTAAGGTGTTTATTTTCAAGATGAGGTAATCAGTTTTCAGGCGACAATGCTGATGGAGCGCGCTCAATGCGAAGCAGCATCCCAGCCATTCTGACGTGAGTAATCTGAGACCTCTGAAAGGTTTTTTTTTTGTTTATCGCCTGCATTGCGACAACAAATTTTTTATTTAGAGAGCGATCAAGGTGGTAGTTTCGTGGTAGAGCGTATCGTATAGTTTCGTTCCTGATGGACCACACCCGGACTGCTTTTATGCAAAATAAGAAAATAAAAAACCGAAATCTGTTTCATTATACTTAACAGTTTCTGGGAAAATGATCCATAGTCGTGGATACAACGTGGTTAGGAACGTTTATATAAGATATATGGCAGGAAAATAAATCAAATTCATATTTACGAGGCTTGTTCGGTAAGTACCTGTGTGGAGGGTACTAATGGCGGCTCTACTGACGTTAAATCTAGGGTGTCGTTTAGAGTCATCTCTAAAACAGTGACTGGCAAAGTACATTTCTTATTTTTATTTTGGGATTTTCGGTTTTTGCATGTTTATGTCCAGAAATAAAAGCAAGAATTATGGAAAAATGCCGTAGTTGGCGATTTATAGTAGTAGAATGCTTTATTAATGGAAGGAAGGCTCTTATTGCAGCGAAAATATAAATAAAATGCTTCAAATTGAAATATTTTGTTAGTAGCTTTTAAAAAATGTATCCATAACTTTTGTAAATTGCCCTCGATTCTTCAATTTTATATTTTACACTTTTGAAAATATCGTAATTTGAAAGATAATTTATTGAGCTTAACAAGAATACGTTAAATTGTGTGCAGATATCAGAACTTTTGCATTTGAGATTTGGTTCATTTCAAAACCAATTGCCCAAATTTGATTTGGGCGGCGCCAAGAAGATAAGGTATATACATATGTACATATATACATATTTACTCCATTCAAAAGAAACAAAAGAGCTCCCTCCTCTCCCTTTCCGCCATCATACATACTTACATTGCACGGAAAAAGCTGGCGATGACGGCATTCTTTGATTGATTATACTATCCTCTTGGACGAAATGTGATGAGGGCACCAAACAGGACAACATTGGAATGAATTTTTTACAAATTTCAATATAACTCTTTGTGCGAGTATCAGTATCACGATATTCGCGTGTTTCTGGTGAATTAATGTACTCTGTACCGACGAAGGCGATAGCACTCGACAGTTCAATGGACCGTCATTCTGCGAATGCCAGCTTTAATGAATCACATACTTTGGCGACCACTTTGGCTTCACGAGAACAACGTGACTCTCAAAATGGCCTTGGATGTATTGCTGTCTTGCGTTGCTCGCGTTGATACATGGCTCTTTAAAAGTGTGAGGTGGGTATGTACATGAGTTCGTGTGTGTGCGTGTGTCCGGAGGTTTAGGTTTAATCCGTTTTTTTCTCGTTGCGACTTTCCACACGCCCCAGATTAGTTGTTATATCTCCAGTATGGGAGGACCATGATGCTGGCACTATTTGACGCAAAACAAAGCACTGTTTTTAGAGATTGATTAATTTTCGTGTTTAGACTTGTAGCGAATATTTTTGAGACCATTACCGTTTATTTAATTTATGTTCGAATTATTAGTTGTAATATGTAAATTGCTTTTGGTCTTTGTCATTCACCAATTATGTACAAATGTATTTTGTTCCGCGATAAACAATTTAGGGAAATATTTCGAATTTAGTCCGCACAACACGCTTACACCACGGCATTCTGTTCGCTACTATTTCCTCGAACGTACCTTACAACGTGTGTCGCCTTCTCTGTCGTCGCAGTGGGCGATTTTGTTATGTGCGCGAGTGAAATGAGATACAAAGCACTCTCTGCACAGCCAGACCAGGCCGGAGAAAAAACACCACTCACACTGTGGAACATCCTCCAGGGAAAAATGTGTGTTGTAAGGTCGTTTACGAAATGTAACAGCATTCTCAGCAGCCAGCACACGGAGCCATATTGCATGCAGCGTAGTGGTCGTCTGTTTGTTTGGCTTCTCGTTGGCGGTGGTGGTGGCCGATACTTTTCTGAATTTCTCCGCTTAGTGCTCGGTTGCGCGCCCACTGTGCAGACTGCGGTGGCGTTCTCCAATTTGAACTCTGCAATCTGTAGAGTCTCTTTGTTTCGCTCTCTCTCTCCTGCTCAACGGTAAATAAACCCCTTCGCGCTTGTAAAGTTTTGTTGTAAACACCTTAAATTGCTTTTATTGTTGTTCGCTTGCTTTCTTTCTCCTTTCGTTTGTTTTTTCTGTGTGCGTTAAAGCAGTGGCCAGAAACATTGTTTTTCATCGTATCCTGTTCTTAATTGTCAGCTTTCTTCGAGGGGCGGCCGCTTTCACTTTGTTACCGCCCGTCTGAAATTTGTTCTCCCCGGGGAGCCTTAATAATCAAGCTCTTATCTAAAATAGTCTCTCCGAAGTGATGCTGCTCTCTGATAAGTACATTTATAATACCTTGAACGACGGCGGCGGCGGTGACAATTACGGCTTTTCTCACCATAATTTAGTAAATTGAAAGAACGTTGATATGTCGATATGTCGATGAATATTAAGCAATTATGAAATTTAAAAATATGCATTATTTTGAAAATATTCTTTTAAAATTAACGCAAATAACTCTAGCTTGTGTAACTAACTCCAAACTATATCTATGAACATTTCAGGGCACTATGAATATGTCTGAGAAGGGTAGTTGGTATGTTAATGTTCATAGAATAATCTGAAGGATGTTTGTGATAAGTATTTACGCCTTTAAGACAAAGAGAGAGTTCGTTATATCGATAAGCAAATATTTTTCACGCTTTTATTTTTAACAATGTTGATTTTAATGCGTACGTACATAATTACTTAATAATTTTATCTTTTTAATTGGCCCTTTGGAAATGACAATAATTATTCGACTCTATTTTTTTTTAATTTCAATTTATTTTTTATTTATTTATATAATTTAATTTTTTAAAATTTTCTAATTATAAAAGGAATTTTTAATTATAAATATAATTTTTTTATACTATTTTATAATTAACTTTTTAAAAATTGAAATTAATTTTTTATTTATTTTTAGTAATTAATTATTTTTATTAATTTTTACTAATTAATAATTTAACAATAATTTAATTTAATTGAAATTTTTAATATTTTATTAATTACATTTTTTTAACTTAACGCCATAATTAATTTTAAAATTTTTATTAAATTTTTTTAATTTTTAAATTTTAATTCCTATGCATGTTCTTCTATAGATTCTCGGAAGATTTAATAACATACGTTTCATTTGATGTGGCTGGTATTCATAACCATGGGGAAGACCTATGTACATACATATGTATGTATGTATGGCATGAGAAGGTTGAGTTGCGTTATTATTGCTTTAACGCATTAATTCACCACAGAAACTATTAAACGTAAAATTAAACGTAGTTTTATAAAGATACCTAACAGTGAGTGGTTCGTTTGTAATTAATCTATACATATTTATAATCATTTACGAGTATGTGTGGACATATATACTACTGCAATCGTGTGTGTGTGTCAAACATTTTCTGTGACTCTGCGTTGTGTTGATACAAACACAACAGCAGAGGCATTGCGCTAAAAAGACTTCACTGCCAAGAGAGAGTTGGAGAGCAGCGCCAGAGGTGAGTACATGCTGCCGAGGGTGGAGCGTACGATTAAATATGCTCTTGGATTTCGTAGCATCGATTTTAATGAACACAGCCTGAACTTATGAATGTATGCATGTCTGTGGGTTTGTTTTACTTTTATTTTATAGCTTATAAAAAATATGTAACAATGGAAAGTCATTCTCTCATATTAGAAAATGTACATGTTTCAATAAAGTTCCCACACTTTTCAGTTTTTATAGGCACCTCTCTTCACGTCACCCTTCTGCTCAACAGTCAGTCGAACGCCACTTTCACCCCAAGCCCTTCCTGCATCATGCCGTGTAGAGAGTAATGCATACTGTGCGCAACAGACAGAGCCGCTTTCCGCATAGAATGAGAATAGAATGGATGCACTTTATCTCACTTCTTTTCACTTGACTGTCGTGGCGGTCTTCACTCGGAAATTCGAGTACTTGAATACCTTTCTCACTGCTCAAGTACATTTTTATTTTTTGGTAAAAAAAATAAGATATTTATTTTAACTGAACTCCATTTATATAAGGTCGTCGTCCGTCGACTGTGGGGCAGCCCAAAATACGAGTTCGGTTTGCTGCTAATTAAAATGAGGAGATTTGGTGCTTGCTTCTCTTGGTGTTGCCTCAGTTCATGCAGCTCACAGAACGGTTGAACGGTCTCCCACTTCAAAGGGTTGAGGTGACTCCTCAACTTTCTGCCGGACTGACAGAGACACTTCTGCCTCGAGACACATTTTTCGATTCTAGATCTTGTGTAAACCGAAAACTTCTTATGGGACCAATGAAGAAACTTAAGCAGACAATCGTCTCTGGAAGAAGGGATCGCCTTTATTAAGAAAAAATTTTCCAATACCGTATGGGTTGCTCTGCATGTTATGCTGGCGGGCGTTTAAGTTGCAGCCATTATTGACTAATTAAGAATATTTGAGGCATTTTAGGGACTTAGTTCTCACGTTTTTCTACACGTAATCAAATTCGAAACTATAGCCGATTAGTCTTCAATAGTCCTGCTTCGTCGAATTGAATTCACGGTGAACTCAATGCGACGCGAAATAATTGACAGATTGACGACAGTAGTATGGAAGTCATGCGTCTCTCTTCTCGCCTCTTGTTGTCTCACGATGCCCATTGTGTGGCTTTTCTTCGCGAGCTGGATTTGATGCCGGTACCAGCAGCTTCCCCGAATGTATTTCAGGGCGCAGTGATCGCGTTGGTGCTGGTTTGATCTTCTGGAGAGAGTGGAATAGCTCTACGTTACTTTCTGCAGTGATGAGCTTAAGTATACTGCACTAGTCCTGTTTAGAAAAAAACCATTATTCAATTACCATCATTGTGATATAATCTTGGAGATTTGAAGTGCAGTTGTTTATTGTTGCACTAAATTGTAGAAAGAAGGTGCACAAGTGGGCCGAGTAGTATGTTTCTCTAGTATTCAGGCCAAAAAGATACCCCAAAAGTACTTTTTGGCAAAGAATTTACCAGTTTTCTGTTGAGAAAACCGACCTCGATGTGATAGTAGACCACAATACACAATAATACACAAAATACGAGTACAAATATAGCAGAAAATATAGTCAAAATTTTACTTATTGTCGTAGATTTTTGAAAAAAATTCGGTGAATTTTTTTTTTATATTTTTCTTCCAAAATTTCAACTTTGGCATTCAATTTCTCAAGAACTATTTGACCAATTGACTAGATTTAAAAAGTGTGTTAAGCACTGAGATTCTGGCTTTCCAAAGCATCCTCTCCAGGTATCATAGGTGTCGTGGTCGTAGCGTGGTCCAATTTTTTACAATTTCAAATTCTATGACGGTATACATGTCTTTCCACAGACAAACAGACAAACGAACGGACAGGGCTAAATCGAATTTGATCAGGTTTCGATTCTGAGCAAGAATATATCTACCACGCCCACTTTATTGTGTTACAAAAACGAAAGTGAAAAGAAAAGAAAATTAAAAATGCATAACCTTTATTTATTCTCATTTCTAAAATGCGTTTTTTGTCAATAAAGGGCAACACTGGTCACACAAAGCATTGGATGGTCGCATGTGAAAAGGAGCGAACAGCGCGACCAAAGGGGTGAAAACTGCGAAGCCGGCTGGCGCAAGAAATAAACTACTACGAAAACTACCAACGCACTCACCACCAATACACACACACACACACACACCCTCATTCACACGCTCGTGTTGATACACAAGGTTTTGATTTTGAGAAAGGCACGCGACCTACCTCCGGTTACCTTTGCAAATCCATACACAAGAGCGGCGAGGACATTCGAAACGGCAAAAAATTTCAATCCGATTCAGAAATTAGCACTACCACGGCAAATCGGAGCAAAAAGGCCAATGCAAACCTTAATAGCGTTCATCGTGGGTCCACAGAGCTATCGTTGAGCGGTTTGGAGGGGTAGTAGTAAGGGAAGGCGAATGCGAAGGGGTACTTAGTGACTTTGGCTTTGCATTGAACACTCGGCTACGTCAGATTCCAGCCACCGCCCTCACCGCCGCTCACCACCGCTCACCACCGCTCACCGCGCACAGCTTCCAATTCATGGCCGGCTTTTGAATGCTTTGTTGTCTTGATTTTTCTCGGTTTTATCCATACAGTCGAACGTGCCAATTCATTCACGCTTCCGTGGAATGAGTCATACTCAAAGGGATGGATGGATGGCTGCTGCTGTTTCCTTTCTGCCGCTGCTACTTTTCCTGCCGGCGAGCTGCCGCTACGGCTACAGCTACGGTGGTGCGATCGTCTCTCCTCCTCAACGGATGTAAAGCAGCATCAGCGGCATGACATCATCATCGTCGTCGTCGTCGTCGTCGTCATCATCATCATCCACCTTTAACATTTGAGAAGTAATAGCGTTGTTTGCTGTATTGCCGAGTCCTTTCTGTGTAATTAAACCCGCATTTTTTGCAAGGTAAATACGATTGCCGATACATTATTTCACTGTGGGACGAAAACAAATATCTACCAGTATTTATGGGTACTGGGTCGTCTTCTGCTAGTTCAACAAAATTAACGGCGGCAGATGCAGGCCCACAATTGATACATATTCTTAGGCAGATTGGAGAAGTTCTTGATTTTGTTAGCGTTACTGAACCATTTAATTCATTCTTGATCGCTTTCAAAGAAAAGAGACCGCTTTCGCTGATGCAGAGTCAAAGTATTTAACTATTTATTTATTTTATTATTTATATTGTATTTATTTTAGATTTAATGATTTTATTATCTCTGAAAAAATATCAAAATTCTTGTTTTTGGAAAAATATCGTATCGAAAATCTTGTTCTGGTGATTTTTGATATTTTTTATTATTTTTTTTTATTTCATTATTTATTAGTTTTTATTATTTCTTATATTTTATTGTTCTTTTATTATATTTTATTAATATTATTTTTGTAACAATTCTATTTATTTTATCACCCCCGAAAAAAAAATATAAAAAATCTTGTTTTGGTGATTTTTGATATTTTTTTATTATCTATTATTTCATTACTTATAATTTTTTTTTAACATTTCTTATTATTTTTTGGTTATTGTTTTTGTAATTTTTTGATTTATTTTATTACTCCCGAAAAAAATATCAAAAATCTTGTTTTTAAAAAAATATATTATCAAAAATCTTGTTTCGGTGATTTTTGATATATTTTTATTATCTATTATTTCATTATTTATTATTTATTATTATTTCTTATATTTTTTTATTATTATTATTTTTGTAATTTTTTAATCACAATAATATCATTTATTAAAAAATATCAAAAATCTTGTTATTGTGGTTTTTGATATTTTTTTATTATCTACTCGTATTATTTCATTATGTATTTTTTTTTATTATTATTTTTTTTTTATTAGTTTTTTATTACATATTTTTCATTATAAAATTTTGTTTGTAATTTTTTTATTTATTTAATTTTTTGCCCCCCAAAAAATATTAAAAATCCTGTTTTGATGACTTTTATAGAGCTCTTTCTTTATAACGTGTTTTTGTGATTTTTGAAATTTTTTCCGGGATAAATAAATTTAAAATAATTAAATTTATGACTATTTCGTTATAAGAAAAGGTTTGTTTTGGGGATTATCAGTATTTTCTAAGTTTTACTTTGGGCTTTCCAAAAAGCCTAAGCGCCGAAATAACATGGTAGTTTTTAACATGCATCCATTAAAGAGTGCTGCGTAACTATTCAGTGATTGCTGAATACGGTTTTGAAGTCACAAAACCGTTCATAACGTTTATATACCGATTAAGTGCCATTAACTGAAGTTACAACACAGCAATGACTTCATTCTGGTACTTATCGTCACTGCGTCACTGTAGACCGCTTCAGAATATCAGGCGAGGAAAGACTTTCCTGAATGATTTTGCAACAGTAAACGCAAGTCAAAGATACGTAGCATAATTTTAACGACTTTTAGATGCAGCCACAATGATGCTTAATGTGTGTGTGTGTGTTATTTTGGTTTATCGTATAGGAAATTTGGACGCGCATGATGTTATCCTTTTGAATTGATATTGTCTTCTTTCTCTTTGCTGTATTGAGTATCGTATCCGTCATGCTTCTAAGCTATTTTTAAACTCGTCTTCACTTTGCCGGAACACGATGATGGTTCGATGGTTCGATGGTATACCTGCTTCTCAATTTAATGGAAACCCATATCGGCCACGCTGTGCTCTTGTGCCCTTCGTCAATTCCCCGGAATCTCATCCAACGTTCAGCTCATTCATTTATTTGCCCTTTCCGCGCACTTTGTGAATTGCACAAAGGGGGACGGGGTTGCTGATGATGGTAGACACGCACTCGGCGAGTGCACGCGTGCGTGTGTGTGTATGCGAACGCTTAGCTGCGACACCTTCATGCAACCAGCAGGCTGAGGGGGCTGTCAGACCCTCTCAGTCGTACCGCACGCCAGCAGCCACCACCACCGCCGCCAGCATTAATCCTTCTGTTTCAATGTCTCTCCTTCTGGTTCGGTTTGTCCGCGATGTTCACGTAAATTTGGATTGTTTTGCTGTCAGAGTTTTTGTTCTTAGCTTCTTGCTGCGAATTTGTGTCCTCGGGTTTATTTGATTAATTGCATTGTTCGGTCGGTGGTAGCGATTTTTTAACAATGGTTACTCTCCAAGAACGCTTGAAACGCGTTATTTTGGAGCAATAAAGTTATTCTTAGCAACAAATTGGTTGCGCTTTTTACACGTTTCTATGAGAATATTTTGGGAAATTATTTGGGAAATAATTGTGTTCGGTTATTTTGTAATTAAAACCGAACCCATAAAAACCGGACGACTAAGACGACTGGTTTTTCCTTACAAGTCGATTTGAACACACCGTTGTTGAATATTAATTCGGCGCTAATTCATAATAAATTTCGATTTAGTATAACTTCCAAAGACGCAGTTATTGCTTTGTTGCAAACTTTTGGTGTCAAAGTCGTTGGCGAAGGACAGATCCTTCAGCCAACTTTGATTCAGTTACACACGGATAGATACGGATACATGCCTGTTTTTTTCAACTATTATAGCGATTAAGTTCGCAGCTCCCTTCGTTTGAATATTTCCGCATCCATCATCATCATCATCATCACACTTTTTCTCGCTCGGCGTTACTCTGTAGAGCACCGTAGATATCAGATGCACTCGCCAACAACGGCAGGAATTCCGAAGGCAGCAACAGAAGGAGCCGCAGCCGCAGCCGTAACCCTTTTTCAACACGGCACGGTATGGTACGGCACGGTACGCTCGCCCCTGACAGCCAGTAGCAATTTCCATTCTGACAGATGGCGTGTCTCGCGGGTTGAACTTGAATCACGTCGGATGCGTTGCAATGCGGTGAGCAAAGCTGCTGTATTTGGCACACGTTGCTTTTCTTTCTTTTATTTAGGGTTTATGTTTTCTGCCACCTTGCCTCTACCCGGGACGCTGATGCTGGCTGCTGGGCTGCTGATGTTGATACAGATTGAATTTCGATTTTGTGGTTATGGCAAAGGATATGCAAGCTGGCTGAAATGCAGCAAAAACTGCTTTAGTAGCTGTGCGAGGTGAGCAAAGAGAGACAGAGAGAGAGAGAGAGAGACAGCTAGCTACGTTTGTATTTGAGCAGTGTGGGTGGCGTGTGTCGACTCGACTCGACTAATGGCTGATGGCTCCTCTGGTGGTGCTCTCCGGTGTTGATACAATTTTTCTGTTTTTCGGCGACGTACTCGTAGTTTTTGCTTCTATGCGGTTTACTTATACTTCACGAGATCATTTTTATGCTTTTTGGGATTTCGTTTCTTTGCGCTTCTGACGCGCTCGGATGATTGCACTTTAGCTACACAAACACCGTTTAAACCCATTTCCTACACTTCAAGGCCGGCGCACAGTTCGCTAGATGCGATTTATGTTGGCGCGCTTGGTTGGGCCGTAGTCAGGCGGAAGACATATTTTGGTTAGCCAATAGTTTTGACTATGGTTACCATGGCCCTCCTGAGTTTCATTTAATGTTCCGCTCATAAACAATATAAAACCGAATTGGCCCTTTCATTTTTTCAATTTATAATATTTAATTATACTATTCCATGTAAGCTCAAAAACTCAATATTGTAGCCCTCTCCCAAGAAAAGGAACATTTTGAACTGAGACAGAAAAGAAATTTTGTGCAAATTTTTGATACTTAAAGAAATTTGTATCAAAGATTTGGTGCAAGGCGCTATAATGGTATGCATTCCGCACAAAATTGACCAAATCAAGATACATATATATACATATGGACGAGTACAGAAAGCTATATGTACATGTCTCCATTCTGTATGTCTGTTTGTTTGGGAAAAATGGTCCAAAAACAGCCGTTTATTATAAATATTTATTATAATTTTCTAACAAGCGCCAAATCATAATAAACACCGTCGTACATTCGGTTAAAATAATATACATGTATGTATATTGAGAGTATATTTGTTTGAGTGAACCATATATGTATGTGTGTTTATGAATGTGTCTATATTGAATGTTGAAATATCTTCAAACCACGAGGAGTCCGTCCAAAAATGCGAAAGTACTCGTATTCCAACTTTTATGAAAAAATGTCCACTGTACGAGAATGTTCACTGAAAGACTTGAATTTAAGGAGCTGGCACAGTTCTTGGCTGCTTTGTTTTCTTCTTCAAAGGACAGGACAGGACATTTCTGGGTAAAGTCTTTGCAGCAAAATGTGTGGAGTTTTCTAAATTAGATTAATTGAGGAAAATTCGCTGCACAGCGGTTGTCGTTGTCGTTGTCGTTCGTGATGATGGTGATGATAATGATAACGATGATGATGATTTGTTGCAGATCATCGGCTGCTCAGTGTAAGTAATGACGTGTCTGGAAGTCGCGGTTTTCTCCAGCGGCATTAAATTACATTTTATTCTCTAAGTAAAATTGAAGCAAGTAAAAAAGGTGTGAAATTGGTTTTCAAGTAAAACGAGCCGGATGTTGTTGGAAAGGTATCCCCGTTTCCTTGCATTACAAATTCAAAAACGTCGTTATGGTTAGTAACCACGCGCCAGAATCTTGAACAAGGGAAGCAAGTGAGATGTGAAAAGCTTTACTTTAAATATAGACGATACGAGTGTTTTTCTATGCATGCACGTACGATAAAAAGCTGGAAAAACTGTGTGAAAATATCTTGCTTTTTAAGCTAGAATGTTTTTAAAGAACCTGTACATGTTTCATTCATACTTTTGCCTCTTTCTTGTTTTCCGAAAAAGGGAGGCAGGTCCGCAGGGCGTTGGCGTTGATAGAAATTTTCTCTCATAGGCATTGTCTGTGTAAATCGTATAGACCTGGCACTATCCGATCAATGGAAAACACATAGATCTCAAGTGATTAATAAAATCTATGATTTTTTAAGATTAAAACTTTACAGAAGCAATATTTTCTATAAAACTTTACTATTTTCTGAAACTTTATATGTACTAACATACGTATTTATAATTTTTAAACCTTGATGTTAATACTGAAGGCGCAAATTTAGTTTGCTGCAAGGATCTTCAGCTGTATACATATAGCGATATGTTATGGGTAAAGGTAACCCATAACACTTCGACCACCTCAGCTGCAGCTGACTCAAATGCCACAAACATTTTCATATGTTATACAGACAGTCAGAAAAACGGACCGACCGAGCAAACTTCCCTCTTTCGCCCTCACTTGAATGTAATTATCTACTTCAAACGGTGCAGGCGTGAGGCAGAATCTCCGATTAGTTTGCTGCCTTTCTACACATGTTTGCCAAATGTTTTCGGTAAGTTTTTGGTGAGTCTGATTGAAGCCGCAGGGACTGAGGATACTAGAAGCAACCCACACACAGACCATTCACTGAGGTGTGAAATTCTACCGACTCTTCATTTGTTTTACCGGCTCTGTTTTGGCTCAAGGGTCAAGGATTTCACAGTAACAGAAAAACATCAGAGCCTACATAAAATTATGCTGTAAGCGCTCTTGCAACAATAGTCGACTTCTCTGCGTATCAATAGCATCGCCGTAAAAAAAACAGAGATAACATTAAGCGGGAGTGTTGTGCTCTTATGCCTTCTCCTGCTCTGGTACGAACGATAAACCTTCTCTTGTTTCTTTTCTCTTTAATAAAACAATACACAAAGGTGGGCACAGGGCAGCAGCAGCAGCCTCGTGAGAGTTGAGTAAATTCTGTGTAGATTGCTTTGACGTCTCTATATAATATTTGCTTAACTTTTCTCTAAAACTATTATTTTTCCAGCATTCGTGGGTTGATTTGTACAAATCATTATATTATTAAACCATTACAATAAATTTGCATTACATTTCTTTGCCCATTACTTTAGACATTACATAAACTTGGTTGATAATAATGACATTGTTTTTAAATAGTTATGAAGAGCACAATTGTTAAAGAGAGTTGTTGTCTGCATCAGTTGTTCCTGCATCAGTTTAGGAATGTTTCCACATTTTTTCTCATAGAATTTCTTGTATAACACAACTCGCCAAACACGGCGGGGCGAGTGGCTTCCTCTTGTACCCATAGCAGAGACAATCGCGCTGGACGAATCGTGCCTGCTTACATCATACATACGCGCGCAGCACTGTGACGATGACAACTCGTAGTTTCTCTCAATCCCGTCGAAGTCATTGCCCCTTTCACTCAGAGAAGCGCTTCAATTAAATGCAACTTTTAATCGTGGGTTAATCATTGAGCTACGCTCGGACACTTTGAACGTCAGCAGGCTAAAAATAGCTCGTGATTGCATGAGCGCGCTATCAATAAAACGAGTATGTACATACTTTTGTATGTATGAGTAGGTACTATTGTATAAAAAATAGTATATATAAATTATTATATACACATACGAGTATCTTGAGTATATTAACCTATACTCAAAATACTTTAGAGTACAATAATGTGAGTCATGGCTCAGCATGGTGTACGTCCTGCGGCGGACTGAGAAGTTATGTATATATTTCTCTAATTTAAATTTTAATTAAGGAAAAAGTCATTTCTCGATTTTTGATGAGTGTGTGAGTTAAAACTGCTCGCACTCTTTGCGTTATGTATCTTATGTTTTAAAGCAAGGTAGAGGAGACCTTGCAGCCTACGACGCTTCCGCCCAGAGGCGGAGCGGCAGCTTCATTACTTCCACGGAAGATTTCTAGGATTAACTTCAGTTATGTTTGCTCAATAAACAATGGTTTGATTTGCTTTGCTGTTTGCGTTTCGAGCCAACTACTTTCTAACGTTCATTTGTTACGAGTATACTCAATGCACGGACATACATCTATACTTAACGGAAGTCAAAAGTCTAAAGTGTTTATTTTTATAAAGCTTTTAAGACGGCTGGTGTTGTTGCTTTGGAAAACAGCATTTTATGAATAATTCCGTTACAGCAAAATAAAGCAAAAGGTATGAAAACTATGATTGTTATAGTATTATTATTATGTTGGGGATTAATAGTCATATTGACGTGAGTAATATGAACAAATATTCTCAAGTTAGATGGAAAGCGCAATGTCAGCCTATAAGAGCCATGCAGACGCGGCCTTGCCCTCAGGCGGAAGTCACCCCAATTTAAAAACTTAACTCATCCTGGAATAAGTTTCACATTCTTTGCATTTCTGTTTTGCAGACTTGTCCCGGAAATTTGAGTTTCTCAAAACAAAGCCAAACAGTATAAAGAAATCTTGCAAACAAATATGCAAATAAAACTTAGAAGCGAGATTACATCCGAGCGCTGGCGCTGGCGCTGGCTCATCCATCTCCAGGCATGCATGCATGCATGGAACAAAGTGTATGTAGGTAGCCAGGAATTCTTAAAGTCCTTGAAAACGCTTTGGCTTTGAGAAAGTGTTCCGTCGCTACGACAAACTTTTGCGCATCGTACGAATAGTGCACGCGCCCCAGAAGCTGGGATGTGTAAAGACACTCTGCATACTTGTAACATACTCGATGAAAATTGAGTACATTTAAAAAATTTATGGCTCTTTTGTTTAGCCCACAAAAGTGGAAAAGTGGAAAAGTATAAAAGTTCAATTCGCAAATCGTTAACTGCCACAAACGTAAATCCAAGCGCAAGGCTGGCTCTCTCTTTTTCTCTCCCCCCTCTCCGCTCGAGCAAGCACGGATGAATAGTTTCTCTTACTACCTTTGGGAGACGACTCTTGGGCAGAGCAGAGCTCTGGGAGCATCAAGCTGGCTGGCTGTGTTCGCTCGCCCGATGCTAAGTTTTCGAAAATGTTAAAATCTCGCCTCCGCCGCCGTCGTCCCGCTCGCCGCTGTCTGCGTTCGGTAATGTGTTTGTTTTGCTTGCAAGGAGCGGGTGATCACTTCCGGCTGGTGCACGCCATATTTAAATACACTTGAGTCGTGAAGGCGCACTTCCGATTACGATTGAAAATATTTGTTCGCAGTCGGATGAATTGAACTCAGCAGCTCCGTGCCGCTCGCGCGGTTGGCAGCGCAAAAGTGGAGTCGTGTAACCGAAGCGGATATCTTTTGCAAGGAGCTGTTCTGATTTGTTGGCGGAAGTGATTCTGATATTTGAGCAAACAAATGTGCAGACAAAAGCACAACCGCCAGAACGGATTACTCCAGCGCGCTCCTTGAGCAACCGCCTGAATTGACGGCGAAGTTCGGAAGGCTCTTAATTGATTGAAGCTAAAGAAGAACTAGATTTGAATAATAATAATAATATTTTAATGGTTATTAAAATTACACATTTTCTACAATTTCAGATTGAGAGAGAATTTTGAAATTTTTGTATAGATTTTAGTAATAAGTTCGAGAAATATCAGCCTATTCGTGACTATGCAAGTGCAAGTATTGTACATACCTACAATAATTTTGGACAACAGCGCGCTGCTCTTAAGCCTCAAAAATTAAACCCATAAAAATTACTGCAGATCGTTTTCTTCGGGCGCCTACATATTGTTTTCATCGAGCTTCAATTAACAATTATTTGTCGCATTCGTTTCTTTTGCATACAGAATGTACCTACACAAAAATATTTCAACTATGTATCACCATGTGTCGTCCGTCGGTGGACTCCTACGGTCGACGCTTCCGCACGCTACGAATGGCCAAACTTTATCCAGCACCAGCAGAGTCAATGGCAAAACATTCATTACACCGCTACGGACTAAAGAAGGTAGCAAAGTTTTGCGTTAACACAGTTCAGCAAACTAAACTTCGGTCTTCGAGACATTATCTTTATATTCATCCCTTATTCGGAGACATGCGATTATATCTCGGTGTTCAACAAATATTTCCCAAAGCAATTTGCGGACGTGAAGTGAAACTTCCACTTGAAGAAAATTGAAATTAATGTAAAGTTGAACTAAATGTGGCTGAGGAATGCACACGGGTTTCATTTGCTTCGCCCGGGGTGACGCGCTGACGGGGTGACGGCTGCCGGGGTGCCGGTTTGCCGTTCGAAATTTAGTTCCGGCGGTGGTGAGACGACGATGCCCTGATGTGGCTGCTGGCCTGGCCTGCCTGCAGTCGGAACTATTGTAGTTTCCTGCTAAAGGCTGCTCGCTCGGTCGTCAGCGGTTTTGCACTGTGTCTGTGTCTAAGTCGATATTGTGAACTCAGATTTTACTTTGATTTGGATTTGAAATTGTCACAAAAATTTGCTCTCTTGCTGCAGAGAGTTACTCGCTACTTAGTTTTGTCTATGTAGAGCACATTATTCTCGCCGGCATCTTGCCCTTCACTTAATACAAATCTGGATAACACAGACGACTATTTTAGTTCGGCATTATGTGCGCAAATAAAACTTCATATTCGCCTGCAATGTTATCTGTCTTTTGAAAGGTGCTGAGGAAGCTCCTAAACAGTTAAAAGACGAAGGGATTAGACGATTGTCAAAAGATACTCGTACAAAAACATACTCATACTCGTACGTACAATACTTCATACACTTAAGTTTTTTGAAGGCTGATGTAATACGAGTACACAATAATACAAATAAATGTCTCAGCAAACAATACGAGTATGAGTCTTTTTAGACTCAAAAGAGATTCATATTTCTGAGCAAATACGCTCTTTTTGAACACATAAAAGAGTCACAAATGAACGTTTTTTCCTTCCTAGACGGCTCGCTGAAAAGAGTCTTAAATAAGAATCACAAAAGACTCATAAAATTGTGAGGTTTCTGAGCTTTTTATGACTGTTTTTTTTTATGATTCTTTTCTGAGCCTTTTATGATTGTTTTCTAAGGCTTTGAATTTTTTCGGAACCACTTATGATTGTTTTCGGAGCCTTTTGGGACACTTTTCTGAACGTTTTATGATTCTTTTCTGAGCCTTTCATGATTCTTTTCTGAGCCTTTTATGATTCTTTTCTGACTCTTTTATGATTGTTTTCTGAGCATTTTATTAATCTTTTTGGAGACTTTTATAATTAATTTCTGAGCCTTTTATGAATCTTTTTGAAGCCTTTTATAATTGTTTTCTGAAATTTTTTTACTTCAAAAGCAAAGTTTGAAAAAAGATAGCTGGGTCACTTGGCCCAGCTTAAGCCCTGTTTTTGCCTTCAAGGTTCTATACTTAAACCGGAGTAGTCTTTGCCAGAGTAACTTAAATTTACTATTTTTATTAAGCAAGCTTTTTTTTTTTAAATGTAATTATTTTATTCATCTTTTTCTTGAGAATCTGCAGAGTAAAGCCTTCCGTTTCCGGAAAATCTTAAGGTACTAAGATTGTAAAACTTATTACGTCACTTTCATTTTGTTTGATTTGGTTTATTTTGACATTTAGTACAATAAGCTCTTAAAGAGTGATGTTTCATCTGTACCGACTGCCCTTCAGCATAAAAGCTGTTTATTTCTAAGAAATAAAAAGAGAAACTAATACAGTTTTCTTATTCCTTTCCCTTTTCCCTTCCGCTCACTTTTGCTAAAAGTTTGTGTCCCAAAAGTTATGTTAATTTTACGATATGACTTGGACGCACATGTGCTTCCAGGGACAAACACACACACACACACACACACACACACATTTCACAAAGCCTCAAAGACTTCTCGTTTGTCACTCGCACTTAAGAATATTTCTCAGTTTTTATTGTTATAGTTGTTGTAGGTTTTGTTGTTACCGTTATTATCATTGTCTTCATATCCTCGGGGATAACAGGGCAATTATTAAGAAAAGGCTAAAGATGCCGAAGGAATCATCTGCAGATTACAATCGTAGAAGTCTTCATAAAAATGCTACTTCGGACGCGAGTGCGAAGTATTAACATGCCAAGCTTGGGTATACATACTCGTACATATGTATATAAATACATACATACATACATACGTTTGTTGGTAGTGAATGTTCTTTGTTACATTTACAAGCTGACGCAGCCCCAAGAACAGCCCAAAGTGTTGGCTGTGTTCAATTTCAAATAAGTTTTCGGTAAGTTTTTTGTAACAAGAAATTGAAGAAGTAGCTTTAAGAATGCCTCAGCCAGTCCAGTCCAGTCCAGTCCAGTCCAGTCCAGTCTTGTTCTTGTCGGCTGCTGTGGGCCAATTTTTCCAAGAACTTTGTTAACGCCTTTCTATTTCTGTTCTATGTATATCTTCTTCACCGTTGACCACGAAACGTGTCCTCCTCAACTAACTGCGCAGAAACTACCCAGACCCAGAACGCTGCAGAGAATGCCGAAAGGATTCGAAATTAAATTTCGCACTTGATGAGTGCCATCTGCTGACGCATGGCTTTGCTACTATCTTCGGCGTTCGGAACACGACAACAGCTCTCCTCCCAACCAAGTACTTTTTTTGGTGTACCCTTTGGCAGCTGAGCTATTGTTCTTAAGAATTATTGTGTGGTTTCCAGGAGTTCAGCAACTGCTAAATAAGTACCCTGCAGCCGGCGATTCCTTGGGACTACATGTAGCAAGACAAGACTGCTCCGCCCTCTACGCCAACCTTATCAAGCCGGAGCACCGAGGTGTATTCTGTTGATTTGAAAATGGAGAATTTATCAGTGTCCCACACACATGCGGCGGCGGCTTGAAGAAAGCAACATTCCGGGCGCTCTACGCCTTCCGCAGGACACAGCTGGGATGCTCCGGAGTGGCTGCGCTGCGCTGCTTGTTCTACACGTCCTTCCCAGAAAAGACGGACACTGTACGGTTTCTTGCTTCGTGTTTCTTGCCGAGAGAGATCCTTAAGTAGGTAAATGAATTAAGCTTTTGAGGTGAGCTATAAAAATTACTGCAAATTCTGGGAACGAGAATGTCTTCAGTTAACCACCACCAATGAAGGGTCCTAAAAGTATCAACATCAACATCAGCAGCAGCAAGTGTGACGGTCACCACCATTCTGTGTGAAATGCTTAATGAAACATATTAAAAGCTAAAAGTTTGCTCAGGATTTTCTCTTGACTCCTGAGAGCCTTTGGGTTGGTCTTGGCCCAGAACAATTAATTTAACGTATTTTTGGTAGGGCAGAGAAATCTTTTTAATTGCAAGATTGGGCGGAGAAGGCTCTTAGAGCAGAAGAAATACATAGAAGACGTTTTTATGTCGGTTTGATGGCTTCCAGCTGAAAACGGTAAACGGAAAACGGAACGTAGCTACGTTTCCTTGCCGCAAAGGTTAATATTTGCTCATGTGTGTCCAATAAATTTCAATTAAAATTAGCCTGGAAGGTGGCAAAATTTTACATAAGGTTCAAATTTCAAAAGTGGTATAGTGCAGACCACAACAGAAAAGTTTTAAATTAAAATGAATTCGGTGTGAAAGCGACGCGGGCTGAGTTTGGGCTTAGAAGAGATGGTGAAATTTTCTTAAAGAAAGGATTCTTCAGGAATATACTGAACGTGAACTTGACTTGATGAAGAGTTTTAACGAACGATTGCAAAACAAGTACTATATCACTTTAATGCTTCAAAGTTGCCTGCGAGAAAAAGTTCCACGCAATCAGTTTGAGACTGAAATAGAAGAATAATGGAACACGTTAAAAAATTCTGCATTATTTTATTCCGGAATTAATTCAATAATTTATTATCAGTTGACTTAAGCCGCTTGACTTCTGGGACTATAATTTGCTAGGTCAAAATCAAATTTAGAGAAAGTGGATTAAATTTAGATTTAACTTTGAGAATTTCATATGAATACTTTAAAGTGACTTGCCGCCCTCAACAGTTCAAAATTGTCCTACCCTAAGTTTATTAAACTGTTATAAAACTTTATTAACGTAGTTTCTGGCGTCAATTCTCTTCGATTTTGCACAGCTCTGCACAGCTTGATGCTGCACACTTTCGCTTGTTTTGTACATATACGCTTTCACTGCAGCTATGTATGTATATACGCCATAATGACATACCCGAATAGCTTTTTGGGATTTCCCGCAGCATTCTCTTTATTTTATTACAAGTGTATGTATTTCGCTTTTGTTGTTTGATTTTTTGAAAGGATTTTTTGAAATGCTCTCTCTCGCAAATGCTTGGCTATTGATTCTAATCTCGCCAGAGACTTTTGTATGGTTACGAACGTTCGGCGGTGCCGCCCTCTATGAGTTGCCAATATCACAATATCACTTGCTTTCGCAGCAAACCAACAGCAACCGCGTACGTATGTACGTACGTGGAGTCAACCGTCAGGAAAGATGGTAATAGATGGTCTTTGCGTTCCCCAAAAGACCCCAAGTAAAACTGAGCTTAATTGAAGAACAAAGACGAAGCAGTGTCGCCTTCAGAGCCAATAAAATGTTGCAGTTCTATTATTTAAATAGTGTTCATCTGGTTTTTATCTCGCTCAGTTCCGCCGCTGGAATCCATGGCTGTCCTGCGCTGTTTAGGAAGATGTCATCGTCGTCGTGTTTCGCTTAAGGTTGATGACGCTTCCTCTGCTCTCTGCCCGTCTTCTCTTCTCTTTTGTTTCACTTCTAAGTCCTACTTCTTATGTGATAAAAAGGTATTCAAGCGAAGGCGCAATACAATCCTTAAGATTCACGCTTCGGAGAGCACTGCTCGGTAAATGAAATTAAATGAAGATTAGTCCTGAATGCGGATTACTCAAGAAATAAAAATCGCACCAACTTCACTTTGTTTTGAATTTTTACGGCGGATGAAGTGGAATTAGGTAAGTGTGCTTTTTTCATTTGATTTTGGCCGCGATTTCGTGAGATACTGCCACATTATAAGTAAGCCATGAAGTATCAGAGGCGTATTTAGCCTTTAGCTTTTGAATTTGACACAGGCGTCCAAATTCATTAGGGCGAAGGCGGTGCCGTCTAAATTGTTTTCTTTTACCGAATTTGACGCTTTTTATATGATGAAAAAAAAAGAAATGGAAAATAAATGAGAATATAATGGAGAAAAGAGGGTGAAGGAGATATGCCTACATTTCGAATCTCGAACTCAACAATCTAGAAAATTGTTTCAAAAGCTCTTGAAAACACTCAGTATTCACTCTGAGGGGGTACCCTCGAAAAATGTTCCCTAAACTTAAACCAAAATTTGACACTTTTTCGTTTAAATCGAAAATGTTAACTGCTGCACAGTGGTTCAAACTGATTTAGGTTCGGGCAAAAATCGGTCTTCCCTTCGATTAGGCTGAAAAAAGCCACTTTCTTTGCTTTTGAGGCAAACCGGATGCGGCGATATGCCAGAGGACTTCCCGTGAGCACTGACAAAGGATGACAGAAATTCTTTCCGAAATTCATTATCACCTCTTCCTTGCTTTAAATAATTGCTGCGTCCGGCATAAAATATTTTGTGCATTTTTGAAATATTTTTACATTTAAAATAATAATAACAATAATTACAATGGTCTACTGCCGATGTTGTCTTGTCTGCGTATAGCCCGCGACAATATTCTTTGGCTTAATGGAAGACAATAGCCAAGCTATTTGCGGAAGCTACAAAGCATGTTATTACTAGTTTTATTGCACGGAAAAAATAATTGTGTACCCACAAAACAACCAGAAAAAAAAACAACAAAAACACGCTCGTTCAAAAAGGCGATAATGCTTATGACAACCATAATACAAATTAAGTAAAGGCGTCGGTCGGTACGCCAAGCTTTGGTTATGCATTAGATAGACAAAAACAAAAAATGAAATATTAAAGCAATTTGGCAACGCTTCTACAGAAGCAGAATAAGAAATAATGCTGGAGTTTCCTGAGCACTTATATTTGGCTGCACTTCCTCCGCGCCGCACTTGCCGCACTTTCGCCGAATTTAATGTGGCCCAAGCTTTCGAGTTGCTTGCAAAAGACAAAAGAGAGACATCATGTTTTTATTACCATAATGGTCGCCTTTAAATGCTCACACATTAGTAACATTCTTTAAAATATTAGATTTTTCACATCCGTCCGAATGCTTTGTCCTTTATTTTTAAGCGTAAAAAAGGGAGATGATTGCACTCAGAAGAGTTTGCGTCATAAGAATTACTTTGTACGTTTTCCATTTTCTTACTTAGTATTTACTACCTTTGTATTCGATAAAGTAAGACACATCGAGTATAGTATAGAAATAGGTTTTTATTCCTAATCCAAAGTGTGAAGAGTGTATAAATATTGAGCCCTCTCCACTTTGTTCTTCTTTATAAACGCATTTACTCAGTATATTTTGTCCAAAAATCGGTCTGTCTGTCACGATTATGGTAGCACGAATAGAACTATCGGTCTACTATTCGACAAGAAATCTTTCTTCAACGTTCTTTGGTATTGAAAAGGGGCTAAGTCGGACTGGCGGCATACCTGGTTTTTATATCAAAGTGCAATAAATGTAAAATGGCTCAGATTTTCTTTCTGTTTTACCCTTAATTTCTTAAAAAATATTCAGAAGCTCTAAGGAGAGCATAAAAAATCGGACTTGGACTTGGATTTGTTGATAGTCCAAGTTACTTTTCTTACTTGAATACACATTTAAAGGGGTTTCCAATAGGGACGGGTCGATGTTAGCAGTCTGTGGCGGCCATGTTGTTTAGGCGGGGTCTGTCAACTCTATTGCTTATAATTCAGTCAATAATGCCAAATCACCGTGACAAGTTACACGATTAAACAGCACGTTCAAATGATAAAGATGTAGACAACTCTCAGCATCGACCCGTCCTTAATGGAAAGCCCGGTATGAATCTTTTGTATGGACATACTATTGTATATCTTGAATAGTTTTACATGCTTATTCTTTTGTATTTTCAAATAGAAAAAGCAGCCGATCGAATATTCACCTCAGCCGGTTGGTTCTATATGTCGAATGTCGGTTGGTTTGCCGTAAGTAAGCTGACCAAATGCCACCAAGTTATTGAAAGGTTTTATTTTGCGTTTAAAAGGTTCGAAAGCTATTAAAAATTTGCCCTTTTCCGTGATGAGGTCGCTTCAAATTTTTACTTTTTTCTGCGAATCGTTTAAAAAAGTGCTCAACATTTTAATTGTTTGCTGCGCTGCGAAGAACTCTTAGGAACACTCAAAGCACTGCAACTGATGGCTTCGGCGTCTTTATGCTTCCCCAATGATTAATATAGGTGTGTATTTAACATTACGGCGTTTTATTGTTGTTTACATAAGAGAATTTTTAATTTCTTTGAATTTCTTTCTTGGCGGCAGGCAGGTCGTGGTCGTGGTCGTGGTCGTGGTGCCAGATTGATTCCTCAAAAATAAAATTGACTTTTATGAAATTATATGTACGAGTATATGCTGCGCGCCCGGAACGTGATTTTAGTGAAATTGTATGTGCACAACAACAACAACAGCAGCAGCGGAAAGCGTTCCAAGACGTTTGCATCTGGCAGCTAATTTGTCTTGAGTGTTTTTCTTCTGCGGTTTTCGGTTTTCGTTGGGCAGCAATTTCTAATTATTTTTCTCCTTAACCCACGCCGATAACGGGTAGTTACAAAAAAGCACATAGAAATGGACACAGAGAGCAGAGACTTTATTTCCGAGGGGGGCCATACCTTTAACCTTGTCGGCCCTCCTCGATTTTGGCAACCAAAGATGCTCAACGTAGCATTGAGAGATTAATTTTTAAACAAACGAAAAGTACTCAAAAACTGTAAGCGTTTTTATTTACTTATTTTTACAAAACGCAAAAAGAAATTGGGCGCACAAATGCCCTCAAAGGCCCTTAACGCACGACTTTGATGTCGGTGGTGAAGCAGCATTTCGGAGCGTCGTCGTTGTTCGCCTTCAAGATCCACTTAATCGTGTATGCATTGGTCGGAAACTTGTTCTCGATGGGGACGTCCACGGTATAGGTCTGTTTCACGTTGGCCCTCACAGGACACGGCGTATACTTGCAGGCGTCTTTGTCCAGCGTTATCAGCGGCAGCTCCTGGCCATCGTCTTTGACCCAAGTGAGGGCGGCTTCCAACGAGTCTGCATCGAAGGAGGGCGTGTAGTCAAAACTCATGGTGGACTTCCGGCGACGGTGTATATTACAGGCTCGATTACTGGCAGCCTCCGGGCATGGCTCGATTCGTGCCTCATTCACCGTGCAGCTGTCTATATCTGCGGGACAGTTCTCGATATTGATGACTTCGCCAATGACAAAAGCCACTGATGCCAGCAACACGAGTAGACCAATTGTTGCCATTTCCTTTAAGTTGAAATTGGAAAAACACCTCGGTCAATATTTGCCACGTCTTCCTAATCACTGGGAAGGCTCTTCAAAGACTGGAGAGAATGATTTTTTACAAACGGTTTTAACAAGAATCAAGAAACAAGTTGCTGCTGCTTTGTGAAATGGCGATCTTTGCCCCATAGTGGCTGATAACACTGTGATGCCGATTAAATTTCGCTGAAATTTAAACAAATATTTCTAATAATAATAATAATAAATAATTTAAATAATGTACATGGTGAAAATAATAATGAATGCGATTTGATTTTGATATCATTTTAAATTTTAAAATTTTGTGAGTCAATTTAACCTGCATATATTTGCGCTAAAAATTGCACAAATCGGATCGGATTGCACAAATTGCTTACTGAGAAATCATTATATTTCTTAATTTTTGTTTTGGTTTTTTAGACTTAGCAGCATTATTGGCTGAACAGAGCGTCTTTATAGTGGCCTGATATTCATAATTATCGAAAATTCGAAATTCTAAAGTATTTGAAAATAGTAGGCGTATCAAAACTATGTACATAGTAGTATGTACAAAACAACTCCAAACCTGTTAGAGAAACCGTAAAGGAGAAACAATAAGAGATAAGCCGCCCTCGCTATCCACAAAGCCTTTCTTTTATTGTTTTTTGTCTTATCGCTTTAGTGTTTTCTTATCTTCTACAGAAAGAGTATTGGAAATCTTTCGTGCGGAATTTCTGTGGCTGTTGATTTCGAACTAAATCGCAGACACTGTGTTTCGGTTGCACCGTAGAGAGAGATAAAACCGAGTATAAATGGCCGGCCGCACTGCTTGATAAGAAGTTTTGTACGGAACGGGCTGCGTGCTCAGCAAAGAATGCCGAATAACGAACGAAGATAGTGCTAATCAACGGAAAACGACAGAAACGAAACGAAACTGAGGAGAGCTGCAACCGTACAAGATGGAAAAATCTTGAGCAGCAGCAGTCTTCGGTGCTCAGTACAAAAACTTTGACCCAACTTATATACATTACACACAGATCTTCCCCTTGCCCGCTCTTTTTTTCTCTTGCAACTAACAAGCTAATTGAAATATTACCAACTCCATTTGGTCAGTTGATAAAGTTTTTTGTGTAACGACAAAAAAAAAAAATAAATAAATTTAGTAGGTATTTATTTTGTAAGCCTGCCTGCGTTCTCTTGCTTGGGTTTATTACCGATGAATTGTTTAAGAATTTTTATAACTCCGTTTTTTTTACATGCTTGCTTCGGTTTTGCGTTTTTTCTTTAGATAAGAAATCGATAAAAAATTTGCATCCAGCGGTCATCACGATCTATTGTATAAAACTCATGCGGGTTGGGCCAATGAGCCGAAGTGTGATAAATGTAGAATGAATACTGTAGCTACATACATATAAAGGAAATGCAGAAATCGGAATGAGCGGAGCGGAGCGGAGTTTATTCACGGCATCACGACGGAAACGCAACGACATCATCAGCACGTGTGTACTGAGCTGAATACTCGCAGAAGGCAGAAAAGACTGATAACAAGAATTATTTAGAGCATGTTTTCGTTTTGAAACACAAAGAGTTATCAAAGCTCTAGAATGAACGAATGAACGAAGTGGCAGTAATCAATTTTCGTTTAAGTAAATAGTTTTTATTTCCGATAAATACAAAACTGTGAGAGATTTAAATAAAAAGAGGTAACTATACTATACGCACTATACACATACATACATATTATATGTATTATACATGTATAAAAAAACTACATTTATACAGGTTGCGCCAACTTTTATGTCGGTATGTGACTGTTTGGCCGTATTTCAAGCGACGTAGACGATCTGTCGGCATTATTTTTCGGGTAAATTGCATTTTATATGGAAACAAAGGCAAATCATCCTTCAAAAGGCGCCGCAAGGCGGTTCCACTTTGCCAAAATGCTGAGCGCGGTGATGATACGACACATGTGGGTTCTCGGCAACACTCTTACCGCTTACCGCTGCAACCAGTTCATTGGAACGTCTTGGGCGTTGATGAACGGCATGTCGACAATCTCCAACTGTCCCGTGCTCAACAAAATTGGACACCAAACGACAAATACTATTTCCAAAAGACGGTCCTTCTTGGCCACAATATTTTTGACAATATGCACGATTGCTTTCAATGTGCAGCGTCACTATTTTGGCGCCTTATTTCGGTAGAAAGCGATAAGTGGTTATAGTTGTACTGAATTATCGTTTCAAAATCATGTTTACTCAAGTAAATTGGTTGATAAATGTTAAAGCTATGCAATCTTTACATACAGACATAAAGGACTGCGCACCCGCTATATTTTCTTCTTAGTGTAAATTTTTGAAAAGATTTAGCCCTGTACGTCGGTGCATCTGTCTTAAATGGCCCCAAGAATATATTCAAAACATACAAGTATCATAAGCAGGAACGGTTACAATTTGGCACTAGTTCGGGGCCTCTTATATGTTAAATTTTTATGAAATTGTGGCCTATTTAGCAGATAAACTGATCGAGTTGATCGACAGGGCCCGAGTGGCTTCATATTTCTTTTAATTGAAAATTCTATTCTTGATTTTATTTTACTGTTATAAAATAAAATACAGATCGATTTGAAGTTTGGAATTTTTTGGAGCGGATATACTTACCTTCATAAATCTTTTTACTCGTATGGTGTATATATTGTACGTACCTATATATATAAATACATATCCATGTCTTTTCCGAAAACCTTCCTCCATAAACATTTGCGATTTTTCGTGCTTTTCGTATTTTTAATCACACAAGAGGACGGACAGTCAGTAGAGACGAGATTTCATTTTCGTCAATCCGAATCCGGGATTCGGTTCGAGGGAAACGTGCGGGAAGGTTGGCAAAATCCCTTTTGAAGGCGCCGCGCTAAATAAGCGCCTTTGATATGAGACGCGAATTTGATGAAAAGCTACAGAAACTCGCAGAAGCACAAACACAAATGATGGACAAGCGGATGGATGGCAGCCACCATAAAGAAGTCGAGAAGCAGGAAGAGCTCTGTAGTTATAGAGCAGCGAATACCCACAAATAATTCTCGCGGTGTGGATAACACCGAAGGGGCGGGGGCGTTATTGCTGAATTTGTTGCTGCAGGGACGACGCTGCTCTGCGTTAATTGTAATCGTATTAAAATATATGTAAATAAAGCAACGCCTTAAAAAACGGCACAAAATCGCGCAAAAATTATTTCAAAATGAAAAATGCAATTCTGCTGCCGGTACAATTTTTTATTTATTTGAAAATTTCCAGAAGACTTTAATTAAAAAGTTTTTCTTTTGACATAATTTCTGCGGGTGATTTTGTCATTCTTAATGTGTTCCTTTTTACCAAAAGGAAAGTTTTGATATAATTAAAATGTTTGATGGTGGACAATTAATATTCAGGGAAGCCTTATGGGCGGCATTAAATCAGCTCCCGGTAGTTGTTTACCATTTTCGTAACATTATATCGTATTTTTTAAGGTATTCGTGTCTTATGATCTCCATCATCGCTGGTATATTATATACTCGAATTTGTTCCTTGTAAATTTACATTTAAAATCTTAAAAAAATGCAGAGCCTTGTGAACCAGGACAAAATTTGATTCAATCAACACTAAATGATTTGTTTTTAAGAAGTTTTATAAAAGGAAATTGTTAAGAAATGTCACTGGAAAGGACCAAAGAGGAGGCCGCAGGTGTTTGATAATTAAACAAAAGACAGAAATTATAAAAAAATAAGAAAAATTTCGAAGTTAACATTTAAGACAATTAAAAAATTAATGGCTAATAAGGCATCAACTTCAAAAAATTTATTGAGGAACATCAGGCAAATTTTTTATTGTTGGATTTAAAAAGAAAAACCAGCGAGAATGTTGTATAAATAGTTTCTTAAGCAGACGGCGAAGGCAGTCCAATCGTGATAAAGTTTTTAATTTGGTAGAAATCAACACTTTTTTCATCAAAATTTGTGGTGAAAATAAATAAGCCTTGCTTTATTTTAATGTTTTTGTTTTCCTCAAAACCTCTGTCTAGCTTTTATTATTGTAATTAGTTACTTTCATTATGAACTCATTTAGATTTTTAGTTGATTCTGAAAGGACTCACTCTACAGAATTGAAATCAACTTGCGCTTTTTATTCGTAATTAATCAAAACTAACTCGATTCGTATAAATTTCCACAATTGAATATCATCAAAATTGGTGGTCATCATTTGCATGCCGCGTCCTACATACCGCGTCCAGATCCTTGCGCTCAATCACCCAAAGGCAACACTTCCACAACAGCATCAATTAAAAATCATTTTTCACTTCGGTCGACCGTTCACTCAATTTGTGGGCGCAGCTCTAACAGAATTCCCACCGAATGCCGCCGATCCGGCCCTGCCCTCCACAAAGAGTACCTCAATTGAGCACCTCAGAAACAAAACCACACATCATCATTTCGCCCGCCTACGCCACGTATTCCATTGATCTGCACCCATGACGCTCGCCTCGAACCGCGCGCTCTCTCTCAATCGCTCTCTCTCTCTCTCTCGTAGGTGTGCGTGTGAGTGTGCTGATTGGCGACGGTGCGATTCGACGTTACAGTGCTACAAGGCACTTCACACCACGCTGGCAGGCGCCAATTATTCACCAATTGAAAAATTATTCAGTGGAGAGTTCAGTATGAAAAATAAAAACCAACGCCGCCAACCAACAATTTTCAATTGTTTTTACGAAAGGCGAAAAGTTACTCTCAACAAGGTGTCCTTCTGTGGAAGCAGCAACCAGGCAGCAACGATGTGTTGCCGGATTTCATGCGCGCGGGCGGTCGGGCGGTCGGTCGATGGTAATATTTCGACTTTTTTGCTTTCAATCTTCTTTCATTGTTTATTTGAAGTGGCGTGCTGGAGTGCTGGAAACAATTTTTCCAGCAAATTTACTTCGATGTTAATGTTCATCGATAACGTCAACGATGGTGTTGGCGTGAGCTCGGTTGGTTGCGAAATGATAATTTTTCGCCATTGATACCAGATTTGCGAGCAGCCATAAAAGCTTTGCTGAAACAATTTATTAAATACGTTCTAAAACTTAAAGGGCCGGAAGGCTTCATGCAGGTCGACGCGTGCATTGAGATCGATGCGGCATTAAGCGATTCCGGGGATATAACGATCAAAAATATTGTATGTCAGGGACGGGCAACGGGGCGGTGGAAATGGACACGTAGTTGCATTGACAACTATCTTGAAAATTCCTGACCAACTGGGTCGATGTGGACCCGGAAAGTTAAAGGTAATTAATTAAAAATGAAAGTAAAAAAAAAGTAATAAAAGTAAAAAATTAAATTTTAAAAAAAATGCAGCTTTTTTGGGTGGAAAAAAGACTAACCGTCTAAAATCTAAAATAGTGTAGTATAGCAAAGAATTTATGCTATTAATATAGAGTAAAAATACATACCTAGTTGCCGTTCAGTACACCTGCTCTGCCAGCAATCCCTTAACGTGTTAACAAAAGATGTTAATTAGAGGTATTAGGCCTCAATTAATTTCGTTTCGACAAAGTCTTTAAGCCGAGTTCATTAGTAGCTACAAATAACCCAATCTAAATCACTTCATGGCATGATTGAATTCATGTCAAAGTGTCGGTTTAGTGTGTCGGTACACTGCACAGGGCGTACGTGAAGGCGGCCGCAGCTAAGCTGGTCGGATCATTTCCTGAAAAATTGAGAATTAATTTTATATCCGAACACGTCGTAACACAACACACGGTGTCACGGCAGACGAGCAGCGAACTTTTCACCGTGTATCCTCTCTTCTGAAATGACATCCTATCGTATGAATGGCATTTAAAGGGGGCTCCATGAATGTGGCTCATATTAATGCCGTTGTTGTTGTTGTTCTTCTGTTGTTGTTCTTCTGTTGTTGTTTTCAACGGTCTCTGGCGCACAGTGGATCCTTGTTATTAGATCGTTTACGTTTAAGTGAACTGCCGGCTTTATTGAATTATGAAATGATAATATGAAAAGAAATTAGAACATTAACAAGTCTGCCGAATTAATTGTAGTTTCTTCCTTTTTGACGTCAATAATTGAGCGTCATTATTTAAATAAGTTCAAATTTAATAATTATTTTTAAAGAGTAATGAATTATTTGTTAAGAGTATGATTTTACAATATCAATCGAAAAACTTGGGCACAAAAAATAATTAAACTGAAATTGATATTTATTTATTTATTTATATTTTAGAAAAAATACCATATTTTTTATTCATTCAAAAAGCCGTATTCATCATGGTTTTTTTTATTTTAAATATTCTAAAATCGGACTACTGTGCGTTGGCGAGGCATGTGCTGCTGCATCAGCAGAGCAAACACCGACAATGTCACCATGTCAAAAGTTCAGCGCTTTCGAATACCGAACATAATGACATATGAGCTGGGTCGAGCGGTGAGGCCGGTGAGGGCTTCGGTTTGGTCAAGCCTACTCTATCTACTGCGTGCGTCGTCATCTCTATTGAGGTGGAAAATGGTGGCATTTTTCAAACGGGCCGATTCTAATGGTATTTTCAAGGACATTTTCAGTGGAATGTAGCTAAATCCGCCGGTACTTTAAAATTATTTCACATGATTAATTTTGCTATCTGATGTGAAAATTGTTTCATTTTATTCTTTGCAACCGATGGCATGCGAGATAAGTTTTCACAACCAAAAGTCCGCACCATTTTAGAATTATTTATTATTTGGGATAAAAATACTCGAGATGATTATTTAAGATGAAATTTATGTAGCCTGCGATGCTGCCTGTCGACAAAAATACTCTGTTCAAATTTATCACAGCTAAACGCCAATCGTATAACTTCGAAGTGATAGCAATACAAATTTGGGAGACTTTTCGAGCGAGCAAACATAAATGAAATAGAAAAGAAAGCAGAATTTCGAAACAAATTTCCGTCATCTCTTGTCAAGTTTGGTTTGGAGACAAACCGGTTTCGACGATGTGCCGCCATCTTCAGTGTCTTCTTTCGTTCTGATTTGTACGGCTGTGTTCAAATGATGGTGCCTGCGTTTTTTTTTGTTTTGTCAATAAATAGGAAAACAAAATATAATTTGGAGAAAAAATTGTGTAAACCTTAAAAAAGGTTGACTTAGGGCCGTTATGTCAATGTCCGGTTAAGTACTAACCGAAACAAAATGGGACTTTTAAACGTCAAAATCTCTTACAAATTGACGTTTGTAAGTCCCGTTTTGTTTCGGTTAGCAGTTAAGTTCTATTTGCCTTACGCTACATTATATTTTCTGAAAAGATACGAATATATCTGCCAAGAAAAGAAATATTAATTGTCAACTTTACTCTTGATAAAACTACAAATGGTGTAGATAAATATCGTAGTAGAAAATGGTTCATATCGATGACGTGATTATAACTTTATTTTGGTTAGACTTTGAGAGTACCTATGTATTGCTTTCAAACTATCTCCAACACAGTTTTATTTACTTTAAGTGGATGCGAATGTTAGTATGTTGACTTTTCTCCTGTCAAAATGTCAGCTGGCTCAAGCAGTATGGATTACACACTACGTAAGGATTAGAATCTGCAAAATTGTTAGACAAGTAAATAACGAGAACAAGAAGAGATAAGTTGGAGGTGAATCGACAGGCGCACCGTGCTGCACAGTGGTCTAATCAACCAAAGTTAAAAAATGTCATCAAGTCTTAAGTAAAAGTTATTATATTATTTGTTAATAACCAAAGCAATTACAAAACGGGGAATTTTTTTAAGTTTTATATACGTTATATTCGAATATGATGAAATATTCGGTACTAATTAACAAAGCTGGCTTCGTACATTTCGATTAAGCCTTGATGAGTATTTTCAAGGTTTTAATTCATAAATTTAAACCTTCAGGTTTAACTTCATAAAGGTTAAGCCTAAGGTTTTTATTCATATATTTTTTTCTTTATTAAAGGTTTTACAATTTTTTATTTAAATTGCCATGTTAATAAGTCCGTCTACCTTTTTTCAGTCAACTTAAGCTTGCAAGCAATTCATCGTGACATGCTACGCTTTTTCATACCTCATCCAGCCACCCTTGATCGCCACCCTTCACACAATCAGTAGCAGCAGCAGGAGGACATCTCCACGCATAAGTGACCTAAAGACATCAACAAGCTTCCACAACAATTGCGCAAATTGTGCACCTCTACCCATTCGAGGTGGTCCGAGGGTGGGGCGTGGCGCCAATTCTTCAACAACCCTCTTAGAAGCACTCCTCTTCTCCTTGTGCGTTGTTTTCGCTCGTGTGGGCCGAAATACCACAACAACCAATGCCGAATTCGTGGCCTGTTCGCCGGACCGCCGGCTGGAAGCTCACATAATCCAATAAAATGTGTAATTAAATTTTCGGTTCATTTGAATATGTCACTCCTGTTGGAAATTAAAACCTGTTGTGCTGTGCACATATTTTATTCTGCACCAACGAGTCGCTGGCGCTGGCGCTGCTGTTGGCGACTAATGTATGTATGTTCGAGTATGTTGTCGGCTGATTTCACATGGCGGCACATTGTTGCGTGGCCGAACCCATTTCGCTAAAGGGTTCTCTTAGGCTACTTTAATGCAGATTCGGAAAGTCCTATGACCAAAGCGTGCGTAGTACCGATTTGCTAAAGTACTTTCGCAGGATCTAATGACATTGCCATGACTTTAATAGAAAGCCGTTGCTGATTTTAAAATCGTAGGCTGAAGGAAGCAAATTAGTAAGAGCGTTTATTGTCGAAGGTATGGAATGTTTAATGGTTCTTCTATAAATTCTTGATTGGCAAGATTTTTGCTTTATTTTTGTCCCGGAACACATTACTTTTTTCTGAAGAAGAGTTTCTACAATTCGTTAGCGCGCTCTGGTGTTATTTTTCGGACTTGTGTGAGCTCAAATTTATTTTCCTTTTTTTGTTGCTGGAAATTAATAAAATATCAACATATAATCCTTGTTTAATTAATGATAATTAATGGGTATAACTTAGTGGTGGCTGTTAACCAACCTCTTGCTCTTGAATGTAACCTGATTTGTTGACCTTGACTTTTGCACTTTTGAGCTGCCCCAAAATTGTGCCTGTTAGACACTTTGCTTTTAATTTACAGCTGACAATGGTTGCTGTCAAAACTAATGTGGCGGCGTAGCCAGAGTCAGATAAACACTCCGGCTTTATTGTCGACGGAACGATAATCCCGGCAGACGGGCGGACCTGAGGGCCATCAGAAAATAAGCTGAAGGAAGCACTTTTTACTTTTCGCAGCGAGCGAAACTTTTTCGCCACTTGCGCAAGTGGTTTTCGGTTTTTTAACACGTTCGCCTTTCCGTTGCTTTTTTGCTCTGTCCCGCCAAAGTCTAATTGATCCCAACAGATATTTTCAATTAGCAGAAAAACATTTCTTTTTTGTTGGGCTTAACTTTTCCTGGACGCTTTAACCACCTACAGCACAATTCCTGTGGGCGCAAGTTGGCGCAGAAGGCAGAAGGCAGGAAGGAGCAAGTAAAATGCCGGCTAAAAAAGGACAGAACTTTTTAATTCTATTAAAAAACCGGAAGATAGAAAAACTTTCTTAAACTCGATGCAAGGAAATTATAGCCGAGAGCGTCCGGTGAAGTCGAGCAGTGGCAGGGAGGGGGAGCGTGTTCCGCGAGGCGGCAAGCATGATAGCCTCTACCTGTTCGCAAGTTCTTGTCTTGGCGCTAGACAGCGCGCTAAAAAATGAATGGGCCATTTTTTTAAGTTTTTGAACAACTTTTAAAAAAAAAAACAAAACAAGTAAAAGTAAGTAAAATGACGATAACTTTTTTCCAAGTTTTAATGCAAATTTCTAAGTGCTCAGAGTGACATTTTTTAAATTTAGCGAAAACACATTTCCGTTGGGCTGCTCTACGACAAGGGCGAATTTAAATGTGCTCGCAACTGGCCAATCTCATGGAGCCGCAAAGTCGACTCAGCTATCCGTCATTGGATAAAATGGCCAGTGTACGTTGTACGTACGTGGACGTGTACGTGTACGTGAAGGCAAGCCCAAACAGGCGGACAGACAGCGTCACCGATACCGACACCGACAGCGGCAGCTGCTCCTGTCAACAGTCGTAACAATCGCAAGGCCGCAAAACCATTTCTAAAACTCGAGATAACGGAAAGTTCAAACATACTAATTCGTGAACGAAATTTCCAATGTGGCCGTAGTCGCCACCATCGGAAGTGGGGTCGGCGGGGCCGAAACGGGTCGACCGGGTGTGCTGGGTCGGCCCGACCGAAAGCCCGAAATGTAGTTTGTGCGTTGTAACTCAGCCAGAAGACACAGCAGCAGTCACTTACCAACAACAAATCATTGCCGTTTAGTAGTGACGTCCCCGCACAAGCGCCCACGCATTTGCCATTTCAATATTTCTAATTAATTTATTATCGCTTATCTCGTGCGATAAATCGCTTCTCCATCCAGCGCTGCACTTTTGGCTAAGGATGCGCTCGCTGGCTTCGTTCCGGGGTAGGTTTGGTGTAGGTACATCAACAGAGCTGGGCTGCTTTAGTGCCTGAAGTGTGTTCACCGAGATGACGCAGTGCAGCTGCGACCGCCATTGAAGTGTGGGGCGGTGCTGAAGAGGTGGGGGTCAATCGGTGTAGGCAGTAACAGAAGACCGACCATGCCGATTTGCAAAAACCGAAATGCCAAACGGCGAGCACAAACGGGCAAAGCAATAAAGACGGTGACAAATATTAGACCAGAAACAGAAATGCAACGCGTCACCAGGTCAGAGTTTCGGATTTTAAATCGCAGCTACTGTGGGGCAAAATTAATAAAAATTAAAATTAAAAATTAATAAAAATAAGAAGTAATGGTTACAATAGTAATAATACTATACCATCAGAGTGGTTCTTAGTGTACGAATAAAAATCATTTAGTCTTGCAAAAAATTAAATAAAGTCTAGAAAAATGGTAGGAGTATTTGGGTCAATTCGCTCGTCTTTTCAGGATAGAAATTATTATTGAAATAAAGCCCAAAGAATTCTATAGCACCCAAAGAGCACTCAAAGAGCAAAAAAGTTCAAATAGAAATATTTGAGCCTTACTTCATAAAATCAACTAAAGACCATAAAAATGATATAAGGCCCAATTTTGAACACTTTTAGTTTTAGGTACCAGTATCTTCCCCTTTTTGTCGAAAATAAGGCACAAAAATGAAATGACACCCAAGCCAAATACTCAAACAGAGCCAAAAACCATAAATACGATGCATTAAGAGAAGAAAGAAGTTGCACAACTTCAATATTGTATAATCTAAACAACCCATCTTGGAACATAATATTTACGTTTCTACTTGTAACATGAAATAATGAATGCGAATTATCTCATTTTATTGGAAATACGCGGCTTTCACTATGCAGTATGCTATGGACTATACGTATATACTCGTATACTCTCTCAACAATGCGCCATGTTCATAAAATGACACGAAACAAGGAACGATTTTCGATTTTATAGTCTGCAGCAGCAGAGTGTCGGCGCGCTTAAATGCTTCCTGACTGACATAAACGATTAAGCTCATCGCAATATCGAGACAAGAGAATTCTTTGGATTCTTTTCGTTCGATAACCTGAGGCACCACGTCACGACGACGACAAAGTGTTCTGCTTTGGTTCTTACGTTAATATCGGAAGTTTAATAAAGTGTGCATAATTGTAGAAAATGAGCTTTCTCCGTTCAAATTTCAATCTGCAATTTATGGCTGTTGGAGTTTCGGTATTTTCGGGCTGAACTGGATGGGCGGCTGGCTTATGCTGCAGACACAATGATGCTGACTAAAGTAGGCAGCGTACATAGTATATACAAGAATATAGAATTTATTTCGATATATCGGAGTAACGAAACAGCCGTACAGACCACGAAAGGTTTGAGTGAAAAATGAAGTTGTTGAAACACCGAAATTCCTTAAAACTTTTCCGAAAAAGTCAAATAAAAGCGACACTTTTAAAAGGATTTTCAAAATTCATTCATATCAAAGGCATACGCTAATCACCAGGCCAATTCTGAAAAGAATTACGCCGCCTTTTGTTACATATACGTCTATACCACTGAGCTGTCGAACTCATTAAAGAGTTCGTCTGTCTTTGTCTGGCCGGCGAGGCCAGAGTGCTGACTTGTAATTTAGCATTCGCCGCAAAAGGCGATGTCTGACAGCAAATTACATTGTCATCCGGTTATCCAAATTGCGCACTCGTCGGTATGCCGACGAGTCAACAAAGAAAAGCATAAACAGCAACCGAGCCGTAAGAATAACAGCCCACCTCCGAAGGGCGGATGCACCCTCCGGCGCTCACGGCAATCTATCGTATATACTCGTGCATAAATGAAACATGTTCTTTTCTTGGTTCGTTACCGTCTTTCCATTTGCTGCTCCGTGACATATTCACACTTTTCGAGTACTCGTACTGAATGGGATCAGGCTGGAAAACATTGAGCTTTGGCTAATGGGAACACATAATGTGTGCCGCTTGTTTTAGAACTGTTTGCCAAAGGAGACGTTCTTATGTGTATAGTATTTAGATGTCACTTCACTTAAAGGCTGCTGAAGGACAGTGTCGTTTCAATTGTAATTTTCGTAATGGAGATAATGGAGAGGATTAGGTTTGTTCAACTTCAAGAAGTTTTCAATAACTTGGTGTTGAAAGCCGCTTGGTTCGAGAAGTCTTGGTTTGTAATTAAACCTGCCGCGATAGAATATTTCGGGGCATGAGTTGGGCGTCCATACATACCAACATATATCGCAAGTAATGCGTTAACTTATTCCCAGTATTACTTCGTTGTAACTGACGTCATAACTGACGCAATGGGAAGAACACTATACTCGTAATAGTAGCTTTTAGTTGATGTCCTTTTCAAATCTTATCATTTGAGAGCTTAATAACTAATCCATGCTTTGTATTCATATACATATTCCTTATAATAAATAATTCCAGTAACGTCAATGCACGACTGTCAATGGGTTGGACTTATTGGGGTGGTTGTGTTGTAAAGCTCTTTTGATTGGCGGTCAAACTCCTTAACAACGCTTTTAATTTAATTTTAATCAAGTCAAGTTCGTCAAAAGGCCGATTAGAGTGTGCGCCTTTCGATCCTTGAAACATGAAGGTTTTTCGGTTTTTAAAACATAGTTAATTTATTTTTATTTTTTAGTTTTATAAACATGGAGAAACATGACATGAAAAATATGAAAAACTTTAACTATTTTTTAGGCTTTACCTAATATTTTTTTATCATTATTTTATAGGCTAAATATTTTTGAAATAGAAATTAAAAGAACATAATTTCTTAACTATTTCTACCCTTAACAAACTAACTATTAACAAATAATGTTTAATAAAAGCAAACTTTCGAGGTACATGCGTCAAGTTAAAATCAAAACCTTGCCGCTCTAATATCCGGAGACTAATGTATGTCCATTTAATTTCTCTCGTACCCATGTTTATTACGTCGCACCACAATACAGTCGTCCTGCCCTACAGTCGGACACAGCGGCAACCTTTCTTCGCAGTGCAACTTAATTGTGAGGTGAGTTGTTGCAATCGTAGTTCTTCCTCCAAACACAATAACACTGGAAAGAAGCATTAATGGAGTGGTTCTGTTGACCGACCTGGCATGCTTGACGTCCCAAACAAACGAACCTGCAAAAATCTCCGAATTCACAACCTTGGCGAACGTTGCTTGCTAGAGGGTATGTTTTTGAAGAATATAATTGCCTTTGCCCCAGCCGCTGGCGCCACCACCGCCGCCGCCATCGCCACGTATGTTTAATTGTCATTTAGTCCGTTTTAATACGTAGTATTCGCCCTTGATGTTTACTTTTGTATGTACTACGGTAGCTCGCCTTAGGTCCAGGGTATGCCTCCAACTTACTATGGACTTTAGTTCATTTAATTCTATTCCTTGCTGAATTGTGGTGACCTCTCTACGGCTCATTAACAGGGCAAACTTCGTTGTACTTATCTTCGAAGTGAGCTCTAGGATGTTGTCCGCTTCTGTTCAGTGCGGTTCGGAGCACTTCGTCGACGAGTTTTAGTTTCACTTTCCATTGCTGCTGTTCGTTATCTCGCTTCGGTCATCTACAATGCATAAATCTCAAATTTATTGTTGAAATTATCAGTTACGAGCCTCTCTCGATAGTCCGCTGTCGACAATTAGGCACAATTTCTCTCGAATCGCTTGCGTGGTAGCCTTCTGCTGGTTTCTAAGTTCGCAAAACGGAGTCTGGCCACAGGAAGCAGATTTGAAGACATTAATTGTTCCTTGGAGGCATTATAATTGCCAGAGTCCTCATGATGAGTTCCAGAAAAATTTAACTGCTCTCACTGACCACTCAGAGACTTAAAAGTGCAGACAAACTTTGAAGGGTCAAAAGTAGGTATTGGTTAAACATTAGACCAGTATTAGAGACTTGCTAAGAAAAAATTAGTAATTTTTCCAATTAATTTCGTTATAAAAAACTAAATTTCTTCATTCAGCAGGATATAAGCTTTCTCTTTGAGGTTATGATAAACACAAAAGAAGGGTTTTCAATTGAAATCATCAAACTTTTTCCACCGAAAATGAAGCTAAAATATAATATTTTCTTGTTTAAACAAAAAATAATTGGGTTTCAATCAATTTTTACTCGTGCACGTAATTTAAAACTAGTTAAAAAACTAAACTCAAACTTTTTACCGTGTACCTAAGAAGATTATTCAAAAATTCAACGACATTTTTAAAATTAATTGGATTTAAAGTTATTTTATTAGAATGCTCTTTCATTGAGATGATAAAAAAACACACGTCAAGAAAAAACTTTAACTTTATTCCTTTGAAGGATATCCTATTTTTTTTTGTATTGTACCTAAATATTAGAAGTTTTTTATAAAATAAGACCTCAAAAGTAAAAAATATGTTTACAAGAAAATTTAGAAATATTTCAATTTTTCTTTGGTACGATTTAAGGAAAAAAATTAAAAGTTCTTTTAATATAAACAATATATAAAATTAGGGACAAATTTTGCTTGTTA